>CM066031.1:344863433-347263433 GCA_033557465.1 Ichthyophis bannanicus | reverse complement strand
GATGAGCTTTGTATGATAGTCCCATTTAGCTTTATCTGTGGCTGTATGGTAGTTCCGAAGTAGAGTTAGGTAGTTGTTGCAATCGTCAGTCTGGGTGGTCTTTCGCCATTTCCGTTTTGTCTTAGATTGTTTTTTAGTTGCCGCAGATTGTGGGTGTACTAAAGAGTTTATGGATGTGTTGTTTTCTGGTTGCATCATGTTGAATGGATGGTAATCCAGCTGTTTTTCCGAGTACTTGGTTCCAGTTGTTTGTGAGCATAGTTGGGTCAGTTGTAATCATCTTTAGATTTGGTATGATGTCCTAGGAAGGTGACCTTATTGAATTGTCGGAATTGTTGAGGAATTTGTTGTTGTTCTTGTTATTTTGTTTGGGGTATTGAGGATTTGAAGGGGAAAGAGAAGGTAATGAGGCTGTGGTCGGTCCAGGACATGGTATATGTTTGTAGAGTGTGTGGGGGGGACGGGGACTGGTGTGGATTGGGAGAATGGGGGTGAAGATCAGGTCGAGAATGTTGCCCTTGTCATGAGTGGGGGATGTTATGTTTTGCATGAGGCCCATCGATGGCATTTATTTATTTATTTGCTTTTATATACTGCACTATTTCAAAATCAGCATGGTTTACATAGAACATAAACAATCAAACTGTTTTACATAGAATAGGTATTAAACAGGTATTTCCATAGAACAGGTATTAAACTGGAACAAGTGGTTAACATTGAACAGGAACGTCAATTTGGATAGGTCAGGAGGACTCTGGGAGAACAGAGGAAACTAGATTACAAGTTGGTAAGTAGATGCCATGGCTGTGAGGAAAGTGTCGTCATGTTAGGTTGCAGGGAAGGGAGGTTGAAGTCCCCCAAGATGAGAAGGTCCTTGTTGGTTTTGGAGTTGTTTAGTATATTTTCTATTATACTGGATAGGTCATTGGATAATAGAGTGGGAGTTCTGTAGCTGAGGATGATGGTTAGCTGGTTATTTGTAATGGTGATGGAGTCCATTTCTTCAGTGCTCTCCGATGATAGAGGATGGAAGTGGAGTTGCTCTTTGGTTAGCAACAATACCCCACCCCCTCTTTGGTTGTTTCTTGGACAGTGGAACAGTGAGAAGCCTTCTGGTCTGAGCTAGTTGAGGAGGACATTATCGGTGTCTGAGAGCCAGGTATCAGTTATGCAGAGAATGTTGAGTTGGTATTCTGTGAGCAGGTCAGTGATAATGTGGATTTTATTTCTTACTGATCTTGCGTTGACTAGTGTGCCTCTGTGTATCTGCCTTGAAGTTTGTGGTGATGGGTGGGATGGAGGTGGAGGCTGATATGCTTATGATGCATCTGGTTGCATGTTGCTTGGATTGGTTGAGGAGGTGAGTGTTGGATGGTGTGTAGGAGGGTACAGGGGAGGTAGTGGGGGGTGGGGAGGGTACTGTGTGCTGTGGTCAGGAGGATAAGAGCGAGTAATGTGTATATGGCTAGGTATATAGCAAGCATGTTGGCCTTACTAATACGTTGGGTTTAAATAAGTCTCTTATTCAAACCCTACACAAATATTTGAGGGTAAGAACCAAGAAAGGGGGCAGGGGAGCATTGCTGCTCATGTTCTTTCAAAAATTAATCGACAAGATCATAAGTTAACTGAAAATAATGGGCTTTTAGGCTTTTTTTAAGTTTTTTTGAGTGAAGTTTCCTCTCTAGGATATAGGGGAAAGAGAGTTCCACAATTGTGAGGCCAGGCAATAGTATGGTGATAACCAGGTAGATTCAAGACGAACTTTACCAATAGGTGTGAAAAATTAGACTGGGAGACTATAGAATCAAATGAGCTGTTAAATAAGGACTTTAAATGTTGTCCTGTAGACAAAAGGGAGCCAATGGTTTCTTATCAAGAAAGGTGTGCTATTATCAAATTTTAAAGCATTATGGAGATATTTTGCAGCAGCATTTTGAATATGTTGAAGTCTTGAAAGGTTTGTATTTGTGAGACCATTAATGATGCAGTTAGAATAATCAATCCGAAACAATATAAGGGTCAATATAAGTGTATGAAGCACTGAGAAAGTGAGGTATTTACTAACTGAGCAAAGTTTTCTCAGAGTAAGAAAAGAAATCTTGAATATAGCAGAGACATGTGAAGTAAATGTCAAGTCTGAGTCAAAAATACAGCCAAGAATTTTCACAGTGTTAACAGTAGTTATAGTATGATTATCAATGATTGGGGTTATTGAGGGAGAAGATGTACTGTAAGCCTCAGTAATCCACATTGCCTCAATTTTTATATGGTTCCTACTCATGAAAAGGCAAGAAAGACCACTGTCATGAGCAGATGAGAACTTCATTAAAAAAACTAATAGGACAATTTCCCTTGAACACAAAACACAAACCCACTACTTATGGCCTAGAAACTAAGAGAACATCTTGTGTGGTTGAGTGGGCTCACAGGGTGAAAATTTGTTAGGGGTGCAATAACAGGCAGAGAGTAATTGCGGCAGGTAAAGAGAGCAATGGAAAAGAAAGTATGGCACGCTGGGCCTCAAAATTAATGAATGCACAGAAGGTACTGCCATGCTCCCTTCCCGTCATTCCATAAAGGTTTCCTTTTAGTAAGTAGGAAGTCAGGGTGGAAGGAGAGAGCAGGAATGCAGCAGCGCCTCAGTGTGTGCATCTTTGTTATTGCAGCAGATACAGTATAGCCCGAGGTCTTAGAGTGCCCACTGCTGAAGATCCTGGACGCTGGGTGGGTGAGGAGCGGGGTGAGGAGAGAGCAGATGTTGGAGTAGGTGGCGGAGGAGGAAGGGCTGGGACTGGGCAAGGAGAAAAGAGAGAGAGAAATGGTAGATTCTGGAGATTTGAGAAGAATGAGGGGGGATAGATGCAGGATGGAGGGAGAAGAGGAAGGCATATGCTAGATGGAGGGGGAGAGAGAGAGTGGGCAGATGCTGCAGCTGAATGCAAAGAGGAAAAAGGGAGAGAAGGCAAATCTTGAATGGAGGAGCACAGAGAGAGCAGGCGCTGGGCAGATGCTGAACAGGAGCGGAAAAGATTGAAAGGCAGCAGATACTGGACGGAGGAGAAGAGAGAAAGGGAAGAAGCTGGATGGGAAGGGGAAACGGGGGAGAGAGGGTGGAAGTAGGATGGAAGAGCAGAGAGAGGGAGGACAGGTGTTGGATAGTGAAAAGAGAGAGAGGGGGCAGAAGCTGAATGGGGAGAGAAGAAAGGGTGAAAGAGAGCAAATTCTAGAAGAAGGAGAGGGCAGATGCTGAGCGAGGGGTGGAGGGGAAAGCAAGCCCCATACCAGAGGAGACAGTAGACTCCGAGAAGGATTTAAAAATGATTCACAAAGAAAACGAGAGACCGGGACCAAAGTGATTAGATAAACAATGTTGAAATGACAAAGGAATATATAAGGGTTTTTTTTGGAGAGGGGGGTTCAGTTTGGTTTTTGGAACATGTCAGCTTTGGCAATGTGCGTCTCTTACAACTTGAATTTTGCTCAGTACAGAAAATGCATTTTTTTCTGTTTCTCCAGGCTTGCATTACATGAGAGTCTGGCCTCTTGGTTCAATTTCAGTTTGTATGTGCACATGTCAAATTTGCAGTCTCTTATTCTGTATTGAGCTAGCATTGGTCTGTGTCTCCATAGGTGACCAGGGTGAGGGATTCTGCTGCTGGTGCTTAGTTTGTAGTTAGGGACCTGTAGCAGCCTGGTTTATTTTGGGTTTTTTTTCCAGTAATAGGTGCATTGATGTTTTAGGGCTTAGAGTAATCTCTGCAGTATTGTTGTTTGAGTTCTGGGTGTTAGTGCTGGTTTGATACAGCAGCTTTGCTACATATGTGCTGTGTGGATTTTTTTATATGGTTTTATATTTCACCTTCTGCCTAGCAGAGAAAGAATATGTGTTGTTGCTATTGAGGAGATACTAGAATTTTAATATTTCTGGTTGATAATAGTGAATCTGGATTTTTAGAAAGCCTTTGACAAGGTCCCTCATGAGAGACTCTTGGTGAAATTAAAAAATCATCGGCTAGGAGGCAGTGAAGTATTGTGGCTCAGGAACTGGTTAAAAGATAGAAAACAGAGAGTAGGGCTAAATGGCCATTTTTTTCAATGGAGAAAGGTGAACAGTGGAGTAGCCAAGGGATCTGTGCTGGGCCCGCTGCTTTTTAACATACTCATAAATGACCTGGAAATGGGAATAATAAGTGAGGTGATCAAATTTGCAGATGACACAAAATTATTCAAGTTGTTAAACAGAGGAGGAGCGTGAAAAAATGCAAGAGGTCCTTGGAAGACTGGACGTCCAAATAGCAGATGAAATTTAATGTGCACAAGTGCAAAGTTATGCACTTAGGGAAGAGTAGCCCAGACTACAGGTACACGATGCAAGGTTCCACATTAGGAATCACCACCCAGGAAAAAGATTTAGGCATCATCATGAATAATGGGCCCGATTTCCGAAGGCCTTTACACAGGTAACTTCCCTAGTTACCCTTGAAAAGGCCTTATCTGGGATTTTCGAAGGGCACATACATGGGTAGTGCACTTCGAAAATCCCGGATATATCCCTAACGCGCCCAGATGCTATCTGCATAGCATTGGGGCATGTTGGGGGTATTCCGGGATGGAACGGAGGCGGGCCATGGCGTTACCCACGTAGCACCGATTTTCAATGCTACACGGTTAGCGCTCTGCACCATAAAGATAGGCATGGGAAAACCTCGCCTTTCTTTAAGGCACTGGGACTAACTGTGTAGCATCGAAAATTGGTGCTACATGGGTAGTTCCTGCGGCTATCTGGCTGTGCGGTGACACCCGGATTTTCGATGCCGGGGCCGCATATGATTCTAGCATGGAAAATCCGTGTTAGGTGGGAGGTGGGCAGGCTATGTGCCGACGCAGTGCATAGCACCATCCAACTGAAATTCAGGCCCATTATGTTAAAACCCACTGCCCAGTGTGCAGCGGTGACCAAGAAAGCAAATAGAATGCTAGGAATCATAAGGAAAGGAATGGAGAATAACACAAAGGATATTATAATGCCACTGTATCGTTCGATGGTGTGACCACATCTTCAATATTGTGTTCAATTCTGGTCACCATATTGTATAAAGGATATAGCAGAATCAGAAAAGGTACAAAGAAGAGCAACCAAAATGGTAAAACAGGTGGAAGGATACTCCTACAAGGAAAGGCTTAAAAGGTTAGGACTCTTCAACTTAGTAAAGAGACAGCTGAGGGGAGATATGATAGCGGTCTATAAATTAATGAATGGAGTAGAACAGATAAATGTAGATAGGATATTTACTCCATCAAAAAGTAGAAAGATTAGAGGACACACAATGAAACTACAATGGAACCTATTCAAGAGTAATTCGAGAAAATATTTTTTCACTCAACGCGTAATTAAACTCCGGAATTCGTTAACTAGAGGATGTAGTAAAAGCTGTTAAAGAAAGTTTGGACAAGTTCCTGGAGGAAAGGTCCATAAACTATTATTAAAGAGGACCCAGGAAATTCACTGCTTACCCTGGACAAGCATTGTGGACCCTATGTACGTTTTTGGGAACCTGCCAGGTACTTGTGACCTGGATTGGCCACTGTTGGAAAAAGGATACTGGGCTTGCTAGGCCTTGGTCTGACCCAGTATGAGATTTCTTAATGATTATGCATTGAGTGAAAAATATTTTCTCCGATTAGTCTTAAATAGGCTACATTGCAGCTTATTGCATGCCCTCTAGTCTTTTTACTTTTTGAAGCAGTAAGCAACCGATCTATGTTTACCCGTTCTACTTTTGGTCTGACCCAGTATAGTATACAGTAACTTATGTTCTTATTTTTGCATAATGAGCCAAAAGTGGAAACATCTAGTTCTTCACACTCTATTCGTGAGTTGGATGTCTAAAAATGGGTACTCAGATGTGCAAATCACAGAGACGTCCCTGGAACCAGTTTAGAAAGCCAGGTATATAGGTGTCCCTGGTGCAAGCACGTCTATGTAGCATGGGGGCATACTGGAGGCCTGATCTGGGCAGAGCAAGAGAGATGCAGAGCGCAGTGAGATTTCAGAACAGCACAACACATCTGGCCCTGGTTGCTGAGATGTCCATGCCTATACCTGCTCTTGACCACTAATAAGATGCAAATAAAGTGCTTGTTTCATAGATGCAATGCTGCCCGGAGGAAGAATAAAAAGCACTTTCCTTACCACAGTTAATATTTCCTGGCCAAAAAAATCTATATTTAATAGATACTCCCATCCCTGCCGCACGTCTTTGGTGAGATCTCATTTGGAGTACTGTGTGCAATTCTGGAGATGAAACCTTCAAAAGCATATAAGCAGACTGGAGTTGGTGAAGAGGGTGGCTACTAAAATGGTCAGTGGTCTTCGTCATAAGGCATATGGGGACAGACTTAAAGATCTCAATATGTATACTTTGCAAGAAATGCAAGAGAGGGGAGATATGACCGAGATATTTAAATATCTCTATGGCAAAAATTCACAGGAGGAGAGCCTCTTTCAATTGAAAGTAAACTCTGCAATGAGGGAGGGCACAGGATGAAGATGAAAGAGGATAGATTCAGTAACAATTTCAGGAAATATTTCTTTTTGGTAGATGCATGGAATAATCCCAGTGGTAGAGATGAGGACTGTTCTATGCTTTTTTGAATTCAGATACAAACACAGAGGATATTTAAGGGAAAAAGAGGGACTGTAAAGCTTAATAGTTGGTATTGAAAGACAGACTGGATAGATCGTATGGTCTTTATTTGCCGTCATTTTTCTATGTTTCTATGAATTCTGGCTGTTGAAAAATTCAGTTGCATGACTCTGGCTGTCTGAAGACTGGAATGAGGGCAGCAATTCTATACTGCCTGCCACTCCTCTTAGGAGTCTGTCAGACTTCAGTATTTATCTGGCTTAACTTGTGATTGTCATATGTGACCTGGTCACAAGGATGGTATGTGGCTCCTTTCTTGTTTTAAAACAAATTCATCAATTGTGCTAATTCCTTTCACAGGTGAATCTTAATTTACTAACTTGGGCTTTGATTTTCCCCCACATGGACTACTGCAATGTTCTTCTTGTTGAGCTTCCACAGCAGGAGGTCCGTCGGTTGCAGCTGGTTTAAAATACTTCTGCCCAGTTGATTAAGGGTTTCTGGCAGATCAAACATGTGATGCCAGCCCTGAAAGAACTACACTGGATGCCTATACAGTATGAGATTAGATACTAGTTATTGATGCTGGTTTTCCACTCTAGACATGGTTTATTTATCCTTTAAAGTGATGCCATATTGCCCAGCTAGATCTTTACAGTCTCAAGGAAGTGGGTTGCTGGTGGTAAGATGATGAAGAAGACCTGTCATGGGGTAAGGTCTTTTGTAATGGAATGCTCTTACTGTGGAGATGCGTTTAGAACAGGATCTGGCAAAGTTCAGGAAGTCTTTGAAAATGTTTCTGTTTCAGAATACCTCTGAAGGGGGTTGAGAAGGGTGGCGGGTTTCAGATTGTTAGGCGAGACTCATGGGGGATTATCCAGCGGAGCTGCATAGCGCTATTAAAGTCACCACTTTAAATAATGCCCAGATATTCAGTGCCAGGGCATATTTGGCCACCATCATTGAATATCCAGGTTGCCTGGTTAGCATTTTAGCTGACCAGTCAGTGGTGATATTTAGCCAAGTTAGGACAGCCTTTTTACTGCTTAATTTTAGCTGGTTTAGGTTAGCTGGTTAGAGGATGAATATTACTACCAACCGGCTATCATTTGCGGCTGCCCCTCCCCCCCCGGCTCCTCCTCCAGAAATCGTTGATGCTAAAGTGTTAGCATTGGGACATTTAAATCAGATAGGAGGGGATATTCAGCAGATCTAACCGCTTCAGGGCTACTGAACATCCTGCCGAGTGCAGTTTAACCAGTTAACAGGTCTGTAACCAGCTCAACTGCTTGGAATATTCCCCTGTTGTGTTTAGTCTCGGACAGGGATTCTCATGCAGGTCCTCGGGACACACCTAGCCAGTCACACCAATTCACTGTGGCTATCCTGAAAACCTGACTGGCTAAGTGCGCCCCGAGGACTGGGGTGAGAACACCTGGTCTAGGAGATTACATTTGCTTGGAATGGGATTGGGTTGTAGATGGGTACATTTTTTTAGGGATTAGGGAAGTGTTTTTGGGTGGGTTTATTTGAAATTTGTGAACTTTTTATATTTATTTCGAAGCTGAGCAGAGCAAATTCTGGATGTAGGGTATATAAGCATAAATAAATAAAAAAACCAGTGAACACACAACTAATAGAGTCTGATATGGCATAATACAGGTGAGGAGGGTGCCAGGTTCATGAGTCACACAAGGCACAATTATAGCTTGGTACAGAGCTAGGTGTGGCTCTCTTCTCCTCTTTGTCATGTTCCTGATACCTTTCCCATGCTATTTCAGAAACCCCTAGGTGGGTGTAAAAAGAGGGAATCCAAGATGCCACAGGCCATGTTGCAAGTCCCCCTTTTTTTACTAAATTGGCCACGAGCTAGAAAAAGAAATGTCAGCAACCGTTCTTCTTTGCAGGAAGAAACCCCTATTTCCTTACCCAAGGCAAAGCAGCATGTTTAACAGGAAACAGCACTGCTGCTTTAAGTACTGCCGAAGAACTGGAAAGCAGCGATAAGCCGGCCCTTCCAACAGATCAGTTCTGATAGTCAGTCAGCCACTTAAGAGAACATATTTTTCTCAGGGGCGCTGGCAGAATCAGAGCCGACGCCAAAGAATTTGGAACAATAAATTAGAAGTTCATTTAACAGAATTTCTCTTTATTTTCAGGAGGACTGCTGTTCTGATGACTAATTACTATGTATTATTCTAAATATTTTTCTCTTTGTGTCTCTTTAAAGGCGTACACAGGAAATGTTCAGTCTTTTGAATGTATATAGAAACACTTTCATTTTGTGTGGTGGCTGTTATTAGGTGCTTCTCCTCTGTTGTACAAATTCTCTTAATTCAAGCAAGAGGGTCAGCCCTCCAACATGTTATGCAGTAAATCTTCAGAAGTATTTGCATGTACATGCATATATAGTTGAAGTCAAAAATACATGTTGTATATGTGTGTGCACAGTAATGATTCTACTAACTTACACATGGAGAACTGTACTGTGGATCTTTGGCTATAGTCAGGGCTGGCCGAAGGGTTTCTTCCACCCTAGGCAGAAGCCCTGGCCATGTCACCGCCCCCCTCCCCATGCTGAGCTGCCCTCCCCCCCCACCCGTGTTGGGACATGCTACCGCCTCCCTGCTGCCACTAATTCTGGCAGTGAGGTCGGTTCAGCTTGGTGGCAGTGGCCTGCCGCTTCTGAACTCCGGAAGTTGTGTCAGAGGGATCAGAAGCGGCAGGCCATGTGTGCCGAAGCATACGGCCTGCTGCTGCTGCTGAGCCGCCGCCCTGACCTCAATGCCAGAATCAGTGGTAGTGAAGGGAAGCGGCAGCGTGGTTCAGCAAAGGGGGAGAGGAGGAGGAGGGCTCAGCATGGGGAGGGAGGACGGCACAGCCAGGGCTTCTGGGGGGTCAGAAGAAGCAGGTCATGAGTGCCGAAGTACATGGCTTGCCATGGGCTGTGGGCCGCAGCCACCGAGCCGACCCTGGAATCAGCAGCAGTGAGGGATGGCGGTGCAGCATGATTCAGCACCAAGGGGGGTGGCAGGCTATATGTTCGTGCCGCCCACAGAGGTCTACTGCTCTAGGCAGCTGCCTAGCCCACATGGTGGATGGGCCGGCCCTGGCTATAGTAAAAGCCTGAAATATATAAATTGTGCTTTTACTATAACCCAACGAGCAAAGTCTATCTCTTTTCCTGTAAGCAGGTCCAGCCTGTCCACTAGGTGGGCTAGGCGGCTGCCTAGGGCAGCAGACCACCATGGGCGGAATGGCACACATGGCCTGCCACCCCCCCGTGCTGAGCCATGCTGTACCACCACCCCCCACTGCCACTGATTCCGGCGATGGCTCAGCTTGGCAGCAGTGGCCTGAGGCAGGCCATGTGTTTTGGCACACATGGCCTGCTGCTTCTGACCCCCCCCCCAAAGTTGTATCAGAGGGGTCAGAAGCGGCAGGCCATGTGTGCCAAAGCACAAGGCCTGCCGCTTCCATTGAGCTGACCCCGCCGCCAGAATCGGTGACAGCGGGGGATGGCGGTGTGGCTTAGTATGGGGAGAGTGGGGAGGAGGGGGCGGCATGGTTTGGTGTGTGGCGGGGCAGCAAGCCAGGGCATCTGCCTAGGGTGGCAGAAATCCTTTGGCCAGCTCTGCTTGTAAGTTAATGGAATTATTACTCTACCATTAGCAGATGTTTTAGAATTTATGTGTAAAGAATACACAATAGGTAGAGCTGTGCCGTGCCATCTGTTTGAATGCATTTAGCATGTGAAGACCCCCAGCAGCACCAGTGGCAAACTCTAGCTATGGGGCTGCCCATTACTGACTCCTGGGTGTCCATCTCTTTTACAGGTGAGAATTACTGAAGATTGGAACCTATTTTTCTGTTGACATTGTACCTGAGAAGGAAGACTGAAATGATGTAATTAATTAATCGATTGATTGATTTAAAATATCTATAGACCACAAATCTCAAGTTTCTATACAGTTTACAATAAAAATACAGGGAGACGAGAAATGTGGAAGGCAATTTACTCTTCTTACTGTCACCTTCAACAGAAGGTTGACTTTTTATTTTAGAAAACATGCTTATTTATTTAAGGCTTTCTTTCATTTTTCATGCAGCTCCTGGTGTGCTGAGATACATGAGAGAACATTTCTCTGTGGGGCTCTGCAGGAATGCTGAGCACTGACCTTCAGATACGCTGTTCTGTAAGACACTGTAGTTTGCAGAAAATCCCTCTTTTGCAATTGCGGTGTCCGTGTAAAAAACCATTGAAAGGATTCCAGTAGAGGAGCGAATACGTCCTGGCGTGTTCTGTCCACAATAGCGCCCTATGTGAGGCCCAACTAGAAACAAACAAGAACATTATCATGAAAAATAAATCTTATCAAACTAATCAGCCAAATACGATACAGGTACATATCCTTTCGTAATAAATAAATAAACCTCAGAGACGATATTTATTGATTTATTTTTATGCACTTATTTGTTGTGCTTTCAATGGGTCAGTTTCCACTCACCCAATAAGAACTGGCCTTTCTTGGACAAGAGCCTCACACACTTTCATTTGCAACTTGGGGTATTTCCCTTCTTTTCACAACCGTCACTAGCCCAGTCATTACAGTGTGTTTCCAAGCATTGCTTGAGTTTTGTAGTCATGGCAGTAAACTGCAAGAAGCTGCAATAACCCACTGAAGCTGGGATGGCTGAAACTGCTCCAATAGCAATGTGAGTCCCATTTCAATTCTGGGAGTCCCACCATGCTACTGGTTAGCCAAAACTCACTGTACATTACATTATATGGAGAGCACATAAAATATCAATAAATATATAACAATACCTTGCAGGAATGTTTACTAAACAGTGCACCAGTAGCATGCGTTCGAGCCCATGCTAACTTTAGGGGGCATGTGCACCCATCCCTCTGTTAGTAGCACATTGCTAATGCATGAACTGTGGCGCTGTGCTGGCTGGCATATGGGTGCATGGCTAATGTGTGCCCAAAACACCCGCGCTAACTGTGACGTGTCGTTGCCGCCATATTGCATCCCCAGCCTGCCCAGTCCCCACTCAATAGCACACTGACCGGTTAGTGTGGGATTTTTAGCTTGCGCCTTGTACTAACTTTAGCATGGAGTGCTTACTGTGCATTAAACCCTGCACTATCTACTCCTACTATTATTAATCATTTATATAGTGCTACAAGGCATATGAAGTGTTGTACAGACACATATAAAAGATGGTCCCTGCTCGTCAGAGCTTACAGTCTAATCAAGACAGAGTATAATAGATGAGAACAAGGGTACAGTAGGGAAGTATAAGGAGACAGAAGGAGAACAAAGGATTAAGATCCAAAAGTGGCCTGAAAGAGGGGAGCCTTTAGTATGATTTTGAAAAGGGGGAGAGATGAGAACTGACGTATAGATTCAGGAAGTTTGTTCCAGGCATAAGGAGCATCAAGGTGAAAGGATCAAAGTCTGGAGTTGGCAGTGGAAGAGAAGGGTATAGAGAGAAGCAAGCCAGAGGAAGAGCGGAGTTCACGAGGAGGGGTGTAGGGAGAGAGAAGAGAGGAAAGGTAGTGAGGGGCAATAGAATGAATGCACTTATAGGCTAGAAGGAGAAGTTTGCCAACTGTTAACGCAGGTTAGTAAACATGCCCCTTAATCCAATATCAATTAAATCAGCAGTAATATTCTTATTCCTAACAAATGCAATAAGAATCTCAGTGTTACCAATTACTTATCCAATTTCAAATTATATTGTTGCCTTATTAAAAATAAAATCCTAGAACCCTAGTGCAAACTCAACTCATCTCACTCTCTCATCAGGAAGCAGAAAGGGGCAAAAATATAACTAATGAAATAAAACCTCTTCCCTATATTTTATAATCATCCAGCTCTTCCCACGTAAGATATGGCTGTCCCAGGCCCTATGAATCTGCACAGGTAACCCATCTCTTCAAACCCCAATATAACCTCAACCCAAAGTTATTTAAACAGACAACAGAAGCGCTAATCACACTTCAACTGCTACATATGTCCCACCACCCCCAGTAAAATCTCAACCAATAGATCATTTTAAAACATGGCCAGAAACTACAAAGAACCTATAATGACCCACTGAAGTTGGGACCGTCTGTACCCTGCTGAAACCGCAGTAGGAAACGGCCACTGAAGCTGCAACAGTAATACCTGGGCTAAGAACGTTTGTGCTTCTGAATAATGGAAAGGAAGAGTGAACACCAAACCTTTTTTTTCAGGTAACATCAGGTTTGCTCTGTATGGTAATGGACAATACATTTTGATATTGCTTGAGGCATGGTATTCTGTTGGGATGCTGCATTTAATTTAATGATTCAAAAAATAAATTTAAAATGAAAATGATGACTGTAAGAAAGAAAGAAGTAAGAAATCACAGTTCCTTTTTTCTTTAGTATGAAACCTTTTTAATAGTTATGTTCAGACATTTGAAGTTTAAGATTATTTCTTTGTGTTTGAGGTGTTTGGAGTTTACTTGTCTTTTTGTGATGACAAATCCACTATACCCCAGACAGGGCTGGCCCCAGAGTTGGTTCAAGGTGTTAGTGCCCTGACAAATATTAATTCTTACCACTCCCCCCCCAGCTGTCATAATCTTTTGTTTAACTTTGAATGCTTTCCTCTTTGTTCCCCCCCCCCCCAAGATGCTGCCCTAGGCAAATGCCTAATTTGCCTTGTGGCTGAGCCCGCCTTAGCCTCAGATTAGCCATTGTTGGAGACACATTTTTCAAGTCACATTTTCACAGGGGGTAAACATGTATCTAGCTGCATGCATGTTTTAGAAACTAGATCCTGTAACGATCAATCTGCTTTGTCTGGTAAATGAACATTGTAGAACAGAACAGCTAGTCACATACAAGAGAGGGGCTCCAACCTTTTCTCTATTCTTAAATTTTGTCATTTAGGTATTGATCTAAGCTTTGTCAGTAAATCTGTGCCCACATCTTTTTGATTTCTCACTTCTGCCTGCTATGAACCACTTATTAGGGGTTGTCTACCGATCTCTATGAAACCTTGTTAAACAGCTCATTTTCATCCAAGTCGACCGTTGTAGATAACAGTAATTAAGACGTATCCATAAAAAGGCTGCAAATTTCACTAAGTGATTTGTTGTCATCACAAAGCATGAATTGTTTGTATGCCACCAGAGTTCTGAGATTCGATTACACAAGGAATTAAATGCAAAGTCTTAGGCTAGTTCAGGGGCTCTTAGCTCTGGTCCTCAAGGATTATACTGTAGATAGCTCTTTTTTTCTTGGAGCAATCAAAATTTGCAAATTAGCCCTGTTCTAGGACTAGGTATATGCAAATTCACGGCTGAGATCCTCAAAGCCAGGACTGTTTGAAACCTTTGAGGAAAGGGGTTGAAACCCTTTAGGCTAAGTCTTCCGTCTTATCACAGATCATCACCCTGGCAACAGCATCCTTCAGTAGAATAATTTCCTGTCACTTTTTTCTCTCAGCATCTTGTACTACAGACTGCTTACTTGCTTCTTAAATAAAGAGAAAACATATTTTTGTTTAACAGTTTTGAAAAACCCTCCTATTGAGCTATTCCTACCATTATAAATCAAAGTATTTGGGGGGGGAGGGGTTGCTGTGATGACCTTCATCAGAACCCCTTCATCAGATACTACTACTACTGAACATGTGTATAGTGCTACAAGACATACTCAGCGCTGCACGGACACATTTAAAAGATGGTCCACGCTCATCAGAGCTTACAATCTAGTCAAGACAGACAACACAGTAGCTGTAGACATGGAAAACATCAAGAGGGAATGGTAGGAAAATTCAAAGGAGATCAGGCGAGTCAAGATTCGAAAGCAGCAGCAAAGAGGTGAGTTTTCAACCTGGATTTGAAAAAAAGCTCAGAGAAGATGCCTGACGTACAGACTCGGGTAGTTTGTTCCAGGCATAAGGAGCAGTAAGGTCAAAGGAGTGAAGTCTAGAGTTAGCAGTAGAAGAGAAGGGCACAGACAGAAGCAATTTGCCAGAAAAGCAGAGCTCCCGAGGAGGGGTGTAGGGAGGTATAAGAGAGGAAAGGTAGTGTGGTGCTGCAGAGTGAATGCACTTAAAGGTCAGCAGGAGAAGTTTGAACTGGATGTGGAAATAGATAGGGAGCCAAAGAAGTGACTTCAGAAGAGGGGTTATATGAGCATGAGGAGGCTGGTGGAAGATTAGTCGCACAGCAGAGTGTTGAACAGATTGAAGAAGAGACAGATGAGTCAGAGGGAGACCAGCAAGGAGTAGATTACAATAGTCAAGACAGGAGGTGATTAAGGAGCAGATAAGTGTCTTAGAAGTGTGTTCAGAAAGGAATGTGTGGATTTTGTTGATGTCATACAGAAAGAAAGGCAGGTTTTAGCTCTCTGTTGGATTTGTGTTGAGAGAGAGAGGAGTCGAAGATGACTCCAAGGTTGCGAGCTGAGGAGACAGGGAGTAGAGAGTTATCCACAGAAACTGGGAAAGGAGAAAGGGGAGAGGAGAGTTTAGGGGGAAAAATAAGAAGTTCAGTTTTGGCATGTTCAATTTCAAGTGACAGTGAGACATTCAAGGAGCAATGTCAGAAAGGCAGGCAGAGATCCTGGCCTGGATTGCCGGATAGATTTCAGGTGTAGAGAGGTAGATCTTGGAGTCATCAGTGTAAAGATGGTACTGAAAGCCAAGGGAGGAGATGAGTGTGCCAAGGACTGGGTACAGAGAGGGAAAAGGAGTGGACCTAAGAAAGATCCTTGGGGTACACCAATTGAGAGCGGTATAACAGTAGAGGGGGATCCACCAGAACAAACACTGAAAGAGCGATGGGAGAAATAAGCACAGAGCCCTTAAAACCAAGCGAGTACAAGGTATTGAGGAGAAGGTTGAGGTCAACAGTGTCAAAAGCAGGAGAAATATCAAGAAGAATGAGGATCGAGTAAAGGCCTTTGGATTTAGCCAGCAACAGTTCATTGCAGAATTTGGCAAGAGCTGTTTTAGTAGAATTTAAAAGATGAAAGCCAGATTGTAAAGGATCCAGGCGGTCTTGAGAGGAGAGAAAGTTGAGGCAATGACGGTGAAACGCATGTTCAAGTTGTTTAGAAATGAAGGCGAGGAGGGATATGGGTCAATAGTTAGAAGCACAGGTAGGGTCTAGTGAGGGTTTCTTGAGGAGGTGTGACAACAGCATTCTTGAAGGCTGCAGGGACAGTTGCAGTGGCGAGCGATAGGTTGAGAATATGAGAGATGGAAGGGACAACAGTGGAGGAGATGGGTGGGATTAAGATCAGAGGAGCAGGTAGTTAGTTTGGAGGAGGAAAAAAGGTGTGTGGTTTCCTCCTCAGAAATCATAGAAAAGGAAGAGAGGGTAGCAGAGTTGGGGGTGGGGAAGTTGGGAGTGAAGAGGGGGAGGAGGGGAAGTAACTGACATTGTGGGAATTGGAGTTTGATCTTGTGGATTTTGTCATGGAAATAGTCAGCCACGGTTTGGGCAGAAAGGGAAGGAGGGGTTAAAGGCAGAAGCACCTTGAGGAGAGAGTTGAGAGTTGTAAAGAGACGGTGAGGGTCAGAGGCAAGATAGATGGATATAATAATCTTGTTTTGCGAGTGCTATGGCTGAAGTGGAAAGAGACAAGCATGAAGTTGAAGTGTAGAAAGTTCACAAGGGTGTGGGATTTGAGCCAAGCGCACTCAGCTGAACAGGCACAGGAATGTAGGTAGCGGGTAGTGGAAGATAGCCAGGGCTGGGGTATAGTACACCTCACAGGATGTGGCATGGGCAGAGCAAGAGCATCCAGATCAGAGGAAAGTTCAGCATTATAGGAAGCTATTGCCTCATCAACAGATTCAGATGACATAGTGGAGGAACGAGGTGTTGAGACAGTGGAGGAGAGAGTCAAATGGTCAATATCATGAAGATTTCTAAAGAGGTTGGAGGAGAAAGGGTGAGATTGAGGTGGTGAGTGATGATGAGTGATGTTTAGCAGGTGATGGTCCGATAAGGGAAAAGCTGAGGTACAGAGGTTTAAGGGTAAACAATTAGAGAAGAATACAAGATCAAGATAGTGACCATGCTGGTGAGTGGGGGCAGTAGAGCAAAGCTGGAGGTCAAATGAGGAGGTAAGGGAAAGGAGCATTAATGCATAAGGGTCAGAGGGGTTATCAATATGAATGTTAAAGTCCCAGATAATAAGGGACAGGGAAGATTAATATAGAAAGAAGGAAAGCCACAAGTCAAAGTCAGTGAGAAAAATAGAGGTGGACTTGTCAGAAGATTGATAAATAACAACTAACCGGAAAGGTAGTGGAATAAAAAGGCAGATAGAGTGGACTTCAAAGGAGGGAAGGGAGTGAGACTGAGGCAGCAGGAGGGGTTGAAATTGGCAGGAAGGAGAGAGTAGAAACCCAATACCACTACCGTGACCAGTGGGACGAGACATGTGAGAGAACTGATAGCCACCAGGACAAAGAGCAGCGATTGACACCGAGTCTTCTGGGAGGACTCAGGTCTCAGTTAGAGCAAAAAGATGGAAAGCATTAGAGATAAAGAGATAATGAGTAAAGGCAACTTTATTTGAGATGGAGTGTGCATTCCACAAGGCACATAGGAAAGGGAGAGAAGAAGGATAAAGGAGAGGGATATGAATACGATTTGAGCTGTTGCGTGAAGATCTGTTATGGGAGTAGGAAAAAAGTTTAGGTGTGCCAGGATTGGTGTTGATATCTCCGGAAGCGAGAAAAGAAGGAATAGGAGAGTGTGGGGCAGAGAGGAGACAGCACAGTGGTAACAAGGGTGAGGTTGTTTTAGAGAGAGAGGAGATGGCTGACTGAAAGGGAGAAGGTGGTGAAGCTCAAGAGCTGATGATAGGATAGAGGGCAAGATGATGGGGGAAATCAGGATGGTAAAAAGGAGATGGGGGGGGGGGCTTGAAAGTGTTGGTATGAGGGCAGACAATTAGGGAGTATAAGGAGTAGAAAGAAAAAGTGACGAGGAGCCATAAAAGAGAGAGATGAAGAGGAGAACAGAAGTCAGAAGAAATAAGGATAGGTGGGAGAGAGATCACAGGGGATTAGGTGCACCTGTGAATAATCATGGTAATGAGTACAAGATGGCTATAAGAGACTGAATGCAATAGGGTGGGTGGGCAGAGGGGTGGGAGGGAGGGATAAATGTTATGAGGATATGCAGAGAAAACTGAACAAATGTACAGATAAATAAATAGCACACTAACGATGATAAAATAAATATATCAATAGGACTCATACTGGCAGCAAAGCAGGTAAACAGTTTCTCGGTGCTGAGGCAGTGAGAACTATCCTATTGATACATGTAAAGCATGTATACAGTATAATGCCATACTGGGTCAGACCAAGAGTCCATCAAGGCCAGCATCCTGTTTCCAAGTCGCCAAGCCTGGTTACGAGTACCTGGCAAGATATTACTTACCCCATGGAAAAGCAGTAGCTTCTCCGAGTCTCCCTGACTAACAATGGCTTATTGATCCTTACTCCAGGAACTTGTCTAAACCCCTTTTAAACCCAGCTATATTAACTGTTTTTACCACATCTTTTGGCAACAAATTCCGTAGCTTAACTGCATTGGATGCAAAACTACTTCCTCCAGTTAGTTTTAAAGATGCTACTTATTAACTTAATGGAGTATTCCCCTAGTCTTAGTACTGTTTGAAGGAGCAAATAACCATTTTATATTTACCTGTCCCACCATACTCATGATATTATAAGCCTAAGTCCTAACCTATAAAGTCTTTTTCCATAGGGGAGCTGTTCTATCCTCTTTATCATTTTCATTGGCCTTCTACTGTACATTAAATTCAATCTGCTGTCTAGACCAGGGGTCTCCAAACCAATCCTGGAGGGCCACAATCCTGCCAGATTTTTAGGATATCTCTAATGAATATGCATGAGAGATATTTGCATGCACTGCCCCCATTGCATTTGAAGTTATCTGGTTTGCAGCCCTTCAGGACTGGATTTGGAGATCCCTGATCTAGATGCTTGGTTTCTCAGTCTTATTTATTTAACAGGTTTTTATACCTCTTCATCATTCTAGTCAAAGCAGTTTACATTGTAACTTAAACTTAGTAATGCATATTAAACAGAGACATTGATAACTTGGATGTTTCTGAGGTAATAGAGGGTTAAGTGACTTGCCCAAGGTGTGCTAGTGGGAATCAAACGCAGGACTCTTGGGTCCCAAGCCAGTGCTCTAACCATTCCACTCTTGCAAGGTCCTCAACAATTCCTCGTAATCTGCTCATGATCTAACAGTTTTCAACAATTTTGCGGGGGCTGTGGTTGCTGTTCCTGGGCAGGCCAAAGAGCTGAGCCTACTACTACTACTACTACTACTACTGAGCATTTGTATAGCACTACAAGTCGTATACAGCGCTGCACAGAAATGAAGAGACAGTCCCTGCTCATCAGAGCTTACAATCTAGTTAAGACAGATAACACAGACGGTGTAGACAGGGATAAAACAAGGGGGAAAGGTAAAGAAACAAGGAAATCAGGTGAGTCAAGATCCAAAAGCAGCAGCAAAGAGGTGAGTTTTCAGCCTGGATTTGAAAAGGGTCAGAGAAAGTGCCTGGTGTACAGGTTTGCTCAAGGTGTAAGGTGCAGCAAGGTGAAAGGAGTGAAGTCTGGAGTTTGCAATAGAAGAGAAGGGCACAGATAGAAGCAATTTTCCAGAAGAGTGGAGTTTCCAAGGGGGGAGGGTGTAAGGAGAGATAAGAGAAGAAAGGTAGTGAGGAGCTGCAGAGTGAATGCACTTATAGGTCAGCAGGAGAAGTTTGAACTGGATGTGGAAACGGATAGGGAGCCAATGAAGTGACTTGAGAAGAGGGGTAATATGGGCATGATGAGGCTGGTGGAAGATTAGCTGCGCAGCAGAGTATTGAACAGATTGAAGGGGAAAGAGATGATTCAAAGGGAGACCAGCAAGGAGTAGGTTACAGTAGTCAAGACGGGAGGTGATTAAGGAGTGGATAAGCATCTTAGTAGTGTTTTCAGAAAGGAATGGGCAGATTTTGTTGATGTTATAGAGAAAAAAACGGCAGGTCTTAGCTATCAGATGGATGTGTGTGGAGAAGGAGAGAGAGGAGTCAAAGACAACCCCAAGGTTGCGCGCCGAGGAAACAGGAAGAGTTATTCACAGAGACTGAGAAAGAAGGAAGAGGAGAGGAGGTTTTAGGGGGAAAGATAAGAAGCTCAGTCTTGGCCATGTTCAATTTCAAGCATCGGTAAGACATCCAAAAGGCAATGTCAGAAAAGCAGGCAGAAATCCGGGTCTGGATTGCCAGAGAGATTTCAGGTGTAGAGAGGTAGATCTGGGAATCATCAGCATAAAGATGGTACTGAAAGCCATAGGAAGAGATGAGTGCACCAAGGGACTGGGTATATAGAGAGAAAAGCAGCGGACCCAAGACAGATCCTTGGGGTACACCAACCGAGAGTGTTATAGCAGCACAGGAGGAGCTGCCAGAACACACACTGAAAGAGCAATGGGAGAGATAGGAGGAGAACCAGGATAGTCATCACCAACAAAGCTCAAAAACAGCAACCGCACCCCAGCAACCCTCAGGGAAATTAACCAATCAATCCCTGCAAACCAAAGTGTTGAGTCACCACCAACCCCAATATAAGTTCAAATGCAAGCATTCAGGCACATTACCATCTGGAACCCCACACTGATGTCGCTTGAATGGTGATGAAACATTTACATTCAAACTATCAAGCTCGGAGAACAATCCAATATCAAAATAAAATATATTAGGGAAACTGAGAACAAGCAGCATATGGTGAGAAATACCTGCAGGGGTAAAGGAGGAGGTGTGGGTGATTAACCTGTATGGACCAAATGAAAGGCAAGGGGAGGCGTATGAGTAAATTCTGAAGGAGTTAGAAGAATTTGGAAGTACTTCTATCATTTTGGGAGGAGATTTTAACGTGACTTGTAACCCACGATTGGATACTGTGGGGGTCAAGGGTGGGGGGGGGGGCTGAGGGGATAGAAGTCTCCAAAAGCTGAGGGAAAGATTGGGGTTGGTTGACCTTTGGAGAAGTTGGCATCCGTGGGAGAGGAAGTACACGTTCTACTCTCCGGTACATGGCTCTTACAGTAGGTTAGATATGATCTGGAGTGGGGGAAAGTGGGTAGAGAGGGTACAGGAGGTGGAACATGGGCTGATAACCTGGTCAGACCATGCTCCAGTTAGTGTAAAAATACCCTTGGGCACAGAAGATGATAGTCTAAAATTTTGGAAGCTCAATGACTCTCTGTTTGAGGAGGAGGGATATGTGAGGAAGCTTCGGGACAATATAACAGAATATCTAAGGTTGAACAACACAGGGGAGGTGACTATGGAGACTCTATGGGATGGATTAAAGGCGGTAGTTAGGGGACAACTGGTGAACAGGGGTGCACAAGTAAAGAGGGAGAAAGGGGCTGCAGAAAAGAAATATTACGGAAACTGGAGAGATTAGAAAGGGCACATCAAGCAGTGCAGGACTCATGCACTACTGCAGAGCTCATTAAGGTGACGGCAGAGCTGAGTAATCTACGAGCTCGAGAGCAGGCGTATCAGCTAACGGTGTTGAAACAGGCCCACTTCGAAGGGGGAAATAGGGCGGGCAGACTGTTGGCTTGTCGACTCAAAGCACGGAGGCAGGCAGCATTCATTGATGGGATTAGGAACAAAAAAGGGGAAATGGAACACCGGACTAAGGGTATTAGGAAGATATTTAGGGACTTCTATGAAAATCTGTATAAAAGTGAAACTACAGCGGGGTGGGAGGAGATTGACGAGTTTCTGAATGCATGTCAACTCCCCAGGTGAATGAGGAGGAGAGGGAAAGACTAGGGCAAGAGATTCAGGAGGAGGAGGTATGGAGGGCCATAGCTACCTTAAAGATTGGGAAGGCCCCTGGCTTGGACAGGTACACGGTGAAATTCTATAAAGTTTTGTCAGAACACATCATGCCCATCTTTACGCAAGTATTGAATAGGGTTCTCCAAGAGGAAAACCTTCCAAAGTCTATGGCGAAAGCAGGGATTACGGTACTACCAAAGCCAGGTAAAGATAGAGGGGTATGTGGATCGTATAGACCTATCTCATTAATCAACCTGGATGCCAAGATTTTGGCAAAGGAATTAGCAAATCGGATCCAAGATGTGGTGCCACAGTTAATTCATCCCAATCAGACTGGTTTCATTAAGGGAAGGCAGGGAAGCGACAATGTGCGAAAGATCTTGAACATAGCCTGGCATCTTCAGAGGTCTCAAGAGTCAGCAGTGATGGCCACAGTGGACGCGAAAAAAGCATTCGACCGTGTGGAGTGGCCACATAGGTTCCAAGTATTGGAGAAGATGGGGTTTGGGGCGCAGTATATTAGTTGGATAAGGGCACTTTATCAGGGCCCACGGGCTAGAGTCCGAGTGAATGGTGGGTACTCTGATAGCTTTGAGCTTCACAGAGGCACTAGACAGGGATGCCCACTGTCTCCCCTGCTGTTCACATTGGCTATCGAGCCACTGGCAGCATATATTCGGCGGGAAGCAGACATAAAAGACGTAAGGATACGGGGGCAAGAGGAAAAGATCGGGTTGTTTGCGGATGATATTATTTTTACATTAACGCAACCTCTTACATCATTGCCGGTGTTAATGAAGGTCATAGGGCGGTATAGCCAGATAGGAGGATATCAAATGAATCACGGCAAAACCGAAATGTTGGGGTTTAATTTGGCACCCAGAGTGGAGGATAGTCTGCGGCAGCATTTTCGGTTCCGGTGGGTGGAGGGCAGTTTCAAATATTTGGGGATCCAGCTGGGGATTCCTTTATCTAGGATTAAACAATGGAATTACCAAGGTTTAGTGGAAAGTATTAGGCAGGACCTCTCCAGGTGGAGGTGATTGTATTTGTCATGGATGGGCCGAATAGCGGTTGTGAAAATGAATATATTGCCACGGTTGCTGTTTGTGTTTATGTCCTTACCTTGTAGAGTGGCAAAAAAAGAAATAGATAAGATGCAAAATTTGTTGATGCAGTTTATTTGGGATGGGAAACGCCCAAAAGTAGCTAGGGCCACAATGTATAGGCCTAAGGAGGAGGGGGGGCTAAGGATTCCATCTCTGAGTAGATATTATGAGGTGGTACAATTACGGGTGCTGTTTATGTGGAGAGATGGATTGGAACATCCAGGGTGGGTACAAATGGAAGGAGGGGAGGACATGAATACAGAGGCCTGGATATGGGACCCCGGGATTAAGAGGAGGGGGAAGGGGGGGGAGAATCCATATATGGAACTCACTCAACAGGTATGACTGAAGTGGAAGAAATGCTTGCTGGGGGGGAAGAAGTACTCACGAGAGTCCTATCTACAGATGGTAGTAGAGGGTAGGATGGGAGAGGCGGGGGGGATATTTAAGAGGTGGGGGAGGAAGGGGCTGAGGACGATAGGCCAAATAGTGGGGGAAAGGGGGAGTCTTAGAAGGTTTAAGGAATTACAAAAGCAATACCACTTAGAAGAGCGAGACAGGTATGTCTGTATTCGAATGTGGTATTGTTTACAGCAGAAAGAGGTAAAACAGGACTGGGTAGCTAAACCCACACCCTTTGAGGAAATGATGGGAAAGAGGGGAATGGCCATTCGGATAATATCAAGGTTGTATAAGCTTCTGGGGGAAAACAGGATGGGGACAATCAGCAGTCAGCAGAAGTGGGAAGAGGAGCTGGGAGGGCACTGGGACCCCGTTCGGTGGGATGGTATCTATGCTAGAACACACCGGTTAGCTCCGGGGACCGCAATGCTGGAAAATAGCTATAAGTTAAGGCTGCGAATGTACTGGACTCCGGTGTGGCTGCATGTGTTCTACCCAGAAAGTTCGGAGCTTTGTTGGAAAGGGTGTGGGGAAAGGGGGGAATTGTTACATTTGATCTGGAGTTGCCCCAAAGTGCAACAATATTGGAAAGTAGTGGAAAGCTTCACAGCAGATATAACTAAGGTGCGGGTACAGTTTACGCCTGTGATGGTTATCTTGAATGAGGAGGTGGAGGAGGAAGGAGGAGGAGGAGAGTTGGGGAGGCTTCAGGGGTATTGTGTACTAGCGGCCCGGATGAGTCTGTTGCGCTGGTGGAAAATTACAGGGGTACCCCCGATAACAGAGGTGGTGGGGAGAATGGAGCAACTATGGGCTTCTGTGCAATAGAAGCACACAGAAAACACACTGTTACAAAGTATAACACGGTGTGGGAGAGGTATGAACAGTGGAGGGAGGTGGGGGTGGAGCACTGGTATACGTGGAAAGAAGGGGGTGGGGCGGAGGGTTAACTGTTTCAGTGTTTAACTTGTTACCTGCTGCAATGTGTATAACTGTATAAATGTTTAGAAGTGCTAAAATGTGTTAGAAAATTGAAAGAGGGGAGCGGGGGAGGGTGGGTTTGGGGGGGGGGGGTGGGAAGGGGAGGGAGGGGGAGTTGGGGGGAGGGAGGGGCAGGGGGAAAAGGGGGAGGGAAGTGTTAACCATTATATGTGGTAGTTAGTTATCCTGTATAGTTAGGGCAGATTTTGACAGACCGGTTATGGTTCTCAGAGGCGAAGATGTAAGTTTGTGTTGGAAAAACTGAATAAAGAACAAATTACAAAAAAAAAAAAAAAATTCTGCTAGGTAATTTCCTACTCTCATGAAGGGGATCCAGTTACAAAAATGCCCCCACTTTGTCTTTATTTTTAACATATTATATTGCAGCAAAGGGTTTTATATGTTCACTATTCCACCAAACAATTGCAGGAGTAGCCTAGTGGTTAGAACACTGACTTGGTAACCAAGTAACCAGGGTTTGTTTCCCACTAGCCCTCCTTGTGGTCTTCGACAAGTCATTTAACCCTCCATTGCCTTGGAAGAGTCTGCCAAGAATCAGCATTAACTTGAAGGCACATTTAAAAAAATAAAACTTCCTCCAGCCTAGCTAATATCTGAAAGAGACACATGCTGAAAATGTCCCATACTGTGTTCGGAAGCATAATCACAGTGCTAGCATGCAGCTTTCAGAAGTAGTGGAAGAGGGTGCTCAGCTGTAGAAACATGCATAGTGAATTCTGGAAAGGCCTGTTATCCCTGCTGAAACATGGAATGAGGGCAGGACTTGGAAAATATTCTTGTATGCTCCTCAATTTGTCCCATATTGAAGAATGGTTGTGACAAGTATGTGCTGAACTGGTGTGACTGCAGTCTGGAAAACCACAAGATGCAGCTATAAAGAAACATTAATAAACACCCAAAATGTGCAACTTTTCAGAATATGGTGGGTGCAGGGATGTCCAAAACATTTATCTGTGTCCCATACTATTGATGGGGGAAGTGTTTCGCCATTATATCGTATGGCCCGTGCCAGACGCCTGTACAGGCCGGTTGAATAGCACTTTGCTGTGCCAAGCTAGACACATCTATTTCCCTAATTCCGGACTCGCAGGCATGTCTAGACCCGTGGATGCGGAATAGGGTTGCCAACTGGCTCCAGATGCGCCCGACATGCTTGATCCAGTCCTGGATTTACTCCATTGCATGCAGTGACTTGTAGTTTTCCTTTTCTTATGGAGTGCAATGGAGAAATCAGAACTACATATCCCTGCATGCAATGAGGTAAACCCAGGACTGGATCAAACCTGTCGGGCGCATCTGGAGCCAGTTGGCAACCCTAATGCGGAATTAGGTTCAAACTGGGCCTGTTTTCAATTTAGATGTGTCCACCGGCCGGACATGCATGTTATCGAATCTGCCTCATAATGAATAGCTTTTTATAGGAATAATAAGTACTATGTAACTACTTTCTGTCCAGAGACTGGATAAGAAATTCTAAATGAAAACTGCTGGCATGCATTTTCTCAGTTCAGTTGGAAATGGCTGGGACACATTGGCAGGGAAGGAGCATCATGTGTTCAGGTAGATTAAAGACTTAAATCTACACTCATAGAAGCAGAAACATAGAGACATGACAACAGAAAAAGACCACATGGCCTATCTAGTCTGCCTTCCATATCAATTATAATAATCCCTTTTTTTCTTTACAGATCTTCTGTTTGTCCCTTGCTCTCTTGAATTCAAATACTATCCTCGTCTGTACTATCTCCACTGGGAGACTCTTCCACACATCTACCACTCTTTCCATAAAGAAATACTTCCGCATATTACTCCTGAGTCTATCCCCTTTCACCTTCGTCCCATGTCCCCTCATAGCAGAGCTTGCTTTCAATTGAAAGAGGCTCTCCTCCTGTGCACTTATGCCACAGAGGTATTTAAATTTCTCTATCATACTACATCTCCTCTATCCCACATTTCCTCTCACGTATACATATTAAGATCTTTAAGTCTGTCCTCATATGCTTTATAACAAAGATCACCAACCATCTTAGTAGCCACATATAAAGATTGCACTCATCCAGTTTTCTCTTTCCCCAACTCTTCCATCCCCACCAGTCCAAGTCCCCTAAGAAGCCAGCCACCATTTATTCCCTCTCCCCATCTCCCACGCACCTTTCTCTAATCAGCCCCCACTTGTTTCTCACTTTCAGCTCTTGGCCCCTCCTCTGTGGCCAGCCGGCAGGCTTGATGTATCGCCCTCTTCTCCTGCTGCCTGCCTCTGCTGCCGTCTTCTACAGCCCCCCTACACATTAGGTTTAAGCCCCTGGATACAGGAACGCTGGTGCAAGTCTCACAGGGATTCAGGCTTTAAAAACAACATTAGGAGCATGAATTCCTGGGTGCTAAAGTATATTTCTCTTGTCACCTTGGTGACCTGGCACCCAAGAATTTATCACACTCTGTTCTAAGGGATAGGAGGGGAATGAGTGATCACAAGTCCGTTTTTCTTTACTAGATCGACTGGGTATTAAGAAGAATGGGAGCACACAGAGTTAAACGTTTTTGTTACCAAATTAAGTGGGTGGGAGATCATTACTATTTTTTTGCAAGATGTGAAGGGTTGCAAGAAGTTAGCGAGCTGCCTTGGAGACATAAGAACATTAGGTAACCAGGCAGTAGTGATTTTACACGCTGCCCAGTTAGCTCCTGTGCCTTAAAGATGGCGAGGGTTTTCCTCACCTATATTTTAGGCGTAGGTCACTAACCGGGCATCCTGCAAGATCACAGCTGCCTGGTTAGCGACAGTCTCTGCCTGCGCTCCACCCCAGAACGCCCCTAACACACCCCGATGCTAACACCAGCAAACTGATTACCCTGTTGTAATGTATTCTGTTATGTTACAAGGTAAACCGCTTTGACCATAGGAGGAGTAGCCTAGTGGTTGGGGCAAGGTACTTCAGGCCGGAAGGTCGGGGGTTCAAATCCCACTAGAGGACAGCAACCTTGGGCCGGAAGGACTGGGGTTTCTAGTCCCACAGATGCTCCTTGTGGTCTTGGGCAAGCCACTTAACCCTCCATTGCCCATGTTCCCTGTAAGTATTAGTGAATGTGTCTCATATCCCCGCGTGTTAAATGTATCCCCCAATTGTGTTGTGACCGCTTTGATTGAGATTGAAGGATAAGGCGGTATACAAAGCTGTCTAAATAAATAAATAAATAAATAAATAAAGCAGTATAAAAACACTGTCAAATAAATAAATAGACGGGGATTTCAACGGCACTAACCATGTAAGTGCCATTGAATATCCTGATTACTGGGCTGTCAGCTGTGTAAATGTCTAGCTAGATCACTTTAGGATGATTTTCAACCAAAAATCGAACTGCTAGGTCAAGCTGAGAATGAGCTTGACTTCCTAGTCCAAAATTGACTGTCCGAGTCGGGTTGCTCTGTGACCTTTTGAAAATGAACCCCTTCGTAAATCAGACACTAAGCTTGTCACTTGTAAGTCAGCACACATGTTCTACTACTACTATTACTGCTTATCATTTGTTCTCAGAGTCTTTTTCATGCAAAAGCATATTTTATAAACAATCTTCTTTATGTCACACATCTCCAATCTCCATCTCTTTGTTCTCTATTAAAATCTTAGGTTGGTAGCAAATTCCATTGGAGCAATATTCTATCCAGGCCTGGACCAAGACTCAATGCATTTCCCTATGGTGAAATTACCAACTTTCAAATCTAAAATGGACTAATATTCCAACGAGAACCTAGCTCCACACCAAGTTTGATTCAGCTAGATTCAGCCGTTCAAAAGTTATAAAGCGGGGTGGAAGGGGGACACATACATACACACACACCTGTATAAGTCCTCTTTATATATAAGCCCACCTCCCAAGCTGAGTCGGAAGTGGGCTCATAACCACTGTTCCCTCTAAGCTGGGCGCGTGTGCGCCGAACACACCTCGCCGAGCGAGCGCACATACTTTACAACAGAGCGCACAAAAATTACGGTTCTGATTCTGATAGAAAACAACACAGACATCTTAAAATTTAAAAGTTGTTATGTATTTACAGTTTTCACAAGTTCTTTTAAAGTATATAACTCCGAGTGTCGTTATGTGGCGCACAAAAATTTAACCTTCCTTCAAAAGCTGCACAGCTGATATTTTATGCGCACACAGCCTACAGAAAATTAGAGGGAACATTGCTCATAACATTAAGTTGCCTGAAGAGGGGAAGGGTAGGGTAGGGAAAGAGGAAGGAGAGAAAAGTAGAGTGTGAGGACCAGGGAAAGGGAATTATGAGAAGATGAATCTGAACCTGTGCAGGAAATACCTGTTTAGAGAGCTGATGAGCATGGCTGTTAAGTTTAAAGCTGACTGCTAATGCAGAAGAAAGGGGTGGGGAAGATATGGGAAGGATACAGAAATTATCACAGCTTGAGCTGCGATAGAAGGGAGGAGACCTCCCTTACTGCTGGTGAGATCCCAGAATGGCGGGGGGAGAGAGAAGAGGAGTAGTGGACCTTAGCCTCCAGTGATATGAGCATTAATGCCATATGCGGTACAATTCCTGCAATTCTTGGAACTGCTTTTAGTCTAGCTCACCGCAGGCTGGGGAATGTAAAGGGTAATGAATCGATGTGTGGGGACTAGTCCAGTCTGATACCAGTCTGTGAGTCAGTGTTCGGCTTGTATGTATATTTGTTGAAGGAATAAAGCTGTGACCATGTTTTTCTAATAACCTCATTGTTTGTGCTTATTGGGCATTTGGGAGGTGTGAATGGACGGTGATATGTGCCGTGCCGATGTTAAGAACTAAAGCTAATGCATTTGGAAGATTTCCATATGGACTTGCATATTCTCTGTCTGCCCATTATATTTCACAGGAAATCTTTAGCAGATTTTATACATTTGAGGAGGGCTCTATTTTGTTTATACTGCAAAATGTCAACATAATCAAACTTGACTGCCTGCAGACGTGAAACTCTTAAACTGTACAAGTTTCCTATAAACCAGTTTACAGTATGTCTTGCTAAGACTCTCAAGTGCACACTGTGATAATAATAACAGTGCAAATAAAGAAATCAGCATGCCGTCCCTTAGCCAGTACATCAATCTCACTGTCTCGCCCTGCCATTCTCTCTGTCTCTGTCTTCTGCACGTACAAGGGAGCGATTCTCAAACAGCTTTAGGTACGAACCACATAGGTGCTTTGAATGCACACACTTTGTGAAAATTTTCAAAGGGGTATAATCAGTATTGTTCTTCTTTGAAAATTAGCAACTGAAAATAGGGCTACCACATTTCTGAAGAGCAAATCTTGACTTGCAACTATTAGAAACAGGATACTGGGCTTGACTGACCTTGATCTGACCCAGTATGGCATATCTTATGTTCTTCAATATTGACAGAGCAATTTTTTTTCTTCCTATGGCAAAGGTGCCTACACCTTACCATTAGTCAGGATTTCCAATATAATTTAAGGTAGCTCATGATATGAAGCTGCAGTGCTTCAAATGTCTTTTGTTGCTAATGTTATGAGAGGCAGGGCCGGTGCCACCACTAGGCGAATCAGGCAGCCGCCTAGGGCACCGGCACTCAGAGGGTGCCCACTGCTGCTTCTGCCGCCCCTATCTGGGGCCTGGAGCAGCAGCAACAGCCCTCAAACCATGACACGCCGGCACTGTGTCGCGGTTTCCCTATGTTCACAATGTGCCATTTCCGTCCTCCACTGAAACTGGAAGCTGCATCAGAGGAGGTGGAAACGGCATACTGTGAACAGGAGGAAACCGCGACACAGAGCTGATGGCCATGGGGGTGGGAGGGGCCACGGCGGGCAGCAGGATGGAGGACGTGCCTAGGGCGCCTCCAATCCTTGTGCCAGCCCCGATGAGAGGAAACCCTATGTGCTCCTTAAATCCTACAGTTCTTCATGAACTAGATTTTCATAGGTAAAGCAGAAGCATCTCCATAAATCTTACTGGATCATCAACTTTCAGTTCCTTTCCTCAATATTCTCAAGCTGATTCTTCAAATCAAATAGGACTTTGCATCTTTAAATTTTCTTTTTAGTCCAGTAATCATTTTGATTTTATCCTGTAGCAATGTGTAACAAAAAGTCTCATTCTGCAGTTCAGCCACGGTCTTTATTTCTAAAGATAGCTGCTCTGTAATGGAAGTCATCATCTTTTTAAGTTCTGGATTTGCACCATGATTCTGTACCATGGGTACCTTCATGATCATGTTAAGGGAGGCTTTATTTCCAGTCTCTTTGCCAGCAATTATATTCTCTGGTGACAGAGGGTTATGGTGGACCTTTTGACTTTAAGTAATGTAAAAAAAAGCTGCTTTTATGTTGTCTAATTTATGGCCAGCTCTGAAAGTTTTCTTGTCTATGTTGTATCTCCTATCATGTTCCTATGGCCATAGCAGCAACATACCATGCCCTCATGTGACAAAGAAGCAACTTGTTCTCTCCAATATTACGAAACACAGGTTCTGTGGTCGCTGGAGCTATAGAAACAGGAGAGGAAGAAAAGGAGACTATAGGAGACATCGCAACTCTCCAAGATCCAGTAGACCCAAGAGAGGAGAGAGAACCTGTCACACTCTAATACCACCATCATACTATAAATCCTTATAGAAAAAGGATACCATACATGTGGTGTTCTCTTCAATCCTCCCTGTTGAGGGTAAAGGCCAAGGGAGAGAGGCTCGCATCCTGGAGATGAATGCATGGCTGCGTGGATGGAGTCATCGAGAGCGTTTTGGTTTCCTAGACCATGGGATGCTGTTCCAAGGGTTGCAGAGCAGAGATGGCATCCATCTGTCCAAGAAAGGTCAACGCATCTTCTGTAGTAGACTGGCTAATCTACTGAAGAGGGCTTTAAACTAGATTCGTTGGGGATAGGAGAAGAAAGCCCCCAGGTAAGTGAAAGCCCCCAGGTAGGTGATACATTAAATACCTTTATGGAAATGGGTAACAGGGGTAACATATGGAAAGTAGTGTGTATAAATGTCCGTAGCATGGGAAATAAGATCCCTGATGTTGAAGCTTTGCTGGGAGTGGCTGACTTGGATTTAGTGGCAGTTACAGAAACATGGTTCACAGAAAACCATGACTGGGATGTAACTATACCTGGCTATACTTTATTCAGAAAGGACAGAGTAGGAAGAAGGGGAGGAGGAGTGGCACTATATGTAAAAACTACTATTAAAGCTTTGGAATTACAGAGCTTAAAAGGGAGAGAGGAGGCATTGTGGGTTAAACTAGAAAGAGGGAAAGAGAAATTTATTTGCATTGGTGTGATATACAGACTTGCACCTTAATGTAAAGAAGACAAAGATCATGACAACTGGCATAATCAATAGGTTCATCGTTGAAGGAGAAGAAATTGAAATTGTGAACAACTTTAACCTACTTGGATCAACTATCAATAAAGAAGCAACAAGCAGTCAAGAAATCAGACGACGCATTGCTCTTGGTAGAATGAAAGACCTAGATAAGATTCTCAAGAGCAGAGATGTCTCTCTCCATACAAAGATTCAACTTGTTCAAGCCATGGTATTTTCAATAACATCATATGGATGTGAAGGCTGGACAGTGAAAAAGATAAACAGGAAGAAAATTGATGCCTTTGAATTATGGTGCTGGCGGCGAATACTGTGTATACCATGGACTACCCGAAGAACAAACCAGTCGGTACTAGAGGAGATCAAACCTAAGCTTTCTTTAGAAGCTCAGATGACAAGACTTCGACTTTCATACTTTGGACACATCATGCGAAGAGAGAGATCATTAGAGAAAGACATTATGCTTGGCAAGATAGAAGGTCAACGCAAAAGAGGAAGGCCAGCAATGAGATGGATCGATACAATAACAGCAGCTACGGGTACCAGTCTGTCAACAATGAGCCGCCTGACTGAAGACCGAACACAATTTAGGATAGCTATCCAGAGGGTCGCCATGAGTCGACTCCGACTCGACGGCACTTAACAACAACAGACCTCCCTCACAAGAGGAAGAGGTGGACAGAGAGTTAATTGAAGACATACGCAGCATTGCTAGGAAAGGGGAAGTGCTACTGATAGGAGATTTCAATATGCCAGATGTTGATTGGCACATTCCTGCTGCAGTATCATCTAGAAGTAAGGAGATCCTGGATTCTCTACAGGGAGAACTATTCAGGCAATTGGTAACAGACCCCACATGTCAAAGGACCATACTGGACTTGGTGCTTACCAATGATGAAAGTGTTTCTGATGTTGTAGTGGGAGATCATTTTGCATCCAGTGATCACCAGATGGTGTGGTTCAGTATTAGGACTAGGGCTGTTAGAATCCATTCCAAGGTGAGGATCTTAGACTTTAGGAAGACTAACTTTGCAAAGATGGGCCAATACCTCAGGGAGTCGTTAGTGGGATGGGAACAGCTGGGGGATGTAGAAAAACAGTGGGCAAAACTGAAAGGGGATATTTTAAGGGCAACCAACCTTTTTGTTAAATGGTAAATAAAGGCAAAAGGAAAAGGAGACCGCTATGGTTTTCTAAGGAAGTAGCTGAAAAAGTGAAGAAAAAGAGGGAGGCCTTCATGAAATACAAGAGATCACAGAGAGAGGAAGACAGGCATCTGTATTTGGAAAAACTTAGAGAAGCTAGCAAAGTAGTCAAGAAGTCAAAGATTCAAAAGGAGGAGGAAATAGCCAATGCAATAAAATGGGGGGATAAGACATTTTTCAGATATATTAGTGAGAAGAGGAAGGGCAAAAGTGGTATTGTCAGACTCAAGGGTGTAGGGGGAGGGGGAATATGTAGAAGCTGATAAGGATAAAGCGGAATTGCTTAACAAATATTTTTGTTCTGTGTTCACAGATGAAGAACCAGGATCAGGACTTCAGAAAACACCCACAAATAGGAACAGAAGCGAGGGACATCTTGAACAATTTTCAGAAGACTGTGTTCGTGAGAAACTAGCTCAACTTAAAGTAGACAAAGCGATGGGACCGGATGGGATACACCCTAGAATACTGAGGGAACTTGGGGACGTTCTAGCAACTCCACTGACTGACCTTTTCAATGCCTCGTTGGAGTCGGGAGTGGTGCCAAAGGACTGGAGAGAGGCTCATGTGGTGCCTTTACACAAAAGCGGAAGTAAGGATGTGGTTGAAAACTACAGGCCAGTTAGTTTAACTTCGGTGGTGAGTAAATTGGAAAAGCTGCTGAAAGAGAAAATAGTGAGGTTTCTGGAGTCCAGCGGATTACAGGATCCGAGGCAGCATGGATTCACCAGAGGGAATTTGTCAGACAAATCTGATTGATTTCTTTGACTGGGTGACCAGGGAGTTGGACCGAGGGAGAGCTCTAGATGTGGTGTATTTAGATTTCAGTAAAGCCTTTGACACTGTTCCAAAATCTGCAATAGAGTAGACACCCAGGAAGGTGTACATAACATGAGGAGGGATCTAGCTAAGCTTGAAGAATGGTCTAGAATTTGGCAGCTGGGATTTAATGTTAAAAAATGTAAGGTCATGCATTTGGGCTGCAGCAATCCAAGGGAGCAATACAGTATAGAAGGTGAAGTACTTTTGTCCACTAAAGAAGAGCGGGACCTAGGCGTGGTTGTGTCTGATGATCTTAAAGTAGCTAAACAGGTAGAAAAGGCGACGGCAAAAGCTAGAAGGATGCTTGGGTGCATACGGAGAGGAATGGCTAGCAGAAAAAAGGAGGTGATAATGCCTCTGTATAAGTCTTTGGTGCGACCTCATTTGGAGTATAGTGTGCAATTCTGGAGACCGCACCTTCAAAAGGATGTGAACAGGATGGAGTCGATGCAGAGGGTGGCTACTAAAATGATTAGTGGGCTTCATTATAAAGCATAGGAGGACAGACTTAAGGATCTTAATATGTATACCTTAGAGGAAAGGCAGGATAGAGGCGATATGATTGAGATGTTTAAATACCTCCCTGGCATAAATGTTCAGGGAGAGAGCCTCTTTCAATTGAAAGCAAGTTCTGCTACGAGGGGACATGGGATGAGGGTGAAGGGAGATAGATTCAGGAGTGATATGCGGAAATATTTCTTTACGGAAAGAGTAGTGGATCCACGGAATAGTCTCCCAGTGGAGGTGGTAGAGATGAGGACAGTAACTGAATTCAAAAAAGCATGGGACCGACACAGAGGATCTCTAAAGGTAAAAAGTGGACTGTTGTAGTTGTTGATATGGAAGGACAGACTAGATAGGCCATGTGGTCTTTTTCTGTCATCATGTTTCTATGTTTCTAAGTTAAGATGCTGCACGGGCAGTGTGAAGGAGGGATATGAATGATGTATATGTAAATGTCTGTATGTGTGACAGAAATGTGATTCTTTATTATAACCGACTCGATGGCACTTAACAACAACAACAACAACATCTGTTCACACCAGCACAATCCCTATGGATAGAACCATGCAATGGTGTATAGGATTACCAGATTTTTGAAGAACAAATGTGGGACGCCTGGGAAAGACTGAGCTGGGCTGGGAGGGGCAGGGGTCCTCTCTCCTCGGACATATTTACCACATGTATTTCAAAACAACCAGTCTAAATATCATTCAGTAATTTCAAAAGTTTAAAAAAGACAGTAGTAGCGCATACATATAGAGAAATACCAGGATCCAGACACATGTTTTTGTGCTGAATTTGTGTTCGATGTAAACTGCGCTGATGTCAAATAGTGCGGTATATAAGAAATGTAAATAAATAAAATAAATAAATAAATAAATAAATATTCCATATATTTCTAAAATTCCTCTTTTTTCAGAAAAGAAGTTAATTTTACATTTTCCCCTAATAGGATCCAGAAGAATGCATTACAGGGGTACACAGGAGAAGCAACGTCCTTTGCCTCTGCTCCCACTGAAATCGGGGACAGGAGGTGGAGGTTATAATCCATGGAGTTGGGGAAAATCAGGGACATCTGGTAATCTTAAATGGTGTATTTATATCCCACTTTTCACTGGGTCAAAGCAGTCAATTGGGGATACATTGAACATGAGGGGATATGAGACACATATGCTAATACTTACAGGGAATATGGGCAATGGAGGGTTAAGTGGCTTGCCCAAGACCACAAGGAGTGCCTATAGGACTAGAAATCCCAGTCCCTCCGGCTTGAGATTGCTGTCCCCAGGTGGGACTTGAACCCCTGGCCCTCTGGCCTGAAGTACCTTGTCCTAACCACTAGACCACTCCTCCCTGTATGCAATGTTTTTTCTTTTTCTAACCCATTTCTCCAAGTAAAGTATCCTTGCATGCAGCCACCGGAGAGGGTGCAGTCATTTTCTGCTTCACAGGAAGTGTTTCTTCTGGAAGCCTGGGAATCCCCACCACACACACCCAGTTCAGACTCTGAACAACGGGACTGAGCAAGACCAGCACTGTTTTGCCAACACCGAGGATCTGATGTGCCATGAAGATGTACTGGATATGTCAAAAAATGAGAGGCGTATAAGTGGATACAATTTTGTGTACGGAAGGAAAGTACGAATAGCACAAATGCTTTTGCTAAATGCGTGGCTGCACAGATTGGTGGGTAAGAAGATATAGAGTTGTGGTTCAAAACAAAAAAAGCCGTAAATTAAGATAACAGAAATGATATGGTTGTTGTATGGATTAATAGTGGGATTAAGGTATATCAAAGTGGGTTTTAAAATGTGAATGTTATGATGCTGAATGTGAAGAGTGTCACTGGTCCTGTAAAAAGAGCCTTTTATATATAAATGTTTTGACAATGTCTGAAGAAGCCCTAGCTTGTTAAATGCTGTGTGTTTGTATGTTCTATCTGAGGGAATAAAAGAATAGGGCTTTTTCTAACTAGATTATCTTTTTTCCTCAAAAGTAAAACATGTTTAAAAATATCAAAAGAAGTTAAAGATGCTTGGAAACCATTCAAAAACTGCTGCCTCCTGCCAGGTTTATTGAGGACAAGGGAAGTGGGAGAGAGAAGAAAGGTGTCTTCTCCCAGGAGGTGATATTTGTTTGTTCTGTTCTCTAAAATTTGAAGTGCCATACAGTAACTAACCTTGATTTTAGTGGCGTGATGGGGAAGGCACAGCTGACTGCACCTATTTTCTGCTTTTTATCATTTTTGATCATTTTTACACTGCACGTACCAGACTTGTATGACTGTTTCCTTTGCTGTACAAACTTAGCGATCAATGAAGTTTTGGAATGCAGTAATAGCACATAAAATACATTAAGAGTTTAGAATGCATGGTTGTTTTTGCCCTTTGTATTTAACTCATTTCAGACTAATTATGGAAATGATTTTCCAGCCACGTTTCGCTGAAACTGTATAATGCCATTTGTAAAAAGTAAGCCAGCTATTGGACAGTCACCACTTCACCTGGATACAGGGGCAGAGGGAACGTCAATTCTATTTAAGGGGTTTTGTAGATGTTAAAATGGACACTCAACGGCGAACGCGCAGATGCTGCAGGAATACACACTGGGATACAGTTCCCAATGATTTGCATTTATTTTTGAAGTAGAAATTTGTAGGTATTTATTTTGACAAGCAAATTAAGTCTGTTTACAGTACAGTTGTTGTTGTCTGTTTGAGCTGAAGAGGCTCATTCACTCTGCCTCTTGCTTGCCTTCAGAGACGCATCCTCGCTTCCATCTCCTCCACTGAGAGTTTTGGAGTAAACTGCCAAAGTCACAGCAGTGTATTTTATTTTTCGCTTATTATTTAGATTTAGCTCGCACCTACTCATTAGTAGCTCAAAATAAGTCACCCTCAGGTACAGTAGGTATTTCCCTAATCTCAGGGGGCTTACCATCTAAGGGGCATATTTATTAAATTGTAGTAAGGTTTTATCATTTATATCCGTTAATGGCAAAATGTATTTATTTATCTACATTTATAAACCACACTTCTGAATTTACCCTGGGAGGTATACAAAGGTCTAAACCCCTCAGAAAATGTAAATACAATAACAGACAATAAAACCCCAGTATATACTTTATCGCACCCCACCTCACCTCCCCTGCTTAAAAGCATGTTCAAAAAAGATATGTTTTAAGACCCTTATATCAAGCCACATCTTTGTTATTCCTCAGCACCACGGGATGACGGTTCTATAACAGGTGGGTTTGAATGGAGAATGATCTATTCCAAAGGTGGAATAAGCAGCAAAAAAAATGGTGATTGGGCCCGGGGATCCCCCCCAGAGGCCAGGGCCGGGTGCAGGGGGGTCCCCGCCACCTGATCCAGGCCACAGCAGGCCAGCTGGGTCAGGAGGCAGGGAAAAAGGAGGCCAAGACCACGGGAGTCATGGGCACCTCTGGGGCCATCCTCAGCCCCGATTCTGGTTACCGCAGGAACATTTTCTTCCTGAAGTCCAGAATCAGGTCTAAATGGCCCGTCTTGCTTGGGGCCATCCGGATGGCCTGGACGTGCCCCTACCTGAATCGACCTCTATGTTTCTAGATCTTGATAAGCAGATGTTTCGATCATTTTCACTTTCAGCCAGTAACGTAGTATCATCAGCATAGTGAAGGTTGCAGATGATTCTTCCACTAATCTTCACGCCTTGGTTGTCATCATACAATCCTGCTTCTCTGATTTGTTCTGCATATAAATTGAACAGGTATGGAGAAAATATACAGTATTGTCATACATCTTTGCCAATTTTAAATCATTCTGTTTGTCCTTGTTCCATACAAACTTACTTCTTGATGAATGCAAAGTTTGCACATGAGAACTATCAGGTGTTCTGGTACAATCATACTTCTTAATGTAGCCCAGAGTTTTTCATGATTTATGCAATCAAAGGCCCTGTTGTAATCAACGAAACACATATAGATATCCTTTTTGGTATTCTTTTGTACTTTCAAGGAACCCTCTCACATCCGTACTGATATCTCTTGTTTTTTGCCTTTTCCTGAATCCTGCTTGTACGTCAGGTAGATCTTGTTCCAGGTATGGATGTAGTCTCTGCTGAATGATCTTGAGTAGAATCTTGCTGGTGTGTGGGATCACAGCGATTGTGCGGTAATTTCCATAGGTAGTCAAAACGCCTTTCTTCAGTACTGGTATGAACACAGATCTTTTCCAGTCAGTTGGCCATGATGCTGTCTTCCACATTTCCTTGCAGAGCCTTGTAAGTATTGTAACAACTGTATCTGATTGCTCTAATACTTCAATGGAAATGTCATCAGTGCTTGGTGCTTTGTTAATTAATAATACTTTCAATGCTGCTTTGACTTCTTTCATCATTAATAGTTCCTGATCGTAAAGTAGAGGTTCTCGATCTTCTTAGCATCATTCTACATGGATCCTTGAGCATCTATTAGCATTCCAATTTGAGGCTGGAATTTTCTCTTTTGGAAATACGATCTTGGTCTTTCTCTAATAGTTTCTGATTCTGTTTCCTTGCATGCGTCATTGTAGTACTTCTCTTTATCTCATCTTGCTGTATGTTAGAAATTTCTGTTAAGTTCTGTGTTTAAATCTCATTCTCCTTTAGCTCCTTTGCATTTCTAAGCAATTTTCAGAGTTTCTTCGATCATTCATTTTGGCCATTTTTGTTTTTGCATCTTTTGCAGAGCCTTTCCTTGAGCATAACTTTCTTGATGTCATTCTCATAATTCTTCTGCTGCTTTGTCATTTGTATCCAAAGCAGCAAATTGATTTCGCAGGCAGTCTGGTGATATATTTTCAAGATCATACTTTGTTACAATCATGAGTAGCTTGCTGGTCTCTCATATGCAACCCCAAATCAACCTGAATACCCAAATCTCGACAAGAATTCTTTAAGGTCAACTCAGGATGGTTGCATAAACTCATGAAAGGCATAGCCACTGAATCAGATACATGCAATAACTTTGCTCTGAAGATATTCAGTTTCAATTGCATCAACCAGAACCACCTTTGCAACAGCTCCATTTTCTCCTGCAGTAACGGACCCGTGCAATCCATCTCCTGTGGCACTATTGCTTGCAGTACATACGTAGGCCATTTTTGCACAAAACTAGACAAATATGTAAAAGATATAAGTTGAATACATAGGGGGATTAAACTGAGCTCTGGGGCAGACTATGAGATAAAAACCAGGTGGTAGATGACTGACCTGCCACCCTATCTTTGTTCTGCTCACTAGATCGGAAGTGAACTATTGCAGCAGCTTCCCTCCTAAACTAGCAGTAGCCAGACACTGTAGCAGCAGCAGACCATGGTTCAATGTATCAAAAGCAGCAGAGACATCTAACAACAGAAGTACCCGCTGCTGACCACTATCTAGCAACCGATGTACGTAATCCATGAAAGAGATTAACAAAGTTTCCATCCTTTGGAAACAGCAGAAGCCAGCTTGATGGTTGTCAAAGACATTGACTGCCTCCGCAAAATCCAGTAGCTTATGTGCCACAACCTTCTCCACTGATCTTGGGAAGGGGCGGTATATAAAAGTTTTAAAATAAAATAAAATAAATAAAAATAAATAAAATAAACTCTACTTGAATCTAATGCCCATGCTTTCAAATAGGTGTCAATGCATGTGTCTTAAAAGAAGATGGAAAAAACTCTCCTGCAGCGAGACATTTACCATGTCGCAAGTACAAGACTCAATGACCTGGCCCTTGAGCTCAACATGTGAAAATGCACATAGGTCAAAAACATAAATAGTTAGCTGCACAGCTACCATATTTATATCAGTAGCGGTAACTGAAGAAAACTCAAGCTTTTTCTTGGACTCAGAGGGCTACTGACAGCATCTCCTAACTCAGCTATTCCCAACCCAGTCCTCAGGGCATAGCTAGGCCAGTCAGGTTTTCAGGATTCCCACAATGAATATGCATGAGATAGATTTGCATGTACTGCCTTCATTTATGCAAATCTATCTCATGCATATTCATTGTGAGAAGATTTCAGTAACTCCCCTACAGAATTAGTCTCTGGAAACCTCTCTGGGATTCTAGTATATCCTCTATTGGACATGGGTAGCAGCTCTGTGGATGATCACTCCCCTCCCCAATATTTAGCAAACTTGTTCACTGGGTCTAGGGAGGGGTAATTCATGTTTCATTGGTACCCCCAATCATTTTGATAAGTTGGCTCTTATCTAACTGGACATGATCATGTTTTATCCCATTATAAAGGTAACAGGACCATGTCATTTCTGAGGGTTAGGGCAATAGATTTAATTGAGTTAAGGTGAAAGAGCCTTACAGTAGTATAGACAAACCCACAGCAACTTGGGATGAAGTGTCTGCTACACACTACTATTAACATCCATATTAGATAAGTACTCGGAACTGACCAGAACTGTAGTGTTACGGAACACTTTATCTAAGCTTCTTCAAATTACCATGAAGTTTCCCTTTGATAATAGAAGTGAAGAGAAAAGCTACATAAGGGATATGGATCTTTTTTTTTGTTAGTGATCATAATGAACAGTGATTAATCTTATTGGAATATAGCAGCTTTCTTCTAAGCTTATTGGGACTGATGGATTTTTTTCAGATGAATCATTTCATTCAAACTCAGTTACAAGAAACTTACAAATCCTAACTTTGTGCTCTCTAGCCCCTACAGTAGCAGTAACCACAAGATATCCTTAGGTAAGTTAGTTGACAGTTAAAAAAACAGCAAGGTCACAGGAGATATTTTACGGGCAATAAAGCAATTTTCTGTGGGTGAAATAGCATTTTACCCATGAAAATACGATCCTCGATTATCATACCCACTTTCAAAGTGGGTGAGAGCACATAGATTGCTCTACTGTACTCACACTTTTACCTGAGGCATTCCTTGGCGAGGAGGAAACAACAGGCATGGTTTTGTATACCCAAAACAACACATGCTGTTTCTGATGGAAAACACCCACGGAAAAAGCAGGTGCAAATCTCTCCCTGCAAATTTTCCATAGGCAATAATGGAAGTGAAAGTGTCTGTGCAACTTTGCTTTCATTATCGCAGCAAATCTCATTGGGTTTGCAAGACTTCTTGCCCTCTTTCTTGGCTACTTTAGCTCTCATGAATCTAAATTGGAGATATGTTGGAGCACCTCCACACTTTTATCCCTATAAACAGTATAGGCACATTTCACAATGGGACATCCAAGTGCAATCTGGGACGTCAAAGCCAGAACGTCTGAAAAAACGCAGGCACGTGCAAGTTCAGGTATGATTTCAGAAATGTGGACGTGCTCGAGATGCATGTATAATCAACCATCTATATGTAGATGTCCCCAGGATAGCATTTCAGAGCCAAGACATCTACAGTAATAGCATAACGGTTAGAGTAATGGCTTAAGAGCAAGGTAGCCAGGGCTCAAATCTCAGTGTGGGCCTTTGCGATTTAAGAGCAGTCACTTAATTCTCAGTCTTCTCCGGATGTTTCAAGGTGAAAACAAGCACTTTCCAGATGCCTATTTGTGCCAGGAGCAGGTATAAAAATGGATGTGGCTATAGACTTCTGCAATGGTTCTGATATTGAATGGGGACATGCAAGTCCATTGCTCTTTCCTAGACATGCTTCTGCCACACCCCTGTGCCTACTTGGACATCCTTGCATTAGGGACATATTTGAATGTCATTTGTGGAATGGCTACAGAAACAGGATTGCAATTTTGATATCCACGTGCATATTTTCAGATGTCCAAATCACAATTAGACCTTTTAAAATGACCCTCTATACAATTATAAGATAAAACATTAGGATAAGAAAGAAAGTAGACATTGAAATCAAAGAGGAATAATGGTGCTACGAAATGGGCATGTTTTTATTTTGAAGTATCTAAGTACTGTTGTTAAAATGAGGGCACAGGATTTTAAGTACAGTATTTTTAAGTACAGATTGCAAATAAGTTTGAAATAGGAGAGTCATTTACAGCAACAATCCATTATTAGACTTAAATTGTCGTGGGTGTACACTTATCAAAGGGGATAAAGCAAACTCTTTTTACAGATATGTATTTTGCAGATGCTGACAATAATAGGGTAATTCTCTGACACAAAAAGTTCTTTAAGATGGGGATAAGGTGAAGGTATATATCAGGCCTATTGCAACTTTTCCCTCAAACACATTTTTTTAAAATATGTAACTGTTTCACAGATATCATTTCTGCTCTCAAAAGAGGCATATCCATTGTTGAATGGAAATAGTGGAGAAATAACCTCATAAATAGAGGGAGTAACCTGCAGGGAGCGGCAAGTGCAACTCTACAACTCTAGCTACCTTACTGAGCAGACCACAACGAGTATGCTGGTCTTTATCTGCCGTCATTTACCATATTACTATGTCCGGGTGTGAGAACTTTATAGAAACCTCCTTTCAAAATGGGTACAAATATCATCTATGAATACATGTTAGCATCTGCAACATCTGTAGACAAATTTCATGCATGTGATTATGGAAATTTAGTCACATTTACCAAAGAGTTCTTTCATTTTTTTTGTCTTTAGCAGCATTAGCCATGGGGCTAGTCCATTGGATCATGGCAAATACTGCACAAAGCTATGCAGATTTGCATTCAGTTCACCAACTGGGGCTAGAGGGGATGCAGATAGCCCCTGGGGAAGGAAGGCATGACCGTCACTCAAAGGCATCATACAGTGGCATATGCACATGAAATGTAATATTTTTTAGCATGTGTTTGCTAAAGCATTTCTCTGATAGCACAATGCACACCAATGGTGTTAGTGTATGAACTGTATTAACCATAAAATGCAATCAGTAAATAGCATGAAAATATCACACAGCATTCAGAAAGCTAAATAGTATCTAAACATTACATTGATCAGGCTTAGTCTGCTTTCTTTCCTGGCTCCAGGTCCCAGCTTCAAGACCAGATGAATGAAGGGCTACTGGTCCCTCAGGAGAAGAGGTGAGCTCAGATAAGCTTTAGAGGATCATACTACTATTCATTTTCAAGCCTTGGAACAGCTAGCATGGTCTTTGGCTGTCCTCTCTTTTCCTCACTTTGCTCTCTTCCTCTCTTTTCATTTCATCACTTTTCCCCTCCACTCTATCTTTCCTTTGTCTCCTACTCCAGATCTTCCACAATGCTTCCACTGAAGGAGCCACTCTCCCTCATATGTCATCCAGAAAGAAATCTAGCCCCACTATCCATCTTCTTGAATCCAGGGAGGGAATCTGTTAGCCATGACTCTGGAGGCCACCCACAGCTGAGCAGCCATCCACTATGCGTGCCATTAAGTGTTGGCCAGGATTGACCTTGACCATAGTGATTCCCTGGGCAGGCAATATGAAGAAATCAGGGGATCCTATCTTTCAAGGTGCCCAGGAGAAATCAGAAATCAAGGTAATGCAAACAGAAAGAGCCTCTGAGCTCTACAAAGAGAACTAGGTACTCAAACAAAAAGAATTTTTGACTCTAAGAGAAGTACTCAAAACTCAGACCATTGTTCTATTACAACATAGTAAAAAGCCTTGTGACATCTACATTTTAGAGTATTACATACTCTTGATTCAATGTAATGCAATGTATGACATCAAGTCAATGCTGACTCCTGGCAACCCAGCTCCTGTTTTTTTTTCAAAGGTGTGACTGGAAATATATTGCCAGGACTTTATTCTGCACAGAGAGTTTACAGCCCTGGGCATTGCAAGGTAGTCACCCCTCCAAGTACTAACCAGACCTGATGCTTCTTAGCTTCAAGAGATCAGCTGAGGGCAGGTTCATTCAGAACAGCTTAAATGACTGACTTTTGCAAGCTGATAGCAAATATTATTTTATATTATTTTGTTTAGCAACTTGTTATGCTGTAATCTGCCTAAGATGCTGTAGTGTGAAAGCATAGTTACTCACCTGTAACAGGTGTTCTCCAGGGACAGCAGGAATCAGTCCTTACTTATGGGAGATGCCACAACGCATGCATGGTCCCCTTCCCGCCCAAGGGTGCCATCTTGCTCAGTCAGGTGCCATAGCTAGAGCCCAACCAAGAAGATGGCCAAAAATGCGCAGAAACTCCAAGGGGAGGAGGGAGGGTTGTGAGGATTGATTCCTGCTGTCCCTGGAGAACATCTGTTACAGGTGAGTAACTATGCTTTCTCCAGGAACAAGCAGGAAGTCAGTCCTCACATGGGATTCCTTAGCTCGAGGCTACCAAGAACAGGTATAGAAAAGGTATGGCCCGGCTGTGGGCAGCTGCAGGTGAATCCACTGACAGACTCGGAGGGCCCGGGGGGAACCAAGGCTCCGGTAGCCTGAACAAGAAGGGCACGAGTTGTCTAACCCCCGATGAGGTTATCGAGTATTGCCTGGCTGAAGTAACTGTCCCGACAGGACTCCCTTTCCAGGCAACAGTGGGCTGCAAAAGTGTGAACAGAGGACCAGGTGATGGCTCGGCAGATGTCTGCCACAGGCACCAATCAGAGACTCGCGACCGAGGTCGCCATCACCTAGCATTGTGCTCCGTGACTCAACGCTCCAGAGGAATGTCAGCTTGACTGTGGGCGAATGCAGTCCGCCACCCAAATGGATAAGGTCCTCTTGGTGACAGCCTGCCCCAGACGGTTGGGGTCGAAGGAGACAAAAAGCTGTGAGGCTTTATGGTGATCGTGGCTCTGCTGTAAGTAGAAGGTCAGGGCTCGTTTGGAGTCCAGGATATGAAGGACAGTCAACACCAAGTTAGTGTGAGGCTGTGGAAAGAAGGTAGGGAGCACTACATCCTGATGGAGGTGGAAGTTGGAGACCACTTTCGGGAGAAACTTAGGGTGAGTGTGGAGCACGACCCTGTTCTTATAGAATCTGGTGTAGAGTGGCTCGGCCACCAAGGCCTGGAGTTCACTGACTCTGCAGGCAGACATGAGAGTCACTAGAAAGGCAACCTTCCTGGACAGGTAGCGTAAGGAACAAGTAGCCAAGGGCTCGAAGGGCAGCTTGATAAGTTACATCAGAACCACATTGAGATCCCATTCCGCCAAGGGTGGCCGAATGGGGGTTTTGGAGAGCAACAAGCCCCTCATGAACCTAGTGATGAGGGGCTGCACAGATAGAGGTTTGCTCTCAATGGGATGGTGGTTCTCGGAGAGTGCGCTCAGGTGTACCCTGACAGAGTTGGACTTGAGTCCAGACTGTGAGAGGTGGAGGAGATACTGAAGGATCGAATGCATTGGGCAAGAAAAAAGGATCCATTCGGTGCTCCGTGCACCACACTGAGAACCGGCGCCGCTTGAAGGCGTAGACCCGTCTCTTGGAATTCTTGCGAGAAGCCAGAAGGATATCCTCCACCTCCCTGGGGAGGTTGAGGGGGGTCTAGGGTGACCCATTCAGCCGCCATGCCATGAGAGATAGGGATCCCAGGTTGGGATGAAGGATCAAGCCCTCCTCCTGTGTCAAGAGTCCTGAGGAGCTCCCGAGAGGGACCAGGGACTCCGTTGAGAGATAGAGCAACAAGGGGAACCAGGGTTGCCTGGGCAACTACAGAGCTATGAGGATTACCGATGCCTTGTCTCGCTGGACCAGGGTATGGGAGGGAAGGCATATAGTAGGCCCCAGCCGCTACCCAGAAGGCATGGGATTGAGGGCCGCTAAAACGGACCAGCTGAAGATTGATCAGGCTGGCAAATAGGTCCAGGCTGGGAAAGCCCCATAGCCGGAAAAACCCAAGTGCCACCTCGGGGTCCAGGCACCACTCGTGCAATTGGAGGACCCTGCTCAGTCTGTCTGCCAAGGCATTGTCCTGGCCTGGTAGGTAGATCATCATGAGGAGCATCACGTGGCCGGTCGTGAAGGAACAGAGGGCCACGGCCTCCTGGCAGAGGCAGTAGGAACCCTTGCCTCCCTGCTTGTTCACATAGAACATCATGACTTGATTGTCTGTCTGGACGAGCACCCACTGGTGCTTCAGGCGGGGCTTGAAAACCTTCAGGGTGAGGAAGACCTCTCTGAGCTTGAGCAGATTGATCTGTTGCTGGCTCTCCTCGAAGGATCAAGCCGCCTGGGTGTGGAGCTCCCTGCAATGGGCACTCCAGCTCATCAGGGAGGCGTCCATTGTTTGAACCCTTTGGGGGTTCGGGAACTGAAAGTGCATGCCCACTTGCAGGTGTTGAGTATCCTGCCACCAGATGAGAGATTCTGCCAGTTGGTGAGAACCGTGATTCTGTCCCAGATTTGGCCTGTGGCCTGGTTCCACTGGGAATGAGGCACCACTGAACCACTGGGAATGAGGCACCACTGAACCATGTGGCCCAGGAGGCGAAGCAGCGATCGGGTCGACACAGCGTGGTGCCACTGTACTTTGGCTGCAAGGGCTGTGAGGAGATCTGTCCTGTCCAGGGGAGGAAAGCCCTGGCCTGGAGAGTGTCCAGGTGGGCCCCAATGAACTCCAGTTCCTGAGTTGGGGTGAGGTGGGATTTTGGATGATTTATCGTGAAGCCCAGGTGCTGCAAGACCTGAATGCTGTGGCCGGTGGCCTGCCTGGCCTCTGAGGCTGTGTCCCCTTTTACCAACCAGTCATTGAGGTAAGGGAAGACGAAGGCCCCTTGGAGGTGGAGATAGGCCATCACCACCACCAGACACTTTGTGAAGACCCTTGGGGCGGAGGCGAGACTGAAGGGAAGCAGGCCATCACCACCACCAGACACTTTGTGAAGACCCTTGGGGTGGAGGCGAGACTGAAGGGAAGCACCTGGTACTGGTAGTGGTTGCCCCTGACCAGGAACCTCAGGTATTTTCGGAGACAGGGATGGATGAGGATGTGGGTGTAAGTGCTCTTTAAATCCAAGGAGCATAGCCAATCTCCCTGTTGGAGGTAGGGCAGCAGTGTTCCAAGGGAGAGCATTTTGAACTTCACCTGCACCAGGAACTTGTTGAGGTTTCTCAGATCCAAGATGGGCCTCGGGCCTCCTGTCCTTTTTGGGACCAGAAAGTACCTGGAGTAGAAACCTTTCCCTCTCAAGGGGGGAGGCACAAGGTCCACAGCCCTATCCTTGAGAAGGCATGTGATTTCTTGTAGCAGCAGCCTGATGCAGGGGGGACCGAGGAGGCTCCCCGGGGAAGAAGGGTGCAGGTGCCAGATCCAGTTGGAAGAGGCAGCCCTCCCTGACCACCTGAAAGACCCAGGAGTCGGTGGTGATGGAGGTCCACCGAAGGGCAAAGTGGACCAGGTGTTCCCCTGTGGGAACTGGTCCTCCAGTGGAAGAAGGGCTATGCTGATGGTGTCAAAACCCCGACCCAGGCTGGGCTGGGGCTGGCATCTGAATTTTTTGGCCCTTGGGTTTGCTTGGGCCCTGGCCGGTTCCCTTGCTCTGGGAAAGCTGCTGGGGGGTCTGAATGGTGGGGTAAGGAGGGTAGCCCTGGTAGGGCTGACTTTTCTGGAGGAAAAGGGGCTTCTTCCCCTGCGGCTTTTTTCTGGGAAGAGTAGAGGTCTTCCTCAAGAGCCGAATACGAGTGACATACTGGGTCTCGATTTTGAACACCCTGTCCTCCATCGGCTTGCTGAAGAGCTGTTCGCCGATGCACGGGACATCAAGAAGTTTTTCTTGCAAGTATTGCTCGAGATTCAATGATTGGAGCCAAAGTTGGTGGCCACTCTTGCACTGGATTCAAAGCCATTGTAAGCAGCTCGGGAAAAGTACTTGGAGCACTCCACAACAGACTTTGAAAGAGCCTAGAAATGATGGAGATGGTCTCCATCGAGGCTGGCGGTGAACCCCCCAAGCTCCTTGGCCAGGTCCTGAAGGAACATGCCGATGTAGAGTTGATAAGTCTGTATATGGCATGCCAGCATTGAGCCCTGGTAGCATTTACACCCAAAGGCTTCGAAGGTGCAAGACTCCCTGCCCGGGGGCACTGAGGAGTGTGTCTTTGGGCTTTTTTGCCAGCACATGGCTGACTCAACCTCCATGGAGGTGTGGGGGAGTTGCACTTTACAAAAGCCTGATCCCCACTGGATCCGGTCCATCGTGTCAAGTCGCCAACTCGCAATGGCACTGAGGCCGCGGTCTCCCACACCCAGAGGAGGAGCCGGGTGAGGATAGGAGGAATGGGGACCGTCAAGCTCTCCTTCGGTGGGGCCTCGTACAGGAAAAGGAAAAAAGAGCCAAACGACGAAACCTGGAAACAGCACAAGCACTGGCAAATCAAATGCAAGGCATTGATAAGGCAGGCAAAGGGAGAATTTGAGAAGAAGCTTGCTGCAGAAGCAAAAACGTGAAATAAAGACTTTTTCAAGTACATTTGTAGCAAAAAACCTGTGAGAAAGTCAGTTGGTCCATTAGATGATAGAGGCACTAAGAGGTGACAAGGCGATAGCGGAGAGAGTGAATGAATTCTTTGCTTTGGTCTTTACTGAGGAAGATGTAGGGATGTTACCCATGACTGAAGTGGTATTTAAAGGTGCGAAGAATTGAAGGAAATATCGATACATCGGGAAGATGTATTACAACTATTAGATAAACTGAAGAGTAGCAAATCACCTGGGCCGGATGGTATACATCCAAGGGTGTTGAAAAAACTGAAATATGAGATTGCAGACCTGCTATTAGTAATCTGTGAACTATCATTAAAATCATCTTTAATACCTGAAGATTGGAGGATCACCAATGTAACTCCAATTTTTAAAAAGGGCTCCAGGGGTGATATAATCACTATAGTGAACAAACAATGCTCTATCAACCTGGTCTACAGAGCCCCTTCGAGCTCCCCAGACGACCTTCCCACCATATTAGACCTAGCCGCCAATACCAGTAACCTCAACACTCCCAACTGGATAATGGGAGATCTCAACCTCCCGTCACTGCAGCAAAACCAGTCCTCCTCACTCCTCGATGCCATTGAAAATCTGGGATATAAACAACTAATCATGGAACCCACTCATTCCAAAGGAAACATTCTCGACATGGTTTTCGTTCCACAATCTGTTTATAAACAAAGCAGCAACATTGTAAAGTCGATCACCGATGTACCATGGTCAGACCACAAACTCATAAACCTACAAATTCCCCTGAGCAACACACATCCTAACAACAGAAAACCAAACGACCCACCTAGAGCCCCCACAAGGGGTTTTCGACCTTTCAACAGGGAACTCATACTGTCAAACACCCAACCACTCCTCAATGACCCAACACTCAACCTTGAAGAATCGATTGACGCCTGGAACAACAGCCTCAACTCCGTTGCTCAATTACCACGCAAAAAAAACACATCAAGGAAAAGAACCTCTGCTCCGTGGTTTACCCCCGAATTGTGGTCTTCTCTTACACACCTACGGAGACTCGAAAAACGGTGGCGTAGATCACTATCCATCGATGATCATACAGCCTACAATCTCCACCTAGCATCTCACCGCGAGGCAATCATAACCAGAAAGAAGCAATACCACACGGATACACTCAAAAGATCACTAAACAAACCTCGTGACCTTTTCAATTTAGTCAAATCACTATCAAAGGAACCATCCCCCGAACAAAAAGAAGACATTCACCCACAAGAATTTGCTGACTACCTGCAAACAAAACTTCTACAGACAGATGAACTCTCAACAATCAATGTACAAGAAACATCCTGCCTAACATACCTGTCTGCACTTGCCACACCTTCTGCCAAACACATCGAAGACACAATCACCTCACTGAACACCACCACTGCGCAAACCGATCCTTGCCCAGCCTTTTGGATAAAGGATCTTCGAAGTACATTTAGCCCTTTCATCGCAAAAATCATGAACCTCTCATTTACAACTGGCTCCTTCCCCTCCGCACTAAAACTCACATCCATAAGACCTCTGCTAAAAAACGCCAAACTAGACCCAAAACAGCCTGACTCCTACAGGCCTATAGCCAGTATCCCCCTCTTAGCAAAGATTTTTGAGAAAGAGGCACAACGTCAAATCCAAGACCACATAGATTCCGCAGCCCCTCTTGACCATTCTCAACATGGATTCAGAGAATACCATGGCATGGAAACACTGCTTACCACCCTATTCAATGATATTCTCACTAGCATAAACACCATCCGGCAAGGCGTTGTTCTAATCTTCTTAGATATAGCAGCAGCGTTTGATTCAGTAAACCATGAGATTCTCCTCGGGAGACTGAAAGAGAAAGGCATCTGCAACTCCGCACTTGATTGGTGTAAATCGTATCTTGACAACAGAAAGCAATATGTAAAATCTACAACGGGAGAATCAAAACTCTTCCATCAAAAACAAGGCGTTCCTCAAGGATCCTCTCTTTCATCTCTCATGTTTAACATATATATGCAGCCTATCTGCAATATCATCAGATCATTCAATGTGAAATGTATGATATACGCAGATGATATCCTACTCTACATGCCATTTTCCACAGTGCATATGGATTTATTGCCTATAATAAATTGCTTCGACGCAGTATCAGAATGGCTCCTATCACAAAACCTCCGCATTCAACATAAGAAAACGGAGGTTCTTTTCATCACCAAAGACCCCAACTTCATTCCACCACCACATATAAGTGTTAAGGGAGCAGATCTATGCACTAAGGAAACAATAAGATACCTCGGAGTCACACTGGACCATCATCTCAACATGAAATCACACATAAATAATATTGTAAAAGCTGTGTACTTCAAGATACGCACGCTCAGGCACCTACGCTCCCTACTAGACCAAGAGGACTTCAGAACCATCTATCAGGCACTGATCCTACCACACTTCGACTTCGCCAACTCCATCCTGCAAGGGCTCCCACAATCCACTCTGAGCTCACTTCAGCTTGCTATGAATACTGCTGCAAGGGTTCTACAAGGAGCGTCCAAGAGTGAACATGTTACACCTATCCTCAAACAGCTACATTGGCTCCCTATACACGGAAGGATTATGTTCAAGACCTTGATTCTCACCTTCAAGGCCATCAATGGTCTCTCAGCCAACTCAATCACAGAGCTCATACGAACTGTACCACCAAACAGAAATAGGAGACAGGTAGCATTGAACTCCCTAATAATGCCAAAGGCCATAACAACATGCAGCCTATCAACAGCAAACAGAGCTTTCATATTTTGCGCACCAAAATGCTGGAACTCTCTACCACCTGATATCCGTGCCATAACCGACTTAGCCCAGTTTAGAAAGGCCCTCAAATTCAACCTATTCATCAAATACTACCCAACATAAAATAAAACTTACAGTCCCACCGCAAACGTAATAACAGATTTCTCATTGTTACTAACATTCTGGCTAAAGTGTGTAAATAGTTTGAGTATGTTGTCTAGTTAACTGATCATATACTCCATGTAGATAGTTCTCCCATTTTAATTGTTTTTTCCAAGTTTATGCTCCTGTTATATGTAACACCGAACAGCTTGTTGTTCTGGTTTTTGTTTTGTTCTCTGTAAACCGCGCTGATGCCGAATAGTGCGGTATATAAAAAATGTAAATAAATAAATAAATAAAAAATCTGGGACCGGTGAGTCTGACATCAGTTCCGGGAAAAATGGTAGAAACCATCATAAAGAATAAAATTACTCAGCATGTAGATAGTCATGGCCTAATGGGAGACAGCCAACATGGCTTTAGACAAGGAAGATCTTGTCTTACTAATCTGTTATGTTTTTTTGAAGGTGTGAATAAACAGGCGGACAAAGGTGAGTCGGTTGATATAGTGTATCTGGACTTTCAGAAAGCCTTTGACAAGGTCCCTCATCAGAGACTTTTGGCAAAACTAAAGAGTCATTGGATAGGCGGCAGTATACTATTGTGGATCTGGAACTGGTTAAAAGATAGAAAGCAGAGGGTAGGACTAAATAGCCAATTTTCCCAATGGAGAAAGGTGAATAGTGGTGTACCCCAGGGATCTGTGCTGGGTCCGCTGCTTTTTGACATATTCATAAATGACCTGGAAAGTGGAATAACGAGTGAGGTTATCAAATTTGCAGATGACACAAAACTATCTAAAGTTGTTTAAACCCAAGAGGATTGTGGAAAACTGCAAGAGGATCTTGATAAATTGGAAGACTGGGCATCAAAATGGCAGATGAAATTTAATGTGGACAAGTGCAAAGTTATGCACCTAGGGAAGAACAACCCAAACTATGGTTACACGATGCAAGGTTCCACATTAGGAACCACCACCCAGGAAAAAGATTTAGGCGTCATTGTGGATAACATGTTAAAACCCTCGACCCAGTGTGCAGCGGTGGCCAAGAGAGCAAATAGAATGCTAGGTATCATAAGGAAAGGAATGGAAAATAAAACAAAAGATATTAAAATGCCTCTATATTGTTCCATGGTGAGATCGCACCTTGAATATTGTGTGCAATTCTGGTCGCTGTATCTTAAAAAGGATATAGCGTTATTAGAAAAGGTTAAGAGAAGAGCCACCAAAATGGTAAAGGGGATGGAAGGATACTCCTATGAAGAAAGGCTAAAAAGGTTAGGGCTCTTTAACCTGGAAAAGAGGCGGCTGAAGGGAGATAAGATAGAAGTCTATAAATTAATGAACGGAGTGGAACAGGTAAACATAGATCGATTGTTTACGCTATCAGAATATAGAAAGATCAGTGGACATGCAATGAAGCTACTGGGCAAACTATTTAACAATAATAAAAGAAAATATTTTTTCACTCAACGTATAATGAAACTCTGGAATTTGTTACCGGAGGATGTAGTAAAGGCTGTTAGTGTAGCTGGGTTTAAAAAAGGTTTGGACAAGTTCCTGGAGGAAAGATCCATAAACCATTATTAAGAAGGGACCCAGGATATCAATGCTTGACCCAGTAGAAGCATTGTGGAACCTGTGTCTTTTGGGGAAACTGCTAGGTACATATGACCTAGATTGGCCACTGTTGGAAACAGGATACTGGGCTTGATGGACCTTGGTCTGATCCAGTATGGCATAACTTATGTTCTTAGGATGTCAAGTTCCTCCGTATGAGGGTCTTCTTCCGACTCTGTTGTGAGGGAGAGCATCCATGCCAAGTCCCTGACAAACTCAAGGAAAGAGATGTCCTCAGGAGGAGATCGACGCTTGGCAGCTGGTCGGGACAGGTCAAAGGGATGGTCTCGGTGGGCCTGAGTCTCCGGACTCCCAGTCAGAGTAATCTGAGGAGGATTCGAGGTCCTCCAGCTGCAGGACAGCTGGCAGCTCTGGTCTTGAATGCTTTAAGGCTAAGGCATGGCCGGAACCAGAGGCATTTGCCTTTGAACACCTCGCTCCCGAGGACCGGGAGCAAGAGCAAGACCCTCGCCGGAGCTCTGCTTGAGGCATCTAGCTCTCAGCACTTTCTCCGGCAGCCCGGGGAGTCCTCGGTGTAGAGGTCCCTGCGGTCTTGGCGGGGCCAAGGGTCGGCACCTATTGGGAGGCGAGGAACACAGAAACTCTGCGCTCTAAGACCAACAAACGAGCTTCCCACTTGGGGGTAGCAGCCATGGACACTGACACTGGGTGATTGGGTCAGGTGTCGAGGAGGAGAGGGAGTCCTCGACAGGATGGCTACAACATAGGTTCAGGGGCAATTTCCGAGGGCGCTCCTGCTCCGGTTCCTTGGAGACTCTTCAGGGACTGAGGGACTGGGCACAGGACTTCCTATTCTTGTCCGCCTCCCTGGACAAGGACCTTGAGGTCTTCTTCTTCTTCTTACACTCATGCTCCGGGGACCCTTGCTCATCTGTGGGTCCGCAGAGGGACCGCAGAGGCTTTTCGTGAGTCTGAGGATCTGTGCGGGGCCTTCTAGCATGAGACTACTGGGGAAACTGGGGTTCAGTCTGCCTTGTGGAAGATGTCAGCCTGCTTAAGCCAACGGTTCTGTATGGTCTTTGCGGACAGTTTCTTGCCCAGGGAGCATTCCTCCAGGTTGTGGTCAGCACCCAGACACCGGAGGAAGCAATAATGAGTGTTGGTCAGAGACATGTTTTTTGAGCACCGATCAAATTTTTTAAAGCTGGTGGCCATTGGGGCAAAATGGACCCCCGTGAGGTAGAAGGCCCTCAAAATGGCCAGCAGTTGAAAAGGGTGCGAAAGCGCTGTGATGGAAAAGATCAAAATAAAAAGGTTTTCCAAGGCCTGGTGCAACAGCAATGGGTTTTGGGCAGGAAAGGAGCCGGTGCAGGCTAGAAAAAGTACAAAAACTGTATGAAGAAAACAACTTTTTTCTGGGGGGACTGAGCAAGATGTCACTCTTGGGCAGGAAGGGGACCATGCATGTGTGGTGGCATCTCCCAAAGGCTTTTCTTTGAAAGCTGGGGAGATGCTTCCGCGAGGGCTCCATTGGCGTCGACATAACCCATATGTGAGGACTGACTTCCTCCTTGGTACTGGAGAAATATAAATAGTTTTAAATAAATAAATAACCTTTATTTCACAGATTCATTTGTGTCTATGGAAAAAACACTTGGTACAAAAGACTTCAGATGGCCAGACTTAGGATCCAGGAAGCTGCAGTTTGTTGCTTCTGGCCAAGGACTCTTGCTGAGATGGCTGGACTGAGCTAGGAAGGGGATATAAACATAGGAGGAAACCACTTAAAGATTCATAGCACTACAGTTCAACGGAGGTCAGTGCCAATTAACTGAAAGCCCAAAAGAGCAGGTGGAAACTACTGTGCCAGAAAAAGTATATCTAACCAAATTCACATATAATCTGCTAAACAGGCATAACTCAGAAGGTCCACAGGACAAGCACTGCTTGCTCCTTCTCACCTCTATCCTTTCTCAGCATCTGTAGTTTAACATTAAACTATTGGCATTTTCATAAATTCCAGTTTTTATCTGCTCAGCTCACTGGTTACACGCCATTTATTTTCTTTATTTATATCCTACTATTTCCGTCAGATCCAAATGGTGTTCTTCAATACTGCAGAACAAAGCTGAAATACAGTACTAAGTTCTAGAGGTCATTCTGTGTGGTTGATATCATTAGACAATTACCTATGTTGATATTCAATGACAACAGTAAAGAACTCATCCTGAGCTTCCCTTATGCCATAATTGAATGTAAAAAATGTTGCCAAACAAAGTCGGCCTGCAGGACAGTTTTACCTTACTTTCATCACCAGCAGGATATTTTAAGATGATGGTTGTAATACCTTACAACACCAAAACTATTCAGAGATAAAGAGGAAGTAGCCAGCCAGGGACCTAGATATTACTGCAATAGAAATATGAATGGAGAAAGTGAGACAGTGGAAGGATCACCACTTTAAGCAAGAGAGTGGTAGAGAGCAGGAGGTTTCAGAGAGTTGCAAGCCAGGAGATGACATGGCCTAAAGCTAGTCTGAATGGAAAAATTTGATTGCAAGGGACTATGACATTGACGAAGGGATCCAGGAGAGTTTCATTAAGGATATACTTAGAGAACCAGAGGTCAGAGAATCAGATCTATCAGACAATCTGAGACCAGTCAGATGACTTAAGTGAGGAGTATTCTAGTGAGAGAACTGGTAAGCCTGTTGCTAAGAAGTAGAAGTCAGTCAGAGAAAACAGTAGTAAGATGAGGGTTGTCACTCCAGGAGGCAACTATCCCAATAAGAGGATTGGAGACTTTGCTGCTAGAGGCTAGCTAAGTGACAAGAAATAGCAGAGAAAGGTGTACTGGTTGCTGCATTGAGCTTATGCCAGTGTGATGGGGTCTACAGAATGCTACCAGACCCTCTCCAGAGTTCAGGGCTGGGAAGGCATGGCTCACAAGGAGAGGTTAAGACGTGAGTAGGCTGCAGGAGAGAGAAAGGCCCTTGAAGCCAGAAGTCCTTCCAAGGCAAATGAGTTCTGAGGTAGGAACTTTAAATGGGGCTGGAGGAAGGGCCAAGAGAACCAGTCCGTGGAGGTTTAACAAGCTGGGACTGATGTCCAGGTGAAAGTGTCTTATCCAGTACTGACAAGAACCTTCCCAGTGGTGACAATAAGCTAACCTTTGACACCGGAACCTAAAACTGTCTCCTCTCAGGTGATTCTTCCCTCCTCCCCTCATCCTTCCCAGTGACTGTTCCCCTCCCACAGACAGGATGGTCATCCCCTCCATTGTAATACCTGTAAGTAGTTCTACCCTGATACGGTATCTAGCTCAGTTTTCCAACTGTCAGTTAAACCTTCAAAATTCTAGTTTGCAATGTTCCACATACCAGTTCATGTTTATGTTTGCTTAACCTGTAAACCGCTTTGGCTTTGAGATAAAGTGGTATATAAAAATTGTTAATAAATAAATAAATAAATATGGTTGTTAATGAATGTTTTTTTGTATAAAATATCGGACATGCAGTAGTTTACTTGTAACTTATTACACTGAACAACAAATTTGTTCAAAGGTCTTGCTTCCTGAAAAGGTTTTGGTGATTATGATAGACAACTTCAGCTTGAACACAAATATAATTTCAGATTGACTATCACATATGAATTTGGAGAAACAAGAAATTAAAGTTTGACTGAATTTAGCATGTTTAATCACACAATGATGCTGACATATTGAACTAATTCACCTGAGCTAAAAATGTTTTGCTCCTGCTTTTTGTTTGTACTCAGCATCAGATGCTTCTCGTTTCAGTGCCCAACAACAGTTGGGCAACATTGATGGGTTCCAGTTGCCCTGATACCGCTTTTCCATTATCGCAGTGTCCCGGTGAAACCTTTCACCATGTTTGTCGCTGACCGCACCAAGATTAGCAGGGAAGTCCAAGTGTGAATGCAGAAAATTAATCTTCAGCAACATGTTGCACTTCATGGTTTTGTATGCTTGAAGCATGTTGTCAACCAGCTGGACGTAGTTTGGTGCCCTGCAATTGCCAAGAAAATTCTCAACAACATCCTTGAATGACTTTCATGCGATTTTCTTAGGCTCCACTAGCAGATCTTCGAACTGCTTGTCATTGATGATGTGTCTGACTTGTGGACCCACAAAAATCCCTTCCTTCATTTTGGCATCAGTTATTCTCGGAAATATCTGTCTCAAATATCAAAATCCTTCACCTTCCTTGTTCATCGCTTTCACAAGGTTTTTCAATAGTCTGAGTTTTATATAAAGAGGAGGCAAAACTATCTTACTTGTGTCAACAAGTGGTTCATGTGCCACATTTTTCTGTCCTGGAACCAAACACTTACGGAGTGGCCAGTTCTTTTTAATGAAATGAGACTCTCTAGCACGGGAGTCCCGTTGCAAATGAAACAACAGTACTCAGTATACCCGAGCTGCATTCCTAGTAGGAGTGCCACTACTTCTAGATCACCACAGATGTACTTGTTGTACTGTATGTGTTTCAACAACAGTTACATGTTTTCAATAGTTTCTTTCATGTGTGCTGCATAGGCAATACGTATTGAAGGGTGGACATTGCCAGTGTGTAACAAGACAGCTTTCAGGCTTAACAGTGATGAATCTATAAAAAGGCACCATTGTCGCGAGTCATGCCGTGAACAACCCATCAATGTCAGTGCAGAAACAGAGGGTGTCAATCTGCGCAAAGAAATTGTTCATATCTTCCTGGCAGGTATGAAAGACAGAAATTTTCATACCTGGCGACAGCAAACCCAACCTTGCAATCTTGAAACAAGTAGCTCAGCTTTTGTTTTTCACAAACTTAAGTCCCGCACCAGGTCATTCAGTTCTGACTGTGTTATCAGATGAGGCACACTCTACATAAATGGTTCAAAATCTGGATCTATGCTGTTTTCTACATCTGGCCCGTGCATTATGGCATCTTCATCTGCTTCAGCTACCCTCCATGTCTCTGGTGGCTTCGGTACTAGCATACTGTCATCATGCGGCACTGGTCTCATGGCTGAAGGCAGACTGGAGTATTCAACAGATTTCTTATTTTTAGCAGAGAAGCCAGATACATCGGTTAGACAGAAGTTACAGTCTGTAGCGTGGTCCTTCTGTTCTCACCACATCATCGGGACTGCAGAAGGCATTGACCTCCGAGTACCAAGCTGATATCGACAGCACATGTTGCACAGCAAATGTGAGGACCCCAGGATTTGTCTAGATCACCAACTTTACAACCAAAGTAGAGCTCATACGTTTTCTTAATAAGTGCAGTCATGCTGCGTCTGAGTGTATACTTACTACAAATATAACAGAATGTACTGCAGTTGTTGTGACGTTGACGAAACATTTCTGTTGTAACGAATCGACCTGTAAATGCTATTGTTAAGTACACAAACTGATATCAACGTAATGCATAGCACCTGTGTATGAAAGCTGCTTTTAGAGCCTGTACTGCCAGCTTCCATCCGGACTAAGCATGCCCATGCATTTCTGAGCAGTAGCATTTCCATTACACGTTTTGAGCCTGCACTGACCAAACAAAACAGCTTACTTTCTGGACAACATATGAGTAGACTTAAAATATATGAGGAAATCACAAAACTAGGTGATTGCAAAAAAATGCTGCGTGATAGGAAAATTTCAAGGTGACCTTTGTGATCAGTAATCCAAAATCCATAAGATACATCCAAAATTGTTCAAGAAGCAAAATCGTTGCTGTCCAGTGTTATTTATGGGCTTGAGTTCTGCTTGACATTTGTAATTTTGAAAGATTTTGGAAGTCATGAAATTGCCAGTGGTTCAGCGTTTTTGGCTTGATTCGAATTGACTTTTAATGTGTGTAAAGAATCTCTATTTTAACTTTTTGTGTTGCCATATTCAACGTCTCCCCTCTCAGTCCTGTAGGCTCTGTGTTTCTGGTTTTGGCAGGCGTACTGAGGAGATGCTGCATTGTAGTCTGGAAACCAGGATCAGCCAGACGTTTCTAAATATATAAACGGATTTATCAGATGCCACAGTTTTGCTTCCCAAGAAAGCATGTCAATGGTAGTGTCAAAATGTGGGTGGAATTGTGGTGTTTCTAAAACCCATTGTTAATTGTTCTTTGTGTTCTATCAGTGCTTTTCTTTATTCAGTAAATCACCTCTTTAGGAAAACTTTGGCATTATGATTAGGACATGTTTGTTGACTGAACTCTTTTTCACACTGAAGTTTAAAGTAGCACTTCCTCATTTAGCTCTGATGAAATGCTCTCACAGTGCTAAAATATAGAGAGGCAAAGATATGGCACTTAAGTTGTACATAATTTGTAACAGATTCAGACACCATATTCCTAAATATTCTCTGAAATCCTCTGATGCATATTGGTCATCGGCTGGGTTGAGTTTTATTGAGAATAACAGAGAGCTCCTCGTTTCAGAAGAAAACAATTGTTTTAAAAGTTGTTGCCATTTTGGAAGAGTGCCTGTCTAGTATATTTGCAGTAGTATGTACTTTTGGAGAAGCATTTCAACATGTTGAAGTAATTCTTGAAGTGAACATTTTAGAGAGATGGGCACCAAACTGTCCGATGTTCTTCCTTTTATGGAAAATCTGTGCTATAACTGTATATCACCGGGTACTGTAAAATATGAGCCTTAGGGCTAGATAGATTTGAGAAGTGCAACATAGCAAAATAAAGCTTACAGCAGAGTTTAATTATGAAACTGACCACCACTGTAACAAAAAAAGTAGAGTATTAGTGGAAACAGCACTCGTAATCTCAGAGATGCAGTTAAGGCCCTTTTTTTTTACGCTGACACATGCTCGCTAAGTAAGGGTGTGCTTGGTTTAGAATCTGAAAGGAGCTACGACTCAAGCACTTAGCTGGGGGGGGGGGCTGCTGCTGTTCTTGAGGAAAGATTGTAGAGTTGTGTGGACTGTAGGGAACAAAATTGCTAGTGGCAGTAAATGAAACTTTAGCTTTGAATCTCAACATATCATCAACATGGCAGCGGAGTTAGAAGACGTTCCAGCTGAGCTTGAAGACCAGAAGGAAAAAAACCTAGCAGGAAAACTGTTTTACTATGTTTCAAAAGTAGAATATCTTGCAATTGGACTTATTAAATACTGTATATTTTTTAAATATCATGGAGGGCATTTTTGTTGGATTGCTGATTTGCAATCTGGTTAGCGGTGTTATTCAGCTACTAACCAGCGTGTGAAACTGCATGACATTAGGACAGCCTTTCATCTGACCTAACTTGATGTGGTTTAGCTAACCAGTCAGCAGCTGAATATTGTTGCTAACTGGCTAGCTAATGGTGCCGCTCTCGCTCCGCCATGGGAATGTCCCAGTGGTATTCGCATAGCGCCAGGGCGTTTAAATCACTTAGGGGCAGATATCCTGGTCAGTAGGGTTTATGTAACTTGAAAGTCTGCTAACCACATAAATCCCTTTGAATATGCCCTCTCCTATCTTTAAACACAGGCTTTAAAAAGATGGTGTTAGAATTAATTACTACTTGCTGGCCTGGCCATTCTCACACAATAATGACTTATTCTAAAACGCCAATCTTATCTTTGTGTCCGATCAGGTGGTTTTTTAGAGCTGGTGAGATTTTCCAGTGCACATTTTTCAACAAGTCAACACAATCTTTCGAGTTTTTAATATATTGTGAACCCTGATCTTCGAGCCTGGCACCAAGTTTGGCTTTTAATACATTGCCTTTCTGCATCTGTGGCTTCATTGCCGCTTTCACGGTTTCCTCGGAGGATCTATGGTCCACTGATCAGGCAAGTTTTCTTAAACTGCAGCTATTCATTAGATTCGAACATTCAATATTTATGCTTTTCTCACGTTCGTTTTTATTTTTAGGACCCTTGAGTGAGGCACATTTGCATTGCTCCTACCTTTTGCTGGTAGTGTAATAGTAAGTTGGTTCTGAATAAAACCTGTTTTCATTGGTACTTGTCACAATTGAGGACTCCACCACTCATAATTGAGGTATTTATGTTTCACTTTGCCATATGACCTTTGGTAGGCCCTATATGGTTTTTTTTTATCTGTACCAAATGCGGAGGCATATACCTCTTGGGTATTTACAATTAAAGGTGTTCCATTTCATTTTTTCCTGTTTGACATGATCGCTTGGTATCCACTTCGTAATACCTCCATACGCACACTTTTTGCAGGGTTATTTTACGGTCCCTTGCTTATACTTTTATATATATACCATTTTGATTCCGCGTCTCACATACAGGGTGGCCCAAAAAACGTGAGAACATCTCGAAGCATATAAGTTATTAAAAAATTCAAAAAGACAGATGTAAACGATTGACAAATTTTAAAAAAAAGATGGCGACCGGAAATTGTCGAAATAAAGACGTTATATAGCTAAAAAAGGTAAATAAGTAAACTATTTAAGCTTTTAATTTACGAGATGTTCTCACTTTTTTTGGGCCACCCTGTATGGTCCTCTTTGTCCCTCCTTTGCACAGTTTTTTGTGAGACAATGTTTTATGACTAATGCATATGAGTTTGGGTCTCTGGTTTCATTGCCTTTTACTCTTGTACCTTACGGCCTTCTTTTTATTTCCACTTTTCCAATGGTGGCTTATTGTAGTAGTGATATGACTTTCAGCGTTCTTTGTTTTTAATTCGTTTTTTGCTTTTAATTGCCTATTTACAAATATGTTTGTGTATTTATGTATTCATTGTTTTTTATTGCAGTTTGGTTTTTGCCCTTCCCTTTTTTAATTTTGTTTGCGTTCTGTTGTTTTGGTTTTATACTTTCAGTTCTTGTAGCATCTATTAAGCCATATCATTATGTATATAGTTACATATATTCTGCATCTAGCCTGATATATGTCAATATGTAAATAGTTACCCATGTTTTCCAAGTTATATTCCCTGTTATAATGTAAACTCAATTAGTCTTCTCTGATCTGAGTATTCTTTGTTAAATGTAAACCGCACTGATAACAAATAGTGCGGTATATAAGAATTGTTAAATAAATAAATAAATAAATTTGACGTTTACTTCCCCTGAAGAAGGCATTCAGCCGAAACATGTTGGGGTTTTTGTTTAATAAAGTTATCTATATCTACCACTGTCCTGGTGTACCTGTTTTTGCTCACTAGCAGATATGTGCCATCATCGCGCACTGTTATTCTCGTTGATATTTTATGAGGTCACTAATTCACATAGGTGATCACATACAGTATGCATGTCAATGAATAGAATCAGGACCGTACCAAGCTGACAATGTGCCCTGTGCGACTGAAGAACTTGATGCCCCCCCACCCACCCAGCTGCATGCAGGAACTTGCTATTGTCAGGCTACCTTGAAGCCCAGTGATGATATTGGCACCCCTTCCATACTTGCACCCTTTGTGGCTGCACTGCTCGCACAGCCCTTGGTACGGCCCTCAATAGAATAACCCCCAATTGGGTGCATATTTGGCATCTAAAAGTACCACTCGATAATAATATTACAGTGATAAATACAGATAGAAAGGTACAGGTGCACCATCTACTTTATAAGTAAGAGCACATTTTCTGCTGTAATGAAATGTTGCCGCTGTCCTAGATTTCTTATTTTCTTGTTTACAAAGCAGTTGTCAAAAGCCATTTACATGGGTAAAGAGGTTATTTGAAAACTGTCTACTGTCTGTGCCAGTAAAAGTTATGCGAGTCTTTCCACAACTCATGTGCTTTAACTCGCCTCTACCGCAGGCCTCCCTGGGCTAGGACTGGGATTGTTATAACATGTATAGTTTTGTGCTTTCTACATGGTTAGTGCCGCTGAATATTCCCAAGGGCCGCTGCTGCATGACCCAATGCTAACCGGTCAGCATCGGGATGTTCTGGAGACAGCACCCAGCCATAATCAGGCAGCGGCGATACTGATCTGCTGCCCAGGTATGGCAAGGCGGCAAAAGTAAGCACAGCAAAGGCTGGCCTAACTTTGGCTGCAGAAACTAACTGGACAACGGCTGAATATCACCGCTCCCCGAATTGTTTCCTGCCAATCCGTGCAACCCAGTTATTCAATGCTAAGGTCGGATATGACCCCGACACTGAATATCTGGGTTTAAGTTTCAGTGACGGTAGCTAGCCCTTTGAGAACGACTAGCTGCTCTCGCTGAATATCCTCCCAATATATATATTCCGTGCCATTATCCATATAAGTGGTAGCACTGAACATGTTTATTGAATGGTGACCACACTTGGCACTGTCCATTTAGATTCAGGCCTGCTATTCAACAGACCTAATTCAACACCATTCAGTAGCTGAATATTGCCACTAAACAGATAATTTCCAACATCACCTCTGCTCCTCCCTTAAACAGACCCTTATTATCTGGATAAAATCGGGCAATATAGCAATTTAAACAGCCTACTTATCTAGATAATTTAAGTACCAGTGAACACACAGCTCCCTTTCAAATATCAAGCTAAAACTGTTTTGGAAAAAGAAAAGAGAAATAGTGGTCCTCACTGCCATACAATGGAATCTCTTGACTATTATATTTGAGTTCCATAATAGAATAAACAAGAAGAAAGGCCTATTCTCCCAATCATTTTTGCTAACATTAAACAACGTTGCGTTACATTTCCATCAGCTGGTTGCATATTATTTTTTGTTTGACTGCTAAGTTCTGCTGTTTCAATCTCTCAGCAAACAATTCATCCTTAGCTTTTATGTCCAAAGATATGTAATAGCTTTCTCAGATATAGATATAGATATATATATATACAATACACCTCTAATGATAAGCATCACTTTGTAAAAGTTAAAACCTATCACATACAATAACAATATATGCCTTTGGTCATAGTATCCTGCTGCATCCATGGAAATAGCTTGAAACTCACTAGCTGAAGCAAATGCAATTATGGGCATCACTGCTACTGTACAATACAAGTGTCTGCTTTTTGACATGCCGCTATTCTATGCTCAATTTCATTTATCTAGCTAGGGCTCAGTAAAAATGGAATATGAAGTAGAAAATGTAAAATTTTCTGAGCTGAAGTCATCTGAAATTTGACTTCATACATGGTCGTATTAACTGCACAAGGAAGAACGAGCCTAGCTGGATAGTATTTTACCAGTGGGTACCTAGTGTGGCACCATCATGCACAGTATACACGTTAGACACTCAATAATCCCTCTAAATAACAAAATGATTCAGTCAAAAAGGCAGCAATGATTTTTCTGCCCAGTCTTACCAGCTCAGTGACCTCTTTAAATTTGTTTTCTAAAGTGGAAGTTGAAGGCATCCACTGGTCTGGGCCTTGTACCTTTTTTTTTTTAAAGAAAATGACCAGTGCACAAGGAATTTGCTGTAAAAGAATTTGATTGCTATATTATGACCCTTGCTCCAAACACGGTAAGGCAGACAGCTTGGGCTCCTGTTTCCTGGATGTCACCAACTCCGTAATGTTACTATAGACAATTCCATACGGTTTCTTTGGAGGGAAGGGACAAGGGGACAAGGAGAACTAAAAGTAAAATATAAAGGTTCCCTGGGGATAGGAAAGGATGGGGAAACCACCAGACTAAAGGAATATTGGAGTCATTTTAATGGGTTTCAGTGAAAAGGGGCATGGTATGCCAAGACTAAGTTTTCCAACATCAACAGTTGTAGCAAATTTTACAAAGTGTTACTGCACTCTGAATGTCTCTCTACTTTAGCAAGGCCTGCCTCTGACAATTCAAAGGGGATCCTGCTTCACTAATAAGAATTCCTGTAACAGCAATAAACTAAGTGCAGCTCTGAGTAACTGTCCTTACTAGTAACTAACTCTCTTGGTTCTGTACAAATCAGTTCAAAAACCTTGGGTTTTGTAGTCAATCTCTGTACCCTTGTCTATCTTTCCAGGAGTTTCTCTTCCCAAAGTCATGAGAACATGAGATATGCCTTACTGGTTCAGACCAAGGGTCCATCAAGCCCAGTATCCTGTTTCCAACTGTGGCCAATCTAGGTCACAAGTACCTGTCAGGTTCCCAAAAGGTATACAGATTCCATGCTGCTTGTCCCATGGGTAAGCAATAGATTTCCCCGGTCCTCTTCAATAATGATTTATGGACTTTTCCTGCACAAAATCACCAAACCTCTTTTAAATTCGGCTATACTAACAGTTTTTACTATATCTTCTGGTAACAAATTCCAGAGTTTGATAACACATTGAGTGAAAAAATATTTTCTCCGATTACTCTCAAATGTGCTACATTGTAGCTTCATTGCGTGCCTCCTAGTCTTTCTACTTTTTGAAGGAGTAAACAACCAATCTACATTAACCCGTTCCACTCCATTTTTTTCTAGACCTCCATCATATCTTCCCTTAGCCGTCTCTTTTCCAAGTTGAAGAGCCCTAACCTTTTTAGCCTCTCTTCATAGGGGTATCCTTCCATCCCCTTTATCATTTTGGTGGCTCTTCTCTGTACCTTTTCTAATTCCGCTATATCTTTTTTAAGATATAGCGACCAGACTTGCATTCAAGGTGTGATCACACCATGAAGTGATACAGAGGCATTATAATAACCTTTGTTTATTTTCCATTCTTTTCCTTATGAGTCCTAGCATTCTATTTGCTTTCTTGACCATGTCTGCACACTGGACCGAGGGTTTCAATGTATTATCCATGATGATGCCCAGACCCTTTTCCCGGGCGGTGATTCCTAATGTGAAACCCTGCATTGTGTAACTGTAGTTTGGATTGATCTTCCCTAAGTGCATTACTTTGCACTTGTCCATATTAAACTTAATCTACCATTTGGAGGCCCATTCTCTCAAATTTTCAAGGTCCTCTTTCAATTTTTCACAATTCTCTTGTGTTTTAACAACTTTGAAAGGTAAAGGACTAATCAGACAGAAGCACACTGTCACTGTTACCCTCGTAGATAGTGTCCCTCTTTTGTACATGACGTGTGTTTAAATACACCCCACAACTTTGTTTTACCTAAAAGCCTGTAACTGAACTCAACAGCTAACGTGTAATGGCCAGAGTGTATGTGGGAGTATGCTGAGCGCCTTGCAGTTCTGCTCTCTGATGAATCACCAGTGGATCCAGCAAGATCTCCAGACATGAGGGCCTCACGCTGTAGACTAGAAAGCCTTCCAGTCCCTTGTCACATCTGACTATAAAGCCAAATAGAAACCTCACTATTAAGGCTGACAGGCCACCAGAATTCCAGACCTTCTACAAGGCACGCCTATCCTAGATATATTCAGTGCTCTGAACTATGACTAAACCGGAAAAAAAATACAACATAATTTTCTAACTAAAGACTGGGAGAGGGGGAGGATAATGCTTAGAGGCTGCACCTGGGGATATTCATGCTGAATATCTTGCTGAGCACCATTTAGGCTTTTTGCAGGTCTGCAAACCTCCTAAATAGCTTTGAATACCCCCCTCTTCCCCCCAGTTTACTTACTGTCCTAGCTCTCTGCTTCTTTTCAGGGATCTTCTGGGCAGCCAGTTAGTCTCATTGGGCCCAATTTTCAAAGGCCTTTACACGGGTAACTTCCCTAGTTATTCGTGTAAAGGCCTTATCTGGGATTTTCAAAGGATACCTACATGGGTAGTGTCCTTCGAAAATCCCGGATATCTCCCTAACGTGCCCAGATGCATAGCATCAGGGGGTGTTGGGAGCATTCCGGGGCGAAGTGGAGGTGGACCATGGGGCTGCCCGTATAGCACCAATTTTCAATGCTACACGGTCAGCGCTCTGCACCTTAGGATAGGCGTGGGAAAGCCTCAGCTATCTGCAAGGCGCTGGGGCTAACCGTGTAGCATCGAAAATCAGTGCTACACAGGTAGCTCCTGTGGCTACCTGGCTGTGCGGCAACACCCGGATTTTCAATGACGGTGCAAGGGTATTGGGGAGCCATATAACGTCTCAACAAATAGGGGTGTCCTACATGGAGTGGTGGGTTTACCCCTGAACAAGGATATGGGGAGGGGTGGCCTGTGCGGAGCGACAGGTGCACCTGCTCTTGCCATCTTGCTGGCAGACTGGATGGACCATGCTGGTCTTTATCTGCCGTCAACTACTATGTTACTATGTTACTATGTTACTTATGGCAGGCTATCCGCTGATGCAGCGCATAGCACCATCCAACCGAAATTCAGGCCCATTCTTTCTAGAACAGGCGGTTCTCCCTCTAAAGGATTCAGGGGCTCTTTCTGCCACTTCACAGCTCATAGTGACTTTCTCACTGCACCTTGCTTTCCTGATTGTGCCTTCACATAGCTCCTCTGCTCAAGCTATCTGCTTTTCTCTTGCTGTAGGATCCCAACAATTCTGTAGCCCTGAAAACCTTGACAGGCTCTAATCACCTGTCAGGCTTGCTTCCTTGCTTCTGCAGCTCTCTGCTTTCCTGGGTTTCCTTCTTCTGAGTGCAGCTTTCCTTGTCTTCAGCTCAGATTTCACCGCTTCTCACTGAGTGGGCAATATACTGTGGCTCTTTCCTGCAGCTTCACTCTCAGCTCTCTCTCTTCACTGAGTCTGCTCTCTTCTGACTGCTCTCTGTCTTTCTCTTCTGAGCTTCTGTTGCTCTTCTTCACTTCACTTTCCAAACCTGCTTCTGGCTTCTGCATTTGCTCCGATGATGGTCTCTAATTCCTCTGCCTGATTTCTCCTTTTCTCCTCAAGCTCTTCTCTTCTGCACATGGGGCTTCTTTGATATTCAGCATGAATCTCTCTTCTGCGTATGTCTCTACATGATCTTTATTTCCAGGGCTGGCCCAACCATTAGGCAACACTAGGCGGTTGTCTAGGTTAGCAGCTTCTGAGTGCTAGCAAAGAGCAATAGGAGTCAAAGCAAAACAGGAGATCCTGACGCAAGCTCAAAAAGCCTTCAGCACATTCATTCCTTTACCTGCAGGGAGAGCGAGCATGCAGATACATCCTAAGCCAAGATTAGTATTAAAGAGCCCGATATTCCTTTGCCTGGATCTTCAAAGGGCTATGTGCCGAAGGACTCATAGCCCTCCCCACTTACCTCCAAACCAGATATTCAAGGCTGCAGTGATGGCATTGAATATCTTGTGATCGCCACCAAAGCCGGAAGTCACCGACGCTAACTGTGCAGCAGTGATATTGGCTGCTGCCTGGTTAGCGATCGCACCTTAAAGATAGGTGAGGAAAACCCTCGCCTATCTTTAAGGTGCCAATCAATAACCGGGCAGCAGCCAATATCACTGCTGCACGGTTAGCTTCATTCCCTGCCTCAGCTCCACCCCAGAATGCCCCCAACGCGTCCCGATGCTAACCGGATAGCATCGGGGCATGTAGGGGACTTAGATGGGGATATTCAGTGGCACTAACTGTGTAGGTGCTGTTAAATATCCCCATCTAAGGCATTTACACAGTTTACTGGGCTGTAAACTGTATCAATGCCTTCTGAATATCAGGCCCAAAAAGTATAATGATCAATTTTGCATTTTTACAGGGTTGTTGTAAGGGTACTGGTGCTTTGATGATTATGATTGTTGCATTTATTTATTAAAATCTGAGGGGGGGGGGGAAGGTTCACGTATGGCTCCCCAATACCCTTGCACCAGCCCTACTTATCTTCCTATACAGCAAGCGCTACATGCTCTACATGCTTCTGTTTTCTCTCTGTTTTTCTTCTGGTGTGCTGAATAGCCCCTCCTTGTCTTCTTGGGAAGTGGTCGTGATCTTCAGTGCTCCCTTCTGGGGCTCCTCTTCCTGCTACATCATGCTCCCCGGGGGAGGGGGGGGGGAACCTTCTTCCTCCTGGCTGCTGGCAGAGTTCTCTGCCCCTGTCCCCTGGCTGAGGCACTTCCTCTCTTCTTCTTCAGGCCAGCCTGGCCCCCATACTGCTCTTCTTTCACAGGATGAGGTGTTCTATGCCTACAACTCGCTCTTGTTTCTATTTCTGTTCTGCCATCATGCTATGGCTCCTTTCATCTGTTGCTGCTGCTTTTTGCGGCCGGCAGCTGCTTTGGATGTTTCCTTGCTTTCGCCCTTCTCATAGTAGCTGGCCCTCACCTCTGGGATCCACAGTCCCAGATTACTGCCGTGGGGAGTCCTGCTCTATATCCCTTGCTTCTTGGACCTGCTGCAGGCACCTCACCTCTTTTAGGCATGGCCAGCATTAAGTGACAAACAGGGCAATTGCTCTGGGTCCCACATGCAGCGGTGGGATCTGAACCGACTAGGAACCGGTTTGGTCCAAGCCTTCCCATGTGTGTGATGGCCGGGTTAGTACACCTCGCTTGGAGGCATTGCAGCAACCTGGCCATTACCCTGTGGCCCAATCCCCCTCCTGACAATGTTTGACAGCATTGGGGCCCTATCCCGATGCTGCAGTCCCCTGATGCCATCAAACATTGTCAAGCAGGGGGGTTCCCACCACTGTAGTGCTGGCATTTCCATGCCGTGTTTGGCCAGGTTCGATGAATGCGGGCCATGGCAGGAACCGGTTTGTGGGAACTGGGCTGAATCGGCCCAATTCCACCACTGCCCACATGCCACAGGGGGCCCCAAGCCTGTTTCAATCCGAAGGAGGAATAGCTTGAAGGTGGGCTTTGGGGCCCTCTCCCAGTTTCTGCACTGGATTTCTGCATATCTAAAGAGTAGCAGAGCCTCCATAAAGCTCCATTTGTAAGAGCCATGAAAGAGTCTCTGGAGTCCTGCTCCTTTTTGAATTGATTAGTGATGCATGATGTGCGTTTATTAAAATTGTGTAGGAGGGAAGAAACAGAGTGAAAGGTTGAGAGGGAGAGGCATAAGATGGATTCTGGGATAAGGAGGAGAAAAGACAGAGTTAATGAATATCGGAGAAGGAAGTAGCTGGGTGGGGAAGGGGGGGTACGTAGGAGGCAGGAGGGTAGGCACTGGGGAGAGGGAGATGGGGGAGAGCAAGGACTGGGATTTAAGTGGAGACTTTAAAATTGGGTGGGAGAAAAGAAGAGAAACACTAAAAGTGGCTGGGTATTGGAAGAGTAAGTGGGGATTCAGGTGATGGGCCCAAGGCCAGCACAACTCACTGTGCATGCAGCACCGGCAGCAGTAAGATCTTGTGGCACCATTTCAAGCTTCATCTTTTCATCTTCCTTTCTCTAAGTCAGTGAGAGCAGCCACTGCTGCCTGTAGCCTTCACGTCCAGTATGCGGTGCCGTTGTACTGTGCACCATGAGTGAAAGCTACAGGCAGTGGCTGGAGAATGCTGATCCAGAGAAAGAAAGATGACATCAGGGACGGTGCTGCATAATAGTTTTGCCATGGGGCAGAGGGGGGAACAAAGAGGGAAATTTTCGTTTATGAGAGAGAGAAGGGATTTGCTGGATTGGGGGGAGTGGGCAGAGAAAGAGATTTTGGGTTATGAGAGAGAAGGGATATATCGGACTAGGGATGGGGGGAGACAGGGGGAGAGATGTTGGGCTGTGAGGGGGAGAAATGCCAAGCCACTGGAGGGGGAGAGGATGGAGAAGGGGAAGGGGATAGAAGCAGGGCTAGCCCAAAGGTTTCTGCCACCCTAGGCAGAAGCCCTGGCATGCCGCCCCCCCCTGCACGGAGCCCCACACCACCCTCTCCCCCTTCCCATGCTGAGTCATGCTGCCTCTGATTCTGGCAGCGAGGTTGGGGAATGGCTAGCCTGAAGTGGCAGGCAATGTGCTTCAACACACATGGCCTGCCACCTCTGACCCCTCCGACACAACTTTGGGGGGTCGGAGGTGGCAGACCATGTGTGCCCAAGCACATGGCCTGCTGCTGCTGCTGAGCTGACCTTGCCACTGGAATCAGCGGTAGCAGGAGGCAGTGGTGCCGCTATGTGTACCATGCTGCCCATGGAGGTTTGCCACCTTAGGCAACCATCTAAGTTCACGTGGTGGATGGGATGACCCTGGATAGAAGTTCCATGGGGGGAGGAAACAAGGGCTGGGGAGGGGAATGAGAGAGGAAGATGCTGGTCCTTGGGAGTAAAGGAGACGGGTAAGGTGGCTGGGAGATGCCGAAAATGGGTGGTGAGGGAGAGTATGGAGATGGTGGGCATGGCAGAGTTATTTGAGAGAGGCCATGAGAAGCTGACAAGGAGATGAGTGAGAGGAGGATGGTGATTACAGAGGGTGGAAATATGGTAATAGGGAGTGAGTGGGAAACAGAAGGGAATAAGAGGCTAACAAAGGAATGAGATGGGAAATGGGAGAGATGGGTTGGGCTGGATGTTAGAGGAGTAATTGACAGTTGCTAGGTGAAAAGTCAAAGGGGGATTGAGCACAGGTGTGTGAGTGTATGTGAAATATCAGTGGATAAAGGAGTATAGAAAGAAATGGAGGAAAGAGCACAAAGGGAAAGATAAATGTGTCAGAGGAAGATGTAGAGAGAGTGAAAAAAGTAAGATGCGAGAAGAAATGACAAAAGGGCAGCAGCCAATGGAGAATCAGCAGAAGATATGAAAAAAGCAGAAGAGAGAGACTGAGGCAATTGTGACTGAAAAATACAATGCCCCAACAACAAAAGGTAGAGAGAAATTATTTCATTCTGAATTTATTAACTGGAATATGTCAACTCTGGGAAATGTGCATTACTGATGTTCTTGTGTTTGTTCAGTATAAGAGGAAGTGAATTCATAGTTTTATTTCTCCAGTGTTGTGGTGCATTCCAAGTTTGGCTTTTGGGGTTCCCAGTTCAATTATTGCCTTCATATTTCTAAATAGTGATCCCTTGATCTGTGTTTGGTGATGGTCTATGTTTTGCTTATATGACTGAGCTGCGGTATTCTGTTTTTGTAGTTTCGGTGTAGCAGTCTTATTTGTTCTCTTTTCCCAGTAGGAGATGTATTAGTTTTATATTTTCAGTGCTGCCTTTTGATAGGTAGGTTTTGGCGCTGTGTGAGTCTTGGTTGTGCTGTTACGATATGGTGGGTTTGCTGCTGTGGGCTCTAAACGCCAATAAACAAAAGAACCTCCATCAGAAAGAAAAGGGGGAAACCTGTACAGTAGAACCTAATGAAAACAAGAAACAGGAACCCAAACTGGAACTATATAATTTTTTTGTCGGATGACTTGTATTGAGGGAGGGTTAGTTCCCTTGCTTCAAGTTCTCCATTTTATTCTTAATGCAATAGCAAAGGTTTAAAAGAGATGTCCTTCAATAGTGACATATCTGATTTTTGAACTTGTAGGAAGGCAACACTTTCAGAAGACCCATATGGTACAGCTGAATAGGGATCAGATCAGACACTCTTCTTTTTCAACTGGTCACAATCCAAAATGTTCACTTATCATCCGACAAAGCACTTATTTCAAACCCCTCCGTTTTTTTGGATTCTGCCTCAGGAGGTCATTTAACCAATGGTCAACACACTTGCATGCTTCCATCCAAGAGTACAACTGACAGCATGTTCCACTCTTCATAAAACTGGGCATCTGACATCAATCTTTCAAAACACCAATGCCATTGCGAAGGTCGTCCATGACCAATCAGCTATCAAACAGCTGAGATCAAAGCGCCCCACCTATAATTTTGACATCTCATCAGAACTACTAAACCAGAGATTGCCATTCAAGTCCTAAATTTAAACCTCTGGAGAAACTGTACATAATCAGAAAATCCAACGCTGCTCGCAAAATTGTAAGCGAGCTATGTGATCTCAAAGCCAAATAGAAGATACACTGTCAATGACCTGCCAGTGAAACTGAGCAAAAGTGTGATTCTTTTGAAGGCAATGATCCAGTAGAGGAGCACAGAGTACCCAGTTAGCAATCCTTGGTTTATGTTCTTCCAATCTTTGTTTTATTGGGCGAATAGTACGGCCAACATATTTTAGCCCATGTGAGCATATCAACATATTCACAACATGATCCGATTCACAGCCAAATATACTTTTGCAAAATATGTAGGCCCTAAATGAGCAGCGTTTTGTAGTACTTCCTAATGTGCAGGCACTGGAGGATGGTAATATAGAAATATTTATCCTCACTGTCCATGCAAATAGTATTAGGACACTCATTAAGAGGTATGCGCATTCATAAATATTCATATGCACTAAGTGCAGCACCACCCATTTATTTCTATGGGCATAGTTAATGTTTAGTAAACATGTCCCTAATTCATTGCTGGGACAAAAAAGAGGTTTGTGAAAAGCTCCTTTGGAAGCCTATTAAAATTTTAGATGGGCAACATATACATTTTAAAATTATATGTATGCAAATGAGGCCCCATGGAGATGCAAATATTTATGTAAATGAGGCCCCACAATGAGTCTTTGCACATGGCCCCGCATCACATAAGAACATAAGATATGCCATACTGGGTCAGACCAAGGTCCATCAAGCCCTGTATCCTGTTTCCAACAGTGGCCAACCTAGCAGTTTCCCCAAAAGACACAGGTTCCACAATGCTTCTACTGGGTCAAGCATTGATATCCTGGGTCCCTTCTTAATAATGGTTTATGGACCTTTCCTCCAGGAACTTGTCCAAACCTTTTTTAAACCCAGCTACACTAACAGCCTTTACTACATCCTCCAGTAACAAATTCCAGAGCTTGATTACACGTTGAGTGAAAAAATATTTTCTTTTATTAGTCTTAAATAGTTTACCCTGTAGCTTCATTGCATGTCCCCTAGTCTTCCTATATTCTGATAACGTAAACAGTCGATCTACGTTTACCGGTTCCACTCCGTTCATTAATTTATAGACTTCTATCATATCTCCCCTCAGCCATCTCTTTTCCAGGTTAAAGAGCCCTAACCTTTTTAGCCTTTCTTCATAGGAGTATCCTTCCATCCCCTTTACCATTTTGGTGGCTCTTCACTGAACCTTTTCTAAAATCGCTATATCCTTTTTAAGATATGGCGACCAGAATTGCACACAATATTCAAGGTGCGGTCTCACCATGGAATGATATAGAGGCATTATAATATCTTTTGTTTTATTTTCCATTCCTTTCCTTATGATACCTAGCATTCTATTTGCTCTCTTGGCAGCCGCTGCACACTGGGCCGAAGGTTTTAACATGTTATCCACAATGACGCCTAAATCTTTTTCCTGGGTTGTGGTTCCTAATGTGGAACCTTGCATCGTGTAACCATAGTTTTGGTTGTTCTTCCCTAGGTGCATAACTTTGCATTTGTCCACATTAAATTTCATCTGCCATTTTGATGCCCAATCTTCCAATTTATCAAGATCCTCTTGCAATTTTCCACAATCCTCTTGGGTTCTAACACCTTTAAATAGTTTTGTGTCATCTGCAAATTTGATAACCTCACTCGTTATTCCACTTTCCAGGTCATTTATGAATATGTCAAAAAGCAGCAGACCCAGCACAGAACCCTGGGGTACACCACTATTCACCTTTCTCCATTGGGAAAATTGGCCATTTAGCCCTACCCTCTGCTTTCTATCTTTTAACCAGTTCCTGATCCACAATAGTACACTGCCTCCTATCCCATGACTCTTTAGTTTTGCCAAAAGTCTCTGATGAGGGACCTTGTCAAAGGCTTTCTGAAAGTCTAGATACACTATTTCAACTGACTCACCTTTCTCCACCTGTTTATTCACACCTTCAAAAAAACATAACAGATTAGTAAAACAAGATCTTCCTTGTTTAAAGCCATGTTGGCTGTCTCCCATTAGGCCATGACTATCTACATACTGAGTAATTTTGTTCTTTATGATGGTTTCTACCATTTTTCCCGGTACTGATGTCAGGCTCACCGGTCTGTAGTTTCCCGGATCACCCCTGGAACCCTTTTTAAAAATTGGCGTTACATTGGCTATCCTCCAATCTTCAGGTATTACAGATGATTTTAATGAAAATTCACAGATTACTAATAGCAGGTCTGCAATCTCATATTTCAGTTCTTTCAACACCCTTGGATGTATACCATCCGGCCCAGGTGATTTGATACTCTTCAGTTTATCTAATAGTTGTAATTCATCTTCCCGATGTATCGATATTTCCTTCAATTCTTCTGCACCTTTAAATATCACTTTAGTCATGGGTAACATCCTTACATCTTCCTCAGTAAAGACCGAAGCAAAGAATTCATTCAGTCTCTCCGCTATCGCCTTGTCGCCTCTTAGTGCCCCTTTAACCCCTCTATCATCTAATGGACCAACTGACTCACAGATTTTTTGCTATGAATGTACTTGAAAAAGTCTTTGGGCCGTCCCTGCCTAGACCACAAGGCCTTCTTTATGGTAGGCTCTAGGGGCCTTAGGGAGATGGGGGTGGAGCATGAAATATATCTTTGGTAGGGAGTGGGAGGCAAGACACGTGGTCCCTAATGGAGCATGCAGCAAATGCAAGAAGAAAATAATATGTGGAAAATAAGTTCAACTGCTGATCACTAGGTTCTAAGATGGTACTGACAAAAAATATTGAATACTCTAACAATTACAAAAATGACAGCGATTCACTCAATGCTTTGGAAAGCAGTCAAATCATTCACTCTTATAGTGTGGCTACTGGAAGTAGGGTGGCCTGCATGGCATGACTATACGCTGCAATGCAGCATGTGGAAGTTATGGACTACACTAAGGGAATTGGAATTCCAAGGCTACACCTGATACCTAGTGGGGTAGATACCAAAGCATGCAGACGCAGTCACGCACAGGGCCAGTCCCAGAGTTAGTGCAAGGTGTAGGCACCCTAGGCAGATCTTAAGCTTTACCACCTTCTGGCTGTCAAAATCTATTGTTTAGCTTTGAATGTCCTCCTCTTTTTCACCCTCCAGAAGCTGCCGCCCTAGGCAATCACCTACTTTGCCTAGTAGTTGGCCCAGCCCTAGTCACGCAGCACATGACGGATTGTCAATTTACACAGTCCTCAATACAGCATGGGACTCAGCAGCATCTATTACTGCCTATTAATTTAAATGCCAAGTGCCATTAGTGGAGGTGGAGCATCGGAGGAAAGCAAGATAAAGTGCGGCCATGTGCACTGTGTATGTAGAGAAGCGAGAAAGGAACCGGTCAGTCTTGGAGAGCATTTAAGCAGCTGCTGCTACAGCACTCAGTGCCCCTTGCAATCTCATCCTGCCAACCAAAATTAGGAGAAGCAAATCCACTGAGCACGTGACCATCATCACCAGCCTACTGGGGCATTCCCGAATGCAAGACAGATTTGCTCTTTGCCATCGTAAATGCAATTGATAACTTTTATTGGAACTTTAATGTTGATAACAAGGTAATAGGTACTATCTAGATGAACTGCCAATTTCCACAAATTCAAAAGCTGTGATTAAAATGCATCTGCATCAACCCTATCCCTCCAAGTTCTTGAGTCCTGACTTCCAAGACTCCATAGTTCTTCTGTGATAGGATGGGAAATGCCAGCAGTAGGCACAGTAAAAGAGGTCATCTTGTGCTCACCCGGCCTCTTTACCCACATCACTGACTCTGCCTGGGTGGCCAATTCTCCTGCTTACCATAGGTTACCCTGGCCAGCCCATTCTTCTCTCTTTTGGCTTTGTGTGAAACACAAAAGATTGAGACTGAAGGCTGGACTGAACTTCTGATCCCAGCAAGGAGCTCCCCCAGTCACGTGGCTGGCAGTCATGTTGTGCCTTCAGCAATGGGTGAAGGATGGCCTCAAGATCTATAATGGAGTTTTGTTTATTTCCAGTTTCATATATTTTGTACTAATATGAAAAGAATGTAGCATGCACCCAGACCTGGATTTAAAGCATAAGCAACTGTGTAGAGCACTAAATACCCAGGCCAAAGAAAAACCTGCTCACGTTTACTTTCAGACCATTTCACATGCTGCTTCAAAACAGCACCGCTGTGGCACCATGGGCTTCCTCTGTTCTTCTGGATCTCCAATCTTTTGGATGGCTGACATCCTCCTCTCCCTACTACTACTACTACCACCATTACTGAACATTTGCATAGCACTACAAGACATAAGCAGCACTGCACGGACACATGTAAGAGACAGTCCCTGCTCATTAGAGCTTAATCTATTCAAGAGAGACAACACAGAAGGTGCAGACAGGGATACAACAAGGAGGAAAGGTAAAGACAGTAACACTTAATGTTTGTTTAGTTTTGCCTTATATATTTTCCGGTTCATCGATAAGTAAAAAGGAGTTTTTAGAGTTATTTCAGGAACCATTCAGAGTTTTTTTTTAAAGCTTAAATTTGAAAGCACCTCCTTGATGTGGACTAGTGTTATTTGTCTATGTTTTTTGAGCTGTATAGTAGTATGGCTATTATAATTGTAATGTTTTCCTTTTGTATTTTTGGAATATTCTACAAATAAATAATTTAAAAAAAAAGAAAAGAAAAAATACGACCCCAAGGTTGCGAGCTGAGGAGACAGGGAGGAGTAGACACAGAGACTGAGAAAGGAGGAAGGGGAGAGAAGGGTTTAGGCTTTCTGGGATCTGCTATCTGGTCTCATCTATAGGTGCCAAAATCTTAAATCCAGTCCTGCATGCACCTTGACAATCTGATTACTTTTTTCATGGCACTAGGTATTTTAGTATACTACATGGGCTAGAACACCTCTTAAAGACTATTCTTTTCTTACCTCCAGGGAATCCATCCCAAATTTCCAGTCGGTCATAGCGACAAAACACTCCCCCTGGAGGACTGGAGTCTGGTTCTAGTTCAAAGCTTTCAAATTCCAGCATAATTTCCAACATTTTTGGTGCAAAGATGACGTAAGTACATTCCAGGCCATTGGGATATTTCTCAGGGAACCCTGGAGATTTAATCACACCAGCGGGTGCAGTAAAGTTCCTGGAACATTCAGGTCCTGCATGACAAAGACAAAGTCAAAAGCTTTAGTTTTCTGTAATCTTGGCATAAGCCACTTTATATATATTAGCCTTGGAAAGAGAACTAATTCACAGCTCTTCCATTATTTGCATTTCTACAAGGCAACTGGAAAAGGTGTGTTTACTGTGAAAATGTATGACAAATATGAAGTCCTGTGGGAGCAATAAAAGTGTAAGTTGTAGAAATCTTGACAGACCCCTAGAGAAATAATTATAGCCCTTTCAAGTTTAAATCTTTGCATCTTGATGTTGACAGCCTTTTCATTGGTGAAGTACCGTAGACCGCTGGCAGAAGCGGGAGTGATTTGAATGCAGTAGAGGGGGAGTATAGTGGTTTTAGATTCCTAGACCAGTGACTCAGTAATGGCCAGATGTGACCTATGCCTCTTTGACAAACTAAATGTGAAAGGCAATTCGTACATGTGCCCAGGGGTGAGGGACTCACTCTGAGTGGTGTTGACACAGGTGCAGCAGTAAAGAACTGCTGCTGGTGTAGGCAGGGTAAACTCTGTGATTATAGGCAGCGATGCTAGAAGTCACTTAATATCAATGCTGACACACTAACCTTCCCCTGAAAGGAGCAACTGTGGCAGAGTTTTGCATTCTGAAAATTCTCACTGGCTGAAGCAACTGGGACTGAAAGGAAAAGTGTTATTTAATCACAAAAATGTCAGGTCAGCTGGCCATCATTTCTCATGGGACCTACTTCAATATGTCAGGTGCACACATGCAATATTTTTATGTTGTTTTAGGATTTATGAAGATGTAGCTAGGCATGTCAGTAGTTCAATCACTCATAACCAGGGAAATAACGCATACCAGGGCATGATGCGTTAGAAACGTAGAAGCATGACGACAGAAAAAGACCACATGGCCTATCTAGTCTGCCCTTCCATATCACCCACTACAACAGTCCACTTTTTCCTTTAGAGAGCCTCTGTGTTTGTCCCATGATTTTTTGAATTCAGATACTGTCCTCATCTCTACCACCTCCACTGGGAGACTATTCCATGCATCTACCACTCTTTCCGTAAAGAAATATCTAATATGTATACTTTAGAGGAAAGGCAGGGCAGAGGTGATATGAATGAGACATTTAAATACCTCCGTGGCATAAATGCACAGGAGAGCCTCTTTCAATTGAAAGCAAGTTCTGCTACGAGGGGACATGGGATGAGGGTGAAGGGAGATAGATTCAGGAGTGATATGCGGAAATATTTCTTTACGGAAAGAGTGGTGGATCCATGGAATAGTCTCCCAGTGGAGGTGGTAGAGATGAGGACAGTATCTGAATTCAAAGAAACATGGGACAAACACAAAGGACCTCTAAGGGAAAAGAGGGGACTGTTGTAGTTGTTGATATGGAAGGACAGACTAGATAGGCCATGTGGTCTTTTTCTGTCATCATGTTTCTACGTTTCTAATACTTCAGGCCCTGGTATGCATTATTTCCCTCGTTATGAGTGAATGAACTACTGACATACCTAGCTACATCTTCATAAATCATAAAATAACAAAACTATTGCACCCCAGGAAAGGGAACTGATGCAAATAGATATTCAGACAGGCTTGTGGATAAAAATCTTTGCTACTGGATTAGATGCTGCAAGGGAGGGCGAACAGGAGAAATGTTAGGAACATATTTACGAAACTGCATCCAGCTTTTGTAGCGAACATGGCGTGTTAGAACAAATAGAGCCGTGTTAGCTGCAAAAACCATGCGGAGAGCGTGGAGTGACAGCAGTTGGGATGCAGATAATGTCACCCATTGTGGTGGCATTAGTTGTCCTACTGAGCATTTATATAGCGCTACCAGACGCACGCAGCGCTGTACAGATATACATGCAAGAGACAGTCCCTGCTCGTCAGAGCTTACAGTCTAGTCAAGACAAAACATGGAACAAAAGTCAATTCAGGGCAAACAAACATGGAGCCAAAGTCTATTCATAGCAACATAAATAATGGACAAAAAGCACACATGAGGCAAGGGTCTATTCATGACAAAACAATTAAGGCACTTGTAATTTCGTCAAGACAAAAGTCGGGGCAGGACAAAGGGCAGGAGTCAGGATCTGAAAGCTACAGTGAAGAGGTGAGTCTTCAACCTGGATTTGAAGAGGGCCAGGGATGGGGCCTTGCATACAGAGACAGGTAGGTTGTTCCAGGCGTAAGGTGCAGCATGGTGAAAGGAGCGAAGTCTGGAGTTAGGGGTGCGAATGAAGGGCCTAGTTAGGAGTAGTTTGTCAGAAGAGCGAAGTTTCCAAGAGGGGTTGTAAGGAGAGATAAGAGATGAAAGGTAATGAGGGGCCGTGGAGTGAATGTATCTATAGGTCAGGAGGAGAAGTTTGAACTGGATGCGGAAACAGATAGGGAGCCAGTGAAGCGATCTGAGGAGAGGAGTAATGTGGGCATGGTGAGGCTGGCGGAAGATTAGTTGAGCAGCAGAATTTTGAATAGATTGAAGGGTAAGGAGATGGCTCCCAGGGAGACCAGCAAGGAGTAGGTTACAGTAGTCGAGGCGAGAGGAGATCAAGGAGTGGACAAGAATTTTAGTAGTGTGTTCAGAAAGGAAGGGGCACATTTTGCTAATGTTGTAGAGAAAGAAACAACAGGTCTTAGCTACGAGCTGGATATGTGTGGAGAAGGAGAGAGAGGAGTCAAAGATAACCCTCAGATTGTGGGCCGAGGGAACAGGAAGGATCATAGAGCCATCCATGGAGACAGAGAAAGGAGGGAGAGGAGGGGAGGTTTTCGGGGGAAAGACAAGAAGTTCAGTCTTGGACATGTTCAATTTCAAGCGGCGGTGAGACATCCAGGCAGCGATGTCAGAGAGGCAGGCAGAGATTTTAGTCTGGATTGCTGGAGAGATATTAGGCGTAGAGAGGCAGATTTGGGAGTCATCAGCATGGAGATGGTACTGAAAGCCTTGGGAGGAGATAAGCGCACCAAGGGATTAGGTATAGAGAGAGAAAAGGAGCAGACCCAGGACGGATCCCTGGGGTACTCCAACTGGGAGCGGAGTAGGAGAGGAGGAGGAGCCATCAGAGTATATACTGAAGGAGCGGTGGGAGAGGTAGGAGGAGAACCAGGATAGTATGGAGCCCTTGAAACTGAGTGAGGAGAGGGTATTGAGAAGAAGTTTGTGGTAGACAGTGTCAAAAGCAGCAGAGAGGTTGAGAAGGATGAGGACAGAAAAGAGGCCCTTAGATCTTAGATTTAGCCAGGAACAAGTCACTGGAGACTTTGGTAAGAGCTGTTTCAGTGGAATTTAAGGGATGGAAGCCGGACTGTAGGGGGTCCAGGAGGGCCTGAGAGGAGAGGAAGTCGAGGCAGCGGCGATGGGCTGCCCGTTTGAGTAGTTTATATATGAAGGGAAGGAGGGAGATGGGTCGATAGTTGGAAGGACAGGTGGGATCAAGTGAGGGTTTCTTGAGGAGAGGTGTGACCACAGCATGTTTGAAGTCAGTGGGGACAGTTGCAGTGGAGAGTGAGAGGTTGAGAATAAGAGAGATGGAAGGGACAACGGTGGGGGAGATGGGGCTTAGAAGATGGGTGGGGATAGGGTCAGAGGAAAAGGTGGTGGGTTTGGAGGAAGAAAGAAGGAGTGCGGTTTCCTCCTCAGAGAAAGCAGGGAAGGAGGAGAGGGTAGCAGAGGTTGTAGGAGGGGGAGAGTTGGAGAGGAGGGAAGGTCGTGTAGCCGTGTTGTTTGCAAATCTGACGGTTGCCCCGTGCTGCTGATGTGTGCAGTAACTGTGTGGTGCAGACACACCCACTCTCTGCCCTTGCCTTGCCCACGCATGCAGCTACTGCGCATTCTGCAGATAGTGCAGCGATTTTCTGCACTATCTGAATTCGCCCCACGTTAGTTGCTAGCATGATGTGCTTGGCAAGCGCTATCTGCCGCATTAACAGGAAATGCAGTTTAGTAAACATGCTCCTTAGTGTTTAATGAGGTCTCAACCCTGTTCTTTGTCATGGAATATATTAACTGTTTCACCTTTTCAGACAAGTCAAGTCTCTCTGGCAACACTGGCCTCTTTATAGACAAAAATGAACATGCTTGGGCCATGGTATAAACACAATCTAATCTCCTTCAGCACGGCATTCCAACAGTGGTACTGCTGCTTCTGCCTCTGCATTGCCTTGCCTGCTTGTCTTGCCTGCTCTGTTTGCCTTGCCTGCTCTGTAACCGCTGTTACAGATGCTCTCCTGTTGCTCCTCCCACAGGTAACCTTATTGGCTGTTTTCCCAAAGTCCCGGAAGTGACTGCTCTGAATTTAATCTCCTTCAGCGCAGCATTCTGCGCCGCAGCAGCATGCGCCCAAGGAGCAGGTCGTGCTCCTTAGGCAAGCTCCTGGGGTCGAGTCCCACAGTTCGCTTCTCTCGCTAACTTCCTGTCAACATCCAACCGCCACTCGGCTCCCCGACTCTCCTGTTGCCTTGGTGGCCAGATCTCCCTGCAGTTCCGGCAGTTCCAAACAGTGCCTGGATACCCTATCCAACCGTACTCAGGTCTTCCTGACACTTAATTTGGTTCTGTCTCTGCTTTCTCTCTGTGCAATGTCTACTATCCCTGTCTTCTGGGGTTGGAGGCCCTCTCCCTCAATCTCTGCTCCACTAGCCCCATTTTAAGGCCGTCCCCTAATCTTATCTCATGCCTCCCCCCTCCTCGGTCACCCCCTCTCCTTCCCAGCTTCTATTCCTCCAGATGGCCCTTGTGAATTGTCGCTCCCTGCGTTCTAAATCTATCCTCGTCCATGACCTTGTCTTGCAGCATTCTCTTTACTTCCTGTTTCTAACAGAAACATGGCTTAAGGACAGAGAGGAGCCTCTTTTAAACCGCTGTCTCCCCTCAGGTTTCTCCTCCCTGTCTACCTCCCATCAGGGTAGGAGTGGTGGGGGGTTGTGGTGATCTTCTGTTCATCCCTCCCTGTGCTCGAGATCCTCCCTATCCCATTCTTGTACCCGGAGACCCTTCTACTTCGTTTAGGGTCTCCCATCCCCTTTCATCTCCTTCTTCTCTATGCTCCCCCTGCCCTATCTTCCCCTCTGTGGGACTCCCTTCTCTCGACTCTGTCCGAGGCTTCCCTCACATATCAACATCTCCTGATTCTAGGAGATTTTAATGTCCACTTTGATTCCCCCTCCTCTCAACGTGACTCTTCCTTTCTCTCTCTTCTCTCTGATCTTTCCCTTCAGCAGTATGTCCAGGTCCCCACCCATTCGGCCGGCCATATGCTAGATCTTGTTATCTCTCGGCAAATCTCGCCCTTTGTCCCCTCCTCTTTCTCTACTCTGCCCATTCCCTGGTCCGACCATTCTTGTGTATTCTTCTCTCTTCCTTTTTCCTCTCTCTCCCCTTCCCTCCCTTCAGGCCTGCCTCCCCCACCAGCAAACTCGGTCCACCGTATCACTCCTAATACGCTTCTCCAGTTTCCATTCTCAGACACGCTTTTTCCCCCTGATTTTCATTCACTTTCAATCAACCATCAGGCCCAATGTTGGGACGCTACACTCTCCTCTGCCATGGACAAGGTTGCCCCTCTTTGTTCTACCTCTACCACTCGGTGTCATCCTGGCTCCCCCTGGTTCCACCCAGGTCTCCTGATCCATCGCTCTTACCTCCATTGGGCCATACGTCGCTGGCGTAAGCATCCCTCCCCAGCCGCCCTGTCCCACTTCTGTTATTGTCATCGATACTACTGTTCTCTTCTTCGCTCAGCCAAACAGGATTTTTCCAAGCTTATTTCTTCATCAGCCAATTCGTCACATCAGCTGTACTGTATTCTCCGTTCTCTCTCTGCCTCTCACTCTTCCTCTACCTCTGGTCCCTCCCCTTCCATCACTCCCACTTCTGCTGCACTGGCCTCCATTTCGCTTCCAAAGTACACTCCATTTGTCACCTCTTTCCTGCCTGCCCTCCCCCTCTCTCCCCCTCTCTCCCCCCTACCCTTCCTCCCCCTCCTACCTCTCCCCCAGCTCTCCCAGCTGCCCCTCCCCTTTCCCATCACTGGTCCACATTTCAGCCTATCACCCTGCCTGAGCTGACCAGGGTCCTCTCCATAATTCGTAAAACCACTTGCCCCTCCGACCCCATATCCTCATGTTGGCTTTCTGAGCCCTCGCTAGCTTTGTCCCCCCTGATTCTCTCCATTTTCAACACTAGTCTTCTATCCGGTACCTTCCCCTCACATTGGAAACACGCTCTGATTCCACCTCTTCTGAAGAAAGCCTCACTGGATCCCTCTGTACCCGCAAACTGGCATCCCATCTCCAACCTTCCATTTCTTTCTAAGCTCCTCGAGAGGCTAGTCTTTTCCCAACTTTCTTCTCATCTTGAAGCTTCCCTGGCCCTCCACCCCCATCAATCCTGTTTCCGCCACGATCACAGTACTGAATCCATCCTTATCTCCTTTCTCAATAAGTTGCATGTTGCCCATGATCGGGGTTCTATATCTATCGCTGTCTCACTAGATCTTTCTGCCGCTTTCGACGTCGTTGATCACCGTACCCTTCTTTCACGCCTAAGCAGTATTGGTCTATCTGGCACGGTTCTTCTCTGGTTTCACTTTTTCCTTTTCAATCGGTCTTTCTTGGTTCTCTCCGGTTCTGATTTCTCACCCTTGACATCCCTCCTCTGTGGTATTCCCCAGGGTTCCGTATTAGCTCCATTGCTGTTTAATATTTTCTTGGCCCCCCTCTCCCTGATAATTCACCAGCTTGGCATCTCTGCGTATTATTACACAGACGATATTATTCTCCTCCATCACACCGATTCCTCCGCTCCTGATCCTGGTCCACTTAATGTCTGTCTCTCCACTGTCACTTCCTGGTTCTCTGCCAACTTCTTACACCTTAACCTGTCAAAAACCTCGGCCGTTTGGTTCACCGCTGGTAATCCTGCTCCCCATCTTGTCCCTCTTCTATCGACTGCTCCTATCACTATTGTCACATCACTACGATATCTTGGTGTTACTCTTGACTCTGCCCTGTCCTTTAAAGATCAGATTTCCTCCATCATTCAGCACTCTTTTTATACCTTAAGGCAACTTCATGTGGTCTGCCCTTTCCTTTCCCCATCTTCTCTAACCATGCTGCTTCTCTCTCTTGTTGTTTCACACTTAGATTACTGTAATGCATCCTTGGCCGGCCTTCCCCTCACTCAACTGCGTAGACTTCAATTGGTTCACAACACCGCAGCCCGTATCCTGACCCATGCTTCATGGTTCGATCACGTCACCCCCCCCCTTCTCATCCATTTGCACTGGCTCCCTATTCCTTTTAGGATTCAATACAAGATTCTTATCTTCGTACACAAATCACTTCATACTGGCACCCCGCTCTACCTTTCTGATTTAGTTTGTTTTCACTGTCCTCCCAGAATTCTTAGGTCTATTCACGCTAATCGTCTGTTTCTCCTTCCCCCTCCCAGGCTCACTTGGAGTCTACAAGCTCTTCTGCTTTTTTCTTTGTCGGTCCCCACTTATGGAACTCCTTACCGCCTGCACTTCGTCTGGAGTCCTCTTTTCCTTCCTTTAAAGTTAAACTTAAAATCCCTCTCTTTTACACAGCCTTCGATCCCCCCCCCCCCCCCCCACTGATATCCAGTTTTACTGTCTCTATTTTGTTTCTGGCTGTCCCTCCTCTTTCTTGGCTATTTCTTTCCTGTCTGCAATATGGCATTCCTTTTCCTTTCTTCCTGGCGGTACCTCTATGGTTTTTTTACCCGTATTGTAAACCGCCTTATGCCTATGGTTCAGGAGGTATATTAAGTTTTAAAATAAAGATAAAGAATCTATGGACAAAAAGTAAAATAGCTTATGCGTGCTTCAATTCCACCCCCCCCCCCCTAGGGTTTCTAGTCCTATAGGCACTCCTTGTGGCCTTGGGCAAGCCACTTAACCCTCCATTGCCTCAGGTACACATAGATTATGAGCTCTTTAGGGATGAGGGAATGTATCCAGTACCTGCTCGTAGTGTTTGTGAACTGCTCTGATGCCCTTCTGTAAGAAATTGCATAAACATAAACATAACCATGTCAGTGGAGTGGAGGAGTAGCCTAGTGGTTAGAACACTGGCTTGGTAACCAAGCAACCAGGGTTCAATTCCCACTAGCACTCCTTGTGGCCTTGGGCAAGTCACTTAACCCTCCATTGTCTCAGAAGAAAGGCCTGGCAATCTACTTCCAGTGACACTGCCAAGAAAACCCAGGAGCTTCTGGGTCACCAGGAGTCAGGACTGACTCAAAGGCACACATTGTATTGCAACCATGTCATCTCATTTGAATAATCTCTGAAACACTTATTTGCTTTGGCCCCCCAGTGGAATCACTAGGGAACGCCCCAACATCAGTAAGCCAATAAAGTAAAGCAGGAGCAGAAATATTAGAAAAATGGGGACAAGACAACACATATGTGAGAAAATGCAGAAAACAATTTGCCACGCAGCTAAGAGCAATGAAGCACCTCTTAACGAGAGTTATGAGAATTCCTGACAATCAGGAGAACTTAGTTAACATTCACTCTCATAAATATCACTGCAGTGACATCCAGAAATGCATGTACTGTACTCTTGCATTGTTTTGGAAGGCTACTGAAGATTATTTTTCAAAATTAACATGTGGAGTCAATCAAGCCTGCTTTTACTCATGTTTTATTAAAGCAATGATATACATAAAAAAGACCCAAGGAAGGTAATTTTATAACCCAGCGCCTACATCAAAGTTGGAAAAGGGTGTCTATTGTTGTTGTTATGTGTCAGTGGCGACCCGCTGGATAGTTGTCCTAAACTGTGTTCGGTCTTCAGTCAGGCGGCTCATTGTTGAAAGAGTGGTATCCATAACTGATGTAATGGTCTATTTAAAGCCCATTTATAAAGGAAACATATATACCTACATGCCTTTATCAAAAAGGCACTCAGTGCCAGCCCTAGTAGTGCACAAATCTTCTCATACAAACTTACACCTCTGCTGAAGAAAGTGGAATTTTGTGCATATAATCTTATGTGTATACTTGTGCATTTTATAAAGTACTCACGCACTTCGTAGCTCTGCCCCAGCTCCAGCCAAACAGCCCTGGCAATGCCGATGCAATCTTTCAGCATGCTTACGTTTTATGTCTGCATACCCCTGCATAATTTTTCCATGTGTATAACAAACTTTACATGCAAAAAAGTTTTTGTAAAATTATACCCATAAGAGGAAGTCCCCTGCCAAATCTTTCATCTTTTCCCCCTCCTCAGTACGACACATTCATCTGACTTCTCTTTCATTCACGTGTAGATATCTGATCCAAATTTCCTTCCTCATTACATAGGAACATAAGATATGCCATACTGGGTCAGACCAAGGTCCATCAAGCCCAGTATCCTGTTTCCAACAGTGGCCAATACAGGTCACAAGTACCTGGCAGGTACCCAAAAAGGCACACAGGTTCCACAATGCTTCTACTGGGGCAAACAGTGGATTTCCTGGGTCCTCTTTAATAAACGTTTATGGATCTTTCCTCCAGGAATTTGTCCAAACCTTTTTTAAACCCAGCTACACTAACAGCTTTTACTACATCCTCCGGTAACGAATTCCAGAGTTTGATTACACGTTGAGTGAAAAAATAGTTTCTCTTTAGTCTTAAATGGGTTACATTGTAGCCTCATTGCATGTCCTCTAGATTTTCTACTTTTTGATGGTGTAAACAATCCATCTATGTTTACCTTTCTCTCTTTCTATTGATAACTCTGTACTCCTCCCTGTTTCTTCAGCACGTAACCTTGGTGTTATCTTCGATTCCTCTCTTTCTTTCTCTTCACATATCCAGCTCTTTGCTAAAACTTGTCATTTCTTTCTATACAATATTTCCAAAATTCACCCCTTCCTCTCTGTTAACACCACTAAATTGATTGTCCACTCCTTAATCACCTCCCGTCTTGATTATTGTAACGTTCTCCTTGCCGGGCTCCCTGCAAGCCACCTCTTTCCTCTTCAGTCAATTCAATATTCTGCTGCTCGACTCATTTTCCGCTAGTCTCGTTTTTCCCAGATCACTCCTCTCCTCATGTCGCTTCATTGGCTTCCCATCCGTCTCCGTATCCAATTTAAAACTTCTCCTCCTGACCTATAAATGTATTCACTCTTCTGCCCCCCAGTACCTTTCATCTCTCATCTCTCCTTACACCCCCTCTCGGTTGCTTCGCTCTTCTAATAGTCTTTGTTTATCTGTGCCCTTTACTCATACTGACAATTCCAGACTTTGCTCCTTCCAACTGGCAGCACCCTTTGCTTGGAATAGTCTTCCTATCTCTGTGCGCCAGGCATCCTCCCTGGCCATTTTGAAGTCCAGACTAAAATCCCATCTCTTCACTATTGCTTTCCGTTCCCGTCTTACCCTATCTTGATCTCTCTATCAACATTTGCTTACTTTGTCCTGTAAATTTTTGTTATTTGTATATGTAACTTATTTTGTTTTCTGTCTTATTAGATTGTGAGCTCTGATGAGCATGTCTCTCTTCTATGTTTGTACAGCGCTTCATATGTTGCGGCGCTTTATAAGTAATAATAATAATAATAATAAAAATAATAATACCTGTTCCACTCCATTCATTAATTTATAGACCTCTATCATATTCCCCCCCAGCCGTCTCTTTTCCAGGTTGAAGAGTCTTAATCTTTTAAGCCTCTCCTCATAGGGGTATCCTTCCATCCCTTTACCATTTTGGTGGCTCTTCTCTGTACCTTTTCTAATTCCGCTATATCCTTTTTTTTGGTTTGTATATCCTTTTTAAGATATGGCGACCAGAATTGTACACAATATTCAAAGTGCAGTCGCACCATGGAACGATACAGAGGCATTCTACCTCTCCTTACCTGTTAGTGACAACAGGTGGGAGGTTATGGATAAATGGTTAAATCTTAGTCTGCCACAATTTAAAACAACCCTCAAAAAGGTTAGCATGATGCGTGCTTATGCGCCTATGTATATTGAAGTGACTGAATGTACCAAAGCGATGTTAAGTTGAATAACGATGTCTAAGTGAAAACTCTCTCTTTTGGGAGATCATTCTATCCAACACTGTGGACCTCAAAATTCAACCTCATTCTTTCCTAGAGCACCTTAGAGCTCCGCACTCTGCTCTATCAGCTGAAAGCAGCGAGTGCAGGGACTGAGCCAGAGAACACTTATAGGCCCCGCTCACTGTACAGAAGAATGAAGAGAGTTAGGTTACTGTGGTGCCTGTAAATACAGGCTGTGTTGGCTGCTTTCTGTTAAGACTGCAGTTGAGCCACAGCAAAGAAATCTGTGGGGGCCATCAGAAGGAAAGGATCAGAGGTCTGGAGCAGTGGCAGAATCCGTAGTCTTGGTGTGGGTTGGAATTTGCTGCCTTAGGCTAGGCCTGTGTATCAAATCAGGCCTGAGTGTGCCTGTATAAAAGAAGCATTTCTTTTCTGGTCACACTGATTCTAACTTGAAGATGCAGCCAAAAACAATGTGGTTGATGATGGGATTCCTCTTATTTTCTGCTTGTTTCTTTGACTCTTTAGGCTTTCCTCATCTACTACGTAAGGCTTATCCCCTGCACGATGCTTATCATCTTTCAGTTCTCAGGTAATGGATAAAGAGATTACACAGAGTCGACTCTAAGGGTGAGTGTGGGCCCATGAAAATTCTTTGCGGTGCCCCTTAACAATGTATTTACGGGTGCCTTATAAAACTCTTCACACCTTTGTATGTTTTTCACATTCTGACATCTAAAAAATACAATTCAAAATGTATTTGAAAAGTGGGAGCTTGTTTCATCTATCTATACAACATACTTCATTTTTAGTGTGAAAGTACAATTGTAGAAATATTGTAAAAATGATTACATAAATTTTCGTAACCCTTGCCTTAATACCTGGCGGAAACCCTTTTTTAGCAATAATAATAGCTCCAAATTGTTTAGAATAAGTGTCTACCACCTTTGCTCAATGGCATGGTGCAGTTTTAGACCATTCTTTGCAGAATAGCTCAAGCTCTTTCATTGGCTGGCCATCATCTCTGGACTACAGTCTTCAGGATTCAGGGCTGCATTCTGACTGGGCCGCTGCATTCTGACTGGGCCGCACATTGCTAGAGAAATTAGTCAGCAGGGGCCGTCTGTGTTGATATTGACAACTGTGAAAGTCAGTGCACAACCCCTGAAGAAATGATATATTCGTGAAACGCAGCAGCGCTGAAACTGGCGTTGGGATTTTTCACTTAAGTTAAGCCTGACTTGCTTGGTTTTTTGAACGATTTTGATTTTAAATGGAATTAAGTGAATTAACAAAATAACAAAAAAAAGGGTCGTTGATGCAAATCAGAGCGTTGTGGTTAAAAAGTTAATGCCATAGCTCCTGTCAGTCTGAGACCCAGTTTCTACATAGAAAAATACGTTAAGAGTTTTAACAAAATCACATGGGAAGTTATAAACTTATTGTTATGTATTCTCATATGGATGGAGTAATTAGATTATTTATGGCTTAACTGTGCCATTACTCTAAAAAATACAGACCATTTTGATTGTTGCACCCACATTTCTGGCACTGGGATCATAGACGTGTCCAGCGTAGCACATCCAACATGCTGTTCGGCAGGCCCGTGTATGTATCCAGCGCGAGGCCCACACATGGATACAGGCATGAACCATAGAGAAAAGCAGAGAAACATATCTCTGGCATTAGTGGGAGATACGGGTAAACAGTGATCAGGTTTTGGATATGCCCATCCTCACTGTATACTATGAAGTTAGCCGTCTCCAATTGTATCCGTCTCCAATATGGCCATGCCCCCGCTGTGAAAAACATGCATCTCCTAAGCTGCTGGGCTCACTGACAGTAGTTTGCTGATACATGCAAGACATAGAAACGGATTATTAATGCAAGTTGATGCAAACTAGACCATATCCTAGTCCCTTACATGCCCAGAATGGTGCTAGGTAATCCCAACACACTCTAAGATAGTATAAGAGAAGGTAAATATGAACATGTATGACAGAACATACCGTGCATCAAAAGGTATTTGGCATCATAAAAAGGCTTCAGTGAGGCATGAATTGGTCAGCTTTACATACACCCTTAAAATGCTCAGGATGGACCCTCATCATGTGCACAAAAACAAACATTAACATAACAATTCCCCAAGGGATGCATACGGTTGCTGAGTCACAAATGTATGCCCTGGGTATGGTATGCTGCATAACAGAATCTGGGGACTGTTGGCACTTGTGATGCAGCAAGGGGCACACAGCCCAGGGAAAATAAGATAAAAGAAAGACTTACCTCAGAGTCAGCTTTAGAAAGCAGCACTAGGCACCATGATTCACTGCAGCAAGGGAAATTCTTGCTACGTAGCAAACAAAAGTCCCATCAGGAACACCTGAGTGAGAGTCCCCAGGTCACGTGTAGAGCTAGGGATTATTTAGGGCAGGGTTCCAGTCAGTTAGAGAGGAGAGTCAGAAGCAGGATCACCACGGGAAGCAGTAGGAGAGAGAGGAGCAGGAGGTGTGTCCCAGGTCAGCTGAGCAGAAGCCCCAGGGGATTGCTGGGAGGAAATTCTTCTCACGAGGAGTCAGGAAGTGAGTCTGTCTCCAGCTCTCGAGAAGGAAGGTTCAAGGCAAGCTGCACTAAGGGAAGACCTGCTACCAGGAATAGCTTTGGAGAGAAGCCAGGATTACCCCACTACCCCAGAGGCCAGTATTTGCCAGCTCAAGGCAGAGGTCACGGTGAGAGGGAAGTGTTGGGGGATGGGCACTCCATGCATGGCTACAGTTTAAGAAATAGGAGTAACGCTAGGAACAAATATATTCCTGTTCAACCAGCCCGGGAGGCTAGAAGCAAAGGCTATAGAGAGCCAAGCATAAAGACAAGCCCTGCAGAGAGAAGGAAACTTCCCTATAGTAACAAAGAGAAGTTTAAAGCTTATAACTGCAAAGGGCAGGGTTCTGACTACAGACATAAGAAGCAAGATGTTTCAGAGCTAATGTTCTGGGAGGCAAGCCCAGGCAGAACCAGCTACAGAGAGAGATATAGACCCAAAGGGGGAAAAGCCTCCAGTGACTGTTATAGTGAAGTGTCACAAGACGCTATAGCTGAATACCGTTCTCAAGAAGGGTCTGATACCAGCAGTATGAGTAGTGCTGGGGAAATGATATGGGAAGACGCTGCTAGTCTGCAAGAGGATATTCCTATGGATTGCAGTGTCTGTGTTAAATGCAACCGTATGATGTAAATACTGGATGAAGAGAACTCTGTGAATATAACAAGAGAATATACGTGTGTCACCACTTTTGTTGCTAAGCTTATCTGATTTAAAGTTTCTGTTTCCTTTGACAATGTCCGAGCGGGACGGGGAATAAAACCCACTTTTCATTTCAAGTTGCTCTGAAAGACTTTTTATTTACAAGGCCAGAGCAATTACTTGTGCATACGCCCTAGGCAACCGCCTATATAGGGCTAAATAGGCCTCTAACCACAGGCCCCATCACAGGTTGGCGTAGTTTTATCGGATCCAGTCCAGGAAACAAGGAGCTACAGTGCAGAGCGACAACGCGGGACGAGCGGAGTTGGCACGCACGGAGGAGGATCCAGGTTCCAGGAGTGCGACAGCAAGCACCTTCTCAAAATAAGACCCTCCACCTTGCTCAGGTAACGGGTATTTGGGCACAGGTTGGGGAGGATCGCTGGTGAGAAGAGGAGGCTTGGGAGGAGAAATTTTTATCCTTGTTATTGTGCCGCACTTGGTTTGGTGTGTTTCTGATTTGTTTCAGGAAAGGAGATGACGACGACGATGGATGCACGGGAGGTTCTCAGGTGGATGAGCAGCCAGTTCGAGAAACAGGGAGAGCTAGCTCGGCAGAACCAGGAGCAGGCCATCGCTGCCCTGGTGGAGCAACAGAAGCCCCTGACGGACTTAATGCGGACTATCCTGGAGGAGCCTAAGAAGGACGAATCACCAGCAGCCGTTCCTATCTGTGGGGTAGGCCCACAGAGCTGTGGGATTTGGACTTTAGGACAAATGCATGCTAGTGACAATTTTGATGACTTTGTGCAAACATTTGAACGAATAGCTAGTAATGCTAAGTGGCCACAAGAGCAGTTAGCCGTTAGGCTGGCCTCAGCATTAACTGGTGAGGCTCAGGCAGCCTATAGGGCCATGCCAGCAGCTCTTGCAAGTGACTACCAAGAGGTTAAGAGAGCTGTACGGGATAGGTTGGGCTTAACCCCTACCATGTACAGACGCATGCTAAGGTCTACCCGGATTCAACCAGAGGAAACACCAAAGGCACTGTATCACAGAGTGCATGGGTTGGTTTTAAAGTGGCTTGAACCCGAGGGTAAACGAATGGAGGAAGTACTAGATCTAATTGTATTAGAGCAGTTCTTTGACGCAGTACCTGAAGAGGTTAGAACATTTCTTACTCTACAGAATTGTAGAACCTCTGCTGAAGCAGCGCACCTAACGGAAAGATTCTTTGAGGCTGAACTAATCAAAGGAGCCAGCGCTAGCAGCAGGTCAGGGTTAGACAACTCTGTAAGAAAGGCTAATATGTCTTTAAGGAACAAGGTGGGTTCACAGGAATCCAGGTATATAAAAGCAGAAGGTAACAAGGTGTTAAAGTGTTTTAAGTGTGGGAAAAGTGGACACTTTAAAAGGGAATGCAGGTCTCGCACAGCACTTGTTACTGGCCAGGTTCACCACACAGCTGCAGGTTTCCGAGTGGATGTAGAGATACAGGGAGTCCCAGCTAAGGCCTTGCTTGACTCGGGGGCCGACCAAAGTATGGTCTCTCGCCGTTTTTGGGAAACCATACAGGCCCAGAGGGGTTTTCCCCCGAGTCACGCCGAAGGAGTAGCCAATATCAGGTGTGTCCATGGATCTTCCACTGGTTATCCGCTGTACCAGCTGAGGATACAAGGATTAGGGGTTCGGAGAAAGATTTTGGTAGCGGTAGTCCCCAAACTACCCTTTGATTTGGTGTTAGGCCGGGACTGGCCCCCATTTGGTGAAGGCCTAAAGAAAGGCCTGGTTAGGGAAAAGGAACCCCAAGGGCAACCTAAGGAAGGAGAGGAAGAAGACCAGGTCATGGGAAAAAGCAATGATGAAGGGGAAGCCCTGGTAAATGTAATTCCCCAGCCTTTATTTGCTAAAACCCCAAGGAAAGAAATTGTCCAAAAAGCACCAATAGAGGTAGTGACACCTGGTAAAAAGGGTTTTGTATTAAAGGTCTGTAAAATGTCCCCAGACGCACAGGTCCCCCAGAAAGCAACCGCCGATGCGGCTGGCTTTGATCTTTTTAGTGCTGTGGAAGGGGTGGTACCGAAGAAAGGAAAGACTTTAATTAATACAGGCCTACAAGTCCAGCTGCCACCTGGGTGCTATGGGCGGATCGCTCCCCGATCGGGTTTAGCATCGAAGCACTTTGTCGATGTCGGAGCGGGGGTTGTGGACCCCGATTACAGGGGAGAGGTCAAAGTACTGCTGTTTAACTTTGGAGAGCAGGACTTTGAGGTCAAAAGAGGAGACCGCGTTGCACAATTTATATGTGAACGATTTGGGTCGCCAGAGGTGGAGGAGGTAACCCACCTAGTCCCTACCAGCAGGGGAGGCCAAGGGTTTGGATCCACCGGACAGAGGGAGGTACAGGGTCTTACTGCCTCTGCTAAGACAAATCTAGAAGAGGATTTAGGTCCCCAAATTGCAGACTGTAAAACAGTCCCTGCACCGAAGGTTGGCCTAGGGTTGTCCTTGCAGCAACGGGGCCAGTTAGACCAGTTGTTGACACGGTTTAGGGACGTCCTTACGCCCGTCCCGGGAGAGACCAATCTGGTCGCACACGAAATTCTCACACCCCCGGGGAAAATTGTGCGACTGCGACCTTATCGCTTACCGGAGGCTCGCAAGAGCGAGATTATTGCACAAGTTCAGGAGATGCTACAACTAGGCGTGATTGAAGAGTCTAAAAGTCCCTGGTGTAGTCCGGTAGTGCTGGTACCGAAACCGGATGGCAGTCTCCGTTTCTGCATTGACTTTAGGCAGGTCAATACCATATCACTCTTCGATGCCTACCCTATGCCAAGGATCGAGGAGTTGTTGGATAGACTGGGGCAGGCACGGTATCTGACCACCCTCGACCTTACCAAGGGTTATTGGCAGATACCGTTGACCCGTGCTTCCAGACCCAAGACAGCATTCAGTACACCACTGGGTTTATTCCAGTTTAAACGCATGCCGTTCGGTCTACACGGTGCTGCGGCAACATGCCAAAGGTTGGTAGACCAAGTCCTACGGCCGCACCACAGCTACGCCGTAGCATATATGGATGATATAGTCATCCACAGCACCACCTGGGCACAGCACCTTCCACGTGTAGAGGCCGTATTGAAGGCTTTGCGAGATGCTGGTTTGACTCTAAATCCCGGAAAATGCCTATTTGGAGGTACCGAGGTTAGGTATCTAGGACACTTAGTGGGAAATGGGACGGTCCGACCACTACATGATAAAGTGGAAAGTGTACAGAATTTTAGGCGTCCCCTAAATAAGAAACAACTGAGAAGTTTCCTAGGCTTAATCGGATATTATAGGCGTTTTATACCTAGATTCGCGGAGGAGAGTACAGTGTTAACAAATATGTTGAGGAAAAACGCGCCTAATAATTTACAATGGACACAGGCAGCGGAGGACGCTTTCACACTTCTAAAGGGGAAGTTATGTAAGGCGCCTGTTTTATATGGGGTGGATTTTAACCGTACTTTTATCCTGCAGACGGACGCCTCGGAATCGGGGCTGGGAGCCGTCCTATCCCAGGAGTTTGAGGGTACTGAGCACCCCGTCATCTACTTGAGTAGGAAATTGACCAAGGCTGAGGGCAACTACTCAACCATTGAAAAGGAATGTTTGGCCATCAAGTGGGCCATCGAATCACTTCGCTTTTACCTTACCGGCAGACATTTCGTGCTGATTACTGATCATGCACCATTGAAATGGTTAGGTACCATGAGGAACCACAACCCTCGCCTCACCCGTTGGCACCTGGCGCTGCAGGCTTTCAATTTTACTATACACCATAGGGCGGGAAAGCTACATACTAATGCAGACGCTTTGTCGCGTATTCCGGGCTGGGAGCATGAAAGTGCACCAGCACGGAATATCTTAAGAGGGGGGATATGTGATGCAGCAAGGGGCACACAGCCCAGGGAAAATAAGATAAAAGAAAGACTTACCTCAGAGTCAGCTTTAGAAAGCAGCACTAGGCACCATGATTCACTGCAGCAAGGGAAATTCTTGCTACGTAGCAAACAAAAGTCCCATCAGGAACACCTGAGTGAGAGTCCCCAGGTCACGTGTAGAGCTAGGGATTATTTAGGGCAGGGTTCCAGTCAGTTAGAGAGGAGAGTCAGAAGCAGGATCACCACGGGAAGCAGTAGGAGAGAGAGGAGCAGGAGGTGTGTCCCAGGTCAGCTGAGCAGAAGCCCCAGGGGATTGCTGGGAGGAAATTCTTCTCACGAGGAGTCAGGAAGTGAGTCTGTCTCCAGCTCTCGAGAAGGAAGGTTCAAGGCAAGCTGCACTAAGGGAAGACCTGCTACCAGGAATAGCTTTGGAGAGAAGCCAGGATTACCCCACTACCCCAGAGGCCAGTATTTGCCAGCTCAAGGCAGAGGTCACGGTGAGAGGGAAGTGTTGGGGGATGGGCACTCCATGCATGGCTACAGTTTAAGAAATAGGAGTAACGCTAGGAACAAATATATTCCTGTTCAACCAGCCCGGGAGGCTAGAAGCAAAGGCTATAGAGAGCCAAGCATAAAGACAAGCCCTGCAGAGAGAAGGAAACTTCCCTATAGTAACAAAGAGAAGTTTAAAGCTTATAACTGCAAAGGGCAGGGTTCTGACTACAGACATAAGAAGCAAGATGTTTCAGAGCTAATGTTCTGGGAGGCAAGCCCAGGCAGAACCAGCTACAGAGAGAGATATAGACCCAAAGGGGGAAAAGCCTCCAGTGACTGTTATAGTGAAGTGTCACAAGACGCTATAGCTGAATACCGTTCTCAAGAAGGGTCTGATACCAGCAGTATGAGTAGTGCTGGGGAAATGATATGGGAAGACGCTGCTAGTCTGCAAGAGGATATTCCTATGGATTGCAGTGTCTGTGTTAAATGCAACCGTATGATGTAAATACTGGATGAAGAGAACTCTGTGAATATAACAAGAGAATATACGTGTGTCACCACTTTTGTTGCTAAGCTTATCTGATTTAAAGTTTCTGTTTCCTTTGACAATGTCCGAGCGGGACGGGGAATAAAACCCACTTTTCATTTCAAGTTGCTCTGAAAGACTTTTTATTTACAAGGCCAGAGCAATTACTTGTGCATACGCCCTAGGCAACCGCCTATATAGGGCTAAATAGGCCTCTAACCACAGGCCCCATCACACACTACATTAGTCATATCTCCCAGTGCCTGACCCTCCTCCCTAATATGCACATCAGAACAGCAGATCCTCCCATGCAATCCTGAAACCACACACACACACGTGCACGCGCTCTCACTTGCTATCACAAAGGACATAATTCTGGGAAACAGATGCTCAGCACCTATAGATAAAAGCTGGTATACTATAAAAGCATGGAGTGCCAGGACTACATAACTGATCCCCCCTCTCTCACTCAAATAAACTCCTGTGGCAGACTCCCTCACACTTCTGATATCAACAGTCCCATTTTACAGAACACAGGACTTGTCAGGGTCTTCCAGATTATCTCATGTAGCACAAACAGCAACTGTCAGCATAGACACCATATGCACTATTGCTGGTTTTCAAATATCTTTAGGGGTAGTTATTAATGCCCCTTAGCTTACAAGATTCTCTCACTCCTGATTTCTGTCCATTAAACATGCATCTAACTGTGTTTTACAGACTCCAGTCACACCCGTTTGAAGCATACTTGTCACAACCTCTATACAAGCACAGCAGAAATATTTCTAAGTGCTGGTCTTATTCTACTTTTCCACAGAAATAATGAGCACGTCTGCGAGGAACACAGAAAATGTACACAGTCCTTTCCTGAATATGCTTTATATGTCTCTATAGCAAACCACGCCCCCGTGCCGCCCCTCCTGGGTACGTCCATTGCTGCCTCTTGTGTTGCTGCCTGTTGACCTCTCTGCTGTTTTTCTCTCTCTCAGGTATCTCTTCTGTGTAGAGGACACCAGTACTCACCCCCTGGTGCTCACGGCACACAGCCCAGAAGTTCTGAAGTCGCAGAAGTGACACGGCTCCCCCAGGCACCCTGCCCTATTTAATAACATCTGCTGTGGCATCCAGCATCGAGGCATTGCGTGACGTGGTCGCGCACTGAAAGAACACGCCCAAACAAGCAAGTCCTTGGGGGCGAGTCCTGGGGCATCGGGAGTGAGATCTTGCAATTTGCTCAATTTGCCACCACTGCACTTCGACGCACCCATCAGTTCCCGCATGACTCTCCACCTCTCAGGGACCTATCTCGCAGTAAGCTCTGTAGTATCTCTCTCTCTGCTTACACCCCTTGCGTCCTCCTTCTGCTCCTTCTGATTGCTGGGCCCCTCCTCCCACCAACTCCAGTGGCCATGCCCTCTATTCCCGTCCTTTGGTCATGGCGTCCTGCCACTGTCCCAAACGTAGCACCACTCCACTCTCGTGTTCTGTCTATCCTTGTCAATTGTTTGCCTTCCCCAGCCCACCTAGTGGTCCTTCCCATCTGTCCCATGATGACCCTCCTCTTCACTATAAGCCTTGCTCTGATTAATTGCCGTTCCCTCCACTCTAAGCCTGAATTAATACAAGATACCTTGCTGCAACACTCGCTCGATGGCCTATTTCTAACTGAGACATGGTTGCACCCTGGGGAGGACCCCATCCTCCACCGCTGCCTCACCTCTGGTTTTTCAGCCCTCTGTCCCTTGCCACGGCCACTCAGGCTGAAGGGTAGCTCTTCTCTATCGCTCCTCCCTGCCTTTTCAAGCAGTCACCACCCCGGCCTTTCATTACCCAGAAGCATTGCTCCTCCAAGCTATTATCTCCTCCTCTACGTTCCCCCTTCAATACAACCTGCTCTCTGGGATTCCCTCCTTCTTTCTCTCTCGGAACTTACTTCAACCTACACACATATCACGATTTTGGGTGGTCTGAACCTCGATGTTGACTCACCTACATGGCCCAGGGACAAGGCCTTCATCTCCCTTCTCTCCAACCTCTCCCTCCACAACATATCTCCTTTCTACACATTTTGCAAGCCACACTCTCGATCTCCTCACCTCCTCTATTTCGCTCGTGGTCCCTTCTCTGATCTCAGCTTTGCCTCTTCCTTGGACTGACCATTATTGTGTGTTTTTCTCTCCCTCTCACCCAACTGGCCCTCCCCCAATCACCATATTCCCCCCAGCCTGTCTCCCTGTTGTGTCGCATCACCCCTAACACTCTGCTGCAATTCCCCTCTGGTGCACCTGTTCCCCCTGACTTTGATTCCCTTCCTACTGACTCTCAGGTGCAGTCCTGACATTCTACACTTACTAATCACCTGGACTGCCTGGCTCCCCTTGAGCCCCACCATTCCCGTTGTCTGCCCCGCTGCAACCTCTGGTTTACAGCCAATCTTCTTCTCCCTCGAGCTCAACTACACAGAGCTGAATGTCTCTGGTGCTCTCAGCCCACCCCTGCAAATCTGTCACACTACCGTCACCGCCAGTGCTGTAACAAAGAACAGGTCTGTGCAGGCAGGAGGCTATACTATACCTCTGCCATTTTATCTGCCACAACTCCTCTAGACAGCTCTATGCTGTCTTCCACTCTCTATCCTTGCCACACACTAACCCTACAACCCTTTCTTCCCACCCTTTGCCCGACCCTTTCCGCCTTGCTGCTTACTTCACTGATAAGATCATTATCTTGCAATCTACATTCTCCCCCGCTTGTTCCTCCGCAGTCAAACCCTTACTTTCGCCTGTCAGTCCTGTTCAAGGCACCCAGTACAGACACGTGGTTGAAGTAGGAAGGATTCTTTTATTGATTATGATTAACCCAAAGAGCCCATAATCAATAAAAGAATCCTTCCTACTTCAACCACGTGTCTGTACTGGGTGTCTTAGAGTGACGTGGTATAGTGCTCCTTTGGTAGTCCTGTTCAAGGTCCCCTCCCCCTCTCACCTTCCCCCCAGCCCTCCTCACCCCTTTCCCTTTCCCACTCCTGGCGCTCCTTCTCTCCCATCACTGCATCCGCCTTGCTGAAGGCTATCAAATCCTCCCATAAGACCACATGTCCGGCCGACCCCATACCCTTGGCATGGATTTTGGAATCCTCCCTATCCCTCCTTCCCTATGTACTCACCATTTTCAACTTCAGTCTCTCCTCAGGTGTCTTTCCCTCCCATTGGAAACATGTTCTTATCCGTCCCATCCTTAAGAAGCCCTCTCTCTCTCCTGACGTTCTTGCTAACTTGTGCCCTATCTCAAAACTTCCATTTCTCTCTAAAGTTCTCAAAAAATTAGTCTTTATACAGCTGTCTTCCCATCTCAACTCTGTTCACTTCCTACACCCCCGCCAATCCAGTTTTCATCCCAGCCATAGTACAGAGACCATCATATTATCCTTACTTAATGAAATCCATACAGCAGATGACCATAGAAAATCTCCCTTGCAGTTTCCCTAGACCTTTCCTCAGCTTTTGACCTAGTGGATCATGCATTGTTGCTCTCCGCCTTTCAGACTGTGGGCTACAAGGTACTGTACTATGTTGGTTTCAGTCCTTTCTCTCCTCTCGTTCCTTTTCTGTACTTTGTGGTGCAGCTTCCTCCCCCTCTCTCCCATTAGCTTGTGGTTTTCCCCAGGGTTCAGTCCTGGCCCCCCTCCTTTTCAATATTTTCCTGGCCCCCCTTGAATTGTTAATCCAACAATTTGGCATCTCGGAGTATTTTTACGCCGACGATATCTGTCTTCTTTACCACACTAACCCACATTGTCCCGATCTGTCTCCCATGAACACCTGTCTGTCCGCTGTCTTCGACTGGCTTTCTAACAATTGCCTGCAGCTCAACCCCTCCAAGTGCACTGCCATATAGTTTGCTCTCACCGCCCCCCCAGCCTTCACTAGCTCCACGTCTTTCTCACTCCCCGATTCCCTTAGTTTCTTCTCTGCACTATCTGGGTGTCACCCTAGACTCCTCTCTAACATTCCACAACCATTTTTCCACTCTGGTCCAGCAGTCTTTCTTTTTTTTTACATCAGATCCGTGCCCTTCACCCTTCCCTAGACACGCACTCCCTCAATACCCTCCTGCTTTCCTTAGTGATTTCCAGACTGGATTACTGCAACGGTGCATTTGCAGATCTTCCCCTCTACCAACTACACCATCTTCAGCTCGTTCAAAATGCAGCAGCTCAGATCCTAAGATACTCCTCTCACCAGGGTCACATTACACCCACCCTCATCCGTCTTCATTGGCTTCCCATAAAGTACTGCATTAACTATAAAGTACTCATCATAGCACACCAGGCACTCCATACAGGTCTCCAACAGTACCTAGCTGATCTTCTTCACTTTCATACCCCTCATCGTCTCCTCCGATCCCTTTATACCCACCGTCTGTCTCTTCCCTCTGTCTCACGAGCACGCCTGGAACAGACACGACACTCTGCTTTCTTCTTTCTTGCCCCCACACTACCTACCTCCCTACGTACAGAGCCCTCACTACCTCGGTTCAAATCCCTCCTCAAAACTCTCCTCTTTCAGCTCGCCTATGACCTGCCCTCCTCTCCTTCCTGATCACTCTTCTCTCTCTTTCTGCTCTCTTTTGTATGTTACCTTTCCTGTCAATTAATGGCGTTCCTTTTCTTTTTCTTTTCCTTCTTTTTCCTTCTTTTTAATTATTTGTACATTGCTCTGATGCCTTGGCTGCCTAGGGTGGTATATCAAAAAACAATAAAGATAAAGATCCCCGTGCTAGCACCATGGACGTGCACGGGTGCAAGGTTTCAGAATACGGACGTAGACGTTTTTGCAAGAAAAATGGCTCCTGCACACGTCCTAATGGCCTATTTGTGTTATGGAATGACCTCCATAATGTTTTACCCCTAATCTATCTAACAGAAATCCAAGAGACACTAGATAAACAAACCAATGACAACGGAGACCCTTGTGGGATTCCTCATTGCATTTGCCAATTGTCTGAAAATTTCCATGTTGGCATTTACATCTGGACCTGAAATTTGGAGGGCTGCTTGAGGAAGAATAGTGCTTACTTTTGGGAGCCCAAACCCAATTCAAAATGGGTTTGGGCTCCCAAAAGTAAGAACTTTTCTTCCACAAGCAGCCCTTCAAATTTCAGGTCTAGATGTAAATGCCAACATGGAAATTTTCAAACAATTACAATGAGGAATCCCACAAGGGTCCCTATTGTCATTGGTTCAAAATGGCCCAAGTTTGAGCTTCAGAGCTCAGCTCTTTAACTGGGTTCCCTTGAACATATAATTTAACAAAATCTTCCACTTATGTGTAAGTTTGCATATTGGAGTAAGTAATGTTCCTTATATGTGCAAAGCCCCAAGTGATACTGTGTCCTTTTTTTTGCATGCTTTCCTTTGTAAAATGGCTTCTTCTGAGATAATGTGACCCCTAAATAATGCACATGTCTTTTTAGTGGTACTCTGTGTAATTTGTATGTAATGGGGCCCCCGGTGAATCACACGTTGGGCGATACAGGTTTTGAGGCTACATTTAGGGGGTCCTTTTACTAAAGGGCACTACAGTGTTGCAGCTAATTTACCAATAGCGTTGAAACCATGGCATGTTAGGTGCAACACCTGCTTGTTGAGGCTGTGGGAAGCATTTCCCTGGTAGTTAATGTGGAGCCCTGTGCAATAGCATGTGCTGCGTTTGAGCGGGTGCATCTAACACGATCTAATGAAATGGCATTAGGTGAACCCCTGCTAATGGAGTAAGTGCATGGTGTGAACATAGCGCTAACTGTGCTTAGCTGGCCACACCCACTCTCTGCCCCTAACCCGCCCACCCGCACCTCTAATAGGGGCTGCACAGTTAGCATGGGAATCATCCCATGCCATCACAGCACTGCGCTAACAGGCAACATGCATTCCAGTGCGCTTTTAGCTCGCACCAGAACACTTGCTGCTAGCTAGCATCCATTAATAAAAGACCCCCTTGGGATTGTCAGATTATTGTGAACGTGAATTGTTGCTAACCTGATGGTTATCTAAGCTGGTCCTAGCCTCTGGGTCACACATTTTACTAGACTGGAAAGTCCATTTTTCTCTGAAAGTAAATTCTTGTATCTTGTATCTTGCAGAAAGTGAACTTGGATCGTATAATGCTCATCAGTGATCTACTTTACTAACCTGTCTTGAAAACTTCATAGCGAATGGAGAATCCTGCTCCATGAGTTTCATAGTCAGAGACAAATCGGATAAAGAAGAACGATCCCGTGGACACCAGAGGAGAAGGAGCAATCTTTCCGCAATATTTTCCTGCCAACCGCCCGTTTACATTGTTTCCATCAATCACTTCCACATAGTCGTACCTGGTGGATAAACAGAAAAGCAGGAATTAGCTTTCAGGGAAGAAGCTCTTCTGATTTGATTACTTCAGAAGCCAGCAGCTTAGTTATGATTATAGAGCTGCAGCAAAGCCCACCTAAACAAATTATCGTTGGAGGGGGGGGGGGGTGGGGGGAGGGTTAAAAACTGCATTTCCCATGCACCAGGCCAAAAGATACCAGAAATACAATAAAGATCCTTTTAGAGGGATAGATGATAAGAAGCAAAGCTGTTAAATAATAAATTCTGAAGGTTCAAGTAATACATCACTGGAGCAATCGATTATGGAATCGCTGCTAGAATAATGCTTGATAAATTTGTATGTATTCAGGAGGTTTATTTTCCATTAACTACATAACTAACAACTGACTTTTTACAAGACAGGATCGGGACCCCCTTTGCTCTATTTCTTGTATTAGGAACTATTTTGTGAACCAAGAAGTTTACTTGGAGCAACGGTCTCTAATAACTAACCTACTCCAGCATCCACAGTCTGACAGAATAGAAACTAGACAGCATACACATACTGTATTTAGTAAAACAAAAACCAAGAAAGCGACAGTGGACATCAGCTGGCAATGGGAAAATAATAGGAGAATGACATGCACTGTGGTTGGAGATAATGCCAGCTCAAATATCCACTTAATGAGAAAAAAAAAGAAATCTTAGTGCTATAATTCAGCAGCACTAGGTTGTGGGCTTTTGACTGTGGTCATTTTGTTGCCAGTCCATAATCCATAACATTCTGTTCATACTGTGAAATTCCAAAATGCATTCCAAATACTTCATCAACTCGAATTCTTCATGAATCAGCCTTTGATTTCTCCAGACTTACCCTATAAACAATGAACTGGAAATGAATCCCTTGCCAGTAATGAACTAGCTTTCTTCACAATTTCAATATTTTCCACTCTGAGAAACATCCTTGTTTAGCAGTAACTGATTCAGTTTAGCCTGCGACTTCTGACCAGCAGGGCCACCGGCTTAGCTATTAGGCAGATGAGACGGCTAGGCCGGCAGCTTCTTTGGGGCTGCAAAGACATACTGCAGTCTAACGGCCACAAAAACTACAAAAACTCATGAGCATGCACTTTTACCCATATGAAAGGTGGCAAATTTTCAAATCTGGGGGGATGTATGAAGCATTGCTGTGTATAAAGCAAGTTTTGCATGCTAGAAATGGCTGTTATAAAATTGTAAGGATATATGTAGGTGGTCACGTATGCATGTGTAGTTTTACACAGAACCTGTTTAGGCAATTCCCATGGACAGCATTTAGGCCAAGCTCAGGCAGTGTTATCAGATAAATGCATACTTCATAAAATACACTCAAAGTACCCACAGAAGGATGTACTGCCTGGGAGAATGTGTAATTTCATGCAAAAGCACTACTGGGGATTTTTCTAGGAGTCTATTTTATAAAGGGACATACATAGATGTTGCCCTTATAAAATAGAAAACTCAATCAAAAACTCCCACTACGAGATTTATATATATATATAGAACCATCAAATATAGTTTAAAATCATTGGCCACTGCTTACTGCCATTGGTCATTGGTTATAGCCATTAATACTTGCTATTATCATCTGCCCATTTTTAAACTCTGTGGAGGAGATATCATTCAGGACCTGTCAGCAAAAAAGATTTTGATATCCTGGTGCAGAAAGTCTCTTTTTCTTTCAAATCATAGTAAATGCAAAGTAATATGTGCTGTTGAGTCTATGCTGACTCCTGGTGATCCATTTCCTGGGTTTTCTTTGCAAGGTGTGACCGGAAGTAGATTGCTTTGTCCTTTCTTCCATGCAGTGCGTTTACTGCCCCTGGTACTCTAAGGTGGTTTCCCAGCCAAGTACTGGTCCACCAAAGGAGCACTATACCACGTCACTCTAAGACACCCAATACAGACACGTGGTTGAAGTAGGAAGGATTCTTTTATTGATTATGATTAACCCAAATAGCCCGACACAGGCCGTGTTTCGACTTTACTTCATCAAGGGCTTTTAGGCATGCTACATCCATAAATCAACATAAATAATATAAAACACAAATAGTCTCACAAATATAAATCAACACTCAAAATATTACTAAATAAATAATTAAATAATTAAAACATTGGAAAATTAAAAGATTAAAACCTTCAAAAGCACTTAAAGACTCCAGGCTATATACTCACACATCTCATCATACTAACATTTAAAAACACATAAATTAATATGATCATGCTGGAATTAGTGTCAGAGATCAGCCAAGAGCAGGCTCATTCAGGACAGCTCAAGATGCTTGAAACATAGTGCCATGTTGGATATTGGACAGTTATTGCCTTTGATATAACTTATTTTTAAGAATTTGTTGAGTGTCCAGAATGCTCATGAGATATATGATAAACAGAATGCACTGAATAGTACCAATAAACTGAGTTTAAAACTGGATCGATGATGATATCAAGTAAATGACTATAACTAACAGCCAATGATAAATATATATGCGTGTGTATATACTGTATATATAGAAATTGTAATGGGCGGTTTTGATTGCTTTATTTTGTATTGGTTTTTCTAGCTCCCAATTAACTTTTAATTGTCCTTCTAAAATAGATTCATTTTTAATTTTTACAGGCACTCTTATAAAATTAACCTATATATGTGAAGTGGCATTTTAGAAAGGACATCCTGGTCAAATCGGGGACGTCCAGGGCAGAACATGCCAGGAAACGCCAGAGAGGTCGATATCTGTGCCTGATTTTGGTTAACATAGATGTCCAGAATGTGGATATCCATGCCGGTGGCCACAGAGACGTCCCCCTCAGGAAAGCATGGGGCTAGCATGAGGGGATGTCGAAAGGTGTATCAAAATTAAAACATGAGTCCTCATTCCACATCAGTGTTTGTTATCGGCATGGAAAATATAGGTGACATGAGTGGACCTCCTTCTCCACAACGTCCAGATGTATGTCAGACATACGTGTCCAATGCTTATTTGTACTGAGAAGATACAAGCTTGATTGTGGCCTGGGGCATCCAGGGCATTTCTGAAGTCGGGTGAAGATGCCCAAGTGCCGGTAACACCCCAGACATGCCTACTTCATGTCTCCATTCAGACCTGGACATCCTCACCTCGGGGACATACACAGAGCTGGCTTGTGAAATGGTTCTGAGGATTGTCTCCATGCATTGAATGCCTCCATGCCCATTTGTTGACGTTCAAAGCAGGAATAGAGCTTCTAAAATAACCCCCATAATGTGCATGGGTGTGTATATAGATATAGTATAGGTATATCTATATCTATATATATATATATAGAGAGAGATACATACAAACCAAATGTTAATACTGAAAAGTATGATGCCCTATTATGCATTTTAAGGGATTGTTTAGGGCGGATGTTTTGGGGAATCAAAATTATTAACTTTAAAAATCCCAAAGGGGTCCTAGGAACCTGAAAGTTAATTGAGAGGGATGTCTAGTTCAAAGTTCACTTAGGGCACCCAATTCCCTTGAATTGCCCCTATTAAGCAGTCCAGTTCTTCAACCGAAGACTGAGTGTTATCAGCACCAACTAGCAATGAAAGTGGACTTTTCCAAAGAATGCTTTTTCAGTAGGATTTGAACAAAATAATGAGAAATATAGCACTGTTGAATGCTAAACCGTGCATGCACAATGGCGACAGCTGCGAAAACGAAGGGGGTCTGCCTACTAAATCACGTTAGCTGCTACCACAGGGCTAATGCCAAAATACTGCCCAGTGGTGGCAGCTAACGGGAGGAAAGTGCAGACATAGTGCAGCGTTTCTGCAATGTTTGCAATTTTCATGGTATCTGATGGCAAAGGCGGGATAAGGGCAACGAGTGGGTGGTGTGAGGGAGGACCTGCTGGGCACAGCTACCGTGGGCAATTGCCTGCTCTGATCTGCGGGCTTCTCGAATGCAGCTACTGCCACCTGAATTGGTGGCGACAGCTGCATCGGCAAAGCAGCTACCCACAAAACTATCTGCAGGGGAAACACTGGCAATGCCCCTGCAGATACTGTGGGCCTTTTGCAGTTAATGCAGTGTTTTTGCAACTATCGCTCCACATTAGCTGCAAAAGGCTGTCACTCTTTAGCAGACAGACCCCTAAGTTATTTACCTGTATCAAATGTATTTGGTATTAATTCCCTACTCCTGTTTGGCTTCTCAGTCAAAACCAAAGGGCTATTTTTAGCTATGGACAGCTTGAGTACTTTTCCTCACAGGTGGGGTTGGAGAGAGAATTTTAAACGACTTTCTGCAAGGGGAAATATCCAGTTCATAGCCATTTGCAAGCAGTTAACCTTTTTCTATAAGGTTTGCTTTGTCTAGTTGAAAAATCAAAAAGGCGGAATATAAATACCTAAATAATGTTCGGTGAAATGCTGCTTTGAACTTTGATAGAAGAGAAAACACGTGAGGAGTAATTTCATAACAGGGTGTCTAATAAAATTCCAAAATACGCATATTTTATGTCTAGTTTATAAAGGCAACATGCCTTTGAGCCCTTAAAAATTCATTTCTCAAAACTATCCCCAGTAATGCTCTAGCTCAAATTTCCATCTGCTCTGAAAAGGTGAAAATATATGCACATTTACTAAAACATGCTAATGGTTAGCAAGGGGTGTGCTGTGCTGATTGTTAGCACAGGGCAACACGATAAAAGTCCCACACTAACCACTTAATGCGGGATGGGGTGGTGACTGGGTGAGTCAGGTGCAGAGTGTGGACACTGACGGCACACCATGGTTAGTGCAGGCATCATTGACACACACTAGCAATGATTGCTGCCATTAGCACAGGTGCATTTACTGCCTCCTGAACGGGTGGCAGTAAGTGTACCCCTGTTAGATATCCCTGCTGGTTAGAGCAATAAGGTGTGCCTCCTGGCGGTAACTGCAGGGGGACATGCTGGGTATACTCCAACAGTTAGCAGCACGGGTCTATGCCACCTTCCATGCAGACATTTGGAGCTTAATGGGCAGCAAACTATCACATTTTATTAAGCATGCATTTATGTATATACATGCTTATTTTAATAACTCCATCCCTGCTCTGTCCCAACTACCCATTTGGAAACTCCTATGCACAAATCGCATAAACACAAATGCTATCTTTTGATGAGTCTACATTCTGTACATATGCATAACCCTATAGAATTTTATAAGTGCCATTTTATTGTGTAAAACATGCTTTACACACAGAAAATGTTTTATAAAATTACTCCAACGGAGTTTAAATAGATGCATTTGTTAAATGTGACATGGAAATCATTAGCTAGGTGTCACAAATGGAGAGGATCAAATATAGAAAATGACAGCAGAATCTGATCTGGTAAAAAGTCAATGAAAATAATCTACAGTGAATGATAATTACTCTGAAATCTGGGTTTGAAAGTGCTGTTTACCTGATTTCATGTTGATGTGAGCTGCTTTGTTTTATTATATGATGCCTGAACCACAGTTTAGACACAAAGATAGTTTGTTTTTGAGAAGAAGGTGTGGCAGAAAAGGCATTTGATAGATGTTCTACAATGGAAGGCTTATTCTAAAAATAAAACCTGTATTGTCTTCATCACCATATAAAAGAAATGAAAACAAAAAGAATTTGGATTTCTTTCTATCTTATTTCTTTCTTTTAATTTATTTATAACCTGCCTATCTAAATAAACTTGGTGGGTAACAATTGAAGATCAGAAATTAGCCTCAGATAAAACAATAAAACACAAAACATGATAACAGAAATCCAACATACACAATAAAAACATATACGTAAAATGCAAATAACTCAAACCAAATCTATCCTTTTTACATCACTTTGGGGCATGTTTACTAAAGGTGAACACATGCTAATTTTTAGTAAACATGCCCCTTTGTTTCATTTCACTTCATTTAACCTATAGCATCAAATGCTTAAGCAAGTAAAATTGTCTACATCTGTTTCTTAAACCTAAGCACATCCTCCTCAGAGCACCAAAGTATGTTTAAGTAGAGGACCTGCTATAGAGAACAGATTGTTAACTGCTTCATTCTTGATTAACATTCATCAGACATTGGTTGCCACAGACCATGTGTTTAGCTTCTCTGACATCACACGACATCTGTAGAGAAGCAGAGCTTCAAACCACTGATGGTCATCTAAATTTATTTATTTATTTTATTTAATCTTTCTTATATACCACCTTTCAGTTTTATCAAGGTGGTTTACATTGAACGCAACAACGAATTTACATAGCACGGCTAAGCACAATAACAGTTTTATACAGAACAGCTAACTATAAAATTATCTATATCATAATTTAACTGATAACCCTTCAGAAACAACTATTTACAATATATTAGGCCTCTATATGATAATGTGTGCGGGGTGATGTTCAGATGTTTTTGTGTGTTAAGGTTGTGTGTCTGGTGTTGTGTTGAAATATTCTGTGAACAGGTATGTTTTTAATTGTTTTTGGAAGTCGGTGGTGTCCGTAGTTGCTCTTAATTGCTGTAGGAGAGAGTTCCAGAGTAACGGGCTGTAGTATTCAAACACTCTTTGGAGTGTTTGGGATGAGCTATCCTGATTGTTGTCGTCGAGAGAGTGTTCTGATGTTGCTTCCTCCTCGATCGAGTATCTGACACCCTCTGGATTAGCTCTTTTAGGCATGCAGCAGACTGATTGTGCAAGATCTTGAATGTCATCTTATTGATTTGTATTTTATTCAGGATTGTATGGGGAGCCAGTGAAGGGATTTTAATATTGGGGTGATGTGTTCTTTTCTCAACCAGAACTGTTTATTTCTAAACTACTTGAACGTGCGGTTCACCGTCATTGCCTTGACTTTCTCTCTTCTCAAGCCCCCCTGGATCCTTTACAATCTGGCTTTCGTCCTTTACATTGTACTGAAACGACTCTTGCCAAAGTCTCCAGTGACTTGTTCCTGGCAAAATCCAAGGGCCTTTACTCAGTCCTCATTCTTCTTGACCTCTCTGTTGCTTTTGACACTGTTGACCATAACCTTCTTCTTGATACCCTGTCCTCACTGGTTTTAAGAGCTCTGTACTATCCTGGTTCTCCTCTTATTTCTCCCATCGCTCTTTCAGTGTTTGTTCTGGTGGATCCTCCTCTGCTGCTATCCCGCTCTCAATTGGTGTGCCCCAAGAATCTGTCTTGGGTCCACTCCTTTTCTCTCTCTATTCCCAGTCCCTTGGTGTGCTCATCTCCTCTCATAGATTTCAGTAGCATCTTTATGCTGATGACTCCCAGATCTACCTCTCTACCCCTGAAATCTCTCCAGAAATCCAGGCCAGGATCTCTGTTTGCCTTTCTGACATTGCTGTTTGGATGTCTCACCGTCAATTGAAACTGAACATGGCCAAAACTGAGCTTCTTATTTTTCTCCCTAAAACCTCCTCTCCTCTTCCTTCTTTCTCAGTCTCTGTGGATAACTCTTTATTCCTGTTTCCTCGGCTCACAACCTTGAGGTCATCTTTGACTCCCTCTTCTCAAGTTACTTCATTGGTTCCCTATCTGTTTCCACATCCAGTTCAAACTTCTCCTGCTGATCTGTAAGTACATTCACTCTGCAGCTCCTCACTACCTTTCCTCTCTTCTCTCTCCCTACACCCCTCCTTGGGAACTCCGCTCTTCTAGCAAATCACTTCTATCTATGCCCTTCTCTTCTATTGCTAGCTTCAGACTTCGCTCCTTTCACCTTGCTGCACCTTACACCTGGAACAAACTACCTGAGTCTATATGTCAGCCACCTTCTCTGACCCTTTTCAAATCCAGGCGGAAAACGTACTTCTTTGCTACCCCTTTCAGTTCCTGACTCATCTGATCTCCTTGTGTTTCCCTTGTGTTGTCTGTCTTGACTAGATTGTAAGCTCTGATGAGCAGGGACTGTCTATCACATGTTTGTGTGGGGCTACATATGTCTTGTAGCATTATACAAATGATCAGTAGTAGTAGTAGTAGTAGTAGCAGTGTTCTTGCCTTTTTGATCCGGCGATTAGACGAGCTGCAGTGTTTTTCACAATTTGTAAAGTTTGAGTTGTGCATTTGGGAGACCTTGAAATATCAGATTGCAGTAATCTACTGTAGGTGTGGCATGATTATTGCTTGACATACAGTATGGAAGTGGTCATGTTCAAGTAGAGGTCATAGGTTTTGTAGAGTCCTCATTTTATAGTAGGCAGTAGTTATAATCTTCTTAATGTGGGATTGGAGGTTAAGCCTTTGGTCAAGAGTTACCCCTAGATATTTCACTTCCTTATTCACGGAGATCAGTTGATTTCCATTTAATAGATTGTCTGGTGAAATGAAGGTGATGTCTCTTGTAATAGTGAGAATCTCATATTTGTTGTAGTTGATTGAGAGGTTACGATGTTCCAGCCAATCTGTCACTGATGTCATGCATGAGTAATGGTGGTGTAGTCTCGTTTTCTGGTGTCGAATGTAGAATAAATCATCAGGTCATCTGCGTATAGGTGGTATTGCATATTGTGTTCTTGGATAATTTTACAGACTGGTTGTACATATATGTTGAATTGTAGGGCAGATAGTGAAGAGCTCTGTGGTATTCTTTTGTGCATTGCTAGAAGTCTGGAAGTTCTGTTCTTGATCTTGATTTGAAACTGTCGATCAGATAGGTACAAGTAGAACCATGACAATGGGGTGCCACTAATTCTTATCTCTATCAGTCTGTCCAGGAGTTTGGAATGATTTATTGAGTCAAAGGCTGCTGATATATCTATAAAGATAAGTATGTATCCTTGCTTGAGGATTTCGATACCTTTAAGTACTGTGTTGGTTAGGGAGGTTAAGAGTGTTTTTAGCCGATAATATTGTAGGAACCCATGTTGTTGTGGATCCAGTGTGGCACTGGAGTCAATGTGATCTTGTAATTGCCATTGGACTGTTTTTTTCTATTAGTTTTGCTAGTAGAGGTAGGCTGAATATGGGTCAGTATGAGGATGGTGATTTGGGTCAGATGCACTGCTTTTTAAGTAAGGTCTTGTAGAGGAGATTTATAGCAGGGCGATACAGAGCTTGGAAGTTTTGGAGGCGAACTCTAAACACCCTGCTGTGTTCACTGTGGGACATCATACCACTTTATACAGAACGGTAGTCATTAGTACTCTGTTGGAAGACAGAGTACAGCTTTCATTGTTTTCATTTAACTGGACATCAGTGGATAAATTGCAAGTTGAACTGCACATATAAATATTTGTAGGTGTTTTTAGTGTTTCACACATTAGATTGTGTTTGGTACACTTTAGTAATGGTTTTGTCACATTAACCTTAAATGATTAAAAGGAAAGTTAGTTATGAGAGGATTTTTTGCCCTCAAGCCAAACATTCCGACAAAAAATATTCTTAAACAGCTCTGTTTACTTATAAGTCTGCCCTTTTTTGGTTGAGCATTTAGATGGTGGGCTTTTTGAATCTAATTTGGTTTTGAAAGAGAACCCAAAGCAAAGACAGGACCTTAAACAAAGGAGTCTCAAGCAGTACCCTTTGTAGAATGCAGTAATTATTGTGACATGTAGGGAACAAGGACTCCACTCATCTGCTTTGGGGGCCATATTTCTCATAGTCTTAAAAACCAATAGGAGGAACTCAGTACAAAGGTGATAAGCCACAGGAAGCCAATGCTGCCAATGTAAGATCCAAAAAGTCAAGGTAATATGTTCACATAGGACACACGTGGAACCCGATGTTGTGTCCTGCATGTCCGGCTGCTCTGGTCGTTCAAAATCTGGATGTGTGGGAAACGGACCTGATTCTGTTGCTGTGGGGCCTAGATGTACCTATGACGGCAGAATCAGTGACTTAGACACCCGGGAGTTCCCCGTATGCCAAATAGATCAGCGTTCGGGGAGCTGCTCACCCAGACGCCAGAACACCACTGCTGGTATGAGTTAGCAGTGGCATCCTGGCTCCATGTCGACGAGCCATCCACAGGATGGCTCAGAATACCATGTCCAACAATTGCCCCTGCAGCCCTTCTCTGAAAGTCAATGGTGGCCACTGTGTGCTGGAGCAGAGCTACAGGGGCACAGCTTGCCCATTGGTGTGTGCCGCAGGGGTCTGCACCGCTCATTGTGGAGGGTGCCCCTGAGTTATTCCGCCCTTAGGGTGGAACACGTCAGGTGTGCAGGTGAGAATCTTTCCTGAATAGGCCCTGTACATCCCGGCGGGTAGCCACACTCCCGTTCCTTCCTCACTCTGCCCCATTGACACTCCCTCCCACCCACATCCAGTGCTCCCTGCACATCCCCTTTCTATATGCGAGGAGCACTGGGCCTGGAATCACGTTCTGGCCCTCAGCGCGGGTTGGATGTTTAATCCCGCTATTCGTGTTCCTTGATACCGGCAATAGTCCTCAGTCTTACTGTAAGAAGTCTGATGCAATAAAACTCACACAAAAATTTTGTTAGCAAGCCAAAGGTGATGATTTAAAGACAAGGGAAGTGAGTGCAAAGGACACGCTCAGTTGACCAATGAAATATTTAAAAGGGTTGAAAATGGGGACAAAAATATAATATGCAAGATAACAAACCCACATCATTGTTTATTCGTTCTATGTACAATATTGAGTTTCAGTGTAAACCGCTCTGAGTGAAGGACAGAGCGGTATAAAAAAATGGTTAAATAAAAAATAAATAAATAAACTGTGACACAACCAGCAGTGGTTGTCCAGGTGCGCCGCATATTTGGCCACAACCACGGAAGTAAGGATCACCTTATGAGCTATAAAAAACATGGACTGAGAAAGAGACGCAGACAGGGAAATATGAACAGACCAGACCCAAAACTTCTGCCATTGTTCCTTTCATAAAGTTGTACCCAAATCTGCTTCCCACACTTTTTCAACCTCTTTATTGGTCCACTTTGCTGCAGACAATAAGAATTTATAAAAGTGTGAGACAAGTCCAGGCAAGACCCCTACCCGTGTCTCCGAAGCTCCTCCACCCCCAGATGGCAGATTCCTGGATTACACTTTGGAGGGAATGTTCAACTGAAAGCAAAAATAGAACTGGGTGCCTGACAGATTGAAGTCTGATTGCAAGTTGGCAAAGGACTTAAATCAGGAAGCAGACATTCCTTGTTCAAGCCTGCATGTCACCACGAGCTTGCCAAACATTTTCCTCCTCCAGTCCTTGTTCCAGCTACTTGTATGCTACAAAGCCATATGAATGACCAAGGAAGCTCTATTATTCGATGGCAATGTCAACCCTGAAACAAGGTACAATGATATAGAGGAAAGACATTTCTTCCTCTTAGAGACACCACGAGGGTTTAACATTAGGGGTGGTTTTACAGGAACTGCCAGGCACTGCTACTAAGTGTGAAAGCAAAGTGATATTTACAAAAATCCAGAAAGTTGCTCCCTGCTCTCTGGGCAGCTTTAACATCCTATCCGCAATGCTAGGAGGTTTCTTATTCCATAAAACTTGGAGTAGACATGACTAAAGGTTTTTATAATTTTTTTTCTGGAAAGGGCAAAGGCAACATACTGAAATATAATTCACCTTTGGTACTACTACCATTTTAACTGCCTTCAATCTGCCCCACCACCATAGGTACAATGGAGAGTATTGCACTTTCGGATCTTCTATTAAAGGAATCAGCAACTCGACATTTTTCTGAATAGTCTCCAGAAGAAATCTGAAAATCACTCCTAGATACTTTAGAAAGTCTTCTTTCCACTGAAACGAAAACCTTGCTGGATCTTTTTTAAAGGGATGCTCACTCAATGGAAGGACCTCAGTTGTATTCCAGTAGAAACATAGAAACATGATGACAGAAAAAGACCACATGGCCTATCTAGTCTGTCCTTTCATATCAACAACATAGAAACATAGAAACATGGTGACAGAAAAAGACCACAGTAGACCTTGTATCCAGACTGACTAGAAAAAGTAGCTATAACATGTAACAGATTTGGTACCAAATCAATGCACAGAAAGGCCAAAAATATCGTCTGCATATACTGAAAGCTTAAAGTCCTAGGACTTATACTGGGCTCCTGAAATTGAGGTTGTTTGCCAAATTGCCAGTGCAAAGGCGTTCCAAAGCAAAATCAAAAAGCAGGGATTAAAAATGAACATTCTTGTTGTGTCCCCTGCTGCTATGTAAACATATCCAACTATGTAGAGACAAGAAAGAAATTACTACAGAGCAATAAACTACCCCCAACATACATAAATTCAAATACAATATAAAAATAAATAACTAATACAAATTCCGCTCTGTACAAAGTATTAAAAGGGCATGAGTAATAAATGAACCCCAGCACTCACTCTTCCTCCCTTCTCAGCCAGTCCCCATCACTCACTCACTCTGTCCCCAGCTAGTCCCCATTACACACTCCCCATCACTCTCTCTCTCTCCCTCAGCTCCCACCACTCACTGACCCCAGCCAGTTCCCATCACATACACTCTCTCTCCCAGTCCCATCACTCATTGTCCCCAGTCATTCCCCAATGCACACTCTCTTCTCCCTTCTAAGTGAGTCCCCAACCCTCGGTCTCCCTTCCAGTGCCATCACACATTCTCTTCTACCTTCCAAGCCAGTCCCTATCTCACACTCTCTCCCCCCACCCCCTAATTCCCAATAAGACCCCATCTTACACTTTTTTCTCCAACCATTTTCAAGCTCTTATTAACAGATTTTGTCATTTTAATACCCCAATGCAGGCAATTGCTGAAACATGCTGTGTTGGGTTTTATTGTGTGACTAAATATTTGTTGAATTTTAATTTGGGTTGATGTATTTTCTCTCTTTTTACTGTGTACCCACATTGCTGTATGAGTTGTTTGCCTCTCCTCTGCTGTGGCAAGTGTGAAATGATTCATGTTTCTATAGGATCTCTAAAGGAAAAAATGGGACTGTTGTAGTGGCTGATATGGAAGGGCAGACTAGATAGGCCACGTGGTCTTTTTCTGTCGTCATGTTTCTATAATACAGATAGGGAAAAGTTCTCACAATAAGAAGTGGAGGAGCGGAGTGGAGGAGTGGCCTAGTGGTTGGGGCAAGGTGCTTCAGGCTGGAAGGTCAGGGGTTCAAATCCCACTAGAGGACAGCAACCTTGGGCCAGAAGGACTGGGGTTTCTAGTCCCACAGGTGGTCTTGGGCAAGCCACTTAACCCTCCATAGCCCATGTTCCCTGTAAAATAGTTATCTCCAAGTTATAATGCCCTGTTCAATGTAATTTCAGTTTGTTCAATGTAAACCACACTGATACAGAATAGTGCAGTATATAAGAGAATGTAAATAAAATAAATAAAGTGCAAAATGCTGGACTCTTGAGTTAAGAGTCATCACCCAAGGAAGAGATCTTGAAGTCATAGTGGACCAAACATTAACATTTTCAGCCCAGTGTCCCATGGCTGCCAAAAACGCAAATAGAATGCAAGGCAATGGAAAACAGAACCGAGAATATCATTATGACTCTGCATAGACTCCCGGTGCAATTATACCTAGAGTAGGGTGTGCAGTTGTCTTTGCCCCATCCCCAAAAAGGATACAGAGGAAATCAAACAGGTTCTGAGAAGAGCAACAAAAATGATAAATGGAGTGGAACACTTCTCTAATAAATAAAGCCTTAATAGATTAGCACTCATCAGCTAGGAAAATAGATGACTGAGAGGGGATATGAAGGAAGTTTAAAAAATCACGAGTGAGGTAGAATGGTTAAACAGAGGGCACTGCATGAAACGGATGACTTGCAGACTGGAAACAAAACATAGAAAGTATTTTTTTCACACAGCACTGCTAAGTTGTGGAGGATGTGGTCAAAGCGACTAACATGGCAGGGTTCACAAGAGGTTTGAACAAGTTCTTCCAGGACAAGTCCATGAAAAATGATTAGCCAGCCAAATTTGGGAAAGCCACAGCTTATTCTTGAAAATGAGCTATGAGAAAGTGGATCAGTTCTTATGGATCTGCTGAGTATTTGTGACCCAGGCTGGCCACTGTGAGAGAGAGGATGCTGGGCTCGACAGACCTTAGTCTGACTCAGTGAGGCCCTTCGGGAAGGGCACAGCATGGTGATATCTAATATCTCAAAATGCTGCCTGCCAGCATTAAGCTAGATGCACACATCATCACAGCAGGGGTGTACTTTTAAAACCTCTCCTTCATTTTATTCCTTTTTAGTTACAGGGTCAGAATTCTTGCTAGTGAAGCATAGCATTGCTTTTTATGTGTGCTTCATATAAAGCAGTAGTGCCTGTTGTCAAGGCTCAGTGTGACTGTCTTCTGTATGTATGTGTTCATTTGCTCATGCTGGCAAAGATCAAGGGAGAGCTACAGTGGCACAGTGTGGCATGCTGGTGGGAGACCCGCGCCGCTGCCAACAAAGATGAGGCCACAGTCACAGCAGCAGCAACCGAAAATGAAAGAGCACTTTGGCTGAAACTGGAGGCCCCCGTGAGTCCCTCCGCCAGGGGATCTCTGATCCCTGCTGATCCACTGGACCCAATGCTCCCCCTCTCCAACTTCAGCGTGGGGGTAAAAATATAGAAATGTAACCCCCAAAAAAGGCCCAACCAGTCTTCAAAGCCCACCTTTTATATAGGGTCAGCCTGGCTGCCCCCCTTTTGCCTGCCCCCTAGAGGTTCAGGGGGGATGGGGCAGGAGTCATTCCCACTCGCTCCTAACCCAGTGGCTAACCACACAAATATGGCTCTGGATGACCCCTAGCAGTGGTTTCATGGTGCTACCACCAGAGGTTACACTGCCAAATAAGGGAAGAGTGGAGGAGTGGCCTAGTGGTTGGGGCAAGGTACTTCGGCCCGGAAGGTCGGGGGTTCAAATCCCACTAGAGGACAGCAACCTTGGGCCGGAAGGACTGGGGTTTCTAGTCCCACAGGTGCTCCTTGTGGTCTTGGGCAAGCCACTTAACCCTCCATGGCCCATGTTCTCTGTGTGCTGTGCTTTCCTGTCTAATCAATGTGTTTATACCTCAAAAATTTCCTGTCATGATTTGACAATTTCCAATCTGTAATCAAACCACTGCTGATCACTGAAAGTAGATGTATACTAAATAAATAAATAAAGATGCCCTGTTTGCAGCCATCAGGGCAGAAGTGAGCTCGGATTGCTCCTACCCCTATTTGCCCACCAGACTCCTAGGGCTCCAGATTCTGAAGGTGTCAAATAGACATTCTCCTGCTTACTTTAAGGCCAGGTGAATGTGTGCGCCACATGGGTACCATTGTGGCACTATGGTCTTCCTCTGCTCCTCTTTTGGCTCTCCAAACTTTGGCATTTCTGATGCCCCCAGACCCTGCCCTCTGAGATCTACTGTCTAGTCTTGCCTATAGGTGCCATGATCTTAAATGCAGCCATGATCTCAGGGATTCCTGCAGAAAACAGTCATCATACATGAGGTGAAATAAAATAAAACTTCCATGCTCAAATTAGTTTGGCTTTTCATGGCAGGTGCACGGAAAAAATGTTATTTTGGTTTTCACTCCACCTTACTCCTTTATTATTAAATGCAGTTATAATAATATTATTTAAATTCATGTAAATTATGGGCCTTATATTCAAAATGGTTTATCCAGTTAGCAGGACCCGTTAACCCCATGAACCCAGCCGAGAGGGATATTCAGAGGTATTAACTATTTAGTGCCGTGGAATATCCCCTCTAACTGCCATGGCGCTGTCTGAAGAGTCCGGGGGGGGGGGGGGGGAGGGTCCATGGATGGGGCAGGGGCAATGCCAGCACTTATTCGGTTAGTGGCAATTTTCAGTCTGCTAACCGGATAAGTGGCCACATAAAGTTAGGTCACGAAAAATGCTGTCCTCTCTTTATACAGTTTCGTTATCACCGCTGAAACCAGATATCCAGCACGAGAGGATAGCCAGATTGCAGCACCGAATATCCAGTTTCAATTTTAAACACTGCGGCTGGAGCATACAAAACCTGGTGACTGTGGAGTTCAAATATTGACCCCCTATAGTTTCATAAATAGCTCAGCTTATAATCAGTGTCAAAATTAGCCAGATTAGCACTAGAATTCATTCTGGAGCCTTCAAAGCCTCCTTTAGGCACTGTGAGAGACTTTCCTGCACGTTAACTCTGGAAGTCATTTTATAAAGGCGTTTCCACGTGCCAGGCACATGTATATGCAGAAAAGGGTTCATAAATTTGCACATGGATAAGCACGTGTAAAAGAGCCCCAATCACTGAGCACTGGTTACAGATGAAGTATACCACTTTATACATACTGTATAAAGTGACAAATGTTGGATATATGTAATATAAATCTTTTTGGGGTTGAAATTGTGAGCATGCTCTCAGTTATGAAGAAAAATCATGGATATTTGGAATGGACTCTGTAGCCCCAAGGGTTTTAAACCTGGAAGTGGAAAGTCTATAATGTGGTAATTGGTTGATTTAATCATGTGATCTGGCATAAAGCGCTGCCGCCATGTTCTTTTTATTTTTAGATTCATCTTTAAAAACAATTTGATAGTGAACTAAGGGAACAAAATACGTGTGACGCTCCCTGATGCAGATGAGTGATCGTCGAAACACGATTCGTGTCAGCGAATGTGATTAAAGCATCTGAAGATAAGCATCAATTGATATATAAAATATTTATAAGAAAAATGGAACGACCATGAAAATTGTTTGAGAGCTAATGAGTTGAAGAGCTCTCTTTGGATATTTCTGATGGTCCTTAAAACGTTTTTTCTATATTTGTTTCAATGTGTGTGAATGAGTTACTATGAGTTACTGAGCTGGTATTGAATTGCCTTTATAAAATAGGCATAAAATCAGCTCCTTTTTTGACATTCCACACAGGCCCTTTAGGTTTAGCCTGAACACTTTAATGGATAGTTCTGTTCAACTCCTTTTCAACATTGATTCTACTCCAAACTTAATATCTTTTCCAGTCTCTCTCACTAGATGATAAGATCTATGTTATTGAGGTATCTATCCCTTCCTGATTCTGGTCATTTTATAGCATTCATTTGTGATCTTCAGTGTGAATAGGAGCTTGAATAAATGCAAAGAGAAAGGCAAAGCTTGTTGGTGTTTTCATAATACACTATTATTTTCTAATTATACAGTAAGTTTCATATTACACCCTACCTGTAAGGAACATATAAATACTCCCCAGTGATCAGTTTGCTCATGAAGCTAGTGGAGGTTAGTAACTGAAGGTCTTGGAAGACACTTTGAAAAACCAGGTTAGTATGATGCCTAGAATATGCTAATTCAACCACCAATTTCCTATTTTTCTAAACAAAGTTAGAAATGAAACTTAATATCCGCCTGATATTGGCTGAATAAAATCCTCACCAGCACCTCTGTTTCCTCCAACACCAGATCAAGTACTAACAAATATAGCGTTGAGAAGTGATGGACTTTGGGGTACATAAGCCAAGGAAGAACTGTAAGTTGGGAGCTGGCTAGGAAGAATACTATATTTCCTCCATTTCTGTTGCATAGATGATGTAATGAGACTTCTAGGGATTACTTCCAAAGGATTCCCTGTAGGTAAATGAGTGTTTATCCATGGACAAAGCTCCTTTGAAAACTGCCTCCACCCTCCCTCCCGAGGTGCTTGGGGTGAATCATATTTTCTCCATGGGGAGTTCCCTTTGAAAATCGTCTTGCAGGCCCACAGGTACAATGGGAGGATGGAAATTGTCCTCATAACGCCAATGCAGAAACCCTGCATTAGAGATCTGAGTTAAAGCTCAGTGCGGGCTTTCCTAACGTATCTAATGCAGACGTTTTGCTCAACGATGCTGTAAGAAAACAGCATGCAAGTAAGCTGTGCGCAAAAAGACTGCACTAAAGAAGGAGAGCAAGCCAGGCACGTGCGCACACAGGTCTGCATTAGCAGCATCGATATCTTGCACACCAAAAAAAATCTGTTTGACACTTGTGCATATGTGCTGGAATGCTATCCGGTGCATAAGTAGCAAAATTATTCTGCACAGAAGTTATGCTCAGAATAATATCAATGTTCATAAACTGTGTGCAGAATAATATTGATGCTTCTGTGCCACATAGCATTCCAGCACATGCACACAACATTGTTCCAACACACTTTCTCTGCCTTTTTTTCATCACTCCCTTCAGCAAAGCCAGTAGAAAAGGTTCTGGGTGCCGTATGCTCAAAAGAGAGAGAAGAAACAGGCATAAATTCCTCACTAGCCTCCTCAGGCCTTCTACTATTAAAATCCCAGGGCTGAGCTCAGCCTTTTGGTCTTCTGCACACTTCTCCTCATTTGTGCCGAATAGCTAATTGCTTCATCACCATGGATTTAAATGTGCTGTGCACTGCCGTTTGTTCAAAGCTTTGTACACCGTTAGCTTGTGCGCAAAACTTCCACCTCGGAGATGGAATAAGTTCCCCTAGTTGGCGGAGGATGGTGGACCCAGGGCGCGGAAGGGGAAGGGCATTCCCCGCAGCCCGACTCTGGCTTTAGGAGGCCAGATCGGGGATCGGGCTGCAGGGAAAGCACCTTTTCAATGGAGCCGCAGTGCCATGGCAACCGGACACCATGGCGCCGCAGCTTCAATGAACAGCCCTGACTAAGCTATCTGGGCAAGGCCAGTACGTGCAATCTGGAGTGAATCGGGGTCCCGGCCTGAACGTACAGGCCTGGTCACGATTATGATCCTGCGGGGCTAGATGTGTCCTGTAGGATCAGAATAGCGGCTCCCTTTGTGCATCCAGTTCTGACCGAGCACACAGAGGGCCGACACGTCCATGTCGGAATCGGGCCCAATCTGTTGAGAATTAGGAGCAGTTAGATATGTAGCAGGGTTCAAACTTTGGATAGATGGAGGTGATATTCAGCTGCGGTTCAGTTAAAGTTACTCAGATACTGTAAGTCAGAAACAGATATACCAGGTCTAAGATAGCCAAATAAGATACCCGAATATTTTTATCTGTTTGTAATTAGCGGGATTGACTTATCCAGATCTCTTTTTCAATATCTGATTCAATTCATTATGGGCTCTTTGTGTCTAGGGTTGCCAACTGGCTCTATATGTGCCCAACAGGTTCGATCCAGTCCTGGGTTTATCTCATTGCATTCAGGGATATATAGGTCTAATTTCTCCATTGCACTCCATAAGAAAAGGAAAACTACAAGTAACTGCATGCAATGAGGTAAACCAGGACTGGAGCAAGCCTGTCGGGTGCATCTGGAGCCAGTTGGCAATCCTATTTGTGTCTGGTGTCCCAGCTGCACCAGCTTCTCAGCATGACCAGAGTAATTTTTTAGGGATCTATGTCTAAGCACAGTTGTTCATAGATGAATGTGCGAGCTCCATTAGTTCTGCGTGAAATGTCCTTTTATTTTGGCTTGCTTCTCTCGAATAGCTATTTCCTATGGCCCCCTTTCCATACTCAAATTGTGAAATTTGAGTCCTTTATAATTTTCAACTTAAAAAAAGAATTCTCTAATAACATATTTAAAAGTGTTCCAAAGATGGTACATTTAGAACTCATAGCCACTAGAATGGAAAATGACAAGTTGATATCGCGGGCCGCCTAGTATATTTTAGATCCGAGTGTCCATTCCAGGCCACAGCAATTGAGCTTTCCCTTTCTTTCCAGAGCTGGCACAGAAATGTTAACAATCAGTTTTATTTGGACCTTTATTCAGTTTCTATGCACTAGCAGGGTCAAAAGACCCATGACATATTTTTCTCAGAAATGTTTAAAAAGCGGTCTAGCATAACCATGTCTGACCATTTTAATAAGATTTAAAGAAAAAAGTGTTCTTCAGGGTGACTAATGTTCTTCACAGCACTATCCCAAACCTCCAAGGCCACATTACTCACGTTTACATGGAGCACTATAAGAAAACTACAAAGATGATATCACTAGTTAAAGGGGACAGGTTATGGCTCTTTAAATTAATAAATGGCATTACCTCAGCGATTAAATTCGCATGCCAGCATTGCTGTGCATCATGTAGGAAATAAGCTTGACAATGATAGAGCTGTAAGCATTAAAGTATGTGACTTATTGTCTTGACTACATCTTTTCTGCTACATCCAATGGTTTCCTAGCAGGCACTCAGCGTATTCACCAACCTCACTGTCTCAGCACAAAGCAAAGTCATGACAAAAGGCAGAAAACTACAGAACGTTGTTAGGATTTTATATGCTGGAGAATAAAATTGTTTTCCAAATTGCTAAATCCCAAAGTTCTATTGTTTTGACTTTGGCTGCTGGCGTTGACAATCTAGTCGAGAACTGGGAAATATTCCTTTGCAAATGTATTGGTCGCTGTGGACCAGTAAAAACAATTGTATTATGAGTTTGAAAGAAGTTGCAGAGAGCTCCTATGCCTCTTGATGAACCAATGAAATCCACTCTAAGTGGATTTTTCAGCTTGCCCCCAGTCTCTGGTGCATACTACTTCACTGGCTTCATTAAGACATGCGTAAGGTCCATTATTCATGTCTGGATGTGTAAAGTCACTTCGCTAATGCCAGAAGCATCTACGTATAACAGGATAGAAGCAGCACATAGAAGGTGTCATCCAAAGCCAACAAACTAAAAATCAATCTGTCCATATATCAGTCACCATTTATCCACTTTGAAGTGTATTCTGGGGGAGGGTTTCCTAAACCTGTCCTGGAAACCCCACAGCTAGATGGGTTTTTAAGACAATCATAATGAATATGCATGAGATAAATTTTCATGCAGTGGAAAATCATGAAGCCTATTTACTAAGCTGCTAACGTGTGAGTTAATATGGGCTAATAGTTAACATGGGAGTGGCACTAACAGTTAATATAGCATCTTGGCTGTTGATGTTCAGTAAGTCCAGCATCTCCCCTTGTCACCCTAGCCAACCCCCACCATGCCCCTACTTTCTCTGTGTCCAGAATTTAGCTATTTAACCAATTTCTATACCGCATCACTCCCAAACAAGTTGGATCAGTGCGGTTTACAATATTTTAAAAAAAACCAAAGAATAAAACTAAAAAAAAAAGCTGTTAAGAAGAAAATAACCAAGTTTTCAGTCTAAATATAATGATGCAGATTTCAAAGACAAAGGCAATTTAGACCAAAACTCCAGAGCTTTTCATAGCAATGTGCACATAAAACATTTCTTACTAACCACCCCCATACTTGATGGAAACAACAAAGTCTGCACCTCCTGGAGACATTTAGACTGAACTCCCATCAAAGGTATACAAATCTCCCCTTCATTTCCCTATTCCTTCATGGTCCAGCATCTCTTCCTGTATCCTCTAGCCACCCCCTCACCATATTCAGCATCTCCCTTCCATGTACCTATCCTTTCTGTGTTCAGGATCTCCGCTTTGTGTCCCTATTCCTCCATGGTCTCCCTTTTCCCCTTAGCCCTTCCCCCTCTATGTTCAGCATTTCCTCTCCATGTCTCTAGCCCCCATGTCTAGCATCTCCCCTTTATGTCCCTATTCCCTAGTTTAGCCTCTCCCCTCTGCCAATACCCCTCTTGTCCCTATCCCCCATGTGCAGCATCCCCCCTGTGTCCCTACCTGTGTCCCTGCTCCCCCATGTCCAGCTTTTCCTCTCTCTGTTTCCTGATATCCCCCCTCCTCTAGTGATCTAGCATCTTCTATTTGTGTTCCTATTCTCTCCTCCCCTAGTGGTCCAGTATGTCCCCCACCCCATGACCCCAGCATGCCCTCCGTAACCCATTACCCCTTTTTCCCTTCCCTGCCCACTGCTGCCATCTCTAGAACCTGCAGCAGCAGCAATAAACGCTGTCTAACCAATTTCCGATGAAAACTCGTCACCTCCCCCATCTATCCCCCTTAGGGCCTGTATCATAAACTTAGATGTGATGCAATCCCTGTGTATATAATGTATAAAGTTCACCTGTTACCCTTGTTTAAATCTCCCTTTGTTTGCTATGTATAAAGTTCACCTGTTATCCATGTTTAAACTCCCTGTTCTATGTAAGTTCAATGTATGGCTGTTCCTCATTGTACAAACTTGTTTATTGTAAACCGTGCTGATGCTGAATAGTGCGGTATAGAAAAACCTTAAATAAATAAATAAATAAATAAATAAATAAATAAAGGAAGCATGGGACCCGCCTTGAGCCCATTCACATGCTGAAGGAGATGCTGCATCCTGCCCCCTCTTATGCAGACATCTCTGTCTGTGGGGGTGGAACGCGGCATCAGATCATCTGCAGTGCATACATGGGCTCAAGGCAGGTCCTGGGCCTCCTTCCCGTTTTATTGCCGCTGCTGCTGCAGGTTCCTTGACCTTCACTTACTCGCTGCCATTGGTTGGTGGGTGGGGAAGGAAAATGTTGGCCTGAGGGGAGGGAGAGACTGAAGGTGGCAGTGGAGGAGGTGGGGGCTGAGGTTGGAAGGATTCACTGATGGAGCTCTTCCCACGTTTGGCGACTGGCAGACATCTGGCACGTTCACTCTATGTTGTTGCTGCCAAATACCAGCCTGTTTGGCAATCCTACTCAGCCTTTCCCTACATCTGCCCTGCTCCTCTCTCAGGTGACTTAACTAAGCATCAGAAGCCCATCTCCTGGCTGCTGACCACTGCATACAATCTGTACTTGCATGACACGCATTTTCAGCTCCTCCTGGCTATTATCTTACACATCGCAGAATCAGTGTAGTTCCCCAGTATATTTCAGAAATCAGGACCAAAACTTAAGACAACTGAACACATTCATTATCAAAGGCTGTGTAGTTTATAGCCAGGGTATTTGCTATCACGCTTTCTTAATCTGTCTGAGGATTGAGCTGAACCTTTGATGCCTGATAGATTTGGTAGTGCTGTTTCTAAAACCTGGGGTGGAACAAAAGCAGAACTAAAGTAGTAAATTCATAAATTCTGCTGAGGACTACTCAGATATGTCTCTCAAGGACATTACAACAGGACAGCCCAGAAGTGCCTTAGTTTTGTAAGTGCTTGTGGTTTCGACACACACTGCACACAGTGATGCATGGGCCACCAGGGGCATCTTTGTGGTATGGGGTGTGGCAGGTCAGGGGCTCACTTGGGCTGCCAGGAGTCCTAAAGGATCATATGAGGTGAAGTGCAGCACCTTTGCTCCAGCCCTGAACTAGAGCTACTAGAAGACATGCTAAAATTTAGCATGACTTTTTATATTGGGAGCAATTTAAAATTCAGGCTTTTGCAATGCAGTGTTTTTTGCTGCTGAATTTCTCATGCTAAAAATTCTTACTGCATCAGGAGTAAGATTACTGTGGGAAAATCAGGGGTAAACTGCTGTAGCAAAGGACAGCACTGCTTTCTGCATCGGGGTCTCAATGGGACTCTCTGTCTTTTGGATTCCAAAAGGGGAGACTGTCAATTTCTGAATGGCTCCAGGAAGGCGATATGTATAAAGTCATGAATGGCATGGAAGAAAATAATTGGAAATAGGTGTATACTTTTCAAATTCTACTACGAGTAGGGGGACAAGCTATAAAACTAACTGGTAGCAGACTTAAAACTAATTTTAGAAAACACTGTTTCAGTCTATTTATTTATTTAACATTTCTTATATACCGCCTTTCAGAAGTATCAAGACGGTTTATATCGAACACAACTGAACATAAGTTACATCGAACAGTAAGTGGACTAATTACATGAGAACACTGGTTAGTTATTGCTATCTAGATAATAAGGGAACAGGGGGAAGGGTTAGTTTGAATACATTTAACTATTTACCATTTGAGCAACATTGGGCCGGTTCTGAGTGTATTTGGTCATTAGGCTGTGAGGGGAGGAATTTAACAGTTTGTCCCATAACATTCTTGGAAGATGTGTGTTCTGCGATTCTTTCTGAATTCCTTCAGGTCTGTTGTAGCTCTCAATTTGCTTGGGAGGGTATTCCATAAGGTAGGTCTGTAGATGGAAAAGGTGTGTTGGCATGTTTCTTGCGTGCTGGGTGATTTATGCCTGGGGACTTTAAGTAGGTTTGTGGTTTGGTCCCTTCTTGGTCTGTTGTCTGAGGATGGATGTATGAGGGACTGGAAGCAGCCAGCAGTTATGTTGTGTATACTCTTGAAAGTGTTCAGAATTGATCTGTATTTCATGCGTGTTTGGATGGGCAACCGATGTAGTTCTTTTAGGACTGGGGTGATGTGCTCTTGTCTAGATGTCCATGTGATCATGCAGGCTGCAGTGTTTTGAGCTATTTGCAAAATAAACTATGGAATTTACTGCCAGAGGATATAGTCAAGATTAATAGTATAACTGAGTTTTAAAAAATATTTGCACACATTTCTGGAAGTCCATTATAAAATGATTAGCCAGGCAGATGTGTGAAGGGTCACCTCTTCTAGAGCGAGTAACAAATGTGCTTGGTACGTTCAAGTGACCCTGACTGGCCACAATTAGAAACAGGATGCTGGGCTTAATGAAGCTTTGGTCTGCCACAACATGGCACTTATGTTCTTAAGAGAAGCACAAGGGGTTGAGCAGACAGCTGTGATATGACCTCGCTGCCAACCTGTAAATATTTTGCTTGGTATGTCTCCTGCTATGCAGCCTGGTGGACTGTGTGTTTCTGTAAATGTACATGGGGTATATATACACATCATGCTGCTGTAGACGATGCTGGCAAGAGTTAGTTATCTATTTATCTGTATGCATCGTATTTGAGCTTTAGTACAGTGCATGCCACGCCCGTGTTTCTGCCCCTGTTTCTGTGTGCATGTGCTGTGTCATACTGTAGCTTTGGGTGTGTCTCACTGTTGGCTGCGAAGGAAGACATGCTGTTTCTATGTATCATTCCTGACGCGATTACAGCTTGTCTTGTCCTTTGCTGGATGTCTTCTTTTCCTCTTCTATGGATTCTAGCTTTCCTATTTCAATGTAATGTCATACTGGAGATCATTTTATAAAGAGCCCCGGAAGGTTGCACGCCATTTACATGGATAAATCACGGTATTTTAGTGGTTTATGCTGTAAATAGGCACTTAGGTACTTACCTTAGATGGTCACTATTCGGAAAGTACGCATATCTGGCTAATCACACTTTAGGCATGTATAGGGTGAGGCGGGACGTGGGCAGAGTACAGTGTTACGTCCCTAAAATATAAAATACTATAATTTATGTGTGTTCTTTAAAAATCTAAGCATGGGCCTTTATACCAGACATAGGGCTGGTGTAAACAATTGTGCCTAGATTTAACACAGGTTATTGGCCTCTTATGCACGTATTTTATAAAGAAAAGTATGCATTTACTATTCCTTAAAAAATAGGCTTAAGATAGGCTTGTTCCAGTGCCTAAGCTTTGGGAATATGGTATTACAGTAAGCAAAAAGAATCTTCTGCACATATTTAAAAAAACAAAACAAAACAATAAAAAGGACCTATTAAAAAATTTCTGGTGGTTATTGTGCTAGTGAATAAATTATTTTGGTCCGACAAATACAATTTTTTATAGCTTTGATTAGTATTGTCAAGTGTAAGTGGTGTTTAGATTCACTGCTTTGCATGCAGCCTGAGTTATCTGGATTAAGTGACAACTGAAAATCACTGCTATAAGGAGAATTCGGCACTTGTCCGAATAGCAGTGGTACTGCCCTTACTCCACCCACGGACCTCCCCTGCTCATCCGGATAGTGCAGGAGCAGTCTGTGGAGATATTGAGCAGAACTATCCAGATAGTACCACTGAACATCATCTTGTCTAGCTATGGGTTCTGAATTATTGGGCCCATGATTTTTTTTCCCTTGGAATTTACTTTTGTTTATCTTTACTCACTTTATTTTTTTTTCCGTTCTGCATTTTTTCCTCTTTCCTCATTTTTTGCTTAGCACTTTGCTGTTAGGGGGTAGAGGCCTTATTTGACTGCTCTGTGGTCCCGTTCCACCAATCACTTCCTTTTCCTTCCACCCCAGTCCTCTTCCTCCCTGTTCCTTCTAGTTTCTTGTCTATACCCTTCCCTTCGAATTCCCACTTCCCTTTCTACCCAGCCTCACCTTCCAACCTCCACTGGCTCACAGGTGCATGTCTCGTGTTTAATTTCTACCAGACACTGCTGCACTTGCAGTTCATTCAGTCTAGCAACTGACACTCCACCAGGCCACAGCTGAGTGACTGCCCGCAGGTGACAGGAACAAAGATGTAATCACCTGGGTAACTAAGCAACCGGATTGCTCAGTCTTACATACATACACACACACATGAACACACACACACACACACACACACACGCGTCAGACACTAATTATATCCACTCAAAGTTAATTATTTATCAAATGACAACAAAGTACCAGGCCTACATCCACACTACCCATGGAATCTTTCAATATGTCAAAATTGATTCTACCACCTCTATATGCAAGAGCATGAATTAGGATGCCACTTTTATAACACCAGCATTATTCATTCCATTTTCTTTTAGACAGATACTGAGGCTTGTACTGATGTCTAAGAAGTAGTATGTTTTCAACTAGCGGAGTCTTTGGATACTCTGCAGAAACTATATGCCCTGCGTCGCATTGACAATTAGCAAGTGCAAAGTAGAAGCTTTAAGAGTCCAGGTGCTTTGCAGTAGCCATTTGTGGGGGCCGTAAATGAGGGCTGTGGTAGGCCAAAATACCACATGTATATTTGAAAATTTAATGTAGATGCTTTTTTCATCTCTTCCTTAACCTAAAGTTATTTTATCTCATATGTCACACCCTATATTCTGGCTCAATGTCAAAACGTTTGGGGCATTTATATCATATTCACAATGATGCGGCTAAATTATTTTTATTGGCAAAACTAAGGGATCATATTATTCCCATTTTACATTTTCCTCATTGGCTCCCTGTAGGATAGAGGATCCAGTTAAAGGCATTGTTTGCATTTAAGTTTCTACATAGTCTGGTGCCTGCTTATATTTCAGATATGTTGCAATATTATTTTCCAACTTGCCCCCTCCATTCTCAAACCAAACAGCCATTGGTAGTCTCTTCTTCAATGATCTCAGCAAATTTAGGTGGGGTTTGAAAATATCTCTTCCGATAAATGTTTCTGTCTTTTCAGGTTGAAGGTTAGGGCCTGCTCAATTGGCTTGTTAATATCTGATGCTATTTCCAAAGATTCTCTTAAGATGTTATGATTGTATTGTTTGTAAGTTTTGTCAGTGTATTATTATTTTAATGACCGTTTTATAGATAGTTAGACTTGACAGGACTTAACAACAACATGCTTTCATGGAAGCTGCCTTGAATATTTTTGGGAGGTCATGTTAAATATCGAAATAAATGAAATGAAGCTAAACATCCAAAGAAATATCTTTCTTTTGATGTGGCTCAAAGTGCACACATTATGTAACCAATGCCCTTTCTAAGTAGGATAAATGGCAAATATTATAAGGGATGAGGTGTGTATATATGTATGTGTATGTGTATATATCTATATCTATCTATATATATGAGTGCATTAGAATATCTTTTCTCCTTCCTCTTCCATCATCAATAGACATGAAAAGGCAATTTTCAAAGAGCCACTGAGAAGTAAAGAAAATTTTAGGAACTCTCTAGAGCCTGGCAGCTATGATTTAATGCAAAAAAAAGAAATGCAGGGTCATGCATTTGGGCTGCAAAACCCAAGAGAACAATGCAGTATAGGAGGTGAAGTGCTTCTGTGTATGAAAGAAGAGCAGGATCTGAGGGTGATCATAGTTAATGACGGTAAAGTGGCCAAATATCTAGAGACAGCAATGTTAAAAGCTGAAATGATGCTTGGGTGCACAGGGATAAGGATGGCCAGCAGGAAAAAGGAGGTGATATTGCCTCTGTAAGTCTCCGATGAGTCTTCTTTTGAAGTACGTGCAGTTTTGGAGACTGAACCTTCAAAAATATATAAACGGGATTGAGTTGACCCAGAAGGGGCTACAAAGAGGATCAACGGTCTTCGTCATAAAGTATATGGGGAGAGGCGGAGGCAGTACAACACTCTGGTGAGAGGCTCCGCTTTGAGCACTATGTTCACTGCTGGTGACTATATTTAAAAAGGACTTTGAGAAGGTGGAGATGAAATAGCGGAAGGCCACTGAAATGGTGAATGGCCTGCAGCAGAAGACTTACAGATGCATATTCTAGGAAAAAAGTTGGAAAAGGGATTTATGCTAACACTGAAATATTCAGCAGGATTGAATCATGTTATCCATGTTTAACTGCCAGATGGGTGGGCTATAAATTAAAAAAAAACCAAAAAACCCAATATGAGATTGTAGTGCTGAATGAATAGCTCAAGGACAAGGGATCAATGGATGAGACTAAAAAGGAATGTGGGGAAATGCTTTTTCACAATAAAAAGGCAGTGTGGTGGTCCCCTGGAACAGACTCCCAGCAGAGGTGGCAATAAGCAAAACAGGAAGAGTTCAGGATGCATGCTACAAACAAGAGGGGACTTTAGTGGCAAGGTGAAGGAAGACAATCAAAGCTCAAGAGCAGGAATGTACACAGACTGCTTGGACTAAAAGGCTCTTATCTGCTTCCATCTCCCATGCTCTGTGGCATTACCTCTGAAACAGATGGAATACTGACTGTAAGACATTGTTCAAAAGTTGCCTATGAGCTGATTTCTCTTGTGGATACACACTGCAAAAGACTGAATCGACTAAGCAGATTAGATAATGTGATATTTAAGTCAATACGACTTCTCTGAGTGAACTGGTCTAGTGGTTAAAAGTAAAGAGAAATCAACTAACATCCCCTTGTCTTTACTGTCAGTGTATGGAAATCGCATCCTGCAATCTACAACCTTTATACCTGGACATCCTGTCACATGGCTGAGCAGGTAACATGTGGGTGGGTGGGGAAGTGGCTGACTGCACAGCAAATTTTTGACATTTGGTTGTGGCAGTGTCCTCCCTCCCTGTCTTATGGATTTATGCATTCAGGACCTTTTTTTTCCCTGCTACTGTTTCCAATACTTTCAATCTGATAAAGTCATATAAGCAAAAAAATCTGACAAACATTCAGCTGTCTGCATTACTTCATTACAGGAGTGAAATAACGTGCTTAAGACGCCGCTATGGACTGCAACAATTAACAGCGCAGTTTAAGGCTGGAGACAAACAGTCTCATTTGTAGAATCCCACGCCTAAGCCGTAAACTACAACAGTGTAGTCCTAATGTGGAAAACATATGTTAATACCAAATATTTCATCTGGGAAACAAATGCCTACCTTGAAATCTTGCACATGTTCAAAAAAAATAATTCGGACCCAATTATGCAAGATTCACAAATCTAGAGACCTGCTCAATGAAACACTTCGCAGTTTCAAATTGTTTTCCAATTTCATTGCCAGACACTAGAACTTACAGGACATTTGCATGCCTCTAATTACTTCATCTTCACTTCCAAAGTAAAAAAAAAAAATAAATCTACCATCTGGAAGATATTATAAAGTAATTTACAGCTGGTTCACCTCCTTATTTCGTAGTACAACTCCTTCTGCTTTCCAGGTTTATGCTGTTCTCCACAAGCTAAAAGCTTCTAACGAAAATTAATTGTCTGATCCAAATGTAGATTCATCAACAAGTTCAACAAGAAACAAATTAAATTGGAAGTTGGCATCAGAGGGGGCGGAACTGCCCAAAGATAGCAGGCAGGAACAGCGCTGCATTGTGATTCCTTTTCCGTTGCTGCTACGGCCAGAGGTGACAATGGGGGCGTGGCAGGATGGAGGGTCCTGCCTAGAGGGCCTCTAATCCTTGCACCGGCCTTGTTGAGATGCAGAATAAAATGAGTAATTGTTAGCAAAGTCTGTAATTGCTGACTACCTCATCTGAAACATTAGTTTTTCCATCTTGTTGTGTTGAAAAGAATTTATTGGGATCCCATGGAGGTCAAGTAAAAGTTGGAGTTTTGTGGCATCAACTGGTGTGGCATGACCGCTTGAATGAACCCCACAGGACTGGAGAGACTCAGTGGTGTATCAAGGGTAGGGTTGGGGTATGGCCTGCTCTGGGTGCTGGCCAGGAGGGGGGTGCACCCCTCGCCAGGCTCATGGAGGCAGGGTGGCAAGCTTGCCAAAAAGCTCATTTGCCATAGTGCTTTGTGCTATGTGGCTCAGCAACTCTTCTCTCCCGGCCAATATCGCATGAATTGCGAGACTTCGGCCAGAAGAGAAGAGCGGCTGGGCCACAAAGCGTGAGGCAGAGCAGCAAGATATCTTTTTGGTAAGTTTGCTGCACTGCTTCCATGGGCCCAGCTGGGGGGTGCTGGCAGCACTGGGGGGGGGGGGGAGAGGGTGCCCACCCTGGGTGCCAAGGGGACTGGGAATGCCACTGGAGAGACTCATCCAGGCCCCATGCCTGCCAGCAGGTCCCCTGCACTAGTCAGGAATTATCCTACTGGCTTTACCTGCTCAGAACCTACAAGCATACACTGTAATCTTGGGAATGTACTTCAGGAAATACTGGAGCAGAGAAGGCCCCAATCCTGGGTCACCATTTTATTTATTTATTTATTTAACATTTTTTATATACCGCACTATTCATCATCAGTGCGGTTTACATTGAACATCAACATACCTGTCAATCCATGACTGATCTAGGTTTACAGATAACAGGGAAGATAAACTGGGAGTTAACTGGGGAATAACTATCTACATAATTATACATAATTATATATACATTGAATAGGTTACATCAAGTTTTGATATTTGATAAGAATATAGTGTATTCACATTTTGATCCTTTGTTCTGGATTGTTTCTATGTGTAGTAGTTATCTGAGAGATGCGGGAGACGGATTCTATTGTGTGTATGGTAGCTTGAAATGTAAAGTGAATAGATAGTGCTTGATGGACTTTCTAAATTGGGTGATATCCCTGATTGATCTGATGTTTGGAGGTAGTTTGTTCCAGCACTTGGGGGCATAGGACACAAAAGCTCTGTTAATAGTTTGTTGTGTCCATTTTGTGGAGATACTGGGAGTAACTAGTGTGTTTTCTGCTACTAGTCTCCTGGGTCTGTTGTTTGGTGTGTGGGTGATGAGATTTGAGATCGATGCAGGAGATAATTTATTAATATTTATTTATTTATTTATTACAGTTTCTTATATACCGCGCTATTTAGAATCAGCGCGGTTTACATCATAACAAAACGACCATAACGACAAACTGAATGTGATGAGGAGGGTTTTGTATGTTATTCTGCAGTTTATCGGAAGCCAGTGCAGATCGATCAGTATTGGTGTTATATGATCTCTTATAGAAGCTCCAGATAGGATGCGGGCTGCCGCGTTCATCGCCAGTTGAAGTGGATTTAGTGTATTCTTGGGGAGACCATGAAGGATGATATTCGCATAGTCGAAATGCGGTGTGACTATTGCTTGGAAAACTGTGCGGAAGTCCTTGGTCTCCATCATTGGTTTCAGGTGGCGCAGTGTTTTCAGTTTGTAGTAAATTGACCTTACTGTGTTCTTTATGTGCTCTTTAAGATTGAGTTGTTGATCGAGTATCACACCGAGGTACTTTATGGAGGCTTTGATGGGGAGTTCTGCATCTCTTACTGTGAGGGTGGTCGGCGGAGCAAATTGCTTGTTTCTTGTTGCTATGAGTACTTCGGTTTTCTTGAAGTTTATTCTCATGTTTTGATTGAGGAGCCAGTCGGTTATTGCATTGAAACAATTGATTAGTGGAGAGTAGTCAGGATTTGATATATTGATTGGTGTGAATATTAGCACGTCATCTGCGTATAATAAGCAAGATATATCGAAATCTCTGGTGATTTGGCAGATTGGCTGCATGTATATATTAAAAAGCAATGCAGATAGAGATGAGCCTTGAGGTACTCCCTGTTTCTGTTTGAAGGGTTCAGATGTAATGTTGCCTGTACGGACCTGTTGCCAGCGCTCATCTAAGTAAGATTTGCACCAGTTCCAGGCTTGGTTGCGGATGCCTTTTTCGTGGAGTCTAGCTAGCATGATCTTATGGTCGACTGAGTCGAATGCCGCTGATATGTCCAGAAAAATCATTGCAATGGCCATGTGAATGTTGTCAATCCCACAGATGAGTTTGTTAAGTAGTGAAGTCATGAGTGTTTCTGTTCCGTGAGCTTCTCGGAATCCGTGTTGGCATGGGTCCAACGGGGCTGCTGTGTCAATGTGGTGTTGGATCTGCCTCTGAGTTTCCTTTTCAAGTATCTTGGCTAGGTAGGGAATGCTGGAGATTGGGCGGTAGGATTCTTCCTTCGTTGGGTCCATCTGGTTGTTTTTTAGCAGAGGGCGAATTGATGTTTGTTTAAGGGCGGTAGGGAAGATGCCAGTTAGATAGGAGATATTTGCGATCTTGGCTATGTAAGGGCTAAGCTCGGTACGTAAGGTTTTGATCCAGTGTGCTGGACATGGGTCATTTGGTGCTGTGGTGGTATTTATAGTAGCGATAATTTCTTCGATGGTTTTTCTTGAAGGTGGTGAGAATTTATCGAGTGATGCTTGGGCCTGTGGGAGTTGGATTAGTATTTGTGATGACGTTGTGTTCGCCTTGACCATTTTGGCTTGGATGTAATTAGCATATAGTTGTGGTTGTATGGATTCTTGATGTGGAGGCGATGGATCTTTGGTTAACGTTTTTACTATATTGAAGAGATCGCGTGGTCTGTTTAGTGTTTTGCTGAGAATATTGGAGTGGAATTCTTTCCTTGTAGACCAAGTTAGTTCGCGATGCTTTTTGAGTTGGGTGAGATACTCTTCTTGAATCTGGTTGTTGTGGGTGTGTCTCCATTTTCTTTCTAACTTCCTCAGTTGGAGTAGAGATGTACGTAGATCTGAAGAGAACCAAGGGGCATCCTGCTTTTTGTTGGAGCGATTCATGGGTGGGAGCTTCTTGTACATGCTTGGTTGATGTGCATATTGATAGAGAGTGCCATTCCAGTTAGAGATCAGCTCATTTAGATTGTCTGTTGGCTTGGATAGTTTTGGCAACGCTTGTTTAGTGAGGGTCTCTATGTCTAATGGCTTAAATCGCCCTGCGTTTGTTGTTGAGGTGACTGGCTGGGTGAGCGTGTTTGAATTTGTTGGAATCAGGAATAAGATCAAGCTATGGTCTGACCAAGGGACTGGGATAATAGATGGTTTGGTGCAATTTTTTAAGCTTGAGAATGCTGATGGAACGAATATCAAATCGAGGATGTTCCCTTGTTTGTGTGTGGGGTTGTGCACGATTTGTTTGTATCCAAGGTCTGTCATGGCATCGAGGAATGTACTGGATAAGTCGTGATGTAGAGAAGCGAGGTTAAAATCACCTAACAGCCAGTTTGGTTTGTTGGGGTTGTCAGGATTGCAGGCTAAGTTTATTATATTTGAAAGATCTTCTGATACTGCAGTTGGTGCTGAGTAGATGAGATTTATAGAGTTGCTTCTATTCGCGATAGTTAAGGTGTCTAGATGTTGGGAGCTCCTGGTTATGGACACTCGGTATTGCAACTCTGACTTTGCTATTATGAGGACCCCTCCACCTCTTCTATTATCTCTGTTACAAGCGAAGAGTGAGAAATTGGGGGGTGTGATTTGGTTAATTAGGACGGTGTCTGAGTCAGAGAGCCATGACTCAGTGATCATTAGGAGGTCTAAATTGTAGTTGGATATCAGGTCTGTGATGGCAGGCCATTTGTTGCGCACAGACCGTGCGTTGATGAGTGCACATCTCAGCTCGTGTTGCAGGTCGTCTTTGTTGGTCTTTTTGTTAGTAGTGGTTTCCAGTGTTATGTAGAGCAGGCGTGATTGCCTCTTGTGTTGAAGGTTTGGGTAAGGTTGATAATAGCTGTAGTGATGTTTTCTATTTGATCCTAGGAGTGCTGGAATGGGGTTATGATCATGGATGTATGAAACAGAGTCATGTATGGTCATGGCAATAGTGTATAGAAAAATAAACGTTAGGGTTGAAGTAGTCATGATTATCTTTTGGTGTAATAATGGAATGTTATGACAACAGTAATAATGGAATGCTACTGGCAACAGTAGTAATGGAATACTATGATAGCAGTAATACTTAGATGCTTAGATACTGGCAACAATAATATTTAGATACTGGCATAATACTTAGATACTGGCAACAGTAGTAATGGAATGCTACTACAACAGTAGTAAAGGAATGCTATGATAACAGTAATACTTAGATACTGGCATGTTTAGTACAAAACAAAAAGAAAGATATAAGAACTGCCATACTGGGTCAGACCAAAGGTTCAATAAGTCCAGTATTCTCATTCCATTAGTGGGCAACCCAAGTCACAAATACCTAGCAGGAACCCCAAAAATAGATAGATTCCATGCTGCTTACCCCTAAGAATAAGCAGTAGTTTTCCTCAAGTCTATCTTAAGAACATAAGATATGCCATACTGGGTCAGACCAAAGATTCATCAAACAACAGTGCCCAATCCAGGAACTTGTCCAAATCTCTTTTAAGGGAGGAGTGGCCTAGTGGTTGGGGCAAGGTACCACAGGCCAGAAGGTCAGTCGTTCAAATCCCACTAGAGGACAGCAACCTTGGGCCAGAAGGACTGGGGTTTCTAGTCCCACAGGTGCTCCTTGTGGTCTTGGGCAAGCCACTTAACCCTCCATAGCCCATGTTCCCTGTAAGTATTAGTGTATGTGTCTCATATGCCCTCATGTTAAATGTATCCCCCAATTGTGTTGTGACCACTTTGATTGAAGGATAAGGTGGTATACAAAACTGTTTAAATAAATAAAATAAACCTAGCTACCCTAACTGCTTTTACCACATCTTCCAGCAACAAATTGCACAGCTTAATTATGCACTGAATGAAAATATAATTTATTTTTCTAATTTATTTTAAATGTATTACTTCATTGGGAGGGGGTTCCCTTGGTCTTTGTACTTTTTAAAAGACTAAACAACTGATCTGCATTTTCCGGTTCCACTTGCTCAGGATTCTATAGACCTGTATCATATCTCCCCTCAGCCATCTCTTCTTCAAGGTGAAAAGTCCAAACCTCTTTAGCCTTTCCTCATTGTACAGTCTTTAAATCCCCTGTATCACTTTGGTCACCTTTCTCTGTGCCTTTTCTTATTCTGCTAAAGTTTTTTGAGAGGCAGCAACTAGAATTGCACATTGATCTTAAAAGTGCAGTCACATCATGGGCAATACAGAGGCATTATGATAGTCATATTTTATTTTCCATTCCTTTCCTAATAATTCCAGGGGTGATCCAGGAAACTACAGACCGGTGAGCCTCACGTCAGTACCGGGAAAAATAATAGAAACCATCATAAAGAATAAAATTACTCAGCATGTAGATAGTCATGGCCTAATGGGAGACAGCCAACATGGCTTTAGACAAGGAAGATCTTGTCTTACTAATCTGTTATGTTTTTTTGAAAGTGTGAATAAACAGGTGGACAAAGGTGAGTCGGTTGATATAGTGTATCTGGACTTTCAGAAAGCCTTTGACAAGGTCCCTCATCAGAGACTTTTGGCAAAACTAAAGAGTCATGGGATAGGAGGCAGTGTACTACTGTGGATCAAGAACTGGTTAAAAGATAGAAAGCAGAGGGTTGGGCTAAATGGCCAATTTTCCCAATGGAGAAAGGTGAATAGTGGTGTACCCCAGGGATCTGTGCTGGGTCTGCTGCTTTTTGACATATTCATAAATGACCTGGAAAGTGGAATAACGAGTGAGGTTATCAAATTTGCAGATGACACAAAACTATTTAAAGTTGTTAAAACCCAAGAGGATTGTGGAAACTTGCAAGAGGATCTTGATAAATTGGAAGACTGGGCATCAAAAGGGCAGATGAAATTTAATGTGGACAAGTGCAAAGTTATGCACCTAGGGAAGAACAACCCAAACTATGGTTACACAATGCAAGGTTCCACATTAGGAACCACCACCCAGGATAAAGATTTAGGCATCATTGTGGATAACATCTTAAAACCCTCGGCCCAGTGTGCAGCGGCAGCCAAGAGAGCAAATAGAATGCTAGGTATCATAAGGAAAGGAATGGAAAATAAAACAAAAGAAATTATAATGCCTCTATACCGTTCCATGGTGAGACCGCACCTTGAATATTGTGTGCAATTCTGGTCACCGTATCTTAAAAAGGATATAGCGTTATTAGAAAAGATTCAGAGAAGAGCCACCAAAATGGTTAAGAGGAAGGAAGGATACTCCTATGAAGAAAGGCTAAAAAGGTTAGGGCTCTTTAACCTGGAAAAGAGACGGCTGAGGGGAGATATGATAGAAGTCTATAAATTAATGAACGGAGTGGAACGGGTAAACGTAGATCGATTGTTTACGTTATCAGAATATAGAAAGACTAGGGGACATGCAATGAAGCTACAGGGTAAACTATTTAAGACTAATAAAAGAAAATATTTTTTCACTCAACATGTAATCAAACTCTGGAATTTGTTAATTGAGGATGTAGTAAAGGCTGTTAGTGTGGCTGGGTTTAAAAACGGTTTGGACAAGTTCCTGGAGGAAAGGTCCATAAACCATTATTAAGAAGGGACCCAGGATATCAATGCTTGACCCAGTACAAGCATTGCGGAACCTGTGTCTTTTGGGGAAACAGCTAGGTACGTACAACCTAGATTGGCCACTGTTGGAAACAGGATACTGGGCTTGATGGACCTTGGTCTGACCCAGTATGGCATATCTTATGTTCTTATGTTCTTAATATTCTGGGGTTTTTTGGCTACCACTACACACTGAGGAAATGATTTCAATGTAAGAGAAAGGGGATATTTTGTAGTACAGTTCCCTAATGCTACTGAGATTATTGATTGTACTCCTGTAGAATTCAAGGAGCCAGGAAGCCCTTCACAGCAAACAAACACTACCACAGCCTGAATATTCAGAGGTACTATTACCGTAGAGGCCATGCTTCTTAGTTCCTGCTATGATGTCCATTTATAGTAGCAGAGAATCCTTTAGGAATACATAAGTTATACTGGGCTAGTTTTGAAACCATTAGAGAGGGCAATTTTTAAATAGCCAGTAGTGATTGAAGGAAAACCTATCACAATTGCCCTAGTCATCTTCAAGCTTCTAACTTTTTTGGGTATTCCTCTTGTTTCTGTGAGCTGAATGCTGCTCTCTTCCTCTATCTCTCTTCGGCTCAAGAAGAGTAGTAGACTTGTGCTCCACCAGGTATCTGAGTGCCCCTTTAGGTTCTGAATAGGAACGTGCATTTGCTTTTGGACAAATCAGGTCATTTTCACTTCGAGGGTGCATAATTTCAGTTCTTGAGAACACAAACAGGCCAAGTTCTCAGGAATATGCATGAGATAAATCCACATCCCAAGCAAGTAGTACAGTATGCAGCTCTCTCAGGCATATGAAGGAGGGATATCCCGAAAACCTAACCTGTCTGTGGCCCTGCATGATTGAACTTGTGCACTCCTGCTCTAATGAACCAAATGAACGTGGGTCCCGAATGACCTGAAAATCCCCAAACAGCTAGGAATGCGTAAAAGAAAAGAGTAAGGCTTATCCAAGTGCCAACCTGCTTTTCTCTCATTCAGTGTGAACAGGGGGGAAAAAGTTTAAAACATCAGTCCTTTAGTAATATTCGTAAACGTTATGCAGGTAAACAGATATATAGTCTTAACATGTGAAGGTCAGAAATGAGACATTGACGTGGTGATGTTTACAATTCAGGGGGGTGTTTTAGAAAAGGCTCCACTAAACATGGAGCCTTTTCTAAAATGCCGAAGAGAGAGGCGCGGGAGCCATTTTACAAACACAATAAATGGAGCCGCGAGAGCCATTTTACAAACACAGGCCTCGCAAAAATCCACGGCAGCAATTTGGCACCTCCCGTGTGGAAATACCGGCTCTTACATACGTAACTTGCCCATTTTGCAAGCCTGCATATATAAATGCTGCCAATTAAGTACAGAGGCCACTTTTAAAATCTAATTATATTTATTTAGCAATTTTTTTAAACCGCCTTCTCTACAAGTCGAAGCGGTGTACAATCAACTCACGGAAAGGAAAGGTTTTACATAACTCGATAAATAACAATTAACTCAAACATAGGTGATAGTAAAGGTAGAGGTAGTCTTATAAAGGAATAAGTTTAAAGGTACTCCGGTAAGGAGTATAGAAATGAAACAAGTAACTTAAACAAAAATATAATAACTTAAGAAAGTAGGGTTCATGTTTGTTCGTCAGTGTTGGATCCATGGCATCAGGGCGTTCTGGAGGCAGAGTGAGGGTTGGCCGATCAGTGGCGATAACGAGTCACTGTAAGGTTAACCCTAACCAGTTAGTTAGGCCAAAATAATTTAAATTTGGAGTGAGAAATAAATTAGGGAGGATTCAGGAGGATAATCCTTTGAATTGCTCTTGTAAAGGGCTAGCTGAAATGAAATGTATCAAGGAGAAGATGTAAATCTTAATCTGCACAATTTTGCCCATACACGTGGAAGCCAATTCCAATCAGGGCACGTCCGGGCTGTCTGGACATCCAAAATATGGACAGCCCGAATGTGTACCTGATTCTGCACCCATAGGAGCTAGATGTTCCTGCGGGTGCTGTATCGGGCACTTAGACAGGCCGGACGAGCCTTGATTCTGCCGCACTGAACATCCATCAACCTCCCCAGCTAGCCTTCCTTATGCTCCTGCTGGAGCCCTGGTGCCATGGTGTCTCATTGCCATGGCACTGGGATGCCATGCAGGAGCAATAAATGGCCCAACACCATCCCGCTCTTCTTTTCCTGCCACCCGGCCCTTGGCAGGGGCAGCCAGGGCCGGGATCGGGTGGCGGGGACTTACCTCTGGCATATCTACGGGCCTGTGTGCCCCAATCCCCACCGCACATGGGACTTATTCCACTTCCGAGGTAGAATAAGTCCCACATCCATCCTATTGTGGCAGGTGCAGGCCTGTGACCCACAGTGTCCGAACATAAGCAGGCCAGCATGGCTAGCTTGACCTGTAAATGAGGCCTGTGGAGAGGCATATAGGATTGCACATCCCCCAATATGCTGCTATTGTAAGATAGAACCCAGTAGAAGTATTGAATTAGCTTAGGTAAGCAGAACTGCAGTATTGAAAGATGGAAAAATACAGAAAAGACATGTTTAAAAGTTACTGATAAGAAAAAGTACATCTGCAAAGAAATAATTAGGAGTGCTGACAGATGAGTTGCAGAGCCCAGCTCCTCTGCACGTACAAATTGGTTCTATAACCTTGAGAGTGTGAAAGTAACAAGTTGATGAACTGACCATTGTAATTGGGACTAGAAGGGGGGCATGCAGGTGTCATGCCCACTGGAGGGACATAATTGGATAAACTTATCAGTACCGGGACCAATAGAAGAGGTACGGGAGGTACGGGAGGTTACCGGGACCAATGAAATGTTTTTCTATACCTAGAATGGAACAGAAGTCTATAAAAGTTGTTGTAATGCTTGAAAACTTTGCTCAGCCATTTTGAAATTGACTGGTTCGAGACTTGTGCACAAATAAATGATTTGGACCTTCTGAACAGACTCCTGGTATCATTGGTTTGTCTGCGCTTTGCTGCTACATATTCCTTGGTGCGTTGGCCGGGAAGTTGTGGAATCAAAGTGTATATAGGGCAATATACCACGACTTTCCGCCTCTATAGGCTTGGTCCTGCCGGGATCGCGCCCTTCCGACGAGGGCTGCTCCCTGGCGCCGCCGGTCCCTTGTATCGGAGGGAGCTGGTCGGACCTCGGCGGGTGACGAGCCCGGCTGGAGTCAACGCCTCGAACCCGAGTGAGGGGAGTCCGAGGTCCAACTCATGCGCCTGCTTGGGAAGTTTGAGGACCGGATCCGGTGAGTATAGTTTTGATTTTGGGTCTAGACAGAAATAGAAAGAGCAGTACTGCCATTGGAACTTGGAACTTTGGAATTTGTAATCTCGAGATATTGGGAATTGGTAAGAGAGCATGATCACCTCTCAAGGAAGGGCCGAGTAACCCCGCATGGGAATTCGCCGGGTGAAACCCCCATCCTTTTTGTAATTGGGAAATTGGAAAAGACTAGTCAGAACAGATAGAAACGAATGCATTCTGGGATACGTTGCTAGCATGATTGTGTGAACGAAGTGTGAATGAGAGGTCTGGCAGCACGGACCAAGTGAAGGCGGACCCCTGAGTAGCGCATTTCCTGACCAGGCGACCGCGTTCAGGTCGCGAAAAGGGGGAAGCGATTGTCGTCTTGTCTTGTTATTTGTACTCCTTATACGTTTCCAGGGCCGTGTGGACCCCTTACCCACGGTCCGCCCTCCTTTTCCCTTCTGTCTGTTGTTGCGCGCACACATCGAAATGGGAGGGGCGGGGTCTACTAGAAACACTCCATTAGAATGTATGATCGCACATTTTAAAGAGGGATATTCAGGAGATTATGGTATTAAAATGACAGCAGCCCGTTGCAGATTTTTGTGTACTAGGGAGTGGCCCGATCTAGACCCCATCTGGCCCCGAGAGGGAACGTTTCAAAGTTAGAGATTATTCAGTCAATACACCGTAGAGTGCGGATAGCGCACCCCGACCAGTACCCCTATATAGATTCCTGGTTAAGTATTTGTGAAGATCCGCCCCCCTGGGCGCAGCGCTGTTATGAGGAACAGTGCAGAATAATGTTAGCTAAAACAGATTCTAGACAGAAAACGGAACAGCCTAGACTGAAAGAGCAGGATAAGAAAGCCAGAAAGAAGCCCATCCTGGCAGATCCTGATTCCCCAGAAATAACTCTCAGGCAGCCCCGAACCCCAGGTCCAGTAAGAGTAGCCCGGCGTCCTGCCCCAGAACCCCAGAGACGGCCAGAGCCGAGGCGGGACCCAACCCCTGATCCCCCTCCCGGAGGAGAGAAAGAGGAAGAATTAGCGGGAAAAGAAGAGGAGGACCTAAAAAGCGAGTCAGAAGTGGAGACCGAAGAAGGAGAAAGAGAGAATCCCCCAGATGAGGAGGAAAATGTACAAATAATTGAGAAAGCTAGCGTTAGCACTAGTACGCCAGTGAGAGAGAAACCCAAAGCAAAACCTGTTGAGAAAAAGAAAGTGACTCCTGCAAAGGCAACAACGATAACTCTTAGATCCCAAAAGACACCCATGGCAGCCAAACTGTTTCCCTTACGGCAAGTCCCGGGAGTGCCCGTAAAGAATGATAATGATGAAGTGGTAGCGGGACCCCTAATTTATGTGTATATCCCTTTCTCTACAACTGATTTATTAAATTGGAGGTCGCATTACGCCTCCTATGCTAGTAAGCCCCAGGAGCTGACAGAATTAGTAACTAGTATTATGGAAACTCACCAACCCACTTGGCCAGATTGCCGTCAGCTCCTGACCACCCTATTCACGACAGAAGAGCGAGCAAGAATTAGAAAAGCAGCTATTGAATGGATGGCAGAGAACCCTGTAGCTCCGGCACAGGGGCAAAATATAATAGACCGTCGAGAAGCAGCTCAGAGAGAATTCCCGAATGAAGACCCCCAATGGGATCCAAATACAGATGAAGGATCCACAGCCCTAGCCCGTTTTCGCCAAGGCTTTTTACAAGGCCTGAAAAGGGGGGGCCAGAAAGCTATGAACCTTTCCAAAGTGGCAGGAGTTATCCAAGGGATAGATGAGAGCCCAGCAGATTTTTATGAGAGATTAACTGAAGCATACAGAATGTATACTCCCTATGATCCCGAGGCACCAGGAAGTTTATGTATGGTGAATTCTGCTTTTGTAAACCAGTCTCAACCAGACATTAGACGCAAATTACAGAAGTTAGAAGGGTTTGCGGGCATGAATGCAACACAGTTATTGGAAGTCGCTCATAAAGTGTATGTGAATCGTGATACTGAAAGACAGAGAGAATGTGATAGAAAGATGAAGAAGAAAGCTGATTTTTTGGCTGCGGCCATAGTGGAACAGAAAAGGGGAGGTGTCCCTAGTCGAAGGAGCAGAGGAAGAGGGCGGGGTCAAGGCGGAGGCCAGACCCAGAGACTAGGCGTGAACCAATGCGCCTATTGCAGAGAGGAGGACATTGGAGAGATACGTGCCCGCAACTCGAAGACGCCCAGCATGATGACGACAGCAGCCATCAGTGGCGAGAAGAAAGACGAAGCTATCCCCGAAGCCGAGGAGGAGCCAATCGAGAACAATTCCAGCGAGAGAGAGGAGGAGCCATTCAAGCATTGGCCACACCAGCCCATGATGAGAATGACGTGGATTAGGACAGACCGGGCGCTCCAAGTTTGCTTTAGGTCTCCAGGAGCCTATGGTCGGAATACAAATAGGAGACCAAATTATGGACTTTATGGTTGATACTGGAGCACAACATTCAGTAATAGACAAAAAGATAGCCCCATTCACTACAAAAGCAGTCACCATCATAGGAGCAACTGGTGCCAAAGCCACAAAGTCTTTTCTTCAAAACCGAATATGCAGTCTGGGAGGACAGCAAGTAACTCATCAATTCCTTTACATGCCCGAATGTCCAGTACCACTACTGGGACGAGATATGTTAGCCAAGCTTCAAGCACAAATATCTTTCTCTGAGCAAGGAGAAATGCAAATGACAGTAAATCCCCAAACCAAACCAGCAGGAGTGATGCTGCTGACAGTTCCCCGAGAAGAAGAATGGAGATACTACATTGATGATTCGATTCAAGATACCTATTTTGAACAAACTTTGAAAAGTATTGATGCACCACCTGGAGTATGGGCAGAAGGCAGCCCCCCAGGCCTAGCCAAACATATAGCTCCAGTGATTGTAACCCTCAAGCCTAGTGCTACACCAGTGCACGTCAAACAGTACCCTCTCCCAAGAGCCGCAATTGAAGGCATTCATCGCCACCTACAAAGATTGCTTGAGTATGGCCTACTAAAAGTATGTCAATCCCCATGGAACACTCCACTTTTGCCAGTAAAGAAACCTGGGACAGATGATTATCGCCCAGTGCAAGATTTGAGAAGAGTGAATGATGCAGCTGAGACCATACATCCAGTCGTACCCAATCCTTACACCCTCCTAAGACTGATATACCTGCTGAAGCTACCCATTTCACTGTACTGGATTTGAAAGATGCATTCTTTTGCATAAGATTAGCCCCTGTAAGCCAAATATTGTTTGCATTCGAATGGCAGGACCCCATCTCTGGAAGAGGGGGCCAACTTACCTGGACAAGATTACCCCAAGGATTCAAGAATTCGCCTACCATCTTTAGTGCCGCACTGAATCAAGACCTTTCAAGCTATCCAGTAGCCCCGGGGAAGAGAGTGCTTCTCCAATACGTGGATGATCTGTTGATAGCTGCCGTATCAGAAAGTGAATGTATACTAGCCACCAAAGATCTCTTGCAGTTACTAGAGGAAGCTGGATACAAAGTTTCCAGAGCCAAAGCACAGCTATGCCAAAAAGAAGTGAAATACTTGGGTTTCGTATCACCCAAGGAAGCAGAAGATTAGGCAGAGAAAGAAAAGAAGCAGTATGTAGAATTCCAACTCCAACAACCAGAAAGCAAGTCAGAGCCTTTCTGGGAGCGGCAGGATATTGCCGAATTTGGATACCCAACTTTGCCCAAATTGCCAAACCATTGTATGAAGTCACAAAAGGAGAAGAAAAGTCACCACTGGAGTGGGGACTTGAGCAGGATACAGCCTTCCAAAAGTTAAAAGAAGAATTAATGTCATCACCAGCACTTGGACTACCAGATGTCCACAAACCTTTCCACTTGTTTGTACATGAAGCACAGGGAAATGCCTTGGGCATGTTGACTCAGAAATTGGGAAATTGGGAGCGACCTGTAGCCTACCTATCGAAACAATTGGACCCTGTGGCCAAAGGATGGCCACCTTGCTTGAGAGCAGTTGCAGCTACAGCGCTACTGGTGAGTGAAGCAGACAAACTCACACTAGGACAGAACATACGAGTCACTGTGCCACATGCAGTCCTTGCCCTTATGGAAGAGAAAGCAAATTATTGGCTCACCAATTCCCGAATGTTGAAGTACCAGAGCATGTTATGTGAAAACCCACAGATACAACTTGAAGTGAGCCATGCCCTGAATCCAGCCACCTTGATACCCATCAGTGAAGAACTCCCAGAACATGACTGTATCGAAGTCATGGAGACTGTGTTCTCCAGCCGACCCGACTTGACAGATGTGCCCATAGACAACCCTGACCAAACCTATTATGTTGATGGGAGCAGTCTCATCCTTGATGGACGACGCTGTGCCGGATATGCAGTCGTCACTCAACATGAAGTAGTTGAATCATCAGCCCTAGCCTCAGGCACATCAACCCAGAAAGCCGAATTGATAGCACTCACCAGAGCATTGTTGTTAGGAGAAAAACTTATACTGAATGTATATACAGATTCCAAATATGCCTTCACTACCCTGCATGCCCATGGAGCTCTCTATAAAGAAAGAGGACTCATCACATCGGAGGAAAATCAGTCAAATATGGTCCCGAAATATTGATGTTACTTGATGCAGTTTGGGCCCCAACACGTGTAGCTGTCATGCATTGCAGAGGACATCAAGCAGGAAAAGGAGAAGTTGCCCGAGGGAATAGATTTGCAGATGCCTCAGCACGACAAGCAGCTATGACAGGACAAATTGCCCCACAAGCTATGCCAATGCAAGCAGCATTGTTTCCAGTACCTTTGAATCTATGGACCCCACGATATACCACCAAAGAATTGGATTACTATTGTGACAGAGAAAATGGAGTACTGAAAGATGGATGGATTGAGCTGCCACCAGAAGAGGGCAGTCAACCTCCTGGACGAATAGTAATCCCTGAACTGTTAGGACCATCCTTTGTCAAAGCTTTCCACGAAGCCACCCACTATGGGAAGAGTGCCATGGAAAAAGCACTCAGACCACATTTCTACATCCCTCTGATGACAACCATATCAGCTTCAGTAGCACGACAATGTCAAACTTGTGCCAAGAATAATGCCAAGCAAGGCCTTATTACAGCACCCCGAGTTCAGTCAAGAGGTGTGACCCCCATGCACAACCTCCAAGTTGATTTCACCGAAATGCCAAAAGCCAATGGGTACCATTACCTATTAGTATTAGTATGTACTTTCTCTGGGTGGGTAGAAGCATTCCCAACCAGAACTGAGAAAGCCCGAGAAGTTACCAAAGTCTTAATGAGAGAGATTGTCCCCAGATTCGGAATTCCAGCAGTAATAGGGTCAGACAATGGACCCTCATTTGTCTCCCAAGTTACTCAGCAGTTAGCAAAAGCTTTGCAGATACAATGGAAACTCCACACTGCATACAGACCCCAGAGTTCAGGGAAAGTTGAGCGAATGAATCGTACCTTGAAAGCCCAAATGTCTAAGCTTTGTCAGGAGACACAATTGAAGTGGCCCCAAGTGCTCCCCATAGCTTTATTCAGAATACGCTCAGCTCCTGTAAAGTCAACAGGATTTTCCCCTTTTGAAGTTTTGTATGGTAAACCCCACCAATAGTGCAGGGAATCAGAGGAAGTCTAGCCCAAATTGGTTCGGAAATAACCAGACAAGAACTTCTAGCTCTTAGTTTTGTTCTGCAGACTCTCCATACGTGGATCCAAGACCAGTTGCCTATCAACTTGACGGAACCCTTGCATCCCTACCAGCCTGGTACTTCGGTGTGGATCAAAGATTGGAAGAAGACACCGTTGGAACCCCATTGGAAGGGACCGTACACCGTCCATCCTGTCTACCCCAACTGCAGTAAAGGTAGCCGAGATCGACGCCTGGATCCACCACAGCAGAGTCAAGCCCGCCGCTGATCCTGAACCTGAGCAGTGGACAGCAGAACAGCATCTTGATGCACCCTTGCGAGTTACTTTGAGACGGCAACCAGCAGCTTAGACACTTCATCACAAGTGCTTTGCAGCAGCCAAGTCTTTCGAAGAGGATTGCTGTTTTCCATGCAGCAACAGCTTTGTTTCAACGAACCCAATTTGTGTGTGATTTGACACACTACTTTGAGACTACATTGACTAAGCCAGACTTCACAGGCCAACTGAAATTGCTAAAAAGTTGGTCAATGTGTACTGGACAACCTGAGGATCTTCAATCAACACTCAGCAAACCGTTAAATTGCTTCATTAGCAAACGGGACGAAGAATAAAAGACCGTCGTGATCAAGATCAGCAAGCTGAGGATTCAGAAGAACTCCAATTAACATCAACATGTATCTTTACTTTTGCTTTGCTTTGGTTGCCTTCTTTGGAGGTTTTGAACAGACTCATGCTTTACCTCCATGCACTGCCTGCATTACTTCTACTAGAATTGGACTGAAAGTAACTCAGACTTTGCTTTATCATTCTTACTATACCTGTAAGGGACAGTAACTCGGTGTATCTATAACACCACTGAACTAAATGTTTTGCACTCATGGAAAATTAAAACATGCTATAATCCGCATCAGAATCCATCCTATTACACGATGGAAATAAGATGGAAGGATGCAGATGGACCTATATTAGCTGCAACGCCACCACTTAAGGACATTACTAAACCTGCTGTTTTGAATTTTGATGCATGCAATGCTATTAATAGAGATAGTTACTCCACCTGTGGTACATGGGAGAAAGCGTATCGAAATGACCATAAGTATATGTGTCCAGAAGGTGCCACGGGATGGAGAAAGTGTACAGGTAAAAAGGAACCAGGCTATAGTACTGCCCCAGCAGCAGACTACTATTGCCCGTATTGGGGATGTGTTTTTTATGCTACCTGGAACACTGGTATAACTGATGAGAAAATAGATAAACGAATGGCTACTTTAACCAAGCCAACCACAAATGATAAATGTCAGAAAGATGCTTGCAACCCCTTACAATTACGTATACACAATCCCCATGCATGGAAACAAGGATATAAGTTTGGTTTACGTATTGCTGGAGGAGCAATAGATCCAGGGACCATTGTGTATATCAGATTGAATACCCAAGCCCACAAGTCATCTAAATATCATATTCATAATACTTTTTATGAAGCCATGCATGTAAATAAGTTTGAGATCCCTCACCCCTCACAGAATTTATTTCTAGAATTAGCCGGAGCAGTAGTATCTAGTCTTAAGATCACAGATTGTTATTTCTGTGGCGGAACCCAAATGGGAGATCAGTGGCCATGGGAAGCCCAAGAATTGAATTATTCCATGATTTACAATCAGACTGAATTACACAAGACTACCAGTGAATGGGTGTTAGCGCACTCAATCGTTGGACGTCTTTGCTATGCCAGAACTGGACCCCAGTTCACCCAAAAGGTAGGACAGCTGGTCTGTCTTAGCCAGAAGTACTATAATGCCACGACCAAGAAGATAGCATGGTGGTCAGGAATTGGACATCCTGAACCTCCTAACCCATTAGCCAGATTTCCTGAACTTGCAGGTCTATGGACTGACCTTGCTAAAGTCCAAGCCTGGCAAGCCCCACCTGGCCTATATTGGATCTGTGGAAACCGAGCATATGCACAACTCCCACCACACTGGGGAGGAGCATGTGTCTTAGGAACCATCAGACCTTCTTTCTTTCTTTTAAACACTGAACATGGAGAACAATTAGGATACCCCAGTATACACTACCCACCGACACAAAAGAGCACTAAGACAGAAGAGAGAGGCCTTACAGATAGGCAAGTGGGAGAAATGGCAAGGTGATGATTGGCCACCAGAAAGAATCATTGAATATTATGGACCCGCCACTTGGAATGATGATGGTATGTATGGTTATCGTACCCCAATTTATATGATTAATCGTATTATTCGCTTACAAGCAGTAGTTGAAATAATAACTAACGAAACTAGTCATGCTCTTACGCTTTTAGCTAGACAAAGTACACAGATGCGCACTGCAATATATCAGAACCGCTTAGCACTTGATTATTTGTTAGCAGCTGAAGGAGGAGTATGTGGTAAACTGAACTTAACCAATTGCTGTTTGAAAATAGATGATAAAGGTCAAGTAGTTGAAGAAATTGCTAAAGATATGCAAAGACATGCTTATGTGCCAGTACAGACGTGGCACTCATTGAAATTTCCTAATTGGTTTGCTAACCTCTTTTCATGGGTGGGAGGATTTAAGACTTTCATCGTATTGGTACTAATCCTTGTTGCTGTTATCTTCTTATTACCATGTTTAATCCCATGTTGTATGCGTTCCATTCATAACACTATTGATAGTACAGTAGAGCGGAAGACCGCAACAAAAATCATGGCTTTATATACAGCCAGTCCTGGTAGAAATCCTTTAGCCAGGATGTGATTCTTCAGAAAGTGATTTAATTCTCACACCTTATTAAGTAATAGGGTGAGATTAATCAAAGGGGGGAATGTGGCAGGTGCAGGCCTGTGACCCACAGTGTCCGAACATAAGCAGGCCAGCATGGCTAGCTTGACCTGTAAATGAGGCCTGTGGAGAGGCATATAGGATTGCACATCCCCCAATATGCTGCTATTGTAAGATAGAACCAAGTAGAAGTATTGAATTAGCTTAGGTAAGCAGAACTGCAGTATTGAAAGATGGAAAAATACAGAAAAGACATGTTTAAAAGTTACTGATAAGAAAAAGTACATCTGCAAAGAAATAATTAGGAGTGCTGACAGATGAGTTGCAGAGCCCAGCTCCTCTGCACGTACAAATTGGTTCTATAACCTTGAGAGTGTGAAAGTAACAAGTTGATGAACTGACCATTGTAATTGGGACTAGAAGTGGGGCATGCAGGTGTCATGCCCACTGGAGGGACATAATTGGATAAACTTATCAGTACCGGGACCAATAGAAGAGGTACGGGAGGTACGGGAGGTTACCGGGACCAATGAAATGTTTTTCTATACCTAGAATGGAACAGAAGTCTATAAAAGTTGTTGTAATGCTTGAAAACTTTGCTCAGCCATTTTGAAATTGACTGGTTCGAGACTTGTGCACAAATAAATGATTTGGACCTTCTGAACAGACTCCTGGTATCATTGGTTTGTCTGCGCTTTGCTGCTACACTATCAGAGCCGGACATACAGGGCCGTGATCTGAATAGATACTGTATGTCCAAGTTGTGCAGCCCCCCAATCCGCCCACTCTCCGCCTTATCACCACCCCTTCCAGACCCTGTCCGGAGCTCCCCACACAAAGGCCCTGTGCGTGCAGGGCCCTAGATGTGCAGAATTGGTTCCCTGAAAATGGCAGGGGTTGAACGTCCAAAACAGCCTCCTTTATTTTTCTTTATTGTTCTTACACTTTTGTAATCTTGCATGGTTTATTATGCCAGAAAACCTGACTGGCTGGATGTGTGCAGACACTGCGCTGAGAGCCTCTGGATTATGGTCATCTTCCTCATTTTAAGTATTCTTTCTGCTGCTTCTCTTTTGCTGTTTATAATATTCAGTACTGTACAAGTATCACGGCAGTGCCAACATTTATTAGTAGTCCTTCTGATGTCAGTGCCTAAGAAGAGACATTTTAGACCCTTTACTGTAGATGTTGATATATTCTCAGGAATTAGTTATACTGTGGCAGGCTATGGCCTATAATAGCCTGCAAAATGTGAAAGGCCTGTAAGCTAGGCCCTGATTCCAACCCCCATCATAGCTAGAAAAGAACCAAAAATCTGTGGAAAATGAGAAAACTGTTTTAAACTGCTTAATAAGAAGTTTTACATGAATTCATAAGTCTTTCATTATTCTCTTGTGTTCTGAAGATGAAAATGTTTCAGTACTTGCATTCCTAGAGCCAGAAACGACCTTGCTGTAGAGAAGTATCAAAACCTAGAAATTGAACCATTGTTAGAACAGTCCTAAGGGAGGGAGCTGGGTGCTAGGCCCAGGAGGGATCTCTGATTGGACAAATGCAGGGGGCGTTGGAACCAATAGAAAGTTTGCATGTATCAAACTGAAGAAAAATGTATAAATGAATATGTTTCTGTAAAAACTTTGCTCAGTCCTTTTTGAAGCTCTGACTAACTGGGCCTTGTGCACAATAAATTGGTTTGGACTCTGTAAATTGACTCCTGGATTTATTCATTGATTGCACTTCGCTGCAGCATATTCTTGGTGCGTTGGCCGGGAAGTGCGAGTAGTGAATGGTATTCAAGTGAATAATCCACGCAATTCACCTCCAGGTTTGGCCCGGTTGGAACCGTGTCTGTCCGACCGCAGGGGAAACCTCAGGCACCGCCGATCCCTTTGTATCAGAGAGGGTTCCGCCTTGCCTCGGCGGGCCACTTGGTCCGGCCGGCCAACACCTCCGAACCCGAGAGGAGTCCAGGATCCAACCCAGGAATGGGTGTGGTATCGGGAACCGGATCCGGTGAGTAGACATTTTCTTGTTTAAAAGTCAGTGAAGCTTGGGGAAAGGAGTCTTGCATGAGTGCGCGAGACTGATTTGGTATAGACTAACTGAGAAAGTCTCGCATGAGTGCGCGAGACAAGAGAGCTTGATCACCTCTCATAAGGGCGGTCCTAGTACGCTCCGCATAAGGGTTAGCGGAAGCCGAAGCCATCGACCCTTTGGTTGGGAATAGTCAGTTAGTCAGAAAACCTTGGGCATTTGAATAATGATTTCCTGTGATGATATGATTGTTTGTGTGATTGAGAGGTCTTGAAACACAGACCGTGTGAGAGCGGACTCCTGAGTAGTGCAATTCCTGGCCGGGCGACTGCGCCCAGGTCGCAAAAAGGAGGAAGCGTGTGGTGTTTGTTCCCCTCAGTGTTCTGTGGGCTGTACGGACCCCTTACCTACAGCCATACTACCTACCCTTACTGTTCGTTGTCTTGTACGTCATTACGATTAGATTATGGGAGGGACGGAGTCCACGCAAACTCCGTTGGAATGTATGATCAAGAATTTCCATAAAGGATTTTCAGGAGACTATGGCATAAAATGTCTCCGTCTAGGTTAAGAGTGCTATGTAATAGGGAGTGGCCTGTGCTAGCTACTTCATAGCCCCGTGGGGGCACCTTCGATGTAGACATAGTTTTCCGTGTTCATCAGCTTGTACAAAAAGCACACCCTGACCAGTTTCCCTACATAGATTCCTGGTTAAGTGCTTGTGAAAGGCAGCCCTCATGGATGAAGCGCTGCTATGAGGAACAATGTAGAATATTAGTAGCCACCACTAGGGGGACCCGGAAGGTTGAGGAGGAGAAGCCACCTGTGTATTCCGCCTCAGAGTCCCCAGAAATCCTGACCCATTTACCCCAGTACCCACATAGGTTAGTTCCCCCAGCTCCGCTACCTGAAGCTGAGCCTGATGAGGAACCCCAGCAATTACCACTGCAGCAGCCAAAGAAGCCCACTTCCCCGAGTGATAGCCCCGAGTCAGGCCCAAGTACGTCGGGGGGACCAGGGTCCTCCGACGATACTGAAAGTAGAGGCTCTCCTGCCAGTTCAGGGTCACCCACCAAGGAAGCCTATATCCGGGAGCCGTATGATTTAAGAAGTATAACCCCGAAGAAGAAGGAGAAAGCAGGGCGCCTAATACCATTGCGTCAAGTGCTTGGTATACCTATCTTAAATGAACAGGGCCAAATGGTGCCAGGACCAACCAGTCTAGTCTACGTGCCTTTTTCCACTACTGACTTATTAAACTGGAAAACGCATTATGCATCCTATACAACGAAGCCCCAGGAATTGACAGAGTTAATGTCTAGCATTATGCAAACCCATCAGCCCACCTGGGCCGATTGTCACCAGCTCCTGTCCACCCTCTTTACTACTGAGGAGCGAGGGCGAATTGTGCAAGCAGCCCTCCGTTGGTTAGAAGAGAGCCCCGTAGAAGAAGGGGATCTGAATCTCCCACAAGCTGCCGCCGCAGCTTTCCCAAATGAAGATCCTAGATGGGACCAAATGATGAAAGGGGGGCGGCGGCCCTAACAAGATTTCGTCAGGCCTTGCTGCAGGGCCTGAGGAAGGGAGGCCAGAGGGCCATGAATATAGGGAAGGTATCTGAAGTTATCCAGGGACCAGATGAGAGCCCAGCGGCCTTTTATGAGCGGTTGTCTGAAGCCTATAGACTATATACCCCATATGATCCCGCCGCTCAGGAGAATTTACGCATGGTAAATGCAGCTTTTGTCAGTCAGTCCCAGAGAGACAAAAAACGAAAATTGCAGAAACTGGATGGATTTGCGGGTATGAATACAGCACAGTTAATGGAAGTCGCTCAGAAAGTATTTGTGAATCGTGAAAATGAACGTGACAGAGAAAGTGAACGTAAAATGAAGAAGAAAGCAGATCTTCTTGCTGCCACTTTAGTTGAACGACGTGGAGGAGGTTTTCCTAACCAAAGGACCAGAGAACGTGGAAGAGGCCGCGGAAGTAGCAGGCCTCCATTGGGTGCAAATCAGTGCGCCCACTGCAGAGAAGAAGGACATTGGAGAAATGAATGCCCGCATCTTGACTCCGCCCCCAGGATGGGAGGAGGGAGTCCCTGGAGAACAGGAAGCCGATTTCGGAGTCGGGGTGGAATGAACCGAGCACAGTTCCAGCAACAGAGAGAAGAAGCCATTGAGGGAGTGGCAGTAGCAACGGGCTATGACATGGATGAAGTGGATGAAGACTAGGCCAGACCGGGCTCCAAGTTTACCCTGGGTCCCCAGGAGCCTATGGTCAGTTTGAAAATAGGGGACCAATATATGGACTTCATGGTAGATACAGGAGCAGAACATTCAGTGGTGGCAAAGCCAGTGGCTCCTCTTTCCTCTCGATCTGTCACCATTGTTGGGGCCATTGGGAACAAGGCCACAAAGCCATTCCTGCAGAACCGTATGTGTGAGCTAGGGGGACAGAAAATAATGCACCAGTTCTTGTATATGCCTGAGTGCCCTATTCCACTTCTGGGCTGAGATATGCTTGCCAAGCTTCAGGCACAAATATCCTTTGCTGAAGGGGAGAAATGAAGATGACTGTGAACCCAAAGCCTGCAGGATTAATGGTGCTAACTGTTCCCCGAGAAGAAGAGTGGTGGTTCTATAGTGCACCTCCAATCAAGTCAATCAGTTCCTGTATACCTACCAACCTTATAGCCCCACCTGAAGTATGGGCAGAAGATAATCCACCTGGCCTAGCAAAGAACATAGCCCCTGTCATTGTCACCTTCAAGCCAGGAGCGGAACCAGTGCATGTGAAGCAGTATCCTCTTCCTTGACCAGCCATTGAAGGTATCCACTGCCATTTAATGAAACTGCTGAAGTATGGACTTCTCAAGGAGTGCCAGTCACCTTGGAACACCCCTCTTCTCCCAGTCAAGAAACCTGGGACAGGGGATTACCGTCCAGTGCAAGATTTAAGGCGAGTAAATGATGCAGTTGAAACTATACACCCAGTGGTGCCAAATCCTTATACTCTCTTGGGACTGATCCCCGCTGAGGCTACTCATTTCACCTGGACCTGAAAGATGCCTTTTTCTGCATGCGCCTAGCCCCCACCAGTCAACTTTTGTTTGCTTTTGAATGGCAAGACCCCACAACAGGAAGGCGGGGCCAACTTACCTGGACTAGATTACCTCAAGGATTCAAGAATTCACCTACTCTTTTCAGTGCTGCCCTGAATCAAGATCTTTCAAGTTACTCAGTGAACCCAGGACAAAGGGTTCTCCTTCAGTATGTAGATGATCTGCTCATAGCCACCGACTCAGAAAGTGAATGTCTACAAGCCACCAGTGAACTCCTGTACCTTCTGAATGAGGCTGGATACAAAGTCTCAAGAGCCAAGGTGCAACTATGTCAAACTGAAGTTAAATATCTAGGGTTCCAGGTGTCTAGTGGAATTCGCCGCTTGGGACCTGAACGCAAAGAAGCTGTATGCAGTATTCCTACTCCAACCACCAGCAGGCAAGTAAGAGCTTTCCTGGGGGCCGCAGGATACCGTCGCATATGGATCCCCAATTTTGCACTGCTAGCAAAATCATTGTATCAAGCTACCAAAGGAATGGAAAAGTCTCCACTGGAGTGGGGACCTGAACAGGATGTAGCACTCCAATCTTTGAAAAGTGCTCTGATGTCATCACCAGCCTTAGGTCTCCCAGATGTCCAGAAACCTTTCCATCTCTATGTCCATGAGTCACAAGGAAATGCGTTGGGGGTACTGACTCAATCTCTTGAATCTTGGCAATGGCCAGTAGCCTACTTGTCCAAACAGTTGGATGTGGTAGCAAGAGGTTGGCCCTCTTGTTTGAGAGCTGTTGCAGCCACAGCCCTCCTGGTGAGCGAAGCAGACAAGCTCACTCTGGGAAGAATCTTCAAGTTTCTGTACCACATTCTGTCCTAACCCTCATGGAACACAAAGGAAATTTCTGGCTAACGAATTCACGAATGTTAAAATATCAAAGCATGCTGTGTGAAAACCCCCAGATACAGCTAAAAGTCAGTCAAGCCCTGAATCCTGCTACGTTATTCCCAATTGGTCCTGGGCCCCCTGATCATGACTGTTTGGAAACTATGGACACTGTGTTTTCAAGTCGCCCTGATTTGACTGATGTCCCTCTAGAGGACCCTGAACGGACTTTCTTTGTAGATGGAAGCAGTCTTGTCATCAATGGACATCATTGTGCCGGATATGCGGTGGTGACCCTTGATCTGGTAGTTGAGTCCTCAGCTCTGGCCTCAGGAACTTCAGCACAGAAAGCTGAACTGATAGCTCTCACTAGAGCACTGATATTAGGAGAAGGACTCCGCTTAAATGTGTACACAGATTCCAAGTATGCCTTCACAACCTTGCACGCACATGGAGCCTTGTATAAAGAACGAGGGTTGATTACCTCAGGGGGCAAGTCCATTAGGTATGGGCCCGAAATACTGACATTATTAGATGCTGTGTGGGCCCCCAAGCAAGTTGCAGTCATGCACTGTCGAGGTCATCAGGCAGGAGCAGGAGAGGTTACCCGAGGGAACAGGTTTGCTGATGCCACAGCCCGAAAAGCAGCCACAACTGGATGAGTTGTGACCCAAGATACCCCACTGCAAGCAGCCTTATTCCCTGTGCCCCTTAGCTCATGGGCACCCTGATACACTACAAAAGAGTTAAATTATTTTTGTGAAAAGGAGGGAGGGGTCCTGACAGAAAAAGGATGGATAGTGCTGCCACCTCCAGAAGGTAGCTCACCTCCAGGTCCCACAGTCATTCCTGAAGCATTAGGGCCAGTCTTTGTCCAGGCCTTTCATCAAGCCACACATTATGGGAAGACGGCCATAGAGAGAGCCCTAAGGCCCCATTTCTGTATCTCACTATTAGGACCCCTGTCTGCTTCAGTGGCACAGCAATGTTTGACATGTGCCAAGAATAATGCTAAGCAAGGTCCCATTCCACCCCCAAGAGTTCAGTCAGTAGGGGTGGCCCCGATGAGTGATATTCAGGTGGATTTTGCTGAAATGCCACGAGCAAACGGATATCACTACCTGTTAGTTCTAGTTTGCACATTTTCTGGGTGGGTAGAAGCCTGTCCCACCCGAACTGAGAAAGCTCGATAAGTCACTAGAGTGCTGCTCCATGAGATTATTCCTCGATTTGGAATACCATTGACTATAGGATCAGATAATGGACCCTCATTTGTATCCCAAGTGACTCAACAGTTAGCAATAGCTCTACAGATACAATGGAAGTTGCACACTGCCTACAGACCCCAGAGTTCAGGGAAAGTAGAACGTATGAATAGAACCCTGAAATCCCAGTTGTCCAAGCTTTGTCAAGAAACGCACCTAAAGTGGCTTCAGGTTCTCCCTATAGCCCTTCTTAGGATACGTTCTGCTCCAACCAAGTCTTTAGGAGTTTCCCCTTTTGAGATCTTGTATGGGCGACCCCCACCCATTGTACAGGGAATAAAAGGAGATATGAGACAGATTGGATCTGAAATAACTCGACAAGAACTATTGGCTTTAGGTTCTGTTTTGCAGAATCTTCATACCTGGGTGCAAGATCGATTGCCCATTAACCTGACAGAGCCGCTGCATCCCTTCAAGCCAGGAGCGTCAGTATGGATCAAAGAGTGGAGAAAGACCCCGCTGGCGCCGCATTGGAAGGGACCCTATGTTGTCATCCTGTCAACCCCAACTGCAGTAAAAGTTGCAGAATTCAAACCCTGGATCCATCACGTCGCATGAAGCCGGCAGCTGCTCCTGAGCCTGGACAATGGACTTCAGTAAACGACCCTGAGACTCCATTGCGACTCACATTGTGGAGACAACCGGCAATGTAAGAATCTTCAGAATCTACAATCCTACTCCTGTCACGCATGAGTGATCATCGAAGCAGGAGAGAAGAAGAAGACCCTACAAGTTCATCGTACCCAACATTCCAGTTGACCTCCAAAGACTATAATCACAATGTTCTTCCACTATTGCCTTGTGGGAGTGGTGGTCCTGGGATTCCTGGAAAAGACTTTTGCCTTACCCCCTGGTGCAGCTTGTATAACTACCACCCGAACTGGATTGAAGGTTACTCAGACTTTACTTTACCATTCTTACTATACTTGCACTGGTATAGTCAGGCGGTGTGTGTACAACGGTACAGAGCTAAATATCTGTACCAATGGGAAAAGTAAGACTTGTTATAACCCCTGACAGAATCCTTCCTATTATGTACTTGAGATACGCTGGAATGATGAGGATGGAGCCCTCATAAATGCCACGCACCAACTCACAGACCCCACAAAATATGTTCTCTTGGACTTTGATGCCTGCGATGTGATAAACAGGAATGCCTACCACAAGTGTGGGTCATGGGAACAAGCCTACTATCATGATGATAAACATATGTGTCCAGAGGGAGCCTACGGATGCGGACAGTGTACTGGAAAGAATTCCCCAACCGTCTACAGCACGTCATCTAAAGATGCCTACTTCTGTCCAAAGTGGGAATGCGTATATTTTGCTACTTGGACTAATGCGCCTATGGGGCGGGACGGAGATAATCGCAGAGGCAGCCTGACAAGGGTCAGATTACCTGAGCCCAAGAAATGCAAGAAGGGTGCCTGCAATCCCCTACAACTCCTCATATTCGACCCTAGCCAGTGGAAGCAAGGATACAGATTTGGATTGCATATAGCAGGAGGAGGCATAGATCCCGGAACCATCATACATATACGGTTAAATACTAAGGCTCATGTATCCGCACCCTATCGAATACATCACTCTTTTTATGAGGCCATGAAAGCAGAGTTTGAGATTCCTCATGCCTCCCAAAACCTGTTCCTTGAACTTGCCGGAGCAGTAGCATCTAGTCTCCACAATTCAGACTGCTTCTTCTGTGGAGGAACTAAGATGGGAGACCAATGGCCCTGGGAGGCGCAAGAAGTGAACTATTCTATTCCTTACAACCAGACTGACTTACATAACACTACTAGTGAGTGGGTACTGGCCCACCCCATTGTTGGTAACTTGTGTTTTGCTCGCTCAGGACCACAGTTTAACATGGAGGTTGGACAGCTGGTCTGTCTCAATCAAAAGTTCTACAACAGTACCACGAGGAAGACGTCCTGGTGGTCAGGAATCAATGCTTCAGAGCCCTCCAACCCTTTAGTCCGTTTCCCTAATCTTGCCAGCATCTGGACTAATCTAGCATCTTATAATTCCTGGCAAGCACCACCTGGACTGTACTGGATTTGTGGAACCCGAGCATATGCTAGGTTTCCTCACCATTGGGGAGGAGCATGTGCATTGGGAACCATACGACCTTCCTTTTTCCTTTTGCCTACATCCCATGGAGAGCAACTGGGTTATCCTGTGTACAGAAGTCGACAGAAGCGAGAGGCCTTGAAAATAGGCCAATGGGACAAATGGAAGAAGGAGGAGTGGCCACCTGAGAGAATCATTTCATACTATGGACCTGCTACTTGGGAGCAAGATGGGACATGGGGATATCGTTCTCCTGTGTATATGATAAATCGTATTATACGCTTACAAGCTGTTGAAATAATAACCAATGAAACTAGCAAAGCACTAACTCTTTTAGCTAAGCAGAGTACACAAATGCGCACAGCTATTTATCAGAATCGTTTAGCTCTAGATTATTTGTTAGCAGCTGAAGGTGGAGTATGTGTAAAATTGAATTTAACCAATTGTTGTTTGCAGATTGATAATAATGGGCATGTTGTTGAAGATATAGCTACCCAGATGAGAAAGCAAACATTTTGCCTGTTCAAACTTGGCATAGTCTAAAGTTGGATGGGTGGTTTGGGTCAGCGTTTTCATGGTTAGGTGGTTTGAAGACCCTTGTGTTCATTGTGTTATTCATATTAGCTATATGCTTATTGCTCCCATGTCTCCTACCCCTTTGCTTACGCATGGTAACCTCTGTTATCGATAGTACTGTAGAGCGGAAGGCAGCTACAAAGATATTAGCTATCTTGTTGCAGTGAAGTGCACGCAATGAATAATACCAGGAGTCAGTGCAAAGATCCAAGCCAATTTATTGTGCACAAGTCTCAGGCAATGTTACATTCAAAAAGGTCTGAGCAATGGGGTACGTGAATGGTGCACAAGTGAATATACCACGTATTACCGCCTCCAGGTTTGGTCCGGTCGGGACCGTGGCCGACCGACAGCGAAGGGGACCCCAGGCGCCGCCAGTCCCCTTGTACCGGAGAGGGTTACGCCCTGCCTCGGCGGCCTGCCGGGTCCGACCGGCCAACACCTCCAAACCCGAGGGGAGTCCAGGATTCAACCCAAGGAGGAACTGGTTGCACAGCGCATTAGTTACCGGATCCGGTGAGTAGCAATTTGTCTGGTTCTTAGTCAGTTAGCTATGGGAAAGTCTTGCATGAGTATGCGCGAGACTAATATGGTTTAAGGTACCGAGAGCCTGATCACCTCTCAGGGTGTGGCCGAGTACTCCTTGCATGAGTATGCGCGAGGACGAAACCCCACCCCTCATGGATAAGTAAGGTAGGCCTTTATGGAATTTTGGGAACCTGGTGGCATGCCTGTTTGTTTGAGTGAATGAGAGGTCTTGAAACACAGACCATGCGAGAGCGGACTCCTGAGTAGCGCAGTTCCTGGCTGGGCGACTGCGCCCAGGTCGCAAAAAGGAGGAAGCGTTTGGTGTTTGTCTCCCTTACTGTTCTGTGGGCTGTACGGACCCCTTACCGGCAGCCATACTACCCGCCCTCTTTGTCTGTTGTCTTGTACGTCATAATGGGAGGGGCGGAGTCTGTGCAAACTCCGCTGAACTGTATGATCATGAATTTTAAGAAGGGATTTAGCGGTGATTACGGGACAAAAATGTCGCCGTCCCGATTAGAAATATTGTGTGGTAGGGAGTGGCCGGTGCTGGACGCCGTGTGGCCACCAGAGGGTACTTTTGATATTAGAATTGTGTCCCGAGTGCATGGGATAGTGCGTAGACATTACCCCAACCAGTTTCCCTATATAGACTCCTGGTTAGATATTTGTGAAAGGCGACCCCCCTGGATGAAGTGCTGCCGTGAGGAGCAGTGCAGGATAATGTTAGCAACTACGAAGGGGGTCCCGGGGGCTAAGGAAGAAAAGCCCCCCCATTTACTCAGACCCAGAACCTCCCGAAGTCCCGAACTATCCACCCCTGTTTCTGTATAGACCAGTCCTGTCAGCTCCACCGTTACCCTGAGCAGAGCCAGAGGAAGAGAGAGTCCCTCCGGCTGATTTGCCTCCACCCCATCAGCCACTTCTGTTGCCCGAAGGAGGGCAACCCCCTCCCCAAAGCAGGAGTCCCAGTCCCGAACAAAGTTCCACGGCAGAACCACCATCTTCTGAAGGAACTGCCAGCAGGGGATCAACTGCCAGTCCAGGGTCACCCATTTGTCTAGGCCCCAGTGGAGGAGCCACCGCTGGGCCCGCAAATTTGCGCTACGCCCTCCGAAGCAAAGGGGCGGGCCAGAAAGAAGTTTGCTAGATGCCATTACGCCAGGTCCCCGGATTACCTATTCTCAATGAAGAGGGTCAGGTTGTGGCTGGGCCAGCTAGTCTTGTTTACGTGCCCTTTTCTACCACAGATTTATTGAACTGGAAAACGCACTATGCCTCCTATACTGAAAAACCCCAAGACCTGACAGAATTAATGTCTAGTATCATGCAGACCCACCAGCCTACCTGGTCTGACTGCCGCCAGCTCTTGTCCACCCTTTTTACTACTGAAGAGCGGGCACGGATAGTGCGAGCAACCACTCGATGGCTGGAAGAGAACCCTGTAGACGGGAGAGACCTAGATCCCCGACAGGCAGCGGCCGCAGATTTCCCGAATGAAGATCTGAGATGGGATCCAAATAGTACAGATGGAGAGAGGGTCCTCGCCCGTTTCCGCCAGGCCCTACTGCAAGGCCTGAGGAGGGGAGGCCAGAAAGTCATGAATGTTGGGAACGTGGCAGAGGTTCTTCAGCGCCCAGATGAAAGTCCAGCCGCCTTCTATGAACGATTATCTGAAGCTTATAGACTTTATACCCCATATGATCCAGCAGCCCAGGAGAATTTGCATATGGTGAATGCTGCTTTTGTGAGTCGGTCCCAGGAAACTGCAAAAGTTGGAAGGATTTGCGGGCATGAACACAGCACAGCTAATGGAAGTTGCCCAGAAGGTATTTGTGAATCGTGATCAAGAATGTAAAAGGGAAAGTGAAAGAAAGATGAAGAAGAAAGCCGATCTGCTTGCTGCAGCTCTAGTTGAAGGACATGGAGGAGGATACTCAAACAGAAGGACCCGAGGATGGGGAAGGGACCGAGGGAGCGCTCGGTCCCCCTTAGGTGCAAATCAGTGCGCCTATTGTAAGGAAGAAGGACATTGGAAGAACGAATGCCCGAATAGTAGCTCCGCCCCCTGGAGGAGAGGAGGGAGCACCAGGAGAGCAAGGGGGCAATTCCAGCAACGAGGAGGCATGCAGCGCGCACAGTTCCAGCAGGAAGAAGCCGCCGTAGAAGGAATGGCGACTACCGAAGACGACTATGTGGATGAGGACTAGGCCAGACCGGGCTCCAAGTTTTCCCTGGGTCCCCAGGAGCCTATGGTCAACTTAAAGATTGGGGACCAGTACATGGACTTTATGGTGGATACGGGGGCCAAACATTCAGTAGTGGCTAAGCCAGTGGCTCCTTTGTCTTCCCGATCTGTCACCATTGTTGGCGCCACTGGAACTAGAACCACAAAACCTTTTCTGCAGAACCGTGCCTGTGAACTAGGGGGACGGAAAATAACGCATCAGTTCCTGTACATACCTGAATACCCAGTTCCCCTCTTGGGACGAGACATGCTTGCTAAGCTCCAGGCGCAGATACCCTTTGTTGAAGGAGGGAAAATGGAAATGACTGTAAATTCGAAATCCGCTGGCCTGATGGTGCTGACTGTCCCCCGAGAAGAAGAATGGTGGTTCTATAGTCTACCTTCATCCAAAGCAGCTGGCCCCTGTATACCTACCCGCATCTCAGCTCCACCCAGAGTGTGGGCGGAGGATAATCCTCCTGGCCTAGCAAAGAATATAGCTCCTGTGCTCGTCACCCTTAAACCGGGAGCAGAACCAGTGCATGTGCGACAATATCCTCTCCCACGACCAGCAATCGAAGGCATTCATTGTCACCTAAAGAAATTACTACAGTATGGACTCCTCCGAGAATGCCAATCACCCTGGAACACCCCCCTCTTCCCAGTCAAGAAGCCTGGGACAGGTGACTACCGCCCAGTGTAGGATTTGCGACGAGTGAACAATGCAGTTGAAACTATACATCTGGTAGTACCAAATCCTTACACTCTCCTGGGACTGATTCCAGCAGAAGCTACTCATTTCACCGTTCTGGATTTAAAAGATGCCTTCTTCTGTATACGCCTGGCATCCGCCAGCCAACTTTTGTTTGCGTTTGAATGGGAAAGCCCTACTACAGGAAGACGAGGTCAACTCACTTGGACTCAATTACCTCAAGGATTCAAGAATTCACCCACCATTTTTAGTGCTGCTCTCAACCAAGATCTTTCAAGCTATTCTGTGACTCCTGGAAGAAGAATCCTGCTTCAATATGTAGATGATCTGCTTATAGCCACCAACTCCAAGACTGAATGTGTGCAAGCTACCGGTGATCTCTTGCACCTTCTGAATGAAGCCGGATACAAGGTCTCAAGAGCCAAAGCGCAGTTGTGCCAAACAGAAGTGAAATACCTGGAGTTCCATCTGTCCAGAGGAATCCGAAAATTGGGACTCGAGCGAAAGGAAGCAGTATGCCGCATCCCAACCCCCACCACCAGAAATCAGGTGCGGGCCTTCTTTGGAGCTGCGGGCTATTGCCGAATATGGATACCCAACTTTGCACTCTTGGCAAAATCCTTGTACCAAGTCACGAAGGGAGTGGAACGATCTCCCATGGAATGGGGCCCAGAACAAGATAGAGCGTTCAAATCGCTAAAAGCAGCATTAATGTCATCACCAGCCTTGGGCCTACCAGATGTACAGAAACCATTTCGCCTCTATGTCCATGAGTCAAGTGGGAATGCGTTGGGAGTTTTGACTCAGCCCCTTGGATCCTGGCAACGACCTGTAGCCTATCTATCAAAACAAGTGGACCCTGTTGCAAAAGGATGGCCACCTTGCCTAAGAGCCGTAGCAGCCACAGCCCTCTTGGTGAGCGAAGCTGACAAGCTCACGTTGGGACAGAATCTTCAAGTCACTGTACCGCATTCTATTTTAACCCTAATGGAACACAAAGGGAACTACTGGTTCACCAACGCACGAATGTTGAAATATCAAACTATGCTGTGTGAAAATCCTTGGCTACAATTGAGTGACAGTCAAACCTTGAACCCTGCTAGCCTACTGCCGACTGGTCCAGGCCCTCCTGACCATGATTACCTAGAAGTAATGGACACTGTATACTCAAGCCGCCCAGACTTAACTGATATCCCCTTGAGCAACCCAGAAAGGACTTTCTTCGTGGATGGCAGCAGTCTCATTATTAATGGACAACGATGTGCCGGTTATGCAGTGGTGACCCTGGACATGGTAATAGAATCATCAGCTCTGGCCCCGGGAACTTCAGCACAGAAGGCCGAATTAATAGCCCTCACTCGAGCACTGACAATAGGGACTGGGATCCGTCTGAATGTATACATAGATTCTAAGTATGCCTTTACAACATTACATGCCCATGGAGCTTTGTAAAAAGAGCGCGGATTGATAACCTCGGGAGAGAAGTTCATCAAGTATGGCCCAAAAATATTGACTTTATTGGAAGCAGTATGGGCCCCCAAACAAGTTGCTGTAATGCACTGTCGAGGTCACCAGACCGGAGATGGAGAAGTGTCCCGAGGGAACAGATTCGCCGATGCCTCAGCCCGGGAAGCAGCAATCACTGGGAAAATTTCTATCCCTAGCATTACAGTTCAAGAAGCCATATTTCCAGTACCTCTCAGTGCATGGACACCTCGATACACCCTAAGTGAACTGGACTACTACTGTCAAAATGAGGGGGGGGGGCAGTTATCAGAGACCGGATGGATAGTGTTGCCACCACCCGAGGGAGGCTCACCCCCTGGTATGACTGTGATCCCTGAAGCCCTGGGTCCAGCCTTTGTCCACGCCTTCCACCAAGCTACACACTATGGGAAAGCTGCAATGGAAAAAGCTCTAATACCATATTTTTGTATCTCATTGTTGGGACCCTTAACTGCCTCAATAGCCCGAAAATGTGTAACCTGTGCAAAGAATAATGCCCGGCAGGGTCCTGTCCCACCTCCAAGAGTTCAATCAGTGGGAGTTACCCCCATGGGAAATATCCAAATAGACTTTGCAGAAATGCCACGAGCAAATGGATATCACTACTTATTGGTTCTAGTTTGTTCCTTTTCTGGGTGGGTGGAGAGTTTCCCCAACAGAACTGAAAAGGCCAGAGAAGTCACTAAGGCTCTGCTCTATGAAATCATTCCTCGGTTCGGAATACCCCTGGTCATAGGGTCAGACAATGGGCCCTCCTTTGTGTCCCAAGTAACTCAGCAGTTAGCCTGTGCTTTACAAATACAGTGGAAGTTGCATACAGCTTATAGACCCCAGAGTTCAGGGAAAGTAGAGAGAATGAACCAAACCCTGAAGTCCCAGTTGTCCAAGCTCTGTCAGGAAGCTCATCTGAAGTGGCCCCAAGTGCTCCCCATGGCCCTTCTCAGAGTACGTTCAGCCCCCACCAAGTCATTAGGAGTTTCCCCATTTGAGGTTTTATATGGGTGACCCCCGCCCATAGTTCAGGGGATAAGGGGGGATATGAGTCAGATTGGATCAGAAATCACTAGACAAGAATTGTTGGCTCTAAGTTCTGTCTTGCAGGGCCTCCATACCTGGGTGCAGGACCAGTTGCCTATCAATCTGACAGAGCCATTGCATCCTTTCAAGCCTGGAGCCTCGGTGTGGGTCAAAGAGTGGAAGAAGACACCGTAGGCGTCTCATTGGAAGGGACCTAATGTCGTTCTGCTGTCAACGCCAACAGCAGTTAAAGTGGCAGAAATCGACTCCTGGATTCATCACAGTCGAGTAAAGCCAGCAGCAGTTCCTGAGAGTCATCCTTGGACTTCGACCGCCGATCCTGCATCACCATTGCAACTCACACTGTGAAGAAAACCACCACCATCGTGAGGATCTGAGAACCCCACTCTTGGAAGCTGAGGAAGGAGAAGTCTTCACGTTCTGAGTTATCAAAATTTCAGTTTACCCATCATCACAGACTATGATCATGATGATCACCTACTACTGTTTCATCTTTGCGGTAGCCCTGGGACCCCTTGGGACAACTTTTGCCCTGCCCCCTTGTGCAGCTTGTATAACCACTACCCGAGTGGGACAACTGGTCTGTTTAAACCAGAAGTACTATAATGTTACTACCAGAAAGACATCCTGGTGGTCAGGTGCCAATGCCCCGGAACCCTCTAATCCTCTAATTATCTTTCCTAACCTTGCCAGGTTATGGACAAATCTGGCTTCTCACAATACCTGGCAAGCTCCACCTGGACTGTATTGGATCTGTGGAACCTGAGCCTATGCTAGACTCCCTGCTAACTGGGGAGGTGCGTGTGTTTTGGGGACCATAAGACCTTCCTTCTTCCTCTTGCCTATTTCCCACGGGGAACAACTGGGATTTCCCATATATAGAAGTCGACAGAAGCGAGAGGCTCTGAAGATAGGCCAGTGGGACAAATGGGATGCGACATCTGAAGAATGGCCACCGGAGAGAATTGTTTCCTACTATGGACCTGCTATCTGGGCACAAGATGGCTCTTGGGGTTACCGCACCCCTGTGTATATGTTAAATCGTATTATATGTTTGCAAGCTGTTGTTGAAATAATAACCAATGAAACTAGTAGAGCACTAACTCTGTTAGCTAGACAAGCCACACAAATGCATACCGCTATTTATCAGAATCGCTTAGCATTAGATTATTTACTCGCAGCTGAGGGAGGGGTGTGTGGAAAGCTGAATTTAACTAACTGTTGTTTGCAAATCGATAATGAAGGACAGGTTGTAGAAAATATAGCCAATCATATGAGAAAGCAAACCTATGTACCGGTCCAGACCTGGCATGGCTTGCAACTCGATGGATGGTTTGGTTCTCAGTTTTCAGGGATGGGCGGCCTGAAAACACTTGTGTTCCTTGTCCTATCAATATTGCCTATCTGCTTGTTTCTCCCATGTTTTCTACCCTTATGCTTGCGTGTGCTGAACTCAACTATTGATAGTACTGTTGAGCGTAAAGCAGCTACAAAGATATTAGTTATGTGGCAATATTCCCCTATACCCCAACATGATGCTGATGACCACGTGTAATGTATGATTTGATTCTCACCCTTTCTCGCTTGTGGGTAAGAATAATCAAAGGGGGGAATGTGGCAGGCTATGGCCTAGAATAGCCTGTAAACGTATGAGAGGCCTGTAAGCTAGGCCTGAGTCCCAGCCCCCACCTGAGATTAGTAATGCTAAGAAAAACCAAAATCAGTAAAAGTTAGAGAAACTGCTTTAAACTGCTTCTGATAAGTTTGTATGAATCCCTTATTGAATTCTTCTATGCTGATGACAGATATGTTCCAGTGCTCTGTATTCACACATTCTCTAAGCTAGAAGTGACCTTGTAGGAGAAATGTATCAAAGTCTAAGAACTGTGCCTTTGTTAGAGAAGTCTGAGCAGGGGGAACAGAGTGTTAGGCCCAGAGAGAATTCCCAATTGGATAGGTGCGGGGGGCATTGGAACCAATAGAAAGTTTGCCTATGTTAAACTGAAGAAGAAAGGTATATAAGGTGTTGTTTGCTGGACTCCATTGCTCAGACCTTTTTGAATGTGACATTGCCTGAGACATGTGCACAATAAATTGGCTTGGATCTTTGCACTGACTCCTGGTATTATTCATTGCGTGCACTTCGCTCATTGGAAGGGACCGTATGTCGTTCTGCTGTCAACGCCAACAATGTGGCAATATTACCCTATACCCCAAGCTGATACTGTTACGCAAGTTTAATATGTGATTTAATTCTCACCCTTTCTCACTTGCGAGTGAGAATAATCAAAGGGGGGAATGTGGCAGGCTATGGCCTATAATAGTCTGCAAATGTGAAAGGCCTGTAAGCTAGGCTCTGATTTCAACCCCCATCATAGCTAGAAAAGAACCAAAAATCTGTGGAAAATGAGAAAACTGTTTTAAACTGCTTAATAAGAAGTTTTACATGAATTCATAAGTCTTTCATTATTCTCTTGTGTTCTGAAGATGAAAATGTTTCAATACTTTCATTCCTAGAGCCAGAAACGACCTTTATTTAGCTGTATTTATATTCTGCTTTTCACCGGGTCAAAGCAGTCAATTGGGGGATACATTTAAGATGAGGGGATATGACACACATACATTAATACTTACAGGGAACATGGGCAATGGAGGGTTAAGTAGCTTGTCCAAGACCACAAGGAGTGCCTAGAGGACTAGAAATCCCAGTCCCTCTGGCCTGAGATTGCTGTCCCCAGGTGAACCCCTGGCCCTCCGGTCTGAAGTACCTTGTCCTAACCACTAGACCACTCCTCCCTCATGCTGTAGAAAAGTATCAAAACCTAGACCTTGCTGTAGAAAAGTATCAAAACCTAGAAACTGAACCATTGTTAGAACAGTCCTAAGGAAGGGAGCTGGGTGCTAGGCCCAGGAGGGATCTCTGATTGGACAAATGCAGGGAGCGTTGGAACCAATAGAAAGTTTGCATGTATCAAACTGAAGAAAAATGTATAAATGAATATGTTTCTGTAAAAACTTTGCTCAGTCCTTTTTGAAGCTCTGACTAACTGGGCCTTGTGCACAATAAATTGGTTTGGACCCTATAAATTGACTCCTGGATTTATTCATTGATTGCAATTCGCTGCAGCAATACAATTGATGCCATTTCTCAGCTTTTTTACTTTTGTGGCACACTTGAGTTTGTTCAATCCTCATGGCGCACCATAGTAACTTTTACAGTCTTCAACCCCACTTCCTCTCCCCTAATATAAAAGAAGCATTTTTTAATTTAAATATCACAACTCTTGTAACTTCATTTCAATAAAAAATGGACAGAGATCGAAGAGTGCTTTAAATGAGAAGTATATTTAGTTACTCTATGGACTTCCTTTTGGGAGGTTTTAACTATTGATTAATAAGCAATTATTATGAAAGCTGTGGGGTTTATTATGATTAATTTGAACTAACCATAAGGCTGTTACCGAACGGGTAGAGCACACCTGAGCAGGGTCCACACATCCTCCCTGCTCAGGAGCCTCCGGTCCAATCGGGGCTGTGGGAGGCGGAGCCCACCGAAGGAAAAGCAGCCGCCGTCGGAAGAAAGCCCTTTCCTCCATCTTCCCTGCTCCGTGCTCCCCGAACGGGTAGAGCACACCTGAGCAGGGTCCACACATCCTCCCTGCTCAGGAGCCTCCGGTCCAATCGGGGCTGTGGGAGGCGGAGCCCACCAAAGGAAAAGCAGCCGCCGTCGGAAGAAAGCCCTTTCCTCCATCTTCCCTGCTCCGTGCTCCCCGAACGGGTAGAGCACACCTGAGCAGGGTCCACACATCCTCCCTGCTCAGGAGCCTCCGGTCCAATCGGGGCTGTGGGAGGCGGAGCCCACCAAAGGAAAAGCAGCCGCCGTCGGAAGAAAGCCCTTTCCTCCATCTTCCCTGCTCCGTGCTCCCCGAACGGGTAGAGCACACCTGAGCAGGGTCCACACATCCTCCCTGCTCAGGAGCCTCCGGTCCAATCAGGGCTGTGGGAGGCGGAGCCCACCAAAGGAAAAGCAGCCGCCGTCAGGCGGGCCCGCGCCTGTCGGGCCCGCGCCTGAGGGCCCTTTGGCACGGCCCTTAGGCAAAGGCCCTTTCGGAAGGTCTCTGAAGATCCCAACAAACAGCAACGAAAACAACCCACAGCCCGCACCAACCCACAAGGAGATCTATTCACCTGCTCCAGTGAGACCACCGTATGATCTCACAGCAAGTACACTACAACGTTTTACTCAAAAGTTTGCACTCAACTGCATCTCCGCATGAGAATAACCCCCATATTGCTAAAAACTGCAAACCTGTTCTGTTCATAGAAACCAAGTTCTCAATAGCTACTGTCCTCTAGCCACCACTAACTGACCACATATTCCTAACCCAGTCTTATACTGTTGCCAGTAGTCATACCTCTTCTTATTTCTATACTGTTGCCAGTAGCCACAGTATACCTCTCCTATCTTTTATACTCAATAGTTAACTGTCCACCAGCTATCACTAACTGACCACATATTCCTAACCCAGTATTATACTGTTGCCAGTAGTCATACCTCTCCTTATTGTTATACTGTTGCCAGTAGCCATACCCCTCCCTTAATATCTTACTGTTGACAGTAGTCACACCGTAATCTTTACCATAATCTTTATACTGTTGCCAGTAATCATACCCCTCCTTCAAGCCTATACTGTTGTCAGTAATCGTACCTTTTCCATAATCTTCACCATAACCGTATACTGTTGCCAGTAGTCTTACCTCTCCCTTAATCCATACTCTCGCCAGTAGTTATCATAATTTGCAGTAGTCCCCATTTCAGTAGTCACACTTTTACCATAATCATATCCTGCTTCAGTAGTTATCCGACTGATGTCAGTACCCTTTCTAATCACTATATTCCGTACTATATCACTGTATTGAACCACCTACACTATAACATAGCCTTTACAATACTGTAACATAGCCTTTATTATACTGTATTGAACCACAATATCTTTACAATACTGTAACATAGCCTTTATACTGTATTGAACCACAATATCACTGTACTGTAACATAGCATTTACTACACTGCAACATAGACTTTATCATACTGTATTTTGTAACATTGCCTTTCCTATACTGTATCTTGTATTTTGTAACATTGCCTTTACTATACTGTATCTTGTAAACTCCCTCTCAAATAATCCAAGACTCTCACACACATCCCTTACCAACAAACTAAAATGGCTCTCCACCTAATCACCTTTCTCAGTTTTTTCCTCCTCACAGACTGGCTAGGGACCTCCCTTGCCTACTCTCCCCCCACCAATTATATACCGATCCTCAAGAACCGCGGAAAACAGTGGTCTAACAACCCTTACCATCAGCCAGATAAGGAAGCTCGTATACGACACTCCCACCTCATCCATATAGCAATACATCAAACCAACAACCCTAAGCAACACAACCCCCAATTCCCACAAAACCTAAGATGTGCACTCATAAATGCACGCTCAATTCGGAAAAAATGGCCTGTAATCCTAGACATAATTACCCTTCACAATCTGGATGCACTCATGATCACCGAAACCTGGTTAACTAGAGAAGACAATGTCCTCATCAACCAACTCATTCCACCTAACTTCTCCATACACACAACCCATAGAGAAAACAAGAAGGGAGGAGGAGCACTAATACTCACCAAGTCTGAACTCCTTTTTAACATGACCAGCTCTCTTAGCACAAGCAACCTAGATATAATCACCATAGTAAACAAACAATGCGCCATCAACCTAGTCTACAGAGCCCCCTCAAGCGCACCGGATGATCTTCCCACCATATTAGACCTGGCTGCCAATACCAGCAACCCCCACACTCCTAACTGGATAATGGGAGACCTCAATCTCCCATCATTACAGCAAAACCAGTCATCCTCACTCCTCAACACCATTGAAGACCTTGGATATCAACAGCTTATCACGGAGCCCACACACACTAAAGGAAATGTTCTTGATATGGTTTTCGCTCCCCAAGCTGTATCTGAGCGGAACTGCAACATTGTAAAGTCGATCACCATTGTACCATGGTCAGATCATAAGCTTATAAACCTACTAATTCCTCTGAGCAACGATCATCTTCTTAACAATAGAAAACCGGTCAACACTTGTAGAACAACGAGAGGCTTCCGACCTTTCAATAGAGAACTCATACTATCAAGCACCCAACCACTCCTAAACAACACAGTACACAACCTTGATGAGTCTGTTAGCGCCTGGTTCAACAACCTCAATACCATTGCCCAACTACCACCCAAAAAGAACGTAACACCAAGAAAAAGAACCTCTGCTCCATGGTTTTCCCCTGAATTACAGTCCTCCCTTTCCCATCTACGAAGACTTGAAAAACGCTGGCGCCGATCACTCTCCAGCGATGATCACACAGCCTACAATCAACACCTTACATCTCACCGCAATGCAATCACAACCATAAGGAAACAATACCACACTAATATGCTCAAAAGATCTTTGAACAAACCGCGTGACCTTTTCAACCTGGTCAAATCACTATCAAAGGAACCATCCTCTGAACAAAAAGAAGATATCCACCCACAGGAATTTGCCGATTACTTACAATCGAAACTTCTACAAACAGATGAGCTCTCCAAAACCACTGTACATGAAACAACCTGCATAACACCCCTAACTGCACTCACTACTCCCTCAGATAAACACATTGAAGACACAATTGCCTCACTCAACACCTCGACTGCACAAACCGACCCATGCCCAGCCTTTTGGATAAAGGATCTCCGAAGCTCATTTAGCCCTTTCATTGCTAGACTAATTAACCTCTCCTTTACATCTGGCTCCTTCCCATCTGCTTTAAAGCTCACATCCATTAGACCTCTACTAAAAAACGCGAAATTAGACCCTAAACGGCCCGATTCATACAGACCAATAGCCAGCATCCCCCTGCTAGCTAAAATCTTTGAGAAAGAAGCACAAAGGCAAATTCAAGACCATATAGATTCTGCAGCCCCCCTGGACCATGCTCAACACGGTTTCAGAGAATTCCATGGTGTTGAGACACTGCTTACTACTCTTTTCAACGATGTTCTCACCACCATAGACAAATTACAGCAAGGCGTTGTACTAATCTTCCTGGACATAGCTGCAGCATTCGACTCAGTAAACCATGAGATCCTCCTCGGTCGACTGATGGAAAAAGGCATCTGCAACTCAGCACTTGAATGGTGCAAATCATACCTCGACACCAGAATGCAATTTGTAAAATCCGCAACAGGAGAATCCAAACTCTTCCATCAAAAACAAGGCGTCCCACAAGGGTCCTCTCTCTCTTCCCTCATGTTCAATATCTACATGCAGCCGATCTGCAATATCATCAGATCCTTCAATGTGAAATGTATGATATATGCAGACGATATCCTTCTCTACATGCCATTTTCCACAAAGCAAATGGATCTAATGCCTATAACGAACTGCTTCAATGCAGTCTCTGATTGGCTCCTGTCACAGAACCTCCGCATTCAGCACAAAAAAACTGAGGTTCTCTTTATCTCCAGAGACCCCAACTTCACCCCACCATCACATATAAACGTCAAGGGTGCTGAACTATACACCAAGGAAACAATAAAATACCTCGGAGTAACAATTGACCATCGGCTCAACATGATACCACACATAAACAATATCGTAAAAGCTGTGTACGTCAAGATACGCACGCTCAAGCACCTACGTTCTCTACTTGACCCAGAAGACTTCAGAACCATTTACCAAGCATTAATCTTACCACATTTTGACTTCGCCAACTCAATTCTTCAAGGGCTCCCACAATCCACCTTGAGCCCATTACAGCTCGCTATGAATACTGCTGCAAGGATTCTTCAAGGAGTTTCCAAAAGTGAACATATCACTCCTATTCTCAAACAGCTCCATTGGCTCCCCATACACGGAAGGCTAATATTCAAAACCCTGATTCTTACATTCAAGGCCATCAAGGGTATATCCTCAGACTCACTTTCTGAGCTCATCCAATTAGTTCCATCAAACAGAATTAGAAGACAGGCAGCACTAAATTCCTTAGCAGTACCAAAGGCCATAATAACATGCAATCTATCTACAGCGAACAGAGCTTTCTTGTTTTGCGCACCAAAATGCTGGAACTCCCTCCCTTCCGACATCCGTGCTATAGCCGACCTAACCCAATTCAGAAAGGCCATTAAATTCATCCTATTCTCCAAATACTACCCCACATAAAACATAGCTTAACAGTCCCACCACTTATCCTTCCAATTTTTTCTTTCTCTCTTATTCTCTTCATTCTCGCCCAACAACCATGCTAAATCATGTACATAGTTCGATTATGTGATCTAGTTAACAGACTACATATTCCATGTATATAGTTCTCCCAGTTTGATCCAAGTTGTTACCCCTGTTATATGTAATACCGAACAGCCTGTTGTTCTGGTTTTGTTGTTGTTCCCTGTGAACCGCGCTGATCTCGAAAAGTGCGGTATATAAGAAACTAAAATAAATAAATAAATATAGAATCCTAGCTATGTGTGCCTTATTCTGACGTACCAACTGACATAGATGTAGGTATGTTGACATGAAGGAGCATACTTGGCCAGTAGGCGTAGTCAGGGGCACAGTCTGGGTGGAACAAGGGCAGCGTTCACAAGTAAGCCTATTGATTATAAAATACTTTAATCTATGTGGCTATTTGCATACTTAAAGCATGTTCATTTACACCTGCTATAGACTAGATGTGAATGTCTGCATCTGAATTTAAGACGTGATGTCTATAGCTTATGCTAGGCTTAAAAAAAAAAAGCACATTTTGGCTGCTTTAACCTAGGTGCCTTGTTATAAGGGCCAGCGGGTCCTGGGAGATTCCAGGGTCTTTTGTGTAGGCCCAGATTCAGCCATAAGTAAAATAGATAACTGTCTGCGGCATCAAAATGTGATTGGTGCTGGAGTGTTGCCACTGCTGCTATGTCATATTCTGAGCTTGAGGCCAAAGTACCACTGCCCTTAGACTGGCTGCTCCTGGGCAACAGCAGCAGCAACTCCGATAGCAGAATTTACCCTGTGGTGCTGGCAGGGCCTACAGTGTCCTGTCTCCTCTGCTCACACAGGTTTCCATAGTAACAAGAAGCCCATGTGAGCGGAGGGGATAAGGCATCACAAGACTTGTCGGGGTTGGAGTGAATTCTATCACTATTGCTTGGAACAGCAGCTGTGGAGAACAAGTGGCAAAGGTAAGGAAGTCTGCCGAGGGAAAACAGGGAAATTTCCTACTACCTTGAATATGAGAATTGCCATTTGAAATCTGACCCTGCCTGTGCATTCAATCATCTGACTGAAGGCAGCAAAGAGGCACATAATAAATGCTGCTCTCCTCCTATCAGTGGAAAGGAGGGTGAGTTAGGTTATCATATTTCCATTGGGTGAATCTGGGATTTTTGTTCCCTGTAGTGCTAGTAGTGAGCAAGCAAGCAATTAATTTTGATTGCGGGGTGGGAGGACAGGTGGGAAGTCTAGTGGACTGTCTCCATTGAAAATTATAGTAATTTACTCTCAAAACTGTACCTAAAAGCACTTTCTTTTAAGTTTTGCTACTGCCAAATATTTTTGGGTCTCATACAAAAGCCTCAGGGTTGGCAGGTTATGTTCTGCATAGAAGAAAATTAGTTATGCACCAGAAAAAGTATAATTAGCCAACAATTTCAAAAATGCACATTCCATGTGGGAGTTACATCCAATTCAGTTTACTTTAGAAGCCATATAGCTACTAGATCAAAAATGCAATGTGTGCCTTTGAGTCAGTCCTGACTCCTGGCAACCCAGAAGCTCCTGGGTTCTCTTGGCAGTGTCACTGGAGGTAGATTGCCAGGCCTTTCTTCTGAGGCAATGGAGAGTTAAGTGACTTGCCCAAGGCCACAAGGAGTGCTAGTGGGAATTGAACCCTGGTTGCTTGGTTACCAAAGCAGTAGTTCTAACCACTAGGCTACTCCTCCACTCCAGCTACTAGATCACTGGATTACATAGTTTAACCATGAAACTGAAAATAAAATGCTTTATTCTACCTTTGTTTTTGGATTATTCTTAATCATGTTGGTCCCAATTTCTTTTATTTCTTCTGTTCCCCTCTTTCTTGATTTTCTCCTAGTACCTTCTCCAGGTTCTCCTTTCCATTTTAATATTGTTCTTTCTCCTTTTTTCTTCACTTCCTCCCTTCTCTCTCTCTCTTCATCCTTTTCCTTTTATCTGATTTTCCATAAAGCCTGCCTTCTCTACCTCTAAATCTCTCCCCTACAGCATAATTTCTTCACTTACTATCTATTCATAACCGGATATCACTCCTCTTTTGCCTTATTCCTTTGACCATTTGTCACCTTCCAGTTTTCCCTGTCCCAACACTTTTTTTCATCTCACTGCTCAATCTCTGCCTGAGCAGTTGCTTCTCCATCAATCTCCTGCCGTCTGGATCCTTTCTTCCCCCAACAGCCACTCATTCTCTGGCTCTCTCACCACTCTCCACCATCTCCACACTAATTCCTTCCCCCAGCCATCCTCATTACTCTTACCACCAACGCCACCCTCTCTCAACCATGTCATTTCACTCACCTCCTCTCATGTTCTGCCATCCTCACAGATTTGACTCCCTCATTTCCAGTCATTCTTTTTCATGTCCCCCCCCCCCCCCCCCCGTCTTGGATTCATTTTCACTTCCAGTCATCCTTTTGTTTAGTCTCCCTTTACTCCCAATATCATCTTCTGGTTCTCTTTCTCATACACCTTTCACCATCACCTCTTCAGGCTCTCACACACTCGCTCCACCTTCATAAGATATGCCATACTGGGTTAGACCAAGGTCCATCAAGCCCAGTATTCTGTTTCCAACAGTGGCCAATCTAGGTCATAAGTACCTAGCAGTTTCCCCAAAAGACAGGTTCCTCAATACTTGTTTTGGGTCAAGCAGTGATATCCTGGGTCCCTTTTAATAATGGTTTATAGACCTTTCCTCCAGGAACTTGTTCAAACCTTTCTTAAACCCAGCTCACACTAACAGCTTTTACTACATCCTCCGGTAACAAATTCCAGAGTTTGATTACATGTTGAGTGAAAAAATATTTTCTCTTATTAGTCTTAAATAGGTTACCCTGTAGCTTCATTGCATGTCCCCTAGTCTTTCTATATTTTGATGGTATAAACAATCAATCTACGTTTACCCGTTCCATTCCATTCATTAATTTATAGACCTCTATCATATCTCCCCTCAGCCGTCTCTTTTCCAGGTTGAAGAGCCCTAACCTTTTCAGCCTTTCTTCAAAGGATTATCATTCCATCCCTTTTACCATTTTGGTGGCTCTTCTCTTTACCTTTTCTAATAACGCTACATCCTTTTTAAGATACGGCGACCAGAACTGTACACAATATTCAAGGTGTGGTCGCACAATGGAACAATGCAGAGGCATTATAATATCCTTTGTTTTATTTTCCATTCCTTTCCTTATGATACCTAGCATTCTATTTGCTCTCTTCATTAGTCCTCTGTCTCTCTCTCTCTCTTTTCACTTCTGTCAATCATCACCTTTGTCTCTCTCTGTCCTCCATCCCTCATCTCATAACCTCGGGATCCCACCCTCCCACCCTCACCACTTCTGCTCTCTGTCAGACATCATGACCTCTGCCCTAGCTCAACTCTATCTCTGAATTTCTTTCACACATATTCTCTCCCTGCACACCCCTAGATGTCATCATCATGATGCACCGAGGGCCGTCCAAGGCACACTGGTTGAGAAGCACCGAATTAGGATGTTAAAGCTGAATGCAATCATTTGTTTTTAGCTGCCAATTGAACTATTTAAAGAATGATTGGGCCCAATTCTGCATGGTGCCTCGCGGGACTGCACATCCCAGTAGGGTCTGCAGTCGCACTAGCCGTCCTGCTCAGATTCCACATCCCTCCCTCCCTGCATGGCTAGAGCCGCAGTACTAGCATAGCTGGTGGGGGATGGGAGGGGCGGAGAGTGGGTGGAACGGGGGCGGGCCAAGGTGGCAGGATGTACCGGACTTATTCAGGTCATGGCCCTGTTCGCCCTGTGACTGGGGGTGAGTTGTTCTGCTTATTCCACCGCAGAGGTGGAATAAGCAATTGAAGCTACCCCGATTGGGCTTGGAAACCCCCCTGAAGGCTGGGATCAGCACATGGTAAGTCCCCGCCACCCGATCCGGACACCGGCTGCCCAGCCCGGGGTCGGGCAGTGGGGTAACAGGAGGTCGGTAATGCGGTGGTGGGACCAGCATGTGGGGAGCACATCTATGCAGGGATGCAGGGGCATGCCGGGCTGGCTCAGGGCCTGATCCTGCACCTGTAGGAACGTCTGGCTCCCGCAGACAGAATCAGGTCCTAATGGTCTCGTGCTGCTCAGGGCCATTCAGACAGCCCAGACTTGCTCCTACTGGGATCAGGCTCCATATCTATTGCCATTAGAAGGATACATATGCCTTACTTTAATTTCATAACACACCATAGATTTTCTCTTATTAAGCAGTCTTATTATGAGTAAATCTACTCTTAGAACATTGCTATAAAAGCAGTGATGGAATTTAAAAAAAGTATGGGATAAACACAGAGGATCCCTAAATGGCAAGAGGGTGGAATTAATTTATAGGACATTTCTACTCAAAAGAAACCTTCAATGATGTCTGCATTTCATAAAAATTTCACAAGTGACACCACAAAGTATCCCGTACTTAAAAGCCCAATACATTTAGCACAAATTATTTTTGTTGTACTATATTATCTATGGTGGCTATAAATAAGCTGCTTCTCTTTTAAGTCCTTTTTATTCTGTTTGATAAAGTGATAATGCAACTATTCAAAAATTATCAATATGAAAAACCCTAAAAAAAGGCACTGGGCCAGTAACCAGCACAAAGCAGCAATTATAACCCTTATTCATTTTACTGGCCAAGAGTCCCCAAACACAGTTCTCCAGGGTCACAATCCAATCGAGTTTTCTGGATTTCCACAATGAATATAAATGAGATCTGTTTGCAGTTTTCAACAAACTAAAGAAATTCATTCTATGAATTAAAAAATCCTTAGTAATTAAGAATCTTGGAGCCACTCCAGAAACCTAGGAGCAAGTAACTTGAGACCACTCTTGCTATTCTCACCCTTCCCTCCATATCCCAAAGTTCAAGAAGAGGAGTAGCATCTGCCCCCTCCCCCAAGTTCTCTGTCTCACTCTGTCTTCCTTTCTCTCTCCTTCTTCCGTCCTCCTCAAGGCATCCTCTCCTCTCTTTCCCTCCTTCCCCTTCTGCCCTCATCAAGGCACACTATCCTTCCCCAACTCCTCTGCATAGTTCTTGAGGCCCCACAGCCCACCTGCTCCCTAGCACTGCAGATCTTGGGTTCCTTCTGGTTAGTGGTCTGAACCGTTGCTGCCGCCATGTTCTCCTCCCTCCATTTGAGCCAGCACAGCTGAATACAGCATCATCACTTTCCATGGTCCCATGGTTCCATAAAAAGAAAATCAGATCCCGTAGCGGTGGCATCGCCTGGCTGTGACAGCAGCAGCTGGATGATGTCATTGGATGATGGCATCGAGCATGATTTTCAGGGGTCTTCAATTAGAACTGGAAAGGCCAATTTGCTCATGGGGATGTTTTTTTCAGACTTTTCCAGTTATAACTGAAAATCAGAAGCCTTACCATGAATGCTTCAAATATATGCAAATTACTTAGCTGCTAAAGGATTTCTCAGTGCATCTCTTTAACGGAAAGGGCAAAACAGCACTATTATACTGACTAACAACTTCCTTGTAAAAGTGTTCCTACCCTTTTGTAACCTTTGTCATAGACTAAATAGATGAAAATCTCAAAATTCTACATGAAGAATTTGCCAATCCAGGCTGCTTAAACCAGAAAAAAAGAAAACCGAGGAAGAAAACTGGGAGTCTAAAAGGAAAAAGGATATAACAGAGTTCTTTATCTAGCAAAGATAAAAAAAGCCAGAGGGATGGACAGATGGAGATATGGAAAAGGACAGTCAGAAGAGCGGAGAGAAAAGAACAAAGGGGGAAGTGGCTGAATCTTGCACAATCACGGGCTCTTTTATGCAAAATACTTGCCTCTGATTTCACAACAGGCATTATCTTACAGTGCAGAAACATTCAGGTTTTGCTGGGTTTTTGTTTTATTTTCTTAAGGGACAACTTTTAGTAGCATGAATGCTAGCCATTGTGACCAGGACCTGGAATTCAAATGATAATTTACCACTGTCAACCTTTTGCACAGCCACAGTTCTAAATATTAACTAATAAGTGCAATTTATACTGATAGAAATATGAATAGCAATTTATACAAGAATATAAAAAATATATTTTATTCATGTGGAGGATAATGTTGTAAACTCTTGTGAAGTTAGCACACAGTATCTGAGAGTACGTGCGTACTTTACTTTTATAAAATAGTGGCATAAATAGTTTAAAAATCAAGGTTCAGGCATTAACGCCTGCTTTAGAGTAAGTGTAAATTCCCATGCTTAGATTTTTCAAAAACGGGCATCCGTTATAGTATTTTATAACTTTTATGCATAAATTTGTGCTCCTCCTTGCTTTGTCCAAACTCTGCCCTTGAACATGCCCGCATTGGAAGTACGCACAATAGGACATAAGGCGTATACTTGCAGAATAGCAGCTCCCTAACATACACGTGCAAGTCCTTGAAAATGAGTGACTTATGCACGTCCGTGGCACAGATCTTCTGTGGCTCCTTATAAAATCAGCCGCTACGAAGCATGATTTCTAAAGGTTAAAGTACATTAATGAAATTAATGCGCATTGAGCGCCACCGCGCCTATAGACGTAAAAGGGCTGTGGACACTTAACGCGCATTAAAGCCTTTAATAAACATGCCCCTAAGTGTTGTCTTTCATGTATCCGACTAATTGAATGATTTTTAGTTGAATTACCACTGTGAGCATGCTGTGCTGAAGCTAGTTATGAAAAAAACCTCTTAATTAGTATGTTATGGCACCATCACTGCGATCCTTGCAGTTCTAAAGGGCCTAGAATATGGGTTTATTACAATGATATCACGATTCTTGTAATTTTTTATTTCAATACAAAATGGAAAGAGATAATGGAGCTGTGCTTTTAAATGATAGGTATGGTTAGTTGCTCTAACGTTTTCCATTTAGGAGGTTTTAACGGCTGATTAAATTAGTAATTATGAGGGGAGCTGTGAGGTTTATTATTCATTATCTGAAATTAAGGACTGTACTCATAAATACACCATGTAGAAAAGCTCTTAGTTTTTCACAACATTTAATTGGAAAAAATACAGATACTTTTTTGAAATAAATTGGAAACATCTGAACGTTCCAGACATCCTGGCTCTTCCCTTACAATGACCTTTCCAATTAACACCAATACATTTTCATTTAAAAAGTGTAAAAACAAATTTTGGAGGCAAAATAGAGAACACGACCAAAGGAAATAGCTTTACTGCACAAGATTTGACAATTCTGTTGTATTCCACTATCTAGATGTTATAATGTATTAGTTTTTTAAAAAAGTATTTTATGACTTTATATTACTAGCTCATGCTTAGTTCTATTTAGCTGAATACAGTATAAGAACATAAGAACATAAAGATGTGCCATACTGGGTCAGACCAAGGTCCATCAAGCCCAGTATTCTGTTTCCAACAGTGGCCAATCTAGGTCATATGTACCTAGCAGTTTCCCCAAGGGACACAGGTTCCACAATGCTTGTATTGGTTCAAGCATTGATATCCTGGGTCCCTTCTTAATAATGGCTTATGGACCTTTCCTCCAGGAACTTGTCCAAACCTTTTTTAAACCCAGCTACACTAACAGCCTTTACTACATCCTCCGGTAACAAATTCCAGAGTTTGATTACACGTTGAGTGAAAAAATATTTTCTCTTATTAGTCTTAAATAGTTTACCCTGTAGCTTCATTGCATGTCCCCTAGTCTTTCTATATTCTGATAAGGTAAACAATCGATCTACGTTTACCCGTTCCACTCCGCTCATTAATTTATAGACTTCTATCATATCTCCCCTCAGCCGTCTCTTTTCCAGGTTAAAGAGCCCTAACCTTTTTAGCCTTTCTTCATAGGAGTATCCTTCCATCCCCTTTACCATTTTGGTGGCTCTTCTCTGAACCTTTTCTAATAACTCTATATCCTTTTTAAGATACGGCGACCAGAATTGCACACAATATTCAAGGTGCGGTCTCACCATGGAACGATATAGAGGCATTATAATATCCTTTGTTTTATTTTCCATTCCTTTCCTTATCATACCTAGCATTCTATTTGCTCTCTTGCCTGCCACTGCACACTGGGCCGAGGGTTTTAACATGGTATCCACAATGACGCCTAAATCTTTTTCCTGGGTTGTGGTTCCTAATGTGGAACCTTGCATCGTGTAACCATAGTTTGGGTTGTTCTTCCCTAGGTGCATAACCTTGCACTTGTCCACATTAAATTTCATCTGCCATTTTGATGCCCAGTCTTCCAATTTATCAAGATCCTCTTGCAATTTTCCACAATCCTCTTGGGTTTTAACAACTTTAAATAGTTTTGTGTCATCTGCAAATTTGATAACCTCACTCGTTATTCCACTTTCCAGGTCATTTATGAATATGTCAAAAAGCAGCGGACCCAGCACAGATCCCTGGGGTACACCACTATTCACCTTTCTCCATTGGGAAAATTGGCCATTTAGCCCTACCCTCTGCTTTCTATCTTTTAACCAGTTCCTGATCCACAATAGTACACTGCCTCCTATCCCATGACTCTTTAGTTTTGCCAAAGGTCTCTCAAGAGGGACCTTGTCAAAGGCTTTCTGAAAGTCCAGATACACAATATCAACCGACTCACCTTTGTCCACCTGATTATCCACTCCTTCAAAAAAACATAACAGGTTAGTAAGACAAGATCTTCCTTGTCTAAAGCCATGTTGGCTGTCTCTCATTAGTTCATGACTATCTACATGCTGAGTAATTTTATTCTTTATGATGGTTTCTATCATTTTTCCCGGTATTGACGTCAGGCTCACCGGTCTGTAGTTTCCCGGATCACCCCTGGAACCCTTTTTAAAAATTGGTGTTACAATGGCGATCCTCCAATCTTCAGGTATTAGAGATGATTTTAATGATAGTTCACAGATTACTAATAGCAGGTCTGCAATCTCATATTTCAGTTCTTTCAATACCCTTGGATGTATACCATCCGGCCCAGGTGATTTGCTACTCTTCAGCTTATCTAATGGTTGTAATACATCTTCTCGATGTATCGATATTTCCTTCAATTCTTCTGCACCTTTAAATACCACTTCAGTCATGGGTAACATCCCTACATCTTCCTCAGTAAAGACTGAAGCAAAGAATTCGTTCAGTCTCTCTGCTATCGCCTTGTCGCCTCTTAGTGCTCCTTTAACCCCTTTATCATCTAATGGACCAACTGACTCTCTCACAGGTTTTTTGCTACGAATGTACTTGAAAAGGTCTTTACTTCGCCTTTTTGCTTCTGCAGCAAGCTTCTTCTCAAATTCTCCCTTTGCTTGCCTTATCAATGCCTTGCATTTGACTTGCCAGTGCTTGTGCTGTTTCCAGGTTTCGTCGTTTGGCTCTTTTTTCCATTTCCTGAAAGATGCTTTTTTGGCAACAACAGCCTCTCTGACCTCAACTTTAAACCATGCTGGCAGTTTTTGGACTTCTTTCCACTTTTCTTAAAGCGTGGAATACAGCTGGTCTGGGCTTCCAAGATAGTATTTTTCAACAACAGCCAAGCCTGATGTACGTCTTTAACCTTTGCAACTGCTCCTTTTAGTTTTTTCTTGACTGTTTTCCTCATTTTATCATAGTCTCCCTTTCGAAAGTTAAAAGGTAGTACTGTGGATTTCCTTACTATCCCTGCTCCACTAATTAAATCAAAGGCGATCATGCTATGATCACTATTGCCAAGTGGCCCCAACAACCTTATCTCTTGCACTAGATCTGGTGTTCCACTAAGGATTAGGTCTAATATGGCTTCCCCTCTGGTTGGTTCATGAACCAGCTGCTCCAAGAAGCAGTCATTTATTTCATCTAGGAACTTTATCTCCCTAGCATGTCCTGACGTGACACTGACCCAGTCGATACCGGGGTAGTTGAAATCACCCATTATTATTACTGTGCTGTAACTTTTGTTAGCTTCCTTGATTTCTTTGAGCATTTCATCATCCATTTGGTCATTCTGGCCAGGCGCTCGATAGTACACCCCCACTGCCATTGCCTTCCCCCTTTTACATGGAATTTCAATCCATATAGATTCTACAGCAGATTTTGTTTCCTGCAAAACTTTAATCCTTTCTGACTCAATGCCCTCTCTAACATAGAGAGCAACCCCCTCCACCAATTTGATCAGCTCTATCATTACGATATAGTTTGTACCCAGGTATCACAGTGTCCCACTGGTTGTCGTCCTTCCACCATGTCTCTGATATTCCAATCATATCTAACCTTTCATTTAGTGCTATATATTCTAACTCTCCCATCTTATTTTTTAGACTTCTAGCATTTGCATACAAGCATTTTAGAGTAGAAATGTCTCTGTCCCCAGAAGGCTTCTAATCTAAGTCTGCACTTGAGACAATGGAGAAAAAAGTGACTTGCCCAAAATCCCATGGAGCATCATTAGGATTTGAACCCTGGTTTCCCTGGTTCCCTACTACTACTCCTACTACTACTGAGCATTTGTATAGCGCTACAAGTCGTACGCAGTGCTGCACAGACATGTAACAGACAGTCCCTGTTCATCAGAACTTACAATCTAGTCAAGACAGACAAGACAGAGGTGAAGACAGGGATAAAACAAGGGGGAAAGGTAAAGAAACAAGTAGATCAGGAGAGTCAAGATCCAAAAGTAGCAGCAAAGAGGTGAGTTTTCAGCCTGGATTTGAAAAGGGTCAGAGAAGGTGCCTGGCATATAGACACAGGTACTTTGCTCCAGGTGTAAGGTGCAGCAAAGTGAAAGGAGCGAAGTCTGGAATTAACAATAGAAGAGAAGGGCACAGATAGAAGCAATTTGCTAGAAGAGCGGAGTTCCCGAGGTGGGGGGGTGTAATGAGAGATAAGAGAAGAAAGGTAGTGAGGAGTTGCAGAGTAAATGCACTTATAGGTCAGCAGGAGAAGTTTGAACTGGATGCAGAAATGGATAGGGAGCCAATGAAGTGACTTGAGAAGAGGGGTAATATGGCATGATGAGGCTGGCGGAAGATTAGCCACGCAGCAGAGTGCTGAACAGATTGAAGGGGAGAGAGATGATTCAAAGGGAGACCAGCAAGGAGTAGGTTAAAGTAGTCAAGATGGGAGGTGATTACAGAGTAGATAAGCATCTTAGTAGTGTGATCAGAAAGGAATGGGCGGATTTTGTTGATGTTATAGAGAAAGAAACGGCGGGTCTTAGCTATCAGATGGATGTGTGTGGAGAAGGAGAGAGAGGAGTCAAAGACAACTTTAAGGTTGCGAGCCGAGGAAACAGGAAGGAGTAGTTATCCATAGAGACTGAGAAGGAAGAAGAGGAGAGGAGGTTTTAGGGGGAAAGATAAGAAGCTCAGTCTTGGCCATGTTCAATTTCAAGCGGCAGTGAGACATCCAAGGAGCAATGTCAGAAAGGCAGTGCTGCTTGGATGTCTCACCGCCGCTTGAAATTGAACATGGCCAAGACTGAGCTTCTTATTTTTCCCTACTTCTCCATCATATAATGTTAATGGAATAAGGTGCTGGATACATATTAAGAGTGATTTTATGAAAGGCTGCCTAATTTGAGAGTGTAAGTAGCTCTTATTGGTAGCCTATTTTGAAAAGACACATAGGGACATGTTTATTAAACCACATTAGACTTTTGCAGCTAATATGACATGTCAGTGCAAACAGCGCTGCATAAGCTGCAAAGGCCGTGCCGTATCTGCAGAGAACGCGGTCAGACGGCAGCAGGGATGCAGCTAACACGCCCGCTGAAGTAGTGTTAGTTGTACACACACTGTTTGCAACTCTGGCAATTGCCAAGCAGTTGATGTGTGTGGTAACCATGTGATACAGACACACCCACTCTCTGCCCTCATCCAAATGCACAGTTAATGTGCGTTCTTCGGGGGTCGGGCTGCGGGGAATTAACTTTGTGGGAAGCGGCCGGCATCGCGTCTTTTAAATGGAGCCGCGGTGCCATGGCAACAGGATGCCATGGTGCCGCGGCTCCATTTAAAAGCCCTGGCTGAGTTAGCCGGGCTAGCTCTGTACATGCAGGCTGGGACTGAATCGCAGTCCCGGCCTGCACGTACAGTGCTATCCACAATTCTGATCCCACGGGGTTAGACGTGCCCCGTGGGATCAGAATCGCGATCTCCTTTGTACATCCGGGTCAGTCCGGATGTACAAAGGAGATCTACGTCTTCAATGGAATCAGGCCCAAAACGCCTATTGGCAGCAAAGTACTACAAATTCCTTTATAAAATGTACACACTAATAGAATACCTCACCTAGGTCACACATATAGAAAACAGACCCTCCCCAAATGCAGAATAAATGACCATAAATATGAAATAGACATATGCAGACTAAAACCGAATTTTTCTTTACTGTTATCCAATCCAGTCTCATCCTTTCCTTCCTGTTCCCTGTGGATAAGGGTGGAGGAGGCTCGATTTGGAAGGAGCCTGCTTCTTTGATCTGCACTGTATTTCGTGGACTCTATCCACTCCCCCTCCGTTCCTGCTCCTTGCCACTGCCTGAAAGGGAAGAGACTGGAACAGGAGGTAGAGAGTTCTCTCTGCGGAGATTCAGGTTCTGGCTAAGAGAATCATCAGGACTCATTTATTCATGGGCCTCTGTCATGCAGATCCTGGTAAAAGCAACCCTCACCTCTCTCAGACTTAAAAATTAAAATCAGTTTCACCAACTTGAGTAGGTGCACAAACTGTACTTAGCAAAATAGTTTGGCATTTCTGCACTATGTAACGACATGTGACTTTTTACCTGCTGTGAAAACTATGTGCATGTTTATTGCTATGCCTAAGAGATGACACAGTCATGGAGTTAGGGGTAGATTGGGCAAAAATAGCAACTACATAAAAAGTCACTGCTCCATCATTTTTCATGGGTTCTTTGACTAATACATTCAAGAAGGCTGATATTCAAAGGGTTTATATTCCTAATTTGGGAATTATGCTCCTAAATTGGCCTTGTTCAAAAATTTACTAGGGTCAAATGCTCAAAATTTCACTAAACTTCTAATTTAGGAGTCTAAAAAGTGAATTCCAAATGAGTGGACTTAGGATGGGGAAAAACGTTTGGAGCTAAGCACTAATTTTCAGCACTTGGCATCACAAGGTATCTAAATTAGGCTCATAAATGTAGACACATGAACGGCAGGCATAATTTTTAAGCTCCCGAACTTGGTGACGTTTCAGTAGAAAAACTTAGGCTCTTGTTAGACTGAAAATAGGGGACAAAGTAAGCACCTAAATTTAGGAGCTCAGCTTTTTTGAATATTGGATCTATAATTTTCATGTACTGAAACTGGACACAAAGGGGGATATTCTATTTGTGCCGGCTGCATGCCCCGACTAACCTCCCCGCTGGTTGTGCGGAGAAGTTAGTTGGGGTGGGTAAGAGGCGGCCCGGAGGCGGAGAGTGGGTGGGCAGTGGGCGGTTGCTGGCCCTGGGAAGCTGCTAGGTACTTGTGATCTGGATTGGCCACTGTTGGAAATAGGATACTGGGCTTGATGGACCTTGGCCTTACCCAGTATGGCATTTCTTATGTTCTTATAGTCTTATGTTAAGCTCTCACTCTCCCAGCAAAACATCTGGAGGGAGTAGAGAAGAAGACATTCTGATTTCCACAATAATTTTCATGACCTAAAAGAAAATGGAAGGGAAATGAGGACATTTGTTTTCTGATCAGCATGCCAAAACATGTCTCCACTTGCAAAATAGCAGGTCAGGATGTGTATGTGAAACACAGAAACATGACGGCAGAAAAAGACCATATGGCCTATCTAGTCTGTCCTTCCATATCAACTACAATAGTTCCCTTTTTTCCTTTAGAGATCCTCTGTGTTGGTCCCATGCTTTTTTGAATTCAGATACAGTCCTCATCTCTACTACATCCACAGGGAGACTATTCCACGCATCTACCACTCTTTCTGTAAAGAAATATTTCTGCATATTACTCCTGAGTCTATCCCCTTTCACCCCTCATCTTATGTCCCCTCATAGCAGGGCTTTCTTTCAATCAAAAGAGGCTCTCGTCTTGCGCATTTATGCCATGGAGCTATTTAAACGTTTCTATCATATCTCCACTATCGTGCCTTTCCTCTATGCATATTAAGATCTTTAAGTCTGTCCTCATATGCTGTATAATGAAGACCACTAACCATTTTAGTAGCCACCCTCTGCACCGACTCCATCCTGCTATATCCTTTTGAAGGCGTGGTCTCCAAAATCACACACAATATTCCAAATGAAATCGCACCAGAGACTTATAAAGAAGCACTATCAGCCTTTTTTCTGCTTGGGTGCATTCCTCTTTTTATGCTCCCAAGTATTCTTCTGGCTTTTGCCGTCACCTTTTCTACCTGTTTAGCCACTTTAAGATAATCAGAAACAATCATGCCCAGGTCCCGTTCTTTCATGGACGGAAGTACTTCACCCCCTACACTGTATTGCTCCGTTGGATTTTTGTAGCCCAAATGCATGACCCTGCATTTTTTTTGCATTAAATTTCAGCTGCCAAATTCTCGACCATTCTTTAAGCTTAGCTAGATCCTTCCTCATGTTACGTACACCTTCCTGTCTGTCTACTCTATTGCAGATTTTGTTATCATCCGCAAAGAGGCAAACCTTACCCGACAGCCCTTCTGCAATATCACTAACAAAGATGTGGCATGGGATAGATGTCCCTATTCTATACTTTTGCTGTGAGGTCATCTATGTGGCCGTGAGCACTGATACCTACTTTAGGCATGTGCAAGTTTCTGAAATCGGGGTGAAACTTGTATGTGGCTGGCCTTTTTTCATACATTTTGATTGGTACGTCCCAGATTGTACCTATACATTATTTCTAAAATATGCCTTCACATCTAAAGCTGTGCCATAATCCATTCAAATGGTGAGGCCTTACAATTACTGGTTTAGAGAAATCAGGAATTGGGATTCGGCAGAAGCCTGGGACTCGATTTTGATCCAGTTAGAACAATTACACAGGTACACTACCAAAAAACTGCCTCCAGTTTTGCAACTGATTCCTATAGATTTTGGGGTGCTGAATCCAGGAAAAATAGCCAAAATGTTCCATCACGTCACATTTTCTTGCAAAATTAGATTTCTTACCCATATAAGGAATGTTCACATAATTTCTTTTTAGCCGACTGCAGTTTATTTTCTTGGCCCAAAATAGAGGTTGTAATGGTTAACTAACTAGAAACACTCCCTCATGATATTTTAGAGTGTTTTGTATTCATTTATACATTAACAGGACAATTGGGAGGCGGGGGGCTAAATCCAGTACTCGCGCTGGCGCATGTTCTTTCCTGTTCGCCTCGCCTCGTTCGCTCGCTCAAACACGATGGTTGCGACATGAACGTTCCTGTCAAATTTCAGTTTCTTGCAAGTTCATTATTACCTTTTGTTGCTCAGTCGTAATCCAGCTTTATTCCGAAGTGGTTCACTACAGTTGTAGTTTGCAGTGCTGTGTATTTGTGATGGCTCACAGAGCCAGAGGTTGCGTCAACTCTCCGGACAGTTTTTGTTTTATTTGTGGGGAATATACCGTGAAAAAGCGGCAGAGGAACATTTCTGCATTTATTAAAAAAGTATATTTCGCCTATTTCGGTTTGAAGTTAGGCGATCAAGACAAACCGTGGGCTCCTCACAAAGTGTGCAAGACATGTGAGGAAGATCTACGCTTATGGATGAAAGGTAAAAAAACAAGCATTTCGTTTTGGAATACCTATGATGTGGCGTGAACAAAGAGACCACAGCAGTGACTGCTATTTTTGCTCTTGCATTGTGAAGGGATACAACTTAAAAAATAAGAACGTAATAAGTTACCCCAACCTTCCCTCAGCAATTAGGCCTATGCCTCATAGCAACGAAGTACCTGTACCTGAACCACCAAAATCTTTGGATCATATTTGTGTGGACGGTTCTGATCATGATGAGACTCATCAGATGGCTTTTCCCGATGAGTCCAGTACTTCCGAGTTTGAAACTGAACCAGATCCGAAACCTGAACTTTTCTCTCAAGCTGAATTGAATGATTTAGTCCGGGATTTAGGACTCCCAAAAGATGCTGCCCAACTGCTAGGTTCTCGGCTTAAACAGAAAAATCTATTGTCACCAGGAACAACTTTTTATTGGTACCGCAACCGCGAGACACAATTTTTGAAGTATTTCAGCAAAGAGGAAGATTTGGTATTTTGCAACGATATATACGGAGTGATGGAAAAGTTTAAACTCAAGTATGATCCTGCTGAATGGCCGCTGTTCATTGATTCGTCAAAAGACAGCATAAAAGGTGTTCTTCTTCATAATGGCAACACATTCGCTTCAGTTCCTATTGCTCACTCTGTTATTCTCCAAGAAAAATACGAGAATTTGGCCCTGATTCTTCAGAAGATTCGTTATGATGAGCATAAGTGGATGATTTGTGGAGACTTTAAAATTCTATCCATGCTATTAGGGCAGCAATCCAGTTTCACCAAATATCCCTGCTTCCTTTGCTTGTGGGATAGCCGGGCCCGCGACCTACACTGGGGGAACAAAGACTGGCCAATCGGGAGTATTTGAGACCGGTGAGAAAAATGTTCTTCATGAGAGCTTGGTACCTCATGATAAAATTATATTACCACCTCTCCACATTAAGTTGGGTCTCATTAAGCAATTCATCAAGTCCCTTCCAAAAGATGGTGAGTGCTTTCGGTACCTTTGCTCAAAGTTCCCCCGACTTTCTGAAGCAAAGCTAAAGGAAGGAGTGTTTGTTGGCCCTGATATAAGGAAAACTCATTTCAGATGGAGCATTCGCTGAAACGATGTCTGAGAAGGAAAAAGAAGCCTGGGATTCCTTCAAGGATGTTGTTCTCAAATTCTTGGGGAACAGGCGGGATGAGAACTATAAGGATATTGTTGCCAGGATGCTCAATGCCTTCAAAGAACAAGGCTGTAACATGAGCCTGAAAGTCCATTTCTTGCACTCCCATGTGAACTACTTCCCAAAAACCTGGGGGCGTACAGTGAAGAACAAGGTGAAAGGTTTCACCAGGACATCAAGGACACAGAGAGAAGGTACCAAGGAAGATGGAACACCACTATGATGGCTGATTTCTGCTGGTTGCTGCTGCGGGAAACCCCAGATGAAAAATACGCCAAGCAGCGCACCAAGAGAAGCATTCGGGGGAAGAAGAAACGGGCCCCACCAGGAGATTGATTGACCCAAGAATGACTTTAAATCTAAACTGTGTTGACAAATATCGTGTTTTTACTAAACTTTGAAATAAAAATTTGCTAGTTATTACCACAGTGTCGGATCTCATTTATTATAATTTTATTTTCACACCATCGGGTGTTTGTCTTCATGTATTGCAATGGTGCGGTTTGCGTTTTCTATTCTTACATACATACCTGTACAACATTTTTTGCACATTTCTTTGCTTTGCATTGAGTCTAACCTCGCTCTTATATGCTCAATGTTTGTGCACATGTATGTGGCTGTTTTAAGTGCAGACAATTTTGCTACCATCACAGTTTGTTTTGTTGACATTACTCTATTCTTATGTGCTGCCCTTGTTACAATTTTCTTTATTCTTATTTGAATAACTACAAACAATTAGTATAAAGAATTCATCCAAGAAACTTTTATCTCGATCGCACTCAATCTGAAACGTTCACCTCAAACTGCTAACCCAATGTAGCAAAAAATCTGTACGTGATGGAGCAAATTGGTTACCAGATGTGGATTCAGCGCACCAAAAAACGTAAAAATCAATCGAAACATTAGAGGCAGTTTAAAAAAAATTTTTTTTAGTGTACCTGTGTTATTACTGGTGTGCACTACATTAAAACTCTGTTTGCAGTTCACTAATTGCCCACTCTTGTTAGGTCAAATTCTTGTTTAATTTCTGTTGCTAGAAACTTGTACAAATCTAATTTATATAGCCAGCAGGTCTATTTTGTATTTTGCTAATTCTTTGACGAAACGTTTTTGTTATTGAATGTTTGGATTTCAACCTTGGCTTTGTTTTTTGTACTTGTAAATGTCTGTAAAAGCTGTGCAAGAGAACGATCAGGTGTTCTGGTATATCCATGATGAGTATACCAGAATACCTGGTCGTTCTCTTGCACAACCTTTACATTAATCAAGAAGCAGTGGAACTAGGAGAAACAGAATGGTTTAAAATCAGCAAAGGTGTACGACAAGGCTGCATACTTTCCCCCTGCTTCTTAATTTATATGCAGAACAAATCATCAGAGAAGCAGGACTGTATGAAGGCAACAGAGGTGTGAAGATTGGTGGAAGACTCATCAACAATCTTTGCTATGCTGATGATACCATATTACTGGTTGAAAGTGAAGTCGATTTGAAACATTTGCTTCTCAAGATCAAGGAATATAGTCTTAAAATGGGTCTGCACCTTAACGTTAAGAAAACAAAGATCCTGACAACTAGCAAAATGAATATATTCATGATTGATGGAGAAGAAATTGAAATAGTTGTCAACTTTAACCTACTTGGATCAACTTTCAATAAAGAAACAACAAGCAGTCAAGAAATCCAACGATGCATTGCTCTTGGCAGAATGGCTATGAAGGACCTAGACAAGATTCTGAAGAGCAGAGATGTCTCTCTCCATACAAAGATTTGACTTGTCCAAGCCATGGCATTTTCAATAACATCATATGGATTTGAAAATTGTACAGTGAAAAAGATAGGAAGAAAATTGATGCCTTTGAATTATGGTGCTGGCAACGAATACTGTGTATACCATGGACTGCCCAAAAGAACAAACCAGTCTGTACTAGAGGAGATCAAACCTAAGCTTTCTTTAGAAGCTCAGATGACAAGACTTTGACTTTGGACACATCATGCAAAGAGAGAGATCATTAGAGAAAGACATCATGCTTGGCAAGGTAGAAGGACAGCGCAAAAGAGGAAGGGCAGCAATGAGATGGACTGTTACAACAACAGCAGCTATGGGTGCCAGTCTGTCAACAATGAACCACCTGACTGAAGACCGAATACAATTTAGGACAACTATCCAGAGGGTTGCCATGAGTTGACACCAACCTGAAGGCACTTAACAACAAGAACAACAAATGTCTGTATATATTTCTGGTGAACTGTTTCTTGGTTTATGATAGTAAAGCAAAAGGTTTTGTTTAAACACTCTATTTTCATTTTGAGCACAGCACACTATAGCCACTATTTCCATTACAGCTAGCCAACTTCACTGTACCTGATACAATGTTCTTTGAACCTGGAATTTCCAGGGACCAGAGCACATATCTAAAGCACATAAAACCTCCAGTCTCCTGAAGGTGTCTCAGGACCTGTTTCCTATGGGTTTCCAGCAACTGAAGTGCAGAAAGGATAGTCTCGGATTACACATGCTTACTCAATAGCACTCGCCTAAAGCATGCATCTAAGTCCTTCAAATAGGGACTTGGGTGCCTAAGTGGCACATAAGTTTAAGTGGTTCCCTTAAAGAACCAGCCCCAAAAAGCACATAGCATGGGACATTGATGTTCAAGTTGTGGAACCTTTTGTAAAATAGGTGGAAGGATGTTTGCAAAATATGTGTGCATTTGCTTGCACATATGGCATGAGCACGAATTCCAAAAACCCACACGTGCAGCTTCCACATATAAATCACTCGGTAGCTTCCACATATAAATGTTGGCAATAATACACGAAAGTGTAGGTCTTCACCATTTCCACATATAAGTGCCAGCAAGTATACATATAAGAGCCATATTCCAAACAATTATATGTATAAATGCAGCCAATTAAGGACCAAAGCCTGAAAGGTAAACTTCTACATTTCAAAATTTATACAGAGTATCAGGAGGTGAAGCTCAATTGCCCTCTCAATCCTTCATTTCAAATCCTGGGTGAAACAAGCAGTTTGCAGAAGCTTATCCATGCCTCAGAGGAGGTGTAACAGCCTATGGGGAAATCATAAATCATTTTTGGGCCCGCTCAAACCATGTCCAAGACATGTCTCCTTTGAATCCAGATGTCCTGGGCTATGTATACATGTAAGTAATGATATTCTGAGAGCAACATTTACATAGCTCAAAACCTGTATTTAGATTTATAGATGACACACAAGGTTTCTAAAATGACCTCCAAAACTTGTCAGTCTGAATCAAATGGGCAAAATGAAACTCCTTCCCTGTGTAAAACACAGGTGCCAAAGACCATTCTTTTTAGGTGTATTTCGTATCAAGCAAAATTGCCTATTGTCGAGGGTCAGTCCATTTGTCTGTCTGGACATACCTTAGCTTTGTTTGCACATGAGTAAAAAAGCTATGCCTACAAAGACAGAATGCAGCAGGCCATACACCTATCCCTGACCAAACACACACGCACACACACACACACACACACCCTACTTCTGCATCCCTGACCAAACACACACACACACACACACACACACACTACTTCTGCACCACACACAACACACACACACAGACACCCTACACCTGCATCAAACCCACAAACGCTATCTCACAATAGACACAGATATAGACACCACTAGTCATAAAGTACCTCATAGAGCCTCACAGCCCCTGCTGCCCTAAGGAGACACATTTTATCATGTCTCTTTTCTCCCCCTCCCCAAGCATATATGAGTTTGCAAAGGGAAGAGGGGAAAATACACCATTTTGTCAGTTCATTAATCTTCTTGCAAGTCTTATGTCCTTCATCTAAGCACTCACATATGGTAACCATGCACTCCATCAATGAAACACGCCTGTTTGCAATGCTTACAGCATGTACTTTTCAACGTATTATTTCTTTTGTTTGCTTTCCATAACTGGGACAGCTGCATTGGGCTAACCTAGTTCCCCTTGTGGTTAATGGTTAGAAAGGAAGTATTCTGCAAAACTGAACACATGAAAGTGCATTTTACAGAGGATGTCGAAGTACAATCTGGGACGTCAAGGCCAGAACACCTGAAAGTAAAAGCAGGTACGTATACGTTCAGTCCCGATTTCACAAATGTGGACATGCTCGATGGGGATGTGGATGGAGACATCTACATAGATGTCTCCAGAACAGCATCCCAGAATAGAGATGTCTAATAGCACAGTGGTTAGAAAAGTGGATTAGGAGCAGGGTAGCCAGGGTTCAAATTCCAGAGTGATCATAGGCTAGTTACTACTCTCCAGCTTCTCTACACTCTTTGGATGTTTTAAGGCCAAAACAAGCACTGTCCTGATGGCTATTGGTGCCTGGAGCAGGTCTAAATGTGGATGTGCCTGCACACGTCCCTGATGTTTCTGGAATCAAACGGGAACTTGGAAGTCCATTGCACCTCCTCAGACACACCTTCACCACACCCGCTGCCTGACATCCATAGAATGGGCTTTCTGTCTTGAGCTAACTATAATTTAAAAGCATATCTTGCACTCAAACACGTGGAGGTACATTCCAACCTTTCCGTCCAGCCCCCTGTGCGGCCAACCCAGAAGGGGGACGCCCAGAGTTAGACCCGATTCTGATCCCGCGGGGGCTAGATGTGCCCATGGGATCAGAATCGGTTCTACAGGCTGGATGTGCAGGCCAGGCCCCAATTCTGATCAGCCTGCATGCCCAGCCACATGCCCGGCTACCTCAGTGAGGCTCCTGAATGAAGCTGCTGTGCCATGCTGTGGCATCCCATTGCCATGACACCGCGGCTCTATTCAGGAGTCACGATCCCCAGCCGCCTCCAAAAAGTTTATTTCCCCGCAGCTGGACCCCTGATCTGGCCTCCCATGGCCAGGGTCTGGCTGCGGGGAACTTACTGCACCCCCTACCTTACTTTCCTAGCCCGGCAGCATGATCCCCCGATGTCCAGGGGGACTTATTCCACCTCTGTGGTGAAATAAGTCCCCTGTCTAAGTTCACAGAACCGGACATACAGGGCTGACCTCTGAATCGACCCTGTACGTCTGGGGTCATAGCCCACCCATGCCCCACCCTTGTTCTGCCTCCGGAACACCCCCTCCCATCCCCTTCTAGGCCTCCCCATACAAATGTGCTTTTCATATGGGGAGGCTTTAGCCAGGGCCAGCAGGGGAGCGAATAGCAGGGATGGACGTTCAAATGGGATTCCATCCCCACTATTCGCTGTTCTGAACGACCCGCATAAGAAATTATAATCATCATAATTTATTGCACTTTATGACTAGTACAGAGGTCTGAGACAGTTATGAAAACTGCATAGGTATGATTTTGAAGTGTTATTAATGAAATGCTCCTAAATTGGTCTATTTACTGAGCCATGTTGGGTGTTTAATATGGGTTCATACATGCGCTAACAGAGCAGCACCACATTAACTCTTAGCTCATGATGTACTCCTGAAATACTCCCTAGATCTGCTGTTTCTCTCTGAGACCTGCTCAGAGATGGCGAAGAGGCTATTCTTTATTGCTGTCTTCCTCCAGCTTTTCAAGCTTTGTCCACCTCTTGCTTGTCTCAGTCAGGGGGTGGTGTTGCCATTCTCCACCAAGATTCGTTACTCTACTCTGGATCCTTACTCATTCATCTCCCTCTCTCCTACTCTCTTCATGCCCTTTTGTACTATGCCGAAACACTGTTACCACCTTCCCAGACTTACTTGCCCTATGTGATTTTAATATCCATGTTGATAATCTGATCAGGCCCAGAGACAAACTTTTCCTCTCCAATATCTCAGACCTGTCTCTTTACCAACACATTCTATTCCCCACTTATGCTGCAGGACATACCCTGGATCTTCTGCTGACCCCTACCACATCCTTTTTAAAGCTGTCCCCCTCACCCCGACTACCTATTCCCCTGGACCAATCATTTTTGTGTCATTTTTAACTTTCTCATCCTGTTTCTCATCCATCTCCCTCAACCTCCTCTTCTTCTTCCTCCTTGGCGTCTCATTACAGATTCCACTCTTCAAGCGTTTCCTCCCTCCGACTCTATTTCCATCTGACTTTAACTCACTTTCAGCTGATTCACAGACTCTCACTTGGAACACAGCTCATCTTTCAGCCATCGATTCACTTGCTCACCTCACTTCCAGAACTTGTTCGCTGAAGCCCCACTGTCACCCCTGGTATCACCCTGGCCTTCCTCTTTCCCATCACCATCTTTGCCGCTTGTGTACTCCTTCTACCCTAACCACCTTCCATAATTGTCATGCCTGCTACAAATCAGCCATATTGTCTGCCAAAAAGCAATACTTTGACTGTCTCATCTCCAACACTAAGGACCAGCCTAAGAAACTGTTCTCAGTTTTCTCCCATTTTCTGCACCCCCCTCACAGGCCCCTCTTGCAACTATCCCTACAGTGGAACAACTTGTGTGTTTCTTCCAGAATGAAATTCTTCAATTACAACAAGTATTTTCACCCTTAGAGCAGGATTCCCCTGCTCCCGATACAAGGGAAGATCCATCTTCCAATCGCACTTTATCACATGTCTATTTCCGGTTCAACTCTATTTGTATGTCTCACTTCAAATTCACTTGGCACTCAGTTTTCTATTTCTTTAGGACCTAGCCTTTGGAATTTCCTCCCTGCCAACTTTCGCATTGAACCCACCTGTTCCAAATTTAAATCCTGCCTGAAAACGCACCTGTTTCAACTGGCTTTTGATCTTCCCCCTTAGGTCCATCAGGATTCTGATCCCCAACCTTTCTTCCCTCCCCATTGTCCTTCTCTACCTCTTTTTCTTGACTTTTCTGTAATTCTAAAGGATATCCTCTTCCTTTCCTTTTGTTTTCAACTTGGTTTTTGTACACAGCTCTGCTGGTAGGAAGGGCGGTATATCAGATTTTAATAAACCATAAACCATTGCCACCTTAGACACCTAAGATGTAATGGGCATGAAAAGGTGGGGACTGCACCTTGCAGTTAATGCATGGGTTGTTACCAGCTGACTTCACCTCCAGAAGGGTAGCCACCTGCATTCTGGGCTTCAGCCATCTTAACATAAGGTAGAGATTTTGCCCTACATTAGTGGCTGCAGTGGTTTTCGAGAATATGCAATTGAGCTAAACTATGTATTCATCACTGGCATAACAGATTACTATAAATATGTATTGAAGAGCTTTTCCAAATGCTGTATGAGGTGGCGTAAATTTCACCCAAGCAGCCCTGCAATGTGGGGGGCCCGGGCAGAAAAGGGGCCGATACTGCAGCACAGCAAACTTACTTTAATTTTTTTCTCATGCTAACTCTATTCTGGGCTGGCTGTTAGCTCACAGGCTGAAGTCTCATGCTAATAGCCTTACAATGAGACTTCGGCCTGAGAGGAATGCTTCTGGGCTTGGAATGGAGGCAGCTCGGCAAGCAAATGTACGTTTGCTGCGCAAGGCCTCTGCTGCTGTTGCTTTTCCACCTCCGGAGTGCAGTGGTGTGTGGTCATGCCATGGTGACCAGGGCAGGGAGGGGAGGGGGGTTGTCATGCTGTCACTAGAGTAGGGGGGGCACTGTGGAGCGGGCAAAAATAGGGGAAGCCTCAGCAAAATTTTGCTTGTGCGCTCCCCTACTAGATCTTTCGCCACTCATCTTTCCTGTGTAAGGATTTGTAACAACCCTGTCAGTTTAGTTTTCCCAATAGGAGGTGTACTGCAGTTCTAGAACACAATATAATATTTGTAGTGCTGGCTTTTATAGGTAGGGTTGGTCCGTGTGAATCCTAGTAATGCTGTTATGGTATGGAAAGTTTGCTATAGGCTCTGAATGAAGAGGGGTTTGACACCAGAGGGATACTGATCAGTAATTTACTCTTTCAAAAGGTAGAAAGACTAGGGGACATGGATTGAAGCAACAATGTAGCACATTTAAGATTAATCAAAGGAAATATTTTTTCACTTAGCATCTAATCAAACTTGGAATTCGTTACCAGAGAATGCAGTAAAAGCTGTTAGTGTAGGTGGGTTTAAAAGAGATTTGGATGAGTTCCTGGAGGAAAAGTCCATAAATCATTATTAAGAAGGACTGAGGAAATCCACTGCTTACCTCTAGGTCAAGCAGCATGGAATGTGTGTACCTCTGAGAACCCGACAGGTACTTGTGATCTATAATGGTCACTGTTGGAAACAGGATACTAGGCTTGATGGCCTATCTTATGTTCATATAAGCCACTGCATATGTAAATGTCTTCCAACATTTATGCACTTATTGTTGTATCAAAAAGAGAATCCGATGAAAGACTCAAATGGAATCCACTGTGGTGGCGGCACAGTAATCATTTGCACAGGGCAGCGAAAAAGATAGCACTGGTCTCGCACCCACAACTCTTTCTGCAAACATATATTTCCTTAAATTACTTCAGAATCTGCCCTCTTACCCCTCATCCCAAGACCCTCATTTCAGAATCCCTTTTTTGTTGAAAGTGCCTAACCTCTTTTGCACGCCCTGTAGGAATTTAAATATATCTATCATATCCAAGAAACAGAGAAAATGACGGTAGGTAAAGACCATATGTCCTATCCAGTTTGCCCAACCAGAGCAACTACTAACCTCTATAATCCCTTCCTCTCCTTCAGAGATTCTCTGTGCATGCCCCATGCTTTCTTGAATTCAGACACTGTCCTCATCTCCACAGAAACATAGGGCGCGATATTTAAAAAAAAAAAAAAAAAACTACAACAAAAGATGAACACCTAAATTTCTGCTCATAAAGGAGGCGCCTAAATTTGTGTCCCATTTTCAGCCACATTTATGGGCCTAATTTTTTCACTTGAAAAGTAATCTTCATTTAGGAGCTTAAAACTTATGCTCCTAAATTTAGACCTGCCATTCATTTGCCTAGATTTATAAGCCTAGAGCTCATGGATTGTTTGGTGGTTAGCGGGTAGAATGGCAGGGGGATGTTGCTCCGGCAGGGCAGTAGTTGGCAGCAGTTGTCTCTTTATGTATTGTATTTTATTTTATTTTTTTAATTTAATTTTTATTTTGGAGTGGTTTGGGGGGGGTCCTGCTGGGAGGGGCTGGTGGGGAATTATTGTATTGGTGTTTTATCTGCTGTACACGGCTTTGAATGCCTTGTGCATCAGGCGGTTAACAAATGTTTTAAAATAAATAAAATCAGTGCTAAACTCCTAACATTTTTTCTCTACTCTAACGCCTCCCCTGCTACCACTCACTTTTTATGCTCCCAAATTTAGGATTTCAGTGAAATTCTAAGAATAAACTTAGGCATTCAGCTCTAGTAAATTTTCAAAAAGGCCAATTTAGTAGCATAAATCTCAAAGAAGCATGTTAAAAATCTGTTTAAAAAATGTTTACTAAAACGTGCAAAGCAGTAGCGGAAGGTTTAGCATGCGGTTTGGGCAGCATGCTAAAAAGTAGCACGAGGCTGCACACGAAAACCCCCCTTTCTACCTTGATAGCATGCTTTGGAGTGGCGACTGAGTGGGAAGGGGGTGTTCCCGTGGCAGTGCATCTATCATGGGTGTCTGCAGTCCTCGCTACTTGCGCTTGGTGCAATTAATGTGGGTGCAACTAATGCCACCTCAATGGGTGGCATTAGTTGCACCTGCAGCTATTTTTCCATGTTTAAGCATGATAACTGCATGGGGACAGAAGTACCCAACCCCCTGCTGTTAGCCCATAGCCCCGTGCTGCGTTACTAGTGCGGGCCTTAGTAAACACGCCTCAAATTAGGAGCATAAACCTTATGAATATTGGGCCCATAGGCAATCTGTATCCAAAAAGACAGCTTAAGGAAGTTTACTTCCAAATTTTGCAATGCACTAATTCTTTTTTTTTTCAGACTGCAATAATCTTTTGTTAACAAATTGAGGGCCATTTGTATGTTTACCATGCCCAGCCAGATATTCTGCTTTCCCTTCCCCCTACGAGCTCAAAGTAACCTTTTAAACTAATAAAATCTATGCAGTCTTCATTAGCTTCCACCATACGGGAATTGTAAGGTCAAATGGTCTCAGCTTCCCCTTCCCACCAATACAGGCTCCTTCTTGAAATCAGCTGGACTAATTGGTGTGATACGTGCACACTAGAGGTTTTTTACAGGAACTCCATTTGATTGGAAACAGCCCCGACAGACAAGCGACTGCAGGATGCTATTAATATTTTATTAAAATCTAGGCATGAGGACTAATTCTGATTGTTTTAAGACCAGGAAGCAACCTTATAAAGGAGACTATCAATATGAAAAAGAACTAATCGAGCGCCCCAGGAGACTGCTAACCTTCTGAGAGTGGAGCAGAAGTAAAGCACCTTGAAATTCAGGTTCAGGGTAACACTGATGAAGCCAGTTTATGATGGTTGCTTGCATTAAGGTGTTGAGCTCATCACAGCGATCCAGGCTTTGGCTCTTTATGCAAATCTTCTGCACAGTAGGGATACTGATGGCGAGAGAGGCCAAATCTCACTATTGGACTGCCAGATTATCTTTCTAGGTGCTAAAATATTGCCTATGTAGAGCTACATGTGTAGACAATGTGCTGGAATTGCAATCATGGAGAACAAGAAGTCAAGAAACAACTAAATCATTTTCAATCTTTACTATAAGCTATGCTGGCCAGATGTCCCCAGTTCTAGGGGACTGACCCTGATTTTAGAGCTGTGTCCCGAACTCTTCACCTGTTTGACAGCCTCCTGTCCCTGATTCCAGCAGAGGGGACAGAAAAAAATAAATGATTTTCAATGTAGTGATCTGAATGTGTCAGTGTTTAGAATTTACATGCGTTATCATTATAGCTTGCACAGTACAGGGAAAATGCATCACTTTTTCTATTTCTCTGTGGATTTCTCTTCTTGGAAGTGATATTGTTGCTGTCATGGGATGGATGGACGGGGGGAGGGGGCAGAGTAATAACTCCTCTTCCCTCCTCCATGCCTTGTGGCTCAAACCTAGAACTAAGTCCCCCACCCCCTTCCAATAAGTGTGCAAGATTTGCCTGCAAAACATTCTGGTAATACTATATAAAGCCACGGGCGGAACATCTTCCTGACACAAAATGCCGTGTTTCTTATTACAGTACATGAAACTTCAAGATAATGAGATCATCAGGGCATCGTAATTCTCTTTTCCCCCATCCCACCCCTAAAAATAGAAGACATAAAGACAGGGTGCACGATAGAAAGCACTACTGAACATTTCAGGGGCTTCTTCACCAAAGAACGTTGCTGCTTATTTTTGGGAAAACTGATGCTGCTCATTCTTGGGACTGGCAACGTATTCTGTAATATTCCTGACATTTTTCTACTGTAATTACGAAAAATTGCCTCTGGCATTGTGTTAAACCATTACTTTTCTTTATTGCCAAAAAGACTTCTGACAAACAAGTTTAATAAGATTTGTATTTTGTGTCCTAACACAAGAATTTAGAAAAAAATCTTTGCAGAATAGGAATAAGAGCTGAAGTTCTTTCTCTCTAGTACTTGAGTTGGGAAATCATGTCAGAGATGCTCTGAGGGCTACTGACCTCCACTGGGCTGTCCATGCTCATATCATGACACAGGAACCACGAGTATAGCCCTGTTTCTTTTTGCCCTATGAAAATCAAGATCCCTGTCACATATACCTCTGGGGAATTCAGACTTTCTCCCAAGAAGCACAGTTTGCTCCTCTTAATGACACAAAACGCCACACCAGCTCTGATTTGTGCTCTGTCCTCCAGTGCCCTTCACAGCAGCCTGCAGAGTTCCTAGAAAGCAGAGTCTTCTGTTCCGTGTTCCTTCTTTGCCTCGCTTAGGGTAATGTTCTTTTAAGAAACATGTGCAAATAAAACACCTCCAGACGCTGGCATAAATAAAACAACACTGTGACCTTCCTTTGGAAACCAAAGCTAAGAGGGGATGATAGTGCAGGGTAGGCTATACCCAAATAATTAGATGCCGATAGAATTTGTGCTAGGACATGTAGAGAGTAAATTTATAGTAGGGCCCCTGCAGAAGTGCCCACATATGTTTTTAAAACAAGCGGGTACATGGCAGAGAACGCACCTTGAATGTAGGCGGTGACCACTTACACCTGCTCATGAAGTGTAAATGATTGCATGTACTTGATATATGAAGGTATTTTCTAATCTATGCACGCATGTGAAAACTCTTGCCTGCACCCCGCCCCGATCACGCACTCAGCTACGCCCTTTGGCATGATGGCACGCACTTTGCCAGTAGACAAACATACTGGCTGAGTTTGGGTGCAATACATAAGTATTTGTGTAGAGTATAAAATACGATAATTATAACGAGTGAAGTTATCAAATTTGCAGATGACACAAAACTATTTAAAGCTGTTAAAACCCAAGAGGATTGTGGAAAATTGCAAGAGGATCTTGATAAATTCGAAGGCTGGGCATCAAAATGGCAGATGAAATTTAATGTGGACAAGTGCAAGGTTATGCACCTAGGGAAGAACAACCCAAACTATGGTTACACGATGCAAGGTTCCACATTAGGAACCACCACCCAGGAAAAAGATTTAGGCGTCATTGTGGATAACATGTTAAAACCCTCGGCCCAGTGTGCAGCAGCAACCAAGAGAGCAAATAGAATGCTAGGTATGATAAGGAAAGGAATGGAAAATAAAACAAAAGATATTATAATGCCTCTACATCGTTCCATGGTGAGACCGCACCTTGAATATTGTGTGCAATTCTGGTCGCCGTATCTTAAAAAGGATATAGCGATTTTAGAAAAGGTTCAGAGAAGAGCCACCAAAATGGTAAAGGGGATGGAAGGATACTCCTATGAAGAAAGGCTAAAAAGGTTAGGGCTCTTTAACCTGGAAAAGAGACGGCTGAGGGGAGATATGATAGAAGTCTATAAATTAATGAACGGAGTGGAACGGGTAAACGTAGATCGATTGTTTACCTTATCAGAATATAGAAAGACTAGGGGACATGCAATGAAGCTACAATGTAAACTATTTAAGATTAATAAAAGAAAATATTTTTTCACTCAACGTGTAATCAAACTCTGGAATTTGTTACCGGAGGATGTAGTAAAGGCTGTTAGTGTAGCTGGGTTTAAAAAAGGTTTGGACAAGTTCCTGGAGGAAAGGTCCATAAACCATTATTAAGAAGGGACCCAGGATATCAATGCTTGAACCAATACAAGCATTGTGGAACCTGTGTCCCTTGGGGAAACTGCTAGGTACATATGACCTAGATTGGCCACTGTTGGAAACAGAATACTGGGCTTGATGGACCTTGGTCTGACCCAGGATGGCATATCTTATGTTCTTATATTCCTATCAAATGGTATATAATACATGACCATAGCAGAAGGAAAATCACTATTAGAACATATTGAATAAGACGGGTACAATTTTCCTGAAATATGCAAAAATTAACCCGGCTGCAGAATGTGGATTAAAAATTTAAAGTAGGCCGTCAAAGGGTTAAGATGTGTAAGTACCTATAAAGCTATGATTATCCCAGGGGTGGGTGTTGGGGAGGGAAGGAGGGAAAAAACACTTATTAAAAGAGGGCTGCTACACAGTACCCTATCCTGTGCTTCTGAGGTAAGCTGTGACCAACTTCCTGGGTGATTAACAGTCCTTGCTTGGATAGAAGGAGTCTTTCAAAATGGCCTTTTGACCTGCCACCTGGCGTTAACACCTATTGAAAAGGTTTTACGGGTCTCTTGCCCCCTAGCTAGAAGGCCTCTTTGTAAAGGTCTCTAGAAGACTTTATATGTTGCTCAAAGAATACTGACCCTGTTTTGCCTTTTATGCTAAGTTATATTCTGATTTGATTGAAATTAAAGCTCTTTGCTGCTGCTGCTAGGCTCTGACTTATTATGACATTTAAACTAGAAGCTCTCTGCTGGGTTCTAAATTTAACCAGAAAGCTCTCTTCTGTGTTTTAAATTTAAACTAAAAGTACTTTGCTGATACTAGGCCCTGAGTGAGTATTAAATTTAAACTACAAGCTCTCTGCTGGGTATGAAATCTAACCAGAAAGCTCTCTTCAGTGTTTTAAATTTAAACTTAAACTGCTGCTACTAGGCCCTGACTGATTTAACAAATACACTGGGTTCACAGATTAATTAGCTTTAATCCAAAGAAGTCCCTTCAGAAAAATTCCCAGAAGTATATACTCACAATTGCAGATCTCTCTCCAGAAGTAGCAGTCCCCTTTTCTAGTCCTTCAAGACTGAGGATCACAGAACTCTGGTTGAACTATTTATGCCTGTGCTGCTGAGGTAAGCTGTGACCAACTTCCTGGGTGATTATTAACAGTCCTTGCTTGGATAGAAGGAGTCTTTCAAAATGGCCTTTTGACCTGCCACCTGGCGTTAACACCTATTGAAAACGTTTCACAGGTCTCTTGCCCCCTAGGTAGAAGGCCTCTTTGTTAAGGTCTCTATAAGACTTTATTTGTTGCTCAAAGAATACTGACCCTGTTTTGCCTTTTATGCTAAGTTATATTCTGATTTGATTTAAATTAAAGCTCTTTGCTGCTGCTAGGCTCTGACTTATTATGAAATTTAAACTACAAGCTCTCTGCTGGGTTCTAAATTTAACCAGAAAACTTTCTTCTGTGTTTTAAATTTAAACTAAAAGTACTTTGCTGATACTAGGCCCTGAGTGAGTATTAAATTTAAACTACAAGCATCTCTGTTGGGTTCTAAATTTAACCAGAAAGCTCTCTTCTGTGTTTTAAATTTAAATTAAAAAGGGTCTTGCAAACACAATCCAGCAAGGAATTTGGGGAATAGGAGAGGCTGTCTGAATCCACAGCCTGGGTGCTACATCTGATGGGAGCCACTCAGCTGATTCTCCAAAGTTAGCTGTTCACCCACAAGCTGGCTAGGTTTGATCCAGCATCCCACTGAAACAAAGAGAGAAGAACCACTCTCTGTAGCTAACCCACCCATTCACAACCTCAGTGCCTATATGGCAGTTAGCGCACAAATCAGTGCACAGTGACTGTCATGCCCCCATGGTAACAGTTACTGCGGCCCCTTCTGCACAGTTAGCATGCGCGAAAACACACATTAACTGGTTACCGTACTTTAGTAAAAGAGCACATTAACTTCTTGATATCTAGTCCCAAGCCTGTTCATCTAGGAGGAATCTAGAACTATATGGGGTATGTTTACTAAGCCGCAATGGTCCTTTGCGATAGCTGCAAATGTCCTGCGGTATCTGCATGGTATGTTCCCAGCATTTCCCCTGCAGATACTGTAGGGGAAACACAGGCTTCATGGAGGCAGCTGCATCCGTGAAGCCTGTAAAAGGAGCAGCTACGGCGTGATGTAAAAGTCCATGGTAGCAGCTCCGAAATGGAACGCCCACTCTTCACCCACCTCTTGCCCACTTTTGCAGGCAATGGGGGACATGCAGCTACCATGGCGTTTCTCATGCATTAGCTGTCTTCATGGGGCAACAATCCCACGTTAGCACCGGGAAGCCTGCTAAAGCGCTTTAGCAGACATACCCTTATGTAATCCGTATCAACTACTCAAACTGTCCTAAATTATCAGGAGACCCTTACATAGAAAGAACATTTTTCTTTCAGTAAATGGAGTTTTCACTTCCTAATAAATTACAAAAGAGAGCAGTCCAGCCAAGAGGTGTGCTTTGCCATCGTAAAAATTCAAGACAATTTCTCGCCTAATAATTTAAACATGACCCTGCTGCCTGACATTTTTAATGCCTTTTTTATCTCTTTCTCCAGGTTCCCCATGTTGTTTGCCACCGTAGGGTGCAATGCATGGCAGTGTATGGATTAAATACCAAGTTTTATCCTGCCAATACCACTTTTAGGAGGATAAATTATTAGGTATTTTTATAAAGACACACTCCATGGGTGTCTGCAGAAAGCAACCTTTACACAAAGCTTTTAAAAGCCTTCAGCTTTTTAGGCACAAAGCAATCCATAAAACTGCCAAGTTCAAATTTCCAGCTATTACCAAGGCAATAATTCTTCTGCAACTTGTTAGGTTGATTTGACATTTTAGTTTAATTAGGATCCAGGGCTCAAGCTCTGTAACCTAGTTTTGAAAACAAATTCAACATACGTTATTCCACTTCTGCACGGTACCAAAATGTTGCTTTTTTTTCACATGTGCTGTATTTTCTTGGTGCGTGTAGGCCATTTTAGGGTTAATAATTATTTTTTTCCAGCAAGAAAGCACCCGTGTTTTTTTCAACAGCGTATAGGCTCGGTGCAAAGCCAAAGTCATACATTTGACAATTAGGGTTTCTGCATGCTGGAAGAATATAAACCTCAGCTTAATAGTCTCCCTTTAGCAGTAGGGGTATATAGAAAATCAAAATTAACAATGGAGTAATATACGTTATAGACGTCCCATGCGTCATTAGATATGCTTCCACAATATTTGCAGACTGGTTGCTGGGAGATCACTTCCAAGTCAGAGTTCTGTTTACTGGACAGTGTTTTTTGGAAAAAGCACCAAAAGGAGAAGGAAGCAGATCAACTTAGCAGGAGCATGAGCACTGATGCCACAGCGGCATTATGAAATGCAGCCTTTGGCTAGTTTAACTTTCCATGTCATCACTGCATGAAAAAAACATCAGTGCAGTAGCATAAAGTATGTGAGAGCCATTTACTAACATTCATCGCGCATTAGTTTGCTTCATTGAATTTTATGTCTAGATCTATAAAACCTTTATGTCTGTGAGGAAGGAGTGGCCTAGTGGTTGGGGCAAGTTACCTCAGGCCGGAAGTCAGGGGCTCAAATCCCACTAGAGGACAGCAACTTGGGCTGGAAGGACTGGGGTTTCTAGTCCTAAAGGTGCTCCTTGTGGTCTTGGGCAAGACACTTAACCCTCCATTGCCCATGTTCCCTGTAAGTATTAGTGTATGTGTCTCATATCCCCTCGTGTTAAATGTATTGCCCATTTGTGTTGTGACCACTTTGATTGAAGGATAAGGTGGTATACAAAACTGTCTAAATAAATTTGTGACCACTCAGTAACAGCTTTTGACTAGGTGGATGATAAATGCAACAATTAAAAAGATAAATAAATTATCCGCTATGGGGCCCATTCTACACAATGTGCCCTGTGATTAGGAATGTGCACAGGGCAACACTTTTATGTTTTGTTTGGGCTTTTTCCCAATTTTTGGATTTTTTTTGTTTCTTTCATATCTTCATTTGAATAAAATTAGTTTAATGTACTCTAAAACTTATTAATGTGCATTAATTGACTTAACACGGGTTAATTTGCAGGTTCATTCATAGGTTAACATGCTTTAAATTGACTGTTGCCCCTGGAGGACTTAATAAAGAAGTTGACCTGTCTGTCTTTTAATTGGCCCCTGCACACTTTAAGTTTAGTGCTTGCGTGACATGGGTTCACCATGATTGTTTTAGTAGTTTACTGTGCTGACTGAGTGAATTGTACGTTTTGTTTTTTTATGGGGTTTATTAATTTCATTCTTTGCTGTTTCTGATCATTGGATTTGGAGAAATTATGTTCTTTTGTTTCCAGAAAGTGAAAAGAGTTGCAGCCTGGTGTACTCTTTGAAGGAGGCACAGAAGTGCCGAAACGCTGGCGCTGGGTTGTAGTCTCATTATCAGGGACCCGGAGAGGAAGAGTGAGTTTCTGGGTACCCGTTTGATGGATTTGTTTGGAGGAGATAAGTATTCACCCTTTTCACTTATTTTTTGTTTTATGAGTTGTTTATACATGGAAAATTCTTTTAGGTACATGATTAAAATTTGAGCCTTTGATGGCCAATGAGCTGAACATTTGATATTGTAGCTGTGTGTTTTCTGATACCTCTTATAAACAATTGTTGCTATGAATTGTTCTATGAATATACATGGACACCTTTCTATTTTTGTTATAGTTTTATATTTGAGGTGTCAGCGCCATTTTTGATTTTTAAAATAATTTAGTACACATTACATTTTTCAATGAGCACAAATGAACAGCATGAACACTAACAAATACCCCCCCCCCACCTGCGGCAGATAAAGCGTGATAAGTATTAGCATATGATCCCTTTGGTAGCATCAGAAGAGGGGAGGGGGGGTTCTGCTTCACAAACACAGCCCCATGAAATGGGATCTCATGGTTAGAAAATATGAATAAGGTCATGACCAGTGATTTCACTGTCATCATGGAACTGCTCCAGTTAAATAGGGATTTAAATTGGGCTTTCGTTTCTTTTCATAATGCTTGCTGTCACAATCACCTTTGACTCTGGTGCCTTGGCTGTATATCTTCTCATCCCGTGGGAGAGAAAACAGACGCTGCTTGCTTCCTTTAGTTTTTTTTTTTTAACAGCCTGCCCCTTGATAATTAGTCCATATCAGCACTCAGTTTTCTCTTAATTTGCCTGACCCTAAGGAATGTGCAGGAACAGTGACTGTGTGTCCAGTATACAGTAATCCAATCCACGGAAGAGGGGAAATGTATATTATATTCAGTGTCTTGAGGGGCTAAATGTTTGCCATCTGTCAAAGTACAGGAAAGCACAAGGGGCAATGGCAGCATCTCTCCTCCAGGACTGATTTAAATAAGGGTGAGGCCCAGTATATATAACTAGCAAGCATACATCCTGGGAGATGAAAAAGAAATAGTTTTAATAAAAACTATTTTGTCGTTAGCTTTCCAGTAGTAACTCAAGTTATATTCAGATCCAGCAGGTATTTGCCTGTCTTCAGAGGGCTTACAATCTAAGCTTGCACCTGAGGCAACGGAGAGTTAAGTGACTTGCCCGAGGCCACAAGGAGCAGCAGTGGACTGTGAACCCTGATGTATCCAGTTCCAGGCTGCTGGTCCAACCACTAGGTTATCTCTCCAGTCTGTAGTGCTGCTATGCTGTAAAGACTATAACAAAAGCACTAGTGTGTGAGACGTCAACATGTTCTTGACGCTCCCATTCTATGTAGACATGTTTCACTCTGGCAAGAGTCTGTTGTTGTGGGTCTGTCTGTCTGCTCATCCGTACAGGTGAAGTTTCAATTTCAAAAGAGCATGTGCTTCTGGGGCTAAAACCTCATTAATGCTGACGGTAGCCTAGGTATGAGAATTAGTAGGGGGAATAGAAAGATAGAAATATGACGACAGAAAAAGACCACATGGCCTATCTAGTTTGTTCTTCCATATCAACAACTACAACAATCCCCTGTTTTCCTTTAGAGATCCTTTGTGTTTGTCCCATGCTTTTTTGTGTCACCAGTTTCGCTGGCGTTCCCTAGCTCTGCCAGGCTCTTGGGACTGGCAAAGATGTGTAGCACCAGTGACGGAGGCAGCAAAGATTTCCACTCCTGCATCCATTGGCCTCTCCAATTTTACAAGTGTCGCAGCAAGAGACAGACGGAAGTGTCAGTGGGGTTCCCAACCCTTGCCAGCAGGGAGAGAGACTTGTGTGGTGGTACAGGAAAAGTGAGAGAGGATAGAAGAGATTAGAAAAGTGTAAGGGGGAGGAGGAGGATTAGAGAGAAGAGTGGGAATACAAGAGGGGAGGGGGAGAAATATAAAAGAACGTGGAGTAGATTCACACATACAGTGCCTACCGCAAACTCCCCCCCCCCAATAGATCTTCCCTTACATACACACACATACAGACATCCCCCACACACTCATACGTACACATACAGTACATCTCCACATATAAGACATCCCTCTCATTCAACAACCCTTGCCTCACATACACACAGTCCCCTGAACCACACCCCCCCTCTCATCCTACTGAACCATGTTCCAGAACCCCCCTTCCTACCGAATCCCACAGGCAGATGTATTCACCTCTGCCCTGAAAGAAGGGGAAACACAAACACCGTAAACATGCACTTTTCAACTTGCTTTCTTTGCAGCACGAGTCAGAATCTAGGTATCTTGATTCTAACTCTGTTTATGAAGCATAGACTTGGTGGGCCATATAACATTTCATTAAGGATTTTAGTATAGGTAGTTCATGAGCCAGAGACAGGAATCATAGTGTGGCATTGTTCCATTTGTTTAGCCATGATGGAATCACTGTCAATATTTTTCTTATGGCTGAGGCTGCCAGCGACATTATGTGCTTGACCTTTTAGAACAGAATTTCATAAAATAAATAAACTGGATGACAGAACGAAAGTTGCAAACCTCCACAGAATGCAATATGTGAAAAACCTGTAAACAGTTCATCAATATCACCTGATGGCTGACGTTTCAGAGTTCTGTACTAACCAAGACTGGAAAATGTTTAGGGGGCCTTTATTAATGTCCCTAAGAGGTTAGCAGGCATTTTAGCAGGTGGTAGCGGCCCATGGTGACAGTTAACAGGCAGGTATGACAGCTGTTGGCTGCTAAAATGCGCATTAATTGTGCATCACGGAAAGAAGTGTGGAATGGGTGGGGTATTGGTGGGGTAAAGGCATGGAGAGCATATTGCAGTACTGCAGGGTACATATTGCATATGTCAATATGACGGTTAATACGGTGCACCCGCGTTAATTGTGCCTGTGCGGCAGGGTATGTGTCCATGCAGTAACTGCTGGGAAAATGCAGTGATGCCTCCGAAGGTTACCACAGAGGCTTTGCACTTAATGCATGTTAGTTTTCATACTAGAACATGTCAAATGCAAAACCCTAGTGGGTCTCCTAGAAAGCTTAGCCGTCAGTGAAGAATTTTTAGGCGCTAGGCTTTTTGTTGTCTTTCTTTTTGATTATTTTGCACTGGCTTTTTATATTTTTCTGGTTTCTTTCTCTTCTCTTTATTTTTATCTTTTGCTTTTCTTTGTTCTCCCTTTCCCCTCCTTTTCTCCTTATGATCCCTCTAGGGAACTTCCTTCTTCAAAGTGATCTATTTTTCCACTTCCCTACTTCCATACGTTACACCTCTTTCCTTTGCTTTCAATCATCCCCTCCCCCTCCAAGCACTGCTTCCATTTCATTACTCCTATTTCCAAGCACTCTTCTCATTCATCCACCCTCCTCCTCCTTCCCAACTTCTTTTCCCGGCTCAGAAATAAAGCCCCACTGGTGGAAACCACTGCAGCAGTGCCCTTCAGTCCAGACTCTGCCAGGTTCCGAATTTAAGGTGTCAGTGAGATCCAGCCCTGGGACTATAATTTTTCTTCAGCACTGAACCATCTGTCACCTATCTCATTCAGGTTAGCTGCAAGCCCATTATGGCCTAGTCATGAGGTAAAGTTACCCATAGTAGATGATTGTGGACCAAGTGTGATGTTAAAAGGAAGAAAGGGGATAATGTCTCCTGCGTAAACCTGAAAATTGACATCAAGCTCTCTTGACATATTGCATAGTGGCCTTAGGTGTAGGTTGGGTTTGGTCCATGTATGGTGTTAGTGTAGCTCCACACACAAGTGCTGGCAAGGGGAGTTTACAAGTATGTTCCCTGGTAGGAACAGGCATTTGGTACAATATGGCTCAAAGGTTTGAGTAGGAAGGAGTAAGAAGGGAAGGACAGGAAAGATGGCTGTGGAGGGATGAAGTTAGAGGAAATAAGATTGTGAATAGGGAATGTAAATATTGGACAAGAAGGAAAAGAGAGGGCTAGGAAGGAAAAGGAAGATATAGGGCCCCTTTTACTAAAGGCCACTATGGATATGTTATTAACATGCCGATCTCATGCATGTTAATGGCAGAGGCCACAAGTTATCTGTGGGGGCGTGTTCAGTATGTCCCCAGCAGTTAGCACGTGAAGGGTTTCCCTAACGTGCAGTTCACTCGAGGAGTCATTAGGTGAATCCCCATTAGGAGCCCCTTTGTGCTAACGGCAATCGACTCTTCATGCCTACTCTCTGCCCATTCCCTGCCCCATCCCGCAACTGCCGATTAACGAGCAAAGACAGACACTATTGGCCATTGGCATTCCCGACTGCCTTTAACCATCCGTTACAACACCCATTAATTAGCTAATGGGCCTTAGTAAAAGAGGCCCATAGAAAGGATTTATGGAGGAACAGTGAAGGAGAGAAAAACAGAGGGAGGGGGGATTAGACTGAGGAAGGAGAAGACATTTAGAGAAATATGATATTGAATAATAAAACTGTGTCAAACACAGGTATTTCATGAGAAAAAAAAAGAATGAACACAAGAACATAAGATGCCATACTGGGTCAGACCAAGGTCCATCAAGCCCAGTATCCTGTTTCCAACAGTGGCCAATCTAGGTGATACGTACCTAGCAGTTTCCCTAAAAGACACAGGTTCCGCAATGCTTGTACTGGGTCAAACATTGATATCCTGGGTCCCTTCTTAAATTGTTTATGGACCTTTCCTCCAGGAACTTGTCCAAACCTTTTTTAAACCCAGAAAAGACCACAAAATAGACAAAGAAAAAGAACAAAAATGGAGAGGAAAAAGAGCACCAGCCACAGACCCATTAAAAAGTGCATTAATCATTTTCTAATACTTTATTTTGGTTGGGCAATTTTGATTCAGTGCTACACAAATGTCTTTTGAACAACAGTGACTGTCCCAAACACTGCCATAAAAATATTCCTCAAAACCAGATGGGATTTTCTCTAAAAAACCAAAAAGGAATAAATTGATAAGCTACTTATTAGATCAGGAGCTGTGAAGAGCAGTTTCTTTCCAGGATTCATGCATTTTTTAATACTGTTTGGACAAGCCCTTCCTACTCCATAAAAGGCTGCATTTTAAAATAAACTGACTGCGTTCACTTGGACCCCGGCAGCATCCCCAGCCCTGATTGACCCAGGGAAAGAGGGGAGAACTAAATGGAGGTCTCTCGGCAGCAACCACAGGGCCAGCCCAAAGCAAGGTTCTAATCTTTCCTTTGCCTTTGTGTGTGCAAGGATCAAAGATGTATCACAGACAGTGATGTCCAAGGAGGAGTCTAAGAGGATTCCATTGAATTTGTACTGCATCTTGAACAGATGCGACTCAAATATCATTTCAACAGAAGTGCCTCATACGGGAAATGAATGACTCACGTGTTTCTACTCAGCATAGAGAGACCCAAAGGACACGATATCATCAGCAAAGAGCTTTTATTTACAATGTTAATATTTCAAAGTAAATAGAAAAAAAATATTATATTGACTGAGTGAAGCCATCTCAATTTCCAAGTTTTTGTCAGCTGATGTCTCAACTGTAGCAACGTTTTGATGCTGTTTATTTCTATGTGTATCCAGTGAATCAAAGAACTATATTATATTTCAATGTATAGTGAAGAAAAGGGAAGGAGATATACACACATTCAGCAATTTATCTTAGATGACTAGAAAGGTTGGTGACAGTTGGTAGCTACATCTTGAAAAGTCATTGTTCCCTGAGGTAATTGTAAAGTATTCTTACAATGAGAATTCTTACGCGCTTAGTTCCTTCCTGAGCTGGAGGGTTCCTATGATATATGCTTTCCATCCTGGTCTCATCCTGTTTTGCCACTTCTCATCTCTTGAAAAATCTAATTGTGCATTGTGTGCCAATGTTTTTTAAAGCAGTAACGCCCCGTAAAGAGGAAAGATATTTTCATGGTGCAAAACCGTTTCGCCTTCATCAAAAGCAGCACTAGATTGAAAGGTCATCCAGTTTATGAGGACTGTCGTGGTGGTGGAGACTTTTGACGAAAAGATGACGGTCTGGAAATATTTGTAGTTCTGCAACCATAGCATTCAAAGCTTTAAAGTTAAACTCACAGCTTTCAGCTCTGTTGTTTATTGATTAATGTCTGCAAATGTTTGCCAACTTGGGAAGTTGCTTTTAAGTTACTTTCCCCTGTTCAGGCATTGCCGTGGGGACATTAAATAGAGGAGAAATCACAGTAAATCAGTTATTCATCAGTCACAATCATTAATCAAAGCAACCTCTATAAATTAGAAATCTATTCTTTCAATAATATCTAAATCAGTGGTTCCCAAACTGTCTCAGGGAAACCCCAGCCAGTCAGGTTTGAATTATATTTGCAATGAGTATTCATGAGCTAGATTTATGCATATGCCTCTCATGCATATTCATTGTGGATATCTTGAAAAAACCAACTTGCTGGAGTCCCTGGGACTGGTTTGGGAACCAGTGATCTAGAATGAAAAAATATTAGTTGCTTAAAAAGTATAGTGGAGATATCTAAATATTGTCCCTGAAGGTTCTTGAAGAAGTCAAGGCTTCCAGTTTGTTTTCTGTCCGAGTGCAAGTGCTCTCAAGATGAAATCTTAAGAGCTGATATTCAGCAGCGGCAGCTAGGTGCTTTTAAAGCATCTAGTCGCCACTGGTTTCAATCAACCTGGATATTCAGCACTGGAACTTATCCAGGGTCAAATGCGGAATATCCAGGTTTGCTGGACAATGGTGTCGCTTTCTGGTTAGCAAAACGCGCTTAAAGTTAGGGAAGCCATTGCGATGACCTAACTTTAACTAGTTAGTGGCACCACCCCCGACCCTCTTACAGACAGTCCTGGTTGTAACTGGGTTTGTTTCCGCAGTCTGTGGGGAAATTCAGCAGCCGTATTCGGACAGTACCGCCGAATATTTGGATCAGCGCGTTTCAGTCAGTTAGTAGGTTTGCTGATCAGTTAAAAGACTTTGACCCGCCCCCTTAGGTTTCTGGCTCTAACTCACACAACTCACACTACAGCAATCTTGCCTATGAAAATGCAAATACTATAAATCGTGCAAGGTGTAAATTGGAAAACATAAGAACCCGGAGTGTTACAGATCCCTACGCAGAACCTATGCACAAGCAGATCTCTCAGCTTGTCCACATATATTAAACATAAACAAACAAACCGTCATCAAATAACAAATAAGTGGCCATAAATTAAAATTAGAAACATACAGACAAAAGCTCATCTGGAAACCCCAGAAACCAGATTCTGTATGTAGTGCAACACTAGAGAAAGAGAACCAGAAATGCATTTCCTCCTGTGCTGTGCCAAATATAAAGAAGTAGAGAGACCCGTTTCCTAAAACTAAAAGAGAAAATGAAATACTTTCCACAGAAGACTGAGGAGGAAAGCTCTGTATAATCCCAGGAGAAACAGCTCCTGTAGCAGTAAACTATGCCGAGGTCAATAGTCAGCTGTAAAGAGAAGTAATTTTCTAAAGTCATTCCCATGCCACATATGCACGGGCACTTCCTGTTATGTATTTTAGAAACACTCTTCATGTTTAGCAAAGCTGTTTGTAAAATTCTGTCTGAACTGAGTTTGTCCTGACCTGCAGTCTCAGTGGTTATCTCCATGTACTATGTAAACAGGGACGGCTCAAGACAATCTGCTGCCTGAGGTGAGAAATGAGATGGCACCCCCTCCGCCTCAGCGCTCTAGTCAAAGATCAGGAGGTCCCCTCACTCAGGAAACTAGACGGGTGGTTGCTCCAACAATAAAGAAAACAACGGAATTCCAGTCTATAAATTTTTTTTTAAACTTTGCAATGATGTTTAAATTCAGCAAAAAATGTACGTAGCAGTTTAATTATGTAGCTTGGGAATCTGATCTAAAACACATAGATTCCTGACACTGCACACTGGCCCAGCATGTTATTTAATGTACATATACAGTACTCCGCAAAAGACAAAGGAGATGCAAGGTGATAACACACCAAGGAGCAAAAAGAAAAAGCGAGAAACACAGCGCAATTTATAACACCAAAATAGAATTATAATAACTGCTGTGGTTCTCGCTTTTTCTTTTTGAACATATGGAGGCACATTCCAATGTGAGCGTAACAGCTCTTGTGCAGCCAATCGGAATTGGGATGCCCAGAGGTAGACTTGATTCTGATCCCGTGGGGGCTAGATAGGCCCGCGGGATCAGAATTGGATCTAGGCCCTGATTCTGATTAGCCTGACACACAGCCACCTGCCTGGCTTCCTCAGTCAGGTTCTTGAATGGAACCGCAGTGCCATGGCGTCCCGTCACTATGGCACCATGACTCCATCCAGGAGCCACGAATGCCGGTTGACGCTGATTCACTTCTTTCCCTGTAGCCGGACCCTCAATCCAGCCTCCCATGGCCAGGGTCCGGCTGTGGGGAACTTCCTGCACCCCCCTACATTACTATCCGGGTCCAACAACAGGATCCCCTGACGTCCAGGGGGACTTATCCCACCTCTGTGGTGGAATAAGTCCTCCATCTAAGTTCATGGCCCTGGATGTACAGGGTCAACCTCAGAATCGGCCCTGTACATCTGGGGTTTTGGACCGCCCATGCCCCGCCCTCACTCTGCCTCCTGAACGTCCCCTCCACCCCCGTCTAAGCCTTTCTGTGCAAACACATTGTTCATATGGGGAGGCTTTTGACGGGGCCGGCAGGGGGACAAATAGCAGGGATGGATGCCCCAATGGGACGTCCATCCCCGCTATTCGTGGGACAGAATGCCCACCATAGTCTATATCCAAAGAAACCCTTCTAACAACAATGGGTGCACAGCAGAACTAAAACATTTCAATGAGAATTCAGCATACCAAAAATAATTTCTGATTCTCTTGTTATCTCAGTAACAGCAATATAAACCTTTACAAGTACTAGGCATATTGTGAAGTAATACAAAACCTTACAAAAATTACTCAAGACCTATAGAGAAAATCTACCATACCATAACAGCATCAGCTTCTAAAACTCACACAAAGGACCTATCTAGAAAAGAGGAGCACCATAAATATTGCAGTGGACCTTAGAACATCCATAAACCTATTCAGAAAACAGAGCACGCCAGATTATTACCCATCTTGACATAGAAGCTCCATGCTAACATAATATCTCCCTCAGTCACACACTCAGAACACAGACAGATCTTCACCAAACTAAAAATAGACATATGCAGACAAAAATTAAACTGAAATCCCAAGAAGGCAGACTCCACATCAGTGGTGTAGCCAGGACAGATTTTCTGGTGGGGCCTGGGGTTAATATGGGTAGGCACAAAACAACGTGAATGTTGACACTGCCTCCAGTTATTCTCTCATTCGACTGATCTATTGCTGTTGATTTGGTGGCTCTCATGCCAGAATGGAGGAGCTACGGCCCACCCAGGCCCACTCTTGGCTACACCCTTGCATTCAGTACAACACTAGGGAAATAGAAAGAGATGCATGTGCCCATATAGGGCCAGATTTTGTGCCACGTCCATCCCCGCTATTCGTGCATCCCCCCACTGTGTCTAACTTCCCCGCCGGTTGTGCAGGGAAGTTAGACCGGGGCGGCTCAGGGGTGGAGTCTGGGCGGTCGCCGGCCCTGGACATACAGGGCTGATTCTAATGTTGGCCCTGTATGTCCAGGGCCGGTGACATGTGCGGGGAAGTTATTCCACCTCTGAGGTGGAATAACTTCCCTGGATGTGTTTTTATTGCAATGCCGGGGAGCGGATGGAAGGGGGGGGCGGACGACATTCCCCGCAGCCGGACCCTGGCCTTAGGAGGCCAAATCAGGGGTTGGGCTGCAGGGAATAAACTTTTTTCTCCGGCAGCCGGCAGCACGGCTCTTCAATGGAGCCACGATGCCATGGCACAGCAGCTGCATTGAAAAGCCTTGACTGAGTTAGCCGGGTACAGTCCTGTACATGCAGGCCGGACTGAATCGCAGTTCTGGCCTGCACATACAGTACTGTTCACGATTCTTATCCCATAGGGCTAGACAAGTTTCACGGGATCAGAATCGCAATCCCCTCTGTACGTCTGGTTCGTACAGAGGGGATCTACATTTGGAACGGAATGAGCCCTATACTGTGCAATATAAAAATAGAACATGAAAATTCCAATGACTGACGTATTCCACTCACTAAATTGAAAATAAAATCCATTTTTCTACCTTTGTTGACTGGCCATTTTATTCTCTAATCATGTTGACATCAGTCTCTGGTTTATGCTTTCCTCTGTCTTATCTTAACTTGCTTTCTAGGGTCTCTGACCCATCTGCCACTTCTCTCCCCTCCTGTCTTCTCTCCCCTCCTGTCTTTTTCATTCCTTACATTTCTGTCATTTATCTTTTTCTTTCAGGTTTCTTCCATTTATTTCTCTCTCTCTCTCTCTCTAAACTCAGATTTTACTACTCTTTCTTACCATCTACTCCTCAATCCCCCCTCTTGTTACTGCAAATCCCCCCTCTTGTTATTGTATCTACCACCTTTCAACCCTTAACACAGATATCTCATTTACCATCTCTCTTTCTTTCCCAAACCTCATTCTCCAGTCTTTAACTCTTGTATTTCTATCCCCTCTCCCCTCCATCCAGCGCATCATCTACTTTTCCTTACCCCACTATGTCCACCATTTCCTTTCTCTCTATTCCTCCCCCCTCCCCCAGGTCCAATATATCTGTCTTTCTCTCCCTTCCCTTGTGTCCAGCATTTCACATCTTCCTGTCCTTATCCCTCCCTGTCTAGACTTTCCACCTGTCTCCTCCCTGTCTCCCTCTCCCCTTGTGACCAGCATCTCTCTTTCCCTCCCCATGTCCAAAATCTCTCCCTCTCTTTCTCTTCCATCCCTGGTCCAAGCATCTCCCTTATCTCCCCTCCATGCCAAGCATTTGCCCCCACACCCCCATGTCCAGCATCTGTCTTTTCTTCCCTATCACCCCCCATGCACATCATCTACCCTTTCTCCCCTATCACCCCCATGCACATCAGCTACCCTTTCTCCCCTATCACCCCCATGTCCAGCATCTGTCTTTTCTTCCCTATCACCCCCATGCACAGCATCTGTCTTTTCTTCCCTATCACCCCCATGTCCAGCATCTGTCTTTTCTTCCCTATCACCCCCATGCACAGCATCTGTCTTTTCTTCCCTATCACCCCCATGCACAACATCTACCCTTTCTCCCCTATCACCCCCATGCACATCATCTACCCTTTCTCCCCTATCACCCCCATGCACATCATCTACCCTTTCTCCCCTATCACCCCCATGTCCAGCATCTGTCTTTTCTTCCCTATCACCCCCATGCACAGCATCTGTCTTTTCTTCCCTATCACCCCCATGTCCAGCATCTGTCTTTTCTTCCCTATCACCCCCATGTCCAGCATCTGTCTTTTCTTCCCTATTACCCCCATGCACAGCATCTGTCTTTTCTTCCCTATCACCCCCATGTCCAGCATCTGTCTTTTCTTCCCTATCACCCCCATGCACAGCATCTGTCTTTTCTTCCCTATCACCCCCATGCACAGCATCTGTCTTTTCTTCCCTATCACCCCCATGTCCAGCATCTGTCTTTTCTTCCCTATCACCCCCATGCACAGCATCTGTCTTTTCTTCCCTATCACCCCCATGTCCAGCATCTGTCTTTTCTTCCCTATCACCGCCATGCACAGCATCTGTCTTTTCTTCCCTATCACCCCCATGCACAGCATCTACCCTTTCTCCCCTATCACCCCCACGTCCAGCATCTGTCTTTTCTTCCCTATCACCCCCATGTCCAGCATCTGTCTTTTCTTCCCTATCACCCCCATGTCCAGCATCTGTCTTTTCTCCCCTATCACCCCCATGTCCAGCATCTGTCTTTTCTTCCCTATCACCCCCATGCACAGCATCTGTCTTTTCTTCCCTATCACCCCCATGCACAGCATCTACCCTTTCTCCCCTATCACCCCCATGTCCAGCATCTGTCTTTTCTTCCCTATCACCCCCATGTCCAGCATCTGTCTTTTCTTCTCTATCACCCCCATGTCCAGCATCTGTCTTTTCTTCCCTATCACCCCCATGTCAGCATCTGTCTTTTCTCCCCTATCACCCCCATGTCCATCATCTGTCTTTTCTTCCCTATCACCCCCATGTCCAGCATCTGTCTTTTCTTCCCTATCTCCCCCATGCACATCATCTACCCTTTCTCCCCTATCACCCCCATGCACATCATCTACCCTTTCTCCCCTATCACCCCCATGCACAGCATCTACCCTTTCTCCCCTATCACCCCCATGCACATCATCTACCCTTTCTCCCCTATCACCCCCATGTCCAGCATCTGTCTTTTCTTCCCTATCACCCCCATGCACAGCATCTACCCTTTCTCCCCTATCACCCCCATGTCCAGCATCTGTCTTTTCTTCCCTATCACCCCCATGTCCAGCATCTGTCTTTTCTTCCCTATCACCCCCATGCGCAGCATCTACCCTTTCTTTCTCCTTTATTTCTGCCCTATGCCCAGAATCTACCTTCTCCCTTAACTTCACTCCATGTTCAGCATTCCCCCATCGCAAGAATCTGCTCACAATCCCCCTATGCCCCTCCCATGTCCAGCATCTGCTCTCTACCCCATCCTATATCAACCAATTGTCTTCTACCTCCCCTATCCCTACCCTGTGGCCACCATCTGCTCCATCTCTGACCACTATCTGTCCTCTGTCCCCCTCAGCCCATGTCCAGCATCTGCCCTTTCACCCTTATCTCTGTCCCATGTCCTGCATCTGTCCTCCATTCCCCTATGCCCCCACCCTGTGTCCAGCATCTTCTGTCTACAAACATCCCATGTCCACCATCTGTCCTCCACCTCCCACACCCTATGGCCACCATCTTCCCTCTTTCTCCCCCCTCCAGGGTCAGCATCTGTTCCCCACCCCCATTTTGTGTCCAGCATCTACCTTCCATCCCCCTGTATATTCCTGGCTTGTCCATCTTCTGCCCTCTAGCCCCATCCCACATCCAACATCTGTCCTTTATCTCTCTCACCTCTACTCCCACTCTGTGGCCACCATCTGCCCACTGTTTCTCTCACCTCATGGGCAGAATCTATCCCCCACTCCATTCTCTGTCCAACACCTGCCCTCCATGCTCCCCTGCAGTGTCCAGCATCTGTCTCCAACCTCCTCGCACACTGACATCCTGATCACTTCTCCATTCCGACCTTGGTCGCTGCTGCCACCTCTCTCAACCTCTGCAGCAAAAGCGGCAAGTACAAAACAAAAGCATGGGGTCTTCATGACTCCAGCATGTATGGAAGATCCTGCCTGTTCTGCTGCATTCTGACATAGGCTTGTGTAAGAAGGGAGCAGAACCAGCAGGGCTTTCAAGCCTGCTGGAGTCATGAAGATCCCATGCTTTTTTTTTTCTTCATGACCTCTCAGCCTGCCGCCGTTGCTGCTTCTCACCAGGTCATGGGTCCACTCTTTTTCTCTCTCTATACCCAGTCCTTTGGTACACTCATCTCTTCCCATGGCTTTCAGTATCATCTTTATGCTGATGACTCCCAGATCTACCTCTCTACACCTGAAATCTCTCTGGCAATCCAGACCCGGATCTCTGCCTGCCTTTCTGACATTGCTGCTTGGATGTCTCACCGTCATTTGAAATTGAACATGGCCAAAACTGAGCTTCTTATTTTTCCCCCTAAATCCTCCTCTCCCCTTCCTCCTTTCTCAGTCTCTGTGGATACCTCTTTACTTATTTATTTATATTTATTTACATTTCTTATATACCGCACTATTTGACATCAGCGCGGTTTACATCAAACAAAACATTTCAGTACACAAAAATGTCTGAGTTACATTAAACAGGGTTAACAACTTGGACAACAGGGTAATTTTACAACTCAGGTAAATAAACTTTGATTGTAGTGTAAACTATTTACATCTATAAGTTAGGGCACCGTTGAGACGTAATGGTCTCTATCTCCTCAGCTCGCAACCTTGGGGTTGTCTTTGACTCCTCTGTTTCCTTCTCCACACACATCCAACTGATAGCTAAAACCTTCCGTTTCTTTTTCTACAACATCAACAAAATTCACCCATTCCTTTCTGAACACACTACTAAGACAACTCAGAGATATCACAGATCTTTCAGCATTTCGAAAAGATCTTAAAACTCACCTATTTATAGAGTACTTTGGAGACTCATTCCCAATAGATGAAATATTTCCCACTTAAACTCATGTATACTCATATTCATTAATTCACAACTTACTTTTTCCTTTTTCTTACTCTATCTTACAATACCCAGTTCTTCACATTATCACATTTACTCTAATAATTCTAGTGAACTACAATACATTTTTCCTTGCTCAGATAAGATTTCTGAAATTTGTAAATATTTAAATCTGTATATATGTTTAAACTATCTATATACCTAATCAGCATTTACTCAGCATTGTAACCCTCAAATTACCATTTTTATTATATACAATTTAATGTTCACTGTAATTTCAATTGTTTGAATAAGTTTCAATGTAATGTTCAAGTTTAGTTCTATGTAAACTGCTTTGATTTTTCTGAAAGGCGGTATATAAAACCGTTCAATAAATAAATAAATAAATACATTTATCCACTCTTTAGTCACCTCCCATCTAGACTATTGTAACCTACTCCTTGCTGGTCTCCCTCTGAATCATCTCTCTCCCCTTCAATCTTTCCAAAACACTGCTGTGTGGCTAATCTACCGCCAGCCTCGTCATGCTCATATTACCCCTCTTCTCAGGTCACTTCATTGACTCCTTATCCGTTTCCATATCCACTTCAAACTTCTTCTGCTGACCTTTAAATGCATTAATTCTGCAGCTCCTCACGATCTTTCCTCTCTTATCTCTCCCTACACCCCTCCTCAGGGACTCCGCTCTTCTGGCAAATCACTTCTATCTGCCCTTCTCTTCTTTTGCTAACTCTAGACTTTGCTTCTTTCACCTTGCTGCTCCTTATGCCTAGAACAAACTACCTGAGTCTGTGCATCAGGCACCGTCTCTGACCCTTCTCAAATCCAGGCTAAAAACTCACTTTTTGCTGCCGCTTTCGGATCTTGACTCACCTGATCTCCTTTGTGTTTCCTTACCATTCCCCCTAGATGCATCCTATGTCTACAGCTACTAATTCGTCTGTCTTGACTAGATCATAAGCTCTGATGAGCAGGGACTGTCTCTTACATGTATCTGCAGCACTGCGTATGTCTTGTAGCACTTTACAAATGTTCAGTAGTAGCAGCAGCAGCAGATCTGAGACGGCAGCAGCAGTGGCATCTCCCCCCCCCCCCCCCCCACTGCCACTTTTGCAGACCCAGCAAAATCAGCGACAGCAGCAGACGGTTGTTTAATAGATTTTTGGGTTTTATTTTGTTAAGAAAAGGCAGAGTGAAGAGGCTGCTGGTGCGGTGTTTTGGAGGCATTTTTGCTGCTCCCAAAACTTTGCTGCCTGAGGCGGCCTCCTCACTTTGCCAGATGGTAGAGCTGCCCCTGTATATAAAATGTGCCTTCATATATTTAAGATAGAGTACAGCAGATATTTTCCTGACCCAGAGTGCTTTCAATCTCAGGGCCACATTTAGCAATGTGTGTTAACTTTTTAATGCGGATTAATGTGATTTAACATACAATCACAAGCAACAATACCACACAAACCTTATTTTAAAAGCCCTCAATAAGCCCAGAGAGCTTTTTGACATTGTCTGCACACTCACAAGAGACCCAACTCGGAAAGAAGAAGACACATTAGACCCTCAAATTTTTGCTGACCACCTCATAACCAAGAACAAACCCCTCCCAAAGCCTCCAATCACAGATACATCCACCTCCGACACATTAACCTTACATGAAGAATCTATCAGCAATTCCGGATGGTCAGACTTCCACATCCCTACGACCAAACAAGTAGCCCACACAATAACCACATTAAACTCAAGCATATCTCCCTCAGACCCTTGTCCAGTGAGATGGATCAGGTCCACAAAGGAGGCCCCGACCACCTGCACCCAAAGGATTATAAGCTCTTCACTGACTCAGGGTTATATGCCCCCTGCACTCAAGCAAGCTACAATCCACCCAATTCCGAAGAATACAGCATCCCACAACCTAGACCCATCAGCATACCGACCAATTTCCAGCCTCCCATTCCTCTCCAAAATCATTGAGAAAGTCGTTCAAATTCAACTCCAAGACCACATTTATACACATGTCCCCCTGGATCCCCATCAGCATGGCTTCTGTCCTAATCATAGTGTTGAATCTCTTCTCACTCACCTATTTGACAACCTGCTCAGAGGAATTGATGACATAAGGAAAGGATTTCTGCTTATCTTTATAGACATCTCCTCTGCCTTTGACACAGTATCGCATAACATCCTTTTGAAACGACTAACGGATATTGGTCTTCAAAACACCACACTAAAATGGTTCCAGTCCTATCTCAGCGATAGAAAGCAGAGAGTCAAAGTTGGTCCCCTCGCCTCAGACACTTTCCTCATAGCACAAGGAGTTCCTCAAGGATCCTCGCTGTCTGCCCTCCTCTTCAACATATATATTCAACCTATATGCAACATATTCAAAATGTTCAAGATACAATATGCCATATATGCAGACGATATTATGGCATACACTTCAATACAGTTCGATTCCCCGGACTTCACAACAATGTCAGAATTTCTTCAAGAAACGATAAACTGGTTGACAAACAACAACCTCAATATAAATGTCAAAAAAACTGAAGCAATTATCATCACAAGAGAGACTTCATTCACCCCACCGACCTCAATCAACATTGCTGAAAACCCAATACCGATAAAAAACAAAGTACGATACCTTGGAGTCATCCTTGACAACCACCTTAACCTCCAAGCCCACATCAACAAGACATGTTCTTATGTTCTTACAGCTAAGACAGCCTTCCAAAAGCTTGCTACTATTAGGAGACTCAAACCCCTCCTCAACCAAGATCATTTCTGGACAGTATGTCAGGCCATCATAACACCCACTCTGGACTACTGTAATGTCCTTTTCCAAGGTCTCCCCAAACAAACCATCCATCCCCTGCAAATAGTTTAAAATACTACTGCCCGAATCATCACTGGATCATCCCAACACGACCACATAACCCCCCTCTTAAATCAGCTACACTGGCTTCCAATCACTTCCCGTGCCAAATATAAATTCGCTCTCACCATCTTTAAAATTAAAAACAACTTATCAGACAATATTTTACAAGGCCTGATAGGTACCAAGCCCATTAAGAGACCAACAAGACATAGCACCATAAATACCATACCTACACCCAGCTCATTCACCAAGGTCATCAACTCCACTTCAAAAAGGGCTCCTTCGCTTGCTGCCCCAGCTATCTGGAACTCCCTTCCTGAAGGTCTGAGAACCACCTCAGACATTAAAGACTTCAGGAAGCAGCTCAAGACATTCCTCTTCATTGAATACTTTGGTGGAGACACCAAACTTCTCCAGTAACCTCCGGACTAATGTACTCGCTTCACAAGCAATCTCAATCAATCATCTGTTCTACTGTATATATGTTGTGCAATTCCGCACCTCCCGCTTGTTCCCCCTCCCCTTGTTCTCCTTGTAATTAGTTTGAATCATGTTTCATAAGCAGGTTCTATGTAACAGTTCTATGTAACAGTTTTTTGAGTTTCAATGTAAACCGCCTTGATTAAATGAGAAGGCGGTATAGAAAAATTGTTAAATAAATAAATAAAATTATTTAACACATGCCCCCTTTTATTATCAGTGGGGCTTATTTATTAATAATTCATGTTTATTACATTAACACAGGTTAATAAATCTAGCCCTAAGTTTGCACCTCAGGTCATAAGAGGAGTATCAGTAGGATCGGGGCTACCACTAGGCAAACTAGAGTTCCAACCTTTAGAGGGCGGCACATTCTCAACATTGCGCTGCTTCCGCCCCTCTCTGATGCTGGCTTCTGGTTTGTATAGGGGCAGAACCGGCTGGTCAGAGCGCGGCACCAGTAGTATGCAACTGTATGCAAACGCGGCATTGCTGTTCCCATTTCCACTGCTGTAGGTCCTGGAGAGGGGCGGCAGAGGTGAGAGCAGCGGGCTGGCAGGATATTCAGGACCAGTGCCTCATACCCTTGCACTGGTCCTGACTATCAGTGGGTTTTGAACTCTTGCTTCCCTGCTGTTCCAAGCATTAGGCAACTCTTTATGGGGCTCTAAATGAAGAATTCTTTAAGCAGCAAATGTAAATTTTAATGGAAGTATTGTCTGAGGTTTGGACATATAAACTAACTGATGTGAACACAAGTTCAGCTCCCATCTTCATCTCCCACTGAGTAACCGACCAGGCTATTTACCTTCTCTGTGATCAAAACTGGAGGTCAGTGATTGTGCATCAATTAATGGGTGATAATGGCTCATGATCAATTGCATGCCAATGAGTTGAGAAGTAAATTTCTCCCAACAATGTGGGCTCTGTATTGACATTTGCAGATTTTTAATGTATGATTTTGCTCTGTAAACATAGGCTATGAGCCAATTTTTATACTAAAGTTTATTTTATTTATTTATTTAGATTTAGCTCGATGCCTTTTCAGTAGCAACTCAAGGCGAGTTACATTCAGGTACTGTATGTCCCTGGCTCCAGAGGGCTGACAATCAAATTCTGTACCTGAGACAATGCAGCTTGTTTCCTAGTCTTGCATAGTGATTGTGCCAAACTTTATAGTTAAATATGGGCTAAAATAGCAAGTAAAGCATGTCAAATTTTACTAATTGAATAGTGTGTTATTTGCTATTTTAGGTACATAAGAACATAAGATATGCCATACTGGGTCACAGTAAAGGTCCATCAAGCCCAGTATCCTGTTTACCAATAGTGACCAATCCAGGTCACGAGTACCTGTCAGATTCCAAAGAGGTACACAGATTCCATCTTGCTTATTCTAGGGGTAAGCAGTGGATTTCCCCAGTCCACTTTAATAATGGTTTATAGACTTTTCCTCTAGCAACTTGTCCAACCTTTTTTAACCCAACTATACTAACAGTTTTATTACATTCTCCAGCAACAAATTCCAGTTTGATTACATGTTGCATGAAAAAATATTTTCTCTGATTAGTCTTAAATGTGCTACATTATTTATTTATTTATTTATTACAATCTTTTATATACCGCGCTATTTGATATCAGCGCGGTTCACATACAACAACATCAACAGAATAACAGGCTATTCCGTGTTTACAGCAAACAGGTATATAAACTTGGGTAACATAAGGTTAACTTATTACAAACATGATTATATAAAAGGTATCATGACAACACAAAAGTCCTAGTAATCTTACTGAGAAAGTGGGAGAGGCTATTTGAAGATAAGGTGTGTCTCTTATTTGGGGAGGCTTTTGCTGGGGGTAGTGTTTGGTGGGTAGTATATGAGGAAAAGGTGATATTTAAGTGCTTTCCTAAATTGGGTTAAGTCGGTAATGGCACGAACGCTTGGTGGTAAGGCGTTCCAGCATCTTGGGGCGTAGAATATAAAAGATCTGCTTGCCGTTATCTGGTTGCATTTTGTTACAGCCTTAGGAAGTGTTAGTGTGTTTATAGCCGTCGGTCTTCTGGATCTAGTAGATGGAGTTACATGGATGAGATTTGAGAGTGAAGAGGATGAAAGTCCGTGGATGGCCTTAAAGGTCAGCAGTATGGTCTTGTAAGTGAGCCTACCATGTATGGGGAGCCAGTGGAGTTGTTTTAGTATAGGAGTCACATGCTCGAATCTGGCGACTCCCTGAAGGACCCTAGCTGCGGTATTCATAGCAAGTTGTAGAGGGTTAATAGTGGATTGAGGAAGGCCTTGTAGGATAGCGTTAGCAAAGTCGAAATGTGGTAGAATTAACGCTTGGTATATTGTCCTGTAGTCTTTTGGATCAAGTAAGGAGCGAAGATGCCTGAGAGAACGAATCTTGAAATAAACTGCTCTTACTACATTCTCTATGTGTACTTTCATATCTAGATGTTGATCCAGTGTGACCCCCAGATAACGAATTGTGGATTTTGTTTGCAGTTCTGCTTCTTTAACTCTTACATATGATGGTGGGGTGAAGTTGTGGTCCCTTGTAATGAATAGAACCTCTGTCTTCTTGTGTTGGATGCAGAGGTTTTGGGATAGGAGCCATTTAGAAACTGCATCAAAACATTCTATCAGAGGGGAGAGATTCAGAAGTTCTGTAGAGAACGGGGTGTAGAGCAGGATATCATCAGCGTATATCAGGCAGCTCACATTAAAAGATCTGATGAGATTACAGATAGGTTGTATGTATATGTTGAAAAAGAGTGATGATAGTGAGGAGCCTTGAGGGACTACTTGAGTTTGGTGGAAAGGTTCGGACGTAGCTGATCCAGATTTCACACATTGCCATCTTTCGGCAAGGTATGATTTACACCATTTTAGCGCATTACCACAGATGCCCTTTTCTTCAAGCCGCCCCAGGAGAAGTTTGTGATTCACTGAGTCGAAAGCTGCGGCAATGTCAAGAAAGATGAGCGCGAACCCTTGCCGAAGGTTATCAATACCTGAGATTATGTTGCTGAAAAGGGTAGTAAGGAGAGTTTCTACCCCATGATACTCCCTGAACCCATGTTGGCATTATAGCTTCATTGCATGTCCCCTAGTCTTTCTACTTTTTGAAGGACTAAACAACCGATCTATGTTTACCCGTTCCACTCCATTCATTATTTTATAGACCTCTATAGACCATGGAACGATACAGAGGCATTATAATATCCTTGGTTTTATTCTTTATTCCTTTCCTTATGATTCCTAGCATTCTATTTGCTTTCTTAGCCACAGCTGTACACTGGACAGAGGGTTTCAGCATATTATTCATGTTAACGCTTAAATCCTTTTCGTGGGTGGTGGTTCCTAGTGTGGAACATTGCATCATATAACCGTAGTTTCAGTTGTTCTTCCACATTAAATTTCATCTGCCATTTGGACACTCAGTCTCCTAATTTCTCAAGGTCCTCTTGCAATTTTTTCACAATCCTCTTATGTTTTAACAACTTTGAATAATTTTGTGTCATCTGCAAATATGATCACCTCACTTACTATTCCCATTTCCAAGTCATTTATGAATATGTTAAAAAGCAGCAGGCCCAGCACAGATCCCTAAGGTACATTTTAATGGATCGGTGCTAGTTAGTATATCAGCCTCTTAGATGTAAGCTCTATGGAGAAGCAGTAGTATCAATCATCTTACATTGGATCATGTATGCTGCTGATATATTACATTATGAAATATTATTACTGTTTACAGATACTAAGAATATATGTGTGGCGTTTCTTATAATTCAGTAATAGAGTTTGCTGATCTGAAGAGAACAAGTGAATAATTACTCGGCTGGATTTCTTCCAAGAAAATTTGATCATCAGCTGAGCATTCATTTTCAAACCTTTGCATGTGTTGTGGTAATGTTCAACAGTTCTGTGGGAAAAACACAGTTCATCCATTAGATGAAAATAAATTTACTCTAATTTTAGCTACAATGGGGCTTTTCTTATTCTAATATTTTTTAGCATTTTATTTCAGGCTGGAAAAAGTGAATCAACCAAAAATCATTGGAAATCTCTTTGATCAGGACAGTTATTATAAGGGTTACTTTAGAACGATCCCCCCAAGTAAATAGCAGCATTTATATGTGTAGACTGGAATACATATGTATGAGGTGTGATCGAAAAATATTGAGACTTGTTGTGTAGCTATATAACAATATGTCGCACCATGATGCTATTAAGCATGCAGTGACTTAGTTATGTGCTCTGCATGTGCAGAATGTAACATGGCTGCAGCACACCTGTACTTCTTTAAATCATGTGATATTTGGTATCGTGTAAAAGCAGTTTGTCAGATTTACGATGAGTGAAAAAATTGAACAGCGAATTTGCATTAAATTCTGCCAGAAACTTGGAGATTCGTGTAAAGAGACTTATGATAAGTTACAGCAAATGTATGGTGATGAATGCATGAGTCAGGCTCAAGTTTATGACTGGTACAAACGTTTCCAAGAGGGTCAGCAAAGTGTTGACAGTGACAAACATTCTGGAAGGCCATCCACGATCAAGAATGAAGACAAAGTTGAAGAAGTGCATGCAGCATACACTCAAATCATCGATTGACTATCAGGGAGCTTGCTGAGGACATAGACATCAGTTTCATGTTGGTACAGTCCATTCTTACTGTCGATTTGGGAATGAGACATGTGCCTGCAAAATTCATGCTGAAACTCCTGTCCGCTGACCAAAAGGAAATCGACTGTCTGCAGCCAGGGACTTGTTGGAATGCATTGAAAATGACTCAGATTTCAACAAAAAGATTATTACTGGTGATGAATCATGGGTTTATGGTTATGACACATTCTCTATGACATCATCAAAGACGAGCAACCTGACATCCTCTGTGTAACAGAAACCTGGCTCACTGACACCGATACAGCCTTATTGAACCAGTTAAGCAGACCAGGATACAACCTGTATAACTGCCCTCGCTCCAACAAAAGAGGTGGAGGAGTTCTCATAATTGCTAAATCCAACCTGCGACTCTCATGCACGTCTCTGGACTCAAACTCAGACATAGACCTGCTCAAAGTAGAAAACCCAGCAGTATCCATCTGCCTAATATACAGAGCCCCCTCACCGCATCATGAAATCCTAGCTGCAGCTTTAGAAAACATTTCCTCAACACAACCAAAGAAATTCCAAATCATCCTAGGAGACCTAAACCTGGCATCAACAACAGCAGCACACGCCAACACCTTCCTGGAAGCTATGTCCCAACTAGGGTATCAGCAGCTATTAAATGAACCTGGAATGTCTTACAAGTAACATCAAGGCGCACATTGACCTGGAAAGTACAGACCTTGATGCACTAACAAACAGCTGGGACATTGGAATTCAGACTACAGCGAACCCTAAATGGAAGAATACATCAATCCCAGCCAAACACAAATCGGAACCCTGGTACACAGCAACGATGACCAAAATGAAGAGAGAACTTAGGAAGTGTGAAAAAAAATGGAGACATAGCAAATCTATCGAGCACAGAGCTGAGTACCACAACCTCCTCTCGAAGTACAAAGTAGAAGTAGATGCTGCGAAAAGGACACACCACACCAACCTGCTAAATAAAGCTATCAATAAACCGCGTGATCTATTTCAACTAGTGAAAACACTAACCAAAACATCCCAGCCAGAACAACATGGTAATGCTATCCATCCTCAAACCCTCGCAAACCACTACGCAAGCAAGCTGACTACAACCTCACCCAATCTCTGTGTTGACACATCACATCTGATAACTGAAGTAGAACAAGAACAGGCATGGCACGAGTTCCACAAAATTGATGATAAACAAACTATTGAAATAATAACCAGTATCAACACCACCACCTCCCCGTTAGATCCCTGCCCAGCTGCGTGGATCAAGGAGGCAAAAAAGGACATCGTCAGCCAGGTCTCACACATTGTGAACCAATCACTGAGTCAAGGAATCATGCCTAACCAGCTCAAGAAGTCTATAATTAGACCGATTCTAAAGAACAACTCACTCAACAAAGAGGACCCAACATCTTACCGCCCAATCTCTAGCATATCTTTCCTAGCAAAGATCATTGAAAAAGCAGCCCTCATTCAACTTCAAGACGACCTCGATGACCATGAAGCCCTGGACAGTCAACAATACGGTTTCAGAAAAAACCATGGGGTTGAAACTCTTCTATTGTCCCTGATTAACAACCTCCTCAAAGGCCTGGAAGACAGAAAGAAAATGTTTATTCTCATTTCCATTGACATCTCTGCCACTTTCGATACTGTCCATCATGAAATCCTCCTTAACAAGCTAGAATCAATTGGAATATTGGGAACCCCACTGAAATGGTTCTCCTCTTACATAACAAACAGAACGCCGCAGGTCCAATTCAACGGCGAAAAAGCAGAACCCTTCACTCAAACCCAAGGCATACCGCAGGGATCGGCCCTCTCGGCACTACTTTTTAACATTTACATGCAACCTCTCAGTGGCATTTTCAGGAAATATGACATCAATTACCACATTTACGCAGACGATATTATGCTGTACACGCAATTAGATGCCGCAGACCCTAAATATACTCAGCTCGAGACCTGCCTGGGCAAGATGTTAGGATGGCTACAACAAAACAATATGACAATTAACCACAAGAAAACAGAAGTGATGTACATATCCACTAAACATGACTTTGAACCTCCTCCTACAATCAAACTGTGTAACAACACTTACAACACTAAGAATGAGATCAAGTATCTGGGAGTCACAATCGACAGCAAACTAAAGATGGAAAAGCACCTAAGCAACACCAACAAGGCCATTTTTCACAAACTTAGAGTGCTACGACCCCTGCGGAATATACTTGAACCATGTGATTTCCGGTCTGTTGCACAAGCACTCATCAGCCCTCACGTGGACTACTGTAATGCCATCCTACAGGGTCTGCCAAAGAAAACCACCAATATCTTGCAACTTGCACAAAATGTAGCGGCGAGGATCATCATGCGATCAAGCGTAACTGAACACATTACACCCGTATTGGTCGAGCTACACTGGCTACCCACTGCTGCCAGGATTCAATATAAAATATTGGTAACTACGTTCAAAATCATACATAACCTAGCCCCATCATTCCTCTCAACCCTTATTTGCACACAACCTACCACCAGAGAAAGGAGAACTATCAACTCAGGCACGCTACAAGTTCCGAGCACCATCAGAAATGTAAAAGCCAGTACGAGCCGCAGAGCATTCTCATTCTCTGCCCCAACCTTATGGAACCACCTACCATATGAGCTGCGTTCAATTAAAGACATAGTTGTCTTCAGGAAGAAATTAAAAACGCATCTGTTCCAATGCCACTACAACCAGATGTGAATCCCAGTGGGATAAAAGATGAAGTGAATAGGTATATGTATAAATGTAAATATGCTAAGGTATATCTCTTTGTAAATTTTATGTAAATATGTTAAGGTCATTCTTGGGACCCTATTCTGTGTGCTGTGTATTACCCCTAAACTATGTATATATGCCCTTACTTTTCTGTCTTGATTATTGACAAACCCCAAAAGATGTAATCAAACCGCTTCTGATCGCTGGAAGTAGCGGTATATAAGTGTTTACTAAATAAATAAATAAAATAAATAAATGACCCGGAAACTATAGCTCACTCTTCACAATGAAAGACTTCAAACTCTCCCAGAGCCAAGAAAGCCCATCAGGTGAGGAGCAATGTCAAGATCATGCTCACAGTTTTCTTTGATTACCAGGATATTGTTCATCATGAGTATGCTCCAAAAGGCCAAACCATCAATAAGGAATACTACGTCCTGGTTCTGAATGGTTTGAGAGATGCAGTTCATCATAAGAGACCAGAGTTGCACAAGAATGGTGAATGGTTGATTCATCATGATACCGTCCCAGCTCATGCATCATATGTTGTCCCGCAGTTCTTGGCCAAACACCAAATCAAGCAACTCCGTCAGCCTCTGTACTCACCTGACTTTGTCTTGTTTCCAAAACTGAAATTACCACTGAAAGGAAGGAGATTCGACAACTTGGCAACCATTAAGCAAAATCTGACACAGAAGCTTCACAGCATAACGAAAGAGGCATTTCAAAATTGTTTCTAGCAGTGGCAGAAATGCTGGAGGAAGTGTGTTTTACCGGAAGGGGACTAATTTGAAGGAGACTGAGTGCAATAACTGTCAGTGTTATGCTTCTTGTGTTATTGTAAAAGTCTCGATACTTTTTGATCGTACCTCATAAATGTGATATTCGAAAGTCTCTATTTACATGTAGTGATCCATTCCAAGTCCAAATGTCAAAAGGGCATGTTTAGGGCATAGAGAGGAAGTAGCTTGGGTAGGCCTATAATATTGATAATATTTCACATTTAACAAGCAGAATACATGTTGATCTAAAAAAATCTAGATATAGTCATTTACACCTGCCCTGAGGCAGAATAAATACCTGCTTGAAAGGGAAGATATAAAGGCCAAAGTCAAGCCCCCAATCATCTGCCCGACAACTGATCTCTTCTTACACAGAAACATAGAAAAATGACGACAGAAAAAGACCACATGGCCTATCTAGTCTGTCCTTCCATATCAACAACTACAACAGTCCCCTTTTTTCCTTTAGAGATCCTCTGTGTTTGGCCCATGCTTTTTTGAATTCAGATACTGTCCTCATCTCTACCACCTCCATTGGGAGACTATTCCATGGATCCACCACTCTTTCCGTAAAGCGATATTTCTGCATATCACTCCTGAATCTATCCTCCTTCACTCTCATCCCATGTCCCCTCGTAGCAGAACTTGCTTTCAAATGAAAGAGGCTCTCCACCTGTGCATTTATGTCATGGAGGTGTTTAAACATCTCAATCATATCACCTCTATCCCGCCTTTCCTCTAAGGTGTACATATTAATATCCTTAAGTCTGTCCTCCTATGCTTTATAATGATGACCACTAACCATTTTAGTAGCCACCCTCTGTACTGACTCCATCTTGTTTATATCCTTTTGAAGGTGCGATCTCCAGACTGGCACACTATACTCCAAATGAGGTTGCACCAAAGATTTATACAGAGGTACTATCACCTCCTTTTTTCTGCTAGCCATTTCTCTCTGTATGCACCCAAGCATCCTAGCTTTTGCCGTCGCCTTTTCTACCTGTTTAGCTACTTTAAGATCATCAGAAACAACCAGGCCTAGGTCCTGCTCTTCTTTAGTGGACAAAAGTACTTCACCCCCTATATTGCTCCCTTGGATTGCTGCAGCCCAAATGCATGACCTTACATGTTTTAACATTAAATCCCAACTGCCAAATTCTAGACCATTCTTCAAGCTTAGCTAGATCCCTCCTCATGTTATCTACACCTTCCAGGGTGTCTACTCTATTGCAGATTTTGGTACCATCCGCAAAGAGACAAACCTTACCCAACAGCCCTTCCGCTATATCACTAACAAAGATGTTAAAAAGAATCGGACCAAGGACAGATCCCTGGGGCACACCACTGGAAACTTCCTTCTCCTCAGAGTGAGCTCCATTTACCTGTACTCTTTGTCGCCTCCCACACAACCAATTTCTAATCCAAGCAATAACTTTAGGGTCCATCTCTAGGGTGCTCAGTTTGTTTATAAGTCGCCTGTGAGGAACAGTGTCAAAGGCTTTACTGAAATCTAAATACACCACATCTAAGGCTCTCCCTCGGTCCAACTCCCTAGTCATCCAGTCAAAGAAATCAATCAGATTTGTCTGACAAGACCTGCCTCTGGTGAATCCATGCTGCCTCGGATCCTGTAATCCGCTGGACTCCAGAAACCTCACTATTTTCTCTTTCAGCAGTGTTTCCAATAATTTACTCACCACCGAAGTTAAACTAACCGGCCTGTAGTTTTCAACCACATTCTTACTTCTGCTTTTGTGTAAGGGCACCACATGACCCTCTCTCCAGTCCTTTGGCACCACTCCCGACTCCAACGAGGCATTGAAAAGGTCAGTCAGTGGAGTTGCTAGAATGTCCTCAAGTTCCCTCAGTATTCTAGGGTGTATCCCATCTGGTCCCATTGCTTTGTCTACTTTAAGTTGAGCTAGTTTCTCATGAACACAGTCTTCTGAAAATTGTTCAAGATGCCCCTCATTTCTGTTCCTGTTTGTAGGTGTTTTCTTCATCAAGCCTCCCTTATATCTGATTCCCCCTGATCCCCCGGCATCTGATCCCTCTCCCAGCCCAGCATCGCCTAGCATTAAGATCCCCCAACCAACTGCCCCACCATCAAACCACCTCCAAGGATTCCCCCCACCCTTTCAAATCCCCCCTACCCCCAATTCCATCCCTGGCTCTTACTGGGGTTACTGGTGTCTAGTGAGAGCAAGAATGATCCCCCAGTTGCTCCTTCTCATGGTGGCGCCAGGTTCCAAAATGGTGCCCGAGACACCTAGTGATAATCTTCTGGTACAACTACTAGGGGTCGGTCTTCTAAATAAGGCATTTTGCTCATGTTAATATTGTCACATTGTGCATTTCATTATGTATGTTCCACATTAGCAGATTATACACATTTAAGACAGAACTTGAAATACTTCTAATACTTAACTGCACTGGTTTTCTTCTGTTCAGTAGGTTGTACGTATACAGAAAGAAGTGCAAGAAAGAAAAACAAATTCCTTTCACCTTTGAAGTACTTCCCTATTCCAACTCTTCAATATTAGTCAGATAAAATACAATTCAGTCTTTATTCATGCCCCACTAATATCTCAGGCCATAGCACGAGTTTCTGGCTGAATTCCCTTTCCCAGGATGAATGCCAGAGAACACCCACAACAGTTAAAAGGACAATATCTTTGTTTCAATGAGGCAATGACAAGAATTCATCAGAGAAAGAAATAATGGGGGCAATTTTAAAAAATAATAAAGCATAACTCAGTGAAGCCAATCTGACACTAATACTGTGAATCCAGAACTTGAATAACATGAACCGTCTTGACTTGTAGAAAGATGGTATATAAAAACTGTTAAATAAATAAATAACATGAATAATTCCACAATCAGAAAATGTCACAATTCCAGGTGAAATTGGCCTATTTTGAAACAAAACGTGTTGTTCTTAGTTCTTCTAAAATGAACACTCTATTTTGATTTTAAAAGTAGTAGTGGCAGCAAATAGAAGTTTGGAAAGGGTCATCCATTTTAGTTAGACTTTTTGCTAACTAGATCTCATGTTTCCCAATAGGTGCACATATTCTGGGGATTATTTAGAAGCCTTATTCGCAATTTCTACATGGAAATGACATCAACATGTAAACATCAATTTTAGAAAGAGCTAAATTTACACATGGATATCATCACTACTAGGCAGAGAAGTTTCAAAGGGGGATGCCAGGGGCATGGTTAGGATGTGTCCTGGACAGGACAAAAATGTACACATATATCCCCTATTTCATATAGAGAATGCACATGTAAGACCAAAATTGTCCACACTGGGATTTATAGCTGCTCCCTGGCATATACAGATTTATAAAAAGTGCTCGGTTCAGCCAACCCTGTACAAGAGTCTTGCTTTTCTTATGGAATGCAATAGAGAAATCAGAACTACATATCCCTGCGTGCAATGGGGTAAATCCACAACTAGATCAAGCTTGTCGAGTGCATCTGGAGCCAGTTGGTAACCCTACTAACACCACCTATTGAAGAGGTTTTAGGTGAACCCACACTAATGCAGTTAGCGCATGGTGTGAACACAGCACTAACTGCACTGAGCTCACCGTGTCCACTCTTCACCCCTAACCCACCTAACACGGGTTGCACAGTTAGCCTTCAGCATGCACCAGAACACATACTACACTGGCATGACAGTTACTGAGCTCTAATTCCAAAGTAAACTACACATCATGCAACAGGGTGATGGATAGCTTGGGATGGAACATGGGCATGAACTGAACATTGCAGTTAGCATGGGAATACATACCGCATGCTAATTGTCAATGTCGCAATTAGCGCTGGTGCACCTAGCATCACTGATGAGTGATGTCAAGCACATCCCCGTTCATTGTGAATGCTGGGAACATGCTTGATAGTATGTGCATGACTTTTGCACTTATCACTTGTTAATTTTTACTCAGAATCCAGGGTAAGTGCAGTGAAAATTAACTGCAAAATATGTCCACACATACCTTTCAAACAGGTGGGTTATTCCATCTGCACACCCAGCATCATCTGAATTATGCGTGCATATTTTAGATATACATGTCTATCTTAAAACAAGGTGAGGGTTTTAGCAGAGACTGAGACAGTCCAGTGTAAGCTTAGTCATTCAAACGGACAACTAAAGATCTCGCCATTCGGTATTTGCCGTATGGATGCACTGAACCTTATAGAGCAGGCACATCCAACTTCGAACAGGTTGTGAACTACTTTTTCCGGCCAAAAGTGCCGGTGATCTACCACCAGGAAAATTAAGTTTCAAATTAAATTTTAACTCAATAAAGTTGGAGGATTCCCCCCCCCCATTTTTAATGAACCTTCTGTCATTTACTTGGATGTGATCAGCTGTTAAGCAAATTAAGCAAAAACAAAACAGAGAGACGAAGATCCAGTAAGAACTGCGAGGGGAAATGGAAAGTACATTTTTTCTTAAAGTTGTATTGAGTAATAACTTTCTTGAACTGTCTTACGAACTTTAACTTTTATTACTACTACTCAGCATTTATATTTATTTATTTACATTCTCTTATATACCGCGCTATTCTGCATCAGTGCGGTTTACATTGAACAAACTGAAATTACATTGAACAGGGCATTATAACTTGGAGATAACTATTTTACAGGGAACATGGGCTATGGAGGGTTATATAGCGCTACCAGTCATACGCAGCACTGTACAGCATAGACATGTAAGAGACAATCCCTAATTTGTGTTAAATTTAGGTCGAGTATTGATCCAGGCTGATCTTGCACAATCTTTAATATTTTGCTATTGCTCAATAGTGAGATGTCTGAGCCTGCATTTCATCCACCAGCTTTTTGAAGTTGGGTGAATATTGCGTGAGTGCCAGTCTCAGGGAATCCTGGAGATGTTCATCTGTCATGTTGGAATGTTGTGTACTCTGTCATTTTCAGATGGGAAAACGCAGATTCACACAAATAAGTTGAACCGAAACAGGAGAATACAGCTTCACTGCATCTTCTGAAGTTGGGAAATTTGTCTCTAGGCACTAGCTTCCAAAACGATTCTTGCTCAGCACAGGTCTTGAGAAAAATGTTTTGTTTTCAAGAGATGGCTTGTTCAATGAGTAATTTTTACTGATAGCAGCTGCAGTTTCTTTAATGTCCACATCTACTTTGAATGGGTATGACAAGTACTCCACAACTGTTCCAATTTTTTGGAAGTCACAATCTATTTTCGAATTCCTGGATAACAGAACAGATTTCTGTCACATACTTCTCATTCTGAAAAACAAAATTTGGATATTGTCCCAGATGGTCCTGCGTATTAGGAAAATGATCAAAAGTGTTGTTTGCAAGGTCAGTCATCATTAGCTCAAATTTGCTCTTGTAGGATGAAACTGTACTCATCTCGCCAATGAATTTGTTTTTATCTTGCAATTCAAGGTTCAAATCACTTAGTTCTCCTGTAAAGTCAGCAAGAAATGGCAGATCACATAACCTCTCCTCATCTTCCAACTCTGCTTGGTCATCTCCCCTCTCCTTCAAAAAACGTCTTATTTCATTCAGCAAATCACGAAATCTTTGCAGAAATTTGTGCCTACTTAGCCACCTTACATCTGCATGCAAAATGATTTCCACTGACCCTTCATCAAGAGTAAGATTGGAAAGCCGTCTTTGAAGTGATCTTCCACGAACTGAATTTACAGTTTTGAAAGTGATGTCCATGACGGTCTTTGTATTGAGTCTCTTGCTTGCCAAAACTTGCTGGTGAATGATGCAGTGGTAAGAAAGGAAATCTGGGAAGTTGTCATGCTATGGAAACAAGTCTATGCAATGGAAGATTACACTTTGTCACAAAAGAATGGAAAGAACTGAATATTTCCTGACCGGTAGTTCTCCCTTTTAAAGAAATCATTCCAAGTAGTTCTTCTTTAACACTGAAGTCTTCAAAAACCATCCTGATTAAAGACTAGTAACTGGGCTATGTCTCTTATGTCTGTAGATTCATCCAGTTGGAGTGAGAAAGCAATACAATTTGAAACATCCTCCAACAATTGTTCAGTTGTGTCTCCACAAATCTTCTATTCGCCGTACGACGGTGTTTCTTGACAATTGTACACCTTGAATAGCAGCTATGATCTCTTTCTTATTTTTAAATCCTTCAAAAAGATTGTCAGCTGCCTCAAGAAAACAATCTTTTACAAATTCCCCTTCAGTGAAAAGTTTGCATTTCTTTGCGATCAGGTTGCTGACCTTGAAGGATGCTATGGTTGCATTGACCGAATGTGACCTTGGCTTCGGCATCAACTGTTGCTGAGTAGCCAATTTCGATTTAAGTTCTTTGAGCTTCAGTTTACAAATTTCACTTTTGGGTGGAAAATCAGCATCAAACTTATTGCTATGCAGAGCTTTATAATAATGTTCCAGATTACCCTTTTTGGGCAAGGATATTGGGGCGTTACAAATTAGACAACACTTGTCTTTCACCATGATGAAGTAGTCCATTTCCCATTCATCATGAAAGTGGTAGGTTTTGCTCTTCTTTGAAACAATCATCTTCATTATACTGGGGTGGCTGGATGTAAGAAGGCCAAATCTGCTAAGTTAGTATAAACACTGGCTGAATCTGGTCCAAAACTGTCACTGTCCCAAAGTATTAAAGATCAACAGGAACTGAAGACCTCTGGATGATGTGCAATACAAGGACTGGAGATGCCAAAAACACACATGCAGTTCTAAAAGTAAAAAAAGAATTCATCATACTGGCACCAATAATCAAATACCACCAAACAATCATCAAAAAAACTCAAACACCTGTCCAGCAAACCAGATAAAATCAAATTTTATTTATTTATTTTATTTATTACATGCACTTATATACCGCGCTATTTTCCATCAGTGCGGTTTACATAGAACCAATTAAATACTATGATGGGAAAAGTGTATCTGAGCCTATGGAACTGGAAGAAAGACAGGCTTTTGCCTTTAAGGAAAGAGACAGGCCAGTAAGCAGTGGTTTTCAAACTGCAGGCAAAGAGAAAAAAACACACTTACTTGCTGGGTACAGCCACGCCCAAGCTCTGAGGCAAGCTGTGAAGTTAATGAGAGACACCTGGGGGAGGAGCACGGCCCGATAGTTCAGGCACACTCATATAAGCCCAGGAGATTAGAAGAGTGGGAGGAGACCACCAGGGAAATGGAAGGAGAGAGGACCTCCAGGGGTGCAGAAGGAGAAAGAAACTTAAGGGAAGCTGAAGGACAAAGAGTTACCAGGGCCAGCACCAGAGAGGATTCCAAAGGAAACCAACACACAGGGAGCCACGTTCCAGAAGGAAGTCAGTACTGCAGGGGAACTGCAGCTGATTCTGAAGGCAGGAGGGTTTTGCCTGGGAGAGCTACTGACAAGGAGCAAGGTACGATAGCAGCAGCTCATGAACTGGCTGAAAAACTGCCAACTCCCAAAAGATATGTGAATAGAACTGTAAATAAAAGTAATGTGAGCCAGTTAGAGGCTCTGTGCCGGTTGATGAAAGAAAAGAATCTCCATGTGCCTGCTAAGAACCCTCAGCATAAAGAGAAGTCTCATTGGAGAAAGGTCCTAGAGCTGTTAGAAGAGATTAAGCCTGAGATTGTGCAAGCTGATTTAAACCCAGATATAACAGACACAGGTTATGAACAAATGCATTCTGATAAGGAGTCTGTAGAATCATTAATGGACTGCTCTCTATGCAAGAAAACAGCATAAAAGTTCTAGGTTTTGAAAAGAGAAAAACCTAGAAACAAATTGTCTGAGTAAATCTGACAGAAGCAGTTAAAGTTTTATTTTGAATACTGGAAGCTTTGAAAGAAACAGCTACATATGCTTAAAGCTGGCAGAAGCAGTTTAAAGCTTTATTTTTGAATGCTGAAAGTTTAAAAGGAAACAGCTATTTGTGCTTAAAGTTGATAGAAGCAGTTGTAGTGTTCTATTCTGGTGAAGAGGGTCTTTTTGTTAGATTTTTGTGTGGAGAAGAATCCCATTTATTTTGCCATGCGTTGAGCTTTTTAATGCTCTTTTGGAAAGGAAAAAAAAAATAGTAATTAGATCTTACCTGCTAATTAGTGTTCCTGAAGGAACGACAGTCCAGTCCCTTTACTACTGGGTTGCGCAACCCTTCCAGCAGCTTGGAGGCTGAGCCCAACCTTTTTGGGGATGGAGCGGTATAAATACCACTGGGACCACCCCTCAACTCCAGTATTCGAATGAAAAAGCAGATATAACCAACTATTGTAACCAACCTACGTAACAAATATTTTAAGAAAAATAACGCATTAACTTATTTAAAGGATAAAAATTCTTTTTTTTTTTTTTCTGGTATCATAAGGAGAGGAAATGAGGAATGGGAATGGACGGTGTGGGTTTGCCCGAGCTTGCCGCCGCGGGTCTGCGCTCGTTGAAATGGTCTGCATCTCTTCCGAAGGTCTGCGTTCATTCCGCTGCTTACCTATAACCAATAGATGTCAACTTTAGCCGGAATCGGGAGGGATCAGGGACTGGACTGTCGTTCCTTCAGGAACACTAATTAGCAGGTAAGATCTAATTACTATTTCCTTATCGTCACTCCAGTCCAGTCCCTTTACTACTGGGATGTACCCGAGCAGTTCAACCCTGGGTGGGGTCCGGCATACCGGAATGAAGAACCGCCAGGCCAAAACGAGCGTCCGCTGCACTCTGAACGTCTAACCTGTAATGCTTGGTGAAGGTATGGAGAGAGGACCAAGTCGCCGCCCTACATATGTCCAGGGGAGGGACTAGACTGAATTCCGCCCACGAGGTAGCCTGCGCCCTAGTAGAATGTGCCCGCAGGCCCACGGGAACTTGCTTTCCCTTCAGGATATAGGCGGAGGCTATCGCCTCCCTGATCCATCTAGAGATAGAGGACTTGGCCGCCGCCTCCCCTTTGTGTGGGCCCCCGAACTGGATGAATAGTCGGTCGGACTTTCTGAAGGGCGCTGTGCGAGAGAGGTATCGCTTCAGGGTTCTCCGGATGTCTAGGAGTCGAAGCTTGCTATCCCTGGCTTCCACCCCTTCTTTGTCGAAGGCCGGGAGGGTCACCGTCTGGTTCATATGAAAGGGGGATATAACCTTAGGCAAGAAGGAGGGAACCGTGCGCAGAACTACTTTGTCCTTGAGAAATGACAGAAAAGGCGGCTGAGCGGAGAGCGCTTGTAGTTCCGAGATCCTCCTGGCCGAACAGATGGCGATTAGGAAGACAGTCTTCAGGGTTAAATCTTTTAGGGAGGCCTCCTTTAATGGTTCAAAGGGATTCCCGATCAAGGCATTTAGCACCAGGTTGAGATCCCAAGGGGGAATGATTGACCTCCGTTGTGGGCGCAGGCGTCTCACCGCTCTTAGGAACCTTGAGACATCAGTGTGGGCCCCGAGGGGTTTCCCACGGACCTTGCCTCTGTAGCACGCGATGGCCGCGAGCTGGACCCTAAGGGAGCTGTGGGCCAGACCCTTGTCCAACCCTGCCTGCAAGAATTCCAGGACCTCCGGGACCGAGGCCGAGAGTGGCTTCTTTTGGTGCTCCGCGCACCAGGATTCGAAGATGCGCCAAACTCGTACGTAAGATAGGCAGGTCGAGCGCTTCTTGGCTTGTAGCAGGGTTGAGACTACTGCGCCTGAGTAACCTCGTTTCAGGAGCCGTGCCCTTTCAATAGCCAAGCCGTAAGCGAGAACCGCTCCACGTGTGGCATGAGCACCGGACCTTGGCTTAGCAGATCCCTCTTGCAAGGGAGCCGCCAGGGATGGTCGGCGATCATCCTCACCAGATCCGCGTACCAGGGACGGCGAGGCCAATCCGGGGCTATGAGGATTACCAATCCTTGGTGTGCCTCTATTCGCTGGAGGACCTTTCCGATGAGAGCCCAAGGGGGGAATACATAGAGGAGGCCCTCCGAAGGCCACTTTTGGGAGAGGGCATCCAGGCCTTCTGACATTCTTTCCTTCCGCCGACTGAAGAATCTGTCCACCTTGGCTGACGAGAAGCGTGCCATGAGGTCCATGACTGGGACTCCCCAGCGATCTACTATTTGACTGAAGGTCTTCTGTTCCAGTTCCCACTCCCCGTGGTCTATCTTGCACCTGCTGAGGAAGTCGGCTGTGACGTTGTCCGCGCCCGCCACGTGTTGAGCTGAAAGTGCCTGCAGATGGGCTTCCGCCCACTGGAAGAGGGCGCCCGCCTCCTTCTCGAGACCGTGGCTGCTGGTGCCTCCCTGGTGGTTGATGTAGGCCACCGCGGTGACATTGTCGGAGAGGACGCGAATTGCTCGTCCCTGTACCAAGTCCTGGATAGCCTTGAGTGCTAGGGAGACGGCCCGTAATTCCAGTCTGTTGATGGGCCATTGCGATTCTAACGGTGTCCAGAGCCCCTGGACGAAGCGGTCTCCGCAGTGTGCTCCCCAGCCTGATAGACTGGCATCCGTCGTCAATAATACCCACTGAGGGGGTTCTAGAGGCATCCCGCGGTCCAGGTTCCTTGGGCATCTCCACCAGTGGAGTGCCTGTTTGGTCCTTGGGGCGCAAGGTAACTGCAGAGAAAGGGGATGATGCTGAGGCGACCACCGCCGCAACAGGGACCGTTGTAAGGGACGCATGTGGGCCCTGGCCCAAGGCACTACCTCTATTGCCGCCGCCATTGTTCCCAGAAGCTGAAGATAATGCCATGCCGAGGGGCTTCTTCTGGCCAGGAACTGAGAGACTAGAAGTCTTAGATCCCTTGACCTTGTTCGTGACAGGAACACCCTGCCGTTGTTGGTGTCGAATCTTGCCCCGAGGTACTCGAGTTCCTGGGAGGGAGTCAGTCTGCTCTTTGCTCGGTTGATGACCCAGCCCAAGTCCTCTAGGACCTGGATTACTCTTGCCGTAGCCGAGAGACTTTCTTCTTCGGACTTTGCCCGGATCAGCCAATCGTCTAAGTAAGGGTGAACTAATATTCCCTCCTTCCGGAGGAAGGCCGCTACCACCACCATTACCTTGGTGAATGTTCTGGGAGCCGTAGCTAGGCCGAAGGGTAGGGCCTGGAATTGAAAGTGGCCTCCTGGGACGGCGAATCTCAGGAACTGTTGGTGAGACTTTCTGACCGGGATATGCAAGTAGGCCTCTGTCAAATCGAGAGATGTTAGGAACTCCCTTTCCCTGACGGCTGCTATGACAGAACGTAGAGTCTCCATCCGGAAGTGCGGCACTCTGAGGCAGCGATTGACCTGTTTTAGATCCAGGATCGGTCGTAAGGAGCCTTCCTTCTTTGGCACTACGAAATAGATCGAGTACCGACCTGAACCGCGCTGGTTTGGCGGCACGGGGATCACGGCCCCTAGCGCCCTTAGGTGTGCGAGAGTTTCCTCTACTGCTGCCCTTTTTGCAGTGGATCCGCAGGGGGAACGGACAAAGGCCGGGGGAATTTGTTCTGCGAATTCGAGGGCATAGCCTTCTCTGATTACCTCTAGGACCCATTGATCGGACGTGACACGGGACCAGGCGGGAAGAAAGAGCGTCAAGCGACCGCCTATCCTGCGCCTTCCCTCCTGGACCCCCGTCTCCTCATTGTTGTTTTCTGGAGCCCGAGAAGGAGGAAGAGGCTGCGCCAAAGCCTCTGCCCGCTCCCCGGAACCCCCTGAAACCTTGCCCCTTTGAGGGAAAAACGGCCCTTGGAAAAGGGGGGTGGCCTAGGTGGGCGGAACCTCCGGGAGTCTCTGGGCTGTGTACGTACTGGGGGAAAGGAGCGCCCCTGTTTTTGTCTGTCTTCCGGGAGCCTGCCTCCCTTAGACTCCCCCAGATCCTTGACTAACTTCTCTAAGTCCTCACCGAATAATAACTTCCCCTTAAAGGGAAGTCTGCCCAGGCGCGACTTAGAGGAGGCATCCGCTGCCCAATTTCGTAGCCACAGGCACCGCCTAGCCGCCACCACAGAGGCCATGTTTTTGGCCAAAGATCTGATGAGGTCATACTGGCTATCAGCTAAATAGGCTGCTCCAGATTCCAGCCTAGCCGAGTTGGCTTGTGTTTCAGCCGATGATTCCTCTGATGACTGGATCTGCTGAGCCCACCTTAAACAGGCCCGAGACACCCAAGCTCCTGAGACAGAGGCTTGCAAGGCGAGAGCGCTTATATCAAAGGCTTGTTTCAGGAGCGTATCCACCTTCCTGTCCTGGGCATCTCTTAAGGCCGTGGCGCCTTCCACTGGGATAGTGGTCTTTTTGGTGACTGCTGATACCGCTGCATCCACCCTGGGGGATTTCAGCAATTCTTTGTCTGACTCTGGAAGAGGGTAGAGGCGAGCCATGGTTCGTACCCCTCTCAAGTTTGATTCTGGTTGGTCCCACTCCTCCTGTATCATCTGACGTACCACCCTGTGGACAGGGAAGACTTTTTGGGACCTTCTGATGGCCTGAATTAAGGGATCTTCTAGTGCCTCGTCATCCGCCGGGGCGTCAGACACTACGTTGAGAGCTTTTAGGGACTCATTGATTAAGGAAGGGAGCTCTTCCCGGCGAAAAACTCTAACAATGCGAGAATGGTCCTCCTCGGGGATCTCGCCTTCTTCCAGCTCTTCCTCCTCTTCCTCCAGCTCCCTTTCCGAGCCCTCTTCCTCTGGGGTGCCCTGAGAAGGGGGTGGGAGGATCTCTTCGCTCATTAGTCTGGTACGTTTGGGGGGTACCCCTAGCTCCTGACCGCTCGCTCTCCTAGTTCTGGCTGGTCTGGTATCCCCTGTGGGAGCTGTATCACCTGATCCACGTCCCTGCTTGCGCAAGCAGTATGCTTGGTGTAGCAATAAGATAAAGTCAGGGGAGAAGAGATCTCCGACCCCTTCATCCGTCGTGGAGCGGGACGGAGGGGGTGCGAGAACCTCTGTGTTAGCCGTCGGGGGTAAATGGAGCCCCACCTCCGCCTCCGGGGGGTCCCCGGGCATCTGAGGTCCTTGGGTCATGGGCAGGTTGAGCTCTTGCTCTACGGAGGTGGAGACTGCAGCACAAGCTCTGCAGATGCCTGTCTCTGATGATGTGCCCCTCCGTGTGCCACAGGATGGGCACTTTGACTTAGTGGCCATGATTTCCAGAAAGGATGCGTTACACTCACCCCCCAAGTCAACCTAAAAGAAAAACAATCCCCAAAAATATGTGCAGGGGAGAAATGCTGTAGCAGGACAGCTTTTACAGCGATGTCCCCTCCCCCAAGCAAAGTCAGCGTTTTCGCGGGCAAATGGAATAAGCTAAGGAAATTAAGGTAAAAGCAATTAGGTTAAAATAAAATAAATTTTAACATTAATAAGGAAATGCTGCCAATCCAGGCTGATACTTGCAATTTGAAGTTTCTTCTGCTAGCAGGGCCCGCGCCGCGATTCCTCTCCGCCGGCTCAACACGTGTTAGGCCTTAGCCACGTGGAGTCCGAGACGGAGGATCGCGCGTCTGCTCACTGCCCGAGGTTCTGGCTTTTATCTCTGCGAAAGGTGGAAGTGCTCCGCGTCGCCACCGCTGCAGACTTCGCCGCCTGTGAGCCCTCCGAATCTGTCGGTTGTCCGATTCGGGGCTCCGGGGAAGCCCGGCCGCACCCCCTGCGCCGGGGGGGGGGGGGGGGAAGGAGAACGAGTAGTTTCCCCTCGCGTTGCTGCCTCCAGCGCTCAGCCGCCTCGGGGCTTCGGCGCGAGGCAGGAGAGCTCCTGGAAATGAAGCAGGACTCCGGTCCAAAGTCAAGGAGAGATGCTTCTTCCCCCTGCCGCAGGCAGCTCAGGCAAGTCCTCCGGTCTCCAGCCCGGCCCGGGAGGGGAGAGGGGGGGGGGGAGAGAGGAAGAAGGAAATTTAAGGTACAGGATTCCAATCAAGGAAACAAACAATCTCCTTAAACAAATAAAGAGGACAAAATAAACTAACTAAAATAAATTAGCTAAAATAGGATAAGGTAGGACTCCAGTAAGCCCTAGGCTTACGGAACCCTCCAGCTGCTTGGAGGCTGAGAATACTGGAGTTGAGGGGTGGTCCCAGTGGTATTTATACCGCTCCATCCCCAAAAAGGTTGGGCTCAGCCTCCAAGCTGCTGGAAGGGTTGCGCAACCCAGTAGTAAAGGGACTGGACTGGAGTGGCGGGCGAGGACAACATCACAGCCGACTTCCTCAGCAGATGCAAGATAGACCACGGGGAGTGGGAACTAGATCAGGAGATCTTCGAACAGATAGTGGCCCGCTGGGGGCTCCCAGTCATGGACCTCATGGCGCGGTTCTCTACAGCCAAGGTAGACAGGTTCTTCAGCCGAAGGAAGGAAAGAATGTCCGAGGGCTTGGATGCCCTGTCTCAAAAGTGGCCTCCCAAAGGACTACTATATGTATTCCCTCCGTGCTGAAAGTTTAAAAGGAAACATCTATTTGTGCTTAAAGTTGATAGAAGCAGTTGTAGTGTTCTATTCTGGTGAAGAGGGTCTTTTTGTTAGATTTTTGTGTGGAGAAGAATCCCATTTATTTTGCCATGCGTTGAGCTTTTTAATGCTCTTTTGGAAAGGAAAAAAAAAATTCCTGTGTTTGCCTAAAACCCTTGAGTCACAACTTTATTGTTTGAGACATCACAACTACAACTCCCAGAATCCTCGGCTCTGGATTTCCTTATTTAAGGACAATACAAAGGCACGTCCCGGCCTATAGGCGACCGCCTGGGCACGGGGCACGACAATACACATCTCAAAACAGTCGATTTGTGTTTACAATTAACAGGCAACAGAACTTGGAATAGATAACAAGGGGTAACTATTTACAACTGTACAGAAAGAGCTGGCTGAACGTCTGTTTGACGTGGTTAGTTTACTGATGAGGCATTTGAGGTGCTGTCATCCGGGTAGTGCGCGAGGAAAAGGTGATATTTCAGAGCTTTCCTAAACTGCGTTAAATTAGTGATTGCCCGTATACTGGGAGGGAGGCTGTTCCAGCATTTTGGTGCAGAGAATTTGAAAGCCCTGTTCACTGTTGTATGGTAGCACTTGGTTGTTTCTCTTGGGACTATTAGTTTATTGTCCTCAGGGGATCTTCTAGGTCTGTTCAGGGGGGTTATCTGAATGAGGTCTGCTAGGGCTGGTGGGGGCGAGCTTATTTATGATCTTGAAGGTCAGAATTATGGCTTTGAATGTAATTCTGCCTTTTATGGGGAGCCAGTGGAGTTGTTTAAGGATGGGTGTCATGTGTTCCCACTTGGAAGCGCCCTGAAGCACTCTTGCAGCAGAGTTTATTGCAAGCTGTAAAGGGTGTAGCGTAGATTGCAGGAGACCCTGGAGTATGGCGTTTGCATAGTCAAAATGCGGTATGATCGCCAAACTAGTTCAAATACCACAACACGCGATTTAATAAATTTTGCACACAGTGTAGAATCAACACAAAGGCAAGGCGAAATAAAATTGCAGTGTAGAATCAACGCAAAGGCTAGGCAAAATAAAATTGCAGAGGCAAGCAAAAGTCACAGTGGTTTGAACCAATTCGAAGGCAAGGCATAGGCAAGTTAGAACAAAATTGGAAAAGGCCGCCAAAATCACCAAATTCTTGACACTTTGTTGTGTCTGCCTGAAAACGTTTAATGAAAGCGAACTATAAAGTGGCCAACGACTAGCACATGACACAACTAATATGGTAAGTGTATTCAGGTAAAGCCCAGGCGTATAGATATCGCCCGGTATATAACACACTTCTAAGGCGTGTTGGGGCGGGGGCAGGAATGGGTGATTCTGAGAGGCAGGAGACTAGGTATGACGCCGGGCCTGTGGCATCTCATCGCAGGGGTGGTGGCCCCCTGGGGTACCCACAAACTATTGCCATGAAAATAACAAGCGCTCCCAATACACCCGCAGGCAAGATTCCCGCAGGCAGGGAAAAAAGACAGGCAAAGGATCAGCAGTGGCGGCAAGCCCTCGGCAGGCGACCTGACGGCACGAGCTCTCTCCTAGCGATGGGGCGAGCTGCTGGAGAGATGGAGCCAAGTGGGGCTGGCGATCTACCTCTGACCCCTCCGCGATCTACAGGTAGATCACGATCTACCTGTTGGACATGCCTGTTATAGAGCATGTCTTTAGAAAGAAGTTACTTTGATTTCCCTGGCTTGATATTCTTTATTAGATTTCCCTTTCCTGCTTGTTCATGAGTGATTTAACACCAGAAAATGAAAATGCCACCCCCTGATCTGGACTTCAACCTCACACATTCCAGAAATTGCTGAGAGCAAATAATGAAAGGAAACTGTCTATACAGCAATTGTCTGGCAGGCAATATTCTAATGGAGATGTGAAAGGATCGCTCCTTTATAGCACAGGAAATGATAAGATAGATAGTGCTGCTTGCTTACAGTGGCAAATATATAGGGTCGCCAGATGTCCTGATTTTATCAGGATTGTACTTATTTTTGGAAGCTTGTCCTGATTTGAAAAACACCCTGATTTTGTCCTAAATTTTGGCATTTTGTCCTGACTTGTCCTGAATTTCTGTAAAATGTTAACAGATGATTAAGATGAACATTATAGTACAAATGAAGCTATTTTTATTTGCTTATTGTACATAAAATGGAGAAATGTAACATTAATTATAAGTTTTTCTTTTTCAACATGTGAGTGTGACTCAGTGTTTTTGTCTAAAAATGTTCCTTTTGGCATTTATTTGAAAAAGGGGAAACATTTTGGGCTCTATTCTGAATATGGGAAAGTTTGGGTTCCATTGTACATACAAAATATAGCAAATTTAAGACATATGTAAAGAGGGGGAAAATATAATCATTTTCTGGATGCACAAAGTCTTGATCATAGTTTATCGTTCATTAAAATTTTTCAATTTTTGTCATCATAATAATGTTACTAACATAAATTAATTTGCAATTATGTATAACGTCACTAGTGGAACGAGTATTTTCGGTATGCAAGAAGCAATGGACGGATGATCGAAATCGACTAGATATTAAAACTGTAAAATGCTTGCTTCAAGTTAAAATAAACTATTCATTATCTTCTGGTGATATGTACAAAACGATTTTGACAGACGAAAATCTGCTAAGCCAAATAACATCGAACAGTAAATACATGTAAATAATGTTTTATTGTGTTTGATGCCTAATAAAATATTTTTTTGAAAAGTGTTATTTTTTGAAAAAATGTCCTGATTTTTGACCAAAGGTATCTGGCAACCCTACAAATACAGCAAGAGGTGGGCAGCAAAATTAGAAAAGAAAGTGTGCTGTAACAAGGGGGAAGGTGTAATTTGCGGAAATATTTATTTATGGAAAGAGTAGTAGATGCATGGTATAGTCTCCCAGTGGAAGTAGTGGAGACAAAGACCATATCTGTTAAGCACAAAAGATCTCTAAAGGAAAAAAAGGGACTATAGAGCTTAGTAATTGGTATGGAAGGGTAGATTAGACAGGCCGTATGGTCTTTATCCGCCATCGCCTTCAGATTGGATCTGGAAAAGGCAAGTAATTACATTGCACATTTCCAATCCAAAGTTTAGAACCAAGATTTTTATTTCATATTGTAGGAACACATATCACCAACACTGCTCTGTTGATTATGCTCTTTTATAACCAGTCATCCTTTTGGAAAGTTCAGCTGGCCTCACTATTAACCTCCTACTGGAAAGATCTGTAGGACAACCCACGCTCCAGCAGCTTATACCACAGCTCTTTGACAAGCCACTGCTTTGAGCTCTCCTCCTGTACCAGAATAAAACCACCAAGAATGACTTTTGTTTGGTCTGGAATCAAGATCACCGGAGCTATGCCACAGTAGACCTCGTGCAATGCAGAAAAGAATGCTTCCAAAATCCCAACAAGCTATCTATACTAAGAACTAAAATCCCCACGGAGTCTAAAAATGCTTGCGTACTTAATTCTTTCAGTGTCCATGAAATTAATCCTAAACATTGTTTCTAAGCTACATATTTGAGGAATATGGGAAAAGAAAACTAGATACCACCTTCATGAGAAGAAAAATCAATTGGCAAAAGTAGAAATGCACTGAGAAATACAAAGTGTTACTCCAGGAACCATTTGTCGATCAAGACCAGACACCTGAATGGTTAAGGAGAGGTGACATGAAATAGCTGCAGCCCAGGATAGTGGGTTATAGACAAGATGGTTTACAGTGAGCATAGAGAAAACTGGTAAAAAGACATACGTATGCAGATTCTGTAAGAAAGAGCTGAAAACTGTTACTCATCTCATAGCTGGTTGTGAAGTTCTGATGGTAGAAAATTTCTATATGAAAAGGCACAAGGTGACCTGCCTCATTCACTGCAAACTTTGTAAATACTATAATCATCACTGTACCAGAAATGCACTGGGATCATGACTTGAAGAAAATTCTGAAGACTGAAAGTTATCATCACTTGAAACACTCCCATTCCGAAGGCTATAAAGCTGAATGCAAGGAAACCCGACATAGCGGTAAAGGAGGAAAATATCAGAATTGCATTGATAATAGAGGTGTTGATTCCAAGCGATTATTCTGTGAATCAGGTGTAGAGGGAGAAGATCCTGAAGTACCAAGAAATGCACTCAGAGACCAAGAAAATGTGCCAAAAAGATACAGAAATATTTCCCATCGTATTGGGAGCCACAGGCCTGATTAAGAGGGATTTCCAATTGCACCTTGACAAGTTGCCTGCGCTTGTTGCATTTTATGAACTCCAGAAGGAAGCTCTCTTTGGCATGATGCAAGTATTACGGCAAACGTTAGCAGTAAATTGGAGAAACTGACATCATCACATATACCCTGGCACAGGAGTGAGGTTCATAACTGATTTGGAGAAATTGTCCTCGTATTTCCAGTAGAATTCCAAGTAGCTCCAAAGCTACTCATGCAAAGGCGTTATCTTCCAGCTCACATTATTAGGTAGGCCGAATTTCTGTTTCCAGTGTGCCTGATTTCCATGTCTTGGTGTCGAAACCATGCAGCGAGATGGTGATGGCAGTTCACATCATTTGTGTCCTTTTTGTTTAGACTTGTAGCATGGTGTGCAGAAAACATCATTGCTGAACTCCAAACTCTGCAGGTACTTGCTGTAGGCTTTTGCACACACGTGTGCACGTAGAGGGAGAAAGGAGAAGTGGGTTTGGAAGGGGAAAGGGCTCGTCCATGTATCTGCATTGTGCAACCGTTCCAACAACAGTCATTAAAACTGAGAAAGCAAAATAGGACAGAACCCTGCAGTGCTGGACAAAATACAGTTTTGTTTTAATATCAGTTCAGAAATGTCCTCGTTAATGCTTGAGCAATATCTAGAAGGCAACTCTCTCAGTCACACACACGCACAAACACACTCACTATCTCTTTTCTTTACTATGCGTTACAGTCTTTGTGAGGTTGTCTATCGTGGCATAACCCCATAGATAAGACTGTCTATTAATACCGAGAAACCAAGCACAGTATTCCCATCTGAATCCTCCTGTCAATTCAGATGTGGAAAGTTCAAGATACACTTCATTCTGTTACCAGTTCTGCTTTCTCAAAAGGATTTATCGGCTGCAGAATTTTAATAAGTCTTAGCATGTGGAACCAGCTTTTGTGTACATGGCCATGAGTTCCTTCCTATCCTTTGCCATCATGCAAATGCAGAGGACAATTTTATAAACTGATGTCTAGTTAATGGGCACTATCATATGTGCACTTTATACCTGTTTTATAAGATTAAGTTCATGGGTACTGTAAAATAATGCATAAGTGCAAAAGTGCACATGTATGTATTTTTGCGGTATTTGATATAGCAAGACTTTCATCAGGTTGATATCAGAGTAATAATTCTTAAGTTTGACAATTAGTGGCTCTGGATAAGTGACCTCTAATAGATTTGTACACATGTATGTTAAGACATGATCACTTACATCTGCCCTAGAGCTGATGCAAATGACTGCCCTACTTTTTGCAATTATCCCGCATAAACTAAAGAATGTTATAATCAGCGGGGGGGGGGGGGGGGGGACATATTCACAGGGATTAACTGCTAATCACGTTAATCCTGCTTAGTGGGATATTCAGTGACATGCACCCAGTTTTTGCTGCTGAATATCCCCTCTTAGTGCCGCTGAATTTATTTATTTATTTAGCAACTTTTTTTTATGCCGCCTTCTCTACAAATCGAAACACTGTACAATTAACTCATGGAAATGAAAGGTTAGACATAACTTGATAAATAACAAATCAAACATAGGTCATAGTAAAGGTAGAGGTAGTCTTATAATGGAATACGTTTAAAGGTACTCCGGTAAGGAGTATAGAAATGAAACAAGTAACTTAAACAAAAATATAATAGCCTAAGAGGGCAGGGCTTGATATCAGAAGGTATTCACATGGTTCGCAGCCCTGTAGAATGTATAAATGCCACTCAGCGGGATACTCAACGGCACTAACACGGTTAGTGCTGCTGACTATCCCCAATCTTCTCCCGTATACACCCCGCTGCTAACCGCTTAGCACTGGGCTGTGCCGTGGGTGTTCCAGGGCATGTCATGGGCGACGCAGAGGCTAACTGGGTGGCGGCGATATTGCACCGCTACCGGGTTAGCATCTATGGATAAAAGATAGGCGCCGCAAAAGCTGGCCTATCTTTACCCGTAATAGCTAACTGGACAGTGGTGCAATATCGCCGCTACCCGCGTAGCCTCTGTGGCTTCCAGGCATGTGCAGCAACCCCAGATATTCAATGTTGGGGCCACATATGACTCCGGCATTGAATATCCAGGTTAGAGGATGGCAGCGATGGCTAGGCACTGTACGTGCCCCTAGCCATCCTAACTCAATATCGGGCCCGTAGGGTTCGTGTTTGTTCATCGGTGTTGGAACTGTAGCATGAGGGCATCCAGGGGGCAGAGTGAGAGTGGAACTGAGGGTTAGCCGGTCAGGGGCAATCTTGACTCACTGTCCGGTTAACCCTAACCAATTAGTTAGACCAAAAAAAAGCTGGCCTAACTTTAGTTAATTTAGCCATTTGGCTAGTGGCTTAATATGACTGCTGCCCAGATAGCTAACTCACTATCCTGGCAACCCGGAGATTCACTACCACTGACTGGATATAGCTCTGGCATTGAATATCCGGTTGCATAATTGCATGCACTGCTACTACTACTAATGTTGCTTATCATTCTTAGATCTCTACAAGGCGCGCACAGCGCTGAACACAGACAAGTGGGAGACAGTCCCTGCTCAACGGAGCTCCCAATCTATGCAAGACAGACAAATGCAACAAACTCTGCCATGCGCATATCCACAGTGAAACGATGCGTGTACTTCCATGATAGTCTGTATTTTAGAAGAGGCCATTCAATATCACCATTTCTGCCCATAAATACCAGAACCGGCACACCTTGCTCACATGGAAATCTAGGTAGCTCCTTATAAAAATACCCCCTAATGGGCTTAGTCAAAAAGGACTTTTTCCAAATTCTGTGCTTTGGGGGAAAGTCTTTACTGAATAACAATATAAGAGAAGCTGCAGGGTAAAAAAAAAGTAACATCTGTCTGAGAAACTGGCAGATGTTTTGTTCTCAGTGGGATGATGGTAAGAATGGCATCAGCCTTGGGTGGGGGAGGGGAAGATGTGTAATAGCGTCTCTGCCCAGGATGCTGAATTTCTTCTTTTATAATATACTTGGAATGGCTCTGTAGCCAGCTTACCTAAAACAGCAGCCCAAGTGCTGTGACATTAGGATCCTGTATTTTCTGTGATTGGCAGGAAGAACTAACCATCTACTTTCTCATTTTTCAGGGATGTGTGAATCTCTTTCAAAGAGATTGCAGCCTAATTCAGCAAATGCGTGAAACAACTCTGTAGGTTTGTTGAATCAGCCTTCAAACTGTTTTCAGTGGGGCAGTTATATGTAGAGCAGCATTTTTAGCAAATCCTCAGAAAACTGAAGATCTCCTTTGAAATGTTGCCGATCTGCACTGAATTTTCCTAAAATTCATTTATCTGAAGGATTTTCACAGACCTCAGAATGTATGAATTCCCTCTTGAATTCAAACTATACTGGTTTGACTTTGAATTGTTCTTATATCCTAACTGCATTCCTTCTGCCTATTCCCCTACACACACAAACGCACTCATCCACACACAAACTAGATAAAATCTTATTTTTAAATGTGAAAAAAATGCAGCAAGTTGGCCAACGAAACTGGGACACTGCCAGCTGTTGACAAGTTTATAATCCTGCTCCTGTGTTAAACGATTCAACCGATTCTCTAGAGTACGCAATAATACATGATTTAAAATAAATGTTTTATTTCTGTAAGTAATCATGAATTATAGGAACAGAAAGTTTCCAAATCTGTTTCAAATCTATGAATATTTGGCTCAAAAATACTCAGACAGAGATATGTAAACTTTTTTAAGAGAGTTTCATCCACTAATTTGTCAAACCTATAGAAATGTTGTAGGTTGTCAAAATGATTCACAAACCTTTTTCCTTTTTAAGAAATGGGGCCATTTTGGGCAAAACCTGCAGCTAATCTGAAAAAATCTGCTCGTGGAAGATGCCTAAATTATCTGCTGTGGACTTCCATGGATTCAATGGCAGATCTTTATGGAGCTGTTTATAGGTCTTCATAGACTTGCCTGAGATCTTTGATAAAAAAAAACTTATAAGATTTTTCCTACGTTTTGGACAAACCTACAAAAATGTTTCAAATTCAAACCTAACTGAAATCCACTGGTTGAAATCTGCATCAATTTCTCATACCCAAGCATTCACATAATTAAAAAAACATTTACATGGTTTGAATTTTACTTGAATTATTGTTTTCTAGAAGCTATACTCAGGCTAGTGTGGACACATGCAGATTTTCACAGATTCAAATACCTCAAAATATTACTGTGACTTTCTAACTTTTCAAATCTGAATGTGGTCATAAAAATCAGAACTGGATTAATATGAAGGTTGGCGGTGGAATGGATTGGATTACATAGGCAGCAAAATGGGGTGGGCCACACTGGTTCATGGCCCTGCCAACGTTTTATCCAACATTGCATAGGTAACACTGTTCAACAGCCAAAATGCTTCAGACACGAAAGCAGCTGTTCTAAATTAATTTAAGGCTGCTGAACACAGAAATCATAATGAAAATGGCTGATTAGGTCTAGTTGCTAAGATATATGCTATTAATTAGTCATTAGGGGCCATTAACTGTGAATTATGCAACATTTGCGTGAGATTGCGTAATCTCTACTTGCAACCAGATGATGCAATCAGTATTTAAATTTGCATCACTTGACAGTATAAATCTTAAGGTGTATTAGTCACAGAAAAATTAAAAATTAATTATTTTGCATTATTTTATGCCGATAGGTCAATCACAGTGTATTTGGCGATGTATTGTACTTGCGTTAATAATGCAGATAATTTCTGCTATATTTGTGGTAAAGTGACTTTTACAACACAAAAACGGAATACGACTGTGGCGGTTAAGAAAGACTACAACTTATATTTTGGCTGCAGAATAGGAGATCAGGATAAGAGCTGGGCGCCACACATATGCTGCAATACATGTGCAAGAAATCTCAGGCAATGGATGAATGGGAAAAGGCAATCAATGCCTTTTGCAGTTCCAATGATCTGTAGAGAGCCCACGGATCACGTCAGCAATTGCTGCTTCTGCATAGTTTCCTCCAATTCAGAAAGGCATATCCAGAAAGAGTAGGTGGACCGTGCAATATCCAAACATTCCATCTACAATACACCCAATGCCTCATGGAGAAGGGTTGCTGATTCCCAAAATGGCAGATTCATTATCATTAGAATCAAGTGAGGAAGAGGAAGAAGTTTGTAGTCATGAACCGTCAACCTCAAGTGACCCAAAGTTTCTTCTGGCCACTGCTAATGAACCACACCTCATAACGCAAGGTGAACTGAACGACCTTGTCAGGGATTTGGATCTCCTGAAGAATAAAGCTGAGCTTTTGGGTTCCAGACTACAGCAGTGGAATCTTCTGGCTGGTGACGTTCGAATTTCTTTTTTCCGAGACCGTCAGAAAGACTTGGTGTCATTCTTTTTCAAAGAAGGTGATCTTGCTGCATGCAACAACGTAAAAGGTTTAATGGCAGCTCTCAATATCAATTACAATGCAGATGATTGGAGGCTCTTCATTGATTCATCCAAAGCAAGTCTTAAAGCTGTATTGCTGCATAATGGCAACTTGCTACTATTAATTCCTTATGGTCATGCAGCTTTTATGAAAGAGGCATAACAATATGAAACAACTTTTGAAATGTATAAACTATGATCAACATCTATGGTCAATCTGTGGTGACTTCAAAGTGGTCACCCTCTTGCTTGGTCTTCAGGGCGAATACAGCAAGTACTGCTGCTTCCTGTGTGAATGGGATAGTCATGCTAGAGATTGTCATTTCGTCAAAAGGGACTGGCCACTCTATCAGTCACTGGATCCTGGAAGCAAAAATGTTCTGTTTCCAGCACTTGTAGACAGCAACAAGATTTTGATGCCTTCCTTGCACATCAAGTTGGGACTAATGAAAAACTTTGTCTAGGCAATGGATAAAACTAAACCTGCTTTCAGGTATCTTAATGGTAAATTTCCTAGAATGAGTGATGCCAAAGTTAAGGAAGAAGTTTTTGTTGGCCCTCAGATTCGTGCACTTCTTCAAGATGACAAATTTCTTCGTTTATTGCGTGGAAAGGAAAAGGCTGCATGGATAGCATTTGTATCAGTGACACAGAATTTTCTTGGAAACAACAAAGCAAATAATTACCAAGAGATTGTTCAAGATCTTCTCAAGACATACAAAAACCTTGGTTGCAACATGTCCTTAAAGATTCATTTTCTACACTCCCATCTAGATTTTTTCCCACAAAATTGCGGAGCAGTAAGTGATGAACATGGAGAACGATTTCACCAAGACATTGCAGCCATGGAAAAGAGGTATCAGGGTAAATGGAGTCCATTACTCCTTCTGCAAATCTGGAAAGAAGCAAAAAAATCGTGGATGCTCTCCAAGATGCGTTACTTAGACAAATGGTGATGGAACCAACCAGGGAAAGCTCAACGCTGGATTTAGTGCTCACCAACGGTGATAGCGTGTCGAATGTCTGCGTGAGTGCCACTGTGAGCAGCAGCAATCATCACACGGTGTGGTTTGAGATAAAAGCCATGGTACAGGCCAAACAAAGTCCTAAACTTTAAAAACACCAACTTCAATAAAATGGCTGAGTACCTAAAGGAGGAGCTGACAGGGTGAAAGGAGATAAGGGAAGTGGAATTGCAATGGGCTAAACTAAAGGTGGCAATAAAAGGGGCAACAGATAAATATGTAACAAAAGTAAACAAAAACAAGAGGAGAAGAAAGCCTATTTGGTTTTCCAAAGAAGTGGCTGCTCAAATAAAGGCAAAAAACAGAGCTTTCGCAAAATTCAAAAGCTCGCAAACAGAGGAACACAGAAATGAATACAGGATCAAACTCAAAGAGACAAAGAGAGAAATAAGGATAGCAAAATAAAAGTCAGAGGAAAAGATGGCTAAAGATGTGAAGTGTGGTGACAAAACTTTCTTCAGGTATATTCGGGAAAGGAAGAAGATCAGAGGTGGAATTGCAGGACTCAGAAGTGCTGTGAATGGACTCGTGGAAAGTGACATTGAAAAAGCGAAATTGCTAAACGAATACTTCTGCTCTGTTTTTACTATAGAAAGTCCTGGAGAAGGATCATCTGTGACTCCCAAATATAAAAATGGGAATGAAGTAGTTACCACACCATTCACAGAAGATGAGGTGTTAGAACAACTTGCAAAACTGAAAGTGGACAAGGCCATGGGACCGGATGGGATACATCCCAGGATACTGAAAGAGCTCAAGGAGGTTCTTGCAGGGCAGTTAAAGGATGTTTTCAACAGATCCTAGTAAACAGGAGAGGTTCCTCAGGACTGGAGAATGGCTGATGTCGTACCTCTACACAAAAGTGGTGACAGGGAAGAAGTGTCAAACTACAGGCCTGTGAGCCTTACCTCGATGGCGGGAAAAGTCATGGAGGCGCTCCTGAAAGAGTGAATAGTGAACTTTCTCAAAACCAACAAGTTGCAAGACCCGAGGCAACATGGTTTTACCGAAGGACGATCTTGCCAAACAAATCTGATTGAGTTCTTTGACTGGGTGACCAGGGAGCTAGATCAGGGGCATGCGATGGATGTCATCTACCTGGATTTCAGCAAAGCCTTTGATACTGTTCCTCATAGGAGGCTTATCAATAAACTCAGTAGCTTGGGGATGGATCCTAAGATGGTAAATTGGATCAGAAATTGGTTGACTGACAGACGACAGAGGATGATGGTAAATGGAGCTCACTCAGATGAAGGGAAGGTTATTAGCGGGGTGCCCCAGGGGTCAGTCCTGGTCCCGGCACTGTTCAATGTATTTGTGAGTGATATTGCTGAAGGACTGAATGGAAAAGTCTGTCTTTTTGCAGATGACACGAAAATTTGCAACAGAGTAGACTCCCCCGAGGGAGTGGTTAACATGAGGAAAAATCTACAAAAGCTGGAAGAATGGTCAAATGCTTGGCAATTAAGATTTCATGTGAAGAAGTGCAAAGTCATGCACTTGGGTAGCAGAAATCCAAGGGAAATGTATGCAACAGGGGGCGAGAGGTTGGTGTGCACAGATCAGGAGAAAGACCTTGGTGTGATTATTTCTGAAGATCTTAAGGTGGCAAAACAGTGCGACAAGGTGGTGGCAATAGCCAGGAGGATGTTGGGCTGCATACAAAGAGGAATCACCAGCAGAAAGGAAGAGGTACTTATGCCAATGTACAAGTCACTGGTGAGGCCTCACTTGGACTACTGTGTTCAGTTTTGGAGACCGTATCTTGCAAAGGATGTAAAAAGACTGAAAGCTGTTCAGAGGAAGGCGACCAAAATGATTTGGAGCCTGCGTCAGAAGCCTTATGAGAAGAGACTTGAAGACCTAAACATGTACACTTTGGAGGAGAGGAGGGACAGGGGAGATATGATTCAGACCTTTAAATACTTAAAGGGATATAATGAACAAACAAACCTCTTCCAAAGACGGGGAAGCTGTAAAGCTAGAGGGCACAACAGGAAGCTGCAAGGTAGTAAATTGAAAGGCAATGTCGGGAAATACTTTTTCACGGAAAGGGTGGTGGATGCTTGGAATGCCCTTCCAATGGAAGTGGTGGGGGCAAACACCGTGACGGAATTCAAAATGGCATGGGACAGACACAGTGGATCCCTTTACAGCAACAGGATAAAATCAAAATAAACCGAACCATCTAATTTCTCAACAAATAGGGGTGTCCTGCATGGAGTGGTGGGTTCACCCCTAAACAGGGACATGGGGAGGGGTGGCCTGCATGGAGCGGCAGGTGCACCTACTCTTGCCATCGTGTTGGGCAGACTGGATGGGCCATGCTGGTCTTTATCTGCCATCATTTACTATGTTACTATGTTACATCAATGCTTGCAGACTACTGCTAGATAGTGACAAGGGATATTCCATTGCTTCAGTACAAGAAACAGATCAGGAAGAGTCGTGAAGCCACTGAATGAGAACAAAAATTGCTAGAATGTACTTACAAATGTTCTTAATGAAAGTTAAATTGCAGACATAATTACTCCTCTGTTTCTTCTAAGTACGTTTATGACCTTTATTTTATAAAAATATGCTTGTTATTGTGCAAAGTTTCATTTGTAATAAGATTTTGATTTACATCTAAGGATTTAGGCTTGATTTTCACCATACATAGTGGTAAAATGTACATTCTTCAACATATCATAGAAACAGGAGCTAATTGACCAATTTCACTATCATATTTGAATTCAGCGTATCAAATTCATTAAGAAATAGCACATTTAATTTCTGAAACAAACAATTTTTGAAAATTTGTAGAACAGTGAACCAGAGAGCTTGGTGGCAGGGCTTGGTGGCAGTGAATCAGAGAGCTTGGTAGCAGGGAGATTGGTTTGTTTTGCCCCTCCAACCAAAAGGCCTCTCCAAATAAAAAGGTATTCCACTGTCCCTGTGTGTTCATCTCACTTCGTTTAGGTTTATTGCAGACAAGTTCATTCAGCTGTAATGGATTTGCAGCAATACCCTCTATGTAAGGCCAAGCCTGAACCAGCAGGATAGGTCTCCTTTACTAGCATCACCTTGGGATTTCTGATGCCAGAGTTAGCACCATTTAGTATGATTTATAAAGCTGAAGCAACTGACCTCATAATGTAAATGCTCAGGCAATTAATAAGGTGATAATTTGATTTCTCTGTATTGTTTTTCACATACTCTATAATAAAGCATCAGTGTCAGGACGTAGTAGCTTGTTCTTTTCTTTTATGGAATTGTTTGATACTCCTTTTTACTATGGTAAGACATTCCCGACTATGGCCGTGCTACCCTGAGTGTGCCTGTTTTCATCCGATTATGGAAATTAAGCAGGGTCGGGCTTGGTTAGTGCAGGTACTAATATTTAGCAACTTGCACATGTGAATGTCAGCACTGACGCTTGCAGGTAGCCATTTTAAAAACATAAAGGTGTGGCTGCAGCTACTTAACTACAGAGGTTGCTGTTTTTATCTACATACAATTTAGAGTGAGGAATAAACTAGGGGGGCGGGGATTAAGGGGGATAACCACCTTAATCTCTCCCGTAAAGGGCTGCAAGTGACATGGAGCAGGTATAAATCACAACGTGTGCTATTGCCTGTAGTAGAATACCCAGAGAGGCATCTAACAACAAGCCAGAGGCACCCACAAAGAGGTAGAGCAGTAGCGTTGTGGTGCTCTTGGCTTTGGCATTGCCAGTATCACTTTCTACCTCCTTCCACATAGCACACTAACAACAACCTCTTCAAGACCTTCTTCAACCAGTACACTTTCAATATCTGATGATTCAGATATAATCCCACCCAAATGGATTCCTTAGATTCAGTATCTGTCAAGACCATCTCCATCCGCTTTTCTGCCTCTCATTCAGTCTCTGTTCTGATTTCCTCTACTTATTCTACTATCCTATTTAAACATGAGAAGTAGTATATGAAGACTGAATAAACGATATACCACCTGCTGCTCTACTTGGTTGCCTTCACATGTTTCTTTCATGTCCCCCCACATGACTTCGGTCTTCTGCGTTTTCACAGTTGCACTGAAAGCTGCAGCTTATCCTAATCTCCTTGTAAAGGCATCTCTCTTTAGCTTCATTGGCGGACTACAGGAGCCCACACGCATACCCTGGGAAAAACCTTGTGCCAGTACTGCTCTCACTTTCCATCCTTTCTTTCTTTCTACAACCATTTAATTTTCTCAATGTACCTTCTCCAAAGCATTATGCCCTGCCCTGACCGCAGACCTATGTCACCGTGGAGTACCGTCATCCCAGGTTTGCTGCTTAGGATATGTTTTCAATTGTATTCTAAGTATGGGACATAATAGATAAATACAATAAGATGCCCTTTCCCCCATCCCCACAGCTTATGTTTCAGACAATAGTTGAACAAAAAATTGTCAAGATATCTTCTGATTATGCAATGGAATACTATAGATAGATACAGTAACCTGTCCTTACCCAGTGCCACTGCCAACTATGGAAGGGTTTGTGCACAGTGCACACACCATCCAGCAATGCTCAAGTGAGGAAGCAATTCCCAAATGGCAAACTGTACAGGGAGAGGTTCCCTAGACTTTCTCTGCCTTTGCTGACCTTCTCCCTCTCTCTCCAGCCCAGAGATATATTCCCTGCAGGGAGATAAGAGGAAGCCTACCGGAAATTCAACTCCAAAAGCAGTGAGATCAGACATAGCAGCACCAAGAGAGGCAAGAACATTTTGAAACTGTTGGGGCTTTTTTCCAAATTTTTTTGTGCTTTGTACTAGCAACCCCAAGCAACAGTGGCTCCAAATCAGCCTTCAAGCACTCTGTGTTTTTCTAATTTGAAATCCTAAACTCAAGAAGCCCTTCTCTACTCCCTCAAAGACAGACTTGAAGGCATTCTTTTTTTCAGTCTGTTTATTTCTCCTTTCTAGTCCTAACCCCTCAACATTCCTTTCTCACTCTCTGAAAGTCAGAGACAAAATGATTCTCTGATGCTTGGATTGGGCTGTGTCTTGCAGACCTTCTGTGATCTCATCATACATAGGATTTGCAGAACTCAGCCAGGGATAGGTTTCTCTGGCTGTCTGTCAAGGATCTGCAGCATGATATAGCTCAAGTGCCTCATGTTGGCTTCTGGTAACCTCTCCTTGACCTTCTCCTCCTCTAGTATATGTGATCAACAAAAACAAAAGTCAGTGAATGGCTATTCAGGATTTTTCTGAAAGCATGTGCAGTTGGTTAGTTGGCACCAGAACAAACCAAAAATGGTGATTTTCATCTATTTTTCTATTTATACAAAAACGAATGCACATGCCTAGTGTCATTGAAGATATCTGAATGAAGCAGAATCTCTAGAATAGATTTGGGAGGCCCTGAAATCATGGTTGGTCTTCGTGCCAGCTGTTCTCTGTGCAAGCACTGGAGGTGGCACTCTCCATGACTGATGACAGGGGAATCCCACTAAAGAGCTGAGTATGGCAGCACCCTGCTCTTTATAACCAAGTTGGGGGAGGGGGGTGTTTACTCCAGAGCACTATGGTCAGCAGAACCTCTTCAAAACTGCTGTCATGCCCCTGAAATGATAGCATCCTGTGCAACCACACAGATCGCACACCCTTAAACTCAATCGTGCCTGAAATATAAATTCATGATTAACATGATTGTTTAGGTATCTTAGCTTCAAACATTATTTCTGCCAGTTTTCTGAAGTGTGCTCTCTCAGATTCCTTGGGATAGTCAACAAATCAAAGAGATAGATCTTTGCTGTTTGAATCAATCTTTCACCTATCATTCATAGTAAGTTAATACCACCTCTTTTTATTCCTCTTCTAAATCATGCCAATTGTTGAAAAGATACTTTCCAAGAATTGGCGTGATTCGTTTTTCAGTGACCTGTAAAAGTATTTTGGACATAACGTGGTATCAAACTTACTGTACTGTGATCTCCACACTGCAATACTTTCTTGAGTTCAGGGACTGGGATAAAGATATGGACAAGCGAGTCTTCTGGGAATTCTCTGGAGTTATCTGGACAGTGATCTGAATATCGATGCTATAAGAATAATTCCAAGGACCCCCCCCCCCCCCCAATGCTGTGCCCAGGCACTATACAGACAATATCAGAACAGCCCGTAATGATTCTCAGCGGCACGGTTCAGATAGGGCTGCTGAAAATCAATGCATAGACCCGGCCAGTGACACTTATCCGATAGCAGGCGCTGCTGTTCAGATAAGTGCTTTTAAACACCAAGTTACTAGTTACTTGACTAGAAAGTTCACATTAATAAACAGGCAAAAGAAAAAAAATTCACAAAATGAGCCTGAATAGGATGAAATACAGAAATATTCAAATTGTGAAAAAACTGGCATGCATTTATGAATAAACTGATGGATGAAAATACCACATCTATGTCTATGCACTGGCAATGGTACACAAAATAAAAAGCGGATACACTAGAATAGCTGTTTATAGCTGTCTCTCTTTCATCCTTAAAATAAACACATTTAAAGCCTGTGGTTTTTCAAATATGTATTTTTCCAACAATTTGACTTTTAGATTTTTTTAAAATCTAGTTTCAACAATGAATAATCATTGTTGCTTTGAAATGCATCAGCATCAGACCACAATGCACATTACATCATCCTCGACAACTCCAAGCTTCACAAGGAAATGTGATACCACATAGGCCAGAAACATGATTTGTTTTTACTTTCTTGATAGAGTGTCTCAAAGCAATTTTTTTCTGTTATCTACCCATGTCAGCCCTCTCTCCTTTTTCATTAGGGCCTTCGCTTGCAGTTTACTGCATACTCCTACAGATGTCCAAGAAAATGCAGTTGGCCCTTATATACAGGGATATAAAGAACTGAACTATCGTTCATGTACTGGAACTTTTCTTTTTTTCTCCCAAGCCTTATCTCAGACAACGACCAAGCCTTGGTTTAGCATTTCTTGTAGACAGAGAAGGCCATATTTTCATATAGATTTACTTTTGCTTTTAGCAAGTGAGCCAGTCAGGCAAGACTAAATCCCATTTCAGAATCATCATAAAATTCTAACTCTTGTCCCCAAATCCTTGCACAACAATGCCCCTGCCTGTTTGTCCTCTCTGGTGATTCCATACATTACTACTACTACTACTATTTAGCACTTATATAGCACCAAGCACACAGCGCTGTACAGGTAAGACATGAATATAAAGATATACATATAATAGACAGTCCCTGCTCATCAGAGTCGTGCTCATCCGAGCTTACAATCTAATACAAAATACTCCCACGCTGTCTTCGCTCCTTGCATGGAAACAGATTGTTCATTCACCCACCTTCCAAAGCTCGTTATGACACCACTCGATATTCTGCTTTCTTCTGTCTTGCCCCATCTCTTTGGAACTGTCTCCCTTCTCAAGCCTGCCTAGAAATCAACTTTAAAAAATTCAAGGTCTTGCTGAAGATCTACCTCTTCAAACAGGCCTTCGGGGTCAGGCTAGCCTACCAGAAATAATGTGCCGTTGCTTCCTGTCCCTCCTAACTACTCTCCACTGTCTTCTTCTTTACTATCATATATTGCAGTCCCTTTCTGAGCCTCTTAAGAATTTTAATTTTGTAAACTACCTTGTATGCATGCCAAAGGCAGTGTATCAAATACCAATAAACTATAAGCTACTATGTCCACCCAGCTAACTTTCTTGCCTCTGACCCTCGCCGTCTCTTTGACTCTCAACTCTCTCCTCAAAGTGCTTCCACTTCTGATCCCTTCTTCCCTTTCCGCCCAGATATTGGCTATTTCCATGACAAAGTCCAAAATATTTCTCTTGAGTTCAACCCCGGGGTCATCTCCATCCCTCCCTCCCCCCTTCACTCCCAAATCCTTCCACCAACCTCTGTCACCATTTCTTTCATTTCTAATATCACCAAGGAGGAAACCACACATCATCACTCTTCCTCCAAACTTACTACCTGCTCCTCTGATCCTATTCTCACCCCTCTACTAAGCTACATCTTCTCTACTGTCAACCCTTTCCACTACAACTGTTTCTGCAGCCTTCAAGCAAACTGTGGTTGCACTCTCCTCAAGAAAACCTCACTAGACCCTACCTGTCCTAATTATCGACCCATCACTCTACTCTCCCTTATTTTTAAACTACTTGAGCACATGTCTTGACTTTCTCTCCTCTCAAACCCTTCTGGATCCATTGCAATCTGAATTTCATCCTCTACATTCTACTGAAACAGCTTATACCAAAGTCTCCAATGACTTCTTCTAGCTAAATCTAAGGGCCTTTATTTAATCCTCATTCTTCTTGACCTTCCTGCTGCTTTTGACAAATGCAGATCACCACCTTCTCCTCAATACCTGTTCTCGCTTGGATTTATGGGTTCTGTTCTGTCCTGGTTCTCTTCTTATCTCTCTCACCACACTTTTGGTGCATGTACTGGTGGATCCTCATCTACTGCTATCCTGTTCTCAGTTGGTGTACTCCAGGGCTCTGTCTTGGGACCTCTCCTTTTCTCTTTCTACACTCATTTCCTTGATGCATTCATCTGCTTCCACGGCTTTCAGTACCATCTTTATGCTGATGACTCTCAGATCTACTTCTTAGCAACTGAAATCTCTCCAGGAAACCAGGCCCATATCTCTGCCTGTTTATTTGATATTGCTGCCTGGAAGACCCGCCACCATCTGAAATTCAACAAGACAAAACTGAGCTTCTTATATTTCCCCCTAAATCCACCTTCCCCTTCCTCCTTTCTCTATTTCTCTGGATAACACTCTATTCCTTTTTTCCTCAGCTTGCAACCCTGGGGTCATTTTTGATTCCTTCCTCTCCTTCTCCATAGACATCCATCTATCATTTCTTTCTCTATAACATCAGCAAAATTTCCCTCTTCCTTTCTGAACCCACTACTAAGAGCCATATCCACTCTCTATTTATTTATTTATTTATTTAACAGTATTTCTAAACCGCCTTATCTTAATAATCAAGGTGGTATCACAGCAAGCAATCAGGTAAAGTGTGTGTGTTGTACATGCAGTGAGGATAAAACTTAGTTGTGTGAGGGATGTGTTGGGTGCTTGATTTGTTTGAGCTATATACAGGGTGGGCTATTTACAGTGGTGCTAGAATCATATTTTATATATATTCAGTTGTTTGGGAGGATTGGAGTGCTGTTATCCATTCTCTTAGGTTATGTGATGTGACCATAGTGCTCTATGAACAGCATGGTTTTCAGTTGTTTTCTGAAGTCTTTGAGGTCTGGAGTTGCCCTTAGATCGTCCGGTAGATTGTTCCATATTGTTGGAGCAGCCATGGAGAGAGCTCTGTCTGTTGTGTCCCTGCGTGTGTGCTTGTACTCATTTGGGGTGCTGACTCGGTTGCGTGTTTGACTTCTTCTGGGACGTGCGCTGGTTTCCGGTTGTATGAGCAGGTGGAGGCTGTTGGCTGATGTGTGTTCTTTTATCTTAAATAGGTTTATGATAGTCTTGTATCTGATGCGAGCAATGATTGGGAGCCAGTGTAAGTCCTTTAGTGTAGGTGTGATGTGCTCCTGCCTTGCGGCTCCGGATATGATTCGAGCTGCAGTGTTTTGTGCCAGCTGTAGTGGTTTGAGAGCTTGTTTTGGTAGTCCGAGGTATATCGGATTGCAGAAGTCCAGTATTGGGGTTATCAGTGCTTGACAGACTGTACGGAAGTGTTCTGGAGCGAGGAGTGGTTTCAGTCTCCTGATGATTCGCATCCTGTAATATGCTTTTTGGATTGTTTTGTCTATGTGTGGTTTGAGGTTGAGTTTACTGTCCAGAGTAACCCCAAGGTATCTCACCTCCGATCTTATCGGTATCGTGGTGCTTTGTATCTTTATGTTTGGTGGGTGTGTGAAGCTTTGGTTTCGAGTGATGATTAAAGCTTCAGTCTTGTTGTAGTTTATAGCTAGATTGTTGTTTTGGCACCACTTCGCCATTTGGGTAAGGCAGTCTGCTATCTTAGAGAAGTCCGGGTTTTCGATTGATATCGGGGAGTATACCATTATATCGTCTGCGTATATTGTGTATTGGATGTTGTTCTCTTTCATAATGTTGCATATTGGTTGGATGTAGATGTTAAAAAGGAGTGCTGAGAGTGTGGATCCTTGTGGTACTCCTTGTTGGACGTTTATGGGCCGGGAGGTGTCCTGTCCCACCTTGACCTGTAGCTGTCTTTCTGTTAGGTACGAGTGGAACCATTTTAGAGTGGTACCGTGTATACCAGTGTTCTTCAGTCTCTCCAGGAGTATATTGTGATCAACTGTGTCAAACGCTGAGGAGATGTCGATGAAGATCATTATAATTCCATTCCTGATGTCGTCAATTATTCTTATGATGCTGTCGAAGAGGTAGATCAGGAGAGTTTCGACTCCATGGTTGGGACGAAATCCGTGTTGGTTGTCGTCGAGAGTTCCGTGTTCGTCAATGTGTTCCTGAAGTTGTAGTTGAACCGTCTTTTCGATTATTTTTGCGAGGAAGGGTATGCTGGAGATTGGTCGGTATGCTGCTGGGTCCTTTTTGTCGAGAGAAGTTTTCTTTGTGATTGGTCTTACTGAGGCAAGCTTTAATTGCTGTGGCATGAGTCCTTGAGTGAGTGAGTTGTGTACCATTTTATGAATGTTTGGTATGAGGCTTGCTTTGGTGGCTTTGACCCATGACACTGGGCAAGGGTCTGTAGGAGCAGTGCTTGTGTTGGTCACCTCCCATCTAGACTAGGGCGACCTCCTCTTTGCTGGTCTCCCTCTGAATCATCTCTCCCCATTTCAATCTATTCAAAACTCAGCTGCATGGTTAATCTTCTGCCAGCGTTGCTATGATTCGCGTAACCCCTCGTCTTGTCTTTTCATTGGCTCCCTATCCATTTCTGCGTCCAGTTCAAACTTTTCTTACTGACCTATAAGTGCATTCATTCTGCTGCTCCTCACGACCTTTCCTCTCTCATCTCTCCCTACACCCTTCCTCAGGCACTCCGCCCTTCTGACAGATCCCTTCTAACTGTGCCCTTCTCTTCCACTGTCAACTCCAGACTTCGATCTTTCCACCTTGCTGCTCCTTATGACTGTAACAAACTACCTGAGTCAATACATCAGGCTCTATCTGTGGCCTTATCCAAATCCAGGCTTAAAACTCACCTCTTTGAGGCTGCTTTTGGATCCCGATTCCCTTAGTCTCCTGTTCACCTTCTATGTGTTTCCTTAGAATTTCTCTCAACATATCTTAGTCCCCGATTGTTGTTGTCTGTCTTGACTAAACTGTAAGCTCTGATTAGCAGGGATTGTCTCTTACATGTCTTTATACAGCACTGTGGGTACCTTGTAGTGCTATACAAATGATTAGTAGTAGTAGTTGTAATAGTAGTAGTAGTAGTAGAGCAAGCAGTATTAACATGGGAGCAAACATTGATTCTAGACGTCGTTCACAACTGTAAGCAAAGCCTTCATGGTAAACACAATCTGAAGTGTTTAAGCCTGAGGTGGGAATTCAGCTGAGGTCTTTCTCCTTCCAGAACAGAAGGCAACCATTGAACTATAATGGATAACTGGAGACGTCCTGTCCTGCCATAAAGCAGCAATTCACTTAAATGACACGGGAAAATTCTACATTACTGGATAAATAATCAGGAATCCTGAATCTTCCCCAGGCTTTTCTCAAACAATTGCAAAGTGCTCAAGTATCTAAAGAGAAGGAGAAAGAGACCTCCATGACAGCACATACACCATAAAGCAGGACAGGCGGTCATGGCTTTATTACCTCTTTACTGTCGTTCAGACCAGCGACTAGATGCCCCCTGCGAAACTGCCATGCGCTCAGTCCCCATGGATGGGAGAAGCAGACTGCCTGCTCCAGATGAAAAACCACTCTTACATGACATCAGAGTCCGAGACTCTATAAGGATGTGTCGCGACTGCGCAGGTCTTGCCACACTGAATTCAAGCTCATTTTCAATAGTGCGGGCATCGGCGGAAGAATCACTCTTAGTTCTAAAATAAGACAATTTTAGCAGCCTAAAACATCCCAGCCTCCTAAAAATAGCGCATGTTAACAGAATATTTTCCATGGCAAAATCATTCAGCTTGCTTGACACCATAGCATTATATAGTGACCTGAATGCTATGCACATGCCAACCTGTGTGGGACTGGTATAGATAAGCCTTTTCCATGCTGCCTTCTGCCAGACCTCTGCCTGTTGCAGGAAGGATTGATTACAAACAATTAAGAAGCATTGGGAACATGATTCAAACACTAATCCTCTCTCTTGTTTTTTTCTTTATATCTAATTATGGTCCCTAGGATGGGTATTAAGTTTTAATTAGCAGATATTCCTTTGAAACTCCTGAAGAAGCTAAACAAATGTGTTTTTAAATGTCAGTAGGAATACAGATCTAGTACTGCTTTATTTCAACCTTTGAAGCAATCTGCTCATTGAAAAAAAAAATGTTGATCAGACAGAAGAACCTACAGCAGGTTATCTATGACTGACTTTCTTCCTTGCACTGGGGTTTGTTTTATGTAAATCTGGCAGCGTTGCAAGCCCAGACTGCTTTCACCAGATGGCTGGGTGTATTAAACACCCAACTGATAGCTATTGTTTAACATGCATCTCTTCCTAGCTATTAAGCAAAAAATTGTGCTCATGGAAATCTATGGTACACTGGTTACAATATATAAGTAATATAATGGGCTGTCATTGCAGTTGCTACAGTTATACTTATGCATCAGAAATGAGTGATTGTAATTATTTGGATAAGCGGGTACCCTAATTTATGGAAATGAATCAAACTAGTGAGTGTTTAAATGAGAGTTACAAATCTGCTTAAAGAATGATATGCAGTTAGTTGCACTTCCATCAGTTATCGTGACTTTCTGGTCTCTCTTTCCAAGGTGCATGTCACACTTCTAAAACACATTTCAAAATAGGGGAAGGGAGACCAGGAGCATCAGCACGGCTACATGGGAGAATCCTGGAAGGAAGTCTGAATAGAGGGCGAGAGGCCCTGGAAGGATCCGCCTAGTTGGAAGCTTCCAGAAGAATTAATGTGTCTTGGGAAAGGGGTTTCTTGACTGATATGGGGGCTTGGGCAAATGGCATGGACTAGGAGAGGGGGTCTACTTGAAGGGTGAAGAGATCAGGGGAGGTGGCCTTCTGAAGGAGGGATCAGAAAGGGAGCAAAGTCAGCCCTCAACCAGTGTTCCCCCTAATCTGTCCAGAGGGCCTGTGATCAGCTTCTCAGAGCCCAGCATCCTTCCAACCATCTGGAGCAGCAGCAGCTAGTTAGAAGACAGTTGCAGGCCCAGATTATCAGGAGTACTGCCCCCTTCATTAACGTGGTATAGATTTTGACATCACTGGAATACAGGCGCTTGGTTTAATGATACCATTTTGGCACTGTTGTAAGTACATATCAGTTTAAATCGTGGCAACTTTACAAATGTAATGCCCGTTAGCATATAGGTCTGTTAATCTCAAAACTGTCCAATGATCTTGGAGCAAACCAAACACTTTGAGCTTCTTAATGACATTTTGCTTTGTACTTATATGAAAACAAAATATATCCATCTAATTATAACCTCAAGACCACAGCCCTTGTCTGCCATTAATTCAGCTGAGGAAAGTTTCTTATGCAGCCTACAGCTTAGTACAAATCTATCCATAATAGGCGAATAGAGAAGTTCAAATCTATCCAACACAGACGAATTTCTCCTTTGCGCTGATCAGACACCAGCACTACAATAAGCCAACAGTCTACAAGCAAGCTGTGCTAGCATTTCCCTGGAAGCCCTGTAAACCAATACCATAATACGAGTAATCTGTCATCAAGGAAACCGGCACTCGACTTGCTTCATCCACCCAGTCATCATCTCCAAGCCCCTCTACGAGGCTTTCTGTGTATTTCCTTGATGTTTTTAACCTAGTGTCTTAGAAATTTTTACTGCTCCCCAGACAGTGACATCTGATCCGAATGTAATCGCACACCTCTTTGCTCAGCAGCATTTGTCACAAGCCATTATAAATTATTGTGATGATAGTTTGCATTGCTGGGAAGCCGGAAAAGCCCCATAAATTCAGAGTATTGGATCAGTGACATTTGTGTTTATTATCCAGATATAAACTTTTATGGTATTCAGCCCGGCTGTAGTACTCGGCAGCGCACCTCAGTGAGAGAAGCCAGTCTGCCTGATGCAAATGCTGAAATGATATTTACAACATACAGATGATCCCGCTCCTTTGTAGGCTAGTTTTTTGGCACTTTCCAAACTACAAATACCATGTTGTTGGATAGCCAGCTCTTGTGTCTTTGAAGGATTTAAAAGTGAGCACAGCATATTCAAATCACTCTTTGGCCATGTGCTTGGAACTCTTCTGTGAGCAGGTATTTCGTTTTCCTGTGGGCCACAGGAAACTGGACCCTTATCCTTTTCTGTCGGATAACAAAACCCTTTCCACGAGGGCTGCGCATTCAGTTTGTTAGCGAGCCTTGAAAAAATGTAGAGCACACTAAATTGATGTAATGAACATTAATTGACCTAGCATCTTAATTCATTGGTTCGTGCATATTCAATCAATTTGACATGCACTAAAAATTTGTGAAACTAACTGGAAACCCCCCTGAAAATTGGCAAAAATGTGTGAACCCCCCCCCCCCCCCGAAAAAACCCCCACACTGTTCTTTTCTGTGCACATTCCTACTTTCCATCAGGGATTATCCTATAGAGTTTCCTGGTGAAGCACCTTTTCCTTAAGGCCCAGTTCTAGTCAATGTATTTCAATGAAGAGAAAAGCTAGCAAATATACAATAGGCAAAAAAATATATATTTTAATAGACACTTTTGTCCTTTATTTAGCCCTTATGTCTGAATATACAATGAACAAAAGCTGCAGCTGGCTTGCCCACCCTCGTGTCTGAGTGCATACAGCTAATTTTCAGAGTCATGCCAATGTCCAAGAGTCTGGAGATACTCAGCCTTTGGCATTTTTATCATATGCTTATGAAAAAAGGTTATTTGGATCCGCTCTGGAGATATCTGTCCCTTTGCCAGTGATGCATCCCATCTGCGAATGATTTTTCTTTCACACAACTGACTTCTCCAGAATAGTGGCCAGAGGGAACCAACAACTGTGTGTAGATATTTGAATCACTGCAGCTTACATGACTTTTATTGTCTAGATATTCCAGATACAGGATGATGCAGTGAGTTTTTTTAGGACAGATAAGGGATCAGAATGAAAACCTCTGATTATACTTCTGCTCTGTTTGCTAAAATAAGTACCATACTAATATTTTCTTAAAGCAGGAGGTTTCCTCTTCCTGTTTTGGCCATGACAGTAAGTAAGCGTGGGCCTGATCCTCAGTGTCGGCAACTAGCGCTGCTAAAGTAGCCAGCCACCGGCGTTGAACACTAAACCTGGATATTCAATGCCAGGGTCATATCCGGCTCCAGCACTGAATATCCGGGTTTGCACATTTGCCGATCGCTAACCGGGCAGTGGTGATATTGAGCCACTACCCAGTTAGCAATATACAGTGAATGTTAGGCCAGAATTTCCTGCACCTGGCTTTTGCCACACATCGCTAACTAGGTAACGGCTCAATATTGCTGCTGCCTGGTTAGCGATCGATGCTGTCTCCACTCTGCCCTGGATTGCCCCCTCGACATGCCCTGATGCTAATCGGGGCGCATTGGGTCATGTAGTGGCGGCACCCACAGATATTCAGCGGCATTAACTGTGTTAGTGCTACTGAATATCCCACTTAGCAGTATTTACACCATGTAACTGCCTTTGACTATCGGGCCCTGTGTCCATAGTGGGTTTCTGTGACAGAACATTAGCCCCCATTTCTACCCATTCTATACAGATTCTCGGTTTCACGGGCTCCATACTATCCTGGTTCTCCTCCTACCTCTCCCATCGCTCCTTTAGGGTATGCTCTGGTGGCTCCTCCTCCTCTCCCACATCACTCCATGTTGGCGTACCCCAAGGATCCGTCTTGGGCCCCCTCCTTTTCTCTCCCTATTGGCGCCCTTATCTCCTCCCATGGCTTTCAGTACCATCTCTATGCCGATGACTCCCAAATCTACCTCTCTACACCTAATATCTCGCCAGCAATCCTGACCAGGATTTCTGCCTGCCTTTCTGACATCGCTGCCTGGATGTCTCATCGTCACTTGAAGTTGAACATGGCCAAGACTGAACTACTTGTCTTTCCCCCCAACTCCTTCCCTCCTCTTCCCCCCTTCTCAGTCTCCATGGATGGATCTACAATCCTTCCTGTTCCCTCGGCCCGCAATCTGGGGGTTATCTTTGATTCCTCTCTCTCCTTCTCCACACATATCCAGCTCTTAGTTAAGACCTGCCGCCTCTTTCTCTACAACATTAGCAAAATCCACCCCTTCCTTTCTGAACACACTACCAAAATGCTTATCCACTCCTTGATCTCCTCTCGCCTCGACTACTGCAACCTACTCCTTGCTGGTCTCGCCATGAACCATCTCCTTCCCCTAAAATCATGCTGCTCGACTAATCTTCTGCCAGTCTCGCCATGCCCACATTACTCCCCTTCTCAAATCGCTTCACTGGCTCCCTATCCAATTCCATATCCAATTCAAACTTCTCCTGCTGACCTATAAATGCATCCACTCTATGGCCCCTCAATACCTCTCATCTCTTATCTCTCCCTACATCCCCTCCCGGGAACTTCGCTCCGCTAACAAATCACTGCTCTCTAGGCCTTTCACTCACACCGCCAACTCCCGACTTCGTTCCTCTCACCTTGCTGCACCTCATGCCTGGAACAGCCTGCCTGTTTCTGTACGCCAGGCACCCTCCCTGGCCGTCTTCAAATCCAGATTGAAGACTCACCTCTTCACTGTCGCTTTCAGATCTTGACTTCCTTCCTTTCTCAACCTCCCGTCAATTTTCATGACTGAATTTTAAAGACCACACTGTACTTTGCACCGTATTGACTAATACCCTGTATTGTCTCAACTAGATTGTAAGCTCAGACGAGCATGACTCTGATGAGCAGGGACTGTCTCTTGTTTGTATGACTGTCTCATGTATGCATGCCTGTACAGCACTGCATGCGTGGCACTATAGAAGTGCTTAATAGTAGTAGTAGTAGTAGACTCAGCTGAAAGGCGAAGCAGGGGTCATCTTCAGTTCATGGATCAAATGTTATATTTGTTCTTTGTCAAAAAGAAATTCAGATTATTTTACATTTTTTATATGATACTCACTATAGCTATGCCACTCTGAGTATACCCAATCTCATCTGAGCAATAGAGTAGACACCCAGGAAGGAGTAGATTACATGAGAAGGGATCTAGCTAAGCTTGAAGAGTGGTCAAGGATTTGGCAGCTGAGATTTACAGTATTTTCACACAAATAATGTGTCCACATATATAATGCGTGGAAATGACGCCATTCTGTTTGAGAATTTTCAGATAATGCGCCCATGCATTTACAACGCCCACGCATGACCTTTTTGCTGCTGACCATGTCAGGAATGAAATGCAAGTCCTATACCACCGACTTCAAACTTAGCCATTGTGAGAGCAGAAGAAACAAGCAACAGAGCAGCAGCAAGAGAGTTAGAGATTGGAGAGATGTCAATTCACAAATGGAGAAAGGAGAAAAAGGAACTCGAGAATATGAACCCCCAAACGTGTACACATCGTGGGCCCAAAGCAAAATGGCCTAAACTGGAGAATGACTTGAGAGATTGGGCTTTTTTCACAGAGGGAACAAAATCAAATGATCTCTACTGTCGCAAGTCAGATCAAAGAGAAGGTTCTGGCAAATGAAAGAGGAATCATTGATTTCAAAGCGGGTTTCACCTGGATGTCTAGATTCATGAAAAGAAATGGACTTTCAGTGACAATGACAACCACTGTAAGACAGCGACTTCCAGATAACTGGGATCAAAAGATGAACGGTTTCCACGAATTCATCTCCAAAGAAATCTTTGAACATGATATCTCTGCAATGGACATTATAAATATGAATGAGGTTCCAATTTCTTTCGACATCCCTGCCACCAGGACTGTAGCTGCTTCGGGTATGAAAACTGTAGCCATTACAACCACTGGGCATGAGAGGGCCTGCTTCACTGTAGTCCTTGGATGCACTGTGAGTGGGGTGAAATTAAAGCCAATGGTAGTTTTCAAGAGAGTTACCATGCCCTGTGAAAAAACCGGTGTGGTTGTCCATTGCAATAGGAAGGCATGGATGGACTGTGACCTTTTGAAAGTATGGGTTGATAAATGTATTGGGCCAGGCAGGGGGGATTCTTCTCCAAGAAATCCTTACTAATTTTTGATGCCATGGCTGCCTACGAAGAAAAACTTGTTCAAAATTATATAAACTTCACTGGTGCTCACATAGCTGTAATAACTAGCGATCTTACCTGCAAGCTACAGCTGATAGATATAGTGTAACCACCCATTCAAGACATTCATGAGAAGAGAGTGGGACAAATGGATGCAGTCTAGGATTCATGAATTCACACCATCAGAAAGAATGAAGCAGGTGCGGTTTTCGGAAGTCTGCAAATGGGTATCTTCTGCTTGGGGTAAAATAATAAACTATTCTAACGTCACTTTTCAGAGCTTTAAGCTGCCAAGCTATACAATATTAGGGATTAAGTTGAAAGTTTCATTTGGATATGTCCACCTCGACAATTGTTGCCTATGATAAAACATTATGGAAGATATGGATGGAAGATTGTGGACTTTAAAATTGGAACAACACAAGGAAGTTTACAATGAAGTATAGTTTTTGCTTTGGAGCTAGGAACATAGTTTATTCCTGTTGAAGGACGCTACAAGCAGAGCTAAGTATTTTTATAGCACTAGTTTGTGCTGTTTCTACTTTTTGCAGTCTTCCTATCTCTTATGTTTTACAAGTGAAGGCTTATTTACAATTGACGGTAGCCTGTCCGTGATAAGAATATATGAGAAACTTAAAATAGATAAGTTTAAAATGTAAAACAATCAAAAAAGAATAAGAAATATGGGAAAAAAAGAATAAAAAGTACACTTGGCGATATTCCACAGGTCGTTGATGTGTTAAAGACTTTTTTTCACTGTATTAAAAAACGGATTTAGTGATAAGTCTTATCTGAGACCTGATCGCTCTTGTGATTAAAAGTTGGTAGTGTGATTAAGGGTGAACAGTGGAGCTTGTATAATATTGTATAGCTTGGGGTAAAATAATGCCACAAACCATCCACAGTGACTTCAGAAAGGCTGAGATTGTCTACCAGCAGAATAAGACACATTCAGGTATCGACGACAAAGATGAAGATGCCGATAGCAGTGACGATGACATCACTTCAGAAATCACAGAAGAGCGTCTGCAGTTGGCTCTTGTAATTTCAACGATGACAGTGAGGAGGGAACAGACTTTGAAGGGTTCAAGGAGTCAGATGATGATGACATTGATTGAACTGGCCTAGTCTAATTTAGTCTCATTTAGTTTCATTTACTCACATTTAGGGGTATGTTTACTAAACACCGCACAATTGCGCACCGCACAATAGCGCACGGCAAGTGCTCTTAAGTGCCCCGCACACTTGCGCGTCACACTAACGGGCCCACGAACACTTGCGCGCCGCACTAACGGGCACGCACAAGTACGCGGCCCGCAAATGTCCGATAGAGGCGTGGAAAGGGCGGAGGAAGGCTCCCGAGGGGCGGAGAGACGGGGTTAATGGGCTCCCCGCACATCAGCGGGGCCGAATTTACAAGCAAAAACTACCGCGAGTGAAACACTCGCGGTAGAGTGCATTTAAAGGGAAGAGAAACCATTTCCGTCAGCAATGTACAGGAAAACCGGGGAAACCTGCAAAACGTGAGCAGTGTGATACATGTGCACAGAACAAAAGTGCAAATAAAAATAGAAAATGACCACAACAAAATTACTAAAAAGCGTAAGTCAGCTGGGAAACAGTGATATTAATGGGCAACAACACAAAACACTCCCAGGAAAGCCCCCAAAAAAAGAAATGATTTTTGGAAGGGTCTACGGAGCGGAGACCCTTCCAAAAATCATTTCCTTTTTTGGGAGCTTTCCTGGGAGTGTTTTTTATGGTTGCCCATTAATATCACTGTTGCCCAGCTTGGTTATCTTTTTTCCCCCTTTTTTCGCGGTCATTTGCGGGGTGTATTTGCACGTTTGCTTCCAGACAAGGTGAATGAGCCCACAGTAAAAATGTGCAGAGCAGGGTTTAGGATTCTGCCGGCCAGGTTTCCCATCCCCAGGGACTGCACTGTCTCTGTGGCCACAGTGTGGTGCAGCAGACAGAGCTAGGACCAGAGGATCACAGGTTCAAATCCCAGCTGGGGCTCCTGCCAACCCAGTCCCCATATTTTACCCACCACTAAACAGAGATAGTAAAGACACTCCGTTATTGCAGAGAACATAAGCATGGTTCCAACACCTGTATTTTACCTAACACCGCACACACCCATAACAATGGGCATTACCGACAGCCGAGTCCCCCAAATGCAGTCCTGGAGTGCCACAACTCAATCAGGTCACATGCTTTTCCAAGATAAGGACATGCCAGCATGTTGGCAGAAGGGTACAGGTGGTGGCGGGGGCAGTGGCTGCTAGCCACAGCAGACAGTGGCCTAGCCATGTGCAGGCTGGCACCGTCCACTGCAACAGACAGGCCCTGTCGGATGTACAGTCATGGACTTCCCAGGGAATTCAGCCAATCTGTGGCTACACGGTGGTGCAGTGCACACAGACAGTGTGTGCAAGAACAGAAGGTCATAGGTTCAAAGCCCAGCTGGGGCTACTGCCAACCCTGTCCACATATTTTTCCCACAACTAAACAGTGATAGTAAGGACACACCCTTCGTGCTGAGGACATATGCATTGGTAATACGCCTATCTTTTACCCCAGCGAGCACAGACACCATGAACAGGGACAGTACCTAGAGCAGAGTCTCCCAAATGCAGTCCTGGAGGGCCACACACCATTTAGGTTCCCTGCTGCCTCTAATACAAATGCCTGTGCTGCATAGCTATGCACCACCCCCATGGCATGTAGCTGTAGCTCATGCATATTCATGGGGGACAGCATGAAAACCCGAACAGTGTTTGGCACACCAGGACTGGAGTTGGGAACCTCTGCCGTAAAGCAGCAGCCAACAGGGGCAAACACACCCACACCCACACCCACAGGCCCCATTGGCCAATGCCTCCTGGAGAGGCAGGACATTGGGCCCTGCGTGCATCTCCCAATACTAGCACCTGCATACCTTAGCAATGCCACCCTACACCTGGGTATATGGTACACAGCTCTCAAACGTTTGCTATGAGTACTGGCAGATAGACATTCCTCTGTTAAGCACAGTTTGCTCTTTGAGCTCCAACATAACAATCTGTCTGATGTCTGCAGTGCGTGCTTCAGGTCTGGTCTCTGACAGTGTTTACCACCCTGGGGAGTGACCCCCAACAGTACTGCGTAGCATATCCATGCCTGTACTGTGCCCAGGACTGGTGTGGTGGGCAAGGCTGATAAGCCCCTCTATAGTAGCACAATGCTGGCATACGTGTGGGAGTGTGTGTCTGTCTATACTAGGGGTGGGCACCTCCGGTCCTGGAGGGCCGCAGACCAGTCAGGTTTTCAGGATATCCCTAATGAACATGCATGAGATATATAACCATTAGAGATATCCTGCCAACCTGACTGGTTTGTGGCCCTCCAGGGCTGGATTTGGAGACCCCTGCCTTACACCTCTGTCATTTAAGATCGTGAGTGGGCAAGGTACAGATGTCCTAGACATCGAAAGGGTATATAGAATGTGTTACATTCCTCCTCGATTCTCACCACCACCAAAAAGTGGTCTAATAGACAATTTTTTGGTGGTGGTGAGAAGTGAGGAGGCCTGTGACAAATTATATCTAACCTTTTGGATGTCTTGGACATCTGCACCTTGTCCACTCACAATCTTAAATGACAGAGGTGTAAGGCAGGGGTCTCCAGATCCAGCCCTGGAGGGCCACAAACCAGTCAGGTTGGCAGGATATCTGTAATGCATATATATCTCATGCATATTCATTAGAGATATCCCGAAAACCTGACTGGTCTGCGGCCCTCCAGGACCAGGTTTGCCCACCCCTGGTCTATACAGTGTGTGTTGGCTGCAAACACCTTCCACAGCCCACACTGCCAGCACTGTTGCCAGTATTGGCCTGCCAATGTGCATAATGAGCAGCAAGGTACCATGGGTATAGCTCAGACAGGGTGGGCTGCCCAGGATGCATCTGCACAGGGCATAGGGCACTGGCAGGGACATTGTAGTGGCTGGCCACCACCTACACAGACAGGGTGACCTCTGTATGTGCTGCTGGGGTTTCACTCCACCCTGACTGTGCAGTGACGACAGCATGGCTAGGCACCCCCATAGTGCTAAATAGTATTTCTCTCATGTGATATTTATGGGTTTCCTTTTGGGGCCCAGTCACTGACTTATCTGCTTGTGTGTACTGCCATCCCAGTTCTGGGTGCATGCATTTCCACCAGGACTAACTAGCAGACTGTTCTCAGCTGGTATATGTCCTGATGGAGCACCTTGCAGGGTGCAGCAGCTGAAGGCTTGCTGCAGGAGAATATCTGATAGTGGTGGGGTGCAGCTTAGCATATTCAGGGAGGAGTGGTCTAGTGGTTAGGACAAGGTACTTCGGGCTGGGGGTTCAAGTCCCACCTGGGGACAGCAATCTCATGCCGGAGGGACTGGGATTTCTAGTCCTATAGGCACTCCTTGAGGTCTTGGGCAAGCCACTTAATCCTCCACTGCCCATGTTCCCTGTAAGTATTAGTGTATGTGTCTCATATCCCCTCGTGTTAAATGTATCCCCCTATTGACCGCTTTGACCCGGTGAAAAGCGGGATATAAATACAGCTAAATAAATAAATAATGTCTGTCTGATATTGTGTTATGGATGTGTATAGAGCTGCTTTGGATGCCCTGGAGGGTGTCTGTTCCCCAGCAGGACTGGGGTTGATGGTCCACTCTACTGCCACCATTGCAGGGAGGTAGAATGTGGATCTGTTGATAGGAGACCCTGTTTTTCGCCCGCAGCCGAGGAGGGGGGGGGGGAAAAATGATGGTGGTACATGGCCCACCTAGGGGTCCATAAGGCATTCCCCTGACTGAAACAGACAGAGATACCCAAGGTGTTTCTGCAGAAACTACCTAGCTCACAGATTAATACTGCTTTGGAACTCCAGCATGGCCTATTTCAGCCATGGAAGGTGTTGTGGACCTGGTCCTGGGCGCCTCATCGCACCCTCAGGGTGAGCACAGTACCCGCACAATGTGACGGTGTGTAGCTACTCTGTGCCAGTAAAACACCCAGTCAGTACCCCCTACCAGGCCGAGGTGCTGTGTGGGTGCACACGGACACTTCCCCCTACCAGGCGGGGAGCTTTTGGGGTGCATTCCCCATCTTGTGTTCATCTGTGGACAGCTGATTTGCATGTGCAGTGCATCATGGGTACGGGTGGCCTAACCCTATCCTGGTTACCACAGCAGACTGTCTGTGTGGTGACATGACGGCTCTCTGCAGCCAGCCAGGGGCTTGCTGGCAGCTATAGAGCTGTAGCCCAATGGTTACTTCACTGCCTGTGAAGCCAGAGTTCATGGGTTCAAACCCACAGTGGGGTTATTTCATAGGGTTGTCCAAAGCAGTTTTTAAATTTAATGTACATATGTTGAGGCCAGCAATAACACCCTCAGCGTACTGTACCCATAAGGTGCCTCTGAGGGTGCTTTATAGGGCACCCTATAGGGCACCTTATGGTTGCCGTCCATATAAGGTGCACTATACATTATCCTGTGACGCAACATATATGGTGCCCTATAGGGGACATTCTAGGGTGCCTTGGCGGACAGTGAACTTTAACATGTGCCTTATGGGCCGCCTTATGTTAACACGCTTTGTGAGTGCGTTTGCTAGTAGTGATAACTGAAATAAAAATAAATTGCCCCCTACAGCACTCATCCCCATAATACATACTGCCTCAGTGAGCCTTCTTCATTGGGCACTGTGGGGGATTGAACCCCTGATCCCTGCACCATTGGTCAGTGTCTTAACCATTATGCTGTGGCTCTGTTCCTGTGCTTGGACATCGGCGCACCGCCTTATGCCGCCCAAACTTAACAGTGCACCGCCTTATGCCGCCCAAACTTAACAGTGCACCGCCTTATTCCGCCCAACAGTGCGCCGCCTTATGCCGCCCAAAATTAATATGCCTCCTAAAGCACTTTTACCCATTAAAGTTAATGCCTCAGCCAGCCTTTTTTGTTGCGCACAATGGGGGATTGAACCCATGGCCCCTGCACCAGCAGTCAGTGTCTTAACCATTGTACTATGGCTCTGCTCCTTTGTGTGTGCACATCAGGGTGCCACTTAGCCTTCCCACGCACTATTGTGCACGGCGCACAATAGCACGCCGCGCACATGTGCGATCGCTTACTCTCGTTTTTTTTCTTTTTTCTGCCTGAACCGCCCACTCCTTATATGGCACAGGCACACTAACGGGGCCCGCACAATTCCGGGATCTTAGTAAACATACCCCTTAGTCTCATTGAAATTCAGCATTTCAGAAATAAAGAAGTTATAAAAAAGTTAAAAGCATTCTGAATTTCTTTTTGTGTTGTGTTGATAATTGCCTATATAATGCAAACATGCATATAACCTGTGTGTGTGTGGGGGGGGGGGTTTCTGCAAAATTGTGTATATCATGTGTGTTATATGCGTGAAAATATAGTAATGCTAAAAAATGCAGAGTCATGCATTTGGGCTGCAAAAATCCAATGGAACGGTACAGTATAGGGAGTGAAGTATCTCTGTCCACGAATAAAGAGCAGGACCTGGGCGTGATTGTTTCTGATGATCTTAAAGTGGCTAAACAGGTAAAAAAGATGACGGTGAAAGCCAGAAGGATGCTTGGGTGCACAGGGAGAGGAATGGCCAGCACAAAAAACAAGGAGATAGTGCCTCTGTATAAGTCTCTGGTGCAACCTTATTTGGAGTATTGTGTGCAATTCTGGAGCCCGCACCTTCAAAAGAATATAAACAGGATGGAGTCGGTGCAGAGGGTGGCTACTAAAATGGTCAGTGGTCTTCATTATAAAGCATATGGGGACAGATTTAAAGATCTTAATATGTATAAGTTAGAAGAAAGACAGGATAGAGAAGATATGATAGAGATTTTAAATACCTCTGTGGCATAAATGCACAAGAGGAGAGCCTCTTTCATTCGAAAGCAAGCTCTGCTATAAGGGGACATAGGATAGGGGTGAAAGGGGATAGACTCAGGAGCAATATGCGGAAATACTTCTTTACGGAAAGAGTGGTAGATGTGTGGAATAGTCTCCTAGTAGAGGTACTAAAGATGAGAACAGTATCTGAATTCAAGAAAGCATGGAACAAACACAGTAGATGTCTAAAGGAAAAAGAGGGACTATTTTAGTTGATATGAAAGGGCAGAATAGATAGGCCATATAGTCTTTTTCTGTCATCATGTTTCTATGTTTCTATAACTAAGTTATTATGTTTCTTGATTGATCTCAGGGAGCTGACCCCCTCCTCCCCTCATGTCAGGACAGAAAGAGCAAAAGATGACATTACCAAGATGATATCACTCGAAACCATAGTGAATCATAAAAAGCATTCCAATGACAGTCTGCAGGGGAGGGAGAAAAGTTGTTGGGTGATCAGAAGGCAACTGGCAGCTGAGTTTTATGGCTCATAATGCATTACTTTAATGCAGTATTATATTGTGACTGCCCTTGATCTTTACAGATTCTGAGGGTTTGGGGTTTTTTTCAGCATTTTATCATACGTAAGAGCAAGTCCTGTAATAATTATGTCTGGACCTTTGTGCAGTTTTAATGCGCTAAGTCTTGGCGGATGCTTCAGAAGAAATGTGAGACTGAGAGTTCCTGAGATGAAAAGCAAAATTCTTTTCCCTTCTCTAATTATTACACTACATGCTATTTGCAAACAAAAGGTCATTAGAATTAATTTGTAAAGCACTCATGAATAATGCCAATATAAATAGCTGCTGCATTTGAGACATGTTCTGCAGTACTCTAGACCTTTCTGGTGAAGAGAGCACCAGCAGCTAGCTCCAGATCTCACAGCTGGAGGAAAAATTCTAATAATAAAATCCCAGCACATCCCCTGCGCGTAAAACTCTTCCATTCCCAGAATAAAAGGAGGCTCCTAAGTTCTGTTCATTCTCCCTTGGGCTTCCAGTCAACTTGCAAGCTCTCATCAGTTTTCTTTTTGACACTAATATCGCTTTCTATGCTAATATATCTGTTTTCATGGCACAAGGTCTGTCCACAGGGTCACAGATTCCTTTCTACCAATTCCACAGATGACTCCTTGTTTTTCTCCCAACCAAGCTAAAACTTTTTCGCCACTGCAACCTGCAGTAACTCAAAGAATACTTTGACTTTCTAAATGTATATGTTGTCAAACAATTGCTAACAAATACTAAGGATTAGGACAAAGCTAAGTATCCAAAGGAATCCCAGAATGGGGTAATACCATGCATACCATAATAGCAAAACCATATTAGATTGCAGCAGCTCTGAAAAAAAAATTGGAATGTAGATTCCCTACCAACAAAACTCAGCCTCCAATCAGAAATTATGCTAGTTGTTTTTTATTTTTTTTTTGGGGGGGGGGGAGAGAGGAGGTTATAAAGGTAATGAGGGGAATGTATGTGGTACATTTTTGCATAACTGCAACATTTACAATTAGCATGAAGTAATTACCCCTGCACTAACTGCAATTTGCAGGCAAAAACCCACTCTCCGCCCCTAACCCACACATTCCCCGCCCCTAACCCACATATTCCCCGCCCCATCTAGTGCTAAGCAGGGAATGCAGGATTATTACTGCACTGGCTGTTTTAGCACACTGTAGCTGTTACTGTAGTCCCACACTAAAGTGTGCATTAACCTTGAACACACTTTAGTAAAGATACCCCTGAATGTTTTACATAAAAAGTAAGACCATATAAGAATAGTTTATTCCAGGTGACTATATAAATCTTGTAATAGTTGGGCAGATATCAAGTTAGGATTAAATCTTATAAAATATCCTGCCCTGAGAAACTTTAAAGAGCACACATGTCTTTCTCCTCTCTTAATGCAAACATGTGTGTCCCTAAACTGTAGGAAAACAATGAATATTGGGAGCTAACACCACAAGAGAGCAGAGACAACTCTATCTGCAGAAAAAGTATAGAACTTCGTAAAGTTTGCATGCACCATACTTAAATACAATTGAAAGCACTAATCTCAGGGCTGGACCAACCACTAGGCAAGCTAGGCATTTGCCTAGGGCAGAAGCTTGTCAGCAAAAAGTAACACAAGTCAAAGTCAACAATAAATCCTGGCAGCTGCACTAACTCAACGAACCATCAGCATGTTCTTTTGCCTGCAAGGAGAGTGGGCACACATATACCTACAAAGCAAAGGACTATTCAGCAGTGGTGGCTAGTGTGATTAGAGCAGCTAGCCGTCAGCGCTGAAACTAACTCCCAGTTATTCAATATTGAATACTGGGATTAATTGGAGAAGCAGGAAGCAGTGGTATTCAGCTGCTGACAGGTTAGCTTCTGCGGTAAATTAGGCCACCTTTTCAGGTGCCTAACTCTTGCAGCTTAGTGGCTCAATACTGTCGCTGCCCGGTTATTGCTGGGTGCTGCCTCCACTTCACCCGTGGAATGCCCCAGTGCTAGCCAATTAGCAGTGAGGCATGCAGCGGCAGCAGCTGGGGATATTCGGCAGCACTCACCACATTAGTACCATTGAATATTCCCGGTATTTATGATTAATGTGGTCAGCAGGTCTGCAATATCCCCCCCTCCATGATGTCCACTTAGGCATTTTTACAGAATTGTTGTAGGAGGGGGTAGTGGTTCCATGACTATGACTGTCGAGTTTAATTACCAAAATCTCAGAGAGGGGCCCTAGAGTGTCCAGGCCCTGACTGATCTACATGCACTGGGGCAGAATCATACATAGGTAAAGCTATAGCCTTTGCAAGGAAGCCCAGCTTCACCCTAGTGGATTATGCAAAACATTAAGGAGTGAGAGGACAGAAAGCAGGCTGTTACATCCTATCACATGAAATTCAATCCATGCCTTCTCAGCAAGGGAAGTGGCTTTATCACAGCTGCAGCTGGGGACTGTCTTCTCCGGAATGAAATCAGGCACAATCAGACACCTGAATAGATCAATATATAAATAACTGAGGTTGCCATCTAAATTGAATTGCTATCTTTCCTGAGAATGGGAAGAGAAGGCCTTCAAAAAACTGGAGAGCTTTTATATGCTTTCTGAGTCCTTGAATGAAACAAGTGATTTTCTTTTAGACACAGGGCATTTTCTTCATGCATAATATCTACAGTGACTTTGTTCAAAGAGAAAGAAAGGATTACTTGAAAAATAAAACTGATTTCAAACATATGCAAACAATAGTCTATGCTATTTTTGGAACTGTAATCACATAAATAACAATTTGGCATTTTCTACCTGCTTATTTACAGGAGAAGAATCACAAACAGGCCAAAACAAATCGGATGAAAAGCTCAGAAATGTTTGATAATTCAAATCAAAATCTGTTTATGGTTCTGAAGCTTAAGAAGCATAAAATACCCTGATATCTGTGACTATGAGAAGTGAGCTGATGTGGATTTCAAAGCCTCCAGAAATTATTTTCATACAGGGTCCTAAATTTCATTTAATTTATTCTGCTTTTATACCGCAACACATAAATACATCGATGCAGTTTACACTTTTACAACACACATCTCTCTGCCTTTGCCCCAGTTACCAAACCTGACTTACTAAAGTGTGTTCCCTCCATAGACACAGAATAGTTCTTTAAAAAAGCCTTCGAAAATCATCCCCCGAGATAATGACATGCACTATATTTCTCTCCACTAGGTGGTATCATGTACTACTTTAGGAAATATCTCACTTACTTGCACTCTCTGTCCTCCAAATCAAAATGAGGGTTGAAGTTAATCATAATTCGGAGATAGGGCTGGGGAGCCTGGATGAGCCAATCGCATTTTTGGTTAGGATTATAGAAGTCTGGATAGCCGGGAGAGGTGAGGTACCCAGGAGTGGTGATTGTTATGGTATCACCACATTTATCTGCAATGAAAAGAAAACGCATCACTTTTCTTTCTTTGCCCCCTTCACAGCAAAAGTTCCCCTCTGCCAGTCTCTTCTTGAATCTAGTACTGTACATCTTTAAAATAAGATTTTTCCACGTTTCATTTCACAGCTCTTGCATATTCTGTTTGTGATAAATAGTGTATACAATGGCAGTTTCCAACAGGTCTAGTAATGTTCTACTCGATCAATAATGTTCTGATACCAACTTTTTAAGATTTATAGATCAGACAGACAGCACTGCAGAGATTCCCGGAGAGAAGGAAAGATTTTATAGGTTTAAAAACATTAGAGGTTTTTACAATGGTTGTTAAATCTGTCCCCTGGGCTTTGCAGCAAAGGCTTCATTCTTTTGGAAAAGTGTAATCTTATTAAGTAAGTTTTAAAGGGTGCTGAACCTACGAGATGCCGACTGACCCCCTGCTAAGTGTTTAGACGATAAGACTTTCCTGGGTCATTGGCCATAACAGACTATCCCGGCAGACTTCTCCCTCAAAGCAGAAACCTCACGTTGTAAATGTAAGCAAACTGAAGTTATCTGCAATCTTTTAGATCTCGACTCCAGGCAGAACAAAGTACGTCTACTGAAGCTGAAATGATTCATTGGTAATCGTTTAACTAAGTTTGTCCATGCATGAAGACCAGATCGAAGAAAAGAAGTAGAAAAATCCCCCACCCCCTCCTCCTGCTTATTCCTAATTATGGTGTTGGAAGTGTCACCGTGTCCACCAGGTGCATCACCCATGACAGGTAGGCATCAAGGTTTTGTTTTTCAATTTGGCCTGCTTTGCAGATACATCCTATTAAATTTGAGCGAAGGAATAAGGTGTTGAATGGCAAAGAAAACCAATCACTGAAGCCCATCTATTGATCAGAAGTCCCATTATTGTTTTTTTCTTCTAAGAGAGTCTTCATATTAGTTAACAAAAACAACCTCGCCTGGTCTTTCGGGACTGAGAGCTACGCGCATAACCTACAGAAACAAAATTGCACGTGAAGCTAACAAGAAAGTAGAGACCATCGATGTTCTTTTCCCCCCAGTAATGGTGTGTATGGAATTCAATTCTGCACTTCTCTCCGGAAAGAAGCCAGCCACCCTTGCTCTCAGCGTGAATTTAGAAACGCGCTAAATTCTGCTACACCAAAAGCAGGTCACATGGAAACGAAAGATGAAGCGCTCATCAAAACTGCATAGAGCTACAAGCGTAATAGAAATTATTTGCCATAAATTAAATGAACGACAGGCTCGGTGCCAAAAGTGATTTTTTTGTCTAACTTCGCAAGCATGTTAGCTGCTTCTGATTGATGCTTGAAACTTGCTAATTGCATGTTTGATGCTGGCAGACACGTTTTCTACGAATAAAAGAGGACCCGAGAAATGTTGCAGCTACCCCAATCTGTGGGTCGCCTGAAACTTTTGCACGGCCAGGGGTACCCAGAGTGTGATTCTGTCCCAGGAAATGTTTCCGGCTCTGTACGAACAACATGGTGTCTTTTGCACGTGAAATAGAACAGAGCCGCTTCCAATCTCTCGGCAGACCACTGCTCTTTAATCTGTGACTCCTTCCTGGGAAAGTGACAGTATAATAAGATAGGGCTGTGTTAGACTCGCCAGCTCTGCGAAATCTCTCCAACAGCTGATTAAGGAGAGCAGCTTCTAATGACTGGGGACCATTAGCTCTAAGTAAGGTTAATGAATTAATTTAGCAGGAACTAGGATCTGAGAGGGCTAGACATGGCCGGAGAAGGTCTGCTCTGTTGCAATAAAGGCTAATGGCCTCGGTGACGCTGCTCGGGTCATTAGATTTACCCAGCTACTCACACTGAGCTAATATAGTCTTATCGGCAGTGCTGGCCTGCCCCAGCTATCTCTGTTGCAGCAGGTCTGTGCAGTCTCTAAATATCTCATTTATTCCACAACATCGCACTTTACGCAGTCCCAATGTGTGCGTATAATTTTCACTCACTTCTTTCCGGCACTGAGTGATGCAGAGGCTCGCTATGTTCTGCTAAATTTCCAAAAATTAATCTTAGATCCCGACTAGAAAGGTTTTATTTTTAAAAGCAAAGATGTAGCCACGTTAACAAAAAATTGCACCGCTGTGAAGATTCACAACACAAGATGCACACGTTTGTCCTTCAAGCATGTTTGCACGTGTTAAATCCAAGATGAGTAAATCTATTTAACGATAGCACAAATAAGTCAGCCTACGGAAAATATAATTAGACAGTAACTTCATAGTGAGCATGCGATTTAATTTGCATGGTGTAAAGCAGTTGATTAGGAAATACCTTACTCTATGACTGAGTCTTTATAGATGCAGGCTACGTCTTGGTTTCAATTAATTTTTGACTGAAAAGTTAGTGTCTGGAAAAGTAAATATTGGTTAATAATTAAAAAGAGAAATAGCATTTGCCCTTCCACATTAGTCTGCAGCTCCGAGCAGCCCCGGCTCAGCTATGCCCCATGCTAAAGGTGCTTTTTGTCCCTCGCAGTTTTCCACTGAAGGAGCTCGGCTAATTGATTCACACGACAGTAATCGGAGGTTGTGTCAAGCTCCTCTTGAAAGCTCTCTTTGCATTGCTGGATATACAAGTTTATTCGAAATGTTCTTTCTGGTCAACTCAAGGGTTGACACTGACCTTGAAGAACTTGCCACTTTTTAACTGGACTTTAGCCTACGACATATATTTAATTACTTAGCCCGTTTCGTAGGGATGTTCACAAAGTTGTGAACATGTTGCAGCCCCCACTGAAGGTGGCTTGCATTCTGGAAATAAATGAGTTTATGAAAGCTCCCTTCCTCTCATTTCAATTCAATGTGTTTAACTGATCTTAGTACAAAGTTTCAAGTTACCCTATCTGTTAGCGGCATCTGCCTTTTGGGAGCCCCCTTTGCACAAGGTCGGTTCGGTCCAGAAAGCTCCGGGGTACTCACCGTTTCGGAAAGCCCTGGCCAGGGTGAGGATCAGGACCCAGCAGTACGCGCCCAGCCCGCGCTGCATCCTCGCTCCGGCTCAGAAAGCGACTACTCGCGGACAATCCTCTCGCCTCCGTATATCCTGCAGCCGAAAGGGCAGCAGCGTCCCGGTCTTAGGAGAAATCCGCCTCTTCTGGTGCCTCAAGTCGCCTGCATCCTGTCATTTAGCTCCGGTTTCCTCTGCCTTTTCCCACACTCGTGCCTTTCCCAGGCGCTGGCGGTGCCATTTCCAAATAGACTTTAACCAATAGCAATTCGTCCAGCTCCTCCTCGGCCCCTTGAAACCTGGAGAGGAAGCCAAAGAGAGGATTCTTGTTTTCCTGGAGAAAGAAAGAAAAAGGACATCAGGAAAGAAAGATGCATAAAAATACATCAGCACCTAAGAAGCTTCACGGGGGGGGGGGGGGGGGCTGTACACGCTTCTGCGTTTAGCTCAACAAATAGGTTGGTCGGATCTTGATCGGGGAAGATTCGATTTGAACTCCTAATACTAACCAGTAGACTCCGTTTGGGAAGTCTACATGCCGAGAGAGATATATAGTGCACTGTATGTGTGTGCATAGAGGGAGGAGGAGGAGGGAGGGGGGGGGGAGAGAGAGAGAGAGAGAGAGGCGATAAGTCTCGGAAAGGGAGCGATATCTGGCAGACTAGAGCCCAGAGATGGCAAAGTGAGAAGGCAGAAGCAATCTTGCCTCTTGATCAAACGCCGTTTGGCACAGTCAACAGCGGAATGACCACACAGACCCTCTCTCTCCCTCCTATACACGCAACATCTCTGCCGAACGAACGAGCGGAAAAGACAAACCCTGGGATGTGCGTGTGTGACAGTCTGGAACCAGGTAACCGTCAAGGGTCAAAGAGAGACAGGCAGGAGCTGCCCACTTTCAGCCGGCGACCACCAAGCCTCTCTCCTCTCTTCTCAGCCCATCTGTCTCGTCTATAGCCACATCTGTCTGGAAGGAATTCCAGCTGTTAGGGGGAGGGGGAGGAGGAGCAGCGGGGCTGCCTGGCTTCTTTTGGAAAGTCATGCCACATTTTCGGGTCTTTCTCGAGCCCCGGACTTCAGTGGGTGCACGTGCGGTAGGTTTCACGGTGAGCCTGGAGAGATTTATGCCATTTGATTACAGATGCCGGAAGATGAACGAAAGAAATCCGTCCTGTGCCACCAGAAAGCGACAGAGCAAGAAAGGAAAGCAAACTGCTGGGAGATCAGCTGCTCGGGTAAAGCAGTAACACGTACAAATTACAGTTCCCTTGCTGGGAACAAAACCCTAAGAGCACTTGACAAAACCAAAGAAGCCACAGAAGCTACCGCTTTTCCCACTGCTCAAGTAGCGTCAGCCTCTGCCCTGCCCCTGTGAACAGAGCCACTAAAGTTAGAAGGTGGCCGAGGAGGGGAGCGGCGGCGTTACCTTGCGGAGGTGCGAGCGCCGCTGCCGGCTCTGGGCTCCTCTCGAGCGCTGATGTTGCAGCAGCGCAGCAGAGGCAGAGCGAGGAGGACTGAGAAGCGCAACTCCCTCCCACCCCCGCTACCTCCCTCCGTCAGCAGAGGCTGAGCCGTTCACTCGCACCGGCAGACTGGGAGGGGGCAGAGCGGGGCCACAGTAGCAGCAGCTCTCAGGATTATTCTGCAGATCGCAGCTTTCTCTTTCCATACTAAAGAGACAGACTGGAGAAGCCCTTAGTTCAGCCACTTACTCACTGAAGAGCACGCGTTCTAAAATCAGTGGAAGGGAGAAACTTTGTGCTTTAGGAATCAGGAAGGGTGGCTAGGCTGCAGAGGAGAGGGAGCGAGAGAGACCATTACAGTAAAAGACGCCACTGGCCAAGTAAGAGATTCATCAGCTTCTTCTGTAGGGCAGTGAAATTTGGAACCCAGCAGGTACCGAAAACTAAACGGAATGAGGACAGAGACATCCCGAGCTGCAGTTCTGCCCTGGGCAGCCACATAAATTCCCCCACTTATGGGCGGCAGGGGGAGGTTCAAAGGTATTAAGCACCCTCGGTGAACCTTCAACCTTGCACCCCCTCTCAATTCATTTTCAGACCCCTTAATGCTCCCTCCCTAAAAATAATTAAACTGAACAATTGTGATCAGCCCAAATTCATTCCTCCTAACACAGTCCTATAAGAACACATCTTTGGACGTCATATTTTTAAATATTAAACTTTCTATTGTAAATATATAGGTGAGGGAGATGTCCAACAGCTCCTTGCAAGGATGAATTGCCCGTTCTTCCTGCAGGCTTAAGTGCGGGCTGATGATTCTTTGCACCTGGGTGGCTCTTGGAACCTATTCTTTGACTTATACTGCCGCACTCCAGCAGGGCCAATGCAAGGATATGAAGTGCCCTAGGCAAACCTCATTCCTAATGCCCCCTGCTCCTGACCCCGCCCCCATTGCCACCACTACCACCCCTCTCCAGGGCATGCAGTGGCAGTAATGCTTTTAAAACGGCGCTTACCATCACTTCCGGCACGGCGTTGCTCAACCCACTTCCACCCCTTCCGGTTTCACTTCCTGCTTGCTTGGGGCCACAAGTGGCTGGTCCAGCATCCAGCCCTATCCAAAAGGGTAGGGTTAGGTGCAGCTGCGTTGAGCGTGCTGCACCTTACTCATATGTTAGCTGCTGGGAACATGCGGATCATGCCCCAACAGCTAACACAGAGGCTTTGCACATTAAGTGCCCAGCCTTACCAGGATTTAGTAAAAGACCTCCAAAATCATGCAAACAGCACTTAGCACTTTTATTTACAGGATCCTAAGAACACTAACTTCCAGGTCTTAAGCACTAAGGCCTCGACACAGTAAATGGGGGTTAGAGTGTTGCACTAAGCTTCAGTGCACAGCATTCTAATACGCAGTGCTCAAAATAGCTTTTGCTCCCTCTACAGTAAACCAGAGGCAGGGCTGTACCAAGCTATCACTGCGCCCCTGCAACTCAAGAATCTGGCACCCCTCACCCCCCCCCCCCCCCCCAATGACAATGACAGTGTAGCTGAGAGAGGGGCAGCATTTCTCTTGCAGCTGAAGGGCTCCTGCTCCCAGGCACATGTCCTTTCCATCCCTCCCAGCCACCAGGGTCTAGGGGCTCACTGCTGCCTGCGGATCTGCACCTACCGGATAGGGGAAGGAGACAGTCCTGAGCAGCAGAAGGTTACGCTGTGGCTCTCAAGATCACTTTACTGGGACTTCCGTTCTGGCATTCTTGCAGCTCAGCATGTCCTGATGCTAATCTCATGTATTACAAGATTAGCATCAAGACACGCTGGGCCTCAACTGCCGGCCTTGAAGTCTGGGTAAAGCGGTGGGGAGCTGCTGCTTCGCCGGGTCCCGGCCCTGCAGAATCTGAGTTTTGGTTCTTGGGGGTCCTTCCCAGCCAGGCTGCTCCACTGTGAGATGAGGATTCACACTGCACTGGATTGCACTGCACTGACTCTCTCCCCTGTCCCCAGTACAGCTGCACATCACGGTTCAGCAACTTATCTAGGAAAGAGAACTTTGTGCAGCCCTCCTATTTCCCCAAACCATGTGGCTCGGAGCTCCTGCAAAAGGCTGAGATCTTCCATTCTGACCTTCACTTCTGGTAGGGGCATTGGGGCATGCTTCCACTTCTGGTCCAGGTCCAAATGCACCCCTACATTTTTGCACCCTGTGCGGCTGCACCGTTCGCACTGGCCTAGGCATGGCACTGACCAGAGGTTCTCAACGCAGTCCTCTGAACATCCCTAGCCAGTCACGATAACAACAATGAATATGCATGAGACAGCTTTGCACGCACTACCTCCATTGCAGGCAAATCTCGCTCATGCTTATTCATTGTGGCTATCCTGAAACCTTGACTGGCTAGGGGTGTCCTGAGGACTGGGGTGAGAATCCCTGCGATAAACTAATGACATGCAGGGCTGGCCCAAGGGCTTTTGCCAAGCTAGGCAGTCCCACCATGCAGCCCTTTGCCGTGCTGTGCCATGCTGCCCTCCCCTAAAATCTCATGTGTGAGAGGGGCTGGTACGGTGATCCCTCAAGGTTTATGTTTATGCAATTTCTTGATATACTGCCCAGGCTGAAGGGCATCAGAGCAGTTTACAATCACTACAAGCAGGTACTGCTTGTTGTTTATTTTTGTTGTTGTTTATTTTTTGGAAAGCAGCAGCTTTCTGCCACTGCATCTTAAAGCACACACACATGTGTGCGCACACGGCCTGCCGATCCTGTCCCCCTTCCAGCGCAACTTCCTACCTCCTCCAGCAAGGAAGGGGCAGGCGCAGCAGGTCGTAAGTGTGTGTGCACACGGGCACTTTAAGGCCTGCTGCAGTGCTGAAGTGGCTCAGAAAGCCACCAATTTAAAAAATTGTGCCGCCCACCGGGACCTGCTGCCTAGTGGACGGACTAGCTCTGATGGCATGCCACTTACTGCTCCATTAAAAAGTGTGCACTGACAGTAAAAGTAGCTCATACCACCACAGCAATATGCAGCGGTTTGCTGCATTGGGAGCAAAATGCCTCCTTTCCGGTAAGTGCATGAGCGGAGATTGACTCACACACTGACAGGAAGGGAGACAAAAAAAGAGGCTGCCTACACTCGCTAACCCCCACCCTCATCCCTATCATGTATCCCCACCTCAGAAAAATTCTCTGATGTTTCAGTGTGCCCCAGACCACTCCCCCCCAACCACCCCATCCCCGGAGTATCTGGCTCAGGGCATCCCTGCCTGGGCATCTTGGGTCAGGGCACTAGCTTAGTTCAGTTTTTGATATACTGCCCTTCATGCTTTTTATGGCCCAGCCAAGCAGTTTACAGCATTAACATTTTTATATAAAAAGATAGAATATCAAGAGACATTTGTAGAAGGTGATTGTTGCTTTGGTTAAAAAAAAGGTACATATAGTGAGAGACAGGAAGGTGGGAGTAGAAGCTATATAGTATATTCTTAAATGCAGTTCATAAATGCTTCTGAGAAAATAAATGTTTAAATAATTTTCTTAAAGGGTGCTTGGTTTGTTTCTCCCCTTAAGTCTAATGGTATTCCACAAATTGGGGTCAAAGTAAGAGAAGGCAAAGCATCTTGTTTCTAAGTATAGGTTGAAAGGGAGCGCAAGCCCTGCCACCCAGCACAGGGAGACCCTTGACCAGAGAGCCCCTGTAGTGTAGTGTAGACTGGACTATATTATACCTCCCTGACCTGGGGTGCTGTCAAGTGGCACCCTTCTCTTCGTGCCAACTTCTTGAAAAACGGTAGTGCCTGACTCCAGCAATGCATTGGGATGAATTGCATAGGGTCAGCCAGCCAAACAAGAGAGTGCTTCCCTTATTAAATTTGACCCCTGAAACACCACTAGGGGCCAGGCATCACCATTTTGCAATGGCATACTGACAGGGGGTTGGGAAAGGGCCATGGACCATGGGCACCAGCCTTAAAGGGGGAGGGAGAACAATAGTGGAAGAACTGTAAGGTCAAAAAACAAAAGCATGGGCCTTTGTGATGTGTGATGGGAGGGAGCTAAAGCATAAACACTGCCCCCCCCCCTCAGGTGCTGGAGTCCCATGGTATGCTACTGCCATTTTGGAAGATGGTGGCTTGTGAAACAAATGGGTTGGGTTCAGGGAAGTTCCCTTGAGCCACCAGGAATTTTTGTGGAATTGTGTAGATGGGGGTAGGTGGTACAAGGGGGCTACTTGGTCCACCAAGGATATGTTTGGGGGTGGGGGTGGGGGTGGAATGTCCAAGCACCCACTTCAGACACCATGGGTTTTTTTGTGGGGGTAGGGGAGGATGGTGGTGGACCTTGAGGACCATTTAGGCCACCAGGGATCTTGGGTCATTATAGGTGAATTGTAGCACTTCACCTCCAATGACCTTTTTGCTTCAGCATTGTATCTTTACTCCAGCCCTGAGCTGGAGTAAAGATTCAGCACCATGAGAAGAGTAAAAATCTGATAGTGTAGTACTTTTTTTTACATGAGAGAAATTTATCATTTAGCATTTTGTGTGCCTATTGATTGTTACTGCATTGGGAGCAAGATTAGCGTAAGCTACTCCTCCACATCTATTAGCAAGTACCAAGTGGGGCATAGAACAGATAAGGCTGTAATATACCAGTTGCCGGAGCAATAATGGGATGATAATCTCGTATCTCTTCTTTCCACAAATTAGCTGGGCTGCTGTGACTCAAGCAGGCTTCCACTGATGCAATTACAAAGGAACTTGCATCTGAATCCTTTCACAGATCTCTGCTGATCCATGAAGAGACTAGAAGAGGGTCCTGGGACCCCACATTCTCTGGCTTTTCTTCCCTTTATCCTCTTGCTCTTCTTTTTTTCCTCTTTCCATGTCTACTTCCTTCCTCCTGCTTTCTACTTTCACCGCTTTTCCTTCTTTTTTGGCTTCAGGAGGGTTTCTTCAGCTTCAAGGTCCAATAGGCCATCAACCTCCTTCTATACTCATTCCCTTGGTGACCTGATCGCCTCCCATGGTTTTCAGTATGGCTCCCAGATATACCTCTCTGCACCAGAAATTTCTCCAGGAATCCAGGCCCAAATCTCAGCTTGCCTGTCCGGCATTGCTGCCTGGATGTCCCACAGCCATCTGAAAGTAAACAGGACCATGATGGAGCTTTATATCTTTCCCCCTAAACCTACCTCCACCCTTCCTCCTTCCTGTATTTCTGTGCACAACGCTGTCATCCTCTTGGTCTCATCAGCTTGTAATCTTGGGTTCATCTTTGAATCCTCTCACTCTTTATTTGTGCATATTCAACCTTCCTTTCTGAACACATTATCAAAACACGTATCCACCCTCTCATCACCTCCTGCTTAGACTACTGCATCCTGTTCCTCGCTGGTCTCCCACTGAACCATCTCTCCTCCCTTCCATCTCTTGAAAACTTAGTTGCATGACTACTAACTGCCCAGTGCCTTTATTTTGCAGCTCCTCATTACTTCTTCTCTCTTATATCTCCCTCTACCCTTCCTCTGGAACTCTGCTCATCTGGTAAATCACTTTTATCTGTACCCTTCTCCTCCAGACTCCATTCTTCCACCTTGAGGTGACTGGTACAATAAGATTTATTCCTGCTCTGTTTGTGTGCCTAGAGAGGGGAGAGGATTCTCTGAAGCTTTCCTGGGCTGAAGGGAAGAAAGGAATCTCTGCAGGAACAATAGGGATACCCAAATCTTCCCTCAGCTTTAAAGAAGCTTGAGTTGGTTGGTAAAGAAGATTTAAGTATTTTCCTGTTCAGTGGAATATTATAAGCTAAAGCAATGGACTGTGGAATTTAACAATTTTTTAAAATGTATCTTCATGTGTTTTCATCTATTTTTTTCCAAGTAAATTTTTCTTAGGTTTGGATTACTCTTTGGAACAGAGACAGAAGAGTAAGTGTTTCTCGTAGGCCAAGGCCCCCAAACCATTGCTGGTTCCATCCCAGGATCCTGTTCCAAGACACTGCATTGGTGATTTCTGAAGATAAACCCCTTAACATCTGCCTGGGCAGCATCCCGCTTCTGAAAGGGGCTACCCATGTACAGATTGGCATACCTACACAGCAAGGCTTGACAAATCCCAGGTACCAGCTCATTAAGGCGACTACAAATTTGCCTGTGGTGCTTGGGAATTTTGTGCCCTGTTGCCGTTTCTGGACATGCTGCCAGCCTTCTGTACTTTGTGTCTTGCTACCACTGCTACTGCTGTTGCTGGAATCTCTGGGGTAAGAGCTTTCTGTTTTCTGACCTGTGTGACTCTGAGTGAAATTGAGCTCATGGTGCAAAAAGTCTTGCTGTGGCCTCAGTGCCTCAAATCTCACGCAGTGCAAGATTTCCTGCAGCATGTGGCTCAGGTTCACTCAGGACCATGCAGGGCCGAAAACGGAAACGTTTTATTCCAGTGGTAGTGTTTTCAGCAATGATGGCAGCAGTGGTAACGGGGATGAGGTACAGAAGGAGGAAGCTCCTGGCCAGTAGCCACCCCCGGCAGTAAGATGAGGATATGGTTGGGAGGGCAGCTTGCAGGAGGAGGGACTGGAGTGGGACCTGGGGGGTTCACTGGCTTGTTGGATAGAGATGGCTGGCTGACTGGCTAGCTAGTGGGACGTGGCTAACTTCCTGATTGGTGAGTGGTGGTTGGGGGGGGGGGGGTAAGAGCTAGAGGACTATTCTTGTTAGGGTGCTGGATGACTAGTTTGGGAGGGTGGAGGTAGGGGCTGACTGACTTGCTTGTGTCAAGGGCAGGTGTTAGACATAGAGGGGCCCAGGGCAGAAATTGCCCTGTTTGGCACCCCCTAACCCCGGCCCTGCTATCTGGGCTGGGGGAGCTGTACTGGTTGGGTGTGTGATTGATTGGTTTGCTGGGATGGAGGTAGGGGCAGGGGAGGATGGACTGGCTTGCTGGGCACTGGTGAGGACTAACCTGGGCTAGGATTTCCTGATTTTAAGGGAGGTGTGAGATGGTGGTAGGGGAGGGGAGGGGGGGGAGATAAGAGCATGACTAGGTGACGGTAGCTTGGGGAGGACAGGGATAAGAGCTCAAGATTAGCTCTATTTCTGCTAGGACCTGCAGTGTTGCATTTAGGGTCTTCAGGAAAAGAAAAAGACAGATTGGAAGGCAGAGAGAGAAATTCAGAGACAAAAAGAAGATCAGCATTTGAGTACTGTGACTCACAGTTCAGGCAGGACACACAGTAGTTAATTATTTATACTAGCAGCACATACAAAACCATTTGTACAACACCCTTCAAGGCCTTTTGGCAATGGCTGAGTAACACTATTGCTAAAAAGGTGCCACAGGTAGGATTGGCACAAGGGAGTGTGGAGACATGGGCAAATCGGCCTGTGTAGGTCAACCTCCTCTCTTCCCATCATGCTGCATAATCCAGTTTACCATCTCCCATTACAATCTTCCTCTATGCCCCTCCTTTGGTGCAATCATCTTCCCCCTCCCTTCTGTTAGCAGCAGGAGAGCAATGTTTCTACCTCTGCCTGCTTCAGCTGGGTCCCACAAGACTACAGGGCCTTTGCACCAACGTTCCCACAAGTCCTTCATCTGAGTGGCTGCTGCTGGGGGGAAGGTGCTGCGATATCGCATTTTCAGGCCTCAAAACATGATATTGCAGCAACCCACTCCACCTGCAGCAGCATGGGCAAGGAATCCTGCGTAGCTTTGCAGGAATATTACCCTGCAATATTCAGATTTCAGCCAACAGAGGAAGCAGATGCCAGAGAGAGGGAGAAAGGGGACAGGACTGGCTACCAAGTTAGTGCCCTAAGCAAACCTTAAGCTTTACACCCCCTCACCTGTCAAAATCTGTTGTTTAACTTGGAATGCCCTGTTCTTTGTCTCCCCCAGAAGTTGCCTCCATAGGCGACCGCCTCATTGGCCTGATGATTGGGACGGTCCTGTGTGAAAAGATTGAAACATGGCCTCCAAAGTTCAGGGCCTGGGTTGTTGCCCTGATTTTCCCTTTCTTAAGTATGCTCGTGGTCACAGGAAAAAGTAGAGAGACAGAAAGATACCCCACCTGGCTCCAGCCATGTCCTTTAATCACCGTCCTAAAATAAGTTGTGTGAGTGTTTTTAATATCCACCTCAAGTACCCTCTTCCTCCTTCACCACTGCATTTTACTATGGAAACATCAAAAGGTCTGCATGTCCATTTCGCAATGCTTGCACAAACTCTCCTGCTACTAAGGTTTCCTGAATTTGAATCCCTATATTCCGTTCATTTTGCCTATTACGACCATCCTAGTACACAGTAATAGGAAAAACACATTTTGATGAAAAGATTCCAAAAGTCGGCAGCAGGATTCCTTCCTTTCCCAATCCATTTATTCTTCCCAAGCAAGTTACTATCTGGCCTGGCTACAAGGCTGAGGTTTAAGCTTTCTCATGTTCTCCATCTGCCTTCAATTTGAGAAGCTCTCAAGACGCCACTCCTGAGATAGGTGGGAGACATGTGCCCCGAGTAGCCCCGTCCTTTGTGTCGGCCATCCCTCATTCACCTTCCTACAGGCTAGTGCCCCGGAGAGCTGTGAGCTGTGCTTTAGCCAAGGGAGCTATACTCATTCACAAGAAATATCTGCACAGTAAAACAATGTACTTTGTAACTGCATTTGGGGGTTCATTTTAAATAAATACAGATATGCACCGGCCTATTCATCTGGCAGCATTTTCTTCTGTATAAATCACGTCAGCCCCAGCTGAGCAGAATCTGCTGGCAAAACAGCTTTCGATAAAATTTCAGTGTCGATCTGCCGGCTTTTACATGAGGACAGTGTTTTCCTGAACAGCTGCTCATCTATTCCCAACAATATAAAATACTTTGTGTGCTTCGACACTGTATTGTGTTGTGGCTATTTAAATGAAATATTAAGGGATAAATGGCGCTCTGCATGAATAATGTTTAGATAGCACAAATCCAACTTACATTCAAACACAGGGTACATGCGCTCATGGAGGGTAATTCTATAAGCTGCTGCCTGGTGAGGGCGTGGTTTTACACATGCTAATCACCTTCATGCAGATTTGACTTTATAGCCGATAATGTGCGTAAGTTTAAGCTGCGATCACTTACACCAGCTCTAGAACTCTTGCAAATGACATCACATATCTAATACGTGTACGACCATAGTCTATAAATGACCTTTGTAAGTCCATATTCTGCTCATGTGTATGCCATAGTGAAAGATTGCACGATGGGCTCCACGCAAATTACAGCCACCTACTTTATGCGCATAAGTTCTCATTTATGTGCATACGATACTACAACACTGTGATTAATGCATACCAATGGCGCTTGTAAATTTACTTGGGTCATTATAAACTAATCCTCACTGACCGTGAATGTAAATAATATAGAATATAGGCTTTCCTTAGATGGCTAAAGCCATGGTGCAGAGTACATGCCTCCCCTATGTGTATGTACCTCAGAACTGTAATATATACATAGTGATTCCTCCACCAATCAAATTAAACCTCTGTTTAAAGTGGCGGAGAGTGTGCGTGCTGTGAAACATTGCCCACCTAAGGCAGGTCCGATCATTCCACCCTTATAAGTCCTCATTTTACTTGGGTAGTGCACTACGAAGCCTTTGAAACTCTGAAAAGCTCTCTGTAGAGCATCTTGAATTATATTTGTTAAGCAATGTACTTCATCAATGGTGCTTTCTTTTCACTGTTTTCTGCCTGGAGAGTCTAGGCTTACTCTGGAGCTAAACTGCACGATCTTAGTATACACAAATGATAGGCAACTAAATTGTGCTTGCAGTCTACACATTAAAGGGAACCTTTTTTGGCAGAATGTTAGGGAATGTTCTATCAGAAACCCCAGCAGCATTGTTATTTTTAGTTTCTTAGAAGGTAAATTGCATTGGAACTTCTGGAAGAAGCCTGTCACAAGTCAGCTTCCAAGAATTAAGATACATTGCGCCTGCTACCTTAGATGGGCAATGTCTAAAGGGTCTTTTTCTAAAGTGCGCACTTACTGTGTGTTTAGCGCAAAAACGAATGCATGGTAATCACAACCACCATGTGCTAAGTGCTGGGGGTGTGCCCAGCATGCCCCTGGCAATTGCTATACTGAACAGTACCCTAACGCATGGCAGCAGCCTTTGCAATGAACGTGGGCGCACTTAACTCCACCTATTGAAGCAGAGGTGACTGTACCCATGAGAACTGCAACATTGACAGCACGTGATATATACCCCTACACTAACTGCAATTTGCCCACCACACCCACCTTTTGCCCCCAACCCACCCATTTTCCGCCCCAAGGTGTGTGGCAGTTAGCAACTGCCATGCCCTCATGCTAACAGTTACTGCACAGCCTTACTGCATGGTTACCTTATGCCAAAATGCGCACTAACTGCTTAGCACACTTCCAAACACTGGAAGAGATCTGACGTGACTGGCACATTCATGTCAATGCAGTGGGCTCTGTCCGTGGGACCTGAGGTTTTCAGAGTTATATGGATGACTTTATGATGGTTCCGATTATTTACAAATGATGGCTGCTGTTGAATAGTCACGTTTTGTTAGAACATCTGTCTGATGTTTCATTGAGGAGTTGCGATAAGGGTTTCCTTACTATCTGCTGGAGGCAGGGTTGGTGCAAGGATTGGAGGCACTCTAGGCAGGCCGCCCCTGCCGCTGCTACCACCCTTCTCCGAGGCCTGAAGCGGCAACACTGGCTCAGTAAACGCGAGTCGGCGGCTACCTCAGGTCGCCGGTGCCACTCCCGTGATTCCTGTGCTTTACGATGCCTCTTCCGCCCCCTCTGACACTACTTCTGGTTTTGACGTCTGCATCAGAGGAGGGCCGGTGCTCTACGCGTCTGCCTCGTTCGCTGAATGGTAGTGCCAGCCCTGGCTGGAAGACACTCTGAAAAGGTGGTGCTCAGCTCTTTTTAGACAGAATAGCTACAGTGGACAAAACCTGTGGCATCTGCAGTGCTGTGTGATTCTTTGTGGGATCAGGGGTGCTGTACAAGCAAACAAACAAGCTGAACTGAAAATATATAGTACAGTTTATTACAGGACTTCGCCATCTGTGGAAGACACCAATGGCTTTAGGAATCCACAGTACAATCATTGTATTTGTTATAGTCTGTATCATGAATTTTCTTACTGTCATGTCATAATATGATGTATTTTATACTGTACAATTCTTACCATAAGGAGGTTATTTTAGAAGCTCTGTATGATTCAGACATCTGAACCGGGCATGAAGACGTCCAAATCACGGAGATATACCTGGAGCTATTTTGCAAACCAGGCATGAAAACCCCTCCAGCGCAGGTGTGTTCATATGAGACAGGTGGCATGGCGGCAGCATTTCCAGAGTGTTCCTTTGAACACAGACACGTGCGTCCGATTTCAGAAGCGCCGGTCAGGTTGCCACCCACGCTTAAGTCTAGATCTGCTCCCAGGCACAAATAAGCATCGGGAAAGCGCTCGTGCTGCCAAACAAACATCTGGAAGCGGACCTCTAACATCCCCAGTGCCGTCCACATCCAGAATGCAAACTGGTAGGCAATGGGGAAACTTGTGGTGTACTTTTTATGCTGCTGGTTTTCCTCGCCTCCCTGTTCTACAATATTGTTGCGGGAATGTCTATGTATATATTACTGTCGACATGCATATTGGGGACATCCACATTTCTAAAATTGTGCCCAAACCTGGACTTGACTGACTTTTTCATGCACGTTTTCACCTGGATGTCCCTGTTTTCACCTGGATGTCCTTTCTAAAATGTGCCTTCTTGTACGGCAATTCTGCCTTCATTTACATATGTAGCCTGCATACATGTGTAAAGGCCAGTTTCTGCAGACATGCAGATTCAAAGGAAGTATGTTCTGGTCATCAGCAGGCCAAAATAAATCTATGTTTTCCATTTTACAATGAGAACTACATGCCTGTTTTAAACCATTTCCCCATCAGCATTTATACCTCCTCTGCGGCACATATAAGAGTCAGCTAACTGTTCATTAGGACCTGATGTCTCTAGCAGTGATTGAGGGGGAAATGTGTTTAGCTCTGTGGTGTCTAATGCCACCTCAAAAAATAAATCTGAAAAAGTTATTTCACTCAACTCCTTAGTTTTCTCCTATTCTATGTATTCTTATGTGGAGTCTGGGATTTACAATATATGAGTAAGCACTGGCAAGTTTATATGTAAGTTGCAAAATTGGCACATATGTATTTACCGACACATATGTGAATAAACCTGCAAGTGATACTGCTGTTTTTTTGACCGTGATTCACTGTGAAATTGATTCCTGCCATATGTACTGGGAAATGTAGGTATATTTATTGAAACATAGAAACATGATGACAGAAAAAGACCTGATGGCCTATCTAGTCTGTCCTTCCATATCAACCACTACAACAGTCTCCTTTTTAACTTTAGAGATCCTCTGTGTTTGTCCCATGCTTCTTTGAATTCAGATACTGTCCTCATCTCTACCACCTCAACTGGGAGTCTATTCCACGGATCCACCACTCTTTCCATAAAGAAATATTTCCACATATCACTCCTGAATCTATCCCCTTTCATCCTTGTCCCATGTCCCATCGTATCATAGCTTGCTTTCAATCGAAAAAGGCTCTCCCCCTGTGCATTTATGCCACGGAGGTATTTAAACATCTCAATCTATCACCTCTATTCCGCCTTTCCTCTAAGGTGTATATATTAAGACCCTTAAGTCTGTCCTCATATGCTTTATAATGAAGACCACTAACCATTTTGGGGGGTGGGGGGTGGGGGGAATAGGGGCCGCTAGACCACCAGGTAATTTTGCTTTATTTTTTTGTACTAGGGGGTGATTTTATTTGGGGAAGGAGTGGTTAGGGCACAATACCTCAGGCCAGAGGGCCAGGGGTTCAAGTCCCACCTAGGGACAGCAATCTCATGCCAGAGGGACTGGGGTTTCTAGTCCTATAGGCACTCCTTGTGGCCCTGGGCAAGCCACTTAACCCTCCATTACCTCAGGTGCACCTAGATTGTGAACCCTTTGGGGACAAGGGAATATATCCAGTACCTGTTTGTAGTAATTACATAATGTAAACCTCTTTGATTGAAGGATAAGGCAGTACAGAAAACTGGTTAAATAAATAAATACTTTGGGTTTTGGGGTGGGGGGTACAGGGGCCACTAGACCACCAGGTAATTACTTTTTGTCAGGGAACCGGCCCCTAGCAGTGTTTTGATGGCATTGGGGGCTTTTTGCAATGCCACAATCATCCCCAACGCCATTAGAATACTGTCGGGTGGGGGAGATCAGGGCCGCTGTGCCACCAGGCATCCTCTTTTGTCGGGCCCCGGCCCCGGCAGTATTTTGATGGCATCAGGGGCCTTTTGCGATGTTGTGATCATCCCTGATGCCATCAAAATACTGTCAGAACGTTAAAAAATTGATCCGGTGCGGGTTTAGCGCCAGCTTTCTGCATCAGCCTGATAGATAGAAAAATTATGAAAGGCAGATTCTAGATAATATTATAGAAAGAGGAGATATAAACATTAGTTCTAGATCAATAGTACTACAAGAGTTATAGAAAGATAAGACAGGTATCAGATCAGTGATAAAAAGGTGCCTAGACTACAGAGTTATGCTTATACGAAGGACTTCAATCTTAAAGACATTCAGTCGCTGGAAGATAAGACCAAGCAATGAGTTCAATTGCTTGAGGCAAGTGGATAGGTCATGAATTGCAAGATTATTAAGTGACTCAAAAGAGATATACAACTGAGTGTCATCAGCATAAAAATAGTAGCTGAGATTAGACCATGAAATGAGTTGTCCAAAGAATGATAGAGAAGCGTAGCAGGCCAAGGAACTTGCCTTAGGGTATAATGCAGAACAATCTATTGGTGGGATAAAAGCTTACCAAAAGAACAAAGGAGGATTGATCTAATAGGTAAGCATGCATCCAAGGAGGAAGTGGCCCAAGACTGCAGCATAATGTTAGTCTACTGTGTCAGAGGTAATGCTGAGGTCAAGAAGAAATATGAGACTAATAGGCAAAATCAACATAATGGAGGAAATCATTAAGTACTTCCACAAGAGCTGCCTCAGTGCTGTGTTTTGCATTCATACTGGACTCAAAGCTGGAAAGGGTATTCATGGAAAGATGGTTGGAAAGGTATGAGAATGGATAAAAGAAAGTTTGGAGCTGGGATGATAATTCAAATCTAAATGAAGAGAAGTAAATGACTCAAGTTTTCAAAAGGTCTGGAAAAACGGATGATTAGCGACGTCTATGATATGGTAGGAATGCTTAGAAAGGCATGAGGACAAAGTAGTGAGAGGAAGGGGGCAAGAAGATTAGAAGGAAAGGGAGGGAAAGAATGGAGAGGTTAGTGAGATGACAAAGAATGTAGCTGAAGAGATGACTAGAGAGATCAGAGGGTCTTGGGGTTTTATTGTTATGTCTTTAAAGAATGAAGCAAACTCTTAGCATTTAGCAGGCAGAGTATGTAGTGGAGAACGACCTTTACATGTCCTAGATAAGAGTTTATGGCAAAGACAAAAAAACAAATGTGGATCCTTTTATAAAATACCTAAAAGGATGTGCGGAAGTACACATCCATTTGCTGGTACATCCAGCAGAAGTAGCAAATTTAGAAATAGAGATGCTAAAAAAAGAACATCTCTATCTCACCCTTTTCCGTTGCTGCAACCAACCCAACTAGCAGGCTCCAAAGCCGGCCTACTAACTGGTAAAGGGGCTACTGGAGGGATCAAGTTCCCTCCTGGCCACACTGACATCCACCATATTCAACTCCCAACTCCCCATCACCAGACCCTTCCACTTCCTGATAGCCCCTGACATGATCACAGCCCACTCTTGAATCTTATTGGAGGTTTCTCTGATAGTTTAGTGGGGAGTAAGAGCAATCCCCAGTCGCTCCTGTTCAGTCAAGCTCCCAGCATCAAAATGGCACCTCTGACCCTTAGTGCTAGTCTTCCAGTACTATGGCTAGGGGTCAAGCTGCCAAATATAGAAAGTGTACCCTAGTGGTCGTATCACAGGACTACCTCCAAAGAATCATTTTGATGCTGCGTGCTTGATAGAGTAGGAAAGGCCGGATATTGCTCCAGTTCCCTAATTAATCAGCAGGGAAACCCTCAGTAAGAGTCAGGGGGGAGATGTCTAAAGAGTGGAGGGGTCTGGTGATGGTGTCAGGAAAAGGGTTCCATAAGTCTCTGCACCTACCCCCTTCATACTGGCCCTCGTGCCTGCCTCAGATATAGTTTGGAAGTTTAGGCCCGATATTTGTCAGGCATTTACACAATTTACAGCCTAGTAAACCATGTAAATGCCTTAGATGGGAATATTCAATGGCACCTACATGGTTAGTGCCATTGAATATCCCCATCTAAGACCCCTACGCACCCTAATGCTGTCCGGTTAGCATTGGGGCATGATGGGGGTGTTTCGGGGCAGAGTGGAGGCAGAGAATGGTGCTAACTGGGCAGCAGCAATATTGGATGCTGCCTGGTTAGCGATCTGTGCCTTAAAGATAGGCGAGGAAAACCCTTGTCTATCTTTAACACATGGGAGCTAACTTTGGGGGCTTCTGGCTTTTGCAGTGATCACCGGATATTCAATGCCGAGGTTGTGGCATTGAATATCCAGATTTAGGAGTCAGCAGGCAGGGCTATACTCCATAGCGGGCATAACCTGCCCAGTTGAAAGTTGAAATTTTAAAATTAAAAAAAAAAGGCTGGCTGCTGCCGCTGCCACCATGGCAGAATCAAGTGTCCTGCGGGGCCCTCCCCTGCCCTGCAGAGCCCTCCCTCCCCGCCTCAATCCCTCCCCACATCAGCTTTCAGAGCCATGAAGGGAGTGTTTCCCTTTCGCGGCTCTGTTAAGCCCGCCGGGGCTCAGCCCCAGCGGGCTTAACAGAGCCACTAGGGAGAAACTCTCCCTTCACGACTCTGAAAATGGCACGGAGAGGGACTGAAGCAGGGAAGGAGGGCTCTGCGGGGCAGGGGGGGCCCACGGGACACTCAATTCTGCCACAGTGGCAGCGGCAGCAGCCAGCTTTTTTTTTTTAATTTTAAAATTTCCCTGGGCTGTGGGGAGGGGGGGGAGGGAAGTTAGGACTGGAAATGGGCTGATGGGGGGGGGGGGGTTAGGACTTGAGGTGGGCTGAGGGGGGGAAGGGGGCTAGGACTTGAAGTGGGCTGATGGGGTTAGGACTGGTAATGGGCTATGGGGGGGCTAAGTCTGGAAATGGGGTGATGGGGGGTTAGGACTGGAAGTGGGCTGATGGGGACTTAGGAATGGTAATGGGCTATGTGGGGGATGCTATGACTGGTAATGGGTTGGGGGGGTTGCTAGGACTGGAAATGGGCTGAGTGGAGGGGAGGCTTGACCTGAAAATAGCTGATGGGGACAGGGGCTTGGAATGGAAATGGGCTGAGGGGAAGGGGGGCTTGAACTGCAAATAGCTGATGGGGAGGGGGGACTTGAACTGCAAATAGCTGATGGGGAGGGGGGCTTGGAATTGAAATGGGCTGAGTGGAAGGGGGGCTTGAACTGCAAATAGCTGATGGGGACGGGGGCTTGGAATGGAAATGGGCTGAGTGGAAGGGGGGCTTGAACTGCAAATAGCTGATGGGGTGGGGGCGTGGAATGGAAAAGGGCGGAGAGGGGAGGGAGCTAGGACAGGAAATGGGCTGATGGAGGGGCTAGGATAGGACTGGAAATTGGGTGTTGGGGGGAGCTAAGATTGGAAATGTGCTGTGGTGGGGGCTTGAATTGAAATGGACTTATGGAGGGGCAAAAACTGGAAGTAGGCTCATGGGGGGCTTGGATTGGAAATGGGCTGAGTGGAGGGGAGCTAGGATTTGACATGGGCTGATGGTGGGGCTAGGAAAGGACTAGAAATGGGCTGATGGGGGGGGCTGGGATTGGAAATGAGCTGATGGAGGGACTCGGATAGGACTGAAAAAGGATGGGAGAGCTAGGACTGGAAATGGGCTGATGGGGGGGGGCTAGGACTGGAAATGGGCTGATGCAGGGACTAGAAGGGAGTGGATGCTGGGTGGGGCTGGAACTAGAAGGGAGCTGATGTTGGGGGAGGATTAGAATGGGATGGGGCTGGGAGAGTGAAATGGAGAGGGGAAAAATATTTTGTGTGGGAGGGAAGAAAAATCTACAATTGGCTGGGTATTGGGAGAGTAAGTGGGGATTGAGGATGGCGGGGTAAAATTTGAGTGGTTGAAATAGGAATGAGGAAAGAGCAAAAGGAGAATGATTAGTATGTTAAAGCAGATGTGTAGAGAGAATGGAAAAAAAAAACCTAGAAGAGAGAAGAAAGGACAAATGGACAGCAGATGATGGAGAGTTAGCAGAAGACACGAAGAAACTAGAAGAAAGTGGCTTGAGCAATTGCAACTGAAAAAAAAAATGCACAAAAGGTACAAAGATATATCTTTATTTTGAATTTATTAACTGGAATATGCCAGCTCTGGGAAATGTGCATCATTAATGTCTGTGCTTTGTTTAGTACAAGAGGAAATTAATTTATAGTTTTATTTCTACAGTGTTGTTGTACATTCCAAGTTTGGCTTTTGGGCTCCCAGTTTAATTACTGTCTTCCTGTTTCTAAATTGTGATTCCTTGTTTGGTGATGTTCTATGTTCTGCATGTGTAACTGAGCTGAGGTATTCTGTTTATGTAATTCCTATTTGACATTGCCACTTGTTCTCTTTCCCCAGTAGGTCATGTATTGTTGTTCTCCGAAATGTATTGGTTTAATATTTGTAGTGTTGCCTTTTGATAGGTAGGGTCTGGTGCTTTGTGAGTCCTGGTAGTGCTGTTACGATACGGCGGGTTTGCTATGGGTTCTAAATGGGCAGTGTTTTAGTACTGTAATTCCTAATGTGCCTGGCGGTTGGCACTGGAGTATAGTAATGTAGAAATCTTTTAATCTTTCTTTATCCATACACTCATTAAGAGGCATGTTTACTAAAAGCTAGTGTATGGTAACATTATGCAAATATTTATGCAAATGAGTCTCCTTATGCAAATGAGGCCCTCACTGAGTCTCTGCACATGGCCCCGCACCCCCCTTGGGCCACCCCTGGATAAACCCACCCTTCACCAGCGCAGCAGAGCGATGTACAACATAAAACAAGTTAAAAACAAAGTAAATGAAAATGAACTTCAATTCTTCGATAAGACAGGTCTGCAGTCATACCAATGAGGCAAAGAAGGGTAAGGGGGGGGGGATTTGAAGCCTGGTTCCCTGGTCCTAGTCCACTACTCTAACCCATAGGTTATTCCTAGAAGCCCAGCAGCTGGAATACTATGCTGGGGATGTCTGTGTAGACGTCCCTGCAGACATCTGTATCAGGCATGTCCACATTTGTGAAATCGTGCCTGAACTTGGACGTGCCTGCTTTTTTTTCGGACGTTCTGGCTTGGACGTCCCACATTGCACTTGGATGCCATTTGTAAAATGCCACTTTAGATGTTTAAAAGAATGATGTCTTAAAATAAATTTCTTCAAGGTCAGAATAGGAATGGAATGTATCATCCATATATCTTACTTTAGTGGGGTAAATTGAAGGGAAAGAATTAAATGCTGACTGCTGGATGAAAGTTGATTGTTACTATTGCCTGAAGCCCTTTGTCCCCTTACAAATTTCCTCATCCCCTCTCCCCCAATGCTGGCTTTGGCTTTTTTATATCTGCTCCATCACTGTCTGTTTGTATCCTGTTCTCTATGGCCACAGTTGTTTCACTGATCTCTCCCTATAACTCCAACCTTCCACTTTCTGTTCTATTCTTTCTTCTTCCACCTGGTAATTGGAGTCTGCTTCCTTCTTCTCTTCCTCTTTCCTTGGCAGATCTCATATTCGGTTTGTTCTAACGTGTGATGTGTGTTTTGAGAATGAAGCTACTGTTGACTATCTGTAATGAGACGAGAAGAGAGCAAAGAACAAAAAGCAAAAAACAGTAAAAGAAAATAGAAAAGAGAGAACCAAATAGAGAAAGAATACACAAGTAAAATAATAATAATAAAAAAAATATTCATACCTACACAAGAAAAGTTGGAAAACTGCTTTTTAAGCAAAACATTTTAAACTTGAAAGATTTGTGTAAAAATATTTTTTAGTATACTAAGAACATACACAAACACTCAGTTATGTAAATTCATGCAAATAATGTGCCGCAGAATCTCAAACTAAGTGGACAAATTTGCTAACCTAAGCTATATTGCTATAAGCAGTCAGAATGAATGAGCTCTGCTTGCTAAAGTACTTGTGCTGAATGACAATAGTGATAGCTTTATATGGTAAGGATTTGAGTAGATAAGAGCTGGACATAAGCATTTGCATACATACAGTTTAGGAAGTGCGCGGCTTGCAAACGTAAGCGTATGAAGAGAATGGGAGAGTAATACTGTGACTTAAATTATACAGTTTATATTTTGATTCGTACATTTTTCCTTTCACTAATTTGTGTGCAGTAGAAGACCTTTTATCAATTATTCAAAAACTCCCTTTATTCAACAAAGGTCTGGCTGCACCTTGCCAAGAAAACCCAGAAGCTGGGTCGCCAGGAGTCAGCATTGACTGGAAAACATACATTGCATTGTGTGCTGGTTTCCACCTCCGTCCTATACTTTTCTGCTGTGACACTGTAACGATTTCTCTGTCCTGCCTATTTTCTGGTTATTGCCTACCAGCCTACTGTTATATGGGCCTGCATTGGCTTGTTGCAATTCTCCTTCCATGCTTGTGTCTCTGGGATGCAGGACTGGGTATGGGTCATTTTACTGATCTTGTGCTGGATGGTCGGTGTTTTGTCCTCTAGTATCTGCTGAGTCACACTAACCTGCTCTTGGCTCATGATGTGGTTGGGAGGATGACAATATCATGACCCATGTCACCAGTGTGATACCTGCAACATCTGCTAGTCTGGCCTGGCAGGTGTATGTTGTCTGAGCAGTGGCAGAAGTTGTCCTATTTAGCATGGGAAGCTTGAAATTGACAATGGCTGCAGCATTAGGGAAATAAATTTAAAGACGTTTTTTTGGGATATGGAGAAATATTCATTAACCAGAAAAATGTACTATACGTACAGAACAACCCTAGTTCCCACTCTGTCTGATAAAAGATGCTCTACTGTATATAAATATGGAATTACACATCAACCTGTACTTCAGTGCACAGAATTCACATTCATTATCGCCTACTTTTCCCATTTACTTTCTAGCATTTACATGAATTCCTTCATGTTCAAATAACTCAGATGAATGTCATAATTTTAGCTGGCTGTTTGAAGCTTGACAAAAGTATTTGACTTAGAAGTGCACAAGCCTTGTTATGGATAACCTCTGTATGTAGCCAATGTAGCTTAAAGGCTTAGAAGCATGGACGTGTGCAGTTAGTCTGAGAGCGGCATATGCTCCCAAATGAACATAGGAGTGTGACACGGTGATGCGCTTACTTAAGCAACTCCACTTATATCAGCCTTTATACGGCTTCTATGGTTAATTAACTGTCCTAATTTGAAAGTTTAATTTAACCTTGTATGCGTAATGCTGGAAGGGATGTAGAGTTATTAAGCAAATGGCTGCTGTCATGATACTGCTTTATCTCCTTAGCTTGGAACAGCAAACTGCTCTACATTTAGACATATCTGCTTTCCTTTGCAATCATTTTTTATTTGCTGCAAGTGATGTCCTCAATCCTAATTCTGATGGCCGTGTACTACAGTTGATGCTTAATAGCTTTTCAACTAGATGGTTATTAAGGTTATTTATTTATTAGGAGAAGTGGAATGCGACACATACTAAGCAGAAGACTTGTTTGTTGATAACAGTGGCTGACCGAAAACCCGAGAATGCACTTCAGCAAAATACAGATCTAGTAACCCTTAGGCTAGAGATTGTCTCCAACGCAATAGCTTTAACGTATTCAATAGAGTTAATTAAAAACAATGGAAACCAAATGCATCAGCTAGAAAGCATCTTTATTCATAAGATTTCTTGTTTGCCTGAGCCTTGGGTTTACAAAAAGCTAAATGTTGCTGGGATATATAAATCTGTCTGATGGACAAGAGCTCTGCTCTCATACCCTAAGGGTCTATGAGGTCAGGCCCAGCGAGACTTCAAACCCTGCATTACTGTAGTCAAAGAAACTCCGTCTTTAGCAGAGAAAAGCATAAGGGTGGGTTTGCATTTTATTTGGCCACGTATAGAATATTGTCTGTGGTTTTAATATTTGTTCTTTCTGCATTTTTTAAAATAAATCTTTAAGAAGCAAACTGGAACTTTTCATCAATCAGCTCATCTGTTGTTCAAATAACTTATTTTCAAGACCGAAAAAACAATAGGTTCTTTCATTGACACAAAAAAGTTAAGCTTTTCCTTATTGTTTAAAAGATTTTCTTTAATCTATTTTTTTAGCATGTAACTTAGGGGCCCTTTACTAACATGTGGTACATTTTTTTACTTACTGGACGTTTGGAATAAAACAAACGTACGATAATTGCAAAAGCTGTGCGCTGTCAGAGACGTGGCCAGCATGTTCCTGGCTGTTATGACACTGAAAAGAACCCTAATGCGTGGCACTTAAAATCAACATGGGTGCATCTAAAGCTACCCACTGAGGTGACATTACGTTTACCCACACTAACTGCAACATTGACAGGTGTATGTGTGCCGTTGAGTAAATGCTGACTCCTGGCAACCCAGCAGCCCCTTGGTTTTCTTGGCAAGGTGTAACCAGAAGTAGATTTCCAGGCCTTTCTTCCAAGGCAATGGAGGGTAAAGTGATTTGCCCAAGGCCATGAGGAGTACTTGCGGGACCTGAACCCTGGACTCTTGGTCATTAGGCCACTTCTTTAACCAGAGGCTACTCCTCCACAATTGACAACTAGTGGGTGATATGTACCCCTACAATAACTGCAACATGCAATGCACACCTGCATTCTGTCCTTAAACCGCCCCATTGCGCGATGTGCAGTGAATGCAGGAGTTAGCACGTGCTAACAGTCGTGGTACGCTAATTCCCGTATTAATCGCTTAGTGCACTTTTGTAGCACTGTAAATGGGTCTTTAGCCTGTGGAATTTAAAGGTAGGTATGTAACAAATTATGCACAGGCGTTCCTCTTCATGGGACCTAGCTGAATATTATCTGAGATGGCCTGGTAATATATATCTTCTTTTGTAGCAGAAAAAGAGACACCACAGGCTGATCATTGGCAGATATTTCATCATTAACATGACTCACAAATTTTGCAGAATAAGGAAGGTTGCTTTTATTGGCCTAATTTGCCAATATCAGATTATATTATTATTTTTGGTCTGACAAGGAGAGAAATTTGGAGAGCAGCTCTGGTTAGAAGATACATGAGCTTATGTGAAGTTTCATCTATGGAAATCATTTGAAATACAATATGGGATTTAAAGAATCTATAAATTAGTTGACAGCTGTACGAACCAGAGCAGAAAAAAAAATTAATGAAAAACAAATGAAAATGATTAGTATTAGAAGAAAGACCATGGCGTCAAATCAAAGGAAACATTACTGTAAAGATCAACCATGCTGCATTCTTCCAGAGGGAATAAAGGGAATTAGAACTGTGCGTACTGCTCTGTGGGAGATCTCGTGATTTATCTTCCTAGTAAGACATTGCCTGGCCCTTCCAAATGCACACACTTCCATCCTTGACTCCCTGTGACTTTCTCCACAATGAGACTTCCTCACTTCATACTCTGCAGTCAGAATGTCCTGCGGCCTACCCCCACAAAGAAGCCTCCATACTGTGTGGGAATAAGACTCAGCCAAGGTTGAGCCTTACTGTGGAATGCCTTTCTTTCATTCAATGAATTGATCTTGCTCTTGTGTCAACCTTTTTATGTAATTTTTAAATGAATATTTACTTAGGACTTCCATTTTGTCTTGCCAAACTACTTTTAAGAGCACTTTAAATTCAACAGGAGGAAGAATGTTTTTCGTTTCAAGCACCATAGAGTCTTTCCTGCATTCATCTTTAATGAAGTGTTCTTGTGACCAGCTGAATGAAGGTACAGGGACACAAACGTGACCTGTTTTTGGTTTTGCTAGTACTGAAAGTCAGAGAACTATTCACCGTAAAAAGAAATGTTCAGGGAAGGGCCTAGCAATCAGGTCTTGATTTTGGCTTTTGTAGGCCCTAGCCACTTTTCATTCTGAAATAAAGACTTTGAAGACATTATTTAAGACTTTGCTGAAAAAAATAAACTGACGAAAGAAACTCTCCGAGGAAATGCCTCGAAATTCTGGAATTATGTGTTTTGAAATGTAACTTTGAAGTTTTAGTGGTACTAAATTTCTGCTTAACTGTTTTTTCCTTTTTTTTCTGATTTTTAAATTTCTTCCCTCCTTTGTAGGCCCTAAAAATTACATGTGCCCTAGGCGCTGTGCCTACAGTGCTTAATGGGAAATCCATCACTGCTAGCAATTTGGAAATCAGCCTGCATGATTATAATTTTTTGAGTGCACCTTTTAGTGCAAGTTGTATGTGCCTCCCTGCAGAGTTCATGTGAGCAGTAGTGAATATAGAATGGACTGAAGCATTCTGCTCTGGTACGTCCTTCCTGGAGTGATCACAGTGGCACAGACCTGCGATTGGACAAAGAGTTTCTCCTGAGTATTTGGGGAGAAGAAGTTGGAGAGTGAGAGAAGAAGGATGTTTGTCTCTTTTATCTCTGTGGGAGCTGATATAAGGAAGAAGCAGCAACTTCTAGGGTTCACCAACTAGAAGGGAAAAGGCATGTGAGACGGAAGAAGCCTGTTTTTAGTTCTGAGTTCCTGTGGTGATGGAGGTAGGGGGCCATGCAGAAAAGTCCCTGTGATAGTGCTTCTGATTTATCACATGTTGAAGCTGTTTACAGAGATGTACAACCATGAGAGGTGAAAAGAGAAGAGAGAGCTAATCTACCAGTGCTGAACTTGGGCAGGGGTGTAAGGTTATTCTTTATGTTAGTGCTGTTCCAGAAAATGTATTTGTATTAGAGAGGTGCATTCATTAGCATGCCTTAAAAAATTTAGGGGCCATTTTACCAAAGTGCAGTCAGGTTTTGCACCCATGCTACCTTCCAAGGCAGCTTAGGCAGGGAATACGGCTCGCAGCCCTCTTGCTGAAGGAGGTAGGAGCAACCTCACTCCACTCCTGCTCCGGCTGCTGCAAGTTTTATTTTGAAACCCTCCTGTCCCTTCAGTGGGAAGATCTGTGAGCCGCTTAGTAAGACCCACGGGGAGGGGTTGTCTTTGGGGGGCTGCGGTTTGAGGGTCAGGGCTTTGGGGATTTTTCTCTTGAGGGGGCTCACCTCTAGTGGCTTGTTGGACAGTGGGCTTTAGGTTGGGGGACCTTGGCTCAGGGCTTGTGCTGTCTGGGGGGGGGGGGGGTATAGGGTTACCAACTTTTTCACCGAGAAAAACCCGACACCTGTGGCTCGCCATGCTCCACCCATTCTCCGCCCCTAGTCCCACCCCTGCCCCGCCCCCAGCCCCACCCACAAAAATTACCGAGGATACGTGTAGGCTAACTTCCTTGGTCAGATAATAATTAAACTGGGAACCCCAAAATCCAAACATGAAATGTACAACACTGGAGAAATAAAACTATAAAGTCATTTCCTCTTGCACTAAAGAAAAACACAAAGATGTTAGCAATACACACTTCCCAGACCAGACATATTCCAGTTAATAAATTCAAAATAAAAAGTATTTTTCTACCTTCTGTTTGGGCATTTTATTTTTCAGTTGCAATTGCTCCAGTCACTTTCTTCTGGTTTCTTTGTGTCTTCTGCAAGCTATCCATTTGTCCTTCCTTCTCTTTTAGATGTTTTCCATTCTCTCTCTATTTCTGCTTTAACATACTGATTGTTTCCCTTTTGCTCTTTCCCCCAATTCTTTCCTTATTCCTTTATCATCCATTTAAATTTCACCCTTCCATTCTCAAGCCCCTCTTACTCTCCCAATACCCGGCCCATCATAGACTTTTCTTCCACACAAAATATTTTTTCCCCTCTCCATTCTCATTCCTCATCCCCAGTCCTCCCCCAAAATCAGTTCCCTTATAGTTCTAGACCCACCCAGCATCCACTCCCTTCTAGTCCCATTCTCCCATGCCCCACATCAGCCCATTTCCAGTCCTATTCTAGCTCTTCATCAGCCCATTTCCAGTGCTAGCCCTCACATCACAGGCCATTTCCAGTCCTAGCCCCCCCCCATCACAGCCTATTTCCAGTCCTAGCCCCCACCATCACATCCCATTTGCAGTCCGAGTCCCCCTGCACCATCACAGCCCATTTGCAGTCCTAGCCCCCCCCACCATCACAGTCCATTTGCAGTCCTAGCCCCCCTAATCACAGCCTATTTCCAGTCCAAGTTCCCCCTCCCTCCACCATAGCCCATTTCCAGTCCAAGTCCCCCCCCCCATAGCCCTTTTACAGTCCAGGTCCCCCTCCCCATCACAACCCATTTCCAGTCCATTCCCCCCCCCCCCATAGCCCTTTTCCAGTCCAGGTCCCCCTCCCCATCACAACCCATTTCCAGTCCATGTCCCCCCCCCCATAGCCCTTTTACAGTTCAGGTCCCCCTCCCCATCACAACCCATTTCTTTCCAGTCCAATGCCCCCCCCATAGCCCTTTTCCGGTCCAGGTCCCCCCCTTCACAACCCATTTCCAGTCCAAGTCCCCACCCCATAGCCCTTTTCCAGTCCAGGTCCCCCCCATCATAGCCCATTTGCAGTCCTAGCCCCCCTAATCACAGCCGATTTCCAGTCCACGGTCCCCGTCCCTCCACCATTGCCCATTTGCAGTCCAGGTTCCCCCCCCCAATATCCCTTTACCAGTCCAGGTCCCCCCCCCCCATCACAACCCATTTCCAGTCCATGTCCCCACCCCCCCATAGCCCTTTTACAGTCCAGGTCCCCTCCCCCCATCAAAGCCCATGCAGTCCTTGGCCTCCCTCCCTCCTCCCCCCCCCCCAGCACCGCGGCTGTCTGAGGCTTTACAGGGAGCTGGGGAAGCCCGCGTGAGGCCCCGGCTCCCTCTGTACAGCCGCCAGCGTGAAGAGCCTTTTCCTTCACGCTGGCGGCTGTTGCCTTTAACCTTTCCCAGCAATCGCGGCTTTACAGAAACAGCTGCCTGCGTGAAGGAAAAGGCTCTTCACGCTGGCGGCTGTACAGAGGGAGCCGGGGCCTCGCGCGGGCTTCCCCAGCTCCCTCTGAAGCCCTCCGGTGTGTGGGTCGCCCCGGGGAAGGTTTTTTGTTTTGGACGGGTTGGGAGAAAAGCCGTTTTTTTGCTCTGGCCAGTCCCGATCTTGCGGCCAGAGCAAAAAACCGGCTTTTCAAGGGCCGGTTTTACCTCTGCGCCGGCAGCCGGCCTGGCCATGGAAAAACCGGCCAGGCCGGCTGAAAACCGGCCAGTTGGCAACCCTAGGGGGGTAGAGGACGTGGAGCCTTTTCTAAAGTATGCATAAGGATGAGCAGAGGTGCCTGTGAATTTTCAGACACCTTGGGGGCATGTTTACACCCTACGTAGGGCGTGTTAATGAAATTCCAACTGTGCCCATAGATATAAAAGGGCTGGCGACACTTAATGCCCATTGGAACTTTTGGTAAACATGCCCCGTAGAGCCATTTTACAAATCTATATGTTGGAAAAATAAGTGGGGACAACTTATACATCTAAGGGCCGCACTTATACATGTATAAGATTGTATTTTGTAACTTAGATGTGCAAATTGGTATTTCGCAACTTACATGTGAAAGTTGATATTTTGCAAACCTATACATATAAATGCTGCTAATGAACTACAGAGGCCGCTGTCTAATTCATTTCATTTTAGAAGGGGAAATAAACAATGGGGAGCATATTCAAAATGGTTTAACCGGTTAACAGGGTCAGCTAGCTGGCTAAACCATGCAATCCTGATAGTCAGAGGCACTATCTGATTAGTGCCACTAAACATCCTCACCGACTGCAGAGAAGATGCCTGGTTAAAACCGGGGTGGTCCGTGGACGGAACTGGTGTGGTTCCAGCAGCTATCCAGTTACCAACCAGATTGCTAAACTGCATGAACTTAGCACAAGTCAATGCCTGTCCTAACTTTGTGCAGTTTGTGCTGACCGGTTAGCAAGTGAATATTGCTGGATATTCAGTGCTGGATGCCAGATAAGCTCCGTATTGAATATCTGCGGCACTGACTTGCCACCTCTGAATATCGGCCCCTGGAAGATTAAGGAAGAAAACCTTCTTAATCCCTTCTGTAAAGGGCCAGCAGCAACATATATTGGGGAGCAGCTGCAAATCCTAACATGTCCTTATACGAAAAAGGAAATAGAGGTGAAGATTTGGCCTACTCCGACTACACCCTAACCGTGCCCTACCTACGTCCCCTAGGGGGCTCGGAAACACTGCCCCAACCAATATGAAAACTACTATACCTCTGAAGGCCTTTTCCCAGTGTCTTTGCTCTCATTGATGGCCTGTGGGCTTTAACCTTTCCTAGTATGCTCTTTTGGGTGGGGAATTGATCGTTCCCTCTTCCTGAGAAGAGATACAAGGTACAGGCACAGGGCTTCTCTTTATTTTTTTCTAAGTCTTTTACTTTACAGATCACAATTTAATTTCCCAGTCTGAGTGAGCAAACATTCCAGGCATATATCCGAGGTATTAAATTCAAGCTAATATAACCGTATGCAGCCACAAAAAATACTCTCCTAATATACAATACTGAAAGGGTAAAGCCCCTAGTGTTTGGCTGCACCTGACCTCTTAACTAGAAATTCCCTAGCATCCTTTCAGCAATCGGCCTCTCCTAGTCCCATCCTGCAAGGAATCCCCGCAGTACTGGCCAGTCACTGGATCTTCAAAAGGAGAAACTGCAGCAAGTTTTCCTAGCTGGCCCTTGAGTACTTTGCACACACTGTTTCTTTATTGTCCTCCTGGTGTTGTTATGGGCCTTGCATGTTAGTGATTCAGTCGTAGGGGTTTCAGGATCCTACATTCAGAATCTGTTATTCTAATTGCACAATCTTGTCAGTTTCAGAAATTAAGTCTGTAAAAATGATCTGTAATTGAATCAATATCAGCATATGCACATTTGGTAATTAAAAAACTTAACTCTAAATGAATTGTGACAGGCTAGGAAGTGAAAATTTGAATTGTCTCACCACAAATTTGAGATGAAGGCACAAACAGTTGTTTGTAAAAAGGAAACGCTCTTCCTGTGCCCTCACAGAGTAATGTCAATTACTGTATATTTGGGACGCTTTAGCTGGCACCGTAAACATACAGCATATACAAGTGGGTTATCCAGCATTCATTTTCATTTCCATGACACGAAAAATAGTAAATTGTGCTTCATTTAAGAGTGGAGTATCTCAAAAGTGTATCTAATGTACAAGAAAAAGGTTTTCCACTGGAATGTTCTAGAACAGCAGATCATGATATGAAGTAGACTCAGGAGTAGCATAATTAGATATTTCTTCATAGAAAGATGGGTAGGTACATGAAATGGCCTCTTGGATGAGGTGATATAGAGCTGGCCTAACTGTTTCTGCCACCCGAGGCAGCCCCCTCCCCAGCCGCTGCTCCCCTAGCATTCATCTTCTCTTCCTTTCCCTCTCACCCTCACCTGGGGGAGGCAGCAACACAATCCCTCTATGATTCTACACAGCAAGGGCCATGCACGCCTTCTGGAGTCACAGTTGGCTTTGAAGCAGCTCCGCATACATTCTTATGTCCTCTTGCTCCTTCCCCCCCCCCCCCCAACACAAACTTTCTGTTGGAGGGGGCAGGAGTGGCAGGCCATAAGGACATGCACGAGTGTGGGTGTTTCAAGACCCAGTATGGCGCTAGAGGGCTTGCTTGGCAGCTACTGTGTAGAATCGTAGCGATGTCATAGGTCTGTCTCCCTAGGCAACCGCCTAGTCTGCCTAATGTATGGGCTGGTCCTGAGGTGATAGAGACCATAACAGTTGCAGAATTTAAGAAAGCATGACAAGCACAGAGGATGCTTACGGGCCGATGCAGTAAAGTGCGCTAGGTTTTGTGCATAGGTTAGCTCGATTTTAGCACAGCAGATTTAAATCCATTTAAATGATGGTAATGACGCAATTAGTTACGCAGCTCAGATTCAGAGAAGTAGGTGGAGGCTGAGCGTAGTGCCGATGACCGTGCTGTGAATAGTGCGCTGGCATGTTAAGGGGGCGGGTTGGGGCAGAGTGTGGGCAATGTCATCTTTGTAATTAGTGCAGGTTCTCCTAACGCCACTTCAAGTAGTGGAGTTAAGTGCAGCCATGCTATTTGTCCACTGTGTTAGGGCACATGGGTCCCCATGAACTGCTAGGAACATGCTTTCCACACCGTCGACAGTTAACGTGGTGGTGTCGCACCTAAGGTGCCATAGTTTCTGAGTATTGCTGTGTTAAGTGCACACCTTAGCACCCTTTAGTAAAAGACCCCCTTTGTTTAGAGTACTAGGCAGTGCATTTTTCCTAGCAAGAAGGGTGTCAGTACTTTCATTAATACAATACCTGAAGACCAGGGGTCAATTTTAGCAGGCAATGAAAAAGGTGCTGCTACTCTGTACCACTGCGAAACCCCTCAGAAAAAGCCCTGGTACTAGGGAGCAAATGCTCTGCATTAGACTTGCTTCAGAAAACCGTGCGCTGAGCTTTAGTGCATGGCTCGAATACATGGCAAGTGCACCGGCCCTTCGTTGCAAGGGCGTGATAGTGAAACCTGAGTTCAGGTGGACTTGGCCTATTTGTATCAGGAATGGTATTTTTTTTTTCTAAATTCAGTGTTTTTGTTTCCTACTGATAACATCTAAATGGTAATTTTATAAAGCATGTAAAAATGGCTGTTACAAAATTGCCTATGTGTGCCGACAAGAGCATGCATAATTTTATACGCTCCATGCTGGGTCAGAGTTAAAACGGCTCATATGCATTAGAAGGCCTGCATATCGTTGCAGGTGCCGCAAAGCAATTGTAATTTTGTGCGCTATTGGAGACAGTTCTGGGACCCCATTTTATAAAGGCACAAACTCTATTTTTTTCTGGTTGGCATCTTTTCTCTCATAGTCTACACTCTTCCCTTTTAAAGTTGTGAGGTGATAAAGATACTGTATATCAGTTCTTTTCAAGTTTGCTACGGAAACATTAACTGGTGGTGCACTTAGTGGCATGTTTAGTAAAGTGTGCTACTGGGTAGCACGGGCTTCAGTGTGAGCTACGTGTGCCAGGGTAAAAATGGCACAGCAAGAGTGCCGAGCTAAAAGTCCCATGCTACCTGAGCAGCATGGGTTGGGGTGAAAGGGTAGTTCTTGGGGGGAGCGTCCACATTGCGGACAGAACGGGCATTATTGGGGCGCGCTCCTCATTGAGATGGCACTTAGCATGGATATACCTACCACCACCTCAATGGGTGGTGTTAATTATACCCGAGCTGATCACGCCCAAGACAATAAGCACAGGGGTGGCATGATACCCAAGCTAGTAAAATAGAGACATGCTGGGAATGCCTCCATTTACTCGCAAGGATTCATCGCCACCCCATAGGTTTTTCTCGGCTCCAACCATACGCTAGCGGTGCACCTCTTGGTAAATGTGTCCCTTAGTGCACGACAAACAATTGTTCTGCACTTCCATAAAGATTAAAGAATAACATAGGGAGATGGAACAGGCAGTGGAGCCTTTAACACATCACCAAGTGAGACCAGAGGGGCTGCCGGAAAAGAGTTGATGCAATAAAGTTTCAAATTCTGTAATTTTTCAGACTTCTCTGCAGTTTCATAACTTCCTCCCCCGTTTCCAGCAATGTGCTTCTTTGTTTACATTTTTAAATTACGATTTTCTTTTTTTATGGCGGTTCTATCCCTGGTATATATGATCAGGCAATGAGCCATCTGTCCTTTCTGAAGCTGAATAGGCAATTAAAGAGACTGAGACCCCCCAGCTGTGAGGAGACAGACTGAGAAAAGAAATTCCAGAGAAATTGGGCAAGAAATTGGTCTAAATAAATCCCTGCAATTTTTATGACAATTTTCTGCAATTTACTAATGGTTTTGGTTATGTGTCATGAGCCTAGAGGTCAATGGTCTTCAACCATTTAAGAAGTGACAGCATTCCCAACAAAGCTCTGTCCTGATATGCAGTTTTGTTTAATGTAATAGACTTCTGTACTTTTTCTCTCCCTTCCCCTCCACCCCCCCAAAAACATTCTCATTTACAGGTTTAACACTCAAAAGGACCTACTGTTAAGACTATTTAGTTCCTAGCAGTAATTTCGCTTGATAATGTAAGAGGTTTGAATGCTGCTTTTCCTCTCCACTTTAGACTACAAAAATAGTAACATATCTAGTAATAAAGTGAAACATTAATTTTGTATTATTTCCAGTAGTGGCTTTTTTAAAAATTATTCTAGAAATGTAGCCATCTTAAAATGAAAGTGGTTAGGGGGCAGTTTTGTTTAGTTCCAGCTAACCAGTGGTCAAGCCAACATTAAAAACGTTCTTTCTTCTTAAAATACAGAGTAGCAAACCTTAATAAATAACATTTAAAAACAGCTTTAATTTTGCATAAGTGCCAGTAGAAGGCAGTGATAAGTGGGTAGTGGTTTAACTTCACATTGGAGAAGATTCAAGAACTAGGAAATTAAAGAGCCTGGGAGGAATTGTGACCCATTGCTAGGGGGACTGTTGTTGCATGTCACGGCTAGGTCCTGGAGATCAAAAAGTGAGGCTTTTTTGTGTGCTCCTTCGCTATGGAGCCATTTTACTAAAGCGCGTTAAACAATTTACATGCATTTAACATGTGCTAACCATTATAATTATTGTGTGCCTGCAGTAATAGCTACATTCGTAAAAAGTAGCCAGCAAGGTAAAAGTCCTGCGTTAACTGCACACGTTGTAGGTGGAGAATGGGCACAGTCTGCATGTAATGGAGAGTTTCGTAGTAAACGTGGACACACGTAATAACACCCCTAGAAGAAGCATTAAGGGCACCTGTGCTGGCAGCAAATGAACATGACACTTGCTAAAGAGCTTTTCAGTGCTGTAGCAATAGGAGGCCCTGATTGCGCGGCTTATACTGTTACCACCTATTAGTTGTTGCTTCTGAGGTGTGGTAAATGCAAAAACGTATTGCAGGACCCGTAAGAGAGCTACCCCTTTTCACCAATGGGCCTTGCAATAGTTTTCAAAGTGAAACTATGCACATACTTTCACAATGAAAACCACCCACACTTTTTCATCTCCTTTTTCTGTAGGTACACTTTCAGACTAAAATATAATTTTGAAAAAAAAAACAAAGTGGGGGCAATGCTGCAACTCCTGCCTTAACTCCATCCTCTGGAATACCTCTGCTAAATGAGGCTAAAAGCGCTTGTGCTGTTCCTCTGCGAGCATACAGTATTTTTAGCCACACAGCAGGGGTCGTCTTCAAATTTTTGGGGAGCATGGGGAAAGTGTCCTATACAGAGCAGTGTTTGAAGCCATTTCCATGAGTAAAACATGCCTCACTCATACTAATTGGCATTTTGAAAATTGCTCTTCTTCGATGCGGCTAAAGGTTCTCTCATTTTTAGCTCGGCAGAGGGAGATAAATACGTCTAGGCTGCCTTTTCAGCTCTGTGCACATTATTTTCCATGAAAACAATCTTCCTAAAGAAAGATCAGGTGGACATTTTGACTGGCACTTTCTACACACAGCAAGTTTCAAAGTGAAAGTACCTTTCCTTTGAAAACGGAGGTAAAGTCCATGGGTTAAAAGTACCCATGGATTTTGTGCTAATAGAGACACCAGGAACATTGTTTCCATAGGGCAGCAGATGCCATCTTGAAATGTAAGCTTATGTCACATCAGGGTTTTTGGCTTATTATCTGTAGCGAGAATAGGCGGTGATGTTAGAAGCATCCGCACATGTAAATGTCATTTTAGAAAAGGGGCTGTTTAAATGTCACAATGCAAACCACATTTAGGGGTCCTTTTACTAAAAGGCACTAGGGTGTTGCATGAAACGCACCAAAAGAGACAAAACTATGGCGCTTTAGGTGCAACACCACTGTGTTAACTGTCGGGGCGTGGAAAGCATTGGCACAGCAGTTAATATGGAGCTCTTTGCCCTAACCTGGGCCATATTAGCGTGGGTGCACTTAACTCCACTTTTTCAGTGGCGTTAGGTGATCCCATGCTAATGCAGTTAGAGCACGGTGTGGACCCAAGGCACTGTGCCCACTCTCTGCCCCACCCCGCTCACTTGCAACCTTAATGAGAGTTAGATAGCATGGGAGATGCATATATGTTTGGAGGTGATGTGCATGCGTGTGTGGGGAATGAGGTGTGTCGAGGGATCTGGGATATGTGTATGCGGGGACTGTGGGCGGTGTATGGTTAAGGGGCATATGTTGGCGTGCCAACCCTGGATATACGGAGAGAAAAGTGTGTGCAGAGGTCTGGATGTGTGATGGGGTGGATGTGGGTGTATCTATGGTGCATGACTGGAGCAGTGTGTATTTGCTGGTGTGTGTGTTTGTGTGTGTGTGTGTGTGTGTGTGTGTGCAGTGTGTGCGTTTGAGGGTCAGGATGGCTGTATGTCTAGGGGGCAGGGGTTGAGGGTTTGGGATCTATATGGAGGGTGGTGTGCATATGTATGTGTGTGTGTGTGTGTGAGATAAGGTATATGTTGATGGACCAATTTCCAGTCAGAAATTAGGCCACAAGCAGTGCACAAGAAGTCTACAGTCTATTCATCTTTCCATTTGAAGAAGAGAAGGGGAATTGTGTCAGCCAGCTGGTATGCAGGATTTCATCCAGATGCCAAGATTTTCCTTTAAAGTGGAAAGATGAACTATTGGATGTACTGTCAATTGAGAGGAGGAGAGGATGTCGTACAAGTTCAAGGAGCAAAGGCATGAGGGGATATTTAAGAGCAGAGGAATCCCCCAGTCCCAACTACAAAGACCTCTGGTGCATAAGATTAATCTTATCAAGATCCTAAGAAGTCAGAATATTTATGGCTCTGGCTGCATTTACGTGTGTGGTTTATCAGACCATCACTGTCCAAAATATTTTGTATCAGCAAAAGTTTTTGATTTGGAACACCAAGCCCTGTGTGGAACATGGTTGATGGAAGACCTGGGAGTTTCCCAAGTGTCCCAAGAGTCTTGAAGGTTTCCGCTCCCCGTCACAGGAACCCAAGGAGCTGCACTGGGGTGCATGGGGTCCTAGCAGCTGCCAATTGAGCCCCCACACAGTAAAGGACATGAAAGGGCTTACATATCAGTTAGAAATAATTTTGAGGAATCCTCTCTCGAGATATATATAAAATTTACATTGTGTGCCCAATGATGTAATATCTTTAACCTATTTCCCTTCAGTGTCCATTGTTTGAGAAATCACTCCTACATATGTACAACCCACCCCATCACACATCCAGACCTCTGCACACTCTTTCTCTCCATATACACACCACAGCACCCCAGTTTAAGATCTGAGGCCCAATATTCAAAGGGATTAACACAGTTAGCAGACGTGTTAAACATGTTCATCCCTCTATCCAGGATATTCCACAGCCACTTGGGCTGTTGAATATCCTCAAGTGCAGCTGTTGCATGCCCTGATACTAACTGGTTATCATCGGGGTGTTTGGGGGGTGGCACCCTGTCATAATTGGGCAGCAGTGATATTGAGCCGCTGCCCTGTTATGACAAATTGGCGAAAGGAAGATGCAGCAAAAGCTGGCCTAACTTTCACCATGGAAGCTAACCAAGTAGCAGCTGGATATTACTGCTGCCCGGTTAGATCCTGTCAATACTGGCAACCCAGATATTCAATGCCAGGGCTGGCTATCTGGGTATAAGTTTCAGCAGTGGTGGCTAGCCATGTTAGAATGGCTAACTGCCGCCACCGTTGAATATCTCTCCTGAACAGTGGCATACCAAGAGAGGGGCAGTGGGTGCAGCCAACCCTGGGTGCCGGCCAGGATGGGGTGTTGCTTCCTGGCCCTCAAAGAGGATGCGTATATGTTGTGCTGCCTCCTCTCTAGGCTGGCAGCTATTTTTTATTTATTTAATTTATTTCTTTAAAGCTTTTTTATACCGCGCTCTTTAAAATCAGTGCGGGTTACAAGTAACATTTCTTTGTACAAAGCAGGGAGGGCCTGCTTTGTATTTACATTGAACAGGTATTGCAACTTGGATTTAGAACTGGGGTAACACCTAGCTGAAGTCTCATGGTGCAGCTGTTCACGTGAGACTTCGGCCAGGAGGGAATAGCCACTAGGCTTGGAGAGGAGGCAGCATGCAAGTCAGCAAAGGTATGCTTGCCACATGTGCCTCTCAGTGAGGACCTGGCAGGGGGGATGTAAGCATCGTCATGGGGGATGAGGGCGTCATCCGAGTGGGCGTCCTTTCTGGATGCCCGATGATGTTGGAATGCCACTGCCTGTGAGGATATTTTGGGCTGTAGCTCCTCCTTTCTTCCAGCTCAGTCTGAACCGGTGTTGGGATCCTGGCACCATAAGCCTTTATTTACAACCACCCAGGATTTTTCTTCCTACTTTAACAGACGCAGTCCTCTGCTATTAATAGTTTGCTCATTGAAGCAATGATTCTAAGGCCAGTACCAATGCACCAGGGTTACTTCTGGAAATCTCTATCAGGGACTCTAATTCTGGTAGCACACCTAGATTTACAGCATTTCAATGTGCATGCTTTGCACCTAGTTTCAAAGGGGTGTGTTTATTAAACGCCGCGCTGGTACATGGGTTTGGACCATGATACTAGCGTGAGGTTTCATATTAACAAGTAGGGGGCAGGTATGGCTCACCTCTTGCAGTTACCATGGGTTGCTGCAGTAAACCCAATGTGCGTACCACTAACATCACCCTTTGAGATGATGTTTCTTGCATCTGCACTACCTGCACCAAGTGCTGGTAGCGTGGTCTTCTAACACCTGTGTTAGCAGCGCTGTGATGGGAACTCCCCTGTCCAGCCCAGTGGCCAGACAGATGTATACTACACAGTTAGTGCAGGATTTTTAGTGTGGGGCTCTGAGCTAAGTTTTAACATGGCGCTGATACCACAAGCTAACCCCAACTATCTAGTTAGCACACATTAATAAACATGCCCCAAAGTAAGGTACATGCCTACTTTTCTTTATAAAATAGGGGCGTAAGTGATCAAATACACACATCAAACTCAGCACAAGCCTTTATGCTTGCTCTAGGGCTGGTGTCAATGCCCATCCAAGATGTTCAAAGGACCTAAGTATGTTACAGTATTTTATAACTTACACATGAGCACACCCAAAGTGAAACAACACGCCATCAGCTTGACATGCATACTTACAGAGTAGCGACTGACTACATTACATGCATAAGTGGTTATTTATGTCCATAAATCGCTAAAATACCATCATTATTTTATTTATACTATTATCCAAAAATACAATTGGAAAAACAAAAGAAAAATGAAAGATATACAAAACCAAGAATATTATACTCATACACTGAATTCATAAAGTCCACCAAAAAAGGAAAAAGGGAGAGTTCAAATCAGGATAATAATACAAGGATACATAAAAATAAATAGCAGATCCAGAGCAAATAACAATACTCCTCTTTAACTATTACCAAACTAGGCTATTATTCAACCATTACTCCCCTTTAGAAACTCTTCAAGCTGGTAAGGGTTGAAAAAAGTATAAGAAATATCTTGCAATGAAACCAAACATTTGCAAGGAAATTTAAGAAAGAAATTTGCCCCAATTACCATAACTCACGGCCTCAACTCCAAAAAGGCTGAAATAGTCTTCCCGCAACATAAGTCACTCCTTTCATAAAGTATAACTTCAAAATTAGATTCTTATCTGATTCTGATAAACAGGAATAACGTAGCCTGCATTGGAATCTCATCCTTAGAGGACTCCAAGAAGGCTCTTAACTCTAAACTCTTGGGGACACCAACTGTTCCATATCCCCTGCCCCCTCTAAGTTCAATAATGCTTTAAGATCCCTAGGCAAATAATAGATATTATTAGTCTGGAAGTTCTCAGCAGCATGAAAACATAACACTAAGATATTTCTTAAATAAAATTAGAAGGGAGAGAAGACGAGTGCAAGAAAATTCAAACATCTAAGATTCCGTGCTCTGGAGGCATTTTCCAAAGCCTCCATTCAACAGTGAATCAGTAAGCTATCTTTAACAGAAGTTGCAGCTACAGCTTGTAAGGTAGAAAGTTGAGCATCGACTTTGACACATTGGGTTTCTAATTTGGTAAACTGGTCATTAAACTGAGTAAACCTTGTCTCATATTCCACAGTGAAAACAGAAAACTGCTGTAATGAGCCCGATAGTATGGCCTCTAAATAAGGTCACAAAGATCTTTCAAAGAGACATCCCCCAATACAGGTGTCTGAGAACCAGAGGCCACGGTCGAGGCCACATTTGTAGGAAGAATTACCAGCCTTGGTACTGGCACCCGCAAAAGGTCTTTGGTAGCCAAGATAGTGTTTCCCAGTGCTTTAATGGCCAACAGATCATATCCAGCCTCCACTGTACCCTCTATCAGGCTCACTACAGAATCTAAGCCCACAGGTTGGGCTGGAGTAATTTCCCCCAAGACCAGGGAGGAGGCAACCGGGGAAGCAGAAACATCTAATACAAAAAAAGAATCCATTGCACGAGACACCATCAAATGTCTATCCATAGGACCTAAAACTTTAACTGATTTAATGAGCGTCACATTACTCACAAATGTCGTCTTCTTTTTCTGCTTCCCCATATCTTGGGAAAGAATACACTTCCTAAGCCCTCAAAACTCCTCAGTGCTCCGAAGGGGCACCCAAGGAGCAGTACCTGCCCCTTTGGACATGCCCCTTTGGACATGCAACAGGAAATGCCCACAGCCACATCCCGCAGCTAGGACCAAGATCTTATAGGTACCCAGGTAGTGGCCACAGCAGCACCTGAGCACCCGCAGGTCCTCTGAATCAACTGAGAGGTAGAAAATGCTCCAGTTCACACAGCGTCAAGACCCAAGATCTTATAGGTCCCCAGGTAGTGACCACAGCAGCACCTGAGCACCTGCAGGTCCTCTGGATCAGCTGAGAGGTAGAAAACACTCCAAATATCATCATTTACAAGTGTGACCACATGCGCAAATGTAGGCAATCCTTGCAAAATTACCCTCAAAATGCTTAACAGGTTGGTCATCTTTCAAAAGAATGAATAAAAACCAACCACTGTAGGCTTACTAATCATAAAAATACCTATTCACTTGCACATAAAAAACAATTATTGGTTAAGAACATCAGACATTGCCATGGCCATGCTATACTATTATTATAACTGGTTAAACATCTTTTCAATAAGTCAATTGTTTTTACACCTTATTTGCTCACACTTTTATAGTTAAAAAACGAGAAACCATTATTCACCCCTATAGGATCTGGCTAGCAGGTTTCACCCTCAATACAGGGCTGGAGTTCGGCATAGGCAACATAAGTAACTGCCTAGGGTGCTAAATTTCAAAGGCACCAAATATCCAGGCCAAAGAGGAGCCTGTTCCTGCCTACCTTCATGTGCTGTTTCAAAGGAGTGCCACTATGGCATTATGGTCTTCCTCTACTCCTCTTCTTGGCTCTTCAGTGTTTGGGATCTCTGACAACCTACTATGGCTACTATTACTACGACTTATCATTTATATAGCACTACAAGGCATATGCAGCGATGTACACATACACACGAGAGACAGCCCCTGCTCAATACAACTTACAATCTATACAAGACAGACAAATACAACAGTCAGGGGTCTAGGGTGAAACAGGAGAATAGGGGAATTGGGATCGGAAAGCAGCCTTGAAGAGATGGGGTTTTTAGCCTGGATTTAAATAGGACCAGAGATGGAGCTTGATGTACTGACTCAGTCTGTTTGAGTCATATGGTGCAGCATGGTGGAACGAATGAAGTCTGGAGATAAGAGCACAGATAAAAAGGATTTGCCTGATGAGCAGAGTTTCCAAGGAGGGCTGTAGGGAGAGATAAGACAGGAGAAGTAATGAAGAGCCACAGAATGAATGCACTTGCATGCCAGTAGAAGTTTGAACTGAAGGTGGAAATGGATAGGGAGCTAGTGCAATGACTTGAGAAGAAGGGTTACATGAGTGTAGCAACAGTGGTGGGAGATTAGTCATGTGCCTGAATTTTGAATGGATTGAAGGGGAGAGAGATCATTTAGGGGGAGAACAATGAGGAGCAGGTTGTAATAGTCTAAATGAGAAGTGACAAGAGTGAATAAAGGTCTTGGTAATGTGTTTAGAAAGGGAGGAATGAATTTTGCTGATGTTACAGAAAAATAATTCTCAACCAATATATCTTTGGAAAATCCTTGATGTGTCTTGGGATGACTGATAGGGGCATGGTTAGTCATGGATTAATGAGGATGTTGCCCCATTTCTATTGGGCAGTGCTGCAGAGAACAGCCCTCTGCTTTGTACTCCAGCCTCTGTTCTCGGAGCCAGCATGTAGAGAACAGGAGGGGAAGGGTTGAGCCTGAAGAGGAGCCGCTTTGCCCCTTAATCTGCACTTTCTTCTTGTCGTTCATGGAGAGGAAGCAGGACTATACCAAGCTAGAAATGGACTCCCCTCCTCCCAGCCATGTTCAGTAACTCACTCATTTTGAGCTTCCTGAAATCTCAGTGATGATATCAATGTCCCCTTCTGTGCCTGCACCCTGTGCAGCTGCACCGTTCACACAGCCCTTGGTAGGCCCTGAATGGAAAGGTGTGGTTGGAAAAGACTCTACTTAGGAGGAAGGGCATACCATCTGCATGTGACCGGCCCGCTGTGTGCTCCACATGTTATCTGTGGTGTCTAAACAGTCGGCAGTGAGATCAGCCTTACCCTTGGGGGGGACGTCCCTCTGCAAGGATTAAAGACCAGAGGCTCTCACATGTGCCCACGAGTTGCATCTTAAGAGGCGCATATCAAGGGGCAGGATAAGCCCCTTTGTGCACCTTGGTGCACTGGCAGTGCAGGGGTGAAGGAAGCGGAGAAATCACTTGTTCCAGGCTGTTTGGCAGTATGGGGAAGCGTAAAGTGAAAGGTACTGTGAAAGTAAACTTTGTCTCTACCACAAGTAAAATCATGGGCCCCACGGACAAACATTTGCTTCCTCCTCAATTAGGACAGTCCTCCCCTGATGGAGCCTCGTTCAGCTCAGGGGGTAGGATGCCTCCCCCACCTCTGTTGCCGCTGTTATCTTCAACAGTACTCTCTGTGGATTTTCTGAAAGTTGAAAAGCCTAAGGTGTTAGTTTCTCCGGTTCCATTTCTCAAGCCGGTTACCGTATCTGCTTCTGTTGATGTTTTCCCAACAGATGTTGTGGATGATGGGGAAGTCACTCTGAGAGACATATGGGGGCAATTTAGAATATGGAATCTAAATTGTCAGGTACGGTTAATGTGCTGTGCAGCTTCTCTTCAGGGGCTGCTGAGAAATTAACTGACCTTAACACAAAAATTCTTGTTCTTGATAAATCTATAACCCATATGGAAGCAGCGGAAAACGCTATGCGGGTTAGAAATTTATGTTTCTTAAATTTTCCAGCGACTCATCTTTTATCCATCAAAATTCTTCTACAGAAATATTTCAAGGATGTGTTAAAATTGTCTGATTCTATTGATGTGGTTCAAATGTATTATATTCCCTTGAAAGCTCAGAGGGCTTCTCCAGAAGAGGGAGCTTTTGACTCCCTGTGTCCTTCAGTTGGCCAAAATTTAACTAATTTTCTGGAGGATTCAACTGACCTTATTTTAAAGAGGAATGCGCTGATTGTTACTTTTGATACTGAAGCTCTTAAGGTTAGAATTCTAAAGTTATTTTTTAAGTTTAAAGATCTATTATTTTGTGGCCATGTTGCAGATGGGCTGTATGTACAAGTTAAAAAGAAGCACAGACAAGAAGGATCCTTGTGGGACGCTCTGGGTTGATGGGAATAGGGTGGAGGTGTTTGTGCTGCATTTCACCTGTTGTTGTCTATTACTGAGGTAGGAGTGAAACCATTTGAGAGTGATGCTATTTAGGCCAATGTCACTTAGCCTGCTCAGGAGGATGCTATGGGACACTGTGTTGAAGGCTGAGGAGATATTAATGAATATGAGGAGAAAGACTATCTTTATATTGTCAATTCCTCTGATAAGGTTGTCAAAAAGCAATGTAAGAAGAGCTTCAATGTTGTGAATAGGTCAAAAACCATGTTGGTGGGGGTCTAATGGTGCTTGTGAGTCAATGTGAGTCAATATGGTCCTGGAGTTGAAACTGTACTGTTTTCTAGACTACCTTGGTGAGAAAGGGTAGGCTTGAGATTGTGCGGTATGCTGCTGGGTCGCTCTTGTCTAGTGCTGTGTTCTTGGGGATTGGGCAGATGGTTGCTTGCTTAAGGGAGTTTGGCATGTAGCCTTGGTTTAGGGATAAGCCTACGATTTTGTGAATAAATTAGCTGAGCTCTTCTTTTGCTGATTTTATCCATGCTACTGGGCATGGATCCAGTGGTGCCGTGCTGGTGTTTCGTGCGGAGATTGTGCGAGATATCTGATCAATGGAGAGAATGTTGAATTCACTCCAGGTGTGTTTGGCATGTTTGGCTTTGAGGTCAGTGGTCCTGCCATTTGAAGTGCACCTTTGAGGGGACCTATTTTTGGTCTGGAGGAAGTCAGCAAATGTCTGAGGATGCATCGTGTCCTCTCCTGTGTGGGCTGGTTCCTTGGTGAGTGTCCAGACTATCTCAAATAGCTTTCTGTGTTCGTTGACGGATTTGAGAATAAGGTTAGTGTAGTGCTCCTGTTTGTGCCGGTTGATGAGGTTGTTGTATTCCTGTTGCTATGCTTGGTAAAGCTGAATGGTGACAGGGGTCTTGTTCTGCCTCCAGCTTCTTTCAATTTTTCGTAGGGTTTTCTTTGCCTTCCTTATTTCATTGGAGTACCAGGGTGCTGATCAGGATTTTCTTCCCTGGGGTTTGGTATTCTTACTGTCTGGTGCTCTTGCTGCTGTGGTGATGGTCCTCTGCTAGTTTTTGATTATATTGTCTAGATCTTTGAGGTCCTGGTTTAAATTAGGAAGGGTTTTGGGGAGGAATTGATGCTTGCTGAAGATCTTGAATCTTCTTCCTGAGTGGTGCTGTTCCTCCTGTATGTTTATGTGGGGGATGTGCATGGTGAATCTATTATGTCTTGGTCTTATATGCAGGACAAACTCACCAGCCTTGAGGCTTTTGTATTGGGACCCAAAAATATTGAATTGTATCAACACTTAATAGAAAGTGATTTTAGGTATAGTTTGAGAGTAGGTTGCTGCAATCTTTCTTGAAGACAGCCCACTGGACCTCACCATTCACCCATCAAACTGAACTGCTCGCTTAGTACTAGCACTACAGAAAACAAGTGTCCCAGATTCACCCACCATAAATTTGGTAGACTTGATCCTCTCCTTGCCTTCCCTGGTAGGAGAAGGGAAGAGTTTCTTTCTTTGTGTCTCATTCACATATTCACACATTAAATTAAACCCAACAGACTGAGGCCCACACAGGATAAAAGTGCTGTTCTCCTTCTGCTAGTGGGAGGAACTGAAAGTGAGGATCATAAAAAAATTAGGACTGAACATACTCAAATAATGTGTCACAAAATAAAAAAGGTTGAGAAGCACTGTTATAAAGAAAAAAATGACAGGATTTATCTATCTGTTGGAGGTGCGCAGAGAAAGAAGAGTCAAAGATGACCCTAAGTCTGCAAGCTGAGGAAACCAGGAGAATCATAGTGTTATCCAAAGAAAGCAAAAATGCAGGAAGGGCGAGGTAGGTTTAGGGGGAAAGGCACCCCATCTTGACCTTGTTCAATTTCAGATGGAGGTGGGACATCCAGAAAGAAATGTCAGTCTAGCAGGCTGAGATACAGGCTTAGATTCCTGGAGAGATTTCAGTTGCAGAGAGATAAATCTGAGAGTTATCAGCATAAAGACAGTACTGAAATCCATGGGAGGAGATCAGGGTACTAAGGGAATGATTATAGAAAGAGAAAAGAGGAGGTCTCAAGACAAAGCCCCGAGGTGCACCAACTGAAAACGGGATAACAGTGGAGGAAGATCTGTCAGAGCATACACTAAAAGTGCGAAGGGAGAGATAAAAGTGCAAAGGGAAGGAAGTATAGAGTCCCTAAATCAAAGCAAGAGCAGAGTATCAAGGAGAAGCTGGTGATCAACAGTATGAAAAACAGCAGATGCTGTAGGTCAAAAATAAAGGTCCTTAGATTAGGCCAGGAACAGGTCATTGGAGTCTTTGCAAGGGCCATTTCTGTAGAATGTAGAAGATGAAATGCATTTGCAATGGATCCAGAATGGCTTGAGAGGAAAGAAAGTTGAGACAGCTCCGGTGAACTGCACATTCGAGTAGCTTGGATGCGAAAGAGAGGAGGGGGGGGGGGGGAGCACACTCTGGCTTCTGCTATCTGGTCTTGCCTATAGACTCCAAAAACTCAAATCTGGTCCTGCCTCAAAGATGACCATGATGCCCTCCTCCCAGATTCTATGAACTCCGATTCTGCAGCATCTCCATCTTCAGTAAACCCAAGTTGCAGAGGACCTGATTAGGAATTGAACCAGAACCACTCTGCCTGTTAGTGCACAGTTTCATAGGCAGTGGAATGGGGTGGGCCACAGGTACCATGGCCCCATAAATATTTTGCTCAACACAGCATTAGCAAATAAAGAGCTATGGGACAGGGCTGGAGATTGGTTTGTTTTTCCCCTCTAACCACAAAGATGTTCCATTGCTCCTACACAGTATTGCCATGAGTCAGCCACTCTGAGGACTTTAAACAAGGTAGCCACTCCATTTTTTCAACACCATTGATGAAAAGACACATCTTGACTCACTCCCCTTTAAACTTTAGATATTTCTTCAAAGAGAGATTAATTTCTTGTACTAAAACTATGTTAGGTTCTAATTATTGATATATTCTGTTTAATTAGGTGGTTCATTCCAATCACATTCAGAGATATCAGTTCATTTAGACACTGGCTTAATTCACATATAAACTTATCCTGTTTGATTTCCATGCACCTATCAATGAATCAAAAGTTTATCTCAGATGATTGAAACTCAAGCTTGTTCATCATTGCTTTAGATATCAGCCATGAACACATTCAGCAATCCTTTGAAAACTCTGTAACTGCATCCTCCTGGAACAAATCATGAAATGTAACATTACCCTATGTAAATATTTGGTCCCGTGAGTTGCATTTTAGAGACTTGCAAGAGGACTCTATTATCCAGCCTTTCCTTCGACCACACCATGCCTCATCCAAGTTCTTACTTCCTCCCAGTAGGTTTAAGACAGTGAAATAACACTATAAATTGGAAGCAGTTCAGAGTAAACTAATCTGTCATTACTCTTCCATTCATTCCATTTCCATCTCACCAATATCATTTAAAAATAAGGGTCAACCAATAAGTATATTTTAGGAGATACCTTTTTATTGGACTAACTCAATGTGTCTGAGACAAGCTTTTGAAAGGTATTCTTCCTTCATGAGGTCGGTTACCTCAAGAAGAGAGCACAGCTCTTGAAAATCATTCTCAGATGTATTGAGTCAGTCCAATAAAAAAAAGTGGCACTTACAGTTGTCAATCAACATTATTGGCAACCTTACATTTTAGGTATGTTTTGTACAATATCTTGAGACATAATTGGAAATATTCCAAATGCATGTCATCATAATATTTTAGCAGTATGTTCAAAAGTATACAATAAAAAAAAGATGTTTGTGAAGCTTAGATGTAGTAATTTGTGAGAAAAAAACCCAAACTATAACCTGGACAGGATTAATGGCACCTTCATTATTCTTTGATTGCGCAACCCTTGGCAGTGGTGGCAGCCTCCAAATGTTTCTTGTAGCCATCTATAAGTTTCATACATCTGTCTGCTGGTAGTTTCTCCCACTCTTCAATTGTGATTTATTCCAGCTCATGAATGTTTCCAGGATTCCTTTTACCAATGGCAGATTTCAGCTCTTTCCAAAAGTTCTCAATTGGATTGAGATCAGGACTCATTGCAGGCCAGTTTAAAACAGTCCATTTTTTTTCTTTTTTAACCATTCTTTTGTACTTTTGGATGTATGTTTTGAGTCATTGTCCTGCTGGAGGACCCAGACCTTCGACCCAGCACCTAGCTTTCTGACACTAGGTAGCACATTTTGTTACAAAATATCTTGGTAGTCCTTTGAGTTCATAATTCTTTTAATATACTCCAGGCTTCTAGTTCCTGAGGCAGCAAAACATCCCCACAACATTATAGAACCTCCACCATATTTCACTGTAGGAAGGATGTTTTTTTTCCTTATAAGCTTAATTTCTTCACCCGTAAATGTGTGGCGGGTCTGCATTGCCAAACAGCTCAAGTTTGGTTTCATCTGTCCACAGAACATTTTCCCAGAAGGATTGTGGTTTCTCAAGGTGTGTTTGGGCAAAGATCAGGTGTGCCTTTTTATGTCTGTCTTTGAGTAGTGTGGTCCTCCTTGACCTTCACCCATGAAGTCCTTCTTTGTTTAGTGTACAGTGTATGGTGTGGGTTGAAACCACCACTCCAGATTGCTCCAGGTCAGTCTTAAGCTATTTGAATGTTGTACATAGTGTTTTTCCAACAGTTTGCACTAACCTTTGAAGACTTCTTGGATTAATTTTCCTCTTCCTATCACATCCTGGGAGGTTCTTGACAGTTCCATGAGCAGAAAACTTCTAATAACATTGCGAACTATAGACACAGATCCCAAGGTCTTTGGAGAGTGGTCTTGTAGCCCTTTGAAGTATGATATTTTGTGATAATGTATTTTCTATTGGTCTCAGGCAGCACTCTTGTCTTCACCATTGTGAAAATGGAACACAGAGTTAATGTGGACATTTTAAACATTAAAGCCATCATTCATTGGCTGATTCAAGTCATGTGAGTACTAACAATTTTACTTCAATAGGAAAATGTTTTTTATGTTTAAACTAATTTGAATTGTTTATAAAGGTGGCAATAATCATGTCCTGGCAATGTCTCAGTTTTTGTACTATTTCCTTTTTTTAATTGGTCTTGTTTTATTTGATTCTTTTATGTGTCAAATATGTGTGCAATAATAATCCAAAGCCATTGCACTGGCGATTTTTTTCAGGAGATAAAGGGGGACATTAAGGGGTTGAACTGCAAGGGTACCAATAATGTTGACCACAACTGTACATTTCATTTTTCTGGTCCTTTTTCTATATATTGAAGTGGACTAACATGGCAGCCACAATATTTCTCTTATTTCAGATGGATTTTTACATTTTTGTCTTCTTTTCCATGGATGCATCCATCCATTCATTATTTATTTATTCCTATTCACGCATTTTAGCTAGTATTACATGTAACGCTGGCTATATCTATCTTTCTATCTGTCTATTTGTAAACCATTTTCCATAGCCACATTGCTGAATTCATTCTGAACTATCCTCCAGGAAAAACACACAAAACTCGAGCCTGTAACAGCTTTCTCAGATCGCAGCATTTTAACATATTACAGTCGCTACAGTACCTGTATTCAACTGCATTGACAATTGAGGATCTTTTATTTTGTAAATCTGAGGATTTCGTAGATCAGTTTTCTCAAGCTATTCCTTGAGTGTCACCTCACTAGTTGGGTTTTCAGGATTTCTACAGTGTGGGAGGATTTTACAAGGGCACGGTGGCAAGATTTTCTAGGATTTATGTGCATACATGGGCACTTCCGAGTGTGCTTTGACTGATTGGGATTCCGTAAGCGTGTGCGAAATTGCCCAGAGTGCCGATCTACTGTGTGGTAAGGTTACTTATGGATAGCGCAGATTAGTGATGGTGCACCCATTTCCCACCCATTTCCTAACCCATAATAATGTATGCAGTTGATATGGTAACTGTTGGGGCATGGGTTTGGTAACCATTACTGCATGGCATGACAGCGTATGTTAGTTCACATGCTAACTGCTTAGTCTCGTTAGTAAAGGGTCCCCTAATAGTTTAATGAAAGCACTGGATTACTGCAATGTAGTCCATGCATTAAAGTGATGATGGAGTTTCAGGACTAACTTGAGGAAACTTGAGGTGAAGGTGATAAGGGAAGTGATGAACATACTCAGATATAATCTGGCTGAAATGTTGGTTCCACTTACTAATAAGATGCAGCATAACCCTGAAGACAGTAGAAGCCTAGAGAACATACTCATATATAATCCTGCATTAATTCAACATTTCAGTGAGCCTGTTTTGATAAGAAAAATGAGGAGGCCGCGGGCAGGGTCCCGGCGGCCGACTGTAACCGGGCGCGCGGCCGGTGCGCAGGCCCTGCGCGCGGCCTCGGGTAGTTTAAAGTGATTGGCTCCCGGTGGTGGCTGCCGCACGGGAGCCAATCAGGGTGGTTCCTGGCAGCGTGGTGGGTGGTAGGAGCCGGCGGGCAGCCTCCGCGTGTTCATTCGCGGCGGGGGCTGCTCGGGGGTGCCGGCTTGCAGAGGACGGGCTGTGGAGGACTGGTTTGGGGTGCGGCGGTGATCGTCCGGCTCCCGGCCGACTCGGCGTGGGCGGCCGCGGCGGGCACGAGGAGCGCTGGTGGTCTTGGCTGGGTACGTGCGGTGGGTGCTGGTCCTCTGCGGGCTGCTGGGGGCGGGCAGGCCTTCATTGTCAAGCGGGTGGGGGGGCGGAGCTCCGTGCATGTCGGTGGGGGGGATGGAGGAAAAATACATCGTGGAACGGGGGGGATGTTTGACAAGCCATGAGGGGTCATAGACTAAGGGAAAATGGAGGGGAAAGTATGCTGTCTTCGGTCTTTCTGGCTTGTGCTTATTGGGGTCAGACCTGGTTAATGTGTGCTTGGTTCGTCTAGTTATATGGATGGAGGTGGGGTGTGCCTGGTGGCCGGTGGCGTTTGTGAGGCAGTGTTCAGGGGATGCCATCTTCCATCTCTGGAGGAGCTATGGCGGATGGCCTGGATTTGGCCATGTCTGGTTGAATTTTCGCCTCAGGTCATGGCTTTCCGTCGCGCGTTTTGTCTTGGCCTGCGGTTGTAAAAGAGGGGAGGGTGCCGCGAAAGCTCGGCGGGGGGGGGGAGACCTTTGGGTGGCGGGTCCGGTGGACCCTTGTAGTCCTGTGCACGGACCGAGGTTTGGGGGAGCATGACTGGAGGATCTGTTCACCGGGGGCGGGGTGAGGCAAGGGGGAGGGCTTGGAAGGGGGCAGAGAGGGTGAAGGGGGTTGGCGGGTAATGTTCCCTCTAATTATCTGGGTGCGCATTGAATATTAGTTGTGGGCAGTTGCAGAAGTTAAATATTGGGCGCCACATAGCGACATTTGACCGCTAGGCGGAACACAGTCTGTGCACCGCATTGATTTTACGTATCCCAATGGTTAACTTCACTGCCTGTGAAGCCAGCGGTCATGGGTTCAAACCCACAGTGGGGTTATTTGATAGGGTTGTCCAAAGCATTTTTTAAGTCAATGACGCCAGCCGCTTATTAATGAAGTGGGAAATGTCTAGCGACTACATTCATAACTTTTAACATTTCTGACGTCTGCGTTGTTTTCTATCTGACTCGGAGACAGCTTTTTGTGTGCTGTGGTAAAGTATGTGTGCTCGCTTGGCGAGGTGTGGGCGTGCGCACACGCGCACAGCTCAGAGGGATCGGTGTTTACGGGTGCGGTTAGCTTGCATGAAATGCAGGGGGGTGGGACCCACCGGGGGGGGGGCAGTGGCGGGGGGGGGCAGGTAAGGCTCTTCTCGGGTGGAGTGGTCGGGGGTGTGGCTGCAGCCTTGGTCAGTGGCAGGTGCCTTTTCGCCTTTGGTATCTTCTACCCTCAGGTACCACCTGGATGGCAGCAGTCCGAGGCGGCAGGAGCGAGTGCTGTAGTGCGCGGCCGGCGACCGCGTGGCGGACAGCCAGCGACGGATCAACCCGAGCCGACTATGACCGCGGAGATGGTGAGGGGTGCGTCAGGTGAGTGGATCGGGACGGCGGTGCGGAGGGGAGGGATGGACTGGGGGGCAGCTGCGGGGTGGACAGGGAGGTGCACAGAAGCGTAAGCCTTCTTGGTGACGGTGTTGTCGGCCTGGTTCCTCATACGCGTCGTTCACGGTTTATCGTCGCGTTCGGCTACGTTGGCGGGGAGCGGGCGGGGGTCCGGGGCCCTGAGTGCGGTGCAGCTTTCAGGGTGGTAAGCGTGGGCGGTGTGCTTGGGTTGGGGGGTTGCTAGGAAGGTGGTTGCTTGGTCTCGCCCCCCCCTCCCCCCCCGGTTTTTTCGCTTATGTCTCCACAGGGGCCGGCGCTGGTGCCTTCGTCGTGGAGGCTTGGGGCTAGTCCATTCGGTGTGGTGCTGCAGTGGAGGCTTCCGGTGTGGCGCAGTGGGACGGCGCAGACCTGCGATGACATCGGCCAGCGGGCCGCCGGGACTGCTGCTGCCAGGGCAGCCGGTTGCGGAGCAGGTGAGTGGTCGGGCCCCCCCTCCCCCCCTCCTACCCCTCCCCCCTTCCCCCCCCGGGCGGGGAAGGGCATGGGCTGCACGGTCGGGGAGGTAGGGCGGGGAGGTGCGGATGGTATTCTGCGGCGGCTTCGGGGTCGGCTTCCTCCTCCTACGCGGGTGCTGCATCGTTGGCGGCTGTGTTTGGGCTGCCGTGGAAGGGGTCGGATGGCGTTGGGGGGTGGGGGCCCAGGGCTGGGGGAGGCACGCCGGGGGTCTTGTTCTCCGAGTCATTGGAAAGGATACCAGGCCACCTTGGCATTGGGGCTGCCTGTCGCAATCTCTACAGGCTTGCGACTGTTTGGGGGCAGGAAGCGCTCGGGTGTGAGCATAACGGGGGGCATGGTGGTTGGTAATGTGTGGTGGGTTCTGGGGGTTGCGCGCATGGGGCCTTGGACTTGCTACCTCGGTGCTTAGCCGGGTGGGGGGATTAGCCGGGTGGGGGGACATCGCATGCTTGGGCGCTCCGGGTTGATATGGGTACGCGATTGGTATTGGGGGTACCGGACATGCACGGGGGGGGGGCCTGATTGTGCTATGTGGGAGGGGTCCTGTGGGCGGATGGCAGCTGTTTGGTGGGTACTGGCGGAAAGGGCGGGGGGTTACCAGGAAGGGGGAGGGGGTGGGGGGTTCGTACCGCAGGTTGGGGCTGCATATGTCATCCTGCCTACCTCCGGACTGCGCTCTGTTGCGGTGGTCGTCTATGGGTCACGCTTTGCAGGGGCGGCTTCGGCGGTATCTGCGACTTTGGGGGTTTCGTTTTCGTTCGGTGTTGTTTTCCTGTGCCGGGCATTATAGGCCGGTAGTAGTGGCTGGTGTCGGGTCAGCTGCTGAGATCTCCTTTTGGGAGCGGTTTCGGTTATGGGTAGTGGGGGAGCTGTGTCCTGCTTGGCTCCGCATCTGTGAGGCGGTATGGTGGGCGGCAATGCGGCGGTGGGCAAAGGGGGCGAGTGGATGCGGGTGGCGGTGTTGGCATCTTTACAAGTGCGAGTGTTGAGGAAGGCTTGGTTTCTCCCTAGCTGCGTGGCCGGGATGGTCATGGCTCTAGTGAGTTCTGGTGGACCGGGTTTGGGATTTGGCCACGAAACGGACAATGAGGGATCTGGGGCCAGGTGACCTTGAAGGAGCCCTGTCCCGGGATGCATGCGGCTTTTCCTGCTGCAATTGGTATCACAGGGGCCGTGGTGTGGGTGTCCTCAGGGCTGTGCCTACGTGGTCCGGTTTCAGTCGGGCGCGGGCGGCAACTGGAGTCCCTGTTTGATGGGTACAGCGGGGTGGATAAGGGTGTGGGGGGGGTTTCTGAACGGGGTGGGGTTTGCCGTGGGGACGGTTGTCTTGAGCGACTGAGGTATGCGGATCGCTGGTTGGGAGGATTGGTAGCTCGCCGGTTACGGCGAGGGGGGGGGTGAGGCCTGGCCGTCCGGCCTTGCGCACATGATGTGCAGGGCTGGCCCCCCCTTTTTTGGTGTGCTGCGGTTGTCCGCAGGGGGGTGTGTAGCCTTGTCGGGCCCATTTTGAGAGGGCCGTTCGAAAGGGGGAGTGGGTGGTGGCTCCGGTCGGGATTGGGGGCGAGGGGGGGCTCCCCCCCCACGTTTGCGCTGGGCGGTTTGGTATACTTGGCCGAGATTACCAATCGGCTCGTCTGGGTGTCAATGTGGGGCTGGAGGAGGCGTGCAATTCCCCGTGACGGCCATGTCGTATGTGGGGAGGGGGTGTGGGTCTCTTGCCCCGGGGTTTTCCGGCGCTTGCAGTGATTGGAATGGCGCGGTGCTTGGTGGGGGGCGAGTTTACTTCTTGGCGCCGCGCTCTGTTGCCTGTTGGGTGGTTATACAAGTCCCGTAGAGTATAGGCATGGTGCTCTCGGGCAGGTAGGGGTTCAGTGTCGCGGTGCCGGACCTGGTGGGTCGGGGGGGGGGCCTTTTCATTGTTCCTTTATTTTGCAGGTGGGGTCTGGAGCCTTCTGGCGGTTGGGGACCCTGCACTCCTTTGTCTGCTGAGCTGGGACCTGGTGGGTCGGGGGGGGGTGGGGACTTTTCATTGTTCCTTTATTTTGCAGGTGGGGTATGGAGCCTTCTGGAGGTTGGGGACCCTGCACTCCTTTGTCCGCTGCGCTGGACGGCGTCTGACAATTGGAGGAGCGACCCAGGTGTGGTGGCTATACCATGGCTAGGTGAGCCCGGACCTTGCGGGTCGCGGCGGCTTCCTTTGCTACGGCGCCATGGGCGGTTATAGCGACGGCTTGCAGTGTTGGATGCAACAATCGTGGTCAGGTAATGCAGGCATCTGCTTAGAGCGGCGCCAGGGGACTTTTTCTGGGGTTTTTTTTGCCGGTGTTTTGTTTTGGGAATGTGGCTGGGGGCTGCCTTGGCTTCAAGGCTTGCATGTTGGAGCTGGCGGCGTTGGTTGGGGGGCGGGGGGCTACTAGCTGGATTGGCCGCCATTGGGGTATCAGAGGAGGCTTTATCGGGTTCCCGGTAATGCATCTGCTCGGAGCTGGGCAGGTGGGTGTTTTTGCTAGGGTTTTCTGCAGGCGGTTCTGGGTACGTGTGCGGGGGGCTAATTTGTTAAAGGCCTGCATGTGGGAACCGGCGGGGTTGGTCGCGGGGGCTGGCTAATAGCTCGCTGGCTGGCGAGAGGGGTGTCCTATGATGCCTTATTGGGGGGTGGAGGCCGGGGCTGTATAAGGCTGCTGGGGGCCATTCCCGCCAGCAGTGCGGGCTCCCCTCTTTTAGGTGCGGCGGCAGGTCTGGGAACTTGTGGGGGTGGAGGGTGCTCACTGGTCGCAGCTTGGCTTTTGGGGGGGGCGGCACAGGAACATGGTTGTTACCTGTGCTGGTGGCGGGATCCCGGAGGTTTCCGGGGTCCGGAGCCTCAGGCTACACCTAGGGCGGGGGCGGGGTGCCCCTGACCCGGACAAACCCTGGTCGACTTTTGCTATAGCATGGCAAAGTCGGGGGAAGGGTTAGGTAACTTGCCGGGGGGGCAAGTTATGGCGTTAGCGGTGGCAAGGCGCTTTGCTAAGGTATGGCTGGTTCGGGCCGGGTGCCGCTAATCGATTGTGAAGGTGTAGCATGTTGGCATATTATGTTGGCATATTGAAATTGTTAAAGGTTAATAAAGTTGCGACCAGTTGAGTTCCATAAAATGTGGTGTGTGTCTTTTGTTGGGTGGGGAAGATTGGGGGGGGGGATGAGGAAAGGTGGAAATGGGCCCGATGCACCAAGGTCCGCCTGCCTCGGTTAATGAGGAGGCCGCGGGCAGGGTCCCGGCGGCCGACTGTAACCGGGCGCACGGCCGGTGCACGGGCCCTGCGCGCGGCCTCGGGTAGTTTAAAGTGATTGGCTCCCGGCGGTGGCTGCCGCGCGGGAGCCAATCAGGGTGGTTCCTGGCAGCGTGGTGGGTGGTAGGAGCCGGCGGGCAGCCTCCGCGTGTTCATTCGCGGCGGGGGCTGCTCGGGGGTGCCGGCTTCCCGCCCACCCGCCCCATATTTAGGAGGGTGTGGTTTATGGGGTGTTGCAGCTTGGGGGGTGGTGGCGGGATCCCGGAGGTTTCCGGGGTCCGGAGCCTCAGGCTACACCTAGGGCGGGGGCGGGGTGCCCCTGACCCGGACAAACCCTGGTCGACTTTTGCTATAGCATGGCGAAGTCGGGGGAAGGGTTAGGTAACTTGCCGGGGGGGCAAGTTATGGCGTTAGCGGTGGCAAGGCGCTTTGCTAAGGTATGGCTGGTGCGGGCCGGGTGCCGCTAATCGATTGTGAAGGTGTAGGATGTTGGCATATTATGTTGGCATATTGAAATTGTTAAAGGTTAATAAAGCTGCGACCAGTTGAGTTCCATGAAATGTGGTGTGTGTCTTTTGTTGGGTGGGGAAGATTGGGGGGGGGGGATGGGGGAAGGTGGAAATGGGCCCGATGCACCAAGGTCCGCCTGCCTCGGTTACAGTAGAGATATGTGAACAATCGGAGGTCAGGTAATTTTTAACCTGGTTGAGTTTAATGATAAGTATTTATGGCTTTTCCTCAAAGCCACTTGAGAAAGCTATTTGGCTTTGGCAGTGTATTTGGGAACATTTTTGAAAAATTCAAAGTGGATTTGCCCATGCAAAGAAATCTACTTCAGATGTTAAACTATGTACAGCGGATTCTAGAAAAAAAAACACATTGCTTCATAAAGGCCTGATTCAATTTGAGGAACCTTTGAACATTTCCCAAACAATTATTAGCCCCAAATTGAAGCCATACACAACAAAGCATATTTACTGATTAACCACTGTTGCTGTACTGGTTCTGAACACTGTCCTCTGGTCATTCACTCCAAAGCACAGTGAGGAAAATAAAGCAGCACAGTCTTGCATCCTGCCGACCACAAGTTTATGCACGCAAGTTATAAACTACTATAACTTACACATGCTCTTTAGAAGTCTAGGTGCGAGCATTTACATCAGTCCTAGGACTGGTGTAAGTGGCCATGTCTAGATTTAATGCAAGCTTTCAGACTCCTTTTTTATAAAGAAAAGTATGCACCTGCTTTTCTTTATAAAATAGGCTCAAGATAGTTACATTTTGATTGCCTAAAACTAGACATCCGGTTGTGAAGGTACATTTTAGAAAGGCCGGTTATGGGGCAGACTGGACATTGAAGTAAAAAGGTCTGCAATCTATGTCAGTTTTAAAAGAGTGTGTACACATGTGAGGCTGATGTAAAATTGACATATTTCTGTTCCTTGAAATATTTTTTAAAAACATGCAGCTGTGAAATTTACGTGTATGGGTTGTGCAATGGCAGCATGTACACACAGGAAAATGCTCTAGAGCGAAGTGGCAGCAAAGGCATGCAGCATCGTTTTAAAGTGCTCTCAGAACCGAAGCAACATCGGCAGCAGAGCTCCCCACCAGCTGTGGCAGAGAGCAAAGAGCGAGGAGGTGAGCTCCTCCCCGCTCCTACCATCCTCCAACCAGCGGCCCGAAGAAACCTTTAAACTGAAAGCGCTCTCAGGCGCAACCACATCTGGTGGGCCCGTGCCTAAAGGTCTCGCCAAAGGGCCATGCGAAGCCCTTAAGTGTGGCAATTGTCTCTACCACAGCCCAAATGCGTATATGTCCTGCCTGTATGACCAAGTCCAGTTCATGTGATCTGGTGAGGAGGAGGTCAGTACAGCTCATGGGGAACAGCGGTAGAGAGAATAAGGAACAAGCAGTGAAGTGTAGAGGTAAGCTTGGCCATCCAGCAATAGAGGCATCGGCCCACCCTCCTGATTAGAGAGCAACACTAGGCATTTTTGAGAGTGTCCACCAACAGCAGCCCTACCGCCTACATAAGAGCTAACCCCATCATCTACCTGCATCTACCTCGATGTGGAATAAACCCAACCCCAGGTAAACTTGTGCACTCACACTGCCCACAGAATTAAGCAGCTCTTGACACTGATCTGCCCAGAACCAATCAACAACCACCAACTACCACAACTATATAATAGCAGAGGTCACTACTATAGTCACCATGAACTCATTCACAATAATGATAATAATCACCTACGTCCTATTGCTCATAGCACACATGGAATCCTTCTTAACTCAGCCACAACCCATCCCAATCATACAACATCACCCCTGTTAGGCCCCTTCCTACACAATACCGAGAATGAAAAAAAGAAGGATGGGAGCACTCATTCAAATTCAACCTCTCAACACTACCGAAGCACTAGTGCAGATAAACCATGCAACTCCCACCCAACTAAAATATGCACTTGTCAACTCTCACTCAGCATGCAATAAAATCCTTGTCCTATCCGACATACTTGAGGACTACGACCTAGACGTTATGTGCATCATTGAGTCCTGGCTATCAGACAGAGACACTGTCCTATTGAATCAACTCTCTACACCTAACGTCAACGTATTCAACTGCCCCAGGACTGGGAGCAGGGGTGGGGATGTCCTCATGCTAGCTCGAGATCACCTGCAATTCCACTAGGTCAGCGCAGTATCAGCTGATGGACTAGACATGCTTGTTGTGACAAACAAACACCTTACAATTCACCTGATATAGATCACAGTCTGCATCAGCTATCTAATAACCATCCTTCAAACCTCCTAGTCCAAAACTGATTTCAACAACCTAGTCCAAAACTGGAATCACACAATATCCAAAGCTGCAGAAACACCACAAATCAAAAGACACAGCAGAATACACTACACAGCCACTTGGTACACTGCAAATCTGAGAAATATTAAACGTAAACTTCAGCATCTGGAAAGAAAATGGCGACACTCAAAAACAGCAACCAACCGAGAAAACTATATGATCCTGTTACAGCAATATCAAACCACCATCAACAGCAACAGGAAGGAATACCACTCCAAACTCCTCTTAAACTCATTGGGCCTGATATTCAAAGGCCTTTACATGGGTAACTTCCTTACTTACCTGTGTAAAGGCCTTAGCCGGGATTTCACTGGTCAACATTGAAATCGTTACTGACTTTAAAAGGCCCTAATCTGCAGTATCTTGATGAGCTGAACACAAATATAACATTAAAAAAAATTATTGGCTCTCATTTTGAAGATATTGCATGTAGTTCATTTTTGACGTTTCACCGTGTAAATTTATCCAGTAGGACATCAACAACATCCCAAATAAGCCTTGAATGATGTAATATTGCATAACATTGCATAATACCAGCATGCACACATCATCCAGAGTTGATTGCATCATTTTCTGATGCAATGCAATACTACTGCCAGACGGCTGCTGAAGCCATCTGACGTCAGCAGTCGGAAAGGTTGAACATTTAAAATATTTCAGACTGTGTGCGAGACAGTTTAAGCTACAGTTACATGTAACTTTTATTAATCATATAATTTTAGCAATTGAGGTACAATACAGAACAGTAATGCCGCGAAAGTGTGTTAATACCGTTGATAATTTCTGCTACATTTGTGGGGAAGTGACATTGGCCAACTAGAAGAAAAGTATCACTTCTCAACTGAAGAATGCATATCATCTTTACTACGGGTGCAAGATTGGTGACCAAGACAAGCCTTGGGCCCCGTATCTATGCTGCGCTACATGTACAACACAGCTTTCACAGTGGTTGAATTGCAAAAGACCATCAATGCCATTTGCCGTTCCCATGGTGTGGAGAGAGCCAAGCAACCACATAAATGACTGTTACTTCTGCTTGGTTCCTCCTCTTTCCAGCGGAATAACGAAGCAAAAGAAGTCGAGCATAGTCTACCCAAACATTCCGTCTGCATTAAGACCAGTTCCAAATGGTGAGGGACTTCCTATTCCAGAACCTCCATCAGAATATTCTCTTGATTCATCGGGTGAGCCAACCTGTTCTTCTCCTGGTCCGTCAGCATGCAGTTACCCAGATTTTCACTGGGATGCATATCAACTCCACACAGAATAACACAGGAAGAACTAAATGACCTGGTTCATGATTTGGACTTATCCAAGAACAAGGCAGAATTGCTAGGATTAAGACTCCAACAATAGAATCTTCTAGAAGAAGATGTCAACATTACTTCATATCGAAAGCACCACCAGCAGTTGGAGCCTTTCTTCAGAAAGGAAAGTAATCTGGTATTCTGTTCCAATATTGAAAGCCTCATGAATGCCTTAAAAATCACTCATGACCCACAAGACTGGTGACTATTTATGGACTCTTCGAAACTGAGTCTGAAGGCTGTGCTTTTGAACAATGGAAACCGTCTTCCATCTATTCCAGTAGCGCATGCTGTCCACATGAAAGAGACATATGATAACTTAAAGCATCTACTGACTTCCATTAACTATAACAAGTACAGCTGTCACCTCTGTGGTGACTTGAAGGTAGTTGCCCTTTTAATGGGACTGCAGCAGGGATATATAAAATACATGTGTTTCTTATGTGAGTGGGATAGCCGAGCAATGGATTGGCACTACTTGCGGAAGGAATGGAATCGCAGACAAAATGTAACAGTTGGAGAGAAGAATATCCAGCACCCAGCTCTGGTTGAGGCTCACAAAATCCTGCTACCACCCCTTCACACCAAACTAGGTTTGATGAAAAACTTCGTGAAAGCCATGGACCGCACTTCGTCAGCTTTCCGATACTTGCATGAAAAAATCCCTCGACTCAGCGAAGCAAAGATTAAAGAGGGAGTTTTTGTGGGTCCTCAGATTCGTGAGCTCTTCAAAGATGACCGGTTCAACAACTTGCTGCAGGGTGATGCGAAACAAGCATGGAATGCTTTTCGCCTAGTGTCAACAAACTTTCTCGGGAATGTTAGGGCAGAAAACTACAAGGAACTAGTAGAAGACATGCTGATATAGTAACAGAAACTTGGCTGCAATATTGTCTCTAAAGATCCATTTCCTTGATTCCCATCTCGATTTCTTTCCTGACAACTGTGGTATGGTTAGTGATGAACAGGGCGAACGTTTTCACCAGGATATCGCAATGATGGAGCAAAGATACCAGGGAAAATGGTCCACTACAATGCTGGCTGACTACTGCTGGCCACTCCCCAGAGAAGCTCCCGAACAGCTGTACAAGAGACAGGCGAAAAAATCTAAGACGTAGTCTATGACTTGGTTTTTTACAGGTATTAACCGAAGGCCTATTATATTTACTATTGACATGCATTTCGTGATGTAAACATTAATTCTTGTAGATTACAAAAAAACTAGAGCCAACTTTGCAATTTCACTGTCATATCCGTGTTCAGCATATAAAAATTGATAAGAAATGACTATTTTTATTTCAGTAACATGACTTTTGTAAAAATTTGTTGACCAGTGTTTTCGAAGGGCACCTACATGGGTAGTGCCCTTCAAAAATCCCGGTTAAGTCCCTAACGTGCCCAGATGACATCTGCGTTCCGGGGCTTTGACCGAGGGATGTTAATGGGATAAGTAGGATCTGAACCCCACTTTACTGCTGCTTAGTCCGATGTCCTAGCCATTAAGACACTCTCTAATCTGCTTCGCTATAGATTTTCTTCCCCAAATCCAATGGACAGAAAATGGTCCTTTCATGAAAGTCTCTTTCCCAAACCATTATTACTGCCGCGCATTACAAACTTCACTGGATGCATTATCTCTGTAGTACATATCAGGAACACCCCCCACCCATAAGTTCATCCTTCTGGTGCATATCAGAGTCTCTTCCATCAAGATGCAGCCTCCAGTGAATATCAGGAATCTCTCTGAGAGGCTTCACCGCAGAAGAATCCTCCAAAAAGCCTTTTCCTGTATATCAGTATTCCCTTAAACTCCGTCGCACACACCCATCTTAAAATAGGTCTTACCAGTCTGAAGAGCAAGTTTTTAATGGGCAGGAGGGATCTCAGGATCCTATCTGCTAGGAGACAATTCACCATGAGACAGCCACATCTTTGTGAAGTCTTGGGGGACTGAGTGGTGGACTGCTTTTTCAGGGTGGAGGTTCATGGATCCAGAGACCCAATTGTGTTGTCAGGAATTCCAGTGGGATGCTTAAGCCCAGAGACTCAATCATAGTTGGGGATGGTGGTGATGGTGGGGGATTGTGGTCAGGTCTGCGGGTGGGAGAGAAATAGGGCACCTGGCAGTGGACTCATTTTGGGGAAAGTTTCTGATGCCGGGGTGGGGGAGAATATTAATATGTGCCAAAAGGGTACACATATGTTGTACCTGTTTTATAAAGGATACTACACATATTATACACTCCTACTCCGAGAATACTCTTATCTTTACTACATTGAATTTGGAAAATCAGAGGACTCTCAGCCATAGGGAAGAAATCAGTTCCTCAACTCTGCAAAAACCCATCATGATATAATCAATGGTCCCAATATCATTTCTTGTAAATAGTCTCTATGACTTAGGCTTTTTATATGCACATAAAATATAATGAACTTGAATGCAATCGCTTATTGGTGCTCCGTGTGTGTCATGGGGCCAGTTGGGGGTTTGTGTGTGTCTGTGTCATGGAGTGTCAGGGCTGCATGCATCTGTGTGTGTGTGGGGCTGTGTGGGCTCCTATCTGTCAGGAGCTGTGTCTGCATGTGAAAATGGCACACTTACAGTGTAACAAAACAAGACATTTTCCCTTCCTTCTTTTGCAATATCATACGTATCTGTGTGTGTGTGTGTGTAGAAAGAGTTCAAAGCAAGGTCATGGTAGCAGGGACTATATGAGGAATCTTTATAATTGGTGTTATCTATATATATGTCTCTCTCATCAGATAGGGGGTGTGTGGTGGGCAGGTGTGGTGCCTGTGTGTGTGTGTGTGGTGCAGTATGGGAGTAGTTTGCCTGTGTGTGTGTGGTGCGGAGGTGGGATGCCTGTGGTGTGGTGTGGTGTGGTGTGGGAGAGGGGTGTCTGTGTATCTTCTGGGAGGGAGTTCGGGTTGAACCTTTTAGCATATAGTATACTCATTGTGCCCCTTTCTCCCCTCTCTTCAACCTCCATCCGTTGTACTCTTATATCCCTCCCTGCAGCCCCTCTCCTGCTACCTTCCTCCACTTCCAGCCTCTGTCCAATTCTCCCTCCCCCTTGCATTCTCAACTCTTGCCCTGCATTCTCCTACCCCCACCTTCCTTTCCCAAACCCACTGATCTTATAAAGTTCTCCTACCTCCTGTGCATCTCTGGCCCCAACTCCTCTTCCTACAGAGCTCTTGGGCCAATCATGGCCTTCTTCTGCTCTTCGGCTTGTGGTGTAGGCTGCTTCCATGGGCACCCAGCACCGAGGCTCTCCTCTTAGGGGGATGGCCAGCATGCACAAAAATGTGCCCAACAGACAACTCTTTTCAGCGTGAAACTTCGACAAAAGGCACTTTCGCTCTAGTGAAACACGCCTAAACTAAACGTAGCAAATGTCTTTCTAATTACATACAGAACCAGCACGGGAGGCTGATGCTGCCCTTTCCCCCTTTTTAGCAACGCCAATCCAGGACTGTGCCAGACTTCTGTTCTCTGTGGGTCCCAAGCACTCCAAGCAGCTGGCATGGTCCTGGGGAGAGCAGCAACCCTGGCTTCCTCCAGATTCCCTGATTATATGCGTTCTCTTGGAATTTTAATTTCCATCTGTTCCGCTTCTGGTTCCATGCCAGGTGAGCTGCGTGAAGGCAGGTTCCCCGGCCTTGGGACCTCCTCCTCCCTAGGCCACAGGCTGTATTTTATATGCTCCCAGGGAAAGGTCTAGCCACACCCTTTCCCCTGGTCTCCTGGGAGACAGATGAATCAGCACCTACAGCTGGCTTTTCTGGCGTTAAGGGCTGCAGTATATCTGTTCCCCTCGCTTGTAAAGAGCTTGTTTACAAGGGGGTGTCTGTTAGTTTCTTTCCCTGGGGTACAAAGAGGGTTCCTGTGCCAGCAGTACAGTGTCCCTATATCTCCCCTGCCCCACTTCTCTGCCATGATGCACACAATTACAGCAGATGGGATGAAGTCCAGTTTAGAAAAGAAACCCCTGAAGTAGTAAGTCCCCCACAGCTCTAAGTTATATTTGCAGTGCTGGCTCTGCTGTGTGGGCCCAGCATGAGAGGGACTGTACGAGCTGCAAGGGGGGCCCCCTGGGTGTTCACCCAGCTTGAAATGCCACTGAACACAGACATACACATGCGCATATAGCTTCTGGCAGTCCTCATGACACACAGAAAGACACACACACACACACACACGGGCCACTGTGCCACACTCTAAAGTGTGCACTTTTCAACTTGTTTTCTTCTTACCTTGTTTCAAAGCCCTGAGGTCTGTGCAAAGGAAATATTGCTCTGCACAATACCAGACTGTCTGCCTGAGCTGTATAAGTCTTTAGACTTATATTTGTTTGAGCATGAAGCAGGGGCAGCGTCTGCTTGCTACAAACAGCTGTGAAGAAGGGAGGTGGGGCTAGGAAGCCTCAGCACTTTTTGTATTTACTTTTTTTTCAACTGTTTCATTTAAGGACACTCAGGTCACCATCCCAAACCTGGACCAGTTTGAAAGGGGTTTTAATCCCCCCCAGTCTCTTCCAGCTAGGGTTGCCAGCTGGCTCCAGATGCGCCCAACAGGCTTGATCCAGTCCTGGGTTTATCCTATTGCAGATTTCCTTGTAGATTTCCTTTTCTTATGGAGTGAAATGGAGAAATCAGAACTACATATCCCTGCATGCAAGGAGGTAAACCGAGGATTGGATTGAACCTGTTGGGCGCATCTGGAGCCAGTTGGCAACCCTACTTCCAGCACTGTTTTTAAATCTCTGAGCTAGTGGGCTATCTGACTTCAGCAAGGACTTTTCACAAGCAACTGCATTCCTGCTAGCTTTCTGCCAGTCTGGGTTTCTTTCCTCCTTGATATAACCAGGAGGGCTTCCCTTGCGTGCTTTACTTTTTGGTGTTGAGAGGCTGTGAACCTGGACTGAAGGAAGCTTGGACTCTTATTGAATCCCTGCTTATTTGTCATCCTCTTCCATGTACGCTTTATACTCTGCACTACTCAATAAAAGAATTCACACGCACTAAGGGCCGGTGCTACCATTAGGTGTAGTAGGCAACCACCTAGAGCGCCGGCCCTTCGGGGATGCTTGTTGCCATCATTGTCATTCCTCACCGGGACCTACAGTAGTGGCAATGGATTGAAACAGCCCAGTGGCGCTTACCTGCAAACTTTGGTGCCGTGGGGCTGTCTGCTTCCTCCCCCCTCCGATGGCCAACTTCCTGTGGCCCTGCGGTGCCAGTGTTTGCAGGTAAGTGCCACTGGGCTGTTTCAATCTATTGCCACCATTGTAGGTCCTGGTGAGGGGTGACAGTGGTGGCAATGAGGGGCGGGCAGCCAGCCAGGGGGGCACAAGGCATGAGGTTCCCTTAGGGCATCTCATCTCCCTGTATCAGCCCTGCATGAGCTGCTGAGCTCTTTTTCAGCCAATAGATGGGTCAGCTGACCCCAGACTAGCAAGCTTAGCAGACTCCTCCAGGCACTGGAAGAAGCTGATGCCCTGCACCTCCTAGTGGTGACTATTTGTATGTGCTGGTGGTAATTTTAAAAAATTCCAGCGTAAGTTCTAATCCCGGAAATGCTACATATATAATCACTATTTCTATATATGATGACTTTTTAAGTGCATATGTATCTGACAATTTTATAAGAGCCTATTGAGTGCCTAAAACTCTGTTCTACACACTCTAGTACCTTATAAAATTACTCCTTTTGTGGGTCATACTTATGCATGAATTTCTATAATTTTATAAGGAGTCACCTACTTTTGTTTATAAACTACTAGCACAAGTGGTTGAAAACGCTCATAAATTTCTGGCATGATCACTTATAGCAGCCCTAGAGCTGGTGTAAAATGCCTTTGCCTAGATTTCTACCAGCAGAAGGAAGAGGTACTAATGCCACTGTACAAGTCACTGGTGAGGCCTCACTTGGATTACTGTGTTCAGTTTTGGAGACCATATCTCGCAAAGGATTTAAAAAGGCTGGAAGCAGTTCAGAGGAAGGCGACCAAAATGATTTGGAGAAGACTTATGAGAAGAGACTTGAAGACCTAAATATGTACACTTTGGAGGAGAGGAGGAACAGGGGAGATATGATTCAGATCTTTAAATACTTAAAGAGTATTAATTAAACAAACAAACCTCTTCCGAAGACAGGGAAGCTGTAAAACTAGAGGGCATAACATGAAGCTGCAAGGGGGTAAACTGAAAGACAATGTCAGGAAATACTTTTTCACTGAAAGGATGGTGGATGCTTGTAATGCCCTCCCGATGGAAGTGGTGAGGGGCAAACACAGTGACAGAATTCAAAATAGCATGGGACAGACGCAGTGGATCCCTTTATAGCAACAGAATAAAATCGAAATAAACATAACTATCTCTTATATCTCAGTAAACAGGGGTGACCTACACGGAGCAGTGGGAATACCCCTAAACAAAGGCATGGGGAGAGGTGACCTGCACGGAGCTTTGCTGGGCAGACTAGATGGACCATACTGGACTTTATCTACCATCATATACTATGTTACTATGTTATGTTAAAGCAACACATGCAAATGATAATATCTAATCATTTATGTGGATAGCTTTGTGCTCTGCCCATGCTCTGCAAACTCCGCTGCTTTGCATGCCCACAGTTAGACTGCACACCATCGCATTTATGCTCGTGTTTACAGAATGAGGCATAGTGCGAACGTCCTTATTTATGCATGCAAGTGGCCACTTACGCACCTAAATGACTACAATTCCCCAATTTGTGCATGTCTTTGCCACCTAAATCTAGGCGACTCCTTATACATTTACCTCCAAAATTAGCCTATCTGCATGTATGTTTTGTTACCATGCAGTAACCCTTTGATAAAAGGTTTTAGTTAACAACCATGTTAATGGTTTCTTAATTCATTTTGTATGGTGGCTTTAAGCTCTAACGCGCATTAGAATGTACACTCCTATGTACTTATAAGTTAGGCCATGATAATTTTGGTGGCCTCTCTTTGAACTGCCCCTGGCTAATCAATGCTCCTTTGTAGATGCGGTCTTCAGAAGTGGCAATCTGCAGCAAGTCAGAATGATGCATGATGCTAAAAAACGACTTTTGTCCCTACATCCCCCATTTTAAAAGAGCATCAGTGGTACACGGTATACAGGAATAAGTCTGCCTAAGTGAATCAGTACAGAGCTCCACTGTCTCAGAATAGGAAGCAGATTTTATGTGCAGTTTTAAGCTTTGTCATTTTGTCAGGACTTTTGCAGAACTTTTGTTCATTTTGTTTGACCAAAAATGCATTTTGATATTTTCTGAAAATAGAACCCCTAGCCTCTCTGTAAAATTAATTTCACAAAGGTGAAGAAGTTAAGAGAAATTGAAGAAAGAAAAAAAAATGACACTCACACACACATAGTTATATATAAAGTTATATATATATAATAGCACATTTTACAAATGACGTCCAAGTGCAATCTGGGACATCAAAGCCAAAACATTTGAAGAGAAATCAGGGCTGTCTAAGTTGAGGCATGATTTCACAAGCGTGGATATGCCTGATATGTATGTCTGCAGGGGGTTTATATAGACATCCCTGGAATAGTATTCAGATGGTGGACATTACTTTCTTTCTTTTAAAACAAGTCTATACCACCATATTCCGTAGCATTGAAGGCAGTGCACACTCATCTAGGAATAGCTACTGGTTAGGGTAGTGAGCTAGAAGCAGGCAAGGCAAGGCAGGGTTCAAACCCTACTACTGATACCATTGTGGGGTGCCATCTTGCCTACATCCACTGGATGCTTACAGCCAAACTGAGCACTTTCCTGATGCTTATTCATCCCTGGAGCAGGGCTCAACATGGATTGGGGAGGGGAGGGGGTATCACAGAGGTCCTTGACATGTTTTCAGATGTTCAAATCACAACGAAGGCTTTTAAAATGACTCCCATAGTGTAATCTATTCTGTATACGTCTTCAGTGATTGATATTTTCAACACAAGCAACATAGCCATTTCCAAGGCATTGATTTAAGAAAACGTTCTATTGAAGTATAACACACCCTTAGGGCTGGCACAAGGAGATGAGGTGCCCTGGGCTAATCTCATCCCTTGCGCCCCTCCCTCCCTCCTCCAGGGCCCATTGTTGCTCCTGCCGCCCCTCTCCAGGATGTGCAACAGTGGCAATGGCCGCAAACAGTCCCACACTGCTTACCTTTAACCTTCGGTACCACAAGGCTGCTTGCTTCCAGCCCCTCTCTGATGCGCAATGCTGACTTCCTGTTTGCAGCATTATTGCAAAAAGCACCATCTTAGCTGCAAAAGCCGCACGTTATTTGTTTGGGGTGGGCACAGCATTTCCCCAGCAGATAGCACGGCAAAACGATAGAGATCACAGCACTTATGCAGCTAATGCCACCCAGCGAGGTGGCATTAGTTCATCCTCCATGTGTGCTAGTAACGCTTGAGATAGCTGCACATTTCCAACATCCCCACTCTCTATCCTAGGCTGCCCACTGCACATGGTCTGGGTTAGCTGTTACTGTGGCAGATTGCTCTCATGTTATTGCCGAATTAATAGCAAAACATTTTAGCAAACATGCCCCTAGGTGTCACGCAGCTTCTGTAAAAGGGCTCCCATTTAATTTTGGACGTCCAGCCTCCCATTGCTTTTCCGTCTGTCTGTGCAACCAGTTTTAGATGATCTCTTGTACTCATGTAGAACTATATGCTCGTGAAAGTTCCAAATCCTATCTTAAAATGTCAAGTGATAATGCATATACTACTTTACTAGGCAGAAGACCGAATAATCTGATTACCGAGACAGTAAAACAGTACTTCTGCAAACTCAATTGTCGAAAGAAAAGTAAATAAGCTTCGTCCAGCAGTTAATCTCAATCAAAGATCCCAGTAGCTAATAACACTGAACTATAAAAGGGCCATACTAAAACATATTAGAATGACTGGGCAGGCAATAGCAGTCACAATACTTTGAAAAGCAGTAGAAGGCTTGTAAATTATACCTGTCATAGAGGGTTAACCCTTTCTTTCTTCCCACAACTGGGATAGTCCATCTGCTGTGTTCCTGGCCTTGGCCTGTCTAGCTTCAAGCTCTACCATCAGCTCAAACGTGTACCGTCACTTACCACCGATCTGCGCCTAGATGAAAAACATGATCCCTAAACCTTCTGTGTTAAGAACAGAAGTGGAAGCGAGGTGGGGGGAAGCATCGGAAGAAATGGAAATGGGCTCCATCTACTCTGTGACCAGGGAGAGGAGGAAGGGGAAGAGGAATGAGAGGGCGATCATGACGGAAGGAGAGAGTTAGCAAGGAATTCTCAAATTACATTATGCCATTGTATTATACCAATGCAGCGTGAAGTCTATTTGCTGCTTGATTTGGAGATTTTCACATGATTTGAAAGAAACAGAAATTTGTCTGATGACTCATTGCTGGCTGTTAACTGAAGCTGGCAGACAATAAGAGGCAATTGCCACCAGCGTAGGCTGCAATCATGTGTTGAAGGTGATGAAAATATCTTATTTTTTCCCAGATTTTAGCTTGATTGCCCAAATATTTTGCACACACAGTTAAAGTCTGATTTGGTGACTTGGCCTCTAAGGGAATAATAATAATAGGAAATTCATGAGCACTCTCTTCTAGTCCTAGTACAATGATGGGCACATCCTCAGGAGCAAAAGGTTAGGGCAGCCATTGTAGCTGGTGATGCAATCATTAGAAATATAGGTAGCCTGGTGGCTGGTGGGCATGAGAAGAAGAGGGTTTTAGACTGTGGTGGGGAGGAGCTGACTGTCATGGTGGGTACTAATGACACAGGAAGGTACAGAAGGGAATTTCTGTAAGCCATATTTAGGATTTTTAGGTAGAAAGTTGACAACTAGAACCTTCAGGGTAGCATATAGGACCCCAGAGAGAGGCAAGGCTCCAGAGATCTCAGAGATCAGAGGAAAGGCGGGATAGAGGAGATATGATAGATACATTTAAATACTTCTGTGGCATAAGTGCACAGGAGGAGAGCCTCTTTCAATTGAAAGCAAGTTCTGCAATGAGGGGACATAGGATGAGGGTGAAAGGGGATAGACTCAGGAGTAATATGTAGAAATATTTCTTTATGGAAAGAGTGGTAGATGTGTGGAAGAGTCTCCCAGTTGAGGTAATAGAGACGAGGATAATATCTTAATTCAAGAAAGCATGGGACAAACACAGAAGATCTTTAAAGGAAAAAAAAGGGACTATTGCAGTTGATATGGAAGGGAAGACTGGATAGGCCATGTGCTCTTTTACTGCTGTCATGTTTCTATTTTACTAAGGTTACCAGATGTCCCTGATTTTCGGGGATTGTCCCCAATTTTACAGCTGCGTCTCCAATTCTCACCTGAGTGGCCATTCCCTCTCCCCAATTCCAGCAACGGGGAACAGGGGGGTTGGAACAAATTTATTTTCAATTTAATGATTTGAATATGTCAGTTTCTAGACTTTACATCCATTATCTTTATATTTCACACAGTACAGGGGAAATGCATCACGGTTTCTACTTCTCTGTGGATAGATCTGCTTGGAGCATGTGCCCCTCCAGCCCCTCATTCCCCCTCACACTCTTTGCAAGTGTCCAGATTTGCCTGCAAAAATTCTGGTCATCTTACTCCAGAGTCTCAATGCTTTTAAAAGACAATGGTGCAGGGAAGAGGTATTTCGATTTGTTAAGATCTGAGCAACATTTTCCAGAAAGTGGAGCCTATTCCAAAAGGACGGACTCTACCTTATTCAGGGTGGAAGCAGGCTGCTGGGGGCTGTTCTTTACAAAAAGGAAACAGAACAGCTTTAAAACTAGATCTTGGGGAAAGCTGACAGTCATTCAAGCGCATGGTCTGGAGTAAGGTATCTTCAGAAGAAGCTGGCAAAATGTAAATTGATAGAAAGGTTGTGGTAAAGGCTGAAATAACCTATAGACACAGATATTTTCACCAGCTAGAAGGCTGGTGTAAATGTCCATGCCTGTGCTGTAGGCACGTGTTATGCTAGTATTTTATAAAGATTAGTAGGCATCTACCTGTCTTTATAAAATAGCACCTACCTCTGTAGACACCTACTCTTGAAGCCCTATTATAAAACTACCCATAATAATAGTGCCTACGTAGGGTCTATTTTATAAAGACAAGTAGACACCAACTTGCCTTTATAAATACTAGCAGAGGTAGCAGAGAACATACCTTGAGTGTAGGTGTGATCACTTACAACTACTTGCAAGGAACTGTAGATGACCATTTCCAGTCTAATGATCCTCTTCATCTGGCCCTTGGAAGACACATTGTACTTGGTACACACTATCAAGAAATCATTTACTATCGAGAAACAATATGTATTACAGATGAGTTATCACACTATTGAGCATATGCATTAACACAATAATGTCACAGCCTGATTCTAGTTCCACAGCCACTAGTATTGCATCATGGGCCTGGAGATAGAGCATCTGTGGTGGCAGCAGTAGGAAAGAGAGAGATCTGAGGGGACACCTCTGTGCACGGCATTCACCTTCAATAGGTGAATGTCTTTGAGGCTGTGGGGCAGTGACCAGAAGAGTAACACACTCACATGTTGTCAGGGTGGAAGCAGGAGGGAGGGAGGAGGCAGAGGCAGAGTGGTGCCCATATGTGCACTTAGTGCTGAGGAGATTGGGACCCATCTCATTGTAGGGCCACATCTCATCGCTGAACAAGATTCTGCTGTACCAAAGTATTACAGGTAGCCAAGGAGTTGATTGCGAGAGAGAGTATGGGTGCTGGAGACAAGGAGAGAGTATGGAGAGAGAAAGTCAGCTATAGCATCAAAGGGCCCCCAACCAGTCAGTTGGCCCACTTACAGTCCCCTTTTCCTAATGTGGCCAACATCAAAATTAGTTTGACACCTTTGGACTAAATGCTTACTTTTCCAAATGGAAAACGATCAATGGAGGAGTATCCCAAAGGTCTGGGATGGAACCAGAACTGTTTAACATATTTATAAATGAAGAAAGGAGCAGCAAGCGAGGTGATCAAAGTTGCATTTGACACAAAATGATTCAAAGCCTTTAAAACAGCAAAGGACTGTGAGGAATTACAGAAGGATCTTGTGAGACTAGGAAATTGGGCATCTAAATGTCAGATGGACATAAATGTGGACAAGTGCAAAGTAATGTACTTAGGGAAAATGAATTCTAAGTACAAAATATTGGGATCTGAATTGAGTCACCACCCAAGAAAAATGTCTTGAAGTCAGTTTGAACAAAGCACTGAAATTTTCAGCCCATTGTGTCATGGCTGCCAAAAAAGACAAACAGAATATTAGGAATTATTCAAAAAGGAATGGAAAACAAAAGTGAGAATATCATTATGCTTCTTTATATAGGTCCAAGGTACAATTACACCTTGAGTACTGTGTGCAGTTCTGGTTTTCCCATCTAAAAAGATATGTGGTGGAACTAGAAAAGGTTCAAAGAAGGGTAACAAAAGTGATTTAAGGGATGTAGCATCTCCCTTAGTTTGGAATTTGGATTTTAATATTTATTACTTTCCATTTCCCAATCTTAGCTCGAGGAGAGTTACATATTCAGCTACATGAGTTATTTCCCTGCTGAAATGGCTTACATGGAGGGTGAAGTGACTTGCCTGAAGTCACAAAGGGTGTCGTCACTCAGTGGGAAAAGTAAGGATTTGAATTCTGCTTTCTTCTGATTTGCTGTCCGCTTCTGTAAGTGCTAACACATATAAAGAAAAGCTAGTAGGGTTCTTCGGCTTGTGAAAGAGAGGGAATATAATAGAAGTTTAGAAAATCATGAGGGTGGAATGCTAAAAAATGGAATGGTTGTACAACCTTTCAGCAAGATAACATGCCACGAAGCTAACAACCAGTAGAATAAATCACAGAAAGTATTTTTTTCATGCAATGCACGATGAATCTCTTGCTGGAGGATGTAATCAAAATGACTAACTTAGCGAGGTATGGGCATATAGGCAAAACTTTTCATGTTGCTTAGTTTCCCCTGTTGTTTATGTTTTTTTTCAATAATGCAACTGTAGGGCATACTCTGGAGGAGTAAGGCATGCTATTAAGCAATGTCTTTTAATCCTGTTGTTTTGGGTTAAAAATGACATGCAACAACATAAGAAATGTCTTTTTCAGTTTCCATGTCATTTCGAATGAATGCATATCCCTACAGCATGGTTTAAAAGAGGTTTGAACAAGTTCCTGGAGGACAAGTCCATAAAAATGTATTAGCCAGGTAGACTTGGGAAAGCCATCATTTAGCCCTTGAAATGAGCCATGAGAAATTGATCTACCTTTTGGGATCTGCCGAGTACTTGTGACTCAGAATGGCCACTGCCGGAGACCTTGGGCTGACTCAGCATGGCTATCTTATGTCCTATGACTTCTTTCCATGGCTTCTTTGTATTTAGTACTATTACTACTTATCATTTCTACGTATAGCACTACTAGACACCCACCTAATCATATGTATTTATATAGATTTTATCAATATATTTTATTGCTTTTTTAATGTCTTATTCCATCTTACCACTTTTTCATTTCACGTTTCCTTTCAGTTTTAATCTGTTTCTTAACAGACACTAATTTGCAAAGCTCAACATTGGTTACAGACTCTACCAGCCAGCCCCCACCTCTCTCTTTCTCATATAAGGTCCTAACTAGCATTCCGTAATTAACGTAGCTGCTGAGTTCTGTACTAACTGTAAGGTCCTCATAGTGGATCCAGGTAAGCCTACAGAGATGGCATTACAATAATCTAAATTTGTTAGCACGACACATTGTAATACTGAACAGAAATCCCCTTGATAAGCAAACACGTAATTTATGCAACAAATGCAGCTTAAAATATGCCATCTGTGCAATTGATGTAACATGCAACATACATCCTTAGATTAAATGCTGGGTCAAGTATAACCTCCTAACGCCATAATTCTGCAACCCATTTCCAGTCCAGATTCAGGCTTACTTTGGCCAAGTTCTGGAGGGTATCCATGAAACCCCCAATATCTCTGACTTAGTTACATTAAATGGTAACTGTTAAAAGGTACAGCCAAAAGATTCAGTGTGCATGTCCCAATTATCTGGATGTCATATAGCCAATAAAAAACATGCAGTTCTCACAGTGAGCTCAAAGATGGTAGAAACATGGGGTGTAAGAATTCCTTAAGTCTTCAGGGAAGGTCTTTGCAGGAGGGGGGGGGGGGGAAAAAAATGCACTTAATTCCTTAAGGGCCCGATTCTGAAAGGTGGGTTGTGGGGCTGCAGTCCTGGTGGAATGTGCAGGTTCGCAAGCCATCAGGGCCCAATTCCCCCTCTGGCTCTCCCTGTATGTCTTGTGCATCAGGATGGGGAGAGCCAGCAGGGGCAGGAGGGGGTGGGATTGGGGGGAGCGGGGGCGGGCCAGCCCGGCAGGACGTACAGGGCCGATTCAGGTCATGGCCCTGTACGTCTGCTGGGCCCATAGGGACACGCTGCTTATTCCACCTTTGAGGTGGAATAAACAGCGAAAACCTGATGATTGGGCCAAAGGATCCCTTGCCCCAGGGCAGGGGAGTCCCTGTCGCCCAATCTAGGCCACAGCAGGCCAGCCTTGGGTCAGGTGGTGAAGAAAAAGGGGGCTGAGGAAGCCGGAGTTGGGGGTGCCTGCGGGGAAGATGTCCCCGCAGGCGGCAGGGGTATGCTGGGCCGTCCTTGAGTCCGATTCTGGGTACCGTGGGAACATTTTGTTTTGTTCATTTTGTTCCCACGGTCCAGAATTGGGTCCAAATGGACCCGTCTTGCCTGGGGCCATCCAAACGGCCCGCACATGCCCGTACCAGATTCAGACTCCACCTGTTTTGGGGAGACTCTCAAGTCTAAAGCCCTTTCAGTAACTTGGAGGGAGGCAGGTTCGTTAGCCTGCAAATGCTGTCCATCAAAGTACAAATTAGAAGGTTAAAGGAAATTTGGATTAAGTTATTTTAATATTGATGAAATGATTTGCATGCATTTCTATGCATTCAGCTAATTCATATTTTGGTCATCTCAATCTTTTTTTGCATAAATGATAATGATTTCATGGATTTAAAGGCACATTTTATAAAAAATGTGATCTTAGTAGAGACATCGAGGTTGAGATCTTCACATTTCTGGCAGAAGAAAGAAAAGGTTCCAGTAAAGGTAGAGATTTTTCTAAAATACAGAATAAGGAGTTGCAGACGTGCAAGCAGATGTGCCAGTATGTGGAGCCATTTTGCAAAATCCACATGCAGGAAAAAGCAATATGGTAAACATGGCCACCGTATGTGCTATTTATATCTAATTTAATCTTTGAAGGGGAAATAAGCAAGCGGGATTAAGGACAATAACCCTTCTTAAACCATCCTCTAAAGGGGTGGCTGAAATGAGCACTTTTGTGAGACTTAAATGTGCCAGGTAGCAGGTACACAATTGTGGCCGTCTAGGTCAGGATGTGCACGAAAAGGCTCTGCCAAATGTGGAGCCTTTTCTAAATACCTAGAAGGAAGAGCAGGAGTGCAGGTGGCTGTGCATTCACGTATAGTGGGAGAAGCCATTTTACAGACTAGTGGAGGAGTGGGGGAGGAGCCTAATGGTTAGAGCACTGACTTGGGAACCAGGGTTCAATTCCCACTAGCGCTCCTTGGGTAAGTCACTTAGCCCTCCATTGCCTCAGAAGAATCCAAGTCATCAATGTCCCTGTCTAATGTATATTGTATATTACCAAGTTGAAGTTACAATATAAACAGCTTGGACTAAAATGCTAAAGCGGTATAAAAAAACCTGTTAAATAAAGAAATAAACTCCACATGGAGGAAACTCAGTAGCTTGCACGTGCACGTTTATAATTTGCAAGCCTAAACATTTACATGCCACCAGCTAACTCCAAAGACCACTGTCTTTATTTGATTTCAGTTTGAAGGGGGAAATAAACCATGGGAGATTAAGGGGGCAATGCCGTGGGGGATTAAGGAGGAAAGCCTCTATATCTCCCTTGTAAAGGACTGGCTGAAATGAGCATTTTTTAAAAACCTAGAGGTGCCATGGAAAAGTTATAGATCCTGACATTGACAATTGTGGTCATACATGTGCATTCCCTATATGAACTGATGAATACACATGTAGATTTTTTACCTACCAGACCACGCGCAAACCATGCCCCCTTGCAATTTCTGCATGTTGACAGCATCCACGTGTAAATTTAGTCCTTTCTAAAGTCACCATTTCCCAATAAGGCTTCTTAAATAACCCCTTAACATGTCTTAACATGTTGATGTACCTTAGTAAATAGGGGCCTTCATTTTTATATTCCCATTCCTGTCCTTGGATACATATTCTCTACTCTTGGCCCCTCATCCTTGATCTACAGGCAGATACAGGCCTGCTGTTTTTATATGTAATCTTGGCTGGTTTTTCTGCAAGAAACTTTACATCACTCTTTAGTTTTGCCTCCGTACTTGAGCTGCCTAAAATCTTGTCTCTCGTAAACAACATTCAGTGCTGATAGATCCCTATGTGACTTTCACATGTGATACATTACTCATCAACAGAGCTTTCACTCATCTAATAAACTAGAAACAGTCAAACAGAAGTTGGCATTGAATCCTCTCATGTCAGAGCATCTCACACAATTTGCTGCTCATATGTTTTTGAGCTGGAGATCAGATGTGTAACTCCCTGACATGCTCTTATTTATTTTTTGAAATATATGGCCATATAAATGTCTTATCCGGGGCGCAAAGTGAGTATCATGAGAAATGAGGCTCAATTATAGATGATTTTAACAGCTCAGTCAAATTGGCAATACTTTATAGATTGCACAATGCAGTTATTTATAGCTTTTTAAGAGACGGATGCTGTATAAGGAATGATAAGGAATAGATGTTTCCAAAAAAGGAAATGGGGTTTACAGCTAGACATAAGTTGATGAAGGGTCATCTGATTATTATGGACATTGCCGAGAAAGTTGTAAATTCAAAACAAAAGGGAAAACTCCAAACATGCAAATGCATCTGAATGAGTATGGAGGATAAATAAAAAAGATGAATCATGCTGCCCCTTTCAGAAACCATTGATTCATGAAGCATAACATTCTTCAGCCAATCAGCAGCTTCCTGTCCTAGAAGGACAGTAGTCCATGTAACAATAATATAAAAAAATCTCCATAATGTCGTTCCTGAAAGCAGAACATTAGAATATGGACCTCTTTAAAACACTGGAGAACTACAAGGAGAGAGGTGTAAAAATAAGAAGTCCTTTCTTTTTTTTTTTTTGAAAACTTTATTTATGGTTCAATACCAAAAAAAAGACAACCAGTACAGTATCAGACAACAAGCCCCCCTCTTATCCCCGCCGCAGGGTAAATCACATATGGAACCAGCAAAAACAGTAACAAATATTAGCAAGAAAAGAACCAATTTTTTAAAATTTTTTGTCCCCCCCTACACCCCAACAAACCCCCCCCCACCCTCCCCACCCTACCGCATTCTTCAGCTTCTGCGTAACCAGAGCAGCTGTCTACAGGAGGAAGTGCACGAACTCCACCCCTACGGGCCTCCACCACTGTGCCCAACACTCTACTACATGTAGTATTTCATTTCGACAGTAGGGCCCCAGCTTCTGGATATATGGTTCCCAAATTAGCATAAAGTTGGCCCAACGTTTGACATGACTACTAGCTCTCCAACACTCCGCCAACATCAATTGATGAAAGCTATTGCGCCATTCCAGGAAAGTCGGTGGGAGCTGCTCACACCAGCTGTGGAGGATGGGGCCTTTCCCCACCAAGCACGCCTTTCGCACCAAAAGTCGTGCACCCCTCCCGCTAAGACAAGACTGATGCAGCTTGTCCACCACTACCAAAGACCCTGTCCACAGGAAACGCTGCTGTAAGAGCTCAATAATGTAATTGCTAATACGTGTCCAATAGGGGCGAATACGCTTACAGGTCCACCACATGTGAGCTAAGTCTGCCAAGGGGGCTGAGCATCTAGGGCAAGACCCGTCTTGAGTGATATGACACCGCAAGGCTCGCCGAGGCGAAAAATGTACACGGGTCAACGCTTTATATTGAATTTCCCTCCAGCGAGCCCCCTCCGTCAGCCGAGCAATCCGCCCCAAGGCCTTCTGGATTGTCCCAGCGGGTATCTCCAGCCCCAATTCCCTTGCTCAAGTCCTCTCCACGCTACCATAATCCGGCATCACCCGGAAGCAATCCAACCGTGCCTTCAATCCTGCTATCGAGGGGGGAGTATCCCCTCCGAGGTCAAAAAATTCAATAATCTGCGCCGAACAATCCACCTCAAGGTCTTTCCTGGACAATGAAGCCACATAATGAGAGAGCTGCAAATATGTAAAATATTGAGATGGCTGTAACTCATACTCTACATGTAATTCCTGAAACGATTTACATGCACCCGTCAATCCTACGGCATGTCCTAAGGTATGTATTCCCTGTTCTCTCCACGAGTGAAACCCACAAGACTCGGAGCCGGGCAGAAAATTTACATTCCCCCAGAGGGGCAGCCAACTTGAAATCCTCCAATTTCGCTTCCAATAACTGTTCAATTGTTGCCATGTGCGTCGTGCAGCAGACACCATCAGACTACGTTTAACACTGTTAGGCAACTGGGCATGTTCCACATGTAGCACACCCAACAGGGAAAGAGGGGCCACCGCCACCATCTCCAGTTGCCTAGGGGTATAAACGTCTGTCTCACCCAGCCAGTTCCCCACATGACGCGTCTGGCACGCCAAAGCATACGACCCCAGGTCCGGTAGACCAATACCCCCATGACGCCAAGGTCCAATCATACGAGTTATCGGTATACGAGCTCTAGCTCCCTTCCACAAAAATCTCTGGATCTCAGATTCCAATCGATGAAGATCACGACGCCACAGCCAAACTGGTAAGGTCTGCAACCAGTACAGAATTCGCGGTAAAATCACCATCTTAACAGCAGCTACCCTCCCTAACAAAGACAAGGGCAGGGGATTCCAAGCTCGCATCTGAGTTCTCATGTCAGTCAAAATTTTTTCATAGTTAGTACAATAAAGATCTTGAGGCAGTCGTGTCAAAATGATACCTAAATACACAAATTTCTGACCTGCCCATTTCAGGGGGAATTCCCCGGGCCAACTGCCTCACAGCTGGCCCGACACATCTATAGCCTCCGATTTATCTTCATTGATACGAAGGCCTGCAAAACTGCCAAAGGTCAGGATCTCCCTCATTAATCTCTCCAGAGACTCCCGGGGCGCGTCATGTCATCAGCAAAGGCTGATATCTTGAACTCATAACGCCCCACCGCCACCCCCTTTATCTCCCTGGCCGCTTCTATGCTGCGAATTAAGGGGTCCAGGGTCAAAACAAATAACAAGGGAGACAGCGGACACCCCTGTCGGGTTCCACGATGTAAGGAAAACGAGTCCGATAAAACCCCATTACAGAGCACGCGGGCCGTAGGCTGCACATAAAGGCTGTTTACCATCCCACAGAAGGAGGTCCCCAATCCATAGCGAGGTAACAAGTATTGGAGGTAGTGCCAGCTAACCCTATCGAAAGCTTTTTCAGCGTCAAAACTCACCAAGAGAGAAGGCATTTGGTGCCGATGCACCCACTCCAAAGATGTTAAAATTTTACGTAAATTGCGCACCACGAAGCGCCCCCGAACGAACCCCACCTGCGATTCATGCACTAGATCGCTCAAGACGACCGCCAGCCTGTCCGCTAAGATTTTTGCCAATAACTTCATGTCAAAATTCAATAAGGAGATTGGCCGATATGAAGATGCTTGTAGCAGATCCTTACCCGGTTTAGGAATCAGGGTGATATAAGCCTGATTATCTCCCCATCGCCTCCCTCCCCCTTCCGTCCGCTGTCGGTAAGTCTCCACTAAAAGGGGGCCTATCCCAACAGAGAGTATCTTATAGAATTCGGCCCCAAAGCCATCGGGGCCTGGCGCCTTATAACAATTCGCAATGGATATCACCTTCTGCACCTCCTGCAAAGTTATGGGTTGCCCTAAGGTCTCCCGTTGCTGCTCCGTCACCTGAGGTAAATCTAATTTTCGGAAATAATTTTCCATGCAAATGGGGTCTATCTCCTCTGCCGTATAGAGAGCTTAAAAGAAATCTTTAAAGATGGCGCTAATCGCCGTCTTATTATTTTGCAGCTTCCCCTGATCATCTCTAATAGCAGCCACCAACCGCGAACCCCTCTGACCCTTCAAACATCTCCCCAACAATTTACCTGACTTATTTCCAAAGCAATACAATTTATATTTGTAATACATTATAGACTTCTTAGCTCGTTGATGGAGCAATTCATTGAGCGCAACCTGAAGTTCCCACAAGCTCTTTCTATTTGAGGCCGTAGAGGTGCGCCCAACGAGGCGCCTCGCATGAGCTACCCGCTGCTCAAGCCGAACAATCTGTGCAGCCAATAATCTTCGCTTCCGGGCCGCATAGCCAATTATATCCCCCCGTAGGACCACTTTGGCAGTCTCCCACACCAATTCGGGATCATCATCCCAATGTAAATAAGATGTAGATAGACCCTGCCTGAGAGTAGGTACCAGTGTAAATACAATGTAGATAGTTTCCCCAGTTATTTCCAAGTTAATCTCCCCGTTCATTGTAAATACAACTCAGAGTGCCTGCGTTGTATAGTTGATGTTGAATGTAAACCGCACTGATCTATAATAGCGCGGTATAGAAGAAATGTTAAATAAATAAATAATAAATAAATCTTGATGTCCTTGATGATTCACCTCAAATTCCCGCCAGCGGTAATTTAAAAACTGCTGAAAGTGGGTATCTTTATATAATTCTAGAGGGAACCGCCACAGGCGGGTCCAGCCCTGTCCACCACCTCCAGACCAGTCGATCCAAACCATGGCATGATCAGATATCTCTAGCGGGCCAATCTGGGCATCCTCAATGCTCACAAATTGAGCCGCCGACACCAACAGATAATCAAGGCGGGCACTGGTACCATGTGCCCGCGAGACGTGGGTAAAGTCCTTTTCGGAGGGGTGCAGTAATCGCCATGGATCTACTAGGCTCAATCTAGCTCGGAACCTTTGCAACGTCCTAGATAGACTCTGTCTCTCTCGAGTTCCCATGTCTCTCGAGGTATCCAGGCCCACTTCAAAAACCCCGTTAAAATCACCACCCAGAACCAGCGGTACTTCCGGCAGCTGCTCTACTTTCGCTGCTATGTGATTAAAAAAGTCCAGGTCTGGTGTGTTAGGACCATATAAATCACCCAGGATGACCTCCCGATCATCTAACATTCCGTGCAAAAACAAAAAACGCCCTCGAGGATCCAAAACCTGTCTTAATAACGTAAACCGCACTCTCTTATGCACCAAAATGGCAACTCCCCCCTTTTTTCCTACTGCTGGTGCCCCCCAAACATGTCCCACCCAGTCTCGGGCAAGCTTGGCGTGCTCCTCTGCTGATTGATGAGTTTCCTGCAATAGCGCAATGTCACACTTCTGTCTGGCTAAAGCTTTGAGTATTTTATATCTCTTAATAGGAGTTCCTAGGCCACAAACATTCCAAGATATGATCTTCACCACACAAAAGGTATAGCCTGATCTTTCTGCCGACCTGTTAAATCCTTTCTGAGGAAAGATCCCCCCAGCCTAGAGTCTTCCCCCACACTCCTCCTGACACCCCTCAATGGTGTGTTGTTAACGCTGAAGATGGTGACCTATTCCCCTGCCTCAATCACCACCCCCCAATATCCTTCCCTCCCCTGCCCTCTCCCTCCCTCCCCGGATATCCCTTCTATCTTACCCTACTATCACCTAACCCCCGAACACCCCGAATACACTAACCTTAGGTCTCCCTCCCCTCCCTTCCCTTGAGAAAGACAACTGAGGTCCCACTGAGCTCGACCCGCTCCCCCCCCACCCATATACTTCAGAACCTAACCCCTCCCCCCTCCTCTCCTCCCCACTAAGAAAGAACAGCCCACCTCCCGCCTAGGCCCCGACCATGAAACCCAGCATCAACAAACTTTATGCTACCTAAAATAGAAAACCGAAACCACCAACCCCACATATATTACCCCATCCAGGCAATTGCAATCAGTAACATTAAAACAAATTGAAACAGAAGGGGGGGGGGGAACCATTGAGGAACAGGCCACGGTGGCTACCCCATCATGCACGACGGCATACATTCTGCCATGAGCAGAAACAATCAAGCCGCCTATGGCTGTGGGCAGGGACCTCTCAACTCGACCTCTCTAAAGAAGCGGCATAGCCAAGCTCCTCTATAGGTATCTAAGGGGTCTACAAGGTCCTCCCTCCCTGCGGCCCCCCGGGCCAACCTAATATGTCGGCCTGGTCCACACTGCAGTATGAGACAGTCCAGTTTGAAGTCTATATAAACTTAAGTCTCTTCCAAGGCAGACGATAACACTGTTCCGTGTGCATTAGGGAGACGGCGAGGCCGCTCTCGCCTGCGTCACGACTTGCTCCACATAGGCCCCAGCTGCTGCAGCAGACTCAAATACTCGGTGTGCACTATTATAGAGTACATGTAGCCTGGCTGGATATTGTACCGAGAATCGAATCTTTGCATTAATGAGTTTTTCACATAAAGGCGCATATTCTCTTCGCTGCCGGCTTAGTGCAACCGAGTAGTCCTGCGCTATGCGTATTTTCACATTGTTATAGATGAAGTCGCCCTTCTGTCTCGTCGCCCGCAGGATCTTCTCTTTGAGGGGGAACCGCAGAAATTTGGCAAGTACAATCTGTGGCCTGCGATCTCGGGTTTGCGTGTTTCCCACCCGGTGGACCCTTTCGATACATAGCTGCTCCTCCGGGTCCAGATCAATCAGCAAGTTATTTAGCAAGGCTTCCAAGTAGCCGCGGAGGTCCTTATCTGCCACAGTTTCGGGAATCCCCATTATCCGCAGGTTATTCTGGTGCGAGCGGTTTTCCAAATCGTCAATTTTAGCCGCTTGCAGTCCGACTTGTGTCTTCAGGCCTGCTACCTCTTGAGCCAGTGCTGCAACGCCATCTTCAGCCTGTCCAAGACGCTCCTCGACCTCCTGAAGCTGGCTTCCCAGGGTATCCACCGAGGTCTGCAGCCCATCCATTTTTTCGTGTAGTGCCGCAAACTGGGAAGATAGAGCCGCCGCTACTGCTGCGGACACTTCGTCAAGGAATGTGGCAGATTTTGGTAAGTTCGGCGCCCCCGCTATTTCCGCCATCTTACTTGTGCCCGCCATGGGCTCCTTGTCTCTTCGAGCGGCTTTCACAGCCGTCGCCATGCCGAGCTCCGTCTGCCACAGGTTTTTAGGCTCTATCTGCCCTTAGACACACTAAGCTGCCTATGGCACCTGGGTTTCACAGGTTTAAAACGGTCCAATTTCGCCGGTTTGGGCTAAGGGGAGCAGAGCGCGCTCAGGATGCGGCCACTACCTTGCCCGCATCACGTGACCTCCTCAAGAAGTCCTTTCTTAAAGGAAAGCATGCTGACATGGCCACATTTCGGCAAACACCTTCGTCAGGGGGAAGTGAGGTGCAATAAAGGCTTCGTTGAATATAAAATGCCAATCACGAGCACCTGAAGACCTTTCCTACATACCTTACAGGACACCTATGAATACAACTGGCTGCAGTAAAATAAAGTGTGAAGCCGGTTGTATGCATGGGTGTCCTGTAAGGTACGTACAAAAGGTCTTCAGGTGCCCATGATTGGCATTTTATATTTGAGTAAGCCTTTATTGAACCTCAGTTTCCTCTGACGAAGGTATTTGGCAAAACGCGGCAGTGTCGGGGTGCTTTCATTTAATAAAAGACGTCTTGTTGTTACACCTCACTCCTTGTTGCGCTTCTTGTTGTTTTGTGAGTGTGTGTGCTTCTTTGTGGACCTCTTTCAAATATTTCCACCCAAATGGGGAGAACAAAAGCAGAGCTTACTAATTAAAATCTGATAAAAAGTGGAACATCAGCTAAGCAGAATATGTTTTCAATAAAAGTATTAGTCATGCTTTTTACTGGCTAAAGTGCTGTCTTGGGAGCCAATCAGAAAACAGCTTTTCAATAATACCATAAAGAGCTAGTGCCTTCCGATGGCTGCGGCGCCTCTCCATGGGGGCTGAAGGATCTCACACTGTTTGTTTGGCTTGTAATTAATTGGTATAATAGAGAAAATGCCAGTCAGAAGGTAGATTGTGGAAGAGTAATCTCCTGCTTTATGAATAAACGTCTCAGCTTTATGCTGTGTTTTAATATGGGAGTTTGTCAATCACCTAGGGCCTATTTTTGGATAAGCAACCCCTATATTGAAATAAATATATTCAGCTGAACATTTATTTCCATTGATGTGTGCACTGGAAGGAATGTTCACAAAACTCAGACTAGTGTAGTTTTGCGGTGTTCATCTATCCATATCTCTTTCTAGAGAGGGAATGGGTTTGGATGGTGCTCCAATATTTTTGTTATTCTCCACAGTATAACTAGTCTTATTATATTGCTATGCCTGCTAAAATGAAATTATGATTTTTACACCACATCACACAGGGGTTAATTAGTCAGATGCCAATGTGGAGAGAAAAAAATCCATGATAGATTTTCTTGAAATAGAAAAGGCAGAAACACTTTGTCAAAGGTGAAGGGGAGAACAGCAGGGGAGGAAGAGAAGATGAGCGAAAACAATAAAGACTAAGGAGGGAGGGATGAAATTGTTATAGGAGTGCAGAATATGAATAAATGATCACATTTGTTCAGACAAAACACGGACACTTACTTGAATGAATTTTTTCTTTCCGGATCTGCGCTTGTCTGCATTTTCCATTAATTTTTACCAAATGGCATAAAGATCAATTTCTTCATCTTCTTATTTCATACTTTTAATGGAAATAAAATTAGTAGATATCTCAGCTACCTGGAATCTGCAGTTTCTGAATATTTCTGCAGAACTATCCATTAGAAATGAATCTAAATCAGTGATTACCATCCCAGCTCTTGGAGCAATCCCAGCCAGTAGGTTATTCACGATATCCACTATGGCTATGCAAGAGTAGATCTGCATACAATGGATGCAGGATGTGCAAATCTATCTCATGCATTTTGGATGGCCTAAAAACTGGTTTAAATTCATATTGCAATTTTCATGGACATTTTCAGTTTCTCTTTGGTATGTACCCCATACCATACCGTTCGTGCTAAAATAAGATTCAGTTTATAGTACATTAATTTTTTAAATCAGTGTCATCCATGTTTTACCAAGAAATGTGCTATACATTTCTGGGCAATCTATAGTAAATAAAAGACTTGATCTTTAAAGATAGAATTTAAATTAAATGCAAACAATGTGGTAGTGTTAAGAAGTGTATCACCTCCAGTACTGCTGGGAGTCAGGATTTAGAAGACATCATGCTATCATGACTGGCAACCACTTTCCTACGGAATGTCAACCATTTCTAGTGAAGATTCACATCTGGGATGCAACAAAAATCATAGAAATCTGCTTGAAATGAAGATTGTGTCATGATTCAAATCAAAAGCCAGCATTTTTCTTAGCAGTTAATACTTGCTGTGAAGGCACATTTTAAAAAGGCCGTGTAGTGAAACTGAAATGTCCACGTCAAAACTTCAGAAATTTTATGAGAGGAGCAGCAATGAACGTGGGCACGTGTTTAAAATTGTCCAGCCTCCATCCTAAAAGATAAATGTCTCCATCACAACACAACAAACTGGGGATGTGCTGAATAGTGGGCTGGACACATGCAAGTCGTCACTCAGTTCTATAAACTTGGATATGGAGAGCAGCAATCTAGACAATATAGACATGCCTGTGATAGTATTTCATAATGGGCATGTGTATCCAATGCCACATACATGTCCTGACCTGCTATTTTGTAAGTGGAGATGTGCAGGGGCGCAACAGTCAGGAAAACAGTCTCTTCATGTACCAGCAGTTTTGGAAGAGCAAAAACTATTTGGGGAATGTGAGGGCTTTCTCCTCTTCCATTGATAGGTATTGGAATGCAGCTATAGCCTTGGACGTGTCTGGCAGCGATTCTAGACATATGGTGCTGTTCTAAAATCAGGCGCACAAGTTTATATTTGTAGGAATGCTCTGAGCACCTGTAAATATAGCCCTTTCTAAAATGGATCTGGGGACATCTATGGAATTTCTTGATCTGAATGGGAGTTTTCAGAGCCAAAATCATGAATAGGGCTTTTAAAATGACCCTCTTAGGGAGTCATTCTGAGGCATGAATAGCGGAGACGTCCATCCCCGCTATTCGTGCTATTTCCCGGTCTCGTTTACCTTCCTCGGTGAAGGTAGATGGGGCGGGAAAGGGGTGGCTCGGGGGAGGCATTAGGCCCGACAGTGGGCAGTCGTTGTCCCTGGACATACCAGACCAATTCTATTGTTGGCCCTGTACGTCCGGGGCCAGAAACTTGCATGGGGAACTTATTCCACCTCCGAGGTGGAATAAGTTCCCCTAATCGCCAGGGATCGGCAGGACCGGGGTGTGGATGGGGCAGGGGGGGGGGGCCGAGGACATTCCCTGCAGACCGACCCTGGCCTTAGGAAGTCAGATCGGGGGTTGGGCTGCGGGGAATCAGCTTAAGGAGCCAGAGGCCAGGGATTGCGGTTCTTCAGTGGAGCCATGGTGCCATGGCAACTGGACACCATGGCTCCATTGAAGAGCCCTGACTGAGTTAGCTGGGGAAGGCCTGTACGTGTAGGCTGGACGGAACCAGGGTCCTGGCCTGCAGTAAAGGCCTGTTCACAATCTTGATCCTGCGGAGCTAGAGGTGCCCCACGGGATCAGAATCGTGACTCCCTATATGCATCCGGTTCCAGCCGGACACACAGAGTGCCCGGACGTGCGGAATGGAATCAAGCTCTTAGTGTCTTTAGCAGGTTTCTCCTCTTAACCCATCTAAAAAATTTCTGGGACTTGTTACTAAATCGAGACTGAGTTTGGGAACCATGAGAGAAAAAACTTTTCAGACACCACTTTGGATTAACCAAGCAACACATAAGCAGTGTGTATCTATCAGAATAGCACCAGAACATATCACAATGCAAAATGAGTAGAATGATACTACATGGTGTAATATACTGATACATTTGCCCTATAAACAGAGCAGGTGGCCATCTATTATGTATCTCATCTTCTGAGCACCACAGTACATGTCCTCACCAGTAAATGCACTAGATAAACTATAATTTCTAAGCTGAAAAAGGGAAACAAATTAGGCAGTAATGGGTTCAATTTGCCACTCGATAGTCCAGAATAGTTCAGGAAAATGGGAGGTCAGCTGCCTTTTCAGAAAAGCAATTGCATTAAGTTATGATGGTAAAAAATGCAACTACAGAATATCATTGAAGGTATTATTTGCATCAATCATAGGCGAACCTCCAGTTACAGATCTTATCCTTATTTCAATAATGAGTGATACTTATTTGCAGTAAAAATGGCCGTTATTGAAAAGGTACAGAGAAGAGCGAAAAAATGATAAAAAGGATGGAAGGCTACCCCTATGAGAAGAGGCTTAAAAGGTTGAGACTCTTCAACTTGGAAAAGAGACAGCTGAGGGGGATATGATAGAAGTCTATAAATTAATGAATGGAGGGGAATGGGTAAACATAGATTGGTTGTTTACACCATCAAAAAGTAGAAAAACTTGAGGGCACACAATGAAGCTACAATGTAACCCATTTAAGACTAATAAGAGAAAGTATTTTTTTTACTCCATACGTAACCAAACTCTGGAGTTTGTTACTGGAGGATGGAGTAATAGTTAGTGTAAAAATGCAATGTGTGCCTTTGACCCTGATGACCCAGAAGCTTCTGGGGTTTTTTGGCAGTGTCACTGGAAGTAGATTGCCAGGCCTTTCTTCTGAGGCAATGGAGGGTTAAGTGACTTACCCAAGGCTACAAGGAGTGCTAGTGGGAATTGAACCCTGGTTGCTTGGTTACCAAGCCAGCTCCTCCACTCCAAAGTTAGTGTAGCTGGGTTTAAAAAATGTTTGGAGAAGTTCCTGGAGGAAAGGTTCGTAAACCATCATTAAAGAGGATTCAGGAAATCCACTGTTTACCCTGAGACGAGCACTGTGGAACCTGGGTGCCTTTTTGGGAATCTGACAGGTACTTGTGACCTGGATTGGCCACTGTTGGGAACAGGATACTGGGCTTTATGATCCTTTGTCTGACCCAGTATGGCATTTCTTATGTTCTTATGAATTTTGTAGCGTTCTGTGTTTCTTCAAGTGAATTCAGTGTTTAACTTGCTTACTGCTGTGTTGTGGAGTTTTCTGAGGAAGGAGCTATTTGAAAGCTCAAACAAAAAAGCACCTTTGAATAATTCTTATGCTGGATCAATAAAAAGTATCATATCCTGGAAAAAAATCCAATTTTCTGTTGAAACAATAGAACTGCTACAACTCTGCATTTCAAACAAGTTAAAAAAAGCCCAACAAAGCTTTTATCAAGGTAATGAATATAATAAAAATACAAACGTTTGAGCTCACTAAGGTTCCTTTACTAGTCAACGACTCCAAATGATGCTGAAGCACCTCATCGCATAAAGAGTTTAGTGATATTTCATGTTATTTCTTGAGTGGCACGGCAACAAAATTGTGCTTTCACTATTCATGTGATCACCAAGATATCATTGCTGTCTGATCAATCATGTGAATCCATTTGACTTTCTGTGAACCCATAACTTTAAACATTTCAGAATGGGTTTCAGCACATTCAGAAGATTTACTGTTGTCTATGTTGCCATAGCAGCTAAAACTTCTCGTTTTCTAAAATTAACTGCACTGCCTTGTGCTGTTGTCAACCACAGAGTGAGTTCTTCAAAATACTTCTGACAACGTTGCATCTTGTCTATTCAAGCAACATATCATTGTTGCCTTGAATTTCTTAAATAACAGCTGGTTAGCTTTGTTTGATCCCTCCAAAGCATCTTATCCAGTACTAGAATGTCCATCTCTAAATACATAAAGTGTCCTCTTACCCTTCTTGAATGATCTGTTGGCTAACGTTTATTCTGGGCTTCTTCCAAGATATTGTGACTTTCTGAAATCACATTTTTTATTTATATTTACTATAACATATCTTGTGTGCTTCTATAATGGACTAATTTCAAACTCTATTAATGATTGCTGATTTGTTTCAAGTGCAGTGGTGGTTATTTTACATTTAGGATGGCTGTCTTTCGTTCATTTCTCACATCTCACTTCAGGCAGAGTAGACAATTGTTCTGTTGCTTTTTTCTCTTCAAACTAAGAGATTTTTTTCACATTTGTGCTTCTGGTGTTGATTATCACCCGGATTACTGTAATTCTTTATTGTCTGGCGTACCTCAATTCCAATTGAAAAGACTTTAGTTGATCCAGAATGTGGATGTGATGCTCATTTATAGCATGAAGAAATATTTTTATTTATTTATTTAACAGGTTTTTTATACCACCCTATCATTAATTCAGGGTGGTTTACATATAACATAGCACCAAAACCAAACTTTTACATAGAACAGGGTGTGGAACTTGGATGATTATTTGGGGCTTAAATTTATTTATTTATATTCTCTTATATACCATGCTATTCTGCATCAGTGCAGTTTACATTGAACAAGGCATTATAACTTGGAGATAACTATTTTACAGGGAACATGGGCTATGGAGGGTTAAGTGGTTTGCCCAAGACCACAAGGAGCACCTGTGGGACTAGAAACCCCAGGCCTTCTGGCCCAAGGTTGCTGTCCTCTAGTGGGATTTGAACCCCTGACCTTCTGGCCTGAAGTACCTTGCCCCAAACACTAGGCCACTCCTCCACTCCAGAAAGAACAGCTATTAACATTAAAGCAGCAATGGTTTATACAGGATGTAATTAGTTATGGGGTTGAGGGTACAGATCCATGGGGGAGATTAACTGAGATTATGTTTACAGACTGCAGTAGTTATGTTTATGCAATGTGCTCATGGAGTGGGTCCATAATATTCCATAAAGAGATAGGTTTTTGAGGCTTTTCTGTAATCTGATATGTCCTTGATGGCTCGTGTTGTTGTAGATAGCTCTTTCCATAGTGGAGGAGCATACAGTATATAGAGAAAGCTCTTTTACAAGTTGATTGCTTGGCTTTCATCTTGCTTGTAGGGATGTCCAAGGTGTTGTTATTGAATGACTATGTTGCTCCTCTGCTTGCAGAACAGCATTGGCTTCCATTTGGTTTCCATTTGTAAGTCAAATTCATTTAAAAATATTAAAACTCATCTCTCTTATTATATAGGGATCTCTATTTATCTTAACTCTCGCTTAATTCTGTACTGCCCAATATGATCCTTTAAATCCTCCCAGAAAAATTATTGAACAGTTCCTTCCAAATATAGATTAAGACTATCTTTCTCTAAAAAGTTGCATTTAGCTATCAGGCACCCCAGTTCTAGAATCAAAACATGGCTGTGTGCTCCGACTTTTGATTTTGATTAATTTTTGGAAGGCTCAGTTGAAAGTCAGTCCCGGTTGATATTCTTTTATACATCTTCCCTCCTGTGTGTGTCATTCTAATTGTGCTTTTTACCCTATAATTGTAACTCTAATCTACCCTCTCTTGGGCCTTCTCTTGTTTTTTGTAAACTACTATGACGTAGAAGTCGAACAGCGGCATATCAAATCCTTTTAAATAAATAAATACTCTGTTACTCTTTGCTAGGGTCAACAATAAGCAGCATAAGCAACTGTATAGAGGTTCAGATTTTGAAAGAAGTAAATACTGTGCCTCAGAGGAATATGTTGTCACATGCTTTAGGTCTGATTCCCAGTATTCTTTCAAAGGGGCAAAGTATGCTGTCTTGTCGTATACCCTTGCTGATTGTAAACCATTCTGTTTCTCCTTATTCTGTTCGAACTGTTGCATCTTGCTGAATGTAAAGGTTGTGCATGAGAATTATTAGATGTTCTGGTATACCCATGCTTCTTAATGTGGCCCAGGGTTTCTGATAATTTACACAGTCAAAGGCCTTGCTGTAGTCAATAAAACACATGTAGATATTCTTTTGATATTTTTTTGTCTTTTCAAGGATTCATCTCACATCTGGGATGATGTCTCTCATTTCTCGCCCTTTCCTGAACCCTGCTTGCACTTCAGGCAGTTCTCGTTGCAGGTATGGCTGTAGTCTCCACTGTACGATCTTGAGTAGAATCTTGCTGGCATGTGGGATCAGAGTGGTTGTGTGATAATTTCCACAGTTAGTTGAATCAACTTTCTTCAGTATTGGTATGAACACAGATCTTTTCCAGTCAGTTGGCCATGATGTTGACTTCCAAATTTCCTGGAAAAGCCTTGTAAGTATGGTAACAGCTGCATCTGATTGCTGTAATACTTCAGTGAAAATGCCATCAATTCCTGGTGCTTTGCTTTTTGATAATGCTTTCAATGCTGTTTCGACTTCTTTCATCACCAATTCCTGATCATAAGGAAGAGGTACTAAAGGGAAAAAAAGAAACCATTTACAATTATTTTATAAAGCTGCAAAGATATGAGTATATGAAAATAGGAAATAGAAGAACAAAAAGATTAAATCATGTGACTTAGCAAGAAGTCAAGAAAAAAATCTGAAAAAACAGGAAGAAAGAGAAGAAAAACAGACTGTTTCACTAATTAAGACATGTAAATAAAATATTGTAAAAGAGTTTAATCTGATAAACAAGTGAATAATGAAAAATATTGCAAAAAAATAAACAAGAAAGCTATATCAACCCCATAACTTTAAATATATGAATTCACTGGCGGTAAATGTATAAGTGCAACCACTGAATATACATGTGTAACTTTATATGAATAACTTATCTGTATAGTTTTTTTGAAATACATTTCACAAAATGCTCTGCAGGCTATTCAGGTTAGTGCTGCTCAATATCCGTGGGTGCGACCGTTACACACCCCGATGCTAACCAATTAGCATCAGGGAGTGCTGGGGCATTCCCGGGTAGCACCTGCCTTTAACCAGATAGTGGCAATATTCCAGTACTGCAGTGAAGTGCAGGAAACGCCGGCCTAACATTTACCACGGACGTTAACTGGGCAGTGGCTGAATATCGCACTGCCCAGTTAGCTTTGCGGCAATCTGCGCAACCCAGATATTCAATGCTGCAGCCCGGATATGGCCCCATGTTGAGTATCTGGGTTTAGAGATCAGTGCCGGCAACTAGCCGCTTTAGTAGTGCTAGCCACCGGCGCTGAATATTGGGCCCAAAATACAGTATGTAAGGAGAAAGCAAAACAGACATTTGAATTAAGTTTTCCTGTCAGGATCTGTGCTTGTTTGTCTGTATTTTCCATTAATTTTTACCAGATGGCATAAAGATCAATTTCTTCATTTTCTCACTTCATACTTCTAAATGGAAATAAAATTAGTAGATAGCTCAGCTTGGGAGTTGGTGTAACTATGCATATGTACAATCTGTGTGACCATGTGTATTTTATAAAGAATATGTGCACTTTGTGACTCGACCCATACTCTATCCAAGAACACACCTAACACAGTAACATAGAGGGTCATTTTAAGAGTCTTAGTCATGATTGGATGTCGAGATGGAGACGTCACAGGAGCCATTTTATAAATGATTTTTTGAGACCTCTATGGTGCTGGGAAGTCCAAGTAGGCAGGGGGCGGGGTGGAGGAGCAAAGAACTTAGATGTCTCAGTTCAATTTAGAAATATCTGTAGGCACATCCTTGTTTATACCTGCTCCAGGCATAAACAGGTATCAGGAAAGTGTTTGTTGTGGCCTTAAAACATCCAAAGAGTGTATAGAAGATGGAGAATTAAGTGACTAGTCTAAGTTCACAGAGGCCTACACTGCGATTTGATCCCTGGCCACTCTGCACCTAACACAGTACTTTAACCATTAGGCTATTAGATGTCCTTGTTCTGAAAAGTTATTCTGGGGACATCTATGTAGACGTCTCCATCGATGTTTATATTGGGCACATCCCGGTTTCTGAAATCGTGCCTGAACTTGCATGTACCTGCCTTTTTTCTGATGATTTAGCTTTGATGTCCCAGATTGCACTTGGATATCCTTTGTAAAATGGGCCATATAGTAAATAATGGAATATAAAGACCAGTATAGCCCATCAAGTCTGCCTAGTAAGGTTGTAGGCTGGTGACTGTTCAGAAACTAATGTCTAAAGCAAACAGCAAGGCTTCCTGTTACAAACCAAAGCATGAACCAAACAAGATGGACTGTTTTTCTGCTATAACTCAGCTTGAAACCTGCAGATCAAGCAATTCTGTAAGGTTATGTATCATATAGTTGAGCTATTGTTTATGACTACGTGCTAGAGACTGTGTTACTGGGCCTAGGATTTTCAACAATGTATGCATCTGCATACCAGCATCTTTCCTGCACCATGGACCTTTGGAGAAGGACCACCTGACCACTGTTACAGGATTCAATGAAGATGACATACAGTATCTGAGCTGTTCCTCACAGATCCAATAGACTACGTAAAGCTAAGCTTTCAGACTTTACAATTGGCTGTTTTTTTAATACAAAGTTTAATTTTTGGCTATAAGTTTAGGAATATTCAGACTGCCTACATTCTTTGCATAGCCTTTAAATCAGATATCTGAGTGTGCTCTCAATTCATATATGGTCTACTGGCCAGGGACACTTGTGATATATAGCTACTTGGAACTGAAGTACACATTTGCTTTTAGATTTGCAGAGACCTGGTCTACTTAAGTCTCCTACTTAATTTTGCAGCAAAGGTATACATTTTAAGGTTACAGGGTCCTTTGCATAGTGGGCTGATACACAGAAGTAAGTTCTCCAGGACCAAGCAGGAAGTCACTCCTCACATATGGGTGACATCGTCGTCGATGGAGCCCTTGCGGAGCATTTCCCCAGCTTTCCAAGAAAGCCTTTGGGAATGCAGGCACGCATGCGCGGTTCCCTTCCCGCCTAAAGGTGCCATCTTGCCCAGTCTCTCTTTTTCCGTGAAGCCCACCGGACGTGTGTCCTAGTCCTCCTGGAAAATAGTTAGATTTTTTCGCGATTCCTTCGCTATTTTTTCTCCGGTTCGACGCCGGTTCCCCTCCCACCGAGTTCGGTACACCGGTATTGAGCCCGATCTTCTTTTTTCGGTTTTTGCCCTTCGTGGCTGGCGTTCGCGCCCTTTTTTTCTTTTTCCCTGGAAGGCCGGTCCTTTGACCTCGCGGGGACTCTTTTTTCCCCGATGGCTTCCAGTGGGTTCAAAAAGTGTGATCGGTGCAAGAAGCTAATGTCTCTCACCGACACACATGACTGCTGCCTTCGTTGCCTCGGTCCTGACCACGATCCTAAGATCTGTGGACCATGTGGAAAAATGTCTTCCAAGGCGTTTCGAAGTCGACAGCACCAAAAGGAAAGGCTTTTTTCTGACTCGGCCTCCGGCCGGGCCCAGACCTCGTCTGAGGCCTCGACATCTCGGGAATCGGATCCCGAGCACCGTCGGGGCTCCTCGGACAGGGGGTCCCCCGACCGGGAATGAAAGAGGAAGAAGCGGCTCACAAGGGCGTCGTCGGAAGAGGTCCCTGACTCCTCGAGAGCTAGGTCTCAGACCCCTGACCGTCGCCCCGGGCCCGTGGAACAGGAGAAGCCTCCAAAAGTACCTCGAGTGGAGCCGGAGTCTGCTGGACACGTAAGTCCTGTAGTCCTCGTGGACTCTCCTCCCAGAGAGCCGACGTCGGGCCCGGCGCCACCGGGGCCTGAGTCGGGGGCTGCTGAGTTTCCTGAGCTGGGTCTCAGGTTGACAGCCTTGGAGAGCAGACTGTCTGCCTTCATGGAACAGCAGCGGGCACTGATGGCCAGCCTGTCTGGTGCATCTGCCCCAACCACCGGGACATCGACATCGAAGTCGACCCTGGAGACCGAGCCAATACTTGAGACCATAAAGGCTCAAGGTCGACCTCGGTCGCGGTCTCCCTCGACCTCCCGTTCGGGACCGAGGGCATCGACGCCGGTGCCTTCGGCATCGGGGCGGGTGCTCACAGGTCCCGCGAGGTCGGACCCGATTCCTCATCGGAAGAGTCCGCCTGGGAGACGGAGGACGAGGAGTCCCCCGACACCTTCAGGACTCGATGCATCCCATCGGACTCACCGCAGTCTGAACCCCGGAGTAGATCCCCTCCGGAGGATACCTGGTTCTCGGAGTTCGTCCGGGATATGGCCACTGCTTTGGCTATCCCTGCGGATCCCGAGGAGGAGCCTCGAGCCGAGGAGCTCGAGGCCCTACAGTATGACTCTCCTCCGAAGGAGGCCTTTATTTTTCCAGTTCCTCCGATGCTGGAACAGCTCCTCTTCCGGATGTGGGAGGCACCGGCCTCGGCGCCGGTTCTAAGCAAGCGGGTCGATTCTATCTATCGACTCCGGAAGAGCCCTGGCTTTCAAAAGGCGCAGCTACCACACCATTCCATGGTGGTGGAATCGACCATGCATCGCCTGAAAAGTCAGAAGATGCACTCCGCGGTGCCCCCTGACAGGGAGGCCCGGAACCTCGATGGTTTTGGTAGAAAGTGCTTCCAGGGCTCGATGCTTGCTTGCCGTGTCCAGTCTTACCAGCTGTACATGGGCATGTACTTGTGAGACCTGGCCAAGGAGCTGGCCGGGTTCTCTGCTGGTCTCTCCAGGGAACCCTTGCAGAGGTTCAAGTCCTTGTCCTCGGGGATCCGGGAATGCTCCAAATTTATGTCCCGCGCTGCCTACAATGGCTTCAAGGCTTCGGCCCGTGTTGTGGCAGCCGGCATCGCGGCTCGATGCCAGGCATGGCAGCAGTCATCGGACCTCGAGCCATGGGTTCAGGACAAGTTGGTCGATGTCCCTTGCCGAGGTGAGAACCTTTTTGGCAAGCCCATGACTGAGAAGGCCGCACAGCTTGAAACCGAGCACCTCACGAGGACAAGGCTGTCTAGGAAGACTTCTGCCCCTTCTTACAAAAAGAAGGGCTCGGGTAAAAAGCCCTTTTACCCAAGGAAGGGCACTGCCTACAAACAGTACCCACAGTACCAGGCCGCCCAAGCTGCCCCTCAGGGTCAGCAAGCCAAGGGGCAGGGTAATGGGCCCTGTAGGCAGAGGACTCCCAAGCCTCCGGCCCCTGCTCCCACTCAGCAGGGTGGGGGTTTTTGACTCCTTAGGCATAGCCTCTCCGTCCCTGCTCTCCCAACCCTGCACAGGAGGTCGCCTCGCCTTGTTTGCCCACAAGTGGCCACTCATCATTGGAGACAGTTGGGTGTTAAGCATAGTCCACAAGGGCTATCTGCTACACTTCCAACAGCTGCCTCCTCCATACTTTCCAGGGTAACCTCCAAGGCCTCCCCTGCACACAGATCTTCTCCTCCAGGAGCTCCAAGGTCTGTTGGTGGACAGGACAGTGGAGCCTGTGCCTCCACACTTACAAGGTCAAGGGTTCTACTCCAGGTATTTCCTGGTACCCAAAAGAACTGGTGGACTTCGACCTATTCTAGACCTCAGAAATTTCAACAAATTCCTAGAGAAGGAAAAGTTCAAGATGCTTACTCTTGGAACACTTCTGCCCTACCTCCAGCAGGGAGATTGGCTATGTTCCTTAGATCTAAAGGATGCGTACACTCACATCCTCATTCATCCAGACCACAGAAAGTACCTCAGGTTCATTGTGGGAGGAAACCATTATCAGTACAGAGTACTGCCTTTTGGCCTCACCTCCGCTCCCAGGGTCCTTACCAAATGCCTGGCAGTGGTGGCGGCCTACCTAAGAAATCAGGGAATCTTTGTCTTCCCCTATCTGGACGACTGGCTCATCAGGGGTCAGACATGCCAGGAGGCCAGACAAGCCACCCTCAGAACTATTGCTCTTCTTCAAAGCCTGGGGTTTGTAATAAACTTCGCAAAGTCCACTTTGCTCCCCTCCCAGAACTTGGAGTTCATAGGGGCGAGGTTGGACTCTCTGCTGGCAAAGGCATTCTTGCCAGAAGACAGAGCCCAAAGACTGATAAACTTGGCAAGCCAGTTTCTCAGCAGGTCACTGGTCTCCGCCAGACTCTGCCTGAGGCTTTTTGGCCACATGGCTTCGACAGTACATGTGACCCCCAATGCCAGGCTCCATATGAGGCCTGCACAGTGGTGCCTTTGGACTCAGTGGTCACAGGCCACAGGCAGCCTCAGAGACAGGATAAGGGTATCCAGACAATTTCTGAACTCCCTCAGCTGGTGGCTGCACCCACCTAATCTGCTGCAAGGGGTGCCTTTTCAGATTCCTGGGTTCACAGTGGTGTTGACCACGGACGCCTCCCTGCAGGGCTGGGGAGCTCATTGTCTAGGCAAGTGCACCCAGGGCCTGTGGTTTCCTTGGGAAGCCGCACAGCAAATCAATCTATTGGAACTCAGGGCGATTCGGTTAGCCCTCAAAACTTTCTCTCCAACCCTGGCTCATCAGTCTGTCCTAGTTCAAACAGACAACCAGGTAGCCATGTTCTATGTGAACAAGGAGGGCAGAACTGGGTCCAGGTTCCTTTGTCAGGAGGTACAGGACCTTTGCTTGTTTGCTCTCAGGCACAACATGCTCCTCAAGGCTGTGTATCTCCCTGGCCAGGAAAACTACCTGGCCAACAGGATGAGCAGGATTCTACAGCCCCACGAGTGGCAGCTCCATCCTTTGGTGGTTCAGAAGATTTTCCTGAAATGGGGACTTCCATCCATAGATCTGTTTGCCAGTCCACTGAACAAACAGCTGCCAAAGTTCTGCTCCAGGCAACCGCATCCTCTGCGGATAGCAGCAGATGCTTTTCTGATTCCATGGTCTCAGGGCCTCCTGTATGCATTTCCTCCCACGCCCTTGGTGGTCCGGGCCCTGTTCAAGATTCTTCAGGACAAGGCCTCGGTCCTGCTGGTAGCTCCCAGGTGGCCGAGACAGCCTTGGTTCCCTCTTTTGCTTCAGCTGGCTGTGGTTCCTCCACTGCCTCTGGGGTTGCAACCCGACCTTCTCTCTCAGGACCAGGGTTCCCTTCAGCACCCCAATCTCAAAGCTCTCAATTTGATGGCCTGGAGGCTGCAAGGGTAGTTTTGGCTCCCTGGGGCCTACCTCAGGAAGTTGAGGAGGTTGTCCTAGCCTCTAGGAAACAGTCCACTAGGAAAACCTATGCTCTCAAATGGAAAAGATTTTCTGTGTAGTGTCAGCTACGTACAGAGGATCCTTTCTCCTGTACTGTACCAGTAGTGCTTCAGTACTTACTGCACTTATCAAATCAGGGACTTAAGTCCAATTCTGTTCAGGTCCACCTCTCAGCCCTAGCAGCTCACCACTCACTGGTGGAAGGACATTCTCTGTCGGTTCACTCCTTGGTGTCCTGGTTTCTCAGAGGCTTGCTTTTGCTCAAGCCTCCAATCCGTCCTCCTGCTCCTGAGTGGTAGTTGAATGTGATCTTGCAGCAACTGACTCGCCCACCTTTTGAGCTGATGGCTACTTGTCCTCTACGCTTCCTGTCCTGGAAGACACTCTTCTTGATAGCCCTAACCTCGGCCAGGCGAGTGAGTGAGCTTCAGACCCTGGTCTGTGACAGGCCTTACACCCACTTCTATAGGAACAGGGTAGTCCTTAGGACTCATCCAAAGTTCCTCCCAAAAGTTGTCTCCTCCTTCCACCTTAACCAAGAGGTGGTTCTTCCAACATTCTTCCCTAGGCCTCATGCAAGCCAGGCTGAAGCAGTTCTGCATACCCTGGACTGTAGGAGAGCCTTATGCCCGTAGCATGGGAAATAAGATCCCTGAAGTTGAAGCTTTGGTGGGAGCGGCTGACTTGGATTTGGTGGCAGTTACAGAAACATGGTTCACAGAAAACCATGACTGGGATGTAACTATACCTGGCTATACTTTATTCAGAAAGGACAGGGTAGGAAGAAGGGGAGGAGGAGTGGCACTATATGTAAAAACTACTATTAAAGATTTGGAATTACAGAGCTTAAAAGGGAGAGAGGAGGCATTGTGGGTTAAACTAGAAAGAGGGAAAGAGAAATCTATTTGCATTGGTGTGATATACAGACCTCCCTCACAAGAGGAAGAGGTGGACAGAGAGTTAATTGAAGACATACACAGCATTGCTAGGAAAGGGGAAGTGCTACTGCTAGGAGATTTCAATATGCCAGATGTTGATTGGCACATTCCTGCTGCAGTATCATCTAGAAGTAAGGAGATCCTGGATTCTCTACAGGGAGAACTATTCAGGCAATTGGTAACAGACCCCACACGTGAAGGGGCCATACTGGACTTGGTGCTTACCAATGGTGAAAGTGTTTCTGATGTTGTAGTGGGAGATCATTTTGCATCCAGTGATCACCAGATGGTGTGGTTCAGTATTAGGACTAAGGCTGTTAGAATCCATTCCAAGGTGAAGATCTTAGACTTTAGGAAGACTAACTTTGCGAAGATGGGCCAATACCTCAGGGAGTCGTTAGTGGGATGGGAACAGCTGGGGGATGTAGAAAAACAGTGGGCAAAACTGAAAGGGGGTATTTTAAAGGCAACCAACCTTTTTGTTAAAATGGTAAATAAAGGCAAAAGGAACAGGAGACCGCTATGGTTTTCGAAGGAAGTAGCTGAAAAAGTGAAGAAAAAGAGGGAGGCCTTCATGAAATACAAGAGATCACAGAGAGAGGAAGACAGGCATCTGTATTTGGAAAAACTTAGAGAAGCTAGCAAAGTAGTCAAGAAGGCAAAGATTCAAAAGGAGGAGGAAATAGCCAATGCAATAAAATGGGGGGATAAGACATTTTTCAGATATATTAGTGAGAAGAGGAAGGGCAAAAGTGGTATTGTCAGACTCAAGGGTGCAGGGGGGGAATATGTAGAAGCTGATAAGGATAAAGCGGAATTGCTTAACAAATATTTTTGTTCTGTGTTCACAGATGAAGAACCAGGAGCAGGACCTCAGAAAACACCCACAAATAAGAACAGAAGCGAGGGACATCTTGAACAATTTTCAGAAGACTGTGTTTGTGAGAAACTAGCTCAACTTAAAGTAGACAAAGTGATGGGACCGGATGGGATACACCCTAGAATACTGAGGGAACTTGGGGACGTTCTAGCAACTCCACTGACTGACCTTTTCAATGCCTCGTTGGAGTCGGGAGTGGTGCCAAAGGACTGGAGAGAGGCTCATGTGGTGCCTTTACACAAAAGCGGAAGTAAGGATGTGGTTGAAAACTACAGGCCGGTTAGTTTAACTTCAGTGGTGAGTAAATTATTGGAAACGCTGCTGAAAGAGAAAATAGTGAGGTTTCTGGAGTCCAGCGGATTACAGGATCCGAGGCAGCATGGATTCACCAGAGGCAGGTCTTGTCAGACAAATCTGATTGATTTCTTTGACTGGGTGACCAGGGAGTTGGACCGAGGGAGAGCTCTAGATGTGGTGTATTTAGATTTCAGTAAAGCCTTTGACACTGTTCCTCACAGGCGACTTATAAACAAACTGAGCACCCTAGGGATGGACCCTAAAGTTACTGCTTGGGTGGGAGGCGACAAAGAGTACAAGTAAATGGAGCTCACTCTGAGGAGAAGGATGTTACCAGTGGTGTGCCCCAGGGATATGTCCTTGGTCCGATTCTTTTTAACATCTTTGTTAGTGATATAGCGGAAGGGCTGTCGGGTAAGGTTTGCCTCTTTGCGGATGATACCAAAATCTGCAATAGAGTAGACACCCAGGAAGGTGTAGATAACATGAGGAGGGATCTAGCTAAGCTTGAAGAATGGTCTAGAATTTGGCAGCTGGGATTTAATGTTAAAAAATGTAAGGTCATGCATTTGGGCTGCAGCAATTCAAGGGAGCAATACAGTATAGGAGGTGAAGTACTTTTGTCCACTAAAGAAGAGCGGGACCTAGGCGTGGTTGTGTCTGATGATCTTAAAGTAGCTAAACAGGTAGAAAAGGCGACGGCAAAAGCTAGAAGGATGCTTGGGTGCATACGGAGAGGAATGGCTAGCAGAAAAAAGGAGGTGATAATGCCTCTGTATAAGTCTTTGGTGCGACCTCATTTGGAGTATGGTGTGCAATTCTGGAGACCGCACCTTCAAAAGGATGTGAACAGGATGGAGTCGGTGCAGAGGGTTGCTACTAAAATGATTAATGGGCTTCATTTTAAAGCATATGAAGACAGACTTAAGGATCTTAATATGTACACCTTAGAGGAAAGGCGGGATAGAGGTGATATGATTGAGATGTTTAAATACCTCCGTGGCATAAATGTTCAGGGAGAGAGCCTCTTTCAATTGAAAGCAAGTTCTGCTACGAGGGGACATGGGATGAGGGTGAAGGGAGATAGATTCAGGAGTGATATGCGGAAATATTTCTTTACGGAAAGAGTAGTGGATCCGTGGAATAGTCTCCCAGTGGAGGTGGTAGAGATGAGGACAGTAACTGAATTCAAAAAAGCATGGGACCAACACAGAGGATCTCTAAAGGTAAAAAGTGGACTGTTGTAGTTATGGAAGGACAGACTAGATGGGCCTTGTGGTCTTTTTCTGTCATCATGTTTCTATGTTTCTATGTTTCTTATCCTTCTACCTTGATCGTACGCAGGGGCATAGAAGGGCTACTCAGCTCTTCATATCTTTTCACCCTAATAACTTGGGGTTAGCTGTGTCCAAGCATACCTTGTCCACCTGGGTAGCTGACTGTATCACCTGGGCTTACAGGGCGGCTGACCTTCCTTTGCAGGGTCGGATCACGGCCCATCGTATCAGGGCAATGGCTGCCTCAGTGGCTCATCTCCGCTCTGTACCGTTGGTGGACATCTGCAGGGCTGCAACTTGGTCCTCAAGCCAGACTTTTGTGGCCCATTACTGCCTGGAGAGGGAGTCCCGTAGGGATAGTGCTTTTGGCCAGGCAGTACTCTGGAATCTCTTTGAGGTTGAGGCAACTCCTGCCCTCCAGCCCTCTGTTGGGCTACCGGTGGAGGTTCTGTCAGTGGAAAGCCTTTCTTTGATGCTGGGACTAGAGGGAGTTCTCTTGTTCAGCCTGGGTTCCTGGTAGCCCAGAGCTAGGGAGTCACCCATATGTGAGGACTGACTTCCTGCTTGGTCCTGGAGAAAGAGTAGTTACTCACCTGTAACAGGTGTTCTCCAGGAGCAGCAGGAATCAATCCTCATAACCCTCCCTCCTCCCCTGGGAGTTGCAGTTGTACATAGTTTATTTTTACATTTTTGTGTGCTGTTTTTTAGCTATGTCATTTGACTGAGCAAGATGGCACCTTTAGGCAGGAAGGGAACCGTGCATGCGTGCCTGCATTCCCAAAGGCTTTCTTGGAAAGCTGGGGAAATGCTCCGCAAGGGCTCCATCGACGATGATGTCACCCATATGTGAGAACTGATTCCTGCTGCTCCTGGAGAACACCTGTTACAGGTGAGTAACTACTCTATTTCAGTTTGAACTTTTCAGTTTCCATTGTTCTGTTTCAAGCCTGCTTCACAGGATGTGGCTAATTGAACCAACTCTGCAACCTGACCAAGTTACCTGATCCTGTTCTGCTCTTCACAGCTCCAAGATACTACAGAAAGCTAAGCTTTCAGACTTTACAATTGCCTGTTTTTTTAATATAAATTTTAATTTTTGGCTATAGGTTTTTAGGAATATTCAGATTGCCTACATTCTTTGCATAGCTTTTAGATCAAATATCTGAGAGTGCCCTCAGTTCATATAAGGCCTATTGGCCAGGGACATTTACCTTCCCACCCACCCTAACCCTCACTCCTCCCGCCCCAGGGTTGCATTGCCTATATAATTATCATATACATTGACATCTGTCCTTTAATTAGGTGTTATACCCACCTTTTCTCCTTTTTTTCCTTCTCCTAGGACTGCTTTATAATAGTCTTAATCAGCATGTTGTTTATTCAATGCAATTTTATTTATTTATTTAACAGTTTTTCTATACCGCCTTTTCATTTAATCAAGGCAGTTTACAATAATTTTAACTTATACAAAGAACTTGCAAATTTAGGTAATAACAGAGAACTTTTAAATTTAAACATTTAAAGGTTAGCTTTTACAAAATACTTTCAAATTTAGACAATAACAGTGAACTTGCAATTATAAGCTGTAACACTATAACTTTGATACACTTAAAAGTCTCTTAAAGCATCAATTCCTCTTACATACATCTTAGTGAGTGTACTGGTGAGGTAGATTTGTGTAGATGGTTTTGCTTGTGTAAGTCGGCTTGTAGGGGTCTTCGTTGAATTGTTCAATGAATAGAATAGTTTTGAGCAACTTATGGAAATCTTTCATATCAGTTGTTGATCTTAAATTTTCTGGGAGGGCATTCCAAATAGCAGGGGCAGCAAGAGAGAAGGCTCGCATGGATGTGGATTTATTGGTTTTTGTGAATAGACTGGGGGTTGGTATAGTGTTTTTGGTGCTGTTTCTGTCTGGTCTGTTGCTTGCTTTGGTTTCGATGAGCTCTTGTAGTATTTCAGCTGACATGTTGTTTTTAATTTTGAAGATGGTGAGTGCTAATTTATATTTTGCCCTTGAAGAGATTGGGAGCCAGTGCAGATCTTGTAGTATGGGAGTAATGTTGTCTTTTATTGAAGCGCCTGCAATGATACGGGCAGCAGTGTTCTGGACTATTTGAAGGGGACGAGTAGAGTGTTTAGGTAGACCTTGATAGAGGAGATTGCAGTAATCCAACACAGGTGTAATGATGGTCTGGCATACTGTGCGGAAATGTTCTTTATTGAGGAGCTGTTTTAGTCTCTGTAGCATTGCTAGTTTGAAGAAGGCTGTTTTGGACATCTTGTTGATGTGCGGTTGGAGGGTAAGTTGTTTGTCTAGAATCACTCCAAGATATCGAACTTCATCTCTTATTGTAATCGGTATATTAGAGATGTTGATGGAAATAGGAGGAGTGAAAGTGGGATCCCTTGTAATGATGATTGCTTCAGATTTCTTTATGTTGATATTTAGATTGTTGTTGGTAAGCCAGGTCGTTATTTCTTGAATACATGTTGATATAGTGGTATAGTCAGGGGCGTCCAGGTATATAGGGGTATATGCCACGATATCGTCAGCATATATGGAATATTGCATCTTGTATTTGTTAAATATTTTGCATATGGGCTGAATTAGATGTTGAACAGAAGAGCAGATAGTGAGGAGGCTTGGGGTACTCCTTGAGTTGTATGGAAGGGTGCTGAGGTGAGGTTACCGGATATTACTCTTTGCTGTCTGTCTTCAAGATATGATTGAAACCATTTGATGGTGGTGTCTCGGAGGCCAATCTCCATTAGGCGCTTCAATAGGATGTGATGGGAAACTGTGTTGAAGGCTGATGATATATCAATAAAAATTAGTAGGAAGCCCTTCTTTATCTTGTCTATTCCTTTGATTATATTATCGAATAGATGTGTGAGGAGTGTCTCGACACTATGATTTGGACGGAATCCGTGCTGGTGGGGATCCAGTGGGGCATATTCGTTGATATGATCTTGGAGCTGTCTCTGAACAATTTTTTCTGTTATTTTTGCCAGGAATGGAATAACTGTGGTGCTTTCATTCTAAGAAGAATCATTTGGAACCTAAGATCTTGCCCTATATCCTTCAAGTTAGCAGCTATGCATAAAGAATTGACTCTATTAAGCACACCTTTTCTAGGGTACAAACTGAACAAAATCCACCACCACTCCCACAAAGAATCAAACAGCCCAGGAACAAATTGATCACAGTGGGCTCTGGTAGGTTGCGACATGTAACACGGAGACACCCTCTACATCAAGAGATATCCCTGCATAATGCCTTCTCTGCCTTGGATAATAAGGGTGCCCAATCTGTGGAAACTGAAATGCTTGTATATGAGAGAGTCAATGCCCGGTCTACTGATAATGCACCAAATATGAAGAAAACAAAATCACAGAATAGAAAACTACTACTACTTTGAGATTCCATCATCAGAAGCATCAACTTGGGGACACAGTTCAAAGGAGAGAAGATGTTCATATGCCTCCCAGGCTCTTTAGCCAGCAGGAATACGAACCAAATTGTTAGTATAGTTAGTGCAAAAAGTGAGCACTCCAAAATTTATGTTGTCATCCACTTGGGTACAAATGACCTGGCTAGAAACAGTGCCTCTGCAGTTCAGAAGGACTTCCAGACTCTGGGAGAGAAACTCAAGCCCATTGTTAACACTATAGCATTCTTAGAAGTTGATAAGGGGTCAGAAAGGCTGCATCACATAAAGAACAGGTTTACATGGCTCCAAACCTGGTGCAGACAAAAAGGATTTTGATATACAGGCGACTGGGGAAACAGATGGATCAACAAGAGACTATACTGTGCTGATGGACTACATCTCTCTGTCACAGGGAAAAGGATCCTAAGTGAAAAATTCAAGCAGTATGTGGATAGGCATTTAAACTAGAGAAAAGGACAAGTTCAAGATGTCTCAGCAAAAGCATAATAACATTGGAAACAGCCACACTTTTAAACCAGACATCAATGGCAAGAAGATGTGAAGTGTGGCAACAAAACTTTTTTCAGGTATATTCGGGAAAGGAGGAAAATAGGTGGAATTGCAGGACTCAAAAGTGCATGGAATGGATTTGTAGAAAGTGACATTGAAAAAGCGAAAATGCTAATCAAATACTTCTGTTTTTATTAAAGAAAATCCTGGAGAAGGACCACCTGTGATTGACAAATATCCAAATGGGAATGGGGTAAATACCACACCATTCACAGAAGATGATGTGTTAGAACAGCTTGCAAAACTGAAAGTGGACAAGGCCATGGGACTGGATGAGATACATCCCAGGATACTGAAAGAGTTCAGAGAGGTTCTTGCAGGGCCATTAAATGAGTTTTTAGTAGATCCTTGGAGACAGGAGAAGTTCCACAGGACTGGAGAAGGGCTGATGTGGTACCTCTTTATAAAAGTGGTAATAGGGTAGAAATGACAAACTACAGGCCAGTAAACCTTACCTCAATGGTGGGAAAAGGAATGGAGGCACTCCTGAAAGAACCAATAATGGACTTTCTTGAGGCAATATGGTTTTACCAAAGATTGATCTTGCCAAACAAATCTGATCAAGGACCTGTGATGGATGTGATCTACCTAGATTTCAGCAAAGACTTTGATACTGTTCCTCATAGGAGGCTTACCAATTAACTCAACAGCTAGGGAATGGGTCCCAAAGTGGTGAACTGAATCAGGAATTGATTGACTGACAGATGACAGCAGGTGATGGTAAACCAAACTCACTCGGATGAAAGGAAGGTGATTAGCGGTGTGCTCCAGGGTTCTGTCCTGGGACCAGTACTGTTCAATGCATTTGTGGGTGATATTGCTGAAGGACTGAATGGAAAAGTCTGTCTTTTTGCAGATGACATGAAAATTTGCAACAGAGTAGACTCCCCTGAAGGAGTGAATAACATGAGGAAAGATCTACAAAAGCTGGAAGAATGGTCTAATGCTTGGCAGTTAAGATTTAATGTGAAGAAGTGCAGTGTCATGCACTTGGGTAGCAGAAATCCAAGGGAATTATATGTGATAGAGGGCAAGAGGTTGGTGTGCACAGACCAGGAGAAGGACATCGGAATGATTGTTTCTGAGGATCTCAATGTGGCGAAACAGTGTGACAAGGCGGTGCCAAAGCCAGAAGGATGCTGGGTTGCATACAAAGAGGAATTACCAGCAGAAAGGAAGAGGTACTAATGCCACTGTACAAGTCACTGGTGAGACCTCACTTGGAATATTGTGTTCAGTTTTGGAGACCATATCTTGCAAAGGATAAAAAAAGAATGGAAATGGTTCAGAGGAAGGCGACCAAAATGATTTGGAGCCTGCATCAGAAGACGTATGAGAAGAGACTTGAAGACCTAAATATGTACACTCTGGAGGAGAGGAGGGACAGGGGAGATATGATACAGACCTTTAAATACTTAAAGAATATTAATGAACAAACAAACCTCTTCCAAAGAAGGGGAAGCTGTAAAACTAGAGGGCATAACATGAAGTCTGTGGTTGGACTGTGGTTATTTAATGTTTTTATTAATGATAGGGTGGAAGGAATGGGAAACAAAACTATTGATAGATTAAATCAGGCTGTATCACAGATGTAAATATGTAACCGGGCTCACAGGTTTTATAAAGGGATATAGAGTAAACACCATAAGGAAATGGTCACAGACTTGTCCGATAGGATTTACTGTAGACAAGTGTATATAAATGCACGTGAGACAATAGTAGGCAGGTGCAATAAAATTTGGATGGGGAAGTATTTGCTAAATCTAACCAGGAAAGACAACAAAGTATATTTTTTCTTCTAACTTGCATTTTATTGGGTGCTTCCTTCTTCTTGAAATATCCATGCAAGTGTCTGATTTTTTTTAGAAGGACAACATTATATTTTTGTTGATCCCTTGCAGAGGAAAGGGCAAAATTAATCTGATTTACATCTTATGCATTCATTTGATTAGACTTTGGTATGGGATGGCTTTTTAGTGATAAGCGGACTAAATGATTGTCATTATGATTGTGTCCTAGTTTCCTTTTTACATTTTGCATTGATTCTTTCTCCCTCCATGGATCTGGGCTTGGTATGAGAAGAGTTATTTTCATTTTTGTTATTGTTACATGGAATTAATATTTATTTTGTTGTACGAAAATTGAAAACTCAAAATTCTTTTTAAAAAGTAAGTCAATGAGGCGTCCTGTTTATTATGCTTAGTTCAGACATATCCGTCACTTAACCCTCCGTTGCTTCAAGTATAATTTTAGATTGTATTTATTTATTTGATTGTTATTTATTTATTCAAGTTTTTTCCTATCCTCTCAAACTGGTCATGGCAGGTTACAAATTACATCCATAATAATAACAGATAACATAGCACAGACTGACAATACCTCATTATAACATATAATATCTATTCTTCATAAAATAAAAAAAGGGAAAAAAACCAAGGCAATTGATTTCTAAAATCCTACAATGTCCATCATGTCTCAGGCAAAAGGTATGTTTTCATCACCTTCCAAAAATATAAAAGATTGTCCATAGAACAGAAAAGGTTTTAGTATTCCATTCCACAGTAATAGTAGAGTGCATGAATAAGCATTACGACGTACGCATTCAAGATGAAAATGTTTGCAAGAAAGAACCACTAGCAAACAATCTGATTGAGACCTCAAAGTATGGACTGGGGTATACTTTTGCAATTTAAGTACAAAATAAGTTGGAAGCTGACCATAAAAATATTTTAAAAACAAAACAAGAATTTTAAAGATACAGTGCTTCTCAATCGGTAACCAATGAAGCAAATGTAAATAAAGAGAAACATGATCTCTAGGCCTGAAATAAAAAATCGATCACACAGAGGCATTCTCTATCCTTTGTAATCGCTTTGTTGATTTTGCAGTCAATCAATAAAATAGAGAGTTAAAATAATCAAGCCTTGATGTTTGAAATGCATATACAACATCAAGGCTTGATTGCATGTTGTAACATGTCAGATTGTGAAAAAAAATTGACGACTTATATAATTGTCACACTCTGGGGACAGAGAAATACCTACTGTACCTGATTGTAACTCATCTTGAACTACTAGTGAAAAGGCATGAACTAAATACTAAATAAATCAATCAATCCCTGGCCTTTCCAGTAGAATCTGTGAAAGATCTGGGGGTCTTTGTTGATCCTTTGTGGAGTCTGCAACAACACATCACTCAGGTAGTTAATTCCTCTTTTTTCAAACTACGCATAGTGAGGAAATAATGTCCTTTTAGGTACAGTATGTTTCACATCAGGCATCATCATTTATTGTTGAGGGTCGGTCAGTCTGTCCGTCCATCTGTCCATCTGATACGCACTTACAAACCCAGCCACTTTAAAATGCACTCTAAAGACACAATAGACAAATTATCCTTTAATCTGTTCATAAGTTAACCAATATAACCAGCAGAACCATAACTGTAAATAGTTGATGTTAAACTATTAAATGATATTGTACTGTTTACTGTTCTTGTTTCTTGTAAAACAGTTTGCTGATCGGGCCCCTGTTACACATTTGTTAATTGTGAACCTCTTTGAAATGTAGAAAGGCGGCATAGAAATAATTTTAAATAAATAAAATATTTATTTGTTTCTGTTCATTTTTGCATGCATAAACAAACAGATGATTACAAAGTAAATTATTGTGACATGCCAGCAGGAATCCTCATATCCCACCAGGAAAGATTGTCTAGACCAATTGGTGGTGCAGCGTGAGTAATGGTGGGAGTCCTCAGCCCATGCTGCTGAAGATTAGGCCAGAGCCATAGCAACATAATGTGAAATGATAGTGAGAGTCACCAGTTCTTGCCAGGAACCTGTAGGCCAGAGCCTCATAAGCACAGTGTGGAGTATCAGCAGGAGTCCCAAGCTCCTGCAGACGAGGATCAGGCCACAGCAATAGTCCACCGCTTCTCCCAACCCAGACCACTTAAGCTGACTAAATTAGGACAAGACAGAAGGAAGTGGAACAGAAAAAGGAGGGGTACATAAGAACATGAGATATGCCATACTGGGTCAGACCAAGGTTCATCAAAGCCCAGTATCCTGTTTTCAACAGTGGCTAATCCAGGTCACAAATACATGGCAGGTTCCCAAAAAGTACATAGGTTCCACAATGCTTGATTCCTAGCATTTTATTTGCTTTCTTGGCCGCTGCTGCACACTGGTTGGAGGGTTTCAAAGGTATTATCCACGATGACACCTAGATCCTTTTCCTGGATAGTGGCTCCTAACGTGGAACCTTGCATTGTGTAACCATAGTTTAGGTTGTGCTTTCTGAGGTGCATAACTTTGCACTTGTCCAATAACATTTCATCTGCCATTTGGATATCCAGTCTTCCAATTTATCAAGGTCCTCTTATAATTTTTCACAATCCTCTTGTGTTTTAACAACTTTGAATAATTTTGTGTCATCTACAAATTTGATCACCTCACTAGTTATTGCCATTTCCAGGTCATTTATCAATATGTTAAAAAGGAGCAGGCCCAGCACAGATCCCTGGAGTACTCTACTATTCGCCTTTCTCCATTGAAAAAAATGGCCATTTAGCCCTACTCTCTGATTTCTGTCTTTTAATCAGTTCCTGATCTACAGTACTACACTGCATCCTATTCCATGACATTTTAATTTCACCAAGAGTCTCTCATGAGGGACCTTGTCAAAAGCTTTCTTAAAATCCAAATACATTATATCAACCAGCTCACCTTTGTCTACCTGTTTATTCACACCTTCAAAAAAATATAATAGATTAGTAAGACAAGATCTTCCTTGGCTAAATCCATGTTGGCTTTCTCCCAATAAACCATGGCTATCTACATGTTCAGTAATTTTATTCTGTATTCTGGTTTCTCTCTCACTTGGTTTGCAGCTTGTTGTGCTGTGAGGGCTTGTGTGCATCAGTGGTGTTGAAGGTTAAGCTATCAGTAGTTTAACTATGGGCAGCGTCTCCCAAGATGGACAGGTCTCAGCTGAGGTGCCAGACCAAGACAAACCACCCATCTGGGCAGCAGCAGAATGGGACACTGTTGGCGGTGGAGGATCACATTTCTGTGATAACGGCAACAACACTAAACTGCGTGGAAGAAAGGCCTTGCAATCTACTTCTGTATCTTGTCATCAAAACCCAATGGATAGTCACAACAAAACAAATTGCACTATAGTGCTAGAAGATGAGACCCACAGGTCGGAAGGCACTCAACTAGCTACTGGGGAGGAGCTGAAGACTTTTCAGAGTAAAGCCAGCATTTATGATGTGGTTGGATGAAAGCCCTCGGGATGTCTGATTGCTGATGTAGCTGCTCATGAAAGGAGAGTCAGAAGCTGTAAAGATGTCTTACATATCGGGACATGAAACGTACGAAGCATGAACCAAGGGAAGTTGGAGGTGGTCAAGAATGAAATGGAACATGTACAACTTGATCTAATGGGTGTCAGTGAACTGAAATGGACTGGCATTTGGCACTTTGCATCAGATGATCACATGGTCTACTATGCTGGAAATGAAAGACAAAGAAGAAATGGTGTTGCATTTATAATAAAGAAGAAACTTGCAAGAACTGTAATGAAATACAATGCAGTCAGTGAATGCTTAATCTCTGTTCGTCTATGAGGAATGCCTATCAACACAACTATAATTCAAATATATGCCCTAACAACAGCTGCAGAAGAGGAGGAAATTGATGAATTATTATGAATAAGTGCAAGCTGAAATTGACAGAACATGCAAACAAGCTTCCTGATAGTCATGGGTGACTGGAATGCAAAGGTTGGCAACAAAGAAGAAGGCAAAGTGGTTGGAAAATATGGCCTTGGCAAGAGAAAAAAAGCTGGAGAAAGACTGATAGAATTCTGCAAGACCAACAATCTATTCATCTCAAACACCTTCTTCCAGCAACACAAGTGGCGACTGTACACATGGACTTCACCCAATGGATTGTACCAAAATCAAATTGTCTACATCTGTGGAAGTCAACAATGGAAAAGCTCTATAACATCAACAAAGACAAAACCTGGAGCTGACTCTGGTACAGATCAACAACTACTAGTATGCAAACTCAAGCTAAAGTTGAAAAAGAGCAAGTCACTCATGAATGTAGCAAAATATGACCTTGAGAATTTACCACTAGAATTTAAAGACTGCCTGTAAAATCAATTTGCTGCTTTAGATACAAATAACAAAGCTCCAGAAGAGTTATGGAATGACATCAAGAAGGCTGTGTTGGAAGAAAATGAGAAGTCTCTACAAAAGGTGAAAAAGCAAAAATGGATAACGGAAGAAACTCTGAAAATTGCCCAGAAATGCAGAGAAGCTAAAGCGAAAGGAGGAAGAGAGGCAACTGTAGAACTCAACAGAGATTTCCAACGTGCACCAAGACAGGACAAGGAAAAGTACTACAATAACGCATGCAAGGAAATAGAAGCAGAAACTATTACAGGAAGAACAAGATCAGCTTTCCTAAAGCTATGAGAGTTAAAGAAAAAATTCCAACCTTGAATTGGAATGTTACAAGATGCTCAAGGTTCTATGTTGAATGATGCTGAGAAGATCAAGAAAAGGTGGAAAGAATATACAGAGTTTTTATATGATAAAGATCAAGTGGACCAACAGTTGTTTCAACCTGTACCTTATGATCCGGAACCATTGGTGATGAAAGACGTTGAAGCAGCATTGAAAGCCTTATCAAAGGACTAAACACCAGGCATTGATGGCAAGCCCCATAGAAGTATTACAACAATCTGATGCAGCTGTTACCATACTTACAAGACTCTGCTAGGAAATTTGGAAAACAACATTATGGCAACAGACTGGAAAAGATCTGTGTTTATACCAATACTAAAGAAAGTTGATCCAACTGACTGTGGAAATTATCGCACAATCGCTCTGATCCCACATGCCAGCAAGATTCTACTGAAGATTATTCAACGAAGATGACAACCATACCTGGAACAAGAATTACCTGAAGTGCAAGCAGAGTTCAGGAAAGGGCAAGGAATGAGAGACATCATCACAGATGTGAGATGGATCCTTGAAAAGACTAAAGAATACCAAAAGGATATCTATTTGTGCTTTATTGACTACAGCAAGGCTTTTGACTGTGTAAACCATGAGAAACTCTGGCCCACATTAAGAAGAATGGGCATACCAGAATACCTGATCGTTCTCTTGCACAATCTGTACATTAATCAAGAAGCAACAGTTCGAACAGAACAGGGAGAAACAGAATGATTTAAAATCAACAAAGGTGTACGATAGGCCTGAATACTTTCCCCCTACCTGTTTAATTTATATGCAGAACAAATCATCAGAGAAGCAGGATTGCATGAAGACAACAGAGGTGTGAAGATTGGTGGAAGACTCATCAACAACCTTCGCTATGCTGATGATAACACATTACTGACTGAAAGTGAAGATGATCTGAAACATTTGTTTCTCATGATCAAGGAACATAGTCTGAAAATAGGCCTGAACCTTAATATAAAGAAGGCAAATATCATGAGAACTGGCAAAATCAATAGGTTCATCGTTGATGGAGAAGAAATTGAAATCATGGACAACCTTAACCTACTTGGATCAACTATCAATAAAGATGCAACAAGCAGTCAAGAAATCTGACGATGCATTGCTCTTGGCAGAATGGCTATGAAGGACCTAAACAAGATTCTTAAGAGCAGAGATGTCTTTATACATAGATTTGACTTGTTCAAGTCATGGTATTTTCAATAACATCATATGGATGTGAAAGGTGGAAAGTGAAAAAGATAGACAGGAAGAAAATTGATGCCTTTGAATTATGTTGCTGGCAACGAATACTGCGTATACCATGGACTGCCTGAAAAACAAGCCAGTCTGTACTAGAGGAGATCAAAACTAAGCTTTCTTTAGAAGCTCAGATGACAAGACTTCATTTTTCATACTTTGGACACATCATGCGAAGAGAGTGATCATTAGAGAAAGACATCATGCTTGGCAAGATAGGAGGTCAACATAAAAGAGGAAAGCCAGCAATGAGATGGATCGATACAATAACAGCAGCTTCGGGTATCAGTCTGTCAACAATGAGCTGCCTGATTGAAGACCAAACACAATTTAGGACAACTATCCAGAGGGCTACCATGAGTCAACACTAACTCGACGGCACTTAACAACAAGAACATACTGGTTTCTACCATTTTGCCTTCTACTGACGTCAGATTCAGCAGTCTCTAGTTTACCAGATTAACCTGGAACCCTTATTGGCGTCACATTGGCCATTCTCCAATCTTCAGGTACTACAGATAATTTTAATGATAGTTCACAGATTACTAATTGTGGGTCTTCAATCTCCTATTTCAGTTCTTTCAGCACCCTCCGATATATACCATCCAGTCCAGATGATTTGCTACTCTTTAGTTTATCAAATAGTTGTAATACATCTTTTTGGTTTATCAAAATTTGTTTGAATTCTTCTGATACATCACCTTTAAATAACATATCAGGCATGGGTATCTTCCCTACATCTTCTTCAATAAAGACTGAAACAAAGAATTCATTCAGTCTCTTTGCTATGGCCTTGTCCTTCCTTAGCACCTCTTTTACCCCTCTATCATCTAATGGTCCAACTGACTCACAGGAATTTTGCTATGAATGTAATTGAAAAAGTTTTTATTTTTTATTTCTTGCTTCCATGGCAAGCTTTTTTTCAAATTCTCTCTTTGCCTGACTTATTAATGCCTTGCATTTAACTTACCAGTGCTTATGTTGTTTCCTGTTTTCATCATTTGGCTCCTTTTTCCATTTCCTGAAAGATGTTTTTTGGCTACAATATCCTCTCTGACCTCACCTTTAAATCATTCTTCAAAGACTAGGCATGAGACACCAGTTGATACTAGAGACAACAGAACCTAGACCCTCCCAGTTAATTCCCCACTGCAAGAAACTCCTTTACCTCCTGTACACTACCCCCATAACAGGCCTGAACATTTCCACACAACTCAAGACTCTAAGCAACCAAGGTTGCTGACATTGTTACTTGCTTTCTGTGAAAGTGAAAGTGCCAAAAGAGTATCTTTCAAAAAATGGAAAAAAAAGCCAAATGACAAAAATGGGAAACAACATAAGCACTGGCAAATTAGATGCAAGGTATGGATAAGGCAGGCAAAAAGAGAATTTAAAAAAAGCTTGCTGGTGAATCAAAAACACATAATAAAAACTTTTTCAAGTACATTCATAGCAAAAAACCTGTGAGAGTGTCAGTTGGACCATTAGATGATAGAGGGATAAAAGAGACGCTAAGGGAGGACAAGGCCATATGGGAATTCTTTGCTTTGGTCTTTTCAGAAGAAGATGGACAGACGTTACCCATGCCTGAAATGGTATTTAAAGGTGCTTTATTGGATGAATTGAAAGAAGTATTGATAAACTGGGAATACTGTATGTATTGCAACTATTTGATAAACTGAAGAGTAGCAAATCATCAGGACCGGATGCAGTGGTGGGTAAGGGCTAGTTTGGTCCGGTTCACGTGAACAAGTTCCTGACCGTGTTCGCCGATCCTGGCCAATGACAGCTTTGAAATGCTGGCACTTACAGTGATGGTAATCCCCCCGCCTGACAATGTATGATGGCATCAGGGGATCGTGGCATTAGGAGAAACCCCTGATGCCGTCAAACATTTTCAGGCAAGGGATCGGGCCACAGGGCAATGGCCAGATTGCTGCACCTCAGAGGAGGGCAGCGACCCAAGAATATGGCCGCTGCAATGCCTCCATGCGAGGTGTACTAACCCGACTGTCACACACGTGGAAGGGCTGGGACCGAACCGGTTCCTAGTCAGTTCAGATCTCACCACTGACAGGATGGTATACATCTGAGGGTACTGACAGAACTGAAATATAAGATTACAGATCTACTATCAGTAATCTGTGAGCTATCATTAAAATCATCTGTAGTACCAAAAGACTGCAGAATGGGCAATGTAAGGCCAATTTTTATAAAGGGTAACAGGATAATCCAGGAAATCACAGACCAGTGAGCCTGACGTCAGTACCCTGCAAAATGGTAGAAACCATTACTGAACATGCAGATAGTCATGGTTTAATGGCTTAGCCAAGGAAAGTCTCGTTTTACTAATCTGTCATGTTTTTTTAAGGTGTGAATAAACAGGTAGACAAAAGTGAGCCAGTCCATATAGTGTATCTGGATTTTCAGAAAGCGTTTGACAAGGAACCTCATGAGACACTCTTGGCGAAATTAAAAAGTCTTGGGATAGGAAGCAGTGTACTATTGTGGATCAGGAACTGGGTAAAAGATAGAAAGCAGAGAGTAGGGCTAAATGGCAAATTTTCTTAATGGAGAAAGGAGAATAGTAGAATACTCTAGGGATCTGTGCAGGGCCCGCTGATTTTAAAACATTCATAAATGACATAGAAATGGGAATAATGAGTGAAGTGATCACATTTGCAGATGACACAAAATTATTCAAAGTTATTTAAACATAAGAGGATTGTGAAAAATTGCAATAGGACCTTGATAAACTGGAAGACTCAATGTCAAAATGACAGATGAAATTTAATGTGGACAAATGCAAAGTTATGCACCTAGGAAAGAGCAACCCAAACTATGTTTACACGATGCAAGGTTGGACATTAGGAACCACCATCCAGGAAAACGATTTAGGCGTCATCGTGGATAACACATTGACACCCTCCGCCCAGTGTGCTGTGGTGCCCAAGAAGACAAATAGAATGCTAGGAATCATAAGGAAAGGAATGGAGAATAAAACAAAGTATATTATAAAGCCTCTGTATCGTTCCATGCTGCGACCGCACCTTAGATGTTGTGTGCAATTCTTGTCGCTATATCTTAAAAAGGATATAGCTGAATTAGAAAAGGTACAAAGAAGAGTGACAAAAAATGGTAAAGGGAATGGAATGATACCCCTATGAGGAGAGGCTTAAAAGGTTGGGGCTCTTGAATTTGGAAAAGTGATGGCTGAATGGGGATATGATAGAGGTCTATAAATTAATGAATGGAGGGGAATGAGTAAACGTAGTTTAGTTTAGTTATTTATGCCATCAAAAAGTAGAAAGACTAGAGAACACACAATAGAGCTACAATGCAACCCATTTAAGACTAATACTAGAAAATATTTTTGTACCCAACGTATAATCAAACGCTGGAATTTGTTACTGGAGGATGTAGTAAAAGCTGTTAGTGTAGCTGGGTTTAAAAAAGGTTTGGACAAGTTCCTGGAGGAAAGGTCCATAAACCATAATTAAAGAGGACTTGGAAAATCCACTACTTGCCCCAGGACAAGCATTGTGGAACCTGTGTGACTCTTTGGGAACCTGCCAAGTACTTGTGGCCTGGAAACAGGTTACTTTTGGAAACAGGTTACTGGGCTTGATGGACCTTCATCTCACCCAGAAAGGCATTTCTTATGTTCTTATGTGCCTATACAGATGTGTCATGATGTTGTGTTGCAGTATCCGGTCGACTGACATTTGGAGCATTGCTGATCCTTGCCATAAACGACGCCAGTGCTGCTTATATGAAGATACGTTTTACCGGCATGACGAGGAACTTTAACCACCAAGCTAAGTCTATTGCCACAATAATTTCAATAAGTATTGATGTGGAGAGTTAAGGATACACATTTTTTCTGTTTAAAGAGAGCTGAAGAGGACGCACTCATGCGGCTTTCCTTGCAATGTTTTTAGGCCATTGGCCTTTCACAAATTTGATTAAAAAGGAGGGCCTACTATGACAGAGGGGAACCTCTCAAGGTAGGCAATCCAACAAAAACATTTAGTGATCAATAGATTAGTTTTTCAGGTAGGCAGATTATTAAGGAATAACTATGGGGTTGTCATCTTAATCTAGGAATATATATGTGGTGATTCCTTTGGGCTTGTTTGTTGGTAGATTAGTATCTTATATTTAATTAAGCATTTAAATTGATGGAGGAAGAAAAAGACCAAGGAGTTGGACCGAGGGAGAGCCCTAGATGTGGTGTATTTAGATTTCAGCAAAGCATTTGACACCGTTCTGCACAGGTAACTTATTAACAAACTGAGCACCCTAGGGATGGACTATAAAGTTACTGATTGAGTTAGAAATTGGTTGAGTGGGAGGTGGCAAAGTGTACAGGTAAATGGAGCTCACTCTTTGGAGAAGGAGGCTACTAGTGGTGTGCACCAGGGATCTGTCCTTGGTCCGATTCTTTTTAACATCTTTGTTAGTGATATAGCGGAAGGGCTGTCGGGTAAAGTTTGCCTCTTTGCAGATGATACCAAAATCTGCAATAGAGTAGACACCCAGGAATGAGTAGGCAACATGAGGAAGGATCTAGCTAAGCTTGAAGACTGGTCGAGAATATGGCTAAATCCCATTCATGCAACTCGTTAAACCATGTTTCTGTAATGGCCATATTGCCCAAGTCCATTTCCACCATTAGGGCTTCCAGGTCAGGAACTTTGTTGATTAAGCTTTGAGCATTTGTGCTCATTGCTGTCCAGCATTTGTTAACTGGCTTGCCTGTATTTTGCATTGATTTTGTTTTACACACCTCTTCCCACCTGTCATTGATGTGTGGTTTAAAAGTGTGGCTGTAATTGTTGCTTGCTAATATATTGTTGCTGTATATCGTGTTTGTCTTTTATTATCCCTATAGTAGTACAGGTTGGGGGAACCATCATGTATTGCAAGTGTGTGCCATATGTGAGATAAAATGGGGAGTGGATGTATTGAAAGGATTTGGAATACAAGTATGAGATATAACACAATAAGTGTCCAAGAAACAAAAGGTACAAAGGAAAAACAGGAATGAGTGATAGGAGAAGCTGTGAATTTTAACATAGTGTAAACCCTGAGTGAGGTTAAGTATGTCCCATGAATGTAATCCCTGGATAAGTATATCTCGCACCTTCCCTGACACCAGACCCTTGTGTTAGGGAATTGTTTTGTTTAGGAGTGACTGAGTCTTGAGAGGTTTCGGGAGTGAGAACATCTTGGAGCAGCAGTGAACAGCCTCAGCAGCTGCTTTGTGGTGTAAAAGGGGAGGAGTTTCAGAGAAGCAGCAGCAGCAGCCAGTGCTATCAGAAGTAGTAGTCTGCTGTCATTATACTGGACCAGGCAGGGAAGGTTGCCAAAAACTCTGCGTAACATCATGGGACTCAAGGAAATGTAGCATCTACTTGCTGAAAGTCTTATTCATGTCTATACCCAGAAACATGAATACAGCAGGGGCCCTCCCAGAAAATTAGAAACTGGAGTAAGGTGTTGCCAAGCAAAGTGGTTGCCGATTCTTTCAAGCAGTTCAAGGGCTAGGGGACACACAATGAAACTACTAGGTAGCACCTTTAGGAAAAATCGGAGAAAATATTTTTTCACTCGACACTTAATTCAGCTCTGGAATTCATTGCTGGATGATGTGGTAAAAGCTCTTAGTGTAGCTGGGTTTAAAAATATTAGGACAAGTTCCTGGAGGAAAAGTCCATAAATCATTATTAAAGTGGATTGGGGGAAATCCACTGTTTATCCCTGGGATAAGCAGCATTTCATTTTCAATTCATGTATTCATATTTATCTCCCACCTATCATAACATTACTAGGTGCGTTACATCATAACATGCATCGTATTAAAACCTATGAGACATTAACAATCTGTCTACCTTTTGGATCCCGCCAGGTACTTCTGATTTAGATTAGCCTCTGCTGGAAACAGGATACTGGGCATGATGGACATTTGGTCTGACCCAGTATGGCAAATCTTATGTTCTTATGTTGTTAAGCTCTAGGGACCCTGGAGTAAAATGATATCCAGAAAGGAGGTCACAAAGGGAAATTGCTTCACAAGAGAATGGGGACCAGCCTACTTCTGAAAGAACCCTAATACTGCTTTGTGTGGTAGTTAAAGAATAAGATCAAACAATGTCCCTTGGTTCACAAATTTCTTTGCTGTAGAGCAGACTCTCGTAAGTTCTGGTGTGACGGAAGAGAACTGCTAAAGAAGGTCTCTCTCTCGTTCTTGTATTAGAGTTCAACTGTTCCACACTGCAAATTATGATCTGCATAGCTCATTGTTTTGTGTGAGGCACAGCCTGTTTAAACATTTTTCCTGTAAATAAAGTCAGATCAATTGAGAACCACATCCTACTGGGCAGAACCACATCCTGGTGAGTGTGTTTTTGATTAGTGGGAGTCAAGCAACAGGAATTTCAGCTGTAGCCAGAGAAAGGAAAGTACCGGTATCTATTACATTATTTGCTCCACCAGAGGTCCACAACACAATGTTATAGACCAAATTCTTGAAGAGCCCTAACAGTCAGGGCCGGCCCGTCCATTGAGCAAGAATGTTCTTTGCACAGGGCCCCGCGTTTCAGGGGGCCCCGCGCAAAGAACATTCTGCTTTTTTTTTTTTAAATTATATTAAAAAAAAAAAAGCTGGCTGTGGCTGTTGCCGCGGCCTCCGCGGCAAAATGGAGTGTCCCGCGGGGCCCCCTCTCCTCGCTGAGCCTCTCTGCAAGGGCTTTCAGATTCGCGAAGGGAGAGTGTCTCCCTCGCGTCTCTGTTAAGCCCGCAGGGGCTAATGGGAAATTTCCCATCTGCCCCTTTAGATGCAAGGGGCTGATGGGAAATTTCCCATTAGCCCCTGCGGGCTTAACAGAGACGCGAGGGAGACACTCTCCCTTCGCGAATCTGAAAGCCCTTGCAGAGAGGCTCAGCGAGGAGAGGGGGCCCCGCGGGACACTCCATTCTGCTGCTGCTGCGGCGGCAGCGGCAGCAGCCAGAGCCAGGGTTTTTTTTAATTTTAAATTTGCCATAAGCCGATTGGGGGGGAGGGGGGCTGTTAAGACTGGTGCTGGGCTGGGCTGGGCTGGGCTGGGCGGGGGGTGTTAAGGCAAGGCAAGGCTGGGCTGGGCTGGGCTGGGCTGGGCTGGAGGGGGGTGTTAAGGCTGGGCTGGCTGGGCTGGGGTGTGTGTTAAGACTGGGGCTGGGCTGGGCTGGGCTGGGCTGGGCTGGGGGGGGTGTTAAGACTGGGGCTGGGCTGGGCTGGGCTGGGCTGGGCTGGGGGGGGTGTAAAGACTGGGGCTGGGCTGGGCTGGGCTGGGCTGGGGGGGTTTTAAGACTGGGCTGGGCTGGGCTGGGGGTGGGGTGTTAAGACTGGTGCTGGGCTGGGCTGGGCTGGGTTGGGGGGGTGTTAAGACTGGTAATGGATGGGCTGGGCTGGGCTGGGGGGGGGGTGTTAAGACTGGGGCTGGGCTGGGCTGGGTTGGGGGGTGTTAAGACTGGTAATGGGATGGGCTGGGCTGGGCTGGCTGGGGGGTGTTAAGACTGGTAATGGGCTGGGCTGGGCTGGGGGGGGTGTTAAGACTGGTAATGGGCTGGGGGTGTGTGTTAAGACTGGTAATGGGCTGCGGGGGGGGGTTAAGACTGGTAATGGGCTGCGGGGGGGGGGTTAAGACTGGTAATGGGCTGTGGGCTGATGGGGCTGTCTGGAAATGGGGTGATGGGGTTAGGGCTGGGGGGGGGGGTTTGGGCTGGTAATGGCTGGGGGGGTTAGGGCTGGTAATGGGCTGTGGGCTGATGGGTGCTGTCTGGAAAGGGGGTGATGGGGGTTAGGGCTGGTAATGGGCTGGGGGTTAGGGCTGGTATTGGGCTGTGGGATGATGGGGCTGCCTGGTAATGGGGTGATGGGGGGTTAGGGCTGGTAATGGGCTGGGGGGTTAAGGCTGGTAATGGGCTGTGGGCTGATGGGGGCTGTCTGAAAATGGGGTGATGGGGGGTTAGGACTGGTAATGGGCTAGGGGGGGATTAGGACTGATAATGTGCTATGGTGGGGTGGCTAGCACAGGACATGGGCTGATGCGGAGGGTTAGGACTTGAGGTGGACTGATGTGGTTAGGACTGGTAATGGGCTGTGGGCTGATGGGGGGGGGGTTAGGACTGGCAGTGGGCTATGGGGGCTGACTGGAAATGGGCTGATGGGGTTAAGACTGGAAGTGGGCTGAAGGGGGGTTAGGACTGGTAATGGGTTATAGGGGGGGCTTAAACTGAAAATGGGGTGATGGGGGTTAGGACTGGAAGTGGGTTGATGGGGGGCTAGGACTGGTACTGGAAATGGGCTGTTTGGGGGGCTTGAATTGAAATGGACTCATGGAGGGGCTAGAACTGGAAGTAGGCTCATGGGGGGGCTTGGACTGGAATTGGGCTGAGTGGAGGGGAGCTAGGATTTGACATGGGCTGATGGTGGGGCTAGGAAATGACTAGAAATGGGCTGATGGGGGGCTAGGATTGCAAATGGGCTGATGGGGGGCTACGATTGGAAATGAGCTGATGAAGGGACTCAGACTGAAAATGGATGGGGGAGCTAGGACCGGAAATGGGTTGATGGGGGGTAGGACTGGAAATGGGCTGATGCAGGGACTAGAAGGGAATGGATGCTGGGTGAGATTGGAACTAGAAGGGAGCTGATGTTGGGGGAGGATTAGAATGGGATGGGGCTGGGAGAGTAAAATGGAGAGGGGAAAAATATTTTGTGTGGGAGGGATGAAAAATCTACAATTGGCCGGTTATTGGGAGAGTAAGTGGGATTGAGGATGGAGGGGTAAAATTTGTGTGGATGAAATAGGAATGAGGAAAAAGCAAAAGGAGAAAGATTAGTATGTTAAAGCAGATGTAGAGAGAGAGAATGGAAAAAAAAAACTAGAAGAGAGAAGAAAGAACAAATGGACAGCAGACGATGGAGAGTTAGCAGAAAACATGAAGAAACCAGAAGAAAGTGGCTGGAGCAATTGCAACTGAAAAAAAATGCACAAAAGGTAGAAAGATATCTCTTTATTTGAATTTATTAACTGGAATATGAAAGCTCTGGGAAATGTGCATCATTAACGTCTGCGCTTTGTTTGGTACAAGAGGAAATTAATTTATAGTTTTATTTCTACAGTGTTGTTGTACATTCCAAGTTTGGCTTTTGGGGTTCCCAGTTTAATTATTGCCTTCCTGTTTCTAAATTGTGATTCCTTGTTTGATGATGGTCTATGTTCTGCATGTGTAACTGAGCTGAGGTATTCTGTTTATGTAATTCCTATTTGACATTGCCACTTGTTCTCTTTCCCCAGTATTCTCTGAAATGTATTGGTTTAATATTTGCAGTGTTGCCTTTTGATAGGTAGGGTATGGTGCTTTGTGAGTCCTGGTAATGCTGTCAGGATATGGCGGGTTTGCTATGGGTTCTAAATGGGCAGCGTTTGTAGTAGTTCCTAATGTGCCTGGCGGTTGGCACTGGATTATAGTAATGTAGAAATCTTTTAGTCTTTCTTTATCCATACCCTCATTAAGAGACATGTTTACTAAACGTTAGTGTATGGTAACATTATGCAAATATTTATGCAAATAAGGCCACTTATGCAAATGAGGCCCCGCACCGAGTCTCCGCACATGGCCCCGCACCCCCCTTGGGCCGCCCCTGCTAACAGTATCCAGTTGCAATATCATCATATGAACATATTAGATGAGAGCAGAAAGAGATCAAGTGGTCCATCCAGTCGGCTCAGTCTTTCTTGTTCATCTTGATAAAGATGTATCCCAACATCCAGTCATAGCTTGTAAGAGATCTTTCCTTATGCAGGACACTTTGGGGTATGTTTACTAAGCTGGGTTAACTGTTAGCCTACTATAGTGAACATACCCCTTTATGTCATCTTACTCATTTTCTATTCCACCATCTTCAGCAGATGAACCTATTTTACTTTTGCAAAACTTGATGGCACCTCACCAAATAGCCCAAAGCGTGTTACAATTCAAGTAAAGTAATAATGTAACATAATCCCATCCTCTTCACCCCCCAAAACACTCCTACAATCCATCATCAACCAGCACTTTACTCTTTGCCTTGCTCACTTTACCTAAAGCTCAGCTATAAACCCATGGGTCCAAATTTCAAAACTGCAGATATTAAAACACCATGGCAGTTGGATTTGATATTAAACAGGCCATCAATGAAATGTTCTCAACACTAGAGAAAAAAGATTCATCAATTTTTTATTCATCAATAGCTGAGCAAGATCCTCAGCTGGTACTTAGGTAATCTAAAATACACAATATTACAATAGTCTAACCATGATGTAATTAACGCATGCATTTATTGCAAAATCCCCGCATATGCCTACGCAATCACAGATTCACAATTTATCACCGATACAGTCCGATCATTCAGTGACAAATTGCAATCCAACAACTCACACAAATTTCTCACAACATGTTTACCATGCAAGGAATTACTCTCAAAAGATGACATGATCAACAACACATTCTGACCTTACTCACTCAGAGATAATATGATTTTTCCAGATTAACTTTCTCTGCTTTTCTAAACCATTTAGAAAATTCTCCCAAACAGCTATTAACAAAGAACATAGACTTCAACTGTTTGAATCCAAAGCTTAATGTTGTCAGCAAAAAGATGACATGACATTCCAGAACATTCTACTACCTGGATTACTGGGCTCAGACAATGGTTAAAATGCAAAGGTGGTAGTACTGAGCCTTCTGGCAAATCACAAATCACCAATACTGCATCAAATTTCTGTCTCTCCCAAACTACTTTCAGCATTCTGACTGACAAAAAAGATGACAAAAAGGAAAACACCATCCCAGCTAATCTCAATTTCAATAGCCTCTACAATAATAAAGGGTGAGAGTGTGTTGAAGGCCGCAGACAGTAACCAGGTAAGGCGGACGTGGCCCTACGTCCCTTCAACCCCGACATTCCCCCCCCCCCCCCCGCTTTTACCCTTCAAATAACCACCACAGAATCGCTTATTGGCAAATTAACTGGTCGCAGCTTTATTAAACAAGCACAAAATACATTACAACCATAACTGTTTAACTTACGGTTCCAGCAGCAGGACAATCCCTCACCAGCCATATGGGTAGCAAAGTGAGTTCCTTCCCGCCTCCGCCGAGAACTGTTCCCCGGCAATTCCATCCCCCTCTTCTGGCTTCGCCATATTACTAGCAAAAGCCGAGGGCTTCTCCGGGTCGGGGGTACCCCCACCCCCACCCTGCATATTGCCATGCCTCCGGACCCCGGACACCTCCGGGATCCCGCCACAGGCTCAGGGACACCTGTCCCTGAGCCCCCCCCCACAAGAATCAAAGCTGCGACCAGCCAGCCCGCCCGACACAGCCAACTCCAAGGCCTCCTGCCAATCATTCAGGAGTAAATCTATCCCAACCGGGGAAAGATGTACTCCATCCGAACGATACAGGCCTGCGCATTCGACCTCCACCCAGGAATGCAAAATCTGATAACCCCTGTGTGCCAAAACCCAACGGCCAATTTGCCGATTAACTTTAGCTAACCCACGGGACCACCGCCGATGGCCCCAGCAAGCAGGCCTGGGAATTAGGTCAGACCAGAGCAATATGATACCGGGGAACATCAACAACACTTCCACCAAGTCCCGCTGAACCGCTCTGATCAGCTGCTTCACTGTCCACGACCCCAAATCATTGCCGCCTAGATGCAGCAACAAGTACTCCGGGGATCCTCTGACGCGCTGATGGTGCCGTAGCAAAGGCAAGAGTTGCAACCAGCAAAGGCTGCGCTCGCCCAGCCATGATAACGCCACCTCGTCAGCCTGCAGTCCAAGGTTCGCCCCAAGCGGCCGTGAAGCTGCCTGCTGTCCGGCCCAGTACACAACAGAATGGCCGATTATCCAGCAGGCAAACGACGTCTGAATCCCATCTAAAAGAAAAAACACAGTTAGCACCCCATACACAGACAGCCATGCTCACAAACGTACATATCCCCTAAATGCATTCGAACGCCAGCGGCCGATCCGCTGAATCTCTGTACCCGGCAAACCAGCCACCGCTGCACTAGTAGCGGCCCCAATCCGGAAGGAATGCGGGGCGAAGTCCCCAGGGGATAAACCCATCTGCTGTACTACCATCCGCAGAACCGCGGCGAACTGAAAACGCGTCAAGCACCGCGCAGCCGCATGCACAAATAGCAGTTCACCCCCCGGAGGACGTACCCGCAAGTACACCGCCATTGCCGCTACCGGACAAATAGTAGACGCCGGAAGCGGCCTTAAATGCACCTACACACCCCGCCCTCTCTGATCGGTCTTAGACCTGGACAACCATATGCTCAGCTGCCCTTGTGCCAAACGCACATGCTGGAGTTGCAGAGCCGCACCCCCCGATGCCCGACTGGGCGCCACCAATTCCCCCGACCGAAAGGCCCCAAAGAAGGCCACACAAAACACAGCCCGGAACAGCAGGGCCTCGTATTCGGACTCCACTATTATTGGCAAAGCTGCGCTCATCCGCACCAACAGATCGGGGGTAATTGGCCGTCGTGTGTCCGACTGGTAGCACGCTCCCACCCCAATAAGAGTCGGCGAGAAAGAAACCCCCAACTGTGCACCGCCCACCCAACCGCCTTAGAGAAAAAGGCAAAGCCGGCAAGGTGAGACCGCACAGTAGATTTAGCCACCCCCGCGGCCTTTTCTGCCACAATGTATGCACCAATGAGGTGATCAGGCGCTGGGCCCTGACGCCATCCGCGAGTCACCAAGAAGTCCACCACACTGTCACAGCCCTTGCAGTAAGAACGCCAGGTCGCCGACGACACCGAGCACCTCAGCAAGCTCAGGATACCTGGAGGCCAAGCCGCCATAAACGCTCTGGCGTCTGACCGCTGGCTCCCCTTGGCTCTTCCTCTCGCCTCTTGCCCTCATTGGCTCCCGCAGCCGCCTGGACATGTGGGAGCCAATGATTTTGAAACAAAACTCCCGCTCGGGAACGCGCCTCACACCTCCACCGGGGACCCGCGCCACTCCGCCCCCCCGGTTACTGACGGCCGTCGGGTACGTGGCCTCCAATATCTAAAAAAATAAGTAAGAAATATTTTCCATGGTCTAAACTAAACCTGTTGTCCCTCAGTAACAAAACCAATAATCTCTGTCCCATTGCCTTTCTGAAAACCAGATTGTCTAGGGATAAGGCCACCCCCCAGCTTCCAACAATTGTTATGTACAAAGTAATTTTCCCACAAAGGAGATCTGAGAAACCAACTGATAAGACGACAAACTGTGACAGTCCAGCTCACTACTCAATTATTGTTCGCACCACAATCTGCTTCAAAAATGATGGACCTGCCTGTGGAATAGTGATGCATTCACCAAGTAGTGCTACGACAGGATCCAGCTATATCCAGGTCTATAAATTAAATGAATGGAGTGGAACGGGTAAACATAGATCGATTGTTTATGTCATCAGACTATAGAAAGACTAGGGGACATGCAATGAAGCTACCGGGTAACCTATTTAAGACTAATAAGAGAAAATATTTTTTCACTCAACGTGTAATCAAACTCTGGAATTTGTTACCAGAGGATGTAGTAAACGCTGTTAGTGTAGCTGTGTTTAAAAAAGGTTTGGATAAGTTCCTGGAGGAAAAGTCCAAAAGCCATTATTAAAAGGGACCCAGGATATCACCGCTTGACCCAATACAAGCATTGAGGAACCTATGTCTTTTAGGGAAACTGCTAGGTACTTATGACCTAGATTGGCCACTGTTGAAAACAGGATACTGGGCTTGATGGACCTTGGTCTGACCCAGTATGGCATATCTTATGTTCTTATGTTCAGCAACCATGATGCTACCCTCACCTCTCTCAACATATCCCCCACCTCACCTACTAACAGTAGTGAAAAGTAGTCCAACAACATACCCGACTCTGTTCTCTCCACACCCTCTATTACCTTCTCCTGGATAAGCCCCCACCCCATCTGCCCTCTAATATCACTAACATTCTTCACAAAAGCTGGTTGACCTGTTCAGCTGTCAATTTAGACCTCCTGGTTAAATTCAATCCAGACATACTGTTCTTTAATACAAATGTTGGGATCTATTTCTTTTGACACTTAACTGCTCTGCTTTACAGTATAATGTTTGTCTGCTTTCAGAATCTCCTGGGGCAATTTCTCCAAATGGGTTAGTTTTGCATATACCATGGCAGTCATGAACCTCATTCCTCAGCCAGGATATGTGGAGTATGATTTCTGTCTCTCAAATTTACTGCTAATGCTCGGTGTAGTACTTGCATCGTGCCAAAGAGAACTTCCTTCTGGAGTTCATAAGATGTAGCATGTTAGGGTAATTTATCAAGGTGTGCTTGAAAATTGCTCTTAATCCAAGCCTGTGGCATCCAACACGATGGGAAATAACTTGGTAAATTTTTGCCACATTTTCTTGGTCTTTAACTGCATTTCTTGGTACTTGAAGATCTTCTCTTTGTTAACAAGATTCACAGAATACTCGCTTGGGACTGACACCTCTATAATCAATGCCATTCTGGCATTCTTCTCCATTACCAGTAAGTCTGACCTACTTGCATCCAGCTTTTTATCAATTGGAATGGGAGTATCCCAGGTGATCATAACCTCTTCATTCTCCATAATTCTCTTTGGTTCATGATCCCAGTGCTTTTCTGGTACAGTGATGTTGTCGGGTTTGCAGTTTTCAATGAATGAGACATGCTACTTTATTTGCCTTTATGTATAGAAATTGTCTGCCATCAGAACTTCACAGCCAGCTATGAGGTGGCTCACTCTTTCCTACTCTTTCTTACAGAATCTAAGTATGTCTGATTTACCAGTGTTTTCAAAGCTCTCTATCAGGGCCGTACCAAGCTATAATGGCACCCTGTGAGACTTGCAAACCTGGTGTCCCCCCATGACATCATCTGGCTGCTTTGAAGATGAGTATTTATGTTTAAGAAATGTTTTTTGAATGGTGTTTTCTCTGTAGCAGAACTGTGCTAATTCACGAATAGTTCAAAACATAATGGTTGATGCTGTTGGTTTTGGGTCGTGTTTGCAACGTAATGCAGATTTTTAAGGATTGAGTAGCTTTTGGAAGGAATTAAAATTAGAAGTTATAATTTTTAAAGAACTTTAGGTGGGTGGCTATCTTCCAAGATGTTATTTCATAGCGGAGTGGTGCGTGGCAGCGGCAGATGAAAGGCAGAGCACCACCTCTGCCACCTCCTTCTCCTCCTGCCGCAGTCCTGTCAACCTGGCTTGTGAGTGTCCGAGCAGTGTGCATATCTCATTGCCCACTGCAAACTTTTAAAGAAGTTTGCCACACTGCTCCATGCCCCCTCTCATTCTGTAAAGTGCTGCCCCGTGGCCAGGGGCGGCTCAAGACAATCTGCTGCTTGAGGCAAGAAATAAGCTGGTGCCTCCCCCCTCCCCACAGCCAAAATGGAGGGACCGCCTCATAGTTCTAGTCAGGGAACAAGGGGTCCCCTCACTCATATACCAATCAGGTGGTTGCTCAAAGAATAAAGAAAGAAATGCATTTTCAGGCTATATAAATTTTTTTAAAACTTTGCAATGATGTTTATATGCAGCAAAAACTGTAGCAGTTTAATTAAGTAGCTTGGAAATCTAATATAAAACCTATCAACTCCTGACATTGCACACTAGATCAGCATGGTATTTAATGTAAATATATATTCAGAAAAAGATAAAGGAGATGCAAGGTGATCGAAAACCAAGGAGCAAAAGTAAGAACCACGGCATACTTTATATAACATGAGGCTTAAACTGTGCTATGGTTCTCACTTTTTCCTTTGGAGCATTTGTTCTGTATCCAAAGAAACCACTCTCCAGACAATGGGTGTAGAGCAGAACTAGGACATTTCACACAGAAAACATACCAAAAATAATTTCTGATTCGGGTGTCATCTCAGTAACAGAAATATAAACCTTCACCGGTACTGGGCATATTGTGATGTAATACCAAACCTTACAAAAAAATTACTCAGGATCTATACAGAAAATCTCCGATACCATAAGAACATCAACTTCCAAAACTCACAAAAGGCACATATCTAGAAAAGAGCAACACCTTAAATATTGCAGTGGGCCCTAAAACATCTATACACCTGTTCAAAAATCTGAAGAAGCCGGATTACTACTGATCCCTACATACAAACCCCATACTAATAGATCACCCGACCTCAGTCACAAATTCAGAATATAACAGAGCTCCTCAAGTAGGGAATGAACTATCACAAACGAAAACTAGACATGGTGGTGTGCTGTCAAGTCAATGCTGACTTCTGGAAAACCAGCCTCTGTGCTTTCTTGGCAAGGTACAACTGGAAGTAGATTAGCAGGCCTTCTTCAGCATAGTGTGTTTACAGTCCCTGGTATTCCAAGGTGGTCACCCATCCAAGTACTAGCCAAACGCTACTTAGCTTCACAAATCAGACAAGAGCAGGTTTTTTCAGGACAGGACAATATTACTACTACTACTACTTCTTCTTCTACTACTTATGGTATCGTGCTTCAAGGCATATGCATCACTGTGCAACCCCAGGGAAACAGAAAGAGATGCATATGCCCCCTGTACTGTTCAAAATATAAAGATAAAACATGTAAATTCCAAAGACTGACATATTCCAGTTGCTAAATTGAAAATAAAAATAGTTTTCCTACCTCTGTTGACTGGCTATTTTATTCTCTAATCATGTTGATCTCAGCCTCCGGTTTTTGCTTTTCTCTGTCTTCTCTTAACACCTTCTGAGGTCTCTGGCTCACCTGCTAGTTTTCTCCCCTCCTATTGTCTTCACTTTCTTACATTGTTGGCATTTATCTTTGCTTTTTAACTTGCTTCCATGTATTTTTTCTCTCTCTGTCAACTCAGATTTTCTTCCCTCTGTTACCATCCAATCCTCAATTCCCTTCTTGCACCTACCACGTTTCAACCCTTAACACGACCCTCTCCTTCCTAGGCCTCCTACTCACCAGTCTTTAACTAAATCTCTCCTTTCTCTGTTCCTCCCCCAATGTCCAGCATCTCTCCTATCCAGTGTCTCTACTCTCTCTCCTCCAACCAATGCCCCACATCCCTTTTCTCACCATATCATGTTCTCTATTTCCCCTCTCTCGCTATTCCTCCCCAGTGTTCAATATGACCCTCTTTTTCCCCCCACACCTCATGTCCAGCATTTCATATCTTCTTCCCTCCCCTATGCCCACCATCTCTCTTCTCCCTCATTTCCTCCCTGTGTCCACCTTCTCTCCTCTCTTTCATTTCAAGCCCCTAGTCCAATATGTCTCTTCTCTCTCTCTCTCTCCCTCTACATATCCATCATCTCCCCTATCTCTGCCCTGTGTCCAGAATCTGTCCTTCATCACCCCATTTCCAGAATCTGCCTTTTCTTCCTTATCTCCACCCTATGTCCAGCATCTGCTCTCCATCCCCTATGTCCCCCCCTATCCTGAGTCCGGCATTTGCTCTTTACCCCAATTCCTTGTCCACCATCTGTCCTCTGCCTCTCCCACCCTGTAGTCACCACCTTCTCTCTTGCCCCTCATGCCAAAACCAGCATTTGTCTTCTACCCCCCCCCCCCCATGGTCAGCATTTGTCCTCTACCCCCACCCTGTAAACCAGCATCTTCCTATTCTCCTCTATCTCTACTTCATGTCTAGTATTGTCTCTCCATCCCCTATACTCCCACCCCACATCCAGCATCTGCTTTCTACTCACATCCCATGTCCACCATCTGTCCTCTACCTTCCCCACCCTGTAGCTTCCATCTGCCCTCTGTCTCCCACATACCCCATGGCCATGATCTGCCCTCTGCACCACCCCAGGCTGCCATCTGCCCACTGCCCCCCCCCCCCTGGCCACCATTTGCCATCTGTCCTCCATCACCCCATTCTCCCCCCATTGCCCAGTATCTGTTCTCCATCCCCCCATCCAGCCTGCTTTCTAGCCCCATCCCATGGCCATCATCTGCCCTCTATCCCCTCACCCAATGGCCAGCTTCTGCCCTTTACCCCCCTAATCCCATGCCCAGTCTCTGTCCCCCACTGCATGCTCCTGGTCTAGCATCACCTTCTTCCTACTGTAAGCCAAGGAATAATGCATTTCTTTTACCTCCAGGCTGTTGGGTGCTTCTGAGATTGCTAAGATCACAGTTTTAAAGGGGGGGGGGCAGAAAAAAATTCACTGCTGCAGCCCTGAGAGAAAACAATGATTGGGGCTGCCCAATCTGCGCCGTGGATGCCCACCCAGGACCCATGATCACAGCAGGCCCGGGAGAACCTGACAGCCTGCCGCTGCAGCCTCTCTAGACATCATGACAGCGGCATCAATCCCAAATCAAAAGCATGGGGTCTTCATGACTCCAGCATGCTTGGAAGGCCCTATCGGATCTACCTCCCTCTGATGCAAAAAGGTGGCAGGAATAGCAGGGCTTTTGAAGAGTGTTGGAGTCACCAAGACCCCGTGCTTTTTTCCTCTAAATTCATAACTTGTCGCCGCTGCTGCTGCTGCACTTCTCAGCAACAGAAACGGAGGGGGTGATGTTTCCACCGTCACTGACCCAGGAGAAGTGGTGGGAGCGGCAGCAGCAGCAGAAGAAGAAGCAGATCCTGTCAACTTTTTTTTTTAAATGATTAGACAGAATGAGGTGGCTGTCACCAAGCTGTTTTGGGGGCATTTTTTTGCTGATCCCAAAACCTTGCCACCTGAGGCGGCTGCCTCACTGCCTAATGATAGAGATTCCCTCTCTGGGACAGCCATAAGCTCGAGAAAGCATGTTCCACTGAGGGAACAAAATTACGGATATTATGAGACTTTGGCCCGTTAATGGGAAATGCTTTCCCAGACCTTTGGCTTCTGTGGAGCAGCACTTTACAGAAAGAGAAGGGGTAGGGTGGGGCGCAGCATGGAGCAGCGCGGCAAACGTCCTTTAAACTAGGTGTAAAGAAGTTTGCTGCTGCTATTGCTATTTTGGGATTGCTGGACCCTCTTCTGGTCTGGGCCTCCCCGTATTGAGGGGCAGCTTGGGCAGTATTTACACCACTAGGTGAGAGGCTTCATTTTTGGTATCGGGGTTTTTTTTTACTTCCAGTCTAGCTTCAAATGCACCCCTACTTTTTTGCGCCCTGTGCGGCTGCACTGCTCGCACCGACCTGCTCACTATAAACCATCTTGTCCATAATCTGTTGTCCTGGACTGCAACTATCAATCTCTCATCCTTTGGTTTCAAGTTTACCTTTCATTCATGTGTCCAGTCTTGATCAACAAAAGATTCCTGGACAAACACTTTGTATTCCCCAGCATATTTCTCTATTTACCACTTGTTTTTCCTTGTTTTCCGATCTAATCCTTTAAGGAGTTTTTTTTCTCTTGTTCTTCAATTTCGGTTGCTTTCATCCCTACGTATTCTTGTGGATTCTCACTCATTCTTTCCAATCGTCGGAATTCGTGTCCAGGTTTAATGATGGACACTGGTTCTGGGTGTTTATTTTCATGTTTCAGCACTTTTTGCATATTTGAATCTGATGATTCTGTTAGGTAGGCCTGGATGCCTATGATTATAGGCAGTGGAATGGAGTGAGTTACAGGGGCCATGGCTCTACTAATATTTTGCTCAACACAGCATTAGCAATTAGAGAGCTTGGGAGCAGGGCTGGAGATTAGTTTGTTTGGCTCCTCCATCCAAAATGTTCTTCCTTTGTCCCTGCCTATGATAGTAGCTCTGTTTGTATAATCAATGTCTATGAGGCCCAATCCCTCTTCGGCTCTAACACAGTAACATAGTAAATGATGGCAGATGAAGACCAGTATGGTCCATCTAGTCTGCCCAGCAAGGTGGCAAGAGTAGGTGCACCTGCCACTCCATGCAGGTCACCCTTCCCCATGTCTTTGTTTAGGGGTGAACCCACTGCTCCATGTAGGGCACCCCTGTTTGTTGAGAAATTAGATAGTCAAGTTTATTTTGATTTTATCCTGTTGCTATAAAGGGATCCACTGTGTCTGTCCCATGCCATTTTGAATTCTGTCACTGTATTTCCCCCCACCACTTCCATCGGGAGGGCATTCCAAGAACCCACCACCCTTTCAGTGAAAAAGTATTTCCTGACATTACCTTTCAATTTAACCCCTTGCAGCTTCATTTTGTGCCCTCTAGTTTTACAGCTTTGGAAGAGGTATGTTTGTTCATTAATACTTTTAAGTATTTAAAGGTCTGAATCATATTTCCCCTATCCCTCTTCTCCTCCAGAGTGTTCATATTTAGGTCTTCAAGTCTCTACTTATAAGGATTCTGACGCAGGCTCCAAATCATTTGGTCATCTTCCTCTGAACTGTTTCCAGTCTTTTTACATCCTTTGCGAGATACAGTCTCCAAAACTGAACACAGTATTCCAAGTGAGGCCTCACCAGTGACTTATACAGTGGCATTAGTACCTCTTCTTTTCTGCTGGTAATTCCTCTTTGCATGCAACCCAATGTATAGTCTCGACATACACAGATTCTTGTAAATTTCCTCATGGACATGGAAGAGTTTTATTGTTTGGGCATCCAGCCTCTCTATTGTTGTTGTTGTTAAGTGCCGGCTTATAGTGACCCTCTGGATAGTTCACCTAAACTTTGTTCAGTTTTCAGCCAAGAGACTCATTGTTGATAGAGTGGTATCCATAGTTGCTGTTATTGTATCCATCCATACCCCTTCATCTTTTATGGTGACCTTCTATCTTGCCAAGCATTATATCTTTCTCCAATGATCTCTCTCTTCGCCTGATATGTCTAAAGTATGAAAGCTGAAGTCTTGTCATCTGAGCTTCTAAGGAAATCTTAGGTTTGATCTCTAGTACTGAATGGTTTGCTCTTCGGGCAGTCCACGCTATACACATTATTCATCGCCAGCACCATAATTCAAAGACATCAATTTTCTTCCTGCCTATCTTTTTCACTGTCCAACTTTTGCATCCATATGACATTATTGAAAATACCATGGCCTGGACAAGTCAAATCTTTGTATGGGGAGAGACATCTCTGCTCTTGAGGATCTCTATAAGGCTGTAAATGCTCTTTAAACCTCCCCAAGGTCTTCAAAGAGGAGTCAAAGATGACCCAGAGGTTATGGGCTGAGGAAACAGGAAAAAAAATGAGTGTTGTCAACAGTGATAGAGAATGGAGGAAGGGGAGAGGAGAGTTTAGGGGGAAAAATAAGGAATTCAATTTTAGCCATGTTTAATTTCAGACGGTGGTTAGAAATCCAGTTAGCAATGCCAGATAAACTGGAAGAGATATGATCTTGGAGTGAAAGGGAGATGTCAAGAGTGGATAGATAAATTTTAGAGTCATCAGCATAAAAATGATACTGAAAGCCATGAGGGCACCAAGGGACTGGGTATATAGAGAGAAAAGGAGAGGGCCCAGAACAGATCCTTGGGGAACACCAACTAAGAGAGGGATGGAAGTAGAGAAGGAACCAGCAGAACAAATACTGAAAGAGCGATTGGAAAGATAAGGAGAGAACCAAGAGAACACAGTCCCTAAAACCAAGGGAAGGTAAAGTGTCAAGGAGGAGGAGGTGGTCAATAGTATCAAAAGCAGCAGAAAGGTCTAGAAGAATGAGAATTGAATAGAGGTCTTTGGACTTCGCCAGGAACAAATCATTGGAGACTTTGGCAAGAACCATTTTGGTTGAATGAAAGGAATGAAAACCAGACTGAAGTAGATCAAGGAGGGCTTGAAAAGAGAGAAATTCAAGACAGTGGCAGAGAACTGTACATTCAAAGAGTTTGAAAATGAATGGGAGAAGGGAGATGGGTTGATAATTAGAAGGACAAGTAGGGTCAAGTGAGGCTTTTTTGAGGAGAGTGGTGATTACAACATGCTTGAAGGCAGTAGGAAAGGTTGCAGTGGAGAGCGAAAGATTGAGAACATGTGAGATGGAATGGATGACAGAGGAGGAGATGGAATTGAGGAGATGAGTGGGGATAGGATCAGAAGAGCAGATAGTACGTTTGGAGGAGGAAAGAAGAGAGGTTTCTTCTTCAGAGATTTTAGAAAAGGATAAAAGGGTGACAGAGGTTGAGGGGAAAAGTTGGTATTGGAGAGGGGGAAGAGGGAATGAGGAAGAGGAAGAGGAAGAAGATTTAGTGTGGAATTGAAGAGTAATCTTATGCACTTTGTCATGGAAATATTTGGCCAGGGTCTGGACAGAAGGAGTGATTAGAGGCGGAGGTGCCCTAAGTAGAGAACTGAGGGTAGAAAAGAGATGGCTGGGGTTAGAGGCAAGATGGTTAGTTAGAAGAATGAAATAGTTTTGCTTAGGAAGAGCAATGGCAGATTGGAAAGAAGTAAGCATGAATTTGAAGTGAAGAAAGTTGGAGAGGGAGTGGGATTTGAGGCAAGAGTGCTCAGCTGAGTGGGCACAGGAACGCAGGTAGTGGGCAGTTGAAGAGCTAAGGTGAGGTGTGCCTAACAGGACATGCTATGGGCTGAGCAAGGGAATCCATAGTAGAGGAAAGAGCAGTATTATAAGAAACTAAGGCCTCCTCAACAGACTTAGAGGACAAAGTTGAAGAAAGAACGGATGAGACAGCAATAGATAGAGTCAATGGATCGATAGCATGAAGATTCCTAAAAATATCGGAGGAAATTGGGTGAGGTTGAGGGAAGGAGTGATGAAAAGTGAAACTTAACAGGCAATGGTCAGATAAGGGAAGAATTGAGGGGCAGAAATTAGAAGGTAAACAGAATAGAAAACAAGGTCAAGGCAGTGACCAAGCTGATGAGTGGGGGCAGAAGAGCAAAGCTGGAGGTTGAAGGAGGAGGTAAGGGAAAGGAGCTTAGACACACAGAGGTCAGAGGTGTTATCAATATAAAAACTAAAGTCACCAAGCATAAGGGAGGGGGAAGAAGAATCCAGAAATAAGGGAAGCCAAGAGTCAAAATCATTGAGAAAGGTAGAAGCGGACTTGTCAGGAGGTCTATAGATGACAGCGATCCGGAGAGGTAGTGGATTTAAAAGATGGATGGAATAGACTTCAAAGGAGAGAAAGGAATGAGATTTTGGTAGAGGGAGGGGTTGAAATTAGCAAGAAGGAGAAAATAGAAAGTCTTATGCACCATAGGCCATCCATTCAGTAATCTCAATTTAATTCCCCACCTTCAACCAGATTAACTGCCATACCCTCCTCCAAATGGCTCCTTCCCCAATTATTCTCCTATATCCCTGTCTCATTTCAAGACTACTTCCATCTTCGCCAACAAATAGAAATTAACTCCCTTTTATTTTCCTCCCTACTCACACACATACTGCCCACATTCAGACACTCGACCACTCACTTCCAGCACTAAATAAAACCAAAATAAATCCCTCAAATCCTATCACTTCTAATCCTAATGAAAACAGATAATATAAAACAATCATACTAGGTAAAATGGCATACAAACAAAATAGGAACTAAATCTCAAGACCCACTCACAGCCCACACTAAGGGGCCTTGCTGATTCAACATTGCCTTCCTGTAAGGGTGGTTTCGGCCTTGCATGCTGATGTTCCCCAGCAAGGAGGTGGGTCTAGGAAATCCTCAGCAGTGATTCAAGATTGAAAGGCTGAGCACCTGTGGCTGCTGGAAAGCATCGGTGACCGAATGCTGTCTCCTACTGCAGAAAACAGATCTCCAAACCCAGGAGCTTCTGGGTCGCCAGGAGTCAGGACTGACTCGAAGGCACACATTGCATTGCATTGCAACTTAGTTCACACCCAGCCTGCCTCCATTTCCATAACTAACCACAGAACTTTGTAATATTCTAAATATGTAGTGGTTAGAGCAACTGCCTAGTACCAAGAAGATCAAGGGTTTGATTCCCACTGGCACTCCTTGTGACTTTGGGCAAGTCACTTTACCCTCCATTGCCTTGGAAGAAAAGGCTGGCAATCTACTTCCAGTAATACATTGCCAGGAAAACCCAGAGGTAGCTGGGTCGCTATGAGTCAACACTGACTTGATGGCACTAAAAAAAAAAAAAAAAAAAGAAGGGCTACCAATACCAACATAGCTTGTGGTTGAATAGCCATTCTCCTACATCTTCTGCATAGCCTGTCTGGTAGAGTTTTCAGTAGTCTTCCAGTTAGTATTGTGCTTTCAGCCTGCCAGAGAGACCCAATTGCTTTTAAATTCTGTCTTCACAGCCTGCCAGGCAGATTTACATGTGTGGTTGTCTGTGTTTCTGCTAAAACTACGAACATTTCGTATTACCTACTTTGCTAGAATATACATTTTTCGGTACAACTCACTACACATTTCTTATTTTCTAAGTAAACTGATACATAATGTCATGAGTAAAAGGGAAAAGGCAGTTCAAAGCTGGTTCCTCAGTTTTGCAGCAAAGCACATAGGCTTACATTTATTTATTTATTTAACGGATATTTCTATCCCGCCTTATCCTTCAATCAAGGCGGTAACACATCAAACAATCATTGGCAGTGGTGTGCTTAGGTGGGAATAAGTACAGTGAGGTGTGCTGATTAGTGTGAGCTATTTACAGTGTGTGCTCTTTACATCTATATACATAAGTTCGTTGGGTCTGTTGCTGGTTGGGGTTGGATTTTAATTGAGTCTGGGTTGGTCCAAGTCTGTAGATATAGGCTAGGCGCTTGGGCCGTAGTGCTCAGTGAAGAGTACAGTCTTTAGTTGTTTCCGGAAGTCCTTCAAGTCTTCAGTTGATCGTAGTTCGTGTGGGAGTGTGTTCCAGATTGTTGGAGCTGCCAGGGACAGGGCTCTTTGTGTGGTGGATTTGCATGCTTTTGCGTAGTTGCTTGGGGTGCTGAGTGTGTATGCTGTGGTTCTTCTTCTCGGTTTGTTGCTGGAGTCAGGGAGTATGAGGGCTTGGAGGCTGAGTGCTGAGCTCTTGTGTCTGATTCTGAATATGTTCAATATCATCTTGTATTTGAGGCAGTGGCTGATTGGGAGCCAGTGGAGGTCTTTTAGGATGGGGGTGATGTGGTTTTGTGTTGGAGAGCCGGTGATTAGTCTAGCTGCTGTGTTTTGAGCCATTTGGAGCGGTCTGATTGATTGTTTTGGCATTCCGTTGTAGATCGGGTTGCAGAAGTCGAGTATGGGGGTTATGAGCGCTTGGCAGACTGTGCGGAAGTGGTCATGGGAGAGTAGGGGCTTACATGTTCATCATTGCTTGCTGACAAAAAATAGGAATGGAAAAGACTGTCGTAATTTTCGTCGCCGAAATTAACCAGACAGTGGCTGAATATCTCCCAGTTAGCTTTTTGCTTAGGCGGCAAACCCAGATATTACAGTAAATACCAGTGGCCGGATATGGCCCCCGCATTGAATATCTTGGTTTAGTGGTTAGCTGCTGTAATTGAGTTAGCTGTCGCTGCTGAATACAGGACCCTAAAATCGTTATTCTGATTTATACTCTTGAAGATCCTCAAGATTTAGCCTCTTGAATTCCCAAAAAACAAGATTAATAATAAACACCTATGTGATCACATCAGAAAACTTTAGATGCTTGTTTATCATCTTGGGTTCCCAAAAATAGGTTCAAAGACAAATTCAAATAATCAACACACAGTGATCACACCAAAGAGCTCACAATCTAAGACAGACAAATATAACAAATAGGGGACAAGGGTAGAACTAAGGGGAAATGGTTATAGTACACATAGGTAGTAAACAGGAAAATAAGGGGATCAGGATCCAAAAGCATCCGCAAAGAGATAATGATTGAAGCATTGCAAATTTTGGTGATATGTTAAATATTAAAAAAAACATTAATTTTCCAAATAAATATGTACATAACCAGTTTCCTTTTTATTTCCAAATGAAGCAATGTGTGTTTCCGGAAGTGAGGTCACTTTCTACCCCGGGCTACCCCCACAGGTCATTTCCAGCCATAGTTCAACCCACAATCAGTGGTGTAGAAAGGGCGGGGCAGTGAGTGCAGTCCGCCCTGGGTGCCAGCTGGGAGGGAAGTGCATTCCCGCCAGGCCCACACTTCGGAGGCAGCATGGCAAATTTACCTTAAACAAACCCAAACACAAAAACTCTCAAAACCACCTAAAGTGCAAACACTGTCTAAACGATACTCAAATACTTCAATTATCAACCATAGGCATATTGACCTCAGATGGCCCAACCCCTCATATGGCGTATTCCACCATAGGGTATTGACAGACGCTTACATCACCGGTCATGCCTCCTTCCTATACCCAACACTACTAAATATTCCAACTACCAATCTTCACTAACCACTTACTTACCAATAGGATAAGTCTCATCCAAACCCAGTTCAATAAATTCACAGTCATTCACCATACATTCTCACCCACGCCGTCACTCACAAACATTGTAAAATAGCGTCTTATTACGGCTGAACACAGCCTAACTAGAAGCGGCTGAACGCAGCCGAGCCCAACAGGATAAACCTGCAAAATAATGAAATTCAAAAGTTATAATAACACAATAAATAATGTCCACCTGTAGTTTTCCAATAACTTATCTTATAGCTTGAAACTGATGGCCGGCCAATTCCTCCGCCAACAACGACGCCAAATCACTTCCATATCCAATGCAAAAGCACTTTTCAGCGGGACTTAAAACTACACTCCAACAGTGCAAAAATGCAGTCAGCAAGCAACTTCTGCCCAAGCGACTTATGCTCTACAAAAGCTTTTGTTTCGCCATAATCGGCTTCTTCAGGAGCTTCGCCGTCCAAAATACACACTCCACAATGACTTCTTTCAATAACCCGCTAGCACAGAATAAACGTATGACGCATTACTTAACGGAGATTGCACCAATCAAATTTCTTCAAAACCACTGACGTCACTACATCCCCCATTCACAGACACTCTTAATACTAAATACTAATATTAGTATTTAGTATTAAGAGTGTCTGTGAATGGGGGATGTAGTGACGTCAGTGGTTTTGAAGAAATTTGATTGGTGCAATCTCCGTTAAGTAATGCGTCATACGTTTATTCTGTGCTAGCGGGTTATTGAAAGAAGTCATTGTGGAGTGTGTATTTTGGACGGCGAAGCTCCTGAAGAAGCCGATTATGGCGAAACAAAAGCTTTTGTAGAGCATAAGTCGCTTGGGCAGAAGTTGCTTGCTGACTGCATTTTTGCACTGTTGGAGTGTAGTTTTAAGTCCCGCTGAAAAGTGCTTTTGCATTGGATATGGAAGTGATTTGGCGTCGTTGTTGGCGGAGGAATTGGCCGGCCATCAGTTTCAAGCTATAAGATAAGTTATTGGAAAACTACAGGTGGACATTATTTATTGTGTTATTATAACTTTTGAATTTCATTATTTTGCAGGTTTATCCTGTTGGGCTCGGCTGCGTTCAGCCGCTTCTAGTTAGGCTGTGTTCAGCCGTAATAAGACGCTATTTTACAATGTTTGTGAGTGACGGCGTGGGTGAGAATGTATGGTGAATGACTGTGAATTTATTGAACTGGGTTTGGATGAGACTTATCCTATTGGTAAGTAAGTGGTTAGTGAAGATTGGTAGTTGGAATATTTAGTAGTGTTGGGTATAGGAAGGAGGCATGACCGGTGATGTAAGCGTCTGTCAATACCCTATGGTGGAATACGCCATATGAGGGGTTGGGCCATCTGAGGTCAATATGCCTATGGTTGATAATTGAAGTATTTGAGTATCGTTTAGACAGTGTTTGCACTTTAGGTGGTTTTGAGAGTTTTTGTGTTTGGGTTTGTGTTAGAATTTACTCTCAGCAGCAATTTTGTATATTGTTATAAATTTACCTTAAAGCCAGGTGAGTTACTGCACTGCATCTGCTGCAGGGCCAGTGGCTCTTCTCTCCCGGCTGAAGTCTTGCTGATTGTATTGGACCCACAGTTTTATAAATAACCTGGAAATGGGAGTAATAAGTGAGATGATCAAATTTGCAGATGACAAAAAATGATTCAAAGTTGTTAAATCATAAGAGGATTGTGAAAAATTGTAAGAGAACCTTGGGAAATTTGAAGACTTGGCATCCAGATGGCAGATGAAATTGAATGTGGCCAATGCAAAGTTATGCACATAGGAAAGAACAATTCAATCTATAGTTACACGATGCAAGGTTTCACATTAGGAATCACCACTCAGGAAAAGGATCTAGGTGTCATCATGGATAATACATTGAAATCATCTGTTCAGTGTGCGTCAGCAGCCAGGAAGGCTAATAAGAACATAAGATATGCCGTACTGGGTCAGACCAAGGTTCCATCAAGCCAATATCTTGTTTCTAATAGCGGCCAGTCCAGGTCACAAGTACCTATCAGGTTCCCAAAAAGGTACAGTACATAGATTACATGCTGCTTATCCCAGGGGTAGAATGCTAGCAATTACAGTCTAAAGAAAGGCATGGACAATAAAACAAAAGATATCACTCCATGGTGCGATCTAAAAAAAGATATAGCAGAATTAGAAAATGTACAGAGAAGGGCAACCAAATGATTAAGGGAATGGAAGGATCTGCTTTTACACTCACAGGAGGGTGTGGATGCAAAAATAAGCACAACCTTACCTGATTAAAAACATTCAATTATTGTCCTCCTAATATATATAATATCCTGCAAATGCATTTTCCCATTTCCAGGAATTAGCATTAAAAAAAAAGAAAACCTTATTGGTCAAACCTGCTGCTTGCAGTTAAGAGCGCAGTGCCCAGTCTTGCGCCTTTTATCTGCAGTTGGACATTAACAACATGTATCTTATTCTGCTCTTATGATTTCATGGGGAGATGGGGAAGGGCTGTTTGATTCTGATGCTAATGGACATGGAGGAAGGAATGTGAATCAGTGAGAAATGCTCGTATTAGTAAGAAAGGTTTGGGGAAATTTTATTGTATTGTGTATTTTTTAAAATTAATGTTATAAATGTTGAAAATCACTAAGGGGAATGCTTGCTAATCAGTGGTAGCGGCTTCCGTGCGATATTGAAGCTCTGATATCACACAGAAGCCGCTACCGCTGATTGGTAAACATACCCCTAGGTTTACTGAAAGAAAAGAAAAATATATCAAAATAAATACATAAACAAGACAGTGCTAAAGTTAGTGAGAAATCCAGAGTTGTGAACTTATCTTTCAAACTGATGGTTAAAACCTTTACCATGCCATATGCCCATTCTGATATCTTCTCTAAAATGGGATGACTTTTATATTTTCTCTGATTTTTTTAAGATATAAAGAAGCTTCCATGGAGAGGAAATGACTAACTTCATAGATAACAGAATATATTTTAGTTTTTCCTCTTCCTTTTGCATATACATACCAGTAATGATATTTACTTGTGGCAGGTTGACATAGCAGCCAACTGAGGTGAAATGAAATGAAGGCGAGACCGTCAACATTGCACTGTGGTATTTGTCCTTTATTTACAGAAGTATCCCAGGGCTGGGCAACTACATCACAGCATAAATTACTCAGTGCCCAAATCCCTCTCCTTTGTAAGATTAGCAAACTTAAGTTTCTTTTAGGAAATCTCTTTGCTTTCTAGGATTGGCAAGGAAGCAGATGTTACACAGGCATCTTCTCTCTTTACACGCCTGACAAATAGGTGATAAACTCAGAAAAGTCTCTTAACAATTACAGTTCAAAGCAGTAGTCTAGCTAGGACTATTTTTTTTGATGGGGCTTGGTGTTAACATGGGTGAGCAGAAGGCAATGCGTATGCTGACATTGCTTCAAGCTTTCCTCTCATTTCACTGTTCTGTTGCGCTGACAGGATAGGCCTGATACCAAAATAGAAGGGTCATGGCCCACTCAAGTCCACCCTTGGTTACTTCTTTGGCTGAAGAAATGGAATTTCATGTATTCTTCTGGTTGCTTTTCAGATAGCCAATATCCATCCCGGGTTCTTGCCTCTAACCATTAGAGTGACTTAGGAGCATGTTTTCCAAGCGCTATGTTAGTAACGTGGGTTAGTGTGGGGTACTGTGCTCGACCCAAGGGGCGGAGACAGCCATACTCCTGAATTTAGTGCAGCTCACTATCACGCTAAAACCACCACAAGGAGCATCCATTCTGCTGGTGGTAGTTGCTTTCCACCAAGCGTCGGCGGCATGGGCTTTCAAGGCCTGAACTAGCGGTGCTGCAACGGGAATGCCTGTGCCCTGCGCAGTCACAATCCAGACACACGCTGCCCAGATAGTGTGGGTTTTTTAGCATGGGGCCCTATGCTACTTTTTAGATTGGTGCCAAAAACACGTGTTAACACCGAGCTACCTTTCCTGCGTTCTGCATCTTCACAATCCAATCTTTGCCTGAAAATTTCAGCTTTAAGGAAAGCTCCGCAAAGCAGCTGCATTCACACATGTGCCTACTTAGCAGGGGCAATGATTTAACCCTTTCCACTCTCTCAAGTGCATGCACATCTGTGTGTGAGTGAGGAGAGGTCAGGGAAGGAATATCCTATTTCTTTTGCTTCTTTTTGTTTGACATTTTTATTTTCCTTAACTTTATTTTGTTATTTGTTTTTCAATGTTATGCACATATATTTGTTATTTTCATGAATAAAATTGACTTGAACAAATAAAAGCCAAACAAAAAAAATTAAAAACATATCCCTGGAAGGGAGCGTTTTCTAGGTGGTACATCCAATCCTATAGCAGTAATATTTATGTTCTCATATGCTGTTCCCATTTGCAGGGTTTTACAGATGGTATTAGGGTCACCATTCTACAATATTATTTCTTTTTGCCATGACTCTGCCTTTCCCATGTTTTGAATTGCAGATCAGAATCTTAGTTTTGCACAGACCCTGCAAGCAGATACTTCAAATAGGAGAGCTCCAGTTTGTTGGGGATAGCTACACTGCACAATTGGGCAACATAGCATGCAGATATTCCTTAGCCAAGGTGTCAGTTTTCAACATGAGAATTCTGGTGAGTACATTTTTGGAAGCAGGACAAAATGATGTAAGTCTATTGGGTGTCCTTAGTGGGGCCAGGAACATATTAATGGAGGAGATAATGGCAGAGAGAGATTGTCTGGTTCCCTCTAGTTTGCCCAATTATTTTGTTCATGTATGGCTACATCGCTATGGTCAGTCACACTCCTTATCCATGACAATCTGTTTTGTCTTCCTCTTTTGCAATCCATGATCATGGGTATTCCTACATAGCACCCATATTTCTCATGCTTAACGATATTGCCCAAACATCTGGCCTTCCAGATCCTCTGCATAGCCTGCCAGACAGACCTGGCCATGTGAACACCTATCTTTCTGCTAGGACTTCTAAGAAACTTGATTGTGGTGGTGGCGAAGGCTATTTCTCTCAATTCCTGTCTTTCAGGTTTGAATCCCTCCCTCAATTGAAATTCTCCTTTTTTTCTGATCCTAGGGTTCTTTTTTTCCCAGACTTCTTTCACCCTCATGAGCCTTCTATCTCCAGCTTTTCCTCTTTTTTTTCCAATCTTCCCTCCCCTGAAACCTTGGATTTCCCCTTCCTCCTGCCCTCCCATTCCTTTTCAGATAGCCCAAATTTGATAATTGACTTCAGGAAGAGAGGGTGAGGGGGATAAACAATGTATTTTCAGATCTGTATGTCAAACCTATTTTGTAATGTAAGGCATGTGCATACTTTACTTCATAAAATAGAACATAAGAACATATAAGAACATAAGTTATGCCATACTGGGTCAGACCAAGGTCCATCAAGCCCAGTATCCTGTTTCCAAGAATGGCCAATCCAGGTCACAAGTACCTAGCAGGTTCCCCAGAAGACACAGGTTCCACAATGCTTGTATTGGGTCAAGCAGTGATATTCCGGGTCCCCTTTAATAATGGTTTATGGATCTTTCCTCCAGGAACTTGTCCAAACCTTTTTTAAACCCAGCTTTTACTACATCTTCCAGTAACGAATTCCAGAGTTTGATTGTTGAGTGAAAAAATATTTTCTCTTAATAGTCTTAAATGGGCTACATTGTAGCTTCATTACATGCCCTCTAGTCTTTCTACTTTTTGATGGAGTAAAAAACCGATCTATGTTAACCCGTTCCACTCCATTCATTAATTTATATCTCCCCTCAGTCTTTTCCAAGTTGAAGAGCCGTAACCTTTTAAGCCTTTTGTCATAGGGTTATCCTTCCATCCCCATTATGACGGCTCTTCTCTGTACCTTTTCTAATTCCGCTATATCCTTTTTAAGATACTGCGACCGGAGTTACACACAATATTCAAGGTATGGTTGAACCATGGAATGATACAGAGGCATTATAATATTCTTTGTTTTATTTTCCATTACTTTCCTTATGATTCCTAGCATTCCATTAGCTTTCTTGGCCAACACTGCACAATGGACGGAGGGTTTCAATGTATTATACATGATGACGCCTAAATCTTTTTTCCTGGGTGGTGGTTACCTTGCATCGTGTAACCAAAGTTTGGGTCATTCTTTCCTAGGTGCATAACTGCACTTGTCCACATTAAATTTCATAAGGGGCATAAGTGGTCAAAACACACATTAAACTAGGCCCTATGGTAAGTGTAAACCCTTGCACCCAGAATTTTTAAGACAGCATGTATGTTATAGCATTTTATAACTTACATGCATAAATTTGCACTCTGTCCACACGCCATCCAAACTCCACCCTGTACACACCCAAAATGAAAGTACGTTTCATCGGTCTGATGTGCATACTTACAGAATAGTGACTGAGAATATTACGCTCAACATAGCCATTTACACATGTAAACCACTGACATCCTATGCTTTCCACATGTAAAGGTGCACATAAATCTGAGCAACCCTTATAGAATTTCCCTCTGTCTATATAGTGGTGATTTTCAGATGGGCAACATTTAGGTGAGTTTTATTCTGTCCTAAGCCATCTATACAGATAACTGGCGGCTCCTCCCTTGTTCTGCCCCAGACTACCTCAGCTCTATCCGGATAGGGCTGAGGCAGAGAGAATATTCAGCAGTGCTGTTCACATAGTGCTGCTGAATATAACTTACAGTAGCATTTATCTAGCTAGCAGGTGCTATAGAACTGATCTGTGCCTTTGAAAAGCCAACCTCCTATCACTTCAGCCAAGTTATTTTGTTGTTAAAAGAAGGATACAAAGATGGTTTTCATGTGCCAGTTTGAAAAAGAAAACTTCATAAAACGAACTGCTTTATATGCTTCTGCATGTTAGTAGCTCATTATTTATGAAGCTTCACAAACTTTTTTCCCCTTTATTTATTTACATTTATGAATCTTAGGGGTATGTTTACTAAAACCCCGGTAAAGTGCGTGCCGCGGTAGTGTGCGTGTGCCATATAAGGAGTGGGCATTCCGTCTTGAAAAAGAAAAGCCGGAATTTACATATGCGCCCCGCACCTTAGCGCATGAGATAGCTGCGCGGGAGGCATAAGTGGCGCGCTGAAGGGCAAGAAAAAGATTAGAGCCACACCTCAATGGTTAAGACACTGACCAATAGTGCAGGGATCAGGGGTTCAATCCCCCACAGTGCCCAATGGAGACAGCTGGCTGAGGCATTATTTTAGGAGCCATTTAAATGATGGCCGGCATAAGGCGGCGCGCTGATGTTTTAGGAGGCCTTTTAATATTGGGCGGCATAAGGTGGTGCGCTGATATGCAATCACAGAAACAGAGCCACAGCACAATGGTTAAGACACTGACCAATGGTGCAGGGATCAGGGGTTCAATCCCCAAAGTGCCCAATGAACAAAGCTGGCTGAGGCATAATATATTATGGGGAAGATTGCTTTAGGAGGCATTTTATTCATATTTTAATTATCACTACTAGCAAACGCACTCCCAAAGCGTGTTAACATAAGGCGCCCTATAAGGCACATTTTAAAGTGCACTGTCAGCCAAGGCACCCTAGAATGTTGCTTATAGGGCGCTTTAGAGGGTGCCGTATGAGGTACCGCAAGGTCAGTGTACTGTTTTTCATGGCAGCACTGTGCAGTTTAAGGAATGAAAAGCATAAGTAGGTGCGCTGACAGGCAAGGAGGAGCAGCAGTGGAGCACAATGGTTAAGGCACTGACTGCTGATACAGGGGTCATGAGTTTGCTCCCCAGTGTGCCTAATACGTAAGGCTGGCTGTGGCATCAGCTTTGCATTGTACATATTTTGTCCTGCAGCACTTACTTTTATGTTATTAATTGCTGTCAGCAAACACGCCCTCACATGCCGTAATTGAAGGTGCCGTATAAGGCACCCTATAAGGCACTCCATAGGGCACATTATAAATTGCACTGTCCGCCACAGCACCCTAAAATGTCCCCTATAGGGCACCCTATAGGTTGCATCACAGGATAATGTATAGTGCACCTTATATGGACGGGAACCATAAAGTGCCCTATAGGGCGCCCTATAAAGCACCCTCAGAGGCACCTTATGGGTACAGTACGCTGAGGGTGTTTTTGCTGGCATCAAAATATGTACATTAAAAAACATTAATGTGTTGGACAACCCTATCAAATAACCCCAACTGTGGGTTTGAACCCATGACCTCTGACTTCAGAGGCAGTGAAGTAACCATTGGGCTACAGCTCTATAGCTGCTAGCAAGCCCCTGGCTGGCTGCAGAGAGCATGCACGTCACCACACAGACAGTCTGCTGTGGTCACCAGGATAGGGTTAACCCACCCATACCCATGATGCACGGCACATGCAAATCAGCTGTCCACAGATTAACACAAGATGGGCAATGCACCCCCACAGCACCTCGGCCTGGTAGAGGGAAGTGACCATGTGCACCCACACACCACCTCGACCTGGTAGGGGGTACTGACCGTGTGTTTTACTGGCACAGAGTAGCTACACACCGTCACATTGTGCGGGTACTGTGCTCACCCTGAGGGTGCCGTGAGGCGCCCAGGACCAGGTCCACAACACCTTCCATGGCTGAAAGAGGCCATGTTGGAGGTCCAAAGCAGTGTTAATGTGTGAGATAGGTAGTTTCTGCACAAACACCTTGGATATCTCTGTCTGTTTCAGTCAGGTGTAGCCCCCATGGACCCCCTAGGTGGCCCATGCACAACCCCCTCCCCTCCCCTGCCAAGGGCAGCAAACAGGGTCCCCCATCAGTAGATCCACATTCTACCTCCCTGCAAAGGTGGCAGTAGAGGGGACCATCAACCCCAGTCCTGCTGAGGAACAGAGACCCCACAGCACAATCAATGCAGCTCTATACACATCCATAACACAATAGCAGACAGACATTAGGCCTAGATATGGTAAGCTACACCCCACCACCATCTGATATTCCCCTGCAGCAAGTCATCAGCCACTGCAAGCTGCTCCATCAAGACACATACCAGCTGCAAACAGTGTGCTAGTCAGTCCACAGTGCATGTTCTCAGTGGAGATGCATGCACCCAGAACTAGGATGTCAGCATACACAGCAAGCAGATAACTCAGTGACTGGGCCCTAAAAGGAAACCCATATCTATCACATGAGAGAAATACTATAATAGCACTATGGGGGTGCCTAGCCATGCTGTGGTCACTGCACAGTCAGGGTGAGAGTGATCTCTCAGCAGGACATACTGAGGTCACCCTGTCTGTGTAGGTGGTGGCCGGGCACTAATATGTCCCAGTCAGTGCCCGATGCCCTGTGCAGATGCACCCTGGCCAAGCCACCCTGTCCAGCCTATACCCATGGTACCTTGCTCCTCATTATGCACATTGGCAGCCCAATACTGGCAACATTGCTGGCAGTGTGGGCTGTGGAAGGTGTTTGCAGCCACCACACACTGGATAGACAGACAGCCACCCCCACACCTATGCCAGCATTGTGCTACTATAGAGGAGTCCAGCAGCCATACCCACCACACCAGTCCTGGGCACAGTACAGGCATGGATATGGTACGCAATACTGTTGGGGGTCACTCCCCAGGGTGGTAAACACTGTCAGAGACCAGACCTGCAGCACACACCGCAGACATCAGAATGATTGTTATGGTGGAGATCAATGAGCAAAATGTGCTTAACGTAGGAATTGATATCTGCCAGTTATCATGGGCAACGTTTGATAGTTGTGTACCATATACCCAGGTGTAGGGTGGCATTGTTAAGGTATGCAACTGCTAGTATTGGGAGATACAGGCAGGGCCCAATGTCCTGCCTCTCCATGAGACATTGGCCAATGGGGCCTGTGGGTGTGTGTGTGGGTGTGTCTGGCCCTGTTGGCTGCTGCTTTACGGCAGAGTGTCCCAACTCCAGTCCTGCTGTTCCAACCACTGTTCGGGTTTTCATGCTGTCCCTCATAAATATGCATGAGCTACATCAGCATACCATGGGGGTGGTGCATAGATATGCAGCACAGGCATCTTTATTAGACGCAGCATGGATCCTGAATGGTGTGGGGCCCTCCAGGACTGCATTTGGGAGACTCTGCTCTAGGTAATGCGGCTGTTTATGGTGTCTGTGTTTGGTGTGGTAAAATATAGGCGTATGAACCATGCGTATGTTCTCATCAATAAAGGTTTGTCCTTACTATCACGGTTTAGTTGTAGGAAAAATATGTGGACTGGATTGGCAGTAGCCCCAGCTGGGCTTTGAACCTGTGACCTTCTGTTCCTGCACACACTGTCTGTGTGCACTGCACCACCATGTTGCCACAGATATGCTGTGTTCCCTGGGGAGTCCATGACTGTACATCTGACAGAGCCTGTCTGTTGCAGTGGACGGTGCCAGACTGCACAGGCCTAGGCCACTGTCTGCTGTCACTTGCAGCCACTGCCCCCTCCACCACCTGTACCCTTCCGCCAACATGCAGACATGTCCTTATCTGGGAAAATGCATATGACCTGATTGAGTTGTGGCACTCCAGGACTGATTTTGGGGGACTTGACTGTAGGTAATGCCCATTGTTATGGTTTGTGTGCGGTGTAGGGTAAAATATAGGTGTTGGAACCATGCTTATGTTCTCTGCAATAAAGGAGTGTCTGTGCTATCACTGTTTAGTGGTGGGTAGAACTGTGGGGACTGGCTTGGCAGGAGCCCCAGCTGGGATTTGAACCTGTGACCTGCTGGTCCTACAGGCACTGGCTGTGTCCGCATCCGCTGCACCACACTGACAGTACAGTCTTTGGAGATAGGAATCCTGGCCACACGAGTCAGACACCCTGCTCTGCACAATTTTACTGTGGGCTCGTTTACCCTGTATGGGGACAAAGGTGCAAATAAACCTCGAAAATGACCTCCAAAAAAGGGGAAAAAAACTCAAAACCAAGCTGGGCAACAGTGATATCAATGGGCAACCTGAATAACACTCCCAGGAAAGCTCCATGAAAATGCAGTGCTTTTGAAAGAGTCTACGGAGCGTAGACCCTTCCAAAAATCATTTCTTTTTTTTTGAGCTTTCCTGGGAGTGTTTTTTATGGTTGCCCATTAATATCACTGTTGCCCAGCTGGATTATAATTTATTTGGAATTTGTTGTGGTCATTTTCAATTTATATTTGCTATTTTGTTCTGTGCACATGTATCACACTGCTCACGTTTTGCAGGTTTCCCCGGTTTTGCTGTACATTGCTGACGGAAATGGTTTCTCTTCCCTTTAAATCGGCTCTAACGCGAGGTTTTCACTTGCGGTATTTTTTTGCCCAAATTCAGCCCCGCTCCTGTGCGGGGAGCCTCTCCCCTCCCACTCTCCACCCATTGACCCCATCCCTCCGCCCCTCGGGGACCTTCCTCCGCCCTCCGTACGCCTTTCCTTGCCTCTATCGCACATCAGCGCACCGCACACTTGCGCGGGCCCGTTAGTGTGACGCGCATGCATGCAGGGCACTTAAGAGCACTTAAGTGCATCATTAGCGTACGCTACTGTGTGTCACGCACGTGTGCGCGGTTTAGTAAACATACCCCTTAGAGTTCAAAAAAAGAACATAGGAAATATCTTCCAAAACAAAAGAAAATACGAACATCATATATCTTACAAATACGTGACAATAAGCAATTAGAATAACAAGCCCACATTAACGGGAGCACAGAAAATAAAGGAAACAACAATAAGAAAATGAAAGACGTATATAAGAACATAAGATATGCCATACTGGGTCAGATCAAGGTCCATCAAGCTCAGTATCCTGTTTCCATCAGTGGCCAATCTAGGTCATACATACTTAGCAGTTTCCCCAAAAGATACAGGTTCCAAAATGCTTGTATTGGGTCAAGCAGTGATATTCTGGGTCCCTTTTTAATAATGGTTTATGGACATTTCCTCCAGGAACTTGTCCAAACCTTTTTTAAACCCAGCTTCACTAACAGCTTTTACTACATCCTCTGGTAACAAATTCCAGAGTTTGATTACACATTGAGTGAAAATATATTTTCTCTTATTTGTCTTGAATAGTTTACCCTGTAGCTTCATGGCATGTCCCCTAGTCTTTCTATATTCTGATGACGTAAACGATCGATCTACGTTTACCCATTCCACTCTGTTCATTAATTTATAGACTTCTATCATATCACCCTCAGCCGTCTCTTTTCCAAGTTAAAAAGCCCTAACCTTTTTAGCCTTTCTTCATAAGGGTATCCTTCCATCCCCTTTACCATTTTGCTGGCTCTTCTCTGAACCTTTTCTAATAACGCTATATCCTTTTTAAGATATGGCGACCAGAATTACACACATATTCAGGGTCACACCATGGAACAATACAGAGGCATTATAATATCCTTTGTTTTATTTTCCATTCCTTTCCTTATGATACCTAGCATTCTATTTGCTCTCTTGGCCGCTGCTGCACATTGGGCGAAGGGTTTTAACATGTTATCCACAATGATGCCTAAATCTTTTTCCTGGGTGATGGTTCCTAATGTGGAACCTTGCATCGTGCAACCATAGTTTGGGTTGCTCTTCCCTAGGTGCATAAGTTTGCACTTGTCCACATTAAATTTCATCTGACATTTTGATGCGAGGTCTTCCAATTTATCAAGATCCTCTTGCAATTTTCTACAATCCTCATGGGTTTTAACAACTTTAAATAGTTTTGTGTCATCTGCAAATTTGATAACCTTACTCATTATTCCCTTTTCCAGGTCATTTATGAATATGTCAAAAAGCAGAGGACCCAAAGCAGATCCCTGGGGTACACCACTATTCACCTTTCTCCATTTGGAAAATTGGCCATTTAGCCCTTCCCCCAGCCTCACAAAATGCTGCTACAAATCATACATCCCGGATATTTTCAGGGCAACCAACCTTTTTGTTAAAATGGTAAATACAGGTAAAAGGAAAAGGAGACTGCTATGGCTTTCGAAAGAAGTAGCTGAAAAAGTGAAGAAAAAGAGGGAAGCCATCATGAAATACAAGAGATCACAGAGAGAGGAAGACAGGCATCTATATTTGGAAAAACTTAGAGAAGCTAGCAAAGTAGTCAGGAAAGCAAAGCTCCAAAAAGGGGAGGAGTGGTCTAGTGGTTGGGGCAAGTTACCTCAGGCCAGGAGGTTGGGAGTTCAAATCCCACTAGAGGACAGAAACCTTGGGCTGGAAGGACTGAGGTTTCTAGTCCCACAGGTGCCCCTTGGGGTCTTGGGCAAGCCACTTAATCCACCATTGCCCATGTTCCCTGTAAATATTAGCATATGTCTCTCATATGTCTCCCTTGTGTTAAATGTATCCCCCAATTGTATTGCAACCACTTTGATTGAAGGATAAGGTGGTATACAAAACTATCTAAATAAAAAGAGGAGGAAATAGCCAATGCAATAAATGGGGGGAATAAGATGTTTTTCAGATATGTTAGTGAGAAGAGGAAGGGCAAAAGTGGTATTGTCAGACTCAAGAGTGAAGGGGAGGAATATGTAGAAGCTGATGAGGATAAAGTGGAATTGCTTAACAAATATTTCTGTTCTGTGTTCACAGATGAAGAACCAGGAGCAGGACCTCAGAAAACACCCACAAACAGGAACAGAAGCAAGGGACATCTTGAACAATTTTCAGAAGAAGGTGTTTGTGAGAAACTAGCTCAACTTGAAGTAGACAAAATGATGGGACCAGATTGGATACACCCTAGAATACTGAGGGAAGTTGGGGATGTTCTAGCAGCTCCAGCTTTCAATGCCTCGTTGGAGTCGGGAGTGGTGCCAAAGGACTGTAGAGAGGCTCATGTGGTGCCTTTACACAAAAGTGGAAGTAAGGATGTGGTTGAAAACTACAGGCCAGAGAGTTTAACTTCGGTGGTGAGTAAATTATTGGAAACGCTGCTGAAAGAGAAAATAGTGAGGTTTCTGGAGTCCAGCAGATTACAGGATCCGAGGCAGCATGGATTCAGCAGAGGCAGGTCTTGTCAGACAAATCTGATTGATTTCTTTGACTGGGTGACCAGGGAGTTGGACCAAGGGAGAGCCCTATATGTCTTGTATTTAGATTTCAGTAAAGCCTTTGACACTGTTCCTCACAGGCGACTTATAAACAAATTGAGCATCCTAGGGATGGACATTAAAGTGACTGACTGGGTTAAAAATTGGTTGAGTGGGAGGCGACAAAGAGTACAGGTAAATGGAGCTCACTCTGAGGAGAAGGATGGTACCAGTGCTGTGCCCAAGAGATCTGTCCTTGGTCCGATTCTTTTTAACATCTTTGTTAGTGATAAAGCGGAAGGGCTGTCGGGTAAGGTTTGCCTTTTTGCCAAATACCAAAATCTGCAATAGAGTAGACACCAGGAAGGTGTACATAATATGAGGAGGGATCTAGCTAAGCTTGAAGAATGGTCTAGAATTTGGCAGCTGGGATTTAATGTTAAAAAAATGTAAGGTCATACATTTGGGCTGCAGCAATCCAAGGGAGCAATATAGTATAGGGGGTGAAGTATTTTTGTCCACTAAAGAAGAGCAGGGCCTAGGCGTGGTTGTGTCTGATAATCTTAAAGTAGCTAAACAGGTAGAAAAGGCGATGGCAAAAGCTAGAAGAATGCTTGGGTGCATACGGAGAGGAATGGCTAGCAGAAAAAAGGAGGTGATAGTGCCTCTGTATAAGTCTTTGGTGCGACCTCATTTGGAGTATAGTGTGCAATTCTGGAGACCGCACCTTCAAAAGGATGTGAACAGGATGGAGTTGGTGCAGGGGGTGGCTACTAAAATGGTTAGTGGTCTTCATTATAAAGCATATGAGGACAGACTTAGGGATCTTACTATGTACACCTTTGATGAAAGGCAGAATAGAGGTGATATGATTGAGATGTTTAAATACCTCCGTGGCATAAATGTTCAGGGAGAGAGCCTCTTTTGATTGAAAGCAAGTTCTGCTACGAGGGGACATGGGATGAGGGTGAAGGGGGATAGATTCAGGAGTGATATGCGGAAATATTTCTTTACGGAAAGAGTGGTGGATCCATGGAATAGTCTCCCAGTGGAGGTGGTAGAGATGAGGACAGTAACTGAATTCAAAAAAGCATGGGACAAACACAGAGGATCTCACAAGGAAAAAAGGGGACTGTTGTAGTTGTTGATATGGAAGGACAGACTAGATAGGCCTTGTGGTCTTTTTCTGTCATCACATTTCTATGTTTCTATAACACCATAAACAATATGGGGATTATTCCGAGGCTGGCTTTCCTCTCCTGTCTAACTTCCCTGCTGGTTGTGTAGAAATGTTAGATGGGGGCCGTGAAGGGGCAGCATGTGGGCAGAGAGTGGGCGGGCCGAGGGCGGTCGCTGGCCCTGGACATACAGGGTCTATTCTAAAGTTGGCCCTGTACCTGCAGGGCTGGCAAAATGGCCGGGAAAGTTATTCCACCTCCGTGATGGAATAACTCCCCTGGCCATGTTTTTTTTAAGCGGCCCGGGGCACGGAAGGCACTGGGGGGGGGGGGGGCAGAGTTAAGTCCTCACAGCCAAATTCTGGCCTTAGGAGGCCGGATCGGGTATTAGGCTGCGGGGAATTAAATTAGTTTGCAGGCAGCCGGCATCGCGGCTTTTAAATGGAGCCGCGGTGCCATGGCAACAGGACGCCATGATGCTGCAGCTCCATTTAAAAGCCCTGGCTGAGTTAGCCTATCCAAATTTCCATCCACAGGCTTAGGAGAAGGCGCCTCAACAACAGTTCCGGGATCACCCAGGCTCAGCCCTGAACCATCAGCCTGAGAACTACTCTGCAAAGCTAGGTGGGGAGGTGGAGATGGAGTACACTCCAAGGAGCTCATTGAGGCTTCGTCACCCAGAGACCCATAATGTAACACAGCTTGCTCCGTACCACTGGCCTTTGCTAGAAGATGTTTATCCATAGGTCCCGTTCCTCTTACAAGCTTGGCGTCCTTCGCCTTCTGTTTTCCAGGCATTTCAGCTGTACACAACACCATTCCCTATATCTCACCCAGTGGCTCCTAAGGATCTTAAAAGCTTAAGGGATATGTTATACGCCCCCAGCCGTGCAGCACCGGCCTGGTGTCTGGGATAGACCAGATTTTATAGGGCCCCCATGGAGATTGGAGATGTCTGCGGCGATGCCAGGGTGGCAGGCAGGCACTCAGCTATTCTCCCTCTTAGCGACAAGCAGCAGGTAATCAGCTCCAAATGGGTCAGCTCACCGGTGCAGATCTGATAGTGCCCCGATGAGACCGGAGATGTCTGCGGCAATGCCGGGGCTGTGGGAAGGCATTCAGCTATTCTCCCTCTTAGCGGCAAGCAGCAGGTAATCAGCTCCAAATGGGTCAGCTCACCAGTGCAGATCTTATAGGGTCCCAGAGGAGACTGGAGATGTCCACGCCAATGCCGGGGCTGTGGGCAGACACTCAGCTATTCTCCCTCTTAGCGGCAAGCAATAGGTAATCAGCTTTCATCTTCACAAATTTTAATGCCTAGTGGACAATTTGTGAAAGTTAACGATGAGAACAGACCCAGGTTTCTGAATTTGTTTGTAGAAGGGATGTTGATGCATAAAACCCTGGAAATCCCTGAAATTTGGGCATTTTTGCATGTTGCCTGGTGATGTACAGATTTTTTTTCCACGTGAATACCCCTTCTGAGAAAAAAATGTTGCAGTTTAGTGCTTGCTAAATGCTACTTATATATAATTAAATATTGCATGCATAATGAGAGCTACAAATTATAGAGCAGTAATTAATGTAAGTGATGTAATTTAGTTCTTTATACCAAAAGCTACTAGAAAATAAAGGGGTCAATATTTGGATAAATTTTGGCCATGTATTGACATACAGAGAAAATTGATCTCTTGCTGGTGACAAATTTTAAAAGCAAAAAAAATGTATGCTATTAGCACTCAATGCTGACCTTGTAGACACTTTTGAATATTAACCCCAAAATGTTTCTTACTATTTTTTGTCTCTCTTCATGGTATTTCCTTTTTCTTCTCTGTTTCTCCCCTGATTTTTCTGTCTCTCATCCAAAATTGTCTCTTTGATATATTTATTTTTCTTTTCATTTTTCTTTGTCTCTTTAATCTACCCATCTCACTCCCCTGGGATTGGGTCGCTAAGAGTCAGCATTGACTCAATGCACACACACACACATTCTGCACTCCATTAGTACTATGTTATGAAACTGAAAGTGCTAATGGAAGGGAGAGAGATAGACAGTCTAAAGAAACAAAGAAAACTGCTATGAAAAAGAACAGAAGAAAGAAGTTCAGAAGAAAGCATATGCCTGCTGTAACAGAAGATAGCCGCACATACAGAAGACAGAAAACCCATGGAGACAGGCTAGGATCTAGGTAAAGGCAACATAGACAACTGTCTGGGGCACTACATTTTGAAAGCACCAAATATCAAGGCCAAAGAGGAGCCTAATCCCACTTACTTTAGTGCCATGTGCGTGTGCTGCTTTAAAGGAATACCGCTGTGCAGGGGCAGCCCAAGGGTGATGCGGAGATTCATTGCAGGGCCTCATTTGTATAATTTTAATTTATTTTATTTTAAAATGTATATGTTGCCCATCTAAAATTTCAGGTGGCTTTCAAAGGAGCCCTTCACAAGCCTCTTTTTTCTTCTGACAATGACCTAGGGGCATGTTTACTAAATATTAATGTGCTTTAAGCGCCACTGCGCCAATAGAGATAAATGGGTGTTGCTGCACTTAGTGCACATTAACATTTGTGAATATGCATTAACGTTTAGTAAACATGCCTATTGATGAGTGCCTGAATACCATTTGCATGGGCAGTGAGGATAAGGAAAGGCTACCTGATTTCTAAATTACTATACTAAAGTGGCAAATGCCAGGCACATTAGGAAGTACTATAAACCCTGCCCATTTAGAACCCATAGCAAACCCACCGTATCATAACAGCACTACCAAGACTCACAAAGCACCAAACCCTACCTATCAAAAGGCAACACTGCAAATATTAAACCAATACATCTCAGAGAATACTAATACATCTCCTACTGCGAAAAGAGAAAAAGTGGCACTGTCAAATAGAAACTACATGAACAGAATACCCCAGCTCAGTTACACATGCAGAACATAGACCATCACCAAAGAACAAGGGATCGCAATTTAGAAATAGGAAGACAATAATTAAACTGGGAACCCCAAAAGCCATACTTCAAACGTACAACAACACTGGAGAAATGTGACTATAATTTAATTTCCTCTTGTAGTAAACACAAATGCAAAGACGTTAGTAATGCACATTTCCCAGAGCTGACCTATTCCAGTTAATAAATTCAAAATAAAAAAGTATTTTTCTACCTTTTGTTGTTTGGGCATTTTATTTTTCAGTTGCAATTGCTCCAGTCACTTTCTTCTGGTTACTTTGTGTCTTCTGCTAACTCTCCATTGTCTGCTGTTCATTTATCCTTTCTTCCCTCTTCTAGTTTTTTTTCCAGTCTCTCTCCATCTGCTTTTACATACTGATCTTTCCACTTTTGCTCTTTCCTCTATTTCTCTCTTTATTCCTTTTTCATCCACTCAAATTTCACCCTTCCATACTCAGTCCCCACTTACTTTCCCAATACCTGGCCAATTGTAGATTTTTCTTCCCTCCCATACAAAATCTTTTATCCTCTCCATCCTCACTCCCCCAGCCCCATCCCCATGTAGTCCTCCCCCAACATCAGCTCCCTTTCTAGTTCCAGCCTCACTCAGTATCCTCTCCCTTCTAATCCCATTCTCCCATCCCCCCACATCAGCCCATTTCCAGTCCTAGCCCCCCCATCAGCCCATTTCCAATCATAGCCCCCCCATCAGCCATTTCCAGTCCTATCCTAGCCCCCCATCAGCCATTTCCATTCCTAGCCCCCCAATCAGCTCATTTCCAGTCCTAGCCCCCTATCAACCCTTTACAATCCTATCCTAGCCTCCCCACTAGCCCATTTCCTGTCCAAACCCCCTTCCCAATCAGCCCATTTCCAGTCCCAGCCTCCCATCAGCCATTTCCAGTTCTAGTCTCCCCATCAGCCATTTCAAGTCCTATTCAGCCCCCCATCAGCTATTTCTAGTACTAGCCACTCCCATCAGCCCATTTCCAGTCCTAGCCTCCCCTCCTCCGAACAGCCTTGTGCCTGTCTGACCAGCTTCAGAGGGAGCTGGGGAGGACTAAAGCCCTGGCTCACCTCTGCACAGATGCTGGAGTGAAGAGCGGGGTTTTCCTTCACTGAGTCCAGTGGTTATGTCTCGTGGAGCCCGCTGGCGTGCTGAGTGCCAGGAAACAGGAAATGCCCTTTAACCTCCAGCATGCCAGCGGGCTCCACGAGAACACAGCCATCAGACTCAGTGAAGGAAAACCTCACTCTTCAGTCCAGTAGCCATGCAGAGGTGAGCTGGGGCCTTGGCCCTTCACAGCTCCCTCTGAAGTTGGTCCTGCAAATGATCTAGACTAAAGAGCCAAATACCATGTGCGGTTTGTTGGCATGGGGCACCCTGAAGCACGGGGCACCGTGCGAACAACATTCCTGCACAATGGATGGGCCGGCCCTGCGGCAGTGAGACTGAGGCCTTCCTCAGCTCCTCTTCTGGCTCTCCAAACTTTGGAATCTCCATCTCCTCCTGCTCATTAGGATCTAGTGTCTGGCCATGCCTATGGGTGCCAAAACCTTAAATCTGATCCTGTATGGAGATGAGAGGAGCTGAAAAAAGAAGATAAGAAGACACTTTGAGAGAGATGAGACAGCAAAAAACCTGTGAGAGAGTCAGTTGGACCATTAGATGATAGAGGGATAAAAAGGGCACTAAGAGGGGACAAAGCTATGACTGAAGTGGTATTTAAAGGTGATACAGAGGAAGAATTGAAAGAAATATCCATACACTGGGAAGATGTATTACAACTATTTGATAAACTGAAGAGTAGCAAATCACCTGGACCGGGTGATATACATCCAAGGGTGTTGAAAGAACTGAAATATGAAATTGCAAACCTGCTATTAGTAATTTGTGAACTATCGTTAAAATCATCTGTAATAACTGAAGATTGGAGGATGGCCAATGTAACACCAATTTTTTAAAAGGATTCCAGGAGTGATCCGGGAAACTACAGACCGGTGAGCCTGACGTCAGTACCGGGAAAAATGGTAGAAACCATCATAAAGAACAAAATTACTGAACATGTAGATAGATAGTCATGGCTTAATGGAAGACAGCCAACATGGCTTTAGACAAGGAAGATCTTGTCTTACTAATCTGTTATGTTTTTTTGAAGGTGTGAATAAACAGGTAGACAAAGGTGAGTTGGTTGATATAGTGTATCTGGACTTTCAGAAAGCCTTTGACAAGGTCCCTCATCAGATCCCTGATGTTGAAGCTTTGGTGGGAGTGGCTGACTTGGATTTAGTGGCAGTTACAGAAACATGGTTCACAGAAAACCATGATTGGGATGTAACTATACCTGGCTATACTTTATTCAGAAAGGACAGGGTAGGAAGAAGGGGAGGAGGAGTGGCACTATATGTAAAAACTACTATTAAAGCTTTGGAATTACAGAGCTTAAAAGGGAGAGATGAGGCATTGTGGGTTAAACTAGAAAGAGGGAAAGAGAAATCTATTTGCATTGGTGTGATATACAGACCTCCCTCACAAGAGGAAGAAGTGGAAAGTGAGTTAATTGAAGACATACGCAGCATTGCTAGGAAAGGGGAAGTGCTACTGATAGGAGATTTCAATATGCCAGATGCTGATTGGCACATTCCTGCTGCAGTATCATCTAGAAATAAGGAGATCCTGGATTCTCTACAGGGAGAACTATTCAGGCAATTGGTAACAGACCCCACACGTGAAGGGGCCATACTGGACTTGGTGCTTACTAATGGTGAAAGTGTTTCTGATGTTGTAGTGGGAGATCGTTTTGCATCCAGTGATCACCAGATGGTGTGGTTCAGTATTAGGACTAGGGCTGTTAGAATCCATTCCAAGGTGAGGATCTTAGACTTTAGAAAGACTAACTTTGCGAAGATGGGCCAATACCTCTGGGAGTCGTTAGTGGGATGGGAACAGCTGGGGGATGTAGAAAAACAGTGGGCAAAACTGAAAGGGGATATTTTAAGGGCAACCAACCTTTTTGTTAAAATGGTAAATAAAGGCAAAAGGAAAAGGAGCCCGCTATGGTTTTAGAAGGAAGTAGCTGAAAAAGTGAAGAAAAAGAGGGAGGTCTTCATGAAATACAAGAGATCACAGAGAGAGGAAAACAGGCATCTGTATTTGGAAAAACTTAGAGAAGCTAGAAAAGTAGTCAAGAAGGCAAAGATTCAAAAGGAGGAGGAAATAGCCAATGCAATAAAATGGGGGGATAAGACATTTTTCAGATATATTAGTGAGAAGAGGTAGGGCAAAAGTGGTATTGTCAGACTCAAGGGTGCAGGGGGGGAATATGCAGAAGCTGATAAGGACAAAGCGGAATTGCTTAACAAATATTTTTGTTCTGTGTTCACAGATGAAGAACCAGGAGCAGGACCTCAGAAAACACCCACAAATAGGAACAGAAGCGAGGGACATATTGAACAATTTTCAGAAGACTGTGTTCGTGAGAAACTAGCTCAACTTAAAGTAGACAAAGCGATGGGACTGGATGGGATACACCCTAGAATACTGAGGGAACTTGGGGACGTTCTAGCAACTCCACTGACGGATCTTTTCAATGCCTCGTTGGAGTCGGGAGTGGTGCCAAAGGACTGGAGAGAGGCTCATGTGGTGCCTTTACACAAAAGCGGAAGTAAGGATGTGGTTGAAAACTATAGGCCGGTTAGTTTAACTTCGGTGGTGAGTAAATTATTGGAAACGCTGCTGAAAGAGAAAATAGTGAGGTTTCTGGAGTCCAGCGGATTACAGGATCCGAGGCAGCATGGATTCACCAGAGGCAGGTCTTGTCAGACAAATCTGATTGATTTCTTTGACTGGGTGACCAGGGAGTTGGACCGAGGGAGAGCTCTAGATGTGGTGTATTTAGATTTCAGTAAAGCCTTTGACACTGTTCCTCACATGCGACTTATAAACAAACTGAGCACCCTAGGGATGGACCCTAAAGTTACTGCTTGGGTTAGAAATTGGTTGGGTGGGAGGCGACAAAGAGTACAAGTAAATGGAGCTCACTCTGAGGAGAAGGATGTTACCAGTGGTGTGCCCCAGGGATCTGTCCTTGGTCCGATTCTTTTTAACATCTTTGTTAGTGATATAGCGGAAGGGCTGTCGGGAAAGGTTTGCCTCTTTGCGGATGATACCAAAATCTGCAATAGAGTAGACACCCAGGAAGGTGTAGATAACATGAGGAGGGATCTAGCTAAGCTTGAAGAATGGTCTAGAATTTGGCAGCTGGGATTTAATGTTAAAAAATGTAAGGTCATGCATTTGGGCTGCAACAATCCAAGGGAGCAATACAGTATAGGAGGTGAAGTACTTTTGTCCACTAAAGAAGAGCGGGACCTAGGTTTGGTTGTGTCTGATGATCTTAAAGTAGCTAAACAGGTAGAAAAGGCGACAGCAAAAGCTAGAAGGATGCTTGGGTGCATACGGAGAGGAATGGCTAGCAGAAATAAGGAGGTGATAATGCCTCTGTATAAGTCTTTGGTGTGACCTCATTTGGAGTATAGTGTGCAATTCTGGAGACCGCACCTTCAAAAGGATGTGAACAGGATGGAGTCGGTGCAGAGGGTGGCTACTAAAATGATTAGTGGGCTTCATTATAAAGCATATGAGGACAGACTTAAGGATCTTAATATGTACACCTTAGAAGAAAGGCGGGATAGAGGTGATATGATTGAGATGTTTAAATACGTCCGTGGCATAAATGTTCAGGGGGAGAGCCTCTTTCAATTGAAAGCAAGTTCTGCTATGAGGGGACATAGGATGAGGGTGAAGGGAGATAGATTCAGGAGTGATATGCGGAAATATATCTTTACGGAAAGAGTAGTGGATCCATGGAATAGTCTCCCAGTGGAGGTGGTAGAGATGAGGACAGTAACTGAATTCAAAAAAGCATGGGACCAACACAGAGGATCTCTAAAGGTAAAAAGTGGACTGTTGTAGTTGTTGATATGAAAGGACAGACTAGATAGGCCATGTGGTCTTTTTCTGTCATCATGTTTCTATGTTTCTATGTGACATTTGGCAAAACTAAAAAGTCATGGATTGGGAGGCAGTGTACTATTGTGGATCAGGAACTGGTTAAAAGATAGAAAGCAGAAGGTAGGGCTAAATGGCCAATTTTCCCAATGGAGAAAGGTGAATAGTGAAGTATCTCAAAGATCTGTGCTGTGTCCATTGCTTTTTGACATATTCATAAATCACCTGGAAACAGGAATAACGAGTGAGGTTATCAAACTTGAAGATGACAGAAAACTATATAAATTTGTTAAAACCCATGTAGATTGTAGAAAATTGCAAGAGGATCTTGATAATTTGGAAGACTGGGCATCCAAATGGCAGAAGAAATGTAATGTGGACAAGTGCAAAGTTATGCATCTAAGAAAGAACAACCCAAACTATGGTTACATGATGCAAGGTTCCACATTAGGAATCACCACCCAGGAAAAAGATTTAGGTGTCATCGTGGATAACATGTTAAAACCCACCGCCCAGTGTGCAGCGGCGGCCAAGAGATCAAATAGAATGCTAGGTATCATAAGGAAAGGAATGGAAAATAAAACAAAGGATATTATAATGCCTCTGTATCATTCCACAGTGCGACCACACCTTGAATATTGTGTGTAATTCTGGTTGCCGTATCTTATATAGGATATAGTGTTATTAGAAAAGATACAGAGAAGAGCCACCAAAATGGTAAAGGGGATGGAAGGATCCCCTATGAGGAGAGGCTAAAAAGGTTAGGGCTGTTCAACCTGGAAAAGAGACGGCTGAGGGGAGATATGATATTAGTCTATAAATTAATGAATGGAGTGGAACGAGTAAATGTAGATCGATTGTTTTCATCATCATAATATAGAAAGACTAGGGACATGCAATGAAGCTACAGGGTAACCTATTTAATAAGAGAAAATATTTTTTTCACTCAAAGTGTAATCAAACTCTGGAATTTGTTTCCGGAGGATGTAGTAAAAGCTGTTAGTGTAGCTGGGTTTAAAAAAGGTTTGGAGAAGTTCCTGGAGGAAAGGTCCATAAACCATTATTAAAAGGGACCCGGGATATCACTGCTTGACCCAATACAAGCATTGAGGAACCTGTGTCTTTTGGGGAAACTGCTAGGTACTTTTGACCTAAACTGGCCACTGTTGGAGACAGGATACTGGGCTTGATAGACCTTGGTCTGACCCAGTATGGCATAACTTATGTTCTTATGTTACGTGAGAAGGGAGAGCTGAGTTAGAAAGACAAAGAAGAAAGGACGTGGTAGAGAATAAAAAGCAAAGGGGAAGCAGAGGGAAGAGGAGTGAAGCAGAAGACAGGAGAAAAGCTAAGAGACAACAGAGCCAGGAAGTACAGCTTGGAGAAAGAGGCAAGCTGTGGAGAGATCCAATAGAGAGCTGCAGCAGTGAGCAGAACTTAGCAGAAGCAAAGACCCCAAACTGGAGTTGTGAGGGGTGTTGTAGATTGCAGCTACATAGTCCAGAGGGGTAAAAAGAAATCAGAGAGAGCAAGAAACCTAGTATCAGCTGGCTGACCACAGTACAATCAGAGACGCAGACACCAGATCAAGTCTCTGAGGGAAAGCAAGAGCAGAAGTTGCAAAAAAAGAGCGCAAGACTGGTAGATGAGCAGAAAGGGAGCTGCAGCCATCCCTTTGAGAGAGACACAGATATGGCTGCAGTAGCAGAACCACTTTGTGAGATGCAGAAAGCAAGAAAGCCGTTGACACCAAGAAAGATAATTACTAAAGTAACTGCAAGTTTTCTCTCTAAATGGGCTGTAAGTAACAGCGGGCCTGATATTCAGTGCTGGCGGCTAGGCGGGAGTACAGTGCCTAGCCGTTGCTGCTGAACTTTAAATCCAGGTATTCAATGCCAGGATCATATGCATTGTGGTGACCCTGGCATTGAATATCTAGGGTCACCGCACAGCCTCCGCAGCTGCAGAAGCTAACTGGGCAGTGGTGAAATTGAACTGCTGCCTGGTTAACTGCTACGGGTAAAACTAGGCCAGCTTTTGCTGCACCTAGCTTTACCTGTGTATCTGTAACCAGGTAGCCCATGACACGACCCAGAATGCCTACGACATGCCCCGATGCAGCATTTACACTGTTTGCCGGTCTGTAAACCATGTAAATGCTTTTGAATATCGGGCCCAGTGTGTCTAATCAGTCAGAAAATGTTTGTTTTATTTCCAGTTTAGTGAGAAGACAGTACAGAGTAGTGCATCCATTCAAATCAGGCATACGGATGATACCAAAATCTGCACTAGAGTAGACTGCCAGGAAGGAGTAAATAACATGAGGAGGGATCTAGTTAAGCTTGAAGAATGGTCTAGAATTTGGCAGCTGCGATTCAATGCTAAAAAATGCAGGATCATGCATCTGGATGGCAAAAATCCAAGGGAGCAGTACAGTTAGGGGGTGAAGCACATTTGTCCACAAAAGGAGAGCTGGACCTAGGCGTGATTGTGTCTGATGATCTTAAAGTAGCTAAACAGGTAGAAAAGGTGATGGCAAAAGCTAGAAGGATGCTTGGGTGCATAGGGAGAGGAATGGCCAGCAGAAGAAAGGAGATGATAGTGCCTCTGTATAAGTCTTTGGTGCAACCTCATTTGGAGTATTGTGTGCAATTCTGGAGACCACACCTTCAAAAGGATGTGAACAGGTTGGAGTCAGTGCAGAGGGTGGCTACTAAAATGTTTAGTGGTCTTCATTATAAAGCATATAAGGACAGATTTAAGGATCTTAATATGTATACTTTAGAGGAAAGGTGGGATAGAGGAGATATGATAGAGACGTTTAAATATCTCCATGGCATAAATGCACAGGAGAGCCTCTTTTGATTGAAAACAAGCTCTCCTACAAGTAGACATAGAATGAGGGTGAAAGGGGATAGACTCAGGAGTAATATGTGGAAATATTTCTTTACGGAGAGAGTGGCAGATGCATGGAATAGTCTCCCAGTGGAGGTGGTAGAGATGAGGACAGTATCTGAATTCAAAAAGGCATGGAACAAACACAGGGGATCTCTAAAGGAAAAAAAGGGACTATTATAGTGATTGATATGGAAGGGCAGACTAGATAGGTCATTTGGTCTTTTTCTGTCATCACATTTCTATGTTGCTCCTGTATGAGGGCATAGAAATATATTTTTTTTGTTAACTGTGTAGTTAGTGCTAGGTTTGTCAAGGGCAAGAGGGAGTTTTTGTTTACAGTGGGAGCAGAGTCTTTCATTGTGGAACTCAGTCATCCAGTGGACCAAGACATCTCATACACAGGCACAGACAGCTCTTCAAGGTCCCCGCCAGTGAGACCTACCTTCAGTTAGGCTCAATTAATACTGGGGAGTGAATATTTTAGCAGTATGGAGGAGTAGCTTAATGGTTAGAGCAGTTTGCTAAAATTAGGAATGCCCCATTTCAAATCCCACCACTGCTTCTTGTGATCTTGAACAAGTCACTTAACTCTCTATTATCTCAAGTGCAAACTTAGATTGTAAGCCCTCTGGGAATGGAAAAATGCCTACTCTACCTGAAAGTAACTTGCCTTGAACTTTTGAGAAAAGGCATGGGATAATTCCACTTCCGTCTTCCTAGTGGGGTATTCCAGAGCTTGGGAGATGCATATTAAGGGAGGCTACATGTGCCTATCCAAGATGTTCAACAGTGTTTATGATCCACTTCTTTTTTTTTATCTACCATCTACTCAACTAACCTTAAGAAAGGCAATACAAATTTGATTAAGTATTTCATTTATGCCTGTTATTTCCTATTAACCTTCCCCCTTTTTGCTATAACATTCACACTATTCTACAGCCAAAATGCTTCTGAAATAAATTCAGTCACACTTTACTAAGTCTGGGCTGCTGAGAATGAAAATGATGCTTAAAATTGTTTATTGGCTCTAGTTGTCAATTTATACCAATGGGTCAGTACACATGACCCCAACTTTGCAAGTGCTAAGGATATGTGAGATATAATTGGAAGGGATCTCAATTTACCTAAAATACATGCACATCTTTGACTGGATTTGTGATAAATCTATATTTTTGTTTGGATAGTACTTGCTTTTCAGGCAAAACAGTTAATGAGTGATGCAATTTGAAGGTGCTATTGCATCATACATGATATGAATTGCATCATGTTATTCCTAGAAGTCATAGATAATACAGCTTAATTATATCACTCTGTTGAACAAATTGTGCAGCATTTTTTTTAATGAACATGACATGTCAGTAGTATTTTGGCTGTAGACCAGTCTTCTCAGTGTTTGATTTTTTCCATTTAGCCAAAGTGAGAGAAGCCTTGTAATTGTTTGAACAATGCATATCACTTCTGCTGTTTGTGGTGAAGTGACTTATGCATCACAAAAACACAGTATACCCACTTTGATTAAGAAAGCCTACAACCTTTAGCTTGACTGCAAAAGTGAATATCAGGACACGAGCTGGGCCCCAAATATATGCTGACACTTGTGCAACAAGTCTTCAACAGTGATTGTAAACGTGGACTTCACCCAATGCATTGTACAGAAAATTGACTACATCTGCAGAAGACAACAATGGAAAAGCTTGATAACATCAAGAAAGACAAAAGCTGGAACCGGCTGTGGTACAAATCACCAACTCCTAGTATGCAAACTCAAGCTAAAGTTGAAAAAGAGCAAGCTGCTCATGAAAGTAGCAAATTATGAACTTGAGAATATACCTCTGGAATTTAAAGACTGTCTGAAAAATTGATTTGCTGCTTTAGATACAAATGACAGAGTTCCAGAAGAGTTATGGGATGACATCAAGAAGTTGTGTTGGAAGAAAGTGAGAAGTCTCCACATAAGGTGAAAAAGCAAAAACATCCAAAATGGATGACTGAAGAAGCTCTGAAAACTGTCAAGAAACGTAGAGAAGCTAAAGTCAGAGGAGAAGGAGAGGCAATTACAGAACTCAATAGAAATTTCCAATGTGCGACAAGACAAGGAGATGTACTACAATGACACATGCAAGAAAATAGAATCAGAAACTATTAGGGGAAGAGCAAGATCAGCTTTTCTAAAACTACAACAGTTAAAGAAAAAATTCCAGCCTCGAATTGGAATGCTACAAGATGCAAAAGGATCCATGTTGTATGATGCTGAGAAGATCAAGAAAAGGTGGAAAGAATATACAGTCATTATACCATAAGGATTAAGTGGACCAACAGCCGTTTCAACCCGTACCTTATGATTTGGAACCATTGGGGTTGAAAGAAGAAGTCAAAGCAGCTTTGAAAGCCTTATCAAAGAACAAAGCACCTGGCATTGATGGCATTCCCAGTGAAGTATTACAGCAATCAGATGAAACTGTTATCATACTTGCAAGGCTCTGTCAGGAAATTTGGAAGACAAATTCATGGCCAACTGACTGGAAAAGATCTGTGTTTATACCAATACTGAAGAAAGGTGAACTGACTGTGGAAATTATTGCACAATCACTCTGATCCCACATGCCAGCAAGATTCTAGTCAAGATCATTCAGCAGAGCCTGCAACCATACCTGGAACGAGAACTACCTGAACTGCAAGCAGGGTTCAGGAAATGGCAAGGAACTTGAGACATCATCACGGATGTGAGATGGATCCTTGAAAAGACTAAAGAGTACCAAAAGGATATCCATATGTGTTTTATTGACTACAGCGAGGCTTTTGACTGTGTAAACCACGAGAAACTCTGGGCCACATTAAGAAGCATGGGTATACCAGAACACCTGATAATTCTCTTGCACAGCCTTTACATTGATCAAGATGCAATAGTTAGAATGGAACAAAAAGAAACAGAATAGTTTTCAATCAGCAAAGGTGTACAGCAAGGCTGCATATGTTCCCCCTACCTGTGTAATTTATATGCAGAACAAATCATCAGAGAAGCAGGACTGTCTGAAACAACTGAGGTGTGAAAATGTGTGGAAGACTCAACAACTTTCGCTATGCTGATGATACCACATTTCTGGCTGAAAATGAAGACAATCTGAAACATTTGCTTTACAAGATTAAGGAACATAGGGGCATGTTTACTAAACTGCAGTAACGTAGCAGCGGCTATGTTAAGGCGTGTTATGTAATGTTAATGCGCCTTAACGTAACATTACGTAACGTTAACGCGCCTTAATATTACATAATGCGCGTTAGTGTTCCCGGCCGCGGTAAGTCCCGCAGAGGGTGGAGAGAGGGCGGAGAGAAGGGGTCAATGGGCATGGAGTGAGTGGGGAGAGGCCCTTTCCACACTAACATGGGGAAATGAAGGGCTGAATCTTAACGCAACTGAAAACCTGGCGTTAGATGCACATTTGCAGGAGAGAGAAACCATTTCAGTGTCAGCAATGTACAGCATAGGCAGGGAGCCCAAGAAAGGTGATAGTAGTGCTCCATTTGCAGCAACAGCATAGTGCCCAGGTATGAAACATAGAAACATGATGACAGAAAAAGACCACATGGCCTATCTAGTCTGTCCTTCCATATCAACAACTACAACAGTCCACTTTTTACCTTTAGAGATGCTCTGTGGTGGTCCCATGCTTATTTGAATTCAGTTACTGTCCTCATCTCTACCACCTCCACTGGGAGACTATTCCACGGATCCACTACTCTTTCCGTAAAGAAATATTTCCGCATATCACTCCTGAATCTATCTCCCTTCACCCTCATCCCATGTCCCCTCATAGCAGAACTTGCTTTCAATTGAAAGAGGCTCTCTCCCTGAACATTTATGCCACGGAGGTATTTAAATATCTCAATCATATCACCTCTATCCCGCCTTTCCTCTAAGGTGTACATATTAAGATCCTTAAGTCTGTCCTCATATGCTTTATAATGAAGCCCACTAATCATTTTAGTAGCCACCCTCTGCACCGACTCCATCCTGTTCACATCCTTTTGAAGGTGCGGTCTCCAGAATTGCACACTATACTCCAAATGAGGTCGCACCAAAGACTTATACAGAGGCATTATCACCTCCTTTTTTCTGCTAGCCATTCCTCTCCATATGCACCCAAGCATCCTTCTAGCTTTTGCCGTCACCTTTTCTACCTGTTTAGCTACTTTAAGATCATCAGACACAACCATGCCTAGGTCCCGCTCTTCTTTAGTGGACAAAAGTACTTCACCTCCTATACTGTATTGCTCCCTTGGATTGCTGCAGCCCAAATGGCAACTATGGTGATGGAGCAAATGGGGCATGGGGGCTGCAGGCGGGACATGCAGTGAGGGCTACTGGGGCACAGGGTGGACTAGGCGGTTGCCGAGGTGGCACATAGGAACGCAGAAAATGGAAACCAGCAAGACAGCAACTGAAGAGGGTCAAACATGCCCATGAGTCTGTGTCCCACAGTGTCCCATCCAGAGGACATTACCCAGCAGGTACCCCAAGGGGCACATAACAGTGACATGCAGTGCCGGGGGAAGCGTAGACATCTATGTAGACACCCCTACCCCAGAACCCACACCTTAGGCAGCCGCCTACCTGCCTCCTGGATGGCCTGGGATGGCGCACCACTGGCACTCACAGCATATGGTCATGGCGGCATGGCAGAGGGGGTGGGTGACTGTGCTGGAGGGAGCAGTGGCACCCACCTGCAATGGACCTAGGCCATGCCCTGTACCAGTACGTGGTATGCAGTACAACAGAAGAGGTCTGGCCGAGGAATATAACAGTAGCCCCGGGGACAACTATGCTGCTGTGACAACAGTGTGGTGCAGCACACTCAGCCAGCATGTCCAAGAGCAGAGGTTCACGTCCCATCTGTGGATCCTGCAGAGCATCTCCCCATAGTTTTAGCCCACAATGCAGCCACAACAACAACATGGGCAAACCCCAATGCAGCGGTGCACAGGGGTACAGACACCCACTCACAAGGGCTCCACTATCCATAGCTTCATGGAGTGTCAGGCTGTTAGCCACAGCACAGAGCTGCAGTTAACACCAGAGCACTACTACTACCCCTTGCACAGATTAGCAATGTTGGCACTGTGATCAGGACCAGTGCGGTGGGTAGGGTTGTCAACCACCTCCATATCTGCACAATGCTGAGATAGGTGTGGGAGTGTGTGTATGTCTCTCCATTGTTTTGTGTCTGCCAACACCTCACTGAGACCACATTGCTCACACTGCTTCCAGCGTTAGCCTGCAAATGTGCATAATGAGGAGCAAGATATTGTGGGAATGGCCCAGACAGGGCGGATTGGCCAGGATGCATCTGCACAGGGTGGAGGGCAATGGCTGGGACACTGTAGTGCTCGACCACCACTTGCATGGACAGGGTGGCCACAGCATGTCATGCTGGGGGGGGTCACTCTCACTCTGACCGACAGTGACCATGGCATTTCTATGTTCCCACATAGTGCCCCACATTATTTGTTTCCAGTGATACCTGTGTGTTCCTGGTTCTGGGACCCAATCATGGAGATACCTGCTTGGTGTCTGTGCTGTGCATTCCACCTCTGGGTGCACAGGGTCACCCTGTGAGCATATACTATGGACTGGTTAGGGGGCTGTCTGCAGCTCGACTGTGGATGGTGGGAACACCTTGTAGGATGTTGCAGGTGCAGTCTGACTATGCTGTCTGTTGATGACTGGCAGACTTTGGCGTTGGGCAGTTGAGCCTTCCCCTGCCTACCCCAAGCATCACTGCTGGTCTGCAATGGTCACAGGTATGGCACTGGCCCAACAGCCCTGGAGGGCTATCATCTGCCAGCAGGACTGTCATTGCTGGTGCTACAACCATTCTGCAGGGTGCAGGCACCTGTCCCACCACACCCTCATCTACAAAAGGAGTGATTGAGGCCTCTTGGGGTATATAGTGCATACCACTTAGACCCATAGTGGCAGTACTACATAGCCCTCATGCGAGTCTAGACACCCCACTGCCCTGATAACAGGTACCCATGGCAGCCAGACCTTAACACTGGGTATGCACTAATCTGGGTGGTGTCCGGTCCCACATGTGACTGCAGAACACATCTGGAACAGATGTACTTTCGGTTGCACTGCTGGGAACACCTGTCACACACTGGCAGTGCTGGAGATGTGCAGCAGGACCTATCTCTAGCACCACATGTACTGTGGACCTAGTGCTGGGCACCCATCCTATCCCTAGGGGGGAACACGGAACCTGCAGAATGGCATGGTCTGTAGCTACTCTGTGCCAGTATCACGCACTGTCAGTCTGACTTACCACACTGCAGTACTGGAGAGGTGCAGACCCCATTTGGTGGTCAGCTGTAGGCCACTGTTCTGCATGTGCAATGCATCATGGGTGCTGGTGGGGTTACCCTATCCTGGCACACAGAGGAGACGGTTTGTGCGGTGACCTGTAGTCCTTCTGTACCCAGCCATTGCTATGCAACATGCTATAGAGGTATAGCCTACTGGTTAGTACACTGACATTCTAGGCGGAGGTCATGGGTTTGATTTCTCATTGTTCCCTCCTGTCCAAGGCAGATATTTTGCTTGCCTGTGACAGTCATATCTTTGCAGATCCGTGCTGCAACCCATAGTACCCTCACCACAGTTGCCAACAATCCTTATAAGGCGTTATAAGGCTCCTAATTTGGCACAGTACAAGGCACATTACAAGGCACCTTATTAGGCACAGCACAAGGCACAACACAACACCAGAAAAGGTCTGTCTGAGGAGACATACAAGTAGCCCCAGGGCCCATTGTGATCCTGTGGCAACACTGTGGCGCAGCAAACACAGCCAGTGTGTCCCTAAGCAGAGGATCACGGGTTCAGGTCCCAGCTGCAGGCCCTGTACAGCACATCCCAATATTTTTCACCACTATGTAGATCAAACGGAAACCAGAGAAGGTCCTGCTGAGGAGAAGGAAAGGTACATCCCAATAATTTACCCCATGTATATAAAACAGAAACCAGAGAAGATCCCGCTGAGGAGAAGGAAAGGTACATTCCGATAATCTACCCCACTATGTGGATAAACCAGAAAAGGTCGGGCTGAGGAGAAGGAAATGTACATCCCAATAATATACCCCACCACATAGATAGAACAGAAAACCAGAAATCCAGCCAGACTCCAACACTGGGTACGCAGTGACATGGGTGAAGTCTAGTCCCAGCGGACCACATGTGACTGAGGAACACAGATGGGCACAGAGCTACTATCAGATGCACTGAAATGAACACCTGTAACACACTGGTAGGGATGGGGATGTGCAGCAGGATCTATCTCTAGCACCACGTATACTGCGGACCCAGTGCTGTGCGCCCGCCCATACCATCAGGGTGAACACAGAACCTCCTGAATGGTAGGGTCTGTAGCTACTCTGTGGCAGTATCATGCCCTGGCAGGCCGTTATACCAAGCTGCGGTAACAGAGAGGTGCAGACCCCATGTGGAGATCAGCTGTATAGCGCTGTTCTACATGTGCAATGCATCATGGGTGTTGGTGCAGCTACCCTTTCCTGGTGCACACAGCTAATGGCTGTGTGCTGACCTGCAGTCCCCCTGTACCCAGCCATTGCTGTACAAAAGGGCAGAGAGGTAAAGCACACTGGCTAGTACAATGAAGTTACAAACAGTGGTCATGGGTCGGATTCCCCGTTGTTACCTCCTCTCATGCCTTGGCAACCAAGATAATTTGCATGCCGCTAACAGTTGTACCTTCGCAGATCAGTACTGCCAGCCCCTAACAGCCACACCATAGTTGAAAAACAGTCCCACTGTCCATCTGCGTGTGTCAGCTGTGCATAGTCCTGTCTGCCTGTGCAGGCTGTCACCCCATATCATGCGCTGGTACCCTGTCCTGCATTGTGCCTCTGTGTGCATCCCTGCCTGTGCCTGATCTGCATGAAACCACCACTCTGCTGTCGTCCCACCATTGTAACTATCTTGCCATCACCATCCCCACCGGAAAAAACGTACACCCATCAACTGCCACCCACTGTCTCACAAGCATGTTACATTGCCAGAGCCCTGTGCCGTGGTACAGTCGCCCACAACATGTTTGTCAACAGTACTGACAGCCACATGGTCTGCCCACAGATATGGCACATTCAGGCCCCCCCGCCTCCCTCCGTCAATCACCTGTGCAGTGCCGCACCCCCGTGCCCACCCAGTGCCAGGGTGACATCTGTCCCAATGCCCATAGGTGATGCATGTCAAGCTGAGGCACCTTGCAGCCCATAGGGCACACTAACCTAGGGCACCATAACATTGTTAGGGCACTGTAACCATTAGCGCCATATCTCCGAGAGCCCCCGAAGGTGACCTGTCCAGCAGTGCCCAGTACCGCGCCAATGCCTAGAGACCCTGAGAAGGTGCCCTATATGGCACCTCACAAGGCACCATACAAAGCACCCGAGGAGCAATATGGCACCGTACAATATGGCGCCCACTAAGGCGCCATGTAAGGCGCAGAAACCACAAGAGCCCTAGAACGCGCCATTTTCTGGAGCATGGTTTAGGGCGCCGTATGATGTGCCTTTGGCCTAAGGAGACCCATGATGCACTGCATAACATATCGATGCCAAGGCGCACTGCAAGGCGCTGTAATCAAAGTACACCTAAAATGCGCATGAGGCCAAACCTGACACGCTGTAGCGTAAAGCGGCAATGCCCACAAGATCATAGTCAGTCAAAGCATCATAATGGTGTGTGTGTAGTGCAGTGGGAGGCAATATGTCTGACAACAATGTATTGGGGGTTCAAATCCCGGTAGAGAGGATCACGTGTCCAAACAGATAGGAATATAGCACAGCACACCGAGAATGAACAGTTGTGCTCAGATATATAACAGGATAGCAGAAACATAGAGATATAGACCAACTTGCATCACAAACCGAGCAAGGAAGGCACCTGACAAGGCGCGTGACAAGGCGCGTAGCAATGCCCGCACTGCTCATGTGCACTTTTACTGCGTTATGGGAGAACTGACCACATGCAGCATACAAGATGGCTGCCAAATCAAGGAATCCAGCATTCTCACATGCAGATCTGTACCTCCTAGCGGAGCAGATATGCAGCCGCCAGGGGCACCTGTTCCTAGGCTCCTCCCACCGGCAGGACCTCAGCAGGGTGAGGAGGGCCTGGGTGCACCTCACAAGGCGTTACAATATGGTGGCAGACTACCCGTGTGAGGTAAGTGCATGGGGACAGGCACACCAACCCAGGAGTGCAACAGAATAGCCAGCAACCAACACACATATCAAACACGCACAGCAAGGGAAAAGGACATGTTTGTGGGTAAAACCAGGAGCAATGTAGGCCACACAGCTGATGTTTGCAGGTCTGCCCTACCCCCAGGATGCCCCAGGCCTCATTATAGAGGTGTGTTATCCATCCTGGTGTTATGGTGGTTGCACAAGTTGCAGTTACATAGCTCTGCCCTACCCCCAGGATGCTCCAGGCCTCATTATAGAGGACTGTTATCCATCCTGGTGTTATGGTGGTTGCACCAGTTGCAGTTACATAGCTCTGCCCTACCCCCAGGATGCTCCAGGCCCCATTATAGAGGGGTGTTATCCATCCTGGTGTTATGGTGGTTTCACCTGTTGCAGTTACAGAGCTCTGCCCCACCTCCAGGATGCTCCAGGCCTCAACATAGAGGAGTGTTATCCATCCTGGTGTTATGGTGGTTGCATCAGTTGCAGTTACAGAGCTCTGCCATAACCCCTGGATGCTCCAGGCCCCATAATAAAGGGGTGTTATCCATCCTAGTGTTATGGTGGTTACACCTGTTGCAGTTACAGAGCTCTTCCCTACCCCCAGGATGCTCCAGGCCCCATTATAGAGGGGTGTTATCCATCCTGGTGTTATGGTGGTTGCACCTGTTGCAGTTTCAGAGCTCTGCCCCACCTCCAGGATGCTCCAGGCCTCAACATAGAGGAGTGTTATCCATCCTAGTGTTATGGTGGTGGCTCCTGTTGCAGTTACATAGCTCTGCCCTACCCCCAGGATGCTTCAGAACTCATTATAGAGGGGTGATATCCATCCTGGTGTTATGGTGGTTGCACCTGTTGCAGTTACAGAGCTCTACCCTACCCCCAGGATGCTCCAGGCCTCATTATAGAGGAGTGTTACCCATCCAGGTGTTATGGTGGTGGCTCCTGTTGCAGTTACATAGCTCTGCCCTACCCCCAGGATGCTCCAGGCCTCATTATAGAGGAGTGTTATCTATCCTGGTGTTAGGGTGGTTGCAGCAGTTGCAGTTACATAGCTCTGCCCTACCCCCAGGATGCTCCAGGCCCCATTATAGAGGGGTGTTATCACTGTTCCCTCTAAGCTGTGCGCTTGTGCGCGTGCACACACCTCGCCGAGCGAGCGCACATACTTTACAACAGAGTGCACAAAAATTACGGCTCTGATTCTGATAGAAAACAACACAGACATCTTAAAATTTAAAAGTTATGATTGTAATTACTAGAAATTTCCTGCTTCATTTAGTAATCGTCTATTTTCATTTAATTTGATTAAAATCAATGTGGTGTACATACTGTATTCTGACATGTAGTCAAATTTTAAAGTATATAACTCCGAGTGTCGTTATGTGGTGCACAAAAATGTAACCTTCCTTCAAAAGCTGCACACAGCTGATATTTTATGTGCACACAGCCTACAGAAAATTAGAGGGAACATTGGGTGTTATCCATCCTGGTGTTATGTTGGTGGCTCCTCTTGCAGTTGCAGAGTTTTGCCCTACCCCCAGGATGCTCTAGGCCCCATTATAGAGGGGTGTTATCCATCCTGGTGTTATGGTGGCTGTGGCTGCAGCTGCCGATGTGTGCAGGCCTGAACTGTCTGCATGTGGTTCCTGTCTGCAGACGGCATGTTGCGGCACATCCTCATGCCACACCCTGATGTGTCTGCTGCTGTGGCCAGGGCGTAATGGTGGGACATATGAACCACGTCCCCGCCACTGCGCACAATGGCACATGCATATGCAGCCTCTGCATGTGTATGACACATGTCGCAGCCAGGCCCCTGGGTGCAGGTGACATACCGACACAGTGCATATGTGCGGGCTGGGGCATGTGCCCCAACCCCCCGGTGCCCTGTGCACAAGGCACACCACCATTCAGCCCCCACGGCATGCCACCCGTGGCCCACAGCGTGACGATGGCATGTATGGCATGGTGGTGCAGGCCCACGCATGGAGAGACTGCTGCCCAGGAAAGGGGGCCAGGAGAGGTCCACCCATGGCGCATAGGGGGAAGGACAGATATACGCAGCAGCACCTGCACACATGTGGGTGGCAGAGGCAACAGGAAGTGGGTGACAGATAGCACACAGCAGAGTCAGCCAGCTGCTGCACCCAGATATGTGTGACAAGCAGAAACAGATGGCCAGGGATGCGTGTCCCCTAATGGTCCTGTTCATTCCTGTAACCACAGGTGGAGGACCTTTGTAAAAAGGGGCGGGAGCTGAGGCTACGATACCCCCGAGTCCTGGCGCGGGTGCTATGTGATCAATGGCAACAACGTGATGGCGAGTGGTACAGGCTGTGCCATGCGCTATGGCATGCTCCAGTGGGCCAGCAGCCATTGTGGCCAAAGGACATGTGTGCATGGTGTGCCAGATGCATGACCGTGGTGCTAATATATGTCTTACCCCCACAGCAGATGCAGCTGCAGACCATGCACCAGCAGGGCTGGACGCTGGACACGGCCAGCCAGCACCAGAGAAGGGACAGCAGATGAGCCCTGAGGCAGCAGATGGTGGCGGGGCTGAAGAGGAGGGAGGGGGTGGCAGCAGGGAGGGGGAGGGGGCGGGGATGGGGAGGGGGGAACAGGGAGGGGGAGGAGGGGAGTGGGGAGGGAAGGGGAGGGGAGGAGGGGAGCGAGAATGGGGAGGAGGGGGTGTGGGGCCATGGGGAGGGGGAGGGGGAGGGGGTGAGGCAGGGGTGGCGTGGCATGAGGGTGGGGAGGGGGATGGGGAGGCAGGGGAGGGGGAGGCAGTGGGGGTAAGCATGGAGGCGTGGCCAGCCCAGAGCAGCACAGGCCATCACAGGGTGCTGGGGGCCCCTGCCATCTGCCCCACAGTGCTGGGGATGTACCCCATCTGGGCGCAGGGCCTGCACACATCAGCACAGGACGGCAGGCCACACATGCAGCCACACAGACAAGGGGCGATGTGTGTCTGTGCGGGTGCATGTGCGGCTTCCGCATGGCTGTGGCGATGCGGGCACAGGCATACACCTAGCGGGAGCAGAGCCAAGCTGTAGGGCAGATGGCAGTGACCATGGGTGTGGTGGCTGACCAGCTGCACATGCTGTGCGACATACAGCAGGCGCAACTGACCAGCCACCTGGCCAGGGCGGCCCCCAGGGGTTGTGAGTGCCAGCCGGACACATGTCACCCCTGCCCTCTGGCATCCTGTGCCCCGGGTCTGACAACACCAGCGGAGTTGGGGGCGGCAGGGCCGGGGCCCTCGGAAGCCCACTGTGGGCATATGTAACCCCCCCATAGAAATAAAAACCTGTAGTTGCCATGATCACCATGTCCCTGTGTCTCATTTTGCAACATGGCAGTTGGGTGCGATTGCCAGGTGTGGACATGTCCCTGTGTGTCCCTCAGAGGGGGGACGATACCAGGGGGTATCCCGGCGGTGAGGATGGAATGGCTGCTGGGGATGGGGCAAGGGGACGGCCCAATAATCAGTGGGCAGCGGTAGGGACAGCAGTGTGGGTGGACCTGCGGGTGGGGGTGCAGACCCCAGAGTGCATAGATGGGGACACGACCCGGGGTGGCCAATGATGGGTGCAGGATGGGGGGGCAGAGAGAGGGGTGGGTGGCCGGTGGGGAGGGAGGTGAGGTGGTGGCATGAGGGGGAGGCGACAGCAGGGGACCCTGTATACAGTACAGCATGCCATCGGTGCTGGGTCAGGGATGGAGGGTGAGGACAGGGTGGGTGGGATGACTGTGGGGCAGGGACAGACCGGTAGGTGGGGCACAATGTGCATGGGGTGCCAGCAGCAGAGGTGCCACGATATGGACACAAGTTCTGTTTAGTACGGTGCATGTGGAAACGGTAGTGACGGTGGTACAGACGGGCATGGGGCGGATCGGACTGACAGGGACGGCACCGCCACAGAGGCCCTGCCTAGTGAGGGTATCTATGGTGACAGAATGGGCCAGGGTAAACCCAGGGGTGATGGGAATGGAGGGGGTGGTGGTGAAGGTGGTGAAGGTGGGGGTGGGGGGCACAGGAGCACCAGGGGGTGGGGGCTGTGCCATGGCCCAGTTATGTTGCCAATGGCAGGGGATGTGAATACACGTGAGCAGGTCAGAGGGTATCTGGGGTGGGAACCTGTGTACAGGTAGTAGCACTGATATGGCGGGGGAGGGTGGGATGGGCATGACAGGACTGTGTCCCAGTGGAGGGGACCAGGGGAGGATGGGCACAGGGGAGGGTGGGGTGGCAGGAATGGCCATTCCGGGTGAAGTATATGGGTGCGGGGGTGGCAGGGGGGAGGGGGGCACTGGCGACCCAGGTATGACCCAGGTATGCCCCAGATATGCCAGCAGGGATGGTTAGGGGAGGGGCACCCTGAGCAGGGAAGGGCAAGGGGCATGTGCCCAGGGCGACCACATGTGTGACAGAGGGGACATGGGGCAGTCAGCTGAAAGAATGGACATGTGGCCACAGGGTACAACACTGCATACATGATTTATTGTGTACACCTCACCCCTCCGCACCTACGTCCTTCCCCCACATCCTCTGCCACATTGGCCACATCCCCGCGTACCCCATGGGGTGGGTGCTGCTGCTTCCACTGGCGCTGCTACCACCGGCTGGCCCATGTGTGCCAATATGGCCTCGTGCACCGATACCATCCTGGCCATGCTGGCTGTCATTGACCCAGCCATCTCGTTCAGGGCCCACACCTCGAGGAGGAGGGTGCCCAGCACCAGACATTGGCATCGCACCTCACGCCACAGGCGATGCTGTTCCACCGCCACCTCCCGCAATGCCATCTGTATGCCTGTGGGTGAGACACGGTTCAAGACGTGAGACATGGGTTGCACATTCCACCTGTACATGTGCAACAGCTAGCCAGACAGGTTGGACACTCACCCTCTGCGTCCACATGCGCTGCTTCAGAGTGGGAATGCATCTCCCCAATGACCTGGTGGATAGCTGCTTGTGCGGGCAGTGGTGCAGGACCCAGGGCTGGTGGCCCGGCAATGCCCCCAGCTGCAGCCTCCGCCATGATGTTGTCGTCACCTGCCTCGTCAGCTGCCCCACCGTCATCTGAAAGGTGGTGTGCTGCCCCCTCTACCTCCAGCACTACCTCGTCCTCCTCGGGCACCTTCACATCTGCTGCCGCCTCAGAAGGGGGACACAGTCCGGACCCTGGGGGCTCCACCCCCACCACCGCCTCCATAGCATTTATGTCACCTGTGGGGGGTAAGGGTACACTGCTCAGGTGTGCCGTGCCTGGTGTGGCAAGGTCAGTCATCCAGAGCATGGGGGAGGTGAAATGCATAAGGAATTCACCTTAATCAAGGGGCCTCTGTTAGGTGTGCAGGGTCAGAAGGCCAGAGCCACATTTCAAAAGCAAAAAAACCCCAGCTGGAATAGGTTTCAGAAAATGCTTGATAGAGTAAGAGGGGGAGATTGCAAGCACGAGGACCAAAGCCCTTACTCTAACAAGTGCACTGATTATTATAAGTTCAGAAGACAGAGAGATTACAAACACCTGGGAGAGAAAGAGGTGGGGTTGGATCCCAGTGAGTATAAGCCCTGGTTAGATTATGGAGAGAGAAGGAGCAGGAGAGAAAGAAGAAGGAGCAGCGGAGGAAGCAAGAGAAGCAGCAGATGCAGCAGATGGGGAGAGGAACAGAGTCCAGAGCAGCAAGGACGATGGAATGCTGGAGAAGCCAGAGCAGGTGCTAACTCCTGGAGAAGGGCTGAGCTACCCAGAGCTGTGAGAGCTGTTTTCCTTGAATCAGGTTGGCAACAGGGGTGGAAGCCAGGAAGTGGAGAAGCTTTCAGACCACCAGAGAGGTTGTCAGCTGAACAGTCTGATCAAGTGAGTGAGTCAGAGCCCACGCAATTGGGAGAATCAGAGCCAGAAGTGGGGGAAGAAGATATGTTTATGGGTTGTTCTTTATGTCAAGCTTTAGAATTGAAATGTTGAAGAAAAGCCAGCCTTGAAAGAATTGTTCCTCTTGCAAAGGTAATCTGAAGGCATTAGCAGTAAGGAGGTAAATTCCTGTGTGTTTTGGAAAGGGAATTTACTGATACAGAAGCTTGTAAAGGAAGCTGTGTTTCATGCCTGATTATCAGCTGTGGTAGAACTTTGCAACAGCAAGAAAGCTAATTGGCTGCTTTAAGAGTTTGTGCTTTGCTCCTGTTTTATATGAAAATCCTGCTAAGAGTTTTGTGGACATTTTGAATGCTTATTTCATATTCACCTGGAAGTGCAGCCCAGAGAATTGAGGATGAGTGAGGATAAACTGCCATATGAGAATTAACCTTGTTTTCTTTGTGCTATGATTAACAAAGGACTATAAGAAAAGTGGCACACTGTTATCTGTGAAAAGGCTAAGCTTCTACATTTAAGAGGACTTTGAAAAGCCATTGTTGAGTTCTGTTTGTTTTTGCCACCAGTTTGCTGAACCTTAAGCAAAGCCTATAATTTATCCTGTTAATGGAACCTTGAACCTGATCTGTTCTCTTGTGTTTAAAATAAACTTTTTCTGTCATAAGCCTTACCCTCGGTTTGCCTCAACTACAATCCTTTTTACTTGAAGCATAAGTATAGCTGATAGAGGAAGGATACATCAACTACCACGCCCTCAACAACTAGTGACTAGTGGTTTTGGCATTGTGCTTGTGACACTGGCCAGCCATATACATGTATCTGTCCCATCGTGGCCTGCCAGGCAGTGTGGGCTGCAGGATACATAGGCCAATCGGGGTAGTCCCTGGCTGTGTACATGTGGCCAGGGACTGTTCCGGTGCAGGGACGTGTGGTGCACCATCGGTTGTATGTGTCCCCGGTGTCAGTGGCACCTCACTGGTGGCTGTGTGTGCGTGCAACTGGGTACGGCCTGCGTTAACGGGTAGGACTACTGGGGTGCTGCTGGGGTTGGTGGGCCACTTTTTGCCTGGGACAGGTGTGCCCTGTGGTGGCAGGGATCCGTACGCTGGGGTGCATGCCCTGGAGCAGCGTGGGGCCCTGGCGCCGCGACCGCCATTCGACATTGGGTGGCTGTGCCGTGCGGGTGCATGGATGTGTGTGTGCCACACAGGTATGCCCTGGCCGCGCGGGCTCCCCACCCACACCAGCCCCTGCATGGTGTCTTGCCCCGTGTCTGGCATCAGGGGATGCCCCTGCATCCCCCTCACCCCCCACCCTACCCACCTCGGGCCACCCACCCCATTGATTGCCGTCACACATTTCTGTCATCCCACCACCACCCACCGCGCAAGTGGATGCAGGGGGACACCGCCGCCCACACACTCTACATTCCCAGGCCCTATGCTTCCCTCCCAACCCCTCCACTGTGGCTCCAATCCGCATTGGTGGCCACCGATTCCTGCCCCTGCCTGTCCCCCTCTGCACCTGCAGCCTCATGCCTACCCACCCTCACCCATGTACACTGTCGTCACGTCGCCCTCTGTAATACAGAAGCACAGGCAGAGCCTATGGAAGTAGAAAGAAAGGTGGATTTTACCTTTAAAAATGACAGTCAGCCAACACACAGCTGAGTCTGCACAAGAGAAGCAAGCAGAGAGAGGGAGCAGTTGAGCTGACACACCCAGGCTCTGACATAGCAGCAAGCTTGAAGTTTGATTACTCTCACCTGCTTAAAAAAGCCGAGCCAAGCTTCAGAGAGCAGAAATATAAACGCTGCTCAGTAGCCTCAGATGGGGAGGTGAAGGAGGCAGAGAAGAAGGGAAGCAGAAGGCCTGGCAGAGAGCAAAGAGGTGGAAGGAGTGGCAGAGAAGGAAGCAGTGGCCAAGAAGGAGAGACTGGCACACGGAGAGCTTCAGAGAGGCGGAGAGGCTCAGAGACTTCAGAAGGTTGGAAACTCTGTGAAGAACCTGGTGGTAGTTCGGGAAGTGAGACTAACCGAGCAGGAGAGAAGACACAGCCAGTTACTAGGAACCTGCCTAGATGGAGAGAGTGGGGAGTCCTTCAGATCTCACTGCCGGAGGAAGGGTCTCAAGGTCTATACAGGTGGGAACCTAACACTAAACCAGGGAAGTCAAGAGGTCAGCTTGTACTAAAGAGCTAGGGCAGTGCTTTAGGCAGGAATTGAATGCAGAAAGGTATAAAGCATTGCCTAGCAGCTGGAGAGAACTAGGGGAGAGCCAGGGAAGAATCCCCACAGCCACAAACCTTACAGGACCTCATCATCTAGAACTGTATCCAGGGGAAACGCCCCAGTTCTTAGAGAGAGGTTATTCCCGGCTAGCAGTAACAGTTTGAAACAAAGCTCAGTAAGCCCTGAGGTGGAGGAGATGCAATGGGAATTTAATTCTGCTGACTCAGAAGAAATTCCAATGGATTGTACGCTCTGTCAATGTACAGTGGCACCTCTGGCCTCCCAATGGCACCTCTGGCCTCCCAATTCGAAAAACAACGGGAGATGTCTCAGCACGCCCAGGAACAGGCTACTGCAACACTCCAGGCCCAGCAAAAACTAATTGTGGACTTGGTCCAGGCTTTGCTTGCCGGCCAGAAGGCGGAAGGACAAGCAAGACCCGCGCATACCTATGTGGTAGGTCTACAGCACTGTGAGACTTTAGCTTTTGGACAACTTACAGTTAATGATGATATAGACGACTTTATCGAGGCGTTCGAAAGAGTTGCCCTTAATGTGAAGTGGCCGCCAGAACAATGGGCAGTTAGGCTTGTGACGTCCCCTAACGGGAGAGGCCTTAGCGGCCTATAAAGCCATGCCCGCTGCTCTTGCGACAAGCTATGAGGAGCTCAAGAAAGCTATTCGAGATAGGTTGGGTTTGACACCTATGGTCTATAGAAGAATGTTGAGAGCTACTAAGCTAAAACCAAATGAAACACCTAAGGCTTTGGTACAAAGGGTACGGAGCTTAGCCTGGAAGTGGCTCACTCCTGAAGGAAAAACCCTTGAATCAGTAATTGATGCCATTGTGTTGGAACAGTACATGGAAGCAGTTCCTAAAGAAATACGTGCTTTTTTTATTTTGCAAAGTTGCCAGACCACAGCAGAGACCGCCCTCCTTACGGAACGGTATCTCAAGGCCGAGTTGGTTAGTAAACCAAAAGGAGGCGCTCTAAGCGTATTGGGAGAGGCAAACTTTGAAAAATCAGAAAAGGAATTGAAACCAAATGTGAAACATGTAACCAATTGTCTGCCAGGGAGAGAAAGTAAATGGGAACGAGGAAAATGTTATAAGTGTGTAAAGCAGGGCATATGAAAAAAAGATTGTATGATGCGTACAGCACTGAGAATTGCTAATGGTAAACATGTACAAGAAGGTTTTCTTCTGAATGTGGAGGTTCAGGGTGTTTTAGCCAGTGTAGTGCAGACCAAAGTATGGTTTCGAGTGCAGACCAAAGTATGGTTTCGAGAAAACTCTGGCAGACCATAGAAGCCCGCAGTGGGTAAGTACCGAGTCAACCAGAAGGCAGGGTTAAGATCCGTTGTATACACGGAGCGTCTTCCTTTTACCCTCTGTACAAACTTTCAGTCAAAGGGTTAGGTACACGGAAGGAAGTGCTAGTGGCAGTAGTCCCTAAGTTGCCTCACGATATTGTACTGGGTAGGGACTGGCCCCAGTTTCGCAGCGGGATGGAGAAGGGCCTACACATGAAGACAAGTATGGTCTCCACTAGATCCCAGGCAGGAACCTCAGAGGCAAAAGCTGAATCCCCAGAGGAAGAGAAGGAACCCCCAGAAGGGAAAGATGAACCCCCTATGGGAGATAGAGGAACCGGCAGATGAGGCACTAAATGAGCTTCCCACACATGAGGATCTAATTAATGTCCCTTCAGAGAAGATAGCGAAAAGTAAAGCAGACAAACGACGGGAAAGAAAGCATAGGACTCAGCGGAGGGCAGAAATGGAGACCGGACAAGGGTTGCCTTGAGTTCCGGCAGACGTCGTTAAGAGATTTACATCTTTCCCCAAGGAGCAGCAAGCAGACCCCGCGTTAAAACAGGCGTTTGAGTATGCCAAAATTGAGCGGGATATGCTCACGAGATTCCTATTAGATAAGGGAATGTTATATTGGGAGAGTAATGACCCTCAGACTGGAGCAGTTAGGAAACAGTTGGTCGTTCCGACCACTTTCAAGGCCGTGGCTTTAAGGCTGGCCCACGACCACCCTATAGGGGGTCATAAGGGAATACAGGGGACCCTGGATCAAATTTTAGCCCGATTTTATTGGCCGGGGTTTTTTAAAGAGACCACCCGTTTTTGTGAATCTTGTCCATCGTGTCAGTGGGTTACCCCTGTCAAGCCACCAGCGGTACCCATGATTCCTACCCCCACGATATCTGTACCCATACGGCGAATGGCCATGGACTGGTTGAGCGATTGAATCAGACGCTCAAGCAAATGCTGAGGCGGGGGTTAGATGGAAAAATGTCTGAGTGGGATGTCATGCTCCCTTTTGTCTTGTATGCCTGTAGAGAGTGTATTCAGGTGTCCTTGGGGGCCTCCCCCTATGAATTACTGTTTGGACGTGCCCCGAGGGGAATCTTAGATATTTTACGCGAACAATGGGTGGAGCCCGAAGTGGAGGAAATAGGGGTACCCCATTTTCTTCGTGAACTGAGGAGTCGCCTACAAAGGACTTCTCAGGTATCGGAAGAGAATCTACAGGCCAATCAAAAACGCCAGAAGAAATATTATGATAGAGGGACAAAACCGCGGCAGTTGACTATAGGGGCGAAGGTCATGGTAATGGTAGCAGACGCCAAGCCAAAATTTGAGGCTCAATGGAAGGGTCCCTATAAAGTAGTGGCACAGGTGGGTCCCGTTTCCTATGCGGTAGAGACCGACAAAGGGCGCCGACAGGTTTACCATTTGAATGTCCTGAGGCCCTGGCATGAGAGGACAGTGGCAGCCAGTTTGTCCCAGGTAGAAGAGCATATCTTGGCCCTATTACGTATTACGAGCTGTGCAAGCGTGGGTTTGCCAGCCCGTAATATCTTAAGGGGGGGGGATATGTAATACAGAAGCACAGGCAGAGCCTAAGGAAGTAGAAGGAAAGGTGGATTTTACCTTTAAAAATGACAGTCAGCCAACACACACAGCTCAGAGTCTGCACAAGAGAAGCAAGCAGAGAGAGGGAGCAGTTGAGCTGACACACCCAGGCTCTGACATAGCAGCAAGCTTGGAGTTTGATTACTCTCACCTGCTTAAAAAAGCCGAGCCAAGCTTCAGAGAGCAGACATATAACCGCTGCTCAGTAGCCTCAGAAGGGGAGGAGAAGGAGGCAGAGAAGAAGGGAAGCAGAAGGCCTGGCAGAGAGCAAAGAGGTGGAAGGAGTGGCAGAGAAGGAAGCAGTGGCCAAGAAGGAGAGACTGGCACATGGAGAGCTTCAGAGAAGTGGAGAGGCTCAGAGACTTCAGAAGGTTGGAAACTCTGTGAAGAACCTGGTGGTAGTTCGGGAAGTGAGACTAACCGAGCAGGAGAGAAGACACAGCCAGTTACTAGGAACCTGCCTAGACAGAGAGAGTGGGGAGTCCTTCAGATCTCACTGCCGGAGGAAGGGTCTCAAGGTCTATACAGGTGGGAACCTAACACTAAACCAGGGAAGTCAAGAGGCTCAGCTTGTACTAAAGAGCTAGGGCAGTGCTTTAGGCAGGAATTGAATGCAGAAAGGTATAAAGCATTGCCTAGCAGCTGGAGAGAACTAGGGGAGAGCCAGGGAAGAATCCCCACAGCCACAAACCTTACAGGACCTCATCATCTAGAACTGTATCCAGGGGAAACGCCCCAGTTCTTAGAGAGAGGTTATTCCCGGCTAGCAGTAACAGTTTGAAACAAAGCTCAGTAAGCCCTGAGGTGGAGGAGATGCAATGGGAATTTAATTCTGCTGACTCAGAAGAAATTCCAATGGATTGTACGCTCTGTCTCGCAGACGACATTAAATCTCCTCACTAAGGATTTGGGTGAATGAGCTAAGATAAAGCAGAGGAAAGGAATCTTCTTCTTTGAGGAAAAAGAAGAAGCTGTTTTGATTTACTGCTTTGTTGTAGAGAAAAATACCTTGCACGTTTAGGAAGCCAGGAGTATGAAAATACAGCTATTTTGTTTCTGTAAATAACCTTCAAGCAAATTTCCTGTAAAGAGTACTGTTTGTTTTGCACTAAGTCTGTTTGGGAAGGGGAATACATTTTTTTGTCAATTTTTGCCTAACACTCGACTCACGGCTATCCTTTTATCAAAGGACTAAAAACTACCACTCCCAGAAGGCATAGCGGGAGTAAAAGCTATAGTCATTTTCTGCATAAAGGACATCATGGCAGCCCCAACCCTCTGACCCCTAGGCGGAGGGCTGGGGGGGCGTATGACACCTCCCATGGCCCCCTGGTTCCAGTGGGGTCCAGCGTGTGCCAGCCACCCTTAGCTGCTGCATCACTGTCACAGGTCCCCGGTGAGCTGTCTCTGATGTGCCACATGGGCCTTCCCTATCCCCGTCACCCATGGCCTCTCTGCTGCTCCTGTCACTGTTGGCCACATTATGCCCCTTGGTACCCTGTCCGTGCTTGATCCTATGGCTATGACCTGTCCCCAGCCTCCCCCCAACCCTCGCGTGTTGGCTTTCCATAGAGCACATTCCTCTGTACCACCTGCACATGGGTCCGCTGTGTCCAGCTTGGATGGCAGGCCATGGAGGTAGATGGGCCCCAGTCTGTCGGCCAGCTGCTGCTCCAGCGGTGACAGTGCAGCTCGATGTGGTGCAACCTCTCCTGACGCATGTCTGTGGCACCTCTCCACACTGGTGCGCACCTGTACTTAGCACTTGATGTCCTGGTAGCGCTTCCTTATGCTCTTGGTGTCACGGTTGGGGCCCCCTGCCATAGCCACTGCTGTTGTGACCTCCTCCCATGCGATGTTGCGTTGGCCAATGGTGGTGGTGCTGCTGAGCCACCCAAATAGCACCTCGTACCGCTCCAGGATGGCTGCCTGGAGGAGGTCATTCTCCTCCTGGGTGTAGCGGGCTGCTCTTCTCCGGTGTCATCAGGCACTGGCCTGCAGCGGTGCTTGCCACCTGCCACACCTCTGCACTAATCCTGTGCCTCCTGGCTGTAGCTGAAATGACCTGCCTCACCCCCTCAGGCTCCTCCTCAGCGGGGGACACTGCTGACTGTGCCCACGGTTATCTCACCTGCTGCATGCTGTGCCATCATGTACCACCCTTGCCATTGCTGACCTGGTGTGCCCCTTTACATATGCAGGGCGTGGTCCATCAGGCATTCAGACTGCGCAACGTGCATTCCTATTCATGCGCAGTGTGTGTTATCTGCTACCCAGGGTGCATTTCATGCGCAGCCGTGCGTTGCCTCTATGCCACCTACAGGGGTTGGCGTACTTCACATGCTCCATATGCGTATGGGGACCTGGCTCATGCATGTGTCATGGGGTGCTGTATGGGCCCTGCCCCCTTCACTCATTGCTCTGCACCATACACACACTCAATGTGTGTATTGAGCGTAATGCGCGTTCCTACGCACGCTATGCCATTACGCATCTGTGCGCTTAACGTTCCATACATTCGGACTTCCTCATTGTCTGCCCCTACATTCACAGGTGCTGTGTCCTCTTCTGTATTTGGTGCCACAGATCTGCCTTTTCTGGTATGTAGTTTTTCTCTGTGTGCTAGGCCGTAGCTACGGCGCTCCCCGCTGCGCGTAGGTACCCCACGTGTTGCATCTATGTGTACGTTGTGCGAGCGCACGTTATGCAATCTCTACACGCAATCTCTATGCATGTGGGGACACGCCATGTGCCCCTCCCCCTCCTACGGGCGCTCCGCAGACCCAATCGTGAGGTGCGCCTGTGTGTTGTGGTGCATGCGCTGCTACGCGCACTATGGTGTTACGCTTCTGTACGCACTGTGTGGTTTGCAACACTGTTGCTGGTGTGCATTGCTGCATCTGCAGCTGTGTTATGTTTGTTCTGATTAGTTGCTACATCCCACGCCGTATTTAGCTCCCTGCATCACTCAGGCTGTTGTCCATGATGGCTCACACCGACCATGCGGGTTGTGTAGTGGTGGCATTGATTGACTTTGAGGAGCTGTGGTTGCCTGATGAGGGAGATGGTGTCCTTGGGGCTGTGGCACTGGGCATGGGTGCAGTCCCGCAGCAACACAGACCTGCAGCTGTGGAGGCTCCACAGGCTGAGGTATGTGCAGCATGGCACTTTAGGCGTGCGGAGGCATGCCCTCGCCTGCCTCGCCTTTACAGGCCCAGGCTCATGCTCCAGGATATGCGTGAGGACCAGGTCATCTCCCTCTACTGTCTGAGCACGGGGGCTATTAGGGAGCTCTATGAGGATCTAAGACCTGACCTCGAGCCCCGGACTGCCCGGTCACATGCCATACTGGGATTGGCCAAGCTCCTGACTGCCCTACATTTCTTTGCCTCTGGCTGTTTCCAATCCTCGGTAGCTGCAGTGGGGGGGATGGGCAGGCCCACCTTCTCACACTGTCTCCATCAGGTACTGCAGGCCCTGGTCAGCCGGGTTAGGAATTACATTATGATTCCTAACAGTGGGCAGCAGTGGGGGGTTGTGGACCAGGCATTCCAGCGGATTGCAGGGATACCACATGTGATGGGAGCTATTGATTGCACACATGTTGCCCTGGTCCCGCCAAGAGACAGGGAGATGGTGTTCTGCAACCACAAACTCTACCATTCCCTGAATGTTCAGGTTGTTTGTGATGCAACTATGCGTATTCTGAATGTGGTTCCCCGGTTCCCAGGGTACGCCCATGACTCCCATATCCTGCATCACTCGGCACTATTCAGACAATTTGAGGCTGGACTGTGTCCTGCTGGGTGGGTATTAACCATCTCTAACATGCACATGTTGTCCCTGTGTCCTGGGGGCACTGCATCTCTCACAGGTGGGACAGGGTCACCTTCGGTGTTCCATTCAGGCCTTCTGACTGCATATTCCCTGCGACACATATGACCTGGCGTGCTGCATCTCAGATGTCTTTTCAGAACACATTATGGACACAGTCCGTCACACTGTGGTATATCACTGTCCATCTGCTATCTGTTATATGTCGTCCCGTTGCCGACTATGACCCCTGCATGTCTCTCCCTGCATTGTGGTTATGCAGTGCTGACATTGTGTGGGGCAGTGTCCTCCAGCATGCCATATCACTGTCACTGGGGACATGGACACATATGTTTGTGTGTTTCTACACTTAACTATGTCTGCCATATGTGCGTCATTGCTCATCTGTGTGTCCCGGCACACGTGCGGGTAACACTGTTTCCAGGTTCTGCTGCTGTATTGCACATGTCTTTTGGTGTGTTCCTCCATGGTGGTGTGTGACACAGATTGGTTGCCAATACCTATGGTGCACGGCCTCGGCTCACACACATATGCAAATGTACATGTGTCTGTCTTGGTTGTGTATCCTGAGTTGACTCTGTCTGCAAAGTGTGTGTGTGTGCTACCGGGGGGGGGGCCTGGGTTGGCTCACATATTCATTTTCCTGCTGTACTGTGTGTTCAGAGGCCAATCTCCATTGACCTCGTCTGTACCATCACATGGCTGGCATTGTGGTGCCATGTTGCATCCCACATGTCTGCTCTGTATTGGGCAGTGTTGGTGTGTAGTTTCAGCCATCTTGGCTACACCCCTACTGTATATGTTACTGTGACAGCATGTGTGTGTGCACTGTGCCATGGCCATCACATTCTTGCACGCATGCTGATCTCTGCCCCATTCCTGGTGCAATGCCATGTGTCCGCCTGCTGCATTCAGGGATGCCACTCATGGCTCTTGACTACAGGTAGTTGGTGATGTGATTGGTCTGGTTACAGTTGATGTGTGCTGCCCTCATTGCCACTCCCCAGTGTCTTGTATCTCACACCCCCAAATGCTGGCGCACAGCTGTCATGTGCCATTATGTGACATCATCTGTGTGTGTCATCGTGTATCTGTTGACCTTTCACACATAGATGCTTGTGCGCATTTGTGTGCCCACCAGCTCATGACTGTCTGTAGGTGATGCGGGATATGGCTGTCGTGCCTGGTTGCTGACCCCTGTGCGTCTTCCATGGACATGTGCAGAGAGGAGGTACAATGAGGCCCATGCCTCCAGCCGCTCAGTCATCGAGCGTACCTTTGGCATTCTGAAGAGTCGCTTCAGGTGTCTGGATAGGACCGGTGGGGCCTTACAATACAAACCCATGACTGTGGCACAGATCATTCTGGCCTGTTGCATCCTACACAACATTGCACTCAGGCACAATATCTGGGTCAACATTAATGAGGATCCGGAGGAGGATCCGCTGTGCCTTCCTGTACATGGCCGTGGGGACACACATGCGGGGACGGCAGTCAGGCAACATCTGATCGAGGAGCTGTTCTCATGTAAGTCCTGCATATGTGGTGATATGCATATTTGTTTACATGTACATGCTGCCGTGCCTGTTTCTGGGCTCTCTCTGGACATGTGTATGTTTCCCTTCTGTCTTTGCATCCCCAGGAGTAGCCTATGTTCCTGGCCATCGCTGCGGTGCAGTGGTACCTGTGTGTATGTCATTCAATCTGCAGGTGACTGTTGGGTGGACATAGTGGGACCTGTACTGTGAGGGCACTGTGGCATAGCACATTTCTGTGGTTCTCGGTCCACTGCACATATGTTGTTGTGCACCTGTTTGGCCTGCGCTTCCTTACCCCACATGCTCCGTTTGGCAACCATATGGCCATAAGTTTATGTCACGTTCTGGGTTTTCAAAACTGTATTTGTGGCAACTGTGATGGAGCTGTGTGTGTCTGCAGGTGCAGAGTGTGGTGGTGGCGGTCAGCACATACACCCTTCCCTAGCATTGTGCCATTATACAACATCAGTGTCTCCTTGCATGGACTGTGATGCTTGCCTCCACTGGTCTCAGCTTATGCTCACAGGGGCCATATGCTACTGGCGGCATGCTCTCCCTGTCTCACTGTGTGTGTGTGTCTTTGACACCCATTACATATATATGTGTGTAGACTAGCAGACATCTAGCTGTGTATGCTTTTCCTGGCTTGTGTGTCCTGTATTGCCAGGCACGTATGCCTTTGCGGACATTCATAACTCCTGTGTGTTTGGTCCTCCACATGCAGCACCTACTGTGTATATGTGCACACCATGCATCTCCTGGACATGATCTGTCCTGCTCATCATCTGTTGACGAACCAGTGGCTTTGGTGTGACATGTTGGATAGACATTTGTCTCTGCTGCTGCATCACCACACTGACCATCCTGGACCACTGGTAGTTGTCTGTGTGCCAGCCGTCTGCTACCTCACACGGTGCTATGACTTTCCATACACACATTCCATTTGGTGGAACATATTAGCATTGCAGTTGCTGTGGTTGTTTGGGATAGTGGTTAGAGACATGCATTGGGCCACCATAGCTTGTGGGTTTGATTCCAGCATGTTCCATTCTTCTTATTTTCTTGTGTTCTGCTAACCTTACCATGCAGTGGCTGTACCTTTGTCACCTCTCCACACACCCTCCCTTCTCTTCACTGTGCACCACAGTGTGCCCGCTATGCAGCCTGTCTGTCACATATTAGCTGCTATATATGGTCCTTATCTTTATGCGTCCAAGTGAGCAGTTGGCTTGGGGGATTAGTAGTGCTGTTGTGATGCTGGTGTTGGACACGATAGTGTGCAGGTTCAGTTCTCATGTGCTCCTTTTTGGTTCTGTTCCTCGTTTTGTACTGGTCCACTGACCATGCACGTGGCTGTCCCCTCTACAGACCCCTGACACCCTTTCTATTTTGGATCTTCACTCCTTGACATGCTATGTTCATGGCATTCCATTTCATGGTGTGCGTGCCTATGTTTATCTGTGTCTCTTGTCCAACTTACGACTGCAATACCAGCTGTGGATGTCTGTTCTGCATTTGTGTTGCATCATGGGTACTGGTGGGGTTGCCCTATCCTGGCACATAACAGGCGTTTTGTGTGGTATCCTGCAGTGTTCTTGTATGCAGACATTGCTGTGGAACTCAACATGGTGGTGTAGCCTGCTGGTTTGTATACTGACATTCTGCCCACTGGTCATGGGTTCAATTTCTATTTTTTTCTCATTTTTTATGCCTGTCCTATACAACTACTTGTCATTCCTTTGGACAGTCATATCTCTGCGGATCTGTGCTGCCAGCCCATAGTACCCTCATCACAGTTTCCAACCATCCTTCTGTCCATCTATCTGCATGTGTCAGCTGTGTGGCATCCTGTCTTCATGTGCAGACTGCTACCCCATGTTCTGCGCTGGTACCCTTTTCTGCATTGCAGCTCTTCATGCTTGCCTCTCCTGTGTATGCTCTGCATAGCATTACTACTCCTCTGTCCTCCTATCATTGCACTTGTCTTGCCACCTCTACCTCCACTGGTGGACACGTATCCCCATCCTCTGCCACCCACTATCATTGTAGCAGTTTACATTGCCAACACCCTGTGCATCGGTACAGCTGCCTCCGATATGTTTGTCCACTTTACCGGCTGCCACATAAGCTGCACACAGACTTAGTGGGTCCATCAGCTCCCACTTCTCCTTCCTTCCATCACTTGTCCATTGCCTTTGCTTGGTGCTTGGTGCAGTGTTAGGGTTACATCTGGGTTTCAGCCTTACATTTCATGCTTGTCAACTTGGGCCACCTTACTGCCCCTACAGCACCATATCTTGGGTCACCTTAGCATCATTGTGGCACCTGGACCTGGGGCACCTTAGGTTTTGGCACTTTGTAGGGCACCTTGTAGGGTGCCTTATGCTAAGTACCTTGTACAGCGCTTTGTAACACGCATTAGCCCAGGGCGCCCTGTACTGCGCGTTGTCTCACGCAGCTTGCCGTGATGATTCACCGCCCACACCTTTATATGGGCATCTGTACCTTTACCGTGGAACCTAACGTGAATGACATTACTGCAGTTTAGGAAGCATGCCCCTTAATTGCATTACTTATATCTGCAGAGCCCTGCACAGGTAAATAGGAATGAAGTAAGTTAGATGCTAAACAGAGAAAAGAAAAGATAAAGATAAGGAGGGAGTCGGAGAGACTGATACAGCTCACCTTCGTGTCCTGTCTCACTGCTCTCCTGCTATGCTTGTCACAGGTACATCTTTTATAGCCCATTTCTTAGTAGCTTCTCCATGGTGGGTGCTCCCTTATTTGCTATTGCTGTTCTCTCACTATCCTTGTACTTTGTTCTTTTCTCATTTACGAGGCAGTGTTTGCATCTCACTGTCTGTATTTGCTTATCACATCATCCAGCCTGTTTTATGGTCTCTTTCTGTTTCTTCCAGCCATTGCTAGTTTGTTTCTGAGCACATAGCTGCACATAGGCTGCAATTTATTCCATACAAAATCAACTCACTCCAGCAACCATGGACTTCCACCACTGTCACAGAGCTCGACGCAGAGGCGGAGGAACCCTCATCCTCTCCAACAAGCAATTAAACCTGACGATCACCAACCTTTCAACTCCCACACTAAACTCTATAACCCTGGAAAAGAAAAACATAATGATATACCTAATATAGAGCCTCAAACTCGGATCCTGATGATTTCTCTTATATTATAGAGCTTGCTACAAGATATTCTAATAAAACCACCTCCAAAGTCTACTACAAAATGAAGATACTGCAGAACTTATGAACCATATTAGAACAGAATCACTTCTGATCTGTCTGCCAGGCAATACTTACCCCGCAGCTAGACTACAGCAATATGATACTCCAAGGTCTACCCAAAAGTACAACACATACACTGCAACTGGCACAAAATACAGCTGCAAGATTAATTACAGGAACAAATAAACATGAGCAAATCATACCTGCCTTAAAAGACCTCCACTGGCTACCCATCCAATCTAGAATAGAATATAAAGCCATAATGATGGACTTCAAAATAATAAATAACCAGTCCGCTGAATGTTTAAATGAAATAATCCCAAGAGTTCCAGACACATGATCAAGAAGGAAGTTCCACCAGAACACCTTCTCAACTGCCTCCACACCAACCAGCTCTTCTCAAAGATTGCTTCACAGGGTATTTGAATATTATACCCCGTCACTATGGAACTCACTCCCACACCACCTAAGAGCTATTACAAACATTGCTGACTTCAGAAAATATCTAAAAGCCTACCTTTTCACTGAACACTATGACAACATATGAAGCACACAATCACAGGAAAGAAATCCCTGCTCAACTGTCCCCTCCCAACACGATGTCGCTTCAAACTAAGTTCCAATCTAATGTACATAGTTGTAATGTTGTAAACAGTTAAATGTAATTAGTTCATTATACCGTCCCATCTAATACTTGTTCTGTTTCACTGTAAACCGGTATATAAAAAATGTTAAATAAATAAATAAAATAAAGATCCTGACATCTGGCAAAATCAATAAGTTCATCACTGATGGAGAAGAAATTGAAATAGTTGACAACTTTAACTTACTTGGATCAACAATCAATAAAGAAATCTGATGATGCATTGCTCTTGGTAGAATGGCTATGAAGGACCTAGACAAGATTCCTAAGAGCAGAGATGTTTCTGTCCATATAAAGATTTGACTTGTCTAGGCCATGGTATTTTCAATAACATCATATGGATGCGAAAGTTGGACAGTGAAAAAGATAGAAAGAAAATTGATGCCTTTGAATTATGGTGCTGGTGACGAATATTGTGTAGATCATGGACTCCCCAAAGAACAAACCAGTCAATACTAGAGGAGATCAAATTTAAGCTTTCCTTAGAAGCTTAGATAACAAGACTTCAGCTTTCATACTTTGCGAAGAGAGAGATCATCGGAGAAAGACATAATGCTTGGGAAGGTAGAAGGTCACAGTAAAAAAGGAATACTGGCAATGAGATGGATTGATACAAAAACAGCAGCTATGGATACCACTCTGTTAACGGTGGTTTTTCACTTTTGTGCCAAGGTTCAGGTTCTGGTTCTGTTATACTCACCTTGAGCAGAGGTTTTTCTAGTTAATGGATACCACTCTATCAACAATGAGCACTTGGCTGAAGACTGAACAAAGTTTAGCTCAACTATCCAGAGGATCACCAGGAGTCAACACCAACTCGACAGCACTTAACAACAAAAGTGGAATTTCAGCAAAATTCTTATATTTTCATTGAACCAGCCTTTTGGGCTGATATTATTGAAAAGTCTTCAGCATTATTTAGGAAAGGTAGCACTTGGTTCATTAAAAGAAATGTTTTTAATGTTCTTTTCTTTCTGATTCTGGATGTGCCATTTTCAGAATTTTTGTTTGAATGGTGTTTATTATTGTTGTTACCTGTATTAATAACTGAAAAGTCTTAACAAACTAAATTTAAAAGAAAAGGATATGACAACCTTCTTTTCAGGAGTCCTATCTTTGCTGTGATACAGTATATTGCACGCCAGTGTTTAGTAAACTCAACATACAAAAAAAGTCCACTTCTGGTTTTATCTCAGTAAAAGCACCATAAACCCTCTTCATTACCAGATATATCGTGGAGTAATACAAACATCTTAGAGAAGTTGCTCAGGATGGAGTGAATCTAGCATTCTGTAACAAACCAACAAGGTGCCACCTAGGAAAAATGCTAACACTCTAAATATTGCGTGTCGGTCCTATAACATCAATACGACCTACTGGCAAAATTGGATAGATGCTTAATGCTAATAATAAATAATAGATTATGACAGTGAGAGGGGGTGTAAAGCTTGAGGTTCGCCTAGGGCAGCAACATATTGAACCAGGGCTGACCCTGCTCATACGGGCAGATCTAATGGGCCATGATCATGACTGAGGTCATTACTGATGGTGAGCATGGCCACCTGAATTGTTTTGATGGTAGAAGAAGGGTATGATGCTATCAGGGGTGGTGTTTATTGTGTCAGCTAAGGGCAATAGAGAAAAATTATTCCTCAAAAACTTTACAGGAGTGGGAAATAGAATAAGTGAAATCCATTTCCGAACCTCTTGCTATCCTATTGCCCTGGCCCTCTGTTGAAAGGTGGTATGTAAATGGGAAATCAGATATAGTTCACTGAATTGTAATTAAAATGAATAGAATTTTATGTTATGAAAGTTTGAATAATGTTAGCAACTCTTCTCAGAAATTATTTTATTGGAGAGAACTGACATGTTGCTGACATCAACTGACAGTATCAGACTTCTACCAATCAGAAAATGAATTTTTGAAAGAAACTCTAGAAAGAACTCTGAAGCACAATGTTTAGTGACTTAGGAGCTCTTTTACTAAATCCTGCTAAGGTTTTGCACTTAACACATGATAAGTGCAAATCCTCCCTGTTAGCTGTTGGGGGTGTGACCTGCAATTAATGCAATGAATTTGTACATTAACGTGTGGCACAAATAACATGGGTGCACCTAGTGATACCCATAAAGGTATTGTTAAGTGTGAGAGAAATGTGCCTTTGAGTCAGTGCTCACTCCTAACAAACCAGCAGCTCCTGGGTTTTCATGGCAGTGTGACTGGAGGTAGGTTGCCAGGCCTTTCTTCTGAGGCAATGGAGGGATAATTGACTTGTCCAAGGATACATGGAGTGCCAGTGACAATTGAACTGTGGACTCCTGGTTACTAAGCCAGTGCTCTAACCACTAGGCCAGCGATGGCGAACCTATGGCACGCGTGCCAGCTGTGGCACGCGAAGGCCTTGCAGCTGGCACGCGGGAAGGTCCGCAAAAAAGAAAAAGCTGGCTCTGACTGCTGCCGTGGACGCGGCAAGGGCAGAATGCAGTGTCCCGCGGGGCCCCCTCCGCCCGCTAAGCCCCTCTGCAAGGGCTTTCAGATTCGCGAGGGAGAGCGTCTCCCTCGCGTCTCTGTTAAGCCCGCAGGGGCTAATGGGAAATTTCCCATCAGCCCCTTTAGACGCGAGGGACTGATGGGAAATTTCCCATTAGCCCCTGCGGGCTTAACAGAGACGCGAGGGAGACGCTCTCCCTCGCGAATCTGAAAGCCCTTGCAGAGGGGCTTAGCGGGCGGAGGGGCCCCGCGGGACATTGCATTCTGCCGCGGCAGCGGCAGCAGCCAGAGCCAGCTTTTCTTTTTTTTAAATTTGCCAGGGGGGAGGGGTTAGGACTTCTAATGGGCTAGGGGGGGGGGGGTTAGGACTTCTAATGGGCGAGGGGGGGGTGAGGACGTCTAATGGGCGGGGGGGGGGTTAGGACTTCTAAGGGGCTAGGGGGGGGTTAGGACTGCTAATGGGCTATGGGGGGGTTAGGACTGCTAATGGGCTAGGGGGGGGGGTTAGGACTGCTAATGGGCGTGGGGGGTGGTAGGACTGCTAATGGGCTGTGGGCTGATGGGGGCTGTCTGGAAATGGGGGGAGGGGGGGGTAGGACTGGGAATGGGCTGTGGGGGGGGGGGGGTTAGGACTGCTAATGGGCTATGGGGGGGTTAGGACTGCTAAAGGGCTAGGGGGGGTTAGGACTGCTAAAGGGCTGGGGGGGGGGGTTAGGACTGCTAAAGGGCTAGGGGGGGTTAGGACTGCTAATGGGCTATGGGGGGGTTAGGAAATCAAATTGGCTATGGGGGGGTAAGTACTGCTAGTGTGCTTGGGGGGGTTAGGACTGGTAATGGGCTGTGGTGGGTTAGGACTGCTAATGGGCTATGGGGGGGTTAGGACTGCTAATGGGCTATGGGGGGGTTAGGACTGCTAAAGGGCTAGGGGGGGTTAGGACTGCTAAAGGGCTAGGGGGGGTTAGGACTGCTAATGGGCTATGGGGGGGTTAGGACTGCTAATGGGCTAGGGGGGGTTAGGACTGCTAATGGGCTATGGGGGGGGTTAGGACTGGTAATGGGGTAGGGGGGGGTTTGGACTGATAATGGGCTAGGGGGGGTTAGGACTGCTAATGGGCTAGGGGGGTTAGGACTGGTAATGGGCTGTGGGCTGATGGGGGCTTTCTGGAAATGGGGTGATGAGGGGTTAGAACACGTAATGGGATATGGGGGGGTAGGACTGGAAAAGGGCTTTGGGGGTTAGGACCGGTAATGGGCTTTGGGCTGATGGGGGCTGTCTGGAAATGGGGTGATGGGGGTTAGGACTGGTAATGGGTTATAGGGGGGGCTTAAACTGAAAATGGGGTGATGGGGGTTTAGGACTGGAGGTGGGTTGATGGGGGGGGGCTAGGACTGGTATTGGGTTGGGGGGTTGCTAGGACTGGAAATGGGCTGATGGGGGGCTAGGACTGGAAATGGGCTGATGCAGGGACTAGAAGGGAATGGATGCTGGGTGAGGTTGGAACTAGAAGGGAGCTGATGTTGGGGGAGGATTAGAATGGGATGGGGCTGGGAGAGTAAAATGGAGAGGGGAAAAATATTTTGTGTGGGAGGGATAAAAAATCTACAATTGGCCGGGTATTGGGAGAGTAAGTGGGGATTGAGGATGGAGGGGTAAAATTTGAGTGGATGAAATAGGAATGAGGAAAGAGCAAAAGGAGAAAGATTAGTATGTTAAAGCGGATGTAGAGAGAGAGAATGGAAAAAAAAACTAGAAGAGAGAAGAAAGGACAAATGGACAGCAGATGATGGAGAGTTAGCAGAAAACATGAAGAAACCAGAAGAAACCCGAAGAAAGTGGCTGGAGCAATTGCAACTGTGTAACTGAGCTGAGGTATTCTGTTTATGTAATTCCTTTTTGACATTGCCACTTGTTCTCTTTCCCCAGTAGGTCATGTATTGTTATTCTCTGAAATGTATTGGTTTAATATTTGCAGTGTTGCCTTTTGATAGGTATGGTATGGTGCTTTGTGAGTCCTGGTAGTGCTGTTAGGATACGGCGGGTTTGCTATTGGTTCTAAATGGGCAGTGTTTGTAGTAGTTCCTAATGTGCCTGGCGGTTGGCACTGGATTATAGTAATGTAGAAATCTTTTAGTCTGTCTTTATCCATACACTCATTAAGAGACATGTTTACTAAAAGTTAGTGTATGTTAGCATTATGCAAATATTTATGCAAATTGACGTGCTGGCACTTTGAGGAAATTCTTTGGTTTTGTGCGGCAGTTTGGGCACTCGGGCTCAAAAAGGTTAGCCATCACTGCACTAGGCTATTCCTCTCCAGTATTGTTGGGTGCATCCGCACTAATTGGCACATTGATGGTGATTGTGTGCTAATGTGCTCTCCATGCCTATATGCTGACCCTACCCCACCCACTCTCCACATTAGTGTACAATTGCCAGTTAATATGTATTTTGGCAGCTGGAGCTGGCATGCCTTGCATTAGTGTTCACTATAGCCACTAAAATGCATGTTAACTGGTTGATGGCATTTAGTAAAAAGGCCCTTTGGTTTGAGTTAGCCAAGGGAAAGACGCATTGGAATTCTGTTAAAGAGGTTGTTTTGGTCAGCAGCACTTAGAGAGAAGAACAGGTTATGTAAATTTTATTTTGTTGATTATCAACAAGTACAAGGTAATTTAAAAAATCATTATCTTTACTTTTATTGAGAGTTTAATATACTGCCTTTCGTAATGCAGCAAAGCAGTTTACAAATTATAATGGAAAGAAATGCCATTAATCACAGAAAAGAATAGGATAGAGAATATAGATTAGATTAGATTGAAAGGCCTTAAAACTATGCACAACCAATCTTAGTCCAGCCCCCAAGAAACAGAATGGAAGAGGAAAGCTTTCAGACTGGTATGGAATGTTTTATACAATGTTTCAGTATTTATAGGTGAAGAGAGTGCATTCCATAAGGTAGGTGCAGTAAAGAAACATGCCAACCATTGAGTGGACTTGAATCTGGCTACGGATATTGAAGGGATGCAGAGTTGGTTTTCTTGGGCAGGATGTAAGGCATGTGATGCAACATAAGGAACAGTAAGAGATGATATGTACAGAGGAAATTAGGTATAAAACACCATCTGTAGAAAAAGGGGATTGTGAGCTTTCTTATTTAATTAGTTTGAAATGTAAATGATAGTTCTTAGATCAGGCATTAATTTAAAGCTCTCATGCCAGCCCAATAGGGACATCTGAAAAGAAAAGAGGGTTGTTCCTCCAGCTGAGCACTAGTGGACAAATATTTCCTTTCTTGGCAGCAAATAATTGGGACATACCAATACTGAGCTGCCATTTGCCTCTGGAGTCCAAGTGTGAATTAATTCCTTAGAAGACAATTTTCTAAATGTATTTGGGCCTTACACGGTCACTGACACTCTGCATCCACAAGCCTTGGAGGCAATCTACAGTAGGATGACGGCTGCATGTTTGCCTGCTCCGGATGCTTGCTCGTGAAGAGCACTGTTTTTTGGTGTTGGTTGCTAACTTGGTCTGGTTTTCTTTAGCCTTGATTGGGAAGAGGAAGGGGAAGGTGAAATAGCACAAAGGTGAACCTTCCTTGGGTTAGTTACCTATCATGAAGTTTGTGCTGCCTGGAGCTGTAAAAACCTCTGCCAAGGGTTGTGCTGGAGCTGACTACAGGATGGTCCTTTCAGCCTCGGACGCCAATCTGAGCCCCGAGCAGTGTGTTCCTCTGTGTGAGCCTACTCCACCACCTCCTGATCAGTTGCTCCAGCAGCCGCTTCACCTATCTGAGGTAGGAGATATGCTGTCGGCGTCAGGGGAGCTTCTGAGGCCAGTAACACTGCTGGGTGCAACCAGAGGGGTAGGGGAATCTTGCAGCTCTGTTGCCAGAGTGAGACCTCAGGGTAAGGTTCTGTTCAGGCATCTTCCCAGGCGATATTAGTTGCTTCGAGGTCAGAGCAGAGCCCCTTTTCCCCTGCTGGTGACAGCATGCTGCTGAAGCTGCCGGTGATGACTTTAGACACTATGGGGCTCATTCTGATCTGCTAAATGTCCAGATCATGCTGGCAGCAGCAGAACTCCCCACACATATTGCCGATCTGTGAGGAGAGCTCTGTTCGTGGGTGGGAGGAGCGAGGGCAGATTGTGGGAGGGAATGTGACCCCAGACGTACAGGGCCAATTCTGACAGGCTTTGTACTGGTTGTAAAGGAATTGCAAAGCTTGAAGGTACTAAAATACCCATGACAATGACCAGCCTTTACGTTTCCATTTCCGTTTCTTGATACACCGATTTTCTTTTCTTTTTTTTAATTTTTTCCTTATAATTTACATAGATAACATCAAGCAAACAAATACTTGAAGGAAAAGGATTAGCACTTAAGAAAAAAAAAAACAAGGACCATACATTAAAGGATAACAAAGCATCTTTTGAAAATACATAGAAAAACAAGTAATTAAGGCTAAACACGAAAAGCCAACTAGACAGAGGGAGGAGAATCCGGCAAAGAGGCTAAAGATGAAACTATAAACCCCAAAGTAACAAGCCCTAAGAAAAGGAAGGTCGCATGGCTCTTATATCAATCAAAAGTGGCCCATAGAGCTGTTCTAAACAGACTCCACTACAATGACAACAGCTCTTGGAGTTTATCTAGAGTCCAAAAATGCATGTAATTGCTTTGGATCATAGAAAATATATCTCTGCAAAGTAGATTTAAATATACATTTACATGGAAAATGCAACATATAGGAAAAATTTAAAGTGGTACCTCAGAGTACATAGACAGAAACTAACGCTTAGTTTGAGTCACATAGGAAATGTCTGGAAAATCCCAGACCTTCTGTCCAAAAAACAGCTTAGTTGCATTCCAAAAATACAGTTTCAAAATCCAAGCCCAGTCAGGCTCAAGTATAAAGAACACCAATAGAGTTGCTCTCCTTAGATTCTCATCAGATGACCCTTCCAGAACTTGAGTTAGATTCAGGATATCCAGAGAAATATCAACCCCTCTATCCTCCACCACCATGACACTACTGGAGCATTTTTTATATGCAGGTAATATACTTTGGAAGTAAGTGGGAGAGCATGCTCTGGAATTCCCAGGTTTTCATGCAAGTACTGCTTCAAGAGCTGAGCCGAGGAGACATTAGAAGCAACAGGAAAATTTACAAATCGTAAATTTAACTTCTTTCACTTGGTTTGCAGCTTGTCGTGCTGTGAGGGCTTGTGTGCATCAGTGATACTGAGGACTAAGCTATTGGAAGTTTAACTACTGGCAGGGTCTCCCAAGATGGACAGGTCTCAGCTGAGGTGCCAGACCAAGACAAACCACCCATCTGGACAGCAGCAGAATGGGACAGTGTTTGCAGCGGAGGATCAATGGCAACAACACTAAACTTAAACTGCACGGAGGAAAGACCTGGCAATCTACTTCTGTATCTTGTCATGAAAACCCAATGGATAGTCACAACAAAACAAATTGCACTATAGTGCTGGAAGATGAGACCCCTAGATTGGAAGGCACTCAACTAGCTACTGGGGAAGAACTGAAGACTTTTCAGAGTAAAGCCAGCATTTATGATGTGATTGGATCAAAGCCCTCGGGACATCTGACTGCTGATGTAGCTGCACATGAAATGAGAGTCAGAAGCTGTAAAGATGTCTTACATATTGGGACATGGAACGTATGAAGTATGAATCAAGGGTAGTTGGAGGTGGTCAAGAATGAAATGGAACGTGTACAACTTGATCTGATGGGTGTCAGCAAACTGAAATGGTCTGGCATTGGGCACTTTGCATCAGCTGATCACATGGTCTACTATACTGGAAATGAAAGACAAAGAAGAAATAGTGTTGCATTTATAATAAAGAAGAAACTTGCAAGAACTGTAATGAAATACAATGCAGTCAGTGAACGCTTAATCTCTATTTGGCTACGAGGAATGCCTATTAACACAACTATAATTCAAGTGTATGCCCCAAAAAAGCTGCAGAAGAGGATGAAATTGATGAGTTCTATGAACAAGTACAAGCTGAAATTGACAGAACATGCAAACAGTATATCCTGATAGTCATGGGTGACTGGAATGCAAAGGTTTGCAACAAAGAAGAAGGCAAAGTGGTTGGAAAATATGGACTTGACACAAAGCTGGAGAAAGACTGATAGAATTCTGCAAGACCAATGATCTATTCATCTCAAACACCTTCTTCCAGCAACATAAACGGCAACTGTATGCATGGACTTCACTCAATGGATTGTACAAAAATCAAATTGACTACATCTGTGGAAGATGAAAAAGCTCTATAACATCAACAAAGGCAAAACCTGGAGCTGACTGTGGTACAGATCGCCAACTACTGTACTAGTATGCAAACTCAAGCTAAAGTTGAAAAAGAGCAAGCCACTCATGAATGTAGCAAAATATGACCTTGAGAATATACCACTGGAAATAAAAGGCTGCCTGAAAAATCAATTTGCTGCTTTAGATACAAATGACAGAGCTCCAGAAGAGTTATGGAATGACATCAAGAAGGTTGTGCTGGAAGAAAGCAAGAAGTCTCTAGAAAAGGTGAAAGAGCAAAAATGGCCAAAATGGATGACAGAAGAAACTCTGAAAATTGCCCAGAAACGCGCAGAAGCTAAAGCCAGAGGTGAAAGAAAGACAATCACAGAACTCAACAGAGATTTCCAATGTGCAGCAAGACAGGACAAGGAAAAGTACTACAATGACACATGCAAGGAAATAGAAGCAGAAACTATTAGAGGAAGAACAAGATCGTCTTTTCTAAAGCTATTACAGTTAAAGAAAAAATTCCAGCCTCAGATTGGAATGTTACAAGATGCTCTAGGTATTGATGTTATTCCTATAGAAGTATTACAGCAATCTGATGCAGCGGTTACCATACTTACAAGGCTCTGCCAAGAAATATGGAAGACAACGTCATGGCCAGCTGACTGGAAAAGATTGGTGTTTATACTAATACAAAAAAAAGGTGATCCAATGACAGTGGAAACTATCGCACAATTGCTCTGATCCCACATGCCAGCTAGATCCTACCGAAGACTATTCAATAGAGACTACAACCAAACCTTGAACAAGAACTACCTGACGTGCAAGTAGGGTTCAGGAAAGGGCGAGGAATGAGAGACATCATGCGCATGTGAGATGGATCCTTGAAAAGACTAAAGAATACCAAAAGGATATATATTTGTGCTTTATCAACTACAGCAAGGCTTTTGACTGTGTAAACCATGAGAAATTCTGGGCCACATTAAGAAGCATGGGTAAATCAGAACACCTGATCGTTCTCTTGCACAATCTGTACATTGATCAAGAAGCAACAGTTTGAATGGAACAAGGAGAAACAGAACGTTTAAAATCAGCAAAGGTGTACAACAAGGCATACTTTCCCCCTACCTCTTTAATTTATATGCAGATCAAATCATCAGAGAAGCAGGATTGTATGAAGACAAGAGAGGTGTGAAGATTTTTGGAAGACTCATCAACGACCTTCGCTATGCTGAAAGTGAAGATGATCTGAAACATTTGCTTCTCACGATCAAGGAGCATAGTCTTAAAATGGGCCTGCACTTTAATGTAAAGAAGACAAAGATCATGACAGCTGTCAAAATCAACAAGTTTATCATTGAAGGAGAAGAAATTGAAATCGTGGACAACTTTAACCTACTTGGATCAACTATCAGTAAAGAAGCAACAAGTAGTCAAGAAATCCAACAACGTATTGCTCTTGGCAGAATGGCTATGAAAGACCTAGGGGTATGTTTACTAAACTGCGCAATTGTGCGGGGCGCACTTGAGCGTGCGCTAAGGTACCTTAGCGCATGCTAATAGTGCGTTTTTGGGCCCCGCACACGTGCGCGCTGCACTAACGGGCCCGCACAAGTGCGCGGCGCGCTGAAGTGCGATAGAGGCGTGGAAAGGCATTCCGAGGGCGGAGAAAGGCTCCCGAGGGGCGGGGGGACGGGGTAAATGGGTGGAGAGTGGGAGGGGAGAGGCTCCCTGCACAGGAGCGGGGCTGAAATTCCATCAAAAAAATACCGCGAGTGAAAACCTCGCGTTAGAGCCAATTTAAAGGGAAGAGAAACCATTTCCGTCAGCAATGTACAGCAAAACCGGGGAGACCTACAAAACGTGAGCAGTGTGATACATGTGCACAGGACAATATAGCAAATAAAAAGTTAAAATGACCACAACAAATTGCTAAAAAATTATGATCCAGCTGGGCAACATTGATATCAATGAGCAACAATAAAAAACACTCCCAGGAAAGCTCCAAAAAAAAGAAATGATTTTTGGAAGGGTCTACGGAGCGTAGACCCTTCCAAAAATCATTTCTTTTTTTTTTAGCTTTCCTGGGAGTGTTTTAAATGTTGCCCATTGATATCACTGTTGCCCAGCTTGGTTATGTGTTTTTACCACTTTTTTCGAGGTCATTTTTTAGGTTTATTTGCCCTTTTGTCTCCATACAAGGTGAATGAGTCCACAGTAAAAATGTGCAGAGCAGGGTTACTGACCCATTCGGTCAGGTTTCCTATCTCCAGGGACTGCACTGTCTCTGTGGCCACAGGGTGGTGCAGCAGACACAGCCAGTGCCTGGAAGACCAGAGGGTCACAGGTTCCAATCCCAGCTGGGGCTCCTAACAACCCAGTCCCAATATTTTACCCACCACTAAACAGTGATAGTAAGGACACTCATTTATTCCAGAGAACATAAGCATGTTTCAAACACCTATATTTTACCCTACACCGCATACACACCCTAACAATGGGCATTACCTACAGCCGAGTCCCCCAAATGCAGTCCTGGAGTGCCACAACTCAGCAGGTCATATGTTGTTTCCAAGATAAGGACATGTCAGCATGTTGGCGGAAGGGTACAGGTGGTGGAGGGGGCAGTGGCTGCTAGCCAGAGCAGACAGTGGCCCAGCACTGTACAGGCTGGCACCGTCCACTGCAACAGACAGGCTCTGTCGGATGTACAGTCATGGCCTCCCCAGGGAATGCAGCTTATCTGTGGCAGCACTGTGGTGCAGTGCACACAGACAGTGTATGCAAAAACAGAAGGTCACAGGTTCAAAGCCCAGCTGGTGCTACTGCCAATCCAGTCCACATATTTTTCCCACAACTAAACCATAAAAGTAAGGACAAACCTTTATTGCTGAGAACATACGCATGGTTAATACGCCTATATTTTACCCCACCGAGCACAGACACCATAAACAGGTGCATTACCTAGAGCAGAGTCTCCCAAATGCAGTCCTGGAGGGCCACACACCATTCAGGTTCCATGCTGCCTCTAATAAAGATGCCTGTGCAGCATATCTATGCACCACCCCCATGGCATGCAGATGTAGCTCATGCATATTCATGAGGGACAGCATGAAAACCCGAACAGTGTTTGGCACACCAGGACTGGAGTTGGGAACCTCTGCCATAAAGCAGCAGCCAACAGGGGCAGACACACCCACACCCACACCCACAGGCACCATTGGCCAATGTCTCCAGGAGAGGCAGGACATTGGGCCCTGCGTGCATCTCCCAATACTAGCACTTGCATACCTTAGCAATGCAACACTACACCTGGGTATACGGTACACAGCTCTCAAATGTTTGATATGAGTACTGGCACATAGAAATTCCTACGTTAAGCACAGTTTGCTGATTGTGCTCCGTCATAACAATCATTCTGATGTCTGTGGTGTGTGCTTCAGGTCTGGTCTCTGACGGTGTTTACCACCCTGGGGAGTGACCCCTAACAGTATTGCGTACCATATCCATTCCTGTACTGTGCCCAGGACTGGTGTGGTGGGCATGGCTGCTGAACTCCTCTATAGTAGCACAATGCTGGCATATGTGTCGGAGTGTGTGTCTGTCTATACATTGTGTGGTGGCTGCAAACATCTTCCACAGCCCACACTGCCAGCACTGTTGCCAGTATTGGCCTGCCAATGTGCATAATGAGGAGCAAGGTACCATGGGTATAGCCTGGACAGGGTGGCCTGGCCAGGGTGCATCTGCACAGGGTATAGGGCACTGACTGGGACATTTTAGTGCCCGACCACCACCTACACAGACAGGGTAACCTCAGTATGTCCTGACAACAGCATGGCTAGGCACCCCCATAGTGCTACATAGTATTTCTCTCATGTGATATTTATGGGTTTTGTTTTGGGGCCCAGTCACTGACTTATCTGCTTGTGTGTGCTGCCATCCCAGTTCTGGGTGCATGCATTTCCACCAGGAACATGCACTATGGATTGACTAGCAGACTGTTTGCAGCTGGTATGTGTCTTGATGGAGTGCCTTGCAGTGGCTGAAGTCTTGCTGCAGGAGAATATCAGATAGTGGTGGGGTGCAGCTTAGCATATACAGGCCTAATGTCTGTCTGCTATTGTTTTATGGTTATGTACAGAGCTGCACTGACTGCCCTGAAGGATGTCTTTTCCCCAGCAGGTCTGGGGTTGATGGTCCCCTCTACTGCCACCATTGCAGGGAGGTAGAATGTGGATCTGTTGATGGGAGACCCTGTTTGCCACCCTCAGCCATGGAGAGGGAGGAGGGTGGTGGTGCATGATCCTCCTGGGGATCCATGGGGGCTACACCTGACTGAGACAAACAGAGATATCCAAGGTGTTTCTGCAGAAACTACCCATCTCACACATTAACACTGCTTTGGACCTCCAGCATGGCCTCTTTCAGCCATGGAAGGTGCTGTGGACCTGGTGCTGGGCGCCTCACCGCACCCTCAAGGTGAGCACAGTACCCGCACAATGTGACGGTGTGTAGCTACTCTGTGCCAGTAAAACACACGGTCAGTACCCCCTACCAGGCCGAGGTGCTGTGGGGGTGCACATGGTCACTTCCCCCTACCAGGCCGAGGTGCTGTGGAGGTGCATACCCCATCTTGTGTTTATCTGTGGACAGCTGATTTGCATGTGCAGTGCATCATGGGTACGGGTGGGCTGACCCTATCCTGGTGACCACAGCAGACTGTCTGTGTGGTGACATGCAGGTTCTCTGCAGCCAGCCAGGGGCTTGCTAGCAGCTGTAGCCCAATGGTTACTTCACTGCCTATGAAGCCAGAGGTCATGGGTTCAAACCCACAGTGGGGCTATTTGAGAGGGCTGCCCAAAGCATTATCTCTTTTTAATGTACATTTTTGCTGCCAGCAAAAACACCCTCGGCATACTGTACCCATAAGGTGCCTCTGAGGGCGCTTTATAGGGCGCCCTATAGGGCACCTTATGGTTCCCGTCCATATAAGGTGCACTATACATTATCCTGTGATGCAAATTATAGGGTGCCCTATAGGGGACATTTTAGGGTGCCGTGGCGGACAGTGCACTTTATAATGTGCCCTATGGAGTGCCTTATAGGGTGCCTTATATGGCACCTTCAATTACGGCACATGAGGGCGTGTTTGCTGGCAGCAATTAATAAAATAAAAATAAAGTGCTGCAGGAAACATAACATACATTGCCAAGCTGATGCCTCAGCCAGCCTTATGTATTAGGCACCCTGGGGAGCAAACTCATGACTCCTGTATCAGCAGTCAGTGCCTTAACCATTGTGCTCCACTGCTGCTCCTCCTTGCATGTCAGCGCACCTACTTATGCTTTTCATTCCTTACACTGCACAGTGCTGCCATCAAAAACAGTACTTTGACCTTGCGGTACCTCATATGGCACCCTATAAAGCGCCCTGTAAGCAACATTCTAGGGTGCCTTGGCAGACAGTGCACTTTAAAATGTGCCTTATGGGGCGCCTTATGTTAACACGCTTTGAGAGTGCGTTTCCTAATAGTGATAATTAAAATAAAAATAAAATGCCTCCTAAAGCAATCTTCCCCATAATATGTAATGCCTCAGCCAACCTTGTTCATTGGGCACTTGGGGGATTGAGCCCCTGATCCCTGCACCATTGGTCAGTGTCTTAACCATTGTTCTGTGGTTCTGTTCCTGTGCTTGCACATCAGCGCGCCACCTTATGCCTCACAATATTAAAATGCCTCCTAAAACAATAGCACTCTGCCGCCCAATATTAACGTGGCTCCTAAAGTAATGCCTCAGCCAGCTGTCATCTTTGGGCACGGTGAGGGATTGAACTCCTGATCTCTGCACCATTTGTCAGTGTCTTCACCATTGTGCTGTGGCTCTGCTCTTCTGTATCCACATCAGCGCGCCACTTATGCCTCCCACGCAGCTTTCTCTTGTGCTAATGTGCAGGGCACACATGGGCGCCGCGCACCTTAGCGCATATGTAAATCCCAGTTTTTCTTTTCCAGAAAGAAACGCCCACTCCTTATATGGCACCCGCACTCTAGCGCGGCCCGCACATTAGCGGGGTTTTAGTAAACATGCCCCTTAGACAAGATTCTCAAGAACAGAGATGTCTCTCTCCATACAAAGATTTGACTCATTCAAGTCATGGTATTTTAAATAACATCAGATGGATGTGAAAGCTGGACAGTGAAAAATATAGATAGGAAGAAAATTGAATTATGGTGCTGGTGGTGAATACTGCGTATACCATGGACTGCCAGAAGGACAGACCTGTCAGTACTAGAGGAGATCAAACCTAAGCTTTCTTTAGAAGCTCAGATGACAAGACTTCGACTTTCATGCTTTGGACACATCATGCGAAGAGAGAGATCATTAGAGAAAGATATTATGCTTGGCAAGATAGAAGGTCAACCCAAAAGAGGAAGTCCAGAAATGAGATAGAAACATAGAAACATGGCGACAGAAAAAGACCACATGGCCTATCTAGTCTGTCCTGCCATATCAACAACTACAACATTCCCCTTTTTACCTTTAGAGATCCTCTGTGTTTGTCCCATGCTTGTTTGAATTCAGTTACTGTCCTCATCTCTACCACTGCCATTGGGAGACTATTCCATGGATCCACCACTCTTTCCATAAAGATATATTTCCGCATATCACTCCTGAATCTATCCCCCTTCACCCTCATCCCATGTCCCCTCATAGCAAAACTTACTTTCAATTGAAAGAGGCTCTTTCCCTGAACATTTATGCCACAGAGGTATTTAAACATCTCAATCATATCACCTCTATCCCGTCTTTCCTCTAAGGTGTACATATTAAGATCCCTAAGTCTGTCCTCATATGCTTTATAATGAAGACCACTAATCATCTTAGTAGCCACCCTCTGCACTGACTCCATCCTGTTCACATCCTTTTGAAGGTGCGGTCTCCAGAATTGCACACCATACTCCAAATGAAGTTGGACTTATACAGAGGCAGTATCACCTCCTTTTTTCTGCTAGCCATTCCTCTCTGTATGCACCCAAGCATCCTTCTAGCTTTTGCCGTTGCCTTTTCTACCTGTTTAGCTACTTTAAGATCGATACAATAGCAGCAGCTACGTTTACCAGTCTGTCAACAATGAGCAACCTGACTGAAGACCGAACACAATTTAGGACAACTATCCAGAGGGTCTCCATGAGTCGACACCGATTTAATGGCACTTAACAACAACAACAAATTTAACTTCTTGGAGAAGTTCTCTAACAGCTCTAACTTGGCATGAATCAAAGTGCTATCCCTTACAAAGGAGACGCTCTGAGTTTGTAACGTTGCAATTTGTGTTGAAAATGTTCCAAACGTGGTACTCGAGTCCTGAAGAGCTAAATTAAACCAATCAGACCTTGTCTTGAGCTCACAAGTGACCTCATCCAAACCATTCAGTTGAATGAAAACAGACTTCTCCAGCGAAACTATCGCAGTACAAATAGAGGCCAATTCAATTTTGTATGTCCTGCTCCTGTATGTTCTGGCAGAATTCAGGTGTGCAGCGGTAGCTCCCAATTCTGATCCCATGGGGGATAGATGTGCCCGCGGAATCAGAATCAGGTCTACTGGCCTGAACATGCAGGCTGGGTCGCAATTCTTATCAGCCGCATTCCCAGCCACATACTCGGCTAACTCAGCTAGGATCCTGATTGGAGCTGCCATGCCATGGCGTCCCATCACAATGGTACTGCAGCTCCATTCAGGAGCCGTGATCACCGGCTGCATGACAGAACATCCTTTCCCCGCAGCCCGACTCCTCCTCCAGCCTTCCGTGGCCAGAGTCTGGTTGCGGGGAACCCCTCACCTTTTTGAACTGGCCCAACTCTGCAGTCCCCCAATGTCCAGGGGGACTTATTCCATCTCTGAGGTGGAATAAGTCCCCTGTTTACCTTGCCAACCCCGATGTATCAAAAAGTATCGAGACTTGTACAATAACATAAGAAGTATAACACTGACAGTTATTGCACTCTGTCTCCTTCAAAGTAGTCCCCTTCTGATAAAACACACTTCCTCCAGCGTTCCTGCCACTGCTGGAAACAATTTTGAAATGCCTCTTTTGTTATGCTGTGAAGCTGCCGTGTCAAATTTTGTTTAATGGTCTCCAAGTCATTGAATTTCCTTCCTTTCAGTAGTAATTTCAGTTTTGGAAACAAAGAAAGTCACAGGGTGTGAGTTCAATTGAGAACGGAGGCTGATGGACTTGCTTGATTTGGTGTTTGGCCAAGAACTGCTGGACAAGATGTGATGCACGATCTGGGGTGTTATCATGATGAAGCAACCATTCACCATTTCTGTGCAACTCTGGTCTCTTATGATGAACTGCATCTCTCAAATGGATTTAGAACTCATTATTGATGATCTGGCCTTTTGGAGCATACTAACGATGAGCAATACCCTGATGATCAAAGAAAACTCTGAGCATGACCTTGACATTCCTCCTCATCTGATGGGCTTTCTTGGGTTTGAGAGAGGTTGAAGTTTTCCATTGGGAGGATTAAGTCTTAGTTTCTGGGTCATGACCACAAACTCATTATGCATTACCAGTAATAATCTTTTTGATTAAATCTGAGTTATTTTCAACACATTTCAACAACTTCCCTGGCTGCAGACAGTCAATTTTCTTTTTGGCCAGGGGACAGGAGTTTCGGCAAAGATTTTGCAGACACACATTTCATCCCCAAATTGACAGAAAGAATGGACTGTACTGACATAAAACTGATGTCTATATCCTCAGCAAGCTCCCTGATAGTCAATTGATGATTTGAGCGTATTGCGGCACGCACTGCTTCAACTGTCATCATTCCTGCTCGTGGATGGCTTTCCAGAGCATTCATCACTGCCAACATTTTGGAAGCCCTCTTGGAAACATTGTACCAGTTACAAACTTGAGCATGACTCATGCATTCATCACCATACACTTGCTATAATTTGTCACAAATCTCTTTGCACGAATCTCCAAGTTTCTGGCAGACTATAATACAAATTTGCAGTTCAATTTTTTCACTCATCGTCAGGGCCGGATTTACCTTGAGTGAGGCCCTACGCCAACAAAAATTGTGGGCCCCCAGAAAAGATAAAAACGAGCACGCCGGATCAGCTGCGTGCTGTTGGCCCTGATGTCATAATTAAACTGGAAATCCCAAAAGCCAAACTTGGAATGTACAACACTGTAGAAATAAAACTATACATTAATTTGCTCTTGTACTAAACAAAATGCAGACGTTAATGATGCACATTTACCAGAGCTGACATATTCCAATTAATAAATTCAAAATAAAGAGATATTTTTCTACCTTTTGTGCATTTTATTTCAGCTGCAATTGCTCCAGCCACTTTCTTCTGGTTTCTTCGTGTCTTCTGCTAACTCTCCATCGTCTGCTGTCCATTTGTCCTTTCTTCTCTCTTCTAGTTTTTTTCCATTCTCTCTCTACATCTGCTTTAACATACTAATCTTTCTCCTTTTGCTCTTTCCTCATTCCTATTTCATCCACTCAAATTTTACCCCTCCATCCTCAATACCCACTTACTCTCCCAATACCCGGCCAGTTGTAGATTTTTTATCTCTCCCACACAAAATATTTTTCCCTTCTCCATTTTACTCTTCCAGCCCCATCCCATTCTAATCCTCCCCCAACATCAGCTCCCTTCTAGCTTCAGCCTCACCCAGCATCCATTCCCTTCTAGTCACTGCATCAGCCCATTTCCAGTCCTAGCCCCCCATCAGCCCATTTCCAGTCCTAGCAACCCCCCAACTCAATACCAGTCCTAGCCCCCCATCAACCCACTTCCAGTCCTAACCCCCCATCACCCCATTTTCAGTTTAAGCCCCCCCTATAACCCATTACCAGTCCTAACCCCCCATCAGCCCACTTCCAGTCCTAACTCCAGCAACCCATTTCCAGTCAGCCCCCCATAGCCCATTACCAGTCCTAACCCCCCATCAGCCCACAGCCCATTACCAGTCCTAACCCCATCAGCCCACCTCCAGTCCAGTCCAGCCCACCTCCATTAGCCCCCCCCATCAGCCCATTTCCGGTCCTAGCCCCCCCATAGCCCATTACCAGTCCAAACCCCCTCCCAACAGCCCACAGCCCATTACCAGTCCTAACCCCACCAGCCCACCTCCAGTCTTACCCCCCAGCCCATTTCCAGTCCTAGCCCCCCCATAGCCCATTACCAGACAGCCCCCATCAGCCCAAAGCCCATTACCAGTTTTAACCCCCCCCCATAGCCCATTACCAGTTCTAGCCCCCCATAGCCCATTACCAGACAGCCCCCATCAGCCCACAGCCCATTACCAGTTTTAACCTCCCCATAGCCCATTACCAGTTCTAGCCCCCCCATAGCCCATTACCAGACAGCCCCCATCAGCCCACAGCCCATTACCAGTTTTAACCCCCCCATAGCCCATTACCAGTTCTAGCCCCCCCATAGCCCATTACCAGACAGCCCCCATCAGCCCAAAGCCCATTACCAGTCTTAACCCCCCCCATAGCCCATTACCAGTTCTAATCCCCCAGCCCACCTCCAGTCTTAACCCCCCCCGCCCATTACCAGTCCTACCCCCCATCGGCTCAAGTAAAATTTAATAAAATTAAACACTGGCTGCTGCCGCTGCCGTCGCAGCAGCGGCAGCATGGACTGTCCCGCGGGGCCCCCTCTGAATCCATCCCTCCCTCCCTCCGCGACGGCTGAGCCCCTCTGTGCCGGCTTTGAGAGGCACGAAGGGAGAGTGTCTCCCTCGCGTCTCTGTTAAGCCTGCAGGGGCAGATGGGAAATTTCCCATCAGCCCCTGCGGGCTTAACAGAGACGCGAGGGAGACACTCTCCCTTCGCGCCTCTCAAAGCCGGCACGGAGGGGCTCAGCCGTCACGGAGGGAGGGAGGGAGGGATTCAGAGGGGCCCCGCGGCACAGTCCATGCTGCCGCGGCAGCAGCCAGCATTTTTTTAAACTATTCAATTTACCTATACGCCAGTATTCAATTTTTGTGGGCCCTTGCCAGCTGTGGGCCCTACGCCACGGCGTAACTGGCGTATAGGTAAATCCGGCCCTGCTCATCGTAAATCTGATGAACTGCTTTTACACGATACCAAACATCATGTGATTAAAAAAAGTATAAGTGTGCTGCAGCCATGTTTCACTCTGCACATATAGAGCACATAGCTAGGTCACTGCATGCTTAATAGCATCATGGTGCGATATATTGTTATATACTGTAGCTATACAACAAGTCTTGATACTTTTTGATTACACCTCATAGTCCCCTTTTTTCCTTTAGAGATCCTCAGTCTTTGACTTATGCTTTCGTGAATTCAGATATTGTCCTCATCTCTACTACCTCCACTGGAGACTATTCCATGCATTTACCACTCTTTCCATGAAGAAATATTTCTGCATATTATTCCTGAGTTTCTCCCCTTTCACCCTCATCCTATATCCCCTCATAACAGAGCTTGCTTTCAATTGAAAGAAGCTCTCCTCTTGTGCATTTATTTCACAGAGATATTTAAATGTCTCTATCATATCTCCTCTTATCTTGCCTTTCCTCTAATGCATACATATTAAGATCTTTAAGTCTGTCCCCATATGCTTTATAACAAAGACCACTAATCATTTTGGTAGCCACCATTTGCACCGACTCCATCCTGTTTATATCCTTTTGAAGGTGTGGTCTCCAGAATTACACACAATACTCCAAATGAGATCACACTAGAGACATACAAAGGTACTATCACCTCCTTTTTTCTTTTGACCTTTCTCTCCCTATGCACCCAAGCATCCTTTTGACTTTCACCATTGCCTTTTCTACCTGTTTAGCCGCTTTAAGATCATCAGAAGCAATCATGTCCAGGTCCCACTCTTCTTTAGTGGACAAAAGTACTTCACCCCTACATTGAATTTCTCCCTTTGATTTTTGCAGTCCAAATGTATGACCTTGCATTTTTTAGCATTAAATCTCAGCTGCCAAATTCTAGACCTTTCTTCAAGCTTAGCTAGGTCCCTCCTCATGTTATCTACTTCTTCCTGGGTGTTTGTTGTATTGCAGATTTTGGTATCATATGCAAAGAGGCAAAGCTTACTCAACATCCCTTTCACAATATCACTAACAAAGATGTTAAAAATAACACAGGTACACTAAAAAAATTTTTTTTTAAACTGCCTCTAATGTTTCGATTGATTTTTACGTTTTTTGGTGCGCTGAATCCAAATCTGGTAACCAATTTGCTCCATCACGTACAGATTTTTTGCTACATTGGGTTAGCAGTTTGAGGTGAACGTTTCAGATTGAGTGCGATCGAGATAAACGTTTCTTGGATGAATTCTTTATACTAATTGTTTAGTAGTTATTCAAATAAGAATAAAGAAAATGGTAACAAGGCAGCACATAAGAATAGAGTAATGTCAACAAAACACACTGTGATGGTAGCAAAATTGTCTGCACTTAAAACAGTCACATACATGTGCACAAACATTGAGCATATAAGAGCGAGGTTAGACACAAAGCAAAGCAAAGAAATGTGCAAAAAATGTTGTACAGGTATGTATGTAAGAATAGAAAACGCAAACCGCACCATTGCAATACATGAAGACAAACACCCGATGGTGTGAAAATAAAATTCTAATAAATGAGATCCGACACTGTGGTAATAACTAGCAAATTTTTATTTTAAAGTTTAGTAAAAACACGATATTTGTCAACACAGTTTAGATTTTAAAGTCATTCTTGGGTCAATCAATCTCCTGGTGGGCCCGTTTCTTCTTCCCCCCGAATGCTTCTCTTGGTGCGCTGCTTGGCGTATTTTTCATCTGGGGTTTCCCGCAGCAGCAACCAGCAGAAATCAGCCATCATAGTGGTGTTCCATCTTCCTTGGTACCTTCTCTCTGCGTCCTTGATGTCCTGGTGAAACCTTTCACCTTGTTCTTCACTGTACGCCCCCAAGTTTTCGGGAAAGTAGTTCACATGGGAGTGCAAGAAATGGACTTTCAGGCTCATGTTACAGCCTTGTTCTTTGAAGGCATTGAGCATCCTGGCAACAATATCCTTATAGTTCTCATCCCGCCTGTTCCCCAAGAATTTGAGAACAACATCCTTGAAGGAATCCCAGGCTTCTTTTTCCTTCTCAGACATCGTTTCAGCGAATGCTCCATCTGAAATGAGTTTCCTTATATCAGGGCCAACAAACACTCCTTCCTTTAGCTTTGCTTCAGAAAGTCGGGGGAACTTTGAGCAAAGGTACCGAAAGCACTCACCATCTTTTGGAAGGGACTTGATGAATTGCTTAATGAGACCCAACTTAATGTGGAGAGGTGGTAATAGAATTTTATCACGAGGTACCAAGCTCTCATGAAGAACATTTTTCTCACCGGGTCTCAAATACTCCCGAATTGGCCAGTCTTTTTTCCCCCAGTGTAGGTCGCGGGCCCGGCTATCCCACAAGCAAAGGAAGCAGGGATATTTGGTGAAACCGGATTGCTGCCCTAATAGCATGGATAGAATTTTAAAGTCTCCACAAATCATCCACTTATGCTCATCATAACGAATCTTCTGAAGAATCAGGGCCAAATTCTCATATTTTTCTTGGAGAATAACAGAGTGAGCAATAGGAACTGAAGCGAATGTGTTGCCATTATGAAGAAGAACACCTTTTATGCTGTCTTTTGACGAATCAATGAACAGCCGCCATTCAGCAGGATCATACTTGAGTTTAAACTTTTCCATCACTCCGTATATATCGTTGCAAAATACCAAATCTTCCTCTTGTCTGAAATACTTCAAAAATTGTGTCTCGCGGTTGCGATACCAATAAAAAGTTGTTCCTGGTGACAATAGATTTTTCTGTTTAAGCCGAGAACCTAGCAGTTGGGCAGCATCTTTGGGGAGTCCTAAATCCCGGACTAAATCATTCAATTCAGCTTGAAAGAAAAGTTCAGGTTTCGGATCTGGTTCAGTTTCAAACTCGGAAGTACTGGACTCATCGGGAAAAGCCATCTGATGAGTCTCATCATGATCAGAACCGTCCACACAAATATGATCCAAAGATTTTGGTGGTTCAGGCACAGGTACTTCGTTGCTATGAGGCATAGGCCTAATTGCTGAGGGAAGGTTGGGGTAACTTATTACGTTCTTATTTTTTAAGTTGTATCCCTTCACAATGCAAGAGCAAAAATAGCAGTCACTGCTGTGGTCTCTTTGTTCACGGCACATCATAGGTATTCCGAAACGAAATGCTTGTTTTTTACCTTTCATCCATAAGCGTAGATCTTCCTCACATGTCTTGCACACTTTGTGAGGAGCCCACGGTTTGTCTTGATCGCCTAACTTCAAACCAAAATAGACGAAATATACTTTTTTAATAAATGCAGAAATGTTCCTCTGCCGCTTTTTCACGGTATATTCCCCACAAATAAAACAAAAACTGTCCGGAGAGTTGACGCAACCTCTGGCTCTGTGAGCCATCACAAATACACAGCACTGCAAACTACAACTGTAGTGAACCACTTCGGAATAAAGCTGGATTACGACTGAGCAAACAAAAGGTAATAATGAACTTGCAAGAAACTGAAATTTGACAGGAACGTTCATGTCGCAACCACCGTGTTTGAGCGAGCGAACGAGGCGAGGCGAACAGGAAAGAACATGCGCCAGCGCGTGTACTGGATTTAGCCCCCCGCCTCCCATTTGTCCTGTTAATGTATAAAATGAATACAAAACATTCTAAAATATCATGAGGGAGTGTTTCTAGTTAGGTAACCATTACAACCTCTATTTTGGGCCAAGAAAACAAACTGCAGTCGGCTAAAAAGAAATTATGTGAACATTCCTTATATGGGTAAGAAATCTAATTTTGCAAGAAAACGTGACGTGATGGAACATTTTGGCTATTTTTCCTGGATTCAGCACCCCAAAATCTATAGGAATCAGTTGCAAAACTGGAGGCAGGTTTTTGGTAGTGTACCTGTGTAATTGAACCATGGATAGATCCCTGCACACACCTCTGGTAACATCCTTCTTCTCAGAGTGAGCTCCATTTAACTGTACCCTTTGTCGCATCCCTCTCAATCAATTTTTAACCCAGTCAGTCACTTTAATGTCCATCTCTAGGGTGCTCAATTTGTTTATAAGTTTCCTGTGTGGAACTGTGTCAAAGGCTTTACTGAAATCTAAATACATCACATCTAGGGCTCTCCCTCAGTCCAACTCCCTGGTCACACAGTCAAAGAAATCAAAGGTTTGTCTGACAAAACTTGCCTCTGGTAAACTCATGCTGCCTCAGATCATGCAATCATTAGACTCCAGAAAACTCACTATTCTCTGTTTTAGCAGAGTTTCCAATTATTTACTCGCCACAGAATTTAGATTAACCAACCTGTAGTTTTCAACCTCATCCTTACTTCCACTTTTGTGTAAAGGGACCACATGCTCCTTTCTTCAATCCTCTGGAACCACTCCTGACTCTAAGGAAGCATTGAAAAGGTCAACCAGTGGAGCCCTAGAATATTCCCAAGTTCCCTCAATATTTTAGATATATCCCATCTGGTCCCATCGCTTTGTTTACGTTTAGTTTAGCTAGTTCCTCACGAATACAATCTTCTGAAAATCATTCAAGATCCCCATCAATTCTGTTTCTATTTGTGGGTATTTGCTGATGTCCTGCTCCTGGCCCTACATCTGTGAAGACAGAATAAAAATATTTGTTAAGCAATTCTACTTTATCCTTATCAGCTTCTACATATGCCTCCCTTTCCCCCTTAGGTCTGACAATACCACTTTTGCCCTTCCTCCTCTCACTAACATATCTGAAAAATATCTTATCCCCCAATTTTATTTCATTGGCTATTTCTTCTTCTTTTTGTATCTTTGCTTTCCTGACGACTTTCCTAACTTCTGTAAGTTTTTCCAAATATAGATGGTTGTCTTCCTCTGTTATCTTTTGTATTTTGGGTCACTCTATTTTTCTTCACCTTTTCAGTTACTTCTTTTAAGAATCATACTGGCCTCCTTTTCCTTTTACATTTATTTACCTTTCTAACAAAAAGGTTTGTTGCCCTTAAAATTACCCCTTTCTGTTTTGTCCCATCTTGGCAAAGTTAGTTTTCCTAAAATCTTTACTTTCAAATGGATTTTATCAGTCTTAGGGGTATGTTTACTAAACCGCGCAACTGTGCGGGGCGCACTTGAGCGTGCGCTAAGGTACCTTAGCGCATGCTAATGATGCGTTTTTGTGCCCCGCACACGTACGCGCCGCACTAAAGGGCCCGCTCATGTGCGCGTCGCGCAAATGAGCGATAGAGGCATGGAAAGGCCCCCGGAGGGCGGAGGAAGGCTCCCCAGGGGTGGAGAGACGGGGTCAATGGGTGGAGAGTGGGAGGGGAGAGGCTCCCCGCACAGAAGCGGGGCTGAAATTCAATGAAAAAAATACCGTGAGTGAAAACCTCGCGTTAGAGCCGATTTAAAGGGAAGAGAAACCATTTCTGTCAGCAATGTACAGCAAAACCAGGGAAACCTACAAAACGTGAGCAGTGTGATACATGTACAGAGAACAAAATAGCAAATAAACATTGAAAATGACCACAACAAAATTCTAAAAAATTATAATACAGCTGGGCAACAGTGATAGTCATGGAAAACATAAAAAATCACTCCCAAGAAAGCCCCAAAAAAGAAATATGAATTTTAGAAGGGTCTACGCTCCGTCCCCATACAAGGTGAATGATCCCACAGTGAAATTGTGCAGAGCAGGGTCAGAAACCCTGCTCTGCACAATTTCACTGTGGGATCATTCACCTTGTATGGGGGTGAATGATCCCACAGTGAAATTGTGCAGAGCAGGGTTTATGTCTCCTTTGGCCAGGTTTCCTATCTCCAGGGACTGCGTTGTCTCTGTGGCCACAGTGTGGTGAAGTGAACACAGACAGTGTGTTCAGGAGCCAAAGATCACCAGTTCAAGTCCCAGCTGGGGCTCCTGCAAACCCAATCCCCATCCCCATCCCCATCCCCATCCCCATCCCCATCCCCATATTTTACCCACCACTAAACCATGATAGTAAAGACCAACCTGTTTTTGCAGATAACATAAGCATGGTCCAAACACCTCTATTTTACCCTACAGAGCACCGACACCAGAAACATGCACAATACCTAGACCACAGTCCTCTCAATGCAGTCCTGGAGGGCCACATATCATTTAGCTTTGATGCTGTCACCAATATAAGGCCATGTCAGCACGGTGGCGGAGGGGTACTGTTGGTGGAGGGGGCAGTGGTTGCTGCCCACAGCAGACGGTGGCCTAGCCCCCTTCATGTGGGTGCAGTGCAGTCCAACAGACAGGCCCTGTCTGACAAACAGCCATGGACTCCCCAGGGAAAGGTGGTGGTGCAGCAGACACAGCCAGTGCCTTTAGGACCAGAAGGTCACAGTTTAAAGCCCAGCTGGGGCTGCTTCCAATCCAGTCCACATATTTTTCCCACAACTAAACCGTGATAGTAAGGACACACCTTTATTGCAGAGAACATACGCATAGTTAATACGCCTATATTTTACCTCACCGAACACAGACACCATAAACAGGGGCATTACCTAGAGCAGAGTCTCCCAAATGCAGTCCTGGAGGGCCAAACACCATTCAGGTTCCATGCTAATAAAGATGCCCGTGCTGCATATCTATGCACCACCCCCATGGTATGCAGATGTATCTCATGCATATTCATAAGGGACAGCATGAAAACCCGAACAGTGTTTGGCATACCAGGACTGGAGTTGGGAACCTCTGCCATAAAGCAACAGCCAACAGGGGCAGACACACCTACACCCACAGGCCCCATTGGCTAATGCCTCCTGGAGAGGCAGGACATTGGACCCTGCGTGCATCTCCCAATACTAGCACTTGCATACCTTAGCAATGCCACCCTACACCTGGGTATACGGTACACACCTATCAAACGTTTCCTATGATTATTGGCAGATAGCAAGTCCTACGTTAAGCACAGTTTGCTCATTGAGCTCCATCATAACAATCTTTCTGATGTCTGCGGTGTGCTTCAGGTCTGGTCTCTGACAGTGTTTACCACCCTGGGGAGTGACCCCCAACAGTATTGCGTAGCATATCCATGCCTGTACTGTGCCCAGGACTGGTGTGGTGGGCATGGCTGCTGAACTCCTCTATAGTAGCACAATGCTGGCATAGGTGTCGGAGTGTGTGTCTGTCTATACAGTGTGTGATGTCTGCAAACACCTTCCACAGCCCACACTGCCAGCACTGTTGCCAGTATTGGCCTGCCAATGTGCATAATGAGGAGCAAGGTACCATGGGTATAGCCCAGACAGGGTGGCCTGGCCAGAGTGCATCTGCACAGGGCATAGGGCACTGACTGGGACATTTTAGTGCCTGGCTACCACCTACACAGACAGGGTGACCTCAGTATGTCCTGCTGGGAGATCACTCTCACCCTGACTGTGCAGTCACGACAGCATGACTAGGCACCCCCATAGTGCTATATAGTATTTCTGTCATGTGATATTTATGGGTTTCTTTTTGTTGGCCAGTCACTGACTTATCTGCTTGTTGTGTGTGCTGCCATCCCAGTTCTGGGTGCATGTGTTTCCACCAGGAACATGCACTATGGATTAACTAGCAGACTGTTTGCAGCTGCTATGTGTCTTGATGGAGTGCCTTGCAGGGTGCAGTGGCTGAAGGCTTGCTGCAGGAGAATATCAGATAGTGGTGGGGTGCAGCTTAGCATATACAGGCCTAATGTCTGTCTGCTATTGTGTTATGGATATCTACAGAGCTGCATTGACTGCCCTGAAGGGTGTCTTTTCCACAGCAGAACTGGGGTTGATGGTCCCCTCTACTGCCACCATTGCAGGGAGGTAGAATGTGGATCTGTTGATGGGAGACCCTGTTTGCCACCCTTGGCTCTGAGGGGGGAGGAGGGTGGTGGTACATGGGGGCTACACCTGACTGAGACAGACAGACAGATCCAAGATGTTTTATGCAGAAACTACCTATCTCACACATTAACACTGTTTTGAACCTGCATCATGGCCTGTTTTTGCCATGGAAGGTGCTGTGGACCTGGTGCTGGGCGCCTCACCGCACCATCAGGGTGAGCACAGTACCCGCACAATGTGACGGTGTGTAGCTACTCTGTGCCAGTAAAACACACGGTCTGTACCCCCTACAAGGCCGAGGTGCTGTGGGGTGCACATGGTCAGTTCCCCCTACCAGGCCGAGGTGTTGTGGGGGTGCATACCCCATCTTGTGTTCATCTGTGGACAGCTGATTTGCATGTGCATTGCATCATGGGTACGGCTGTGCTAACCCTATCCTGGTGACCACAACAGACTGTCTGTGTGGTGACATGAAGGCTCTCTGCAGCCAGCCAGGGGCCTGCTAGTTGCCCTAGAGCTGTAGCCCAATGGTTGCTTCACTGCCTATGAAGCCAGAGGTCATGGGTTCAAAACCCACAGTGGGGTTGTTTGATAGGGCTGCCCAAAGCATTATCTCTTTTTAATGTACATTTTTGCTGCCAGCAAAAACACCCTCAGTGTACTGTACCCATAAGGTGCCTCTGAGGGCGCTTTATAGGGCGCCCTATAGGGCACCTTATGGTTCCCGTCCATAAAAGGTGCACTATACATTATCCTGTGATGCAACGTATAGGGTGCCCTATAGGGACATTTTTGGGTGCCGTGGCGGACAGTGCACTTTATAATGTGCCCTATGGAGTGCCTTATACGGCACCTTCAATTACGGCACGTGAGGGCGTGTTTGCTGGCAGCAATTAATAAAATAAAAATAAAGTGCTGCAGGAAACAAAACATACTTTGTAAAGCTGATGCCTCAGCCAGCCTTACGTATTAGGCACACTGGGGAGCAAACTCATGACCCCTGTATCAGCAGTCAGTGCCTTAACCATTGTGCTCCAGTGCTGCTCCTCCTTGCATGTCAGCGCACCTACTTATGCTTTTCATTCCTTACACTGCACAGTGCTGCCATCAAAAACAGTACTCTGACCTTGCGGTACCTCATACAGCACCCTATAAAGCGCCCTATAAGCAACATTCTAGGGTGCCTTGGTGGACAGTGCACTTTAAAATGTGCCTTATGGGGCGCCTTATGCTAACATGCTTTGAGAGTGCGTTTGCTAGTAGTGATAATTAAAATAAAAATAAAATGCCTTCTAAAGCAATCTTCCCCATAACAGGTAATGCCTCAGCCAGGCTTTTTCTTTGGACACTGTGGGGAATTGAACCCCTGATCCCTGCACCATTGGTCAGTGTCTTAACCATTGTACTGTATTTCAGTTCCTGTGCTTATGCATCAGCGTGCCACCTTATGCCGCCCAATATTGAAATGCCTCAGCCAGCTGTCTTCACTGGGCACTGTGGGGGATTAAACCCCTGATCTCCGCACCATTGGTAAGTGTCTTAACCATTGTGCTGTAGCTCTGCTCTTCTGCTTGCACATCAGCGCGCCACTTATGCCTCCCGCGCAGCTTTCTCATGCGCTAATGTGCGGGGCGCACATGGGCGCCGCTCACCTTAGCGCATATTTAAATCCCGGTTTTGCTTTTTCAGAAAGAAACGCCCACTCCTTATATGGCACCCGCACACTAGCGCGGCCCGCACATTACCAGGGTTTTAGTAAACATGCCCCTTAGTCCTGATACTGAACCATACCATCTGGTGATCACTGGATGTGAGATGACCTCTTACTATGATATCAGAAACACTTTCCCCATTAGTAAGTACCAAGTCCAGTATGGCCCAGTTGCTTTAATAGTTCCTCCTGTAGGGAATCCAGGATCTCCTTACTTCTAGATGACACTGCAGCAGGGATGCGCCAGTCAGCATCCGGCATATTGAAAGCACCTATCAGTAGCACTTCACTCCTTTCATGGCAATACTGCATATGTCCTCTTAAATCTCCATCCACTTCTTCCCCCTGTGAGGGAGGTCTGTATATCACACCAATACAAATGGATTCTCCTTTCCCTCTTTCTAGTTGAACCCACACTGCCTCCTCGCTCCCTTTTAAGTCCTGTAATTCTATAGATTTAATATTATTTTTTATATATAGTGCCAGGCAGCTAGTTACTAGAGAGACAACAGGTATAATAAAACAGTTTACCTTCTGTGTTTTAGGAATTTTAAGGTAATGACTAAAGTGTTAAACCTATAGCACAAAAATAAATATTTGTTCATCGCAGCCTGAACAGTTGGTCCAAAAAAAGAGAAATTCTTTATCCAACCAATGTCTTTGCAGGACAAAGAGAGCAGATTCAAGATACGAATGCCCGCATCATATCTAAAATTGCAATTTTAGTTTAGCAATTTTGTACACGGCCAGTTTTCCCATCTAAAAATAAACTGTTCTTCACTACATGCTTCAAAACCCTGTTTTTGATACAGTTGCTTTATTCTGGGCATCTCCTCCTCAGCACATTAACACAATAAGTATATCTGAAAAACAATGTGCACATTATCTTATCACGAGAACATGCAAGTATGTTGTCATCTATATCAAAGTTAAAGAAAAACAAATTGAAGATGACTTCCTCATAGAAAAAGACAATGCTATTGCCTCTATTGTTTAATCTGCAAAAGCTTAATCTACTGTATTAAGAACATGAAATTTTACGTTATAGTCTGAAAGGAAACAAAGCTCTGACAGTGATTATAAAATTCAGTGTGATAACAGAACAATATTTATATTTAATATATTAATTTTAACCTATCTGCTTTGCAAAGTAAAACCGTGCAGGTTGGATGTCTTTGCAGATATGAATGAACTTTACCACCTGCAGAATTTTCGCCTTTAACTGGCAAATGGCTGCAAACTTTACAGTGTAAATATCTTTCTAATGGCTTGAGGTAAAAGTCAGGCTGGCTGCATTCAATATACTCACATTAAAGCCTTTGATGGCACAAGGGTTCAGAGTTCACTTTGCCTAAAACAGTCCGGCTCTGCTGGGATTTCAGGGAAGAGCAGAGAACCATGACCAGAATTGATAACTAAGGAACAGTACTGCAAGTTATTAGAAAAAGATTAAAATGATCTTTGTATCTTAGTCTGGACTTGTAGCATTCTCCCCTGCCTAAAGATATGCAGCTGCATTTATAGTACATTGCCTGAGGATGGAGGCCTTAGAAGTCCCCAGACCTTGCATTTTTTAGAATGACTTGACAAATCCCATTTTTAATACAGAACCCTTTTCCTTTCTTCATATTACCATGCTGCAGAAGAAGTAAAATATTCATAGAGTAGAGGAAGCCAGAAAAAATAAAAAAATAGAATCATATTTCAAAGAACTTAACCATATAGTGGTGATTACTGTATGCATAAATCCCCTGTTTGTTCATTTTCATTGGCACCATGCAAATAGTGTTGCTGAAAACTTTCTCTGACCTCTCAAGCACATTCTGTATGGTGTTTTCCCAGTCGTATGGATAGCGGTGATATTCAGTCATTATCCATATAGACATGCCGTTTAACTTAGGACAGAAATGGATAAAGAGTTAAACGTCATGGCCAGTATTTATTTAAAGAGCTATCTGCTGCTGTCCAGCTAGGTGGCAGTGCTAAATCTACATGGAGAGCACTCACCACTACTACTCTCTGTGTAAAATGTGCTTTTGAGTCAATGCTGACCTAGCACTGACTGGGCTTTTTTGGCAGTGTGACCAGAAGTAGATTGCCAGGCCTTTCCTCCAAGGCAATGGAGGGTTAAGTCACTTGCCCAAGGACACATGGAGTGCCATTGAACTGAACATAAGAACATAAGATATGCCATACTGGGTCAGACCAAGGTCCATCAAGCCTAGTATCCTGTTTCCAACAGTGGACAATCTAGGTCATACGTATCTAGCAATTTCCCCAAAAGACACAGGTTCCACAATGCTTGTACTGGGTCAAGCATTGATATCCTGGGTCCCTTCTTAATAATGGTTTATGGACCTTTCCTCCAGGAACTTGTCCAAACCTTTTTTAAACCCAGCTACACTAACAGCCTTTACTACATCCTCCGGTAACAAATTCCAGAGTTTGATTACACGTTGAGTGAAAAAATATTTTATTAGTCTTAAATAGTTTACCCTGTAGCTTCATTGCATGTCCCCTAGTCTTTCTATATTCTGATAATGTAAACAATGGATCTATGTTTACCCGTTCCACTCCACTCATTAATTTATAGACTTCTATCATAGCTCCCCTCAGCCATCTCTTTTCCAGGTTAAAGAGCCGTAACCTTTTTAGCCTTTCTTCATAGGAGTATCCTTCCATCCCCTTTACCATTTTGGTGGCCCTTCTCTGAACCTTTTCGAATAACGCTATATCCTTTTTAAGATACGGCGACCAGAATTGCACACAATATTCAAGGTCTCACCATGGAACGATATAGAGACATTATAATATCTTTTGTTTTATTTTCCATTTCTTTCCTTATGATACCTAGCATTCTATTTGCTTTCTTAGCCGCCGCTTCACACTGGGCCGAGGGTTTTAACATGTTATCCACAATGACGCCTAAATCTTTTTCCTGGGTGGTGGTTCCTAATGTGGAACCTTGCATCGTGTAACCATAGTTTGGGTTGTTCTTCCCTAGATGCATAATGTTGCACTTGTCCACATTAAATTTCATCTGCCATTTTGATGCCCAGTCTTCCAATTTATCAAGATCCTCTTGCAATTTTCTACAATCCTCTTGGGTTTTAACAACTTTAAATAGCTTTGTGTCATCTGCAAATTTGATAACCTCATTCGTTATTCCACTTTCCAGGTCATTTATGAATATGTCAAAAAGCAGCAGAGCCAGCACAGATCGCTGGGGTACACCACTATTCACCTTTCTCCATTGGGAAAATTGGCCATTTAGCACTACTCTCTGCTTTCTATCTTTTAACCAGTTCCTGATCCAGAATAGTACACTGCCTCCTATCCCATGACTCTTTAGTTTTGCCAAAAGTCTCTGATGAGGGACCTTGTCAAAGACTTTCTGAAAGTCCAGATACACTATATCAACCGACTCACCTTTGTCCACCTGTTTATTCACACCTTCAAAAAAACATAACAGATCTTCCTTGTCTAAAGCCATGTTGGCTGTCTCCCATTAGGCCATGACTATCTACATGCTGAGTAATTTTGTTCTTTATGCTGGTTTCTACCATTTTTCCCGGTACTGACGTCAGGCTCACCGGTCTGTAGTTTCCCGGATCACCCATGGAACCATTTTTAAAAAATTGGTGTTACATTGGTGATCCTCCAATCTTCAGGTATTAGAGATGATTTTAATGATAATTCACAGATTACTAATAGCAGGTCTGCAATCTTATATTTCAGTTCTTTCAACACCCTTGGATGTATACCATCTGGCCCAGGTGATTTGCTAATCTTTAGTTTATCTAATAGTTGTAATACATCTTCATGATGTATCGATATTTCCTTCAATTCTTCCACACCTTTAAATACCACTTCAGTCACCTTGGTTGCTTGGTTACTAAGCCACTGCTCTCACCACTAGGTTATTCCTCCACTCCCACTGTTCCCTCTATATAGCAGTAATACTCAGACACTGTGCGGGTTATTCTGAGACATGAATAGCAGGGATGGACATCCCAATGGTTGTGAGGGGAAGTTAGTTGGAGGCGGGAAAGAGGCAGCCTAGGGGTGGAGATTGGGCAGGCAGTGGGCGGTCGCCTGCCCTGGATGTACAGGGCCAATTCTAATGTCAGCTCTGTATGTCCAGAGCCAGCAAAATGGCCGGGGAAGTTATTCCACCTCCAAGGTGGAATAAGCTCCCTTGGACATTGTTTTTTTCTAAACTCAGGGCATGGAAGGGACTGGGGGGCCAGGGTTTCTTCCCCATATCCCATCCCTGGCCTTAGGAGGCCGGATCAGGGGTCAGGCTGCAGGGAAAAAAACTTAATTGTTGGCGGCTGGCATCGTGGCATTTAAATGTAGCTGCGGTGCCATGGTAACAGGATGCAATGGCGCCGCGGCTCCATTTAAATGCCTGACTGAGCTATCTGGACAGTGCCTGTATGTGCCGGCCGGGACTGAATCGCAGTCCCGGCCTGCATGTACAGGCCTGATCACGATTCTGATCCCATGGGGCTAGGCGTGCCTCGTGGGATCAGAATCGCGATCCCCTTTGTATGTCTGGCTCAGACCAAACGTAGAAAGGGGATAGTCGTGCGGGACAGAAACAGGCCCTGTATGTATAGCTAAGTGGTTCAATTACGACAGCAGTTTCTATGTCCCAACTTGAACCACATACTATAGCTATATGCTATCTGTATAGCTGGGTGAAATGCCCTTGCTGTGCCCCAGTACTATATGGATAATGCTGGAACGGTCAGGGAACATTTTCAGCAGCATTATATGGACAGTGCCACTGAAGGTTTACTGATAGGAGACTAACCTGCATAGTCTTTTACTTCAACTGTTTAGCTATGTATATAGCAACTGAATATTGCCTCTATAAGGGTAGCATCTACAGCCACCACTGTCCACCTATATTCAGTGCTGCCACCTATCTGGATACTGGTGCTGAATATATGCAGTTTTTTAAAACACTGGCCAGTGTTTTAAACAAATGCTTGCCATGGTGTTTAAAAAATGACATTAACATAAGCCTTACCTCTTTCCGAAGTTATGCTATGGCTTGCCTTATTTCATCCTCTAAAGCGTAGCAGAACAGCATACAGGCTAAAATGGATAATAAGCATCTTGTGCAATTCACATGTACGCAATAGGATTAATACTTTGCACAGAGCCACTGGTCTTGTCTGTTTGGGCAGAGTCCTGCTTCTACCTGGATAACCTGTCTTTGAGTAATTATGTTTGTAAATGCTTAATGCTACAACAAATTCTAGTCCAGTATTAACTCCTTCCTTTCCTTTTACTTTTAACCCTTCAACAACTATATTATTGTGAGATTGTTCTGACTTTTTATGTAAATAGAGAAATATGTTGAAGGTTGTGGGATCTTTTCTTGGACCCCCTGCAGAAAACAAAATGAAGCAAAACAAAAACAGTATGCAGAGATGTTATGGCATATTCATATTTTTTTGCTGGAGCCACAATTTCTAAGGTATCCTTTACGGAGTGGCCCCCACGTCTGTGATAAAAAAGACAAACAGAAATTCAACTTTATTGGCAACATGCATGGAATACAGGTTGATCTTATTTTACCCTTTGTCTCTCTTAGTTGGGGCAGGGACTAGGAGCCTGATATTTAAAACGATTAATGCGATTAGCAGACCTGCTAACCGTGGTGAACAGAATATCTGAGGGTGAGGCCACTAGATGTCCCGATGCTGACCAGCTAAAATAAAGACATTCCGGGGTGGAGTGGGGGATGGCAGCAGTGATATTCAGGAAAGTCTGGCCTGACTGGGCAGTGGCTGAAAAACACTTTTGCCCAGTTAGCTTCCTGGCTTTCTGGCTGACCTGAATATTCAATGCTGGTGACTGGATACGCCCCAGACATTGAATATCCAGGTCTAGGGTTCAGCAGCAACAGCTGGATGCTGTAATTGCACTACCTGCCGAATATAAGGTGTTTTGGCACTTAGGGAAGCCGCATGAAATCAGCCCTCAAATTTGAGAGGCAGGTGGGACCATAGCTGTAGTGATGCCATAGGCAAAGATAGTATTTCCTCTCTTCTCTTTGTCTTTGTCCTTCTGTTTATTCAAGGTTGGTGATGCCTGTTTTATGGAGCTTTACAAACAAGCATTGTGCAGCACATCCCAGCAGATTCAAAGTGAGCCCGCCATCCTCACCTAAATCTTTGCAATAGCAACAATAGCACAGGCCATGAAGCCTCCAATGGCTGCAGTACTGCTCGACCTATGGTTATCTCCTTTGCAAAGGACCTCTCTGATAAAAGGAGGTGGCAAAGATGAGAACAGATAGTGCTGCAGCTATTAGAGACCTTTTTGCCCTCACTGCCACTCTTGCTGCTTCTCACTGCTGGGCCAAACTTGAAAATGGAAAGGAGGCATCAGCACTCTCCTTGGGATATCATTTCCTGAGTGCTGGCCTGGAGCACAGGTTAGGGTGGGGATTAGCAAGGCACTGGGAACTGACAGCAAAAAGGGTCTAAAAAGTTGGAGCAAAGAAAGGTTGCTATATTACATCTTCTAAATTACAATACCCAAGCAAAGCACCAGTCACCTCACTAGTTCCAGCCCTAGTCCTTTCCCTAACTTCTTAATTCAACCTCCAGCTGTGCTCTACTGCTCTTACTCGCAAGCATGGCCACTGCCTTGACCTAATCTTTTCCTCCTACTGCTTGGTCTCAAACTTCTCCACCTCAGATCTTTCCATTATCTGACCATTACCTGCTAATCTTCACCCTTAATCACCTCCAGCTCAGTCTCACCCAATCTCCACCAACATGTTTAGGAATCTTCACATGATTGATCCTCCAGCTCTCTCCACTACTGTCTTAACACCTCTTTCCTCCAGTATGTTGTCTAAGTTTGTTGATGAGGCAGTGTCTTCCTATAACAGTACAGTATACTGTCCTTTGCTCTGGATGCCCTCACTCCTCCCATTCCATGCCCTATGAGGCATACTATACCCCAACCATGGCTGTCCTTGATAACCCACTGCCTACATTCCTGTGCCTGCTCAGCTGAGTGCCTGTCCTAAATCCCATATCCTTGCCAACTTTCTATATTTCAGATTCATGCTATCCTATTTCCAGTCAGCCATAGCACTCGCCAAGCAAGAGTGCTATGTCCATCTGACTAACTCTCTTGCCTCTGACCCTTGCTATCCCTTTGCTATGCTCCACTCTCTCCTTAAGGTGCCTCTCCCCCAACCCTTCCTTTACTTTCTGCTCAGACTTTGGCTGATTGTTTCCATGACAAAGTTCACAAGATTAGTCTTGAATTCTCCAAAGGGTCATCTCTACCTTGCTTTCTCCCTCTTCAATCCCCAGTTCTTCCCTCAGCTTCTGTCACTCTTTCTTCCTTTTCTAAAATCACTGAAGAAGAAAATGCAAATCTCTCCTACTCCAAACTTACTACCTGCTCCAATGATCCCATTCTTACCTGTCTATTAAGCTCTGTCTTTTCCTCTGTCATTCCTTCCACCTGTCATATTCCTAACCTATCGTTTTTCCACTGTAAATGATTCTGTGGCCTTCAAACATGCTGTGGTTACACCTCTCCTCAAGAAACCTTCACTAGACTCTACCTGTCCTTCCAATTATTGGCCTATCTCCCTTCTCCTCTTTGCTTCAAAACAACTTGAAGGAGCAGTTCACTGCTGCTGTTTTGTCTTTTTTTCCTTTTCAAGCCCTTCTGGATCCACTACAATCTAGCTTTGGTCCTCTACACTCTACAGAAACAGCTCTTTTCAAAATCTTCAGTGATTTGTTCTCCAACTCCAAGGGTCTTTACTTGATCCTCATCCTTTTTGACATTTCTGCTGCTTTTGACACTGTTGATCACCACCTTCTCCTCAATACCCTGTCCTTGCTTGGATTTAGGTGCTCCGTTATGTTCTGGTTATTTATTTTATTTATTTATTTATTTATCTACATCTCTTATATACCGCGCTATTATAATCAGTGCGGTGTACAGTTGAACAGAACATACTGCAATGCAACAGGCCACATTGAGTTTACAAAGAACAGGGGTAGTAAAACATGGAAGTAACCAGGAGAACTATTTACAAATTATAATTTCTCTTTTATATAGGGATCTTTACCAGAGACATATAGGGATCTTTACCAAAGACATATGTTCATGAGTCAGGGGGTGAGGGGAGGGGGAGAGCTGATTAACCATTCTCTTCAGGGGGCTGAGCTATGGTTTTCTTCTTATCTTTCCCATCATTCATTTAATGCATGTTCTGATGGATCCTCTTCTACTGCAATCCCACTTTCAGTTGGTGTATTTCAGGGCTCTGTCTTTGGGACCTCTCCTTTTTTCTCTCTACATTCAATCCCTTGGTATACTTATCTCATCCCATGGTTTTGAGTATCACCTTTACATTGACAACTCTCAGATCTATCTCTCTGCACTTTCTCTCCCTGCTTATCCGACATTGTTGCCTAGATGTCTCACCATCATCCGACATTGAACATAGCCAAAACTGAGATCCTAATCTTTCCCCCTAAGCCCACTTCCCCCCTTCCTCCCTTTTCTGTTTCTGTGGATAACATTATACTTATCTCAGTTTTTTTCAGCTCGCAATGTTGGGTTCATCTTTGACTATACTTTCTCTTCTCTGACCACATCCAACAAATAGCTGAAACCTGTCACTTCTTTCTCTATAACATCAGCAAAATTTGTCCCTTTCTTTCTGAACACACTACTAAAACCCTTATTCTATCTCTAGTCACCTCCCATCTTGACTATTGCAACCTGCTTCTCACTGGTCTCCCTCTGAATCATCTCTCTCCTCTTCAACCTGTTCAAAGCTTAGCTGCACAGCTTAACTTTCATCAGTGTCGCTATGCTCATGAAACCCCTCTTGTCAAGTCACTTCATTGGCTCCCTATCCTTTCTGCATCGAGTTCAAACGTCTCCTACTGACCTATAAGTGCATTCATTCTGTGGCTCCTCACTACGTTTCCTCTTATCTCCTCCTACACCCCTTCTTGGAAACTCCGCTCCTCTGGAAGATCCCTTTTATCTCTGCCCTTCTCTGCCACTACCAATTCCAGACTTCGTTCTTTCCATCTTGCTGCTCCATATGCCTGGAACAAATTACTTGAGTTGGGCTTCTTCTCTAGCCCTTTTCAAGTTCAAGCTAAAAACCTACCTATTCCCACCTCACGGCTGCTTTGGGATCCTGATGCCCCTTACTCTTCTTCACCACTTATATATATCTTACCATAGCTCAATCCCAGTTTTGTAATGTTTGTCTTGATTAGATTGTAAGCTCTGATGAGCAGGGACTGTCTCTTACATCTATTTGTACCACACTGTGTATGCCTTGTAGCGCTATAGAAATGCTAAGTAGTTTCCAGGAAGGTGAACAACCATGCCAGGTGCCTTTGTCCCACTAGAAACTACTATCAAAGCTGATTTCTCAAATGCCAAGGTGCATGAAATGTGATCTCAGTCTCCTTTATTGCTAGTGCTTCTCTTATTACATGTATTGTGTCAAAGAGAGCTTTCTTCTGGAGTTCATAGGATAGAATATGTAGAGGCAATTAGGCATGTTTGGAAATTGTTCTTAATTACTGTAGGCCTGTGGAACGCAATACAAAGAAAATATTTCTGTATCTTTCTACCACATTCTCTTGGTCTCTGACTGCATTGCTTGGTACTTGAGGATCTTTTCTCTCTACACACAATCTACAGAAAAATCACTTGGCACTGACACTTCTATTATCAATGAAGAAAATCAGGAAAGCAAAAAACAGCCATGAGTGTAAAAAGTCCAAAACAAAAGCTTCATTGGTGGAAATCCAAGAACTTGTTGGCAAGACAGGCTCTGTTTTCCTTGAACAGCAGTCATACAAATTTGCTGAGTTGGGTTCGTCAATAACGTTTTCGTTTTGGACTTTTTACACTCGTGGCTGTTGCCTACCTCCATTTTTTGCCTTTCCTGATTTTCATCATTATTTGTGGAAGCTTCCTTCTCTGTTGCTGGCTGACTTCTATTATTAATGCCATTCTTGTGTTTGTCTCCTTTACCACTATGTCCAGTTTTCTTGCATTAAGGTTCCCATTTATTTATTTAAAAGGATTTATATCCCGCTTTATCCTGAAATCAAAGCGGTGTTCACTTCATACGAATCAGAATCAGAGTGAAGTGTGTGGGGGTGTCGGCATGCAGTGTTTATCAGGTAGTGAGTGTGTAGGTGTAGGAAAGGTGTTACTTGATTGTAAAATGGAATATATACAGGGTAAGCTATCTACAGTGTGCTATATACACAGGGGAGGGGGGAGGCAAAGTCAGGGAGGGGTGGATGGTGTCATGAACAATTAAGTCAAAGGGACCCTGGACAAGTTATGTGGTGTTTCCATAATGCTCTATGTAGAGCGTGGTCTTGAGTAACTTTTTAAAGTCCTTGATGTCCACAGTTGATCATAAGCTGGCAGAGAGGGAGTTCCATAGAGTAGGCGCTGCCAGGGATATTGCCCTCCTTGAGGTGGTTTGTCACATTTTGGTGAAATCTTTGGGGGTTGTGATGGTGTCCTTGGTGCCCTTCCTCCTGGGTCTGGGGTTTGAGTCGAAACTAATGATGGACTGCAGACTGTTCGCTGAAAGGTCCTATTTGATTTTGAAGATGTTCAATATGGTTTTATATCGGATGCAAGATTTGATTGGAAGCCAATGTAGAAGGTTCATAATAGGGGTGATGTGATCACACCTTGCGGAGCCAGCTATTATGCGAGCAGCGGTGTTCTGTGCCAACTGCAGTGGCCAGAGTGCGTGTTTTGGGAGTCCATGGTAGATGTGGTTACAGTAGTCCTGTATGGGTGTGATGATGGCCTGACAGACAGTACGGAAGTGATCTTGAGAGAGAATTGGTTTGAGGCGTCTGATGGTTCTCATCCTGAGGTATGCGTTTCTGGTGGTTTTGCTGATGTGAGACTGGAGGTTCAGCTCCCTATCAAGGGTAACTCTGAGGTATTTTACTTCTGGTTTTATGGGTATTGTGATGTTGTTGAGATTGATGGTGGGTGGGGCAATGAAGGTGAAGTTTCTGGCTATGATTAGAGCTTACGTCTTGTTGAAATTTATGGTTAGGTTGTTTTGCAGGAGCCAGCTTGTCATTGGTTGGAATAGGAATTTCTCAGGTTATCACAACTGCTGGGAATGTAGTACATGCTATTTTCCCCTAATATTAGATCTCTTAATTAGTATGATCTGAATGAAAACAAATAGGGTTACCAACTGGATTTACTTTTATTCATAGTCTGATCCAGTATATTATCTCATGGCATTCATGGAAATATAGTTCCAATTTCTCTAAGAAAAACAACAGTGAATATAGCAGCATAGCATCAGGACTTGATCAGTCTGTTTGCAGACATAGAGTCAGCTGGCAAATATAGCTACAAATCACTTGCATGTGAATTTCCTTTAGAATCCCTTTACCCTTTGGCTCGATAACATATAGATATGCATGTATCTATAGAATCACAGAATTTGATGAAAGGTAAGAATCATGAGGCCCATCAAGTCTATCCAATGCCATCAAACCCAGATATCTCTGATATTTTCTTCACAGCTAGGGATTCTCTGGGCTTTTCACATGTTTTCTTAAATTCTGTTGCAGTTTTCTTCCCACTACCCTGAAGGAAACAAGAGGGCTGAATGAATCTCTCTGTTTGCTTTCCCAGAATCCTCTCTGAAAACTCCATCATGAAACGAATGCATAAGAGAGTCTGTGTGTGAACCTGTGTTGTGAACCTTCAAGCGGCTGTCATGATGAATTGCAGAGATAATGCTTTACCCTTGAGTATACATAACAAGAGAGAGAGACAGGAATTGGGAGAGGTTAAGGGAGATGAGACATAGAGATAAGACCCTTGCAAAAGACCATAAAACAAGAGAGTCAAAGAAAGGAATGTGTTCCTATGTTACTTTAAGGAATGACCATATAAGGGAAAAGAACAAATGTGTTAAAGGAGAATGTATAAATTAGTGCTTTGAAGAATGTAACTTGGGCAGATAGTGTCTGAAGCTCTGCATTGAGTGATGTCACTCTCCCTCACAGGATAACAACACAGTGTTATACTTGCAGCAGACCTGTATATTTTAGCACTAAGGCATAAATAAAAAAACCCAATAACCCTTACTATCTCTGCATACAAAGATTTGACTTGCTTAAGCCATGGTACTTTCAATACCATCATAAGAATGCAATAGTTGGATAGTGAAGAAGAAAGACAGGAAGAAAGTTGATGCCTTCGAATTATGGTACTGGTGGAGAATACTGTGTATACCATGTACTGCTTGAAGAAAAAATAATAGTCCGTAATAGAGGAGATCAAACCTAAGCCTTCTTTTGAAGTTCAGGACTTTGTACTTTCATACTTTGGACACAACACGCAGAAAGAAAGATTACACAGGTACACTACCAAAAAACTGCCTCCAGTTTTGCAACTGATTCCTATAGATTTTGGGGTGCTGAATCCAGGAAAAATAGCCAAAATGTTCCATCACGTCACGTTTTCTTGCAAAATTAGATTTCTTACCCATATAAGGAATGTTCACATAATTTCTTTTTAGCCGACTGCAGTTTATTTTCTTGGCCCAAAATAGAGGTTGTAATGGTTAACTAACTAGAAACACTCCCTCATGATATTTTAGAGTGTTTTGTATTCATTTTATACATTAACAGGACAATTGGGAGGCGGAGGGCTAAATCCAGTACTCGCGCTGGCGCATGTTCTTTCCTGTTCGCCTCGCCTCGTTCGCTCGCTCGCTCAAACACGATGGTTGCGACATGAACGTTCCTGTCAAATTTCAGTTTCTTGCAAGTTCATTATTACCTTTTGTTTGCTCAGTCGTAATCCATCTTTATTCCGAAGTGGTTCACTACAGTTGTAGTTTGCAGTGCTGTGTATTTGTGATGGCTCACAGAGCCAGAGGTTGCGTCAACTCTCCGGACAGTTTTTGTTTTATTTGTGGGGAATATACCGTGAAAAAGCGGCAGAGGAACATTTCTGCATTTATTTAAAAAGTATATTTCGCCTATTTCGGTTTGAAGTTAGGCGATCAAGACAAACCGTGGGCTCCTCACAAAGTGTGCAAGACATGTGAGGAAGATCTACGCTTATGGATGAAAGGTAAAAAACAAGCATTTCGTTTCGGAATACCTATGATGTGGCGTGAACAAAGAGACCACAGCAGTGACTGCTATTTTTGCTCTTGCATTGTGAAGGGATACAACTTAAAAAATAAGAACGTAATAATTTACCCCAACCTTCCCTCAGCAATTAGGCCTATGCCTCATAGCAACGAAGTACCTGTGCCTGAACCACCAAAATCTTTGGATCATATTTGTGTGGACGGTTCTGATCATGATGAGACTCATCAGATGGCTTTTCCCGATGAGTCCAGTACTTCCGAGTTTGAAACTGAACCAGATCCGAAACCTGAACTTTTCTCTCAAGCTGAATTGAATGATTTAGTCCAGGATTTAGGACTCCCAAAAGATGCTGCCCAACTGCTAGGTTCTCGGCTTAAACAGAAAAATCTATTGTCACCAGGAACAACTTTTTATTGGTACCGCAACCGCGAGACACAATTTTTGAAGTATTTCAGCAAAGAGGAAGATTTGGTATTTTGCAACGATATATACGGAGTGATGGAAAAGTTTAAACTCAAGTATGATCCTGCTGAATGGCGGCTGTTCATTGATTCATCAAAAGACAGCATAAAAGGTGTTCTTCTTCATAATGGCAACACATTCGCTTCAGTTCCTATTGCTCACTCTGTTATTCTCCAAGAAAAATACGAGAATTTGGCCCTGATTCTTCAGAAGATTCGTTATGATGAGCATAAGTGGATGATTTGTGGAGACTTTAAAATTCTATCCATGCTATTAGGGCAGCAATCTGGTTTCACCAAATATCCCTGCTTCCTTTGCTTGTGGGATAGCCGGGCCCGCGACCTACACTGGGGGAAAAAAGACTGGCCAATTCGGAAGTATTTGAGACCCGGTGAGAAAAATGTTCTTCATGAGAGCTTGGTACCTCGTGATAAAATTCTATTACCACCTCTCCACATTAAGTTGGGTCTCATTAAGCAATTCATCAAGTCCCTTCCAAAAGATGGTGAGTGCTTTCGGTACCTTTGCTCAAAGTTCCCCCGACTTTCTGAAGCAAAGCTAAAGGAAGGAGTGTTTGTTGGCCCTGATATAAGGAAACTCATTTCAGATGGAGCATTCGCTGAAACGATGTCTGAGAAGGAAAAAGAAGCCTGGGATTCCTTCAAGGATGTTGTTCTCAAATTCTTGGGGAACAGGCGGGATGAGAACTATAAGGATATTGTTGCCAGGATGCTCAATGCCTTCAAAGAACAAGGCTGTAACATGAGCCTGAAAGTCCATTTCTTGCACTCCCATGTGAACTACTTTCCCGAAAACTTGGGGGCGTACAGTGAAGAACAAGGTGAAAGGTTTCACCAGGACATCAAGGACGCAGAGAGAAGGTACCAAGGAAGATGGAACACCACTATGATGGCTTATTTCTGCTGGTTGCTGCTGCGGGAAACCCCAGATGAAAAATACGCCAAGCAGCGCACCAAGAGAAGCATTCGGGGGAAGAAGAAACGGGCCCACCAGGAGATTGATTGACCCAAGAATGACTTTAAAATCTAAACTGTGTTGACAAATATCGTGTTTTTACTAAACTTTGAAATAAAAATTTGCTAGTTATTACCACAGTGTCGGATCTCATTTATTAGAATTTTATTTTCACACCATCGGGTGTTTGTCTTCATGTATTGCAATGGTGCGGTTTGCGTTTTCTATTCTTACATACATACCTTTACAACATTTTTTGCACATTTCTTTGCTTTGCTTTGTGTCTAACCTCGCTCTTATATGCTCAATGTTTGTGCACATGTATGTGGCTGTTTTAAGTGCAGACAATTTTGCTACCATCACAGTGTGTTTTGTTGACATTACTCTATTCTTATGTGCTGCCTTGTTACAATTTTCTTTATTCTTATTTGAATAACTACTAAACAATTAGTATAAAGAATTCATCTAAGAAACTTTTATCTCGATCGCACTCAATCTGAAACGTTCACCTCAAACTGCTAACCCAATGTAGCAAAAAATCTGTACGTGATGGAGCAAATTGGTTACCAGATTTGGATTCAGCGCACCAAAAAACGTAAAAATCAATCGAAACATTAGAGGCAGTTTAAAAAAAATTTTTTTTAGTGTACCTGTGTTATTAAAGTATGCTTGCCAAGGTTGAAGGTCAGCACAAATGAGGAAGGTCATTAATGCAATGGATCGATACATTAACAGTCAAGGTTGCCAATCTATCAAGAATTAGCTGCCTGACTTAAGACCAAACACAGTTTAGGATAACTATCCAGAGGGCCGCCATGAGTCAGCACTGACTCGACGGCACTTAACAAAAACAAAAAAACCTCTACTAAGAGACCATTCAATGTGTCCACCATTCTTTCAGTGAAGAAATATTTTCTGAGGGTCTTGTGTTTACTATGGCATGAAAGATGCAAAGTAAAAAATTCACCTAGGATCAGTACCATGACACACACATACACATACTACTGTGTCAGGTGTAGATGTAAAAAATATTTGTTTACATTCTCAATGGCATATTCCTAGAGTGCATGTCTCAAGCTGGGATAATAGATGCATGCCATGATAGTAATGAACCTCACTCTTAACCCAGGAGCTCAATCTCTCAAGACTTGCATGAAAGTCCAGTGAGCAGGACTTTCATGCCAACAAGCTTAGGAACCTAAGATATGCCATACTGGGTCAGACCAGTATCAAGCCCAGTATTCTGTTTCCAACAGTGGTCAATCCAGATCAGGTTCTCAAAACGTATCCAGGTTCCATGCTAATTGTCCAATGGGTAAGCAATGGAGTTGCTCAGTCCTCTTAAATAGTGGTTTATGGACTTTTCCTCCAGGAACTTGTTCATACCTCTTTTAAATTCAGCTACATTACAGCTTTTACTACCTCATTTGGTAACAAATTCCAGAGTTTGATTATGCTTTGAGTGAAAAAATATTTTTTCTTATTAGTCTTAAATGTGCTACATTGTAGCTTCATTGCGTATCTCCTAGTCTTTCTGGTCACCATATCTTAAAAAGAATATAGCAGAAATAGAAAAAGGCACAGAAAAGAGTCATCAAAATGATAAAGGGGATGGCTTAAAAGGTTAGGACTCTTCAACTTGGAAAAGAGACGGCTGAGGGGAAATATGATAGAGGTGTATAAAATATTGAATGGAGTAGAATGGGTAAATGTAAATCCTTCAAAAAGTATAAAGACTAGGGGACCCGAGATGAAGCAACAATGTAGCACATTCAGGCACAGAAATGTAGATCTGAGAGATCTGTAGGTCTGAGAAATTATTCAATACTTAATCAAACTTTGGAATTCACTACCAGAGGATGTAGAAAACGCTGTTAGTATAGCTGGGCTTTAAGTTTTGGATACGTTCCTGGAGGAAAACCCCATAAACTATTATTAAAGAGGACCAGGGAAATCCACTGCTTACCCCTCGGATAAGCAACATAGGGGTATATTTACTAAACCACGCTACTGTGCGGGGCGCACTTGAGCGTGCGCTAAGGTACCTTAGCGCATGCTAATGATGCATTTTTGTGCCCTGCACACGTGCGCCGCACTAACGGGCCCGCTCATGTGCGCGTCATGCAAATGAACGATAGAGGCGTGGAAAGGCTCCCGGAGGGCGGAGGAAGGCTCCCCAGGGGCGGAGAGACGGGGTCAATGGGTGGAGAGTGGGAGGGGAGAGGCTTCCCGCACAGGAGCGGGGCTGAAATTCGATAAAAAAAATACCGCGAGTGAAAACCTCGCGGTAGAGCAGATTTAAAGGGAAGAGAAACCATTTCTGTCAGCAAAACCAGGGAAACCTACAAAACGTGAGCAGTGTGATACATGTGCACAGAACAAATTAGCAAATAAAAACTGAAAATGACCACAACAAAATTCTAATAAATTATAATCCAGCTGAGCAATAGTGATAGTCATGGAAAACATAAAAAATCACTCCCAAGAAAGCCCCAAAAAAGAAATATGAATTTTAGAAGGGTCTACGCTCCGTCCCCATACAAGGTGAATGATCCCACATTGAAATTGTGCAGAGCAGGGTCATAAACCCTGCTCTGCACAATTTCACTGTGGGATCCATTCACCTTCTATGGGGATGGAGCGTAAAAATAATAATTAGTATTTTTTACGCTCCGTCCCCATACAAGGTGAATGATCCCACAGTGAAATTGTGCAGAGCAAGGTTTATGACTCCTTTGGCCAGGTTTCCTATCTCCAGGGACTGCACTGTCTCTGTGGCCACAGTGTGGTGCAGTGAACACAGACAGTGTGTTCAGGAGCCAAAAATCACCAGTTCAAGCCCCAGCTGGGGCTCCTGCAAACCCAATCCCCACATTTTACCCACCACTAAACCATGATAGTAAAGACCAACCTTTTTTGAAGATAACATAAGCATGGTCCAAACACCTCTATTTTACCCTACAGAGCACAGACACCAGAAACATGCGCATTACCTAGACCACAGTCCCCTCAATGCAGTCCTGGAGGGCCACATATCATTTAGCTGTGATGCTGTCAGCAATATAAGGCCATGGCAGCATTGTGGCGGAGGGGTACCGTTGGTGGAGGGGGCAGTGGCTGCTGCCCACAGCAGACGGTGGCCTAGCCCCCTTCACGTGGGTGCAGTGCCCTCCAACAGACAGGCCCTGTCTGACAAACAGCCATGGACTCCCCAGAGAATGCACTATTTTTGTGCTAAGACGGTGGTGCAGCGGACACAGCCAGTGCCTTTAGGACCAAAAGGTCACAGGTTCAAATCCCAGCTGGGGCTCCTGCTAACCCAGTCTCCTTATTTTACCCATGAAGAAAACATGTTAGTAAAGACTGAACCATTATTGCTGAGACCATAAGCATGGGTCAAAAACCTCTATTTTACCCTACACAGCACAAACACCATAGAAATGTGCATTACCTACGGCAGAATCCCCCAAATGCAGTCCTGGAGGGCCAAACACCATTCAGTTTCCATGCTGCCTCTAATAAAGATGCCTGTGCTGCATATCTATGCACCACCCCCATGGCATGCAGATGTATCCATGCATATTCATGAGGGACAGCATGAAAACCCGAACAGTGTTTGGCACACCAGGACTGGAGTTGGGAACCTCTGCCGTAAAGCAGCAGCCAACAGGGGCAGACACACCCACACCCACACCCACAGGCCCCATTGGCTAATGCCTCCTGGAGAGGCAGGACATTGGGCCCTGCGTGCATCTCCCAATACTAGCACTTGCATACCTTAGCAATGCCACCCTACACTTGGGTATATGGTACACACCTATCAAATGTCAATATGCCTCTATATCGTTCCATGGTGAGACCGCACCTTGAATATTGTGTGTAATTCTGGTCGAAGTATCTAAAAAAGGATATAGCGATTTTAGAAAAGGTTCAGAGAAGAGCCACCAAAATGGTAAAGGGGATGGAAGGATACTCCTATGAAGAAAGGCTAAAAAGATTAGGGCTCTTTAACCTGGAAAAGAGACGGCTGAGGGGAGATATGATAGAAGTCTATAAATTAATGAATGGAGTGGAACAGGTAAACGTAGATCGATTGTTTACCTTATCAGAATATAGAAAGACTAGGGGACATGCAATGAAGCTACAGGGTAAACTATTTAAGACTAATAAAATAAAATATTTTTTCACTCAACGTGTAATCAAACTCTGGAATTTGTTACCGGAGGATGTAGTAAAGGCTGTTAGTGTAGCTGGGTTTAAAAAAGGTTTGGACAAGTTCCTGGAGGAAAGGTCCATAAACCATTATTAAGAAGGGACCCAGGATATCAATGCTTGAACCAATACAAGCATTGTGGAACCTGTGTCCCTTGGGGAAATTGCTAGGTACATATGACCTAGATTGGCCACTGTTGGAAACAGAATACTGGGATTGATGGACCTTGGTCTGACCCAGTATGGCATATCTTATGTTCTTATGTCTCCTATGATTACTGGCAGATAGCAAGTCCTACGTTAAGCACAGTTTGCTCATTGAGCTCCATCATAACAATCTTTCTGATGTCTGCGGTGTGTGCTTCAGGTCTGGTCTCTGACAGTGTTTACCACCCTGGGGAGTGACCCCCAACAGTATTGCGTAGCATATCCATGCTTGTACTGTGCCCAGGACTGGTGTGGTGGGCAGGGCTGCTAAACTCCTCTATAGTAGCACAATGCTGGCATAGGTGTGGGAGTGTGTGTCTGTCTATACAGTGTGTGGTGGCTGCAAACACCTTCCACAGCCCACACTGCCAGCACTGTTGCCAGTATTGGCCTGCCAATGTGCATAATGAGGAGCAAGGTACCATGGGTATAGCCCGGACAGGATGACCTGGCCAGGATGCATCTGCACAGGGCATAGGGCACTGGCTGGGACATTGTAGTGCCCGGCCACCACCTACACAGACAGGGTGACCTCAGTATGTCCTGCTGGGGGATCACTCTCACCCTGACTGTGCAGTGATGACAGCATGGCTAGGCACCCCCATAGTACTGTATAGTGTTTTTCTCATGTGTTATTTATGGGTTTCCTTTTGGGGCCCAGTCACTGATTTATCTGCTTGTTCTGTTGACATCCCAGTTCTGGGTGCATGCATTTCCACTGGAAACATGCACTATGGACTAGCTAGCAGACTGTTTGCAGCTGGTATGTGTCTTGATGGAGTGGCTTGCAGGGTGCAGTGGCTGAAGGCTTGCTGCAGGAGAATATCAGATAGTGGTGGGGTGCAGCTTAGCATATCCAGGCCTAATGTTTGTCTGCTATTGTGTTAATGATGTGTATAGAGCTGCATTGACTGCCCTGTAGGGTGTCTGTTCTTCAGCAGGACTGGGGTTGATGGTCCCCTCTACTGCCACCATTGCAGGGAGGTAGAATGTGTATCTGTTGATAGGAGACCCTGTTTGCCACCCTTGGTCCGGGGGGTACATAGCCCACCTAGGGGTCCATAGGGGCTACACCTGACTGAGACAGACAGAGATATCTTATCGCACACATTAATACTGCTTTGGACCTCCGGCATGGTCTCGTTCAGCTGTGGACCTGGTGCTGGGCGCCTTACCGCACCCTCAGGGTGAGCACAGTACCTGCACAATGTGACGGTGTGTAACTACTCTGTGCCAGTAAAACACACGGTCAGTACCCCCTACCAGGCCGAGGTGCTGTGGGGGTGTACATGGTCACTTCCCCCTACCAGGCCGAGGTGCTGTGGGGGTGCATTCCCCATCTTGTGTTTATTTGTGGACAGCTGATTTGCATGTGCAGTGCATCATGAGTACGGGTGGGCTAACCCTATCCTGGTGACCACAGCAGACTGTCTGTGTGGTGAGGTGCACTCCCTCTGTAGCCAGCCAGAGGCTTGCTAGCAGCTATAGGGCTGTAGCACAATGGTTACTTCACTGCCTGTGGAGCCAGAGGTCATGAGTTCAAACCCACAGTGGGGTTATTTGATGGGGCTTCCCAGAGCATTATTTCTTTTTAATGTACATTATTGCTGCCAGCAAAAACACCCTCATCATACTGTACCCATAAGGTGCCTCAGAGGGCACTTTATAGGGCGCCTTATAGGTTACCTTATGGTTACCGTCCATATAAGATGCACTATACGTTATCCTGTGGAGCAACTTATAGGGTGCCCTATAGGGGACATTTTAGGGTGCCGTGGTGGACAGTGCAGTTTATAATGTGCCCTATGGAGTGCCTTATAGGGTGCCTTATGTGGCACCTTCAATTACGGCACATGAGGACCTGTTTGCTGGCAGCAATTAATAAAATACAACTAAAGTGCTACAGGAAAAAATACATACATTGCAAAGCTGATGCCACAGCCAGCCTTACGTATTAGGCACACTGGGGAGCAAACTCATGACCCCTGTATCAGTAGTCAGTGCCTTACCCATTGTGCTACACTGCTGCTTCTCCTTGTATGTCAGCACACCTACTTATGCTGTGCATTCCTTAAACTGCACAGTGCTGCCATCAAAAACATTGCTGTGACCTTGCGGTAACTCATACGGCACCCTATAAAGTGCCCTATCAGCAACATTCTAGGGTGCCTTGGCGGACAGTGCACTTTAAAATGTGCCTTATGGGGCGCCTTATGTTAACACGCTTTGAGAGTGCGTTTGCTAGTAGTAGTAATTAAAATAAAAAATAAAATGCCTCCTAAAGCAAACTTACCCATAATAGGTAAGGCCTCAGCCAGCCTTCTTCATTGTGCACAGTGGGAGATTGAACCCATGATCCCTGCACCATTAGTCAGTGTCTTAACCATTGTACTGTGGCTTAGTTCCTGTGCTTGTGCATCAGCGCGCCACCTTATGCCACCCAACATTAAAATGCCTCCTAAAGCAATAGCATGCCACCTTATGCACATCAGCGCACCTCCTTATGCTGGCCAATATTGAAATGCCTCAGCCAACTGTCTTCATTGGGCACTATGGGGGATTGAACCCCTGATCCCTACACCATTTGTAAGTGTCTTAACCATTGTGCTGTGGCTCTGTTCTTCTGCTTGCACATCAGCGCGCCACTTATGCCTCCCGCGCAGCTTTCTCATGCGCTAATGTGCAGGGTGCACATGGGCGCCACGCACCTTAGCGCATATTTAAATCCCGGTTTTGCTTTTTCAGAAAGAAACGCCCACTCCTTATATGGCACCCACACACTAGCGCGACCTGCACATTACCGGGGTTTTAGTAAACATACCCCATAGAATCTGTCTACCCTTTGAGAACCTGACAGGTCCTTTCAAACTGAACATAAGGACGTAAGATAAGAAATTGGAATTATGCTATAAGAACATAAGAATATAAGAAATGCCATACTGGGTCAGACCAAGGTCCATCAAGCCCAGTATCCTGTTTCCAACAGTGACCAATCCACATTACAAGGACTTGTCAGGATCCCAAAAAAGTACATAGGTTCCACAATGCTTGTTCCAGGGTGAGCAGTGGATTTCCCAAGTCCTCTTTAATAAATGTTTATGGACCTTTCCTCTAGGAATCTATCCAAACCTTTTTTAAACCCAGTTAAACTAACAGCTTTTACTATATCCTCCGGTAACAAATTCCAGAATCTGATTTCGATTTCATGTTGAGTGAAAAAATACTTTCTCTTATTAGTCTTATACGGGCTACATTGTAGCTTCATTGCATGTCCTCTAGTCTTTCTACTTTTTGAAAGAGTAAACAACCGATCTATGTTTACCTATTCCACTCCATTTTAATGTATGTTCTGTGGTTCCTCCTCTACCGCCATACCTTTTCTCCCCCTCATTCCATTGATTTTATTAGTGAATCTATTCCAGTCAAAGAGGAGTTAAAATATCTGGGTGTCATATTAGATAGGAACCTAAACTTTCACTCACATGTTGCTAGGACCACTAAGACGCTTACCACAAGTTGGCTATTATACGAAGACTAAAGTCTATCTTACATCTTGACCATTTCAGTACTGTCTGCCAAGCTATTATAACACCTATACTTGATTACTGTAATTCATTATTCCTTGGTCTACCTACCTCAACAATTTGTCCTCTACAGATGGTTCAAAATACTGCAGCCCATATCCTTACTGGTTCTGCAAAACACCAACACATAACCCCAATCCTGAACCAATTACATTGGCTCCCAATCTTTTTAAGAAACAAATTTAAAACAGCCTTCATCATTTTCAAGATTCAACGAAGCCTGGCCCCTAACACCCTCAATGATTTAATAAAGATTAACTCCGACAATAGACCAAGACGTAGTCAGATGATCGACATTATTCAGACCCCTGCTGTGTTCTGTAAAACTAATCTAATGTATATCCTATATATAGATCACATGTTATTTTAATAAGTTCCCTTGACTCTTACTCTATACCCCCTGACTTTAATCCTTCCCTTCCTTCATTAGTTCCCATTTCTACCTATCTATACAGAATTCCACTCTATATAATCAAAATCTTATACCTAATGTTTAGATGTTGTTTTCGTTTGGTTATTGATTTTATATCTTTGTAAACTGCTTTGATTAAAGGATAAGGTGGTATATAAAAATCTGTTAAATAAATAAATAAATTCTGCTTTCAGTTGGTGTATCTCAGGACTCTGTCTTGGGACCTCTCCTTATCTCTCTCTATATTTAGTCCCTTGGTGCACTTATTTCCTCCTATAGTTTTTAGTAGCATTATTTATGCTGATGACTCTCAGATCTACATTTCTGTGCCTGAGATTTCTCCAGGAATTCAGTCCCGGATCTCTGCCTGCTTATCCAACATTGCTGCCTGGATGTCTCACTGAAACTAAACATGGCCAAAACTGAGCTCCATATCTTACCCCCTAAACCCAGCTCCCCCCTTTCTCCCTTCTATATTTCTGTTGACAACACTATACTCCTCCCTGTTTCCTCAGCTTGCAACCTTGGGGTCATCTTTTACTCTACTCTCTCTTTCTCTGCACACAAACAACAGATAGTTAAAATGTGTCACTTCTTTCTCTATAGCATTGGCAAAATTTGTCCCTTTCTTATCTACACACACAACTAAGACTCTCATCCACTCATTAGTGACCTCCTGCCTAGACTATAGCAACCTCCTCCTTGCTGGTCTCCCTCTGAATCATCTCTCTCCCCTTCAATCTGTTCAAAACACAGCTGCGCGGTTAATCTTCCACCATCCTCAATATGCTCATATAATCCCCTTCATTGGCTCCCTATCCATTTCTGTATCCAGTTCAAGCTTCTCCTACTGACCTATAAGTGCACTCATTCTGCTGCGTCTCTCTACCTTTGCTCTCTTATCTCTCCCTACACCTCTCCTTGGGAACTTCGCTCTTTTGGTCAATCCCTGCTGTCTGTGCCCTTCTCTTCTACTACCAACATGAGGCTTCAATCCTTTCACTTTGTTGCTCATTAAGCCTGGAACAAACCACCTGAGTCTGTGCATCTGGCTTCATCTCTGGCCCTTTTCAAATCCAGGCTAAAATCTCACTTTTTCGAGGCTGCTTTTGGATCCTGATCCACTTAGTTTCCTATGTGTCTCTTTACCATTCCCCTACATAAATCTTTGTCCTTAGATGTTGTGTTGTCTGTCTTGACTATATTGTAAGCTCTGATGAGAAAGGACTATCTTTTACATGTGATTAGTAGTAGAAGTAGACCTCTATCATATCTCCCCTCAGCTGTCTCTTTTCCAAGCTGAAGAGCCCTAACCTTTTAAGCCTCTCCTCATAGGGGTATCCTTCCATCCCCTTTACCATTTTTGGTTGCTCTTCTCTTTAGCTTTTCTAATTCCGCTGTATCCTTTTTAAAATATAGTGACCAGAATTGCACACAATATTCAAGGTGCAGGTGCACCATGGAGTGATACAAAGGCATTATAATATCCTTTGTTTTATTCTCCATTCCTTTCCTTATGATTCCTAGCATTCTATTTGCTTTCTTGGCTGCAACTTCACATTGGGCAGAGGGTTTCAACGCATTATCTACGATGATGCCCAAAACACCTACATTTTACCCTACAGAGCACAGACACCATAAACATGCGCAGTACCTAGAGCAGTCCCCCAAATGCAGTCCTGGAGGGCCAAACAACATTCAGGTCCAATGCTGTCACGAATAAAGATGCCTGTGCTGCATGTCCCTGTACCGCCCCCATGTTATGCAGATGTATCTCATGCATAGTCATTAGGGACAGCATAAAAACCCAAAGAGTGTTTGGCACACCAGGACGGGTGTTGGGAACCTCTGCCCTAGAGCAGCGGCCAACAGGACCAGACACACCTGCACCCACAGGCTCCATTCCCCAAAGCTTAATGGAGAGGCAGGATGTTGGGCCCTGCGTGCATCTCCCAATACTAGCACCTGCATACCTTAGCAATGCCACCCTAAACCCGGGGATAAGGTACACATCTATCAAAAGGTTGCTATGAATAATGGCAGATAGCAATTCCTAAGTTAAGCACAAACTGCCCATTGAGCTGTACCATACCAACCTCCTCGATGTCTGTGGAGTGTGTAGCAGATCTGGTGTCCGAAAGTGTTTAGCACCCTGGGGAGTGACCCCAACAGTATTGCATAACATAGCCATGCCTGTGCTGTAACCAGGCCTGGTGAGGTGGCCAGGGCTGCAAAACGCCTCTATATTTGCACAATGCTGCCACAGGTGTGAGAGAGTGTGTCTGTCCATCCAATGTGTGGTGGTTGCCAACACCTTATGCAGACCACACTGCTTGCACTGTTCAGAGTGTTAGTCTGCCAATGTGCATAATGAGGAGCAAGGTATTGTGGGTATATCCTGGACAGGGTGGCCTGGGCAGGATGAAGCAGCACAGGGCATAGGGCAATGGCTGGGACATTGTAGTGCCCAGCCACCACCTGCACGGACAGGGTGGCCACAGAATGTCCTGCTGGGAGGCACTCTCACCATGACCGGGCAGTGACCATGGCTTGGCTAGGTGCCCCCATAGTGCTATATAGTGTTTCTATGAAGTGATATATATGGGTTTTTCTTTTGGGGGCTCAATCACTGACCTATCTGCTTGGTGGGTGTGCTCACATCCCAGGTTTTGGGTGAACACATCTCCTCCAGTACTATGGATGAGCTAGCAAGCTGTATGTAGTTTGTATGTGTATTGCTGGAACATCTTGCAGGTTGCAGCAGCTGGAGAATGGCAGATATTGGTGGGGGGCAGCTGAATATTTCTAGTCCTACTGTTTGTGTCCTATTGCCCAATGGATGTGTACAGAACTGCATGGACTGCCCTGTAAGCTGTCTGTACCCCTGATGGATTGAGGTGGATGGTCGCCACCATTGCAGGGATGTGGATGTGTTGGTGGGGGATACAGAGCTCCAGGGGGCAGTATGGGTGGTACTACATAATCTGCCTATGGGTCCAAACACAACCCCCCCCCCTCTAAAGCATATGGCCATGGCACCCACACAGAATATGCACTATTCTGGGTGCATCATAGTCCTCAAGGGCTAAACGTAACCATGAAATACAAATGGATACAGGTGTATGCCAAAGTGTATCTGCAAGACCTACCTATCAGACACTGCCATTGATGGGGTTCTGCAGCATAGCCTATTTCTGCTAAGCCAGGTGCTGTGGATATGGTGCCGGTAGGCCCACCTCACCCTCAGGGTGAGCACTGGACCCGCACAATGTGACGGTCTGTAGCTACTCTGTGCCAGTAACACACACGGTCAGTACTCCCTACCAGGCTGAGGTGCTGTGGGGGTGAATACCCCATCCTGTGGGTATCTGTAGAGTGCTGATTCACATGTGCAGTGCATCATGGGTATGTGTAGTATACCCCTATCCCGGTAACCACAGCAGACAGTTCGTGGGATGACCTGATGTCCTACTGTAGCCAGCCAGCAGTTAGTTAGCAGCTATGGAGATGTAGCCCACTGGTGACCTCACTGCCTGTGGAGCCAGAGGTCATGGGTGTGAACCCACAGTGGGGTTCTCTGATAGGGCTGTCAGAGGCATATCCCTTCTTAATTTTAAGTAGTGCTGCTAGCAGAAACACCCTCATTCCTGTAGCCTGAGGGTGCCTCAAAAGCGCTCTATAAAGCACCCAAAAGGTGACCTATAATGCGCCCTATAAGGGAACATTATAAGGTGCTGTGGCGGACAGTGCACCTTATAATGTGTCCCCTGGATAGCCCCATAGGATGCCTGATGCGGCACATTAGGGTATGGCACTGTGAGGGTGTGTTTGCTGGCAGCACAAATAATAATAAAAGGAAACTGCCTCATGAACCACTGCTGAGAGTAAAGGGCAATGTCTCAGGCAGTCAGATGCAATAGCCACACTGGGGGATTGAACCCATGACACCCTCAGGCAGTCAGATGCAATAGCCACACTGGGGGATTGAACCCATGACACCTGCACCATCAGTCATTGTATTAACCATTGTGCTACGCTGCTGCAGCTGCTTGCATGTCAGCACACCTACTTAGGATGACCATGCGTTAACATGTGCAGTGTTGCCATCAAAAACAGTGCTGTACCCTTGCAGTGGCTCATAGGGCACCCTATAAAGCACCCTCCAGGGTGCCCTGTAGGCAACATTATAGGGTGCCTTGGCATACAGTGCACTTTAAAAGGTGCCCTTTGGGGTGCCTTGGGGGCGCCTTCTGCAGCACCTTATTTTACGACACTTTGAGGGTGTGTTTGCTGGCAGCACCGATTTCAATTAAAAAGGGAACTGCCTCAGACAGCAGTGGGTAAATGTAATGGGTACTGCCTCAGACAGCCTTCTTCAGCAGGCCCACTTGGGAGTCAAACTCATAATGCCTGTACCATCAGTCACTGTATTAACCATTGTACTACACCTCTGTTGCTATATTTGCAGGTCAGTGCGCCTACTTGTGCTTACCGCGCGTTGACGTGCGCTACGCACATTATCGCGCGTTAATGTGCGCAGCACACATTGTCGTGCGATAACGCGTGCTTGTGACGTTTAGACTGGAATGCCCACTCCTTTTATGGCATCCTGCACACTAACGCTGGGCGCACTTTAAGATGGTTTAGTAAACATACCCCATGGAGTGCCTATTTTTCTTTATAAAATTGCTTCACTAAAGCAGCTGAAATTGTAGCTAAATTGTGGCTGCATGCATTGGTATAAATGTACATGGCTGAAGTACACACCTGTGTGAGTATTTCATAATATACACATGCACTTTGTGACTCTGCCCATGCTCAGCCCCCAAACACATCCCCCAAGTCACATAGAAGTATGCGCCGCCTTCTTGCTGTGCATGCCTGTATACATTGGGTAATTTTATAAGAGCCCGTTTACATGCATAAACAGGATTTACATGGAAAACGTCCTTTATAAAATGACTCCCCTTAGAACTTAACAAGAACATTTGGAAAATCCAAATTTATTCTCTTTCTAGATCCTTCTTCCACAGGTGTCTGCTCATTGATACTCTTAAAAATTCCAACCAATTAGGAAGACACGACTTCCATCTGCACAAGCCATATTGATTTCTTCTGTGTATATCTATGCAGCCATTGATTCTGTTATTTATTATGAACTCTTATCAATTTACCCAGAAAAAAGTTTACACTTTAGAGGCAATAATCAAACTATCCGCAGTCAGGCAAGGTTTGCTGCGATAATCAAAGGAGAGGTCCATATGTGCTCTTTCTTTGATTAAGGCCCCTGTGTAAAGTGTGTCTGCTTATTGTAAGTACGTTTTCAATGCAAAACTGCATTTGCAGTTTGGAATTTTCAAAATTCTGCACACAGATTTACTTAAGTAGGGCTACTACATTAGCACATGTGACTTATTAGTAAATGGATCCCACAGCATAAAAGAGAACAGTGGTAAATAATTCATGTTAATGATTTGGTACACACTAAGACAGTAGCACCTTTTCCATAGTTTTCTCCACTGACCTAACCCTGATGCAGGTGTGGCATGCCCACAGGATGTAGGGCCCAACCACTGTGGCCAACAGAGACATTGCTGGACATGGCTGACAGCAATGAATCCTATCCCTTGGGTTGGACAGAGGTGCAAATTGTCCAATGGAGGAACATGGCCATGCACCCTATGAGCGAGGGGAGCATGGGCATTGGGCAGGGGTACTGTGTGGACCTGGTGAATGTGAGAGGAGGAGGGTCTATGCATGCACAGCCAGGGCAGATGCTAGGATCTTTGGTGCCCCCTGCAACCTATAATTTGGCGCCTCCTCTCTCATTACTATTAATGCCCCTCCTCATGTATGTTACCCTCAAACCTCCTCCTTCCCCATGTCAGCTCCCTTCTAGCCCTCTCCTTCTTCTCCTTTCAGCTCACTTCCAGCCCCACCTTGTTTCTGCTCCCTCATAGTCTCCTCCTTCCCCTCTTTTCTGCTCTCTTCCAGCCCATCCTTCCCTCCAATAACTGCTGTCATTGCTAGCTGCTCTCCCCCATCCCTCTCACTGATGCGCCACTGAGAGAGCAGTGAGGACAAGTCATTTTATCACGGCTCTGCTATATGAGAAATTGTTGGACCGCGATGTCTCTAAAAGCGGTAGTAAGCATTTCCAGTTGCTTATGAGAAATAGGAAATGCTTGTTACCACTGAAAATGCCGTGGTCCAAAAGTGTACATGATAGCAGAGATTCTGGAAAAGAGATGTGTTCTCGTGGCTCACTCAGAGGTGAATCAGTAAGTGGGGATGGCTAGCAACAGCGCCTCCTGCCATTGGTACCCCTCTGCAGTGCTTACCCGGCTCATTGGGTAGTGCCAGCCCTGTGCATAAAACATGGATAATTGGGGAACTGGGCAGAGCAGAGTAGATGGCAGTTGCACATGGCCCTGCCTGTGGGGAATGAGGGTGTGGGAGGGAGGTTGGAATGGATGTGCAGGGTGGGTGGCTCCTGGGAATGGCCAATGGTTACCATGGGAATGGCAATCTGGTGACAGCGTGGGCTCCTCAAGCCACCCTCCCCCAGCCCATATCCCTCTCTCCCTGCACCTCCTCCCCACTCCCCTCCCCCTTCCCTCACCAGGTGGTTCCTCCTCCCTCACGCAAAGTGTGTTTGCACCAGGTTCTGCAGGATGCAAATCCCCTCCTATAGGCCTGTCCATGGGGCATCTGTGGGGCAACGGTGTTATCATTGTCCTCCGGGGGTATGTCCGCCCCATCTGGCATGGGCTGCCTGCACCATAGTGCATAGATGTGGAGCATGCAGCAGTCAAGGAATATCTGGCACATCTTCGCTGGCTCGTATAGTAACTCACCGGCTAAGTGATCCAGGCATTGGAAACAGCTCTTCAGTTGTCCAAACATCCAGTCTATGATGCCCCTGGTTCTCCTGTGTGCCTGATTTTATCGTTGTTCTGCTGACATGCGGGTATGGACAATGGGGGTCATCAACCAGTCCCTCAGGGGATATCTTCTATCGCCTGCATAGATATGGGGAAGAAAACACTGGTCTCAGAGATATGTGGCAAGTCACATTGCAGGAGATGTGCCACCCATGTCCCGTTTTTTCAGACAGCCTGTCAATTGTACCACTGTGACAGATCTGTGCTATGCTGTTTGTCAATGTGCTGTGTCAAGGATCCGTTTCTGTTCTCCCAAACTGCAATGTTTCAGATTCATATGTGTTGTGTTGTGCTACCCACTGATCTGTCTGTTTAGGTGCTGTGTGCCTCCTGGCACTGCTGTTGTGAGGTGGTGGGTATGCACTGGGCCAGTTGAGCTAGGTTTGAACATCATGCACCAGCCAGCTGACACTGGGGGTTGGTTATGCTATTATCCAGCAGCTTGACTTTGGCCTCACTGCACATGCACATGGTTCTCAGGCAGTCACTGTGCAGCATGTGTCCTGCAGGTTGTTGTTCCCTCATGTATTTGCATGGATGGTCCATCTATGGCTACAATGCCAGTTGCCATACAGCGATGCTCATGCAACATGCCCCGCCGTCACTGTTCACTGACAAGGAGTCTGTGCTGGTCCCCAGCAACTGTGGCTTTGCATTATAAATGGACAGCATACATAGTTTGTCCTAGGACAGTGCTTTCTAGGGAGTTGAGATATAGACTGGAGGTTGGAGCAACTGCCTTATAACCCAAACATTAGGGGGTTGATTCCCAAATCATCACTTTTCACAATCATTCACAGGAAAACCCTTGCATATCACTAAACTGTACTCACATATTAATAATGAAAATAATCCATGGCTCAGTTGGTACTAATTTCTCTATAATAAATATCTGCAGACAAAAATTTATCAATACATGGTTGCAGTTAAAAAATAATTGGTACAAAAGAGGAGAGAAGGTCTCAGTTTAAGTGATCTCCCTCGATTTGGCTAGAGATGATTCTTGCCCACAGGGGAATGTGTAATCCATGACCATTAGAGGCCAAAACACTCTTCAGATCAATTGCAATGTATTACACATTATTATCATCCATTGAGGTAACCAATTGCAATTTTCATTTGTTGTTTCAATCTTTGCTCTCCACAATATGAATTTATTTTCTATAACCCATTTAATATTCTACTTTGCTGAGAAAGTCAGACTGCATCTCTCGAGGACCTCATGTCTCACCCCCTACGAAGATCTCTGTTTCACCAACGGCTTCATCAGGGGCTGCTATTCATTGTGTCAAGAGAGATTGCCTTCTAGCTTTGGCATCTGACATCATTGGGCCCCTTATAACTTGCTCTTTAACCAAGGAGAAGAACCTGTGACACCATAGACGTTCGCATTCAGCGAATTTGATTGGATCAGTGCTGATTAAACGTAATCTTGAGTGTGGACTGAACAGAGTATTTCATGGATTATAGAAAATTAAATAATTTTGTAGAGAGTGAAGATTACACCTTGAAAAATTAGAATCTACAATTGGTTACTTCAATGGTTCATAATACATTGTAATACATCTGATTTGGGGAGTTTTTTGGCCTTTGATGACACTTTCCCATTTGGACAAAATTAATGTCTAGCCATTTTGAGGGAGATCAGTTAGACTGAGACATTTTCTCCTCGTTTTAAATATTTAATTTTTGTACTGGAACATTTTTCTCTAAACCTCTTAAAGATTTTTTATTGGAGCAGGTATTTTTTATAGAGAATTTAGACCCAATTGAGCCTTGGAATATTTTCATTATTACTATTCGAGCATAGTTTAGTTATATGTAAGGGTTTTTTTGTGACTGATTGTGATTTGCCCCTGTGCAGCAGTACCACTTTTTGGTTATCAGCACATTTCATGCATAAAGTTGTCAGGTCAGTGTTGATTCTGCAGCTTTTGGGTGTTCTTGGCACTGTTGGAGCAGGGGTCAAGTGCCAGAGCAGGGGTTCCTGGGTAGATACATTCCCCACTTGACTACACTTTGTTGTTATTAAGTGCCGTCGAGTCAGTGTCGACTCATGGCGACCCTCTGGATAGTTGCCCTAAATTGTGTTCGGTCTTCAGTCAGGCGGCTCATTGTTGACAGACTGGTACCCGTAGCTGCTGTTATTGTATCGATGCACCTCATTGCTGACCTTCCTCTTTTGTGTTGACCTTCTATCTTGCCAAGCATGATGTCTTTCTCTAATGATCTCTCTCTTCGCATGATGTGTCCAAAGTATGAAAGTCGAAGTCTTGTCATCTGAGCTTCTAAAGAAAGCTTAGGTTTGATCTCCTCTAGTACTGACTGGTTTGTTCTTCGGGCAGTCCATGGTATACGCAGTATTCTCGCCAGCACCATAATTCAAAGGCATCAATTTTCTTCCTGTCTATCTTTTTCACTGTCCAGCTTTCACATCTGTATGATGTTATTGAAAATACCATGGCTTTAATAAGTCAAATCTTTGTATGGAGAGAGACATCTCTGCTCTTGAGAATCTTGTCTAGGTCTTTCATAGCCATTCTGCTAAGAGCAATGAGTTGTCAGATTTCTTGACTGCTTGTTGCTTCTTTATTGATAATTAATCCAAGTAGGTTAAAGTTGTCCACGTTTTCAATTTCTTCTCCTTCAACGATGAACTTGTTGATTTTGCCAGTTGTCATGATCTTTGTCTTCTTTACATTAAGGTGCAGGCACATTTTGAGACTATGTTCCTTGATTGTGAGAAGCAAATGTTTCAGATCATCTTCATTTTTAGCCAGTAATGTGGTATTATCCACATAGTGAAGGTCGTTGATGAGTCTTCCACCAATCTTCACACCTCTGCTGTCTTCATACAATCCTGCTCCTCTGATGATTTGTTCTGCATATAAATTAAACAGGTAGGGGGAAGGTATGCAGCCTTGTCTTACATCTTTGCTTATTTTAAACAATTCTGTTTCTCCTTGTTCCATTCAAATTGTTGCTCCTTGATCAATGTGCAGATTGTGCAAGAGAATGATCAGGTGTTCTGGTATATCCATGCTTCTTAATGTGGCCCAGAGTTTCTCATGGCTTACACAGTCAAAAGCCTTACACTACCGCTCCCATTTTGGACTGGCAGGAATGAGTCCCACTACTTATGGTGCTCTTTCTGCTCATGAGGCCCCACAAGTGCTTTCCACACATGCTCCAGCAACACCCAAGTCCTGCCGCTGCATATCTGTCCATATCTACTAGAGGGGGCACTGCAGCCTGCAACTCCACAGTCCCCCATGTTTATATTATCCCCAGGGCAGACCTCTGTGAGTATGCAAAGTGCAATCTCTGTGTCCCATTCAGGACTGTACCTAGTTCTGTGCAAGCGGTGCGGCCGCACAGGGCGCAAAGGCTTAAGGGGCGCATTTTAGCTGTCTTCTGTTGACTGATGCCACCGCTTTTTCTTCTCTCAGCGGTGGCAGGCAATGGCAGGACAGCTAAAATGCACCCCTTAAGCCTTCTCGCCGGCATGCTAAGCAGATCTGTCCCTCCCTGCTCTTGCACATCGGTCACACCTCTTCTCTCCCGCCGTGGGGGGGGGGTGGTGCCCGATGTGTAAGCCTCACAGGGCACGATCTTCACTTGGTACGGCTCTGGTTCCATTACCTAATAGCCAGCCAGCAGAGATGGCTCCACCCTCAAAGGTGGCATATATCCTAGACTGGCTGAGTATGCAGGAGTCATGGCAGGATCCTGGGTAGCGTGCCACAGAATCTGTGATCTCAGCCTGCACATTACAGATGACCTGCATATTCATGGAGTGGTATGCCTTCTTGTTGCAGTATGTGGCATCATGCTGTCGTGGCGGCCTGAGGGCCATATGCATATAGTCTATGACCCCAAGGATCTCATGGAATTGCACCATCACCTGTTGCCTCTGCTGTGGTATTTGTGGTAGGGCAATATATTTTGCAGCATGTCCCACAAAGGCACCCAAGAACTGCGTGATGCATCTTGACACAGCTGCCTGGCTGAGACCTGCTGCTGTTGCCAGCACTGATTGAAACAAACCTGTTCTCAAGAAGCCAAGGGCTGTGAGCACCTTCATATGGACAGGCACAGCTTCCTGTCTATGGGTAAGGGCAGCAATGTGGGGCTCAAGCTCCTGGCACAGGTCATGGATGGCTGAACAGTTAAACCAGTACTTGGTCACACACAGTTCATCAGTCAGGTCCAGATACTGACTCCTCAGCCTGGGCACCCTTGGATATGGCTGCCTACATGATGCCCTCTGCCTTTCCCAGTCAGTGCTCTGCAGCAAGGCCAAAGCCAACTATGAGTTGTTCTCCTACAGACTCATGTTCTCTGCTGGGCGCCACAGCCAATCCCACCTGCAGAGAACTGTGCAAAAACATTGTGTGAGATGGCACTACTCCCATTGAGGGTGGGTGCATGGATGTTCATATCAGCAGCATGGCCATGTCCTTGTGCAGACACAGGCATCACCAGTCAGGCCTGTATATGAACATGTCTGTCACCAGCCACATTGCATATGCCTGTTTACAGACATGTGCATTACCAGCCATGCCTCTGGCCTGCCCACTGACAGGATGGCCCCCTGCAGTACACTTCTGTTCTGCATAGCTCACATAGGTGCTATGGGGGGAACCTGTGCCATTGTGCTGTGTTGGGTATTGTATCTGACCACAGTCACATGAAACAATTGTGGAAATTGAATGCTGGTCAGCTGGGTGGTGATCTGTGGTTTGAACCACTGTGCTATAGCACAAGTCCAACTGCAATTGGTGTGGCCAATAGTCCCATGACTGCTGCCATTAGTTAAACATTCTGTACAGGGGGCACATCTGCACAGGGTACTCAGATCTGCAACTGTTTGGTGGAAGCATGGGATCAGGGGGGTGTATTCAGCAGCTGGCCCTGCCTCATATAGCTCACTGACAAGCATTCTCAGGTTCAGTCATCTGCCTGACATTTGGTGTGGGGTGGTGCAAGGCACATTGCTCCTGCCCTGGCACTGTTGCCCACTCCAGTTACCCACAAAGGCACCTGCACTGCATACCTAACTGGATGTGCCATGGTCCCCATGCATGGCCTCTTCGACCTACATGTTTTCTACATGACTCAATTGCCACCTACCTTGATTATACCACCACTGTTGGGGGTTCCTTCACAGTTGTGTCAGCTCTGATATGGGCACAAACAGAACTCTTCACATGGAAACACGGATACAGGTGCCTACGCATTATATATGCATGCGTGTCTGGATGTACATACACATAATTTATTCTGGTGAGTTCTACATTGCTGCGCATGCTCATCTAAATTCTTTAAAACATGGATGCCCTTGGCAGCTCTGCCCCTGCAGTTTATGCGTGCATCTCTTTATCCTTTGCATTGACAGGGAAATGGCTTCCAAGGTGGCCTCACGCAAGCCAAATTTCACTGATGGGGAGCTGACACTCCTGATAGAGGAGATCCTTGGGGACTTTGAGATCCTCATGGGTAAAGAGGAGATCAAGTTTGGCACCTATGAGCACCAGAGGAGGTGGCTAGCCATATGTCACAAACTTAATGTCATATTTCACTACAACAGAGATATCAAGGATGTGAAGTGGAAGTGGCGGCAGGTGTGGAGGGATACCTACAGGAAGGCCAGATGTGTGGGACCAGATGGGGAGGTTAAGCCCTTGACTGACCTTGACCAGTGAGTCCTGGACACTGTGGACCTCGCTGCTATGGATGGTATTGGCACACTGGACACATCACGGTCCTCGCTGGACTAGGGTGAGTGGCTGCTATATGTCCTCACCCTCACATGCAGGATCTGTTCTGCACCTGTGTTTCAGGCCGCACCTCTCCCCACATTACCCTGTGCACATAGTTCCCATCCCTGTTCCTGTGGTCTCCACACACCCCCTGCCCACTTGTGGGGATTGCTGCTTACCAATACAATATACACATTCTATGCAGTAGCCACACACAACTGGGGTACAGTTTGTCCAGGTTTCCACAACATATCATTGCCATTGGACACCTCTTTCCTCATATTTCCTTGTTCTGTCACCATTATAGGAAACATTTTTTTCTTGTGTAAGGTGTTCGTTGCTGCTGCTGTGACTTGCTATATCCCTTATGTTGACTGGCTGTTGCAGTTTTGTGTGTTCTGTGGGGTCAGCAGCTGCCACACCTATACAGGCACAACAGGGGTTCCCAGTCACAGGTGTTTGGGGGTATCGGGGTGGGCATCTGCAGTGGCATATGTCACAGGAGACATGCACTGATATCTGAGGGAGTAGGGTTGGGGCATGCTAAGTGCATGTTACTCAGGCATGTGAGGTTCTGCTGCCTATTTGGGGGGCTCTGTGGTTGTGGGTCTGGCATGTTGTGGTTGTTTCACACTGCTGCATGGCACACTAGGACACCAGCACCCACCTAACACTGTTCTCCTGTTTCAGTGGTGTCTGATATCTGCTACACTGTTCTCTGCTACTGACATTCATGTGTGTGTGTGATGGGCACATCATTCGGCATAGGACACATCTTTGTTCCTTATGTCCACAGGTGCAGATGCAGCTGCGGGACCCAGCAATACCCCCGATCCTGCCACCATGCCTGGCGATTCTCCAACAATGCAGCCTGAAACATACTACCACCTCTGTTGAGCCACCTCAAGGTGGGAATCTGCAATCCATGGCACTGGCTGACGACAACCCAGCAGCCCACATCGATGAGCAGCAGGGGGATGTGGGTTCAGGTGGGCATGTGGACCGCTCACACCCTCACCTGAGCCCCCTGAGAGGCAAGGTGCAGTTCAATGTCAGCATCGCCGCCACCTGTGCACCTCAGAGCAGCTGCTACTATGTGCTGAGTGGCTGCTGGCCCTTAATGAGACACACACTGAATGGGGATGTGTGAAGCTGGAACTGTTGCATCTTAGTGTGGCCCTGCAGGAGCACCTGGACACATCAGTGTGCCACCTTAATACAGACATTGATTGACTGTTGACTCAGCTGGTCCAGACACAGGCTGCCCCTATACCCATCCCGATCCCTGTACTGGGCAATGACACCTCCCAGCCAGTGACCCCAAGTTCAGTGGTGGGTCTTCTGCTGCTGGCACCTCTTCCACCACAAGCATTCCTTTATCAGGGTTTGTGTCTTCCTCCAACAGGGTCAGCACATGCACTAGTGTGAGGGCTGCCTCAGCCACCACAGCACCCTCCAATATTTTGGGCCCTTTTCCTCGGGGCATGGGGCCTCCATTGATCTTCCCACCCTTCTATAAGGGTCTGGTGGAGGAGAGTGGGGACAGCAGCAATTTGGGGGTCCTATGGTACACCATCATCCACACCTGTGCAAGTCATCATGCCAGCACTTGGGCATGTGCTCTCTGGGAGGGGGAGGGCCAGTGAGTGGGTAAGGGGTCAGGGGGGGCCAAAATAGCTGTCACATGGGGGACCTGGTGTGTGTGCTTGGGAAGTGGTGGGGTTGCTGTTCGGTTGGTGTGGGTGGAGGGTGTGGGGAAGACTGCAGGTGATGTGCAGTGGGATATGTGGGGGCATTGGGATGTGGGGATGTGGGCACACTTGTGGTCTCTGTTCGCACATGGGTGTGACTTTGGGATATGTTGGTGTGCTGGGTTGGCAGAGACAGGCATTTGTGATATCTTGCCTTCAGGGGGTGCTGTACTTCTGCTTCTGCCCTGAATAAATGGGTTTGCATCGAACCTACTTGTCTCTATGTCTCCTTATGCTTCATTCTGCAGTGCTGCTCACGCTTGGATCCTTTGTACTGCCACAGGTTGCCATAGGCTTGGCAGCTGCCCCCATCTAGATGGGCTTTCCTGGGTAAAGCCACGGCAGTTTCGCCTATTCCAGTCACAGTGGCTATGTGTGCCAAGTTCATTTTTTTTCTAAGTCCTGCCTTTATACCACATTTCTACTGATCTACTGTAGACATCTGTGGGGCACACACTGGATGTACAAGAGTGCAAGTTGTATACATTTTATACATCTCCACTGCAAGACACACCCTGTTCCGCCCTTAATGTGTGCGTTCTGAGATCCCCGTCTTCATGGTGTGTATGTACACAGGGACTGCTTTCCGGGATACAGATGTGGAAATGTTCACCCACTATCCATCTCCCGTGCATGTCCACACAGCTTATTCGTGTTTCAGAATGACCCCCTTAGGCAATACTAAATAGTCACTCAGGGTGGCAGCTTCTGAGGGGCAGCAAAGAGCAGCAGAGTTACAACAAAACAAGAGATTTGACCCTCACACAAATTCAGAGAGTCATTAGCACATTAGTATTTAAAACTACGATGTCCAGTTATACATCTTTGCAAGACTGATTTGGAGTGGTGATATTGGGACGATCATGAATGCTGAGTTGAATTATTATGAAAATCAGGGGGAGAGGAGAGTATGGCTGGAGGCTCGCAAAGGGCGCCTAATAATCTTGCACTGGCTCTTGAAAGGGAGTGGAGAGACAAGATGATAGCAGGGCAGGAAGGATCAGGCCAATATTCCTGCCATTTTATTTGTCCAACCTAAAAACATTTAAAGGAATGCCCCCTTTTTAATATGACTAAAAATATGCATGTTGTGAGCTCTGCATGCCTTATAGGATGTTTGAGGAGGCCTGTTTTCAGAAAGGCCAATTTAGCCAGGGAATAACTTTGAAAATTTGCTATTTTATATGAAAGGTTTTCTATACTGTCACTTCATTTTAAGCCAATTTTTTTCTGATTTATCCCCGGAAAATAATAGCCGTGGTTTAAAAATCCCTTCAATATTTCTACAGTGCAAAAACTTAACTCAGAATGTGCCTTTTGCACTCTAGTCCAGGGATTCTCAAACCAGTCCTAGGGACAGACCTAGCCAGCCAGGTTTAGCAGAATAATCACAATCAATATGCATGCGACAGATCTGCATGCCATGGAGGCAGCGAATGGAAATCTTTCTTACGTGTATTCTTTGGTTATCCTGAAAACCCTACTGACTAGATCTGTCCCCAGGACTGGGTTGAGAACTCTTGCTCTGGTCATTCCATGGCCCCACTAACTGCTATATTTTATGTTTCTAATGTTTTATAAAAAGATTAGTAGATCTTTTTAAGCGAGATACTCATCAAATTCTTTTTCGGCTTGCCTTTTTAAAATTCTCTGTTTATATTCACATATAATGATGCAGATTCACAGCCTTTTGCAATTTGTGCAAATAGGGCTGAACCAACTTCCACCATTACAAATGCTTCCTATTCAGAGATTCTTTGGAAAGTTCTTATGTAAAATTGCCTTCTTCTGCATGGAAATAGTCCCTGCCACTAAAGAATTGTAGGGTTACAGACAATTTAAAGTAATAATCAGGGGAAAAATAAACTTGTTAAAGGAATGAACTCGAAATGAACTGTAAAGTAGGACAGAAAACTAACCTACTGAAAGAATGGCTCTGTTAAATGGATAGCGTCTCTTTCAAAGATCAGTTTTCCTTACCACCAGTAGAGCCGTGATGCATTTTTGCCACCATTAAAATAGCAAAGTATTACGTTTGCTTCCCTTACATTACAAAGCAGTCACATAAAACTCAACATGACCTTTATTATCTGTTGGACTTCCCATAATGACTTGCACACAGTATGCTGAATTTATTTACTGTAGCAGCGAGGTTTCCTTTGAGAACAAACCTTCCAGAAGAAATAGAAAATTATCCTTCATGCTGTGACTCTGCAGGTAGAAATTTTAATAGCTCCTAATGTGAATTAATAATTCTAATAGCATCATTCCTAATGCACTATTAGAAAGTGCAGGATGTTGCCATGACTCCTATAGTATATTTTATGACTCCAAACTATGCAAACTATTTTAGATAAGCAAAACCGAGGGTGTGTAACTTCCCTTGAGTTTGTCCTTACAAGGTTACATGGTCTGTTCTTCATGAAACCTGCGAAACTCTCTGAAAAAATGTTGCAAATAAACCATTTGAATAGGTGTTAGAACTCTACTCTTGCAACGTGTCGGGCATCTTTTAGCACCTTCATGTTTTCTCTAAAACATTTTGCAGACATAAATACAGTTCCTTTTTTCCAAATGCTATTCGAAATGAACACACTGGGCCTGATTTTCGAAGGCCTTTACCTGGGTAATTTCCCCGGGTAGTGCCCTTCGAAAATCACGGTTAAGTCCCTAACGTGCCCAGATGCTATGCGGGTAGCATCAAGACATGTTAGGGGCATTCTGGGGCGGAGCAGGGACAGAGGAAAGGGCTAAAGGGGTAGCAGCAATTTTCGATGCTACACGCTTAGCCCTCTGCGCCTTAAAGATAGGCGAGGAACTCACTTCCAGATGCACTAAAATCTATTGACAAAACCCCCAGTTTCTGAAAAAGGCTGAAAACATACCTCTTTACCGAACACTTTGGAACAGATACTTAACCAAATATCAAAAAATAAGGAAGGGCAGAAACTCTAAAGGACAATGCACACCCAGAACATCCCATGATGAACATAATTCACTCAACATCAACCTCCCCCAAGAACAATAATATTCCAATATGCCCAGTTTATCTTGAAATGAACAATGTCACTACACCATTTATATATGGTAATTACATTGCCCACACTCTGCTTCATTGTTACACTGTGCATACTCTTACTTGTTAACTGTACTCCGTTCTGTTCACTATATATCCTTTCAGTTGAAGTTAAATGTAAACCACTTTGACTTAATGATAAAGTGGTACAGCACATGTGTTAAATAAATAAATACATAAAGTTAAACTACAAAAGTACAATAAAATCACATATAAATAAAACAAACATTTATCTCCTTACAGTATCGTCACAATCTCCCAGCACTTCTTTCATCTTTAGGACCAACAACAATATCACTCAAAATATCATCAAAAAAGGTATTCTGCAATAGTACCTATGGCGTGAAAACACTGATAAACACCAAAAGTTGTATTCTTAAAGAATCCCTGATTAACTTGAAAATACACCTCAATGTGCAATTTGTAAACACTGAGGATTAGAAGCTCTAAACATAGTAGATGTGGAGAGAAACAGTCGATTTGGTCTACCCACTCTGTCAGTTACAGTATCCTTTTGCATGCCACTGTAATCTTATAGTGGTTATCATGCTTTCTTGCCCTTGCCTTATTCTTTTGTGCTAAGAGGGTCTCCCAGTTAGCAATCACACAGCCTTGGCCTCCTCCTGTAAATTGTTGCTTTTTCTTTTTGTCATTAGCTGACGAGTGTAGCCAAATCCGCCTGCCAGATCCTAATACCACACCATACTGGTTGACCAAAATATGGCAGAGAATAAATGGAAGATGAATGCCACCAATAAAGGCAATTCTTTGGGTTTCTGGTAGAGGGTTAAAAATGACATAAAAAGTTTCCCCATTAATATTACTAACAAAAATATGGAAGCCCATTTGCCTTGCTAGGACATGTCTTGACTAGATTGTTTACTAAACAAAGTACCAAAGTAGTGAAGTCTCACAAGTCACTTGTATTTTTCCTGCAGGTAAAATTGTGCCTCTTCGTATGCGGTGACACATTTCTTTCTCTTCTGCTTCAATACACCTTACTGGCAGTCTCGGGTCTGCTGATGTTATTAGTCCTAAAACCTTTCTGGTGTGTCAGCTGCTACTTCTCTTCCTCCTAATTGATAAAAGGTTAATGGACTTTTGCACCCTACAGGCAGGATTTTACACTTTTTTGCTCTGAGGCACAACTCAAAACCTTTGATCAACTTCCAATTTTTCTAGCTCATCTTACATATTTTCCATCCCTTCCTGTTTTTCCCTTTTATAGATTTTTGAGTTATTGATAAACAGCCAGTTTTTTTCTAGTTCTCTTCTAATGTCATTAATAAAAATATTGAAAAGACCTTGCTCTAGCATCAAGCACCGAGACAGGACTAAAGTTCTTAGTGAAGTTAAAATAAATGAAGGGGGTTATTTTAGAAGCCCTATTTATGCTTTGGATGTCTAAAAATGGGCATAGAGATGTCCAAAGCCCCAAGACATTCCTGGAGCCATTTTGGAAGCTGGTTCTTTGGATGTCCCCAGCTTGAGGACATCCAAATCTGAATGGGGGCATGGGGTAGACATGTCCGTGGCATTACCAAGAACCTGGACATCCTCATTCAATTGCAGAAATGCCCTTTATGTCCCACACCATATCCAAGTTTATACCTGCTACAGGCACGTATAGGCGGTGGAAACATGCTTGCTTTGCCTGCTGAGCATTGAGAGGGTGTGGAGAAGGAGGTAAACTCCTATCCCTTATGTTTCCTGTGTTGACAATGACCTCTGCTGGGGAATGGGAACTCCAAACTACTGGATGGACCCATATGCAACCTTGTATGTGCTAGACATCTCCACCTCACTATTCTGTAGCCAGGGCGTCTATGTAGATTGGGCTGTGGATGTCCACACTGAGGATGCCTATGCTTCTAAAATCAGGCTGAAGCATTGACATCCCCAAGTGTTTTCTTGCATGTTTCATCCTGGATGTCCCATAACACCATAACATAAACATAGAAACATAGAAATATGCCGACAGAAAAAGACCACATAGCCTATCTAGTCTGTCCTTCCATATCTTGTACAAGACAACGTGTCACCAATCGGGTTTGTTGGAGCAATTTGAATACCAACTCCAAATGCAAAAGATTGCTCCACTCACTAACTCACTCAAAAAATACTATTTTAGTTGGGGAACAGGTCTCAGACTAGATCGGGGAAGGATTAAGTGAGGTAAAATACCTCTAAGCACCATTCCCCTATATTGTATCAAGGACCTGAATTTTCCCCTTGTAAGCTCCAAATAAATTTACTATCCATACGTCATTTAATAGCGCTTGTGTGTTTCACCGACCAAGCGGTTTCTTCGGGGGATTCCAGCTCATTGTAGACATGCGGCAACTATTCATATAAGTGAGTTCTAAATAAGATAATCTAAAAGATAAGTAAGCACAGTATTTTTTTTACAAAAATTAAATGTTTTTAGACTATAATATACTTTCAAAGACATTCTAATCATTTCGATAGGAGAACTCATACCTCGCTTTTCTCCCCACCAGACATTTTTTTAGCAATGATAAGTCTGGTGGGGAGAAAAGCGAGGTATGAGTTCTCCTATCGAAATGATTAGAATGTCTTTGAAAGTATATTATAGTCTAAAAACATTTAATTTTTGTGGGGCACACCACTGGTAACATCCTTCTCCTCAGAGTGAGCTCCATTTACCTGTACTCTTTGTCGCCTCCCACCCAACCAATTTCTAACCCAAGCAGTAACTTTAGGGTCCATCCCTAAGGTGCTCAGTTTGTTTATAAGTCGCCTGTGAGGAACAGTGTCAAAAGCTTTACTGAAATCCAAATACACCACATCTAGGGCTCTCCCTTGGTCCAACTCCCTGGTCACCCAGTCAAAGAAATCAATCAGATTTGTCTGACAAGACCTGCCTCTGGTGAATCCATGCTGCCTCGGATCCTGTAAACCACTAGACTCCAGAAACCTCACTATTTTCTCTTTCAGCAGCGTTTCCAATAATTTACTCACCACCGAAGTTAAACTAACCGACCTGTAGTTTTCAACCACATCCTTACGTCCGCTTTTGTGTAAAGGCATCAAATGAGCCTCTCTCCAGTCCTTTGGCACCACTCCCGACTCCAACGAGGCATTGAAAAGGTCAGTCAGTGGAGCTGCTAGAACGTCCCCAAGTTCCCTCAATATTCTAGGGTGTATCCCATCTGGTCCCATCGCTTTGTCTATTTTAATTTGAGCTAGTTTCTCACGAACACAGTCTTCTGAAAACTGTTCAAGATGTCCCTCGCTTCTGTTCCTGTTTGTGCGTGTTTTCTGAGGTCGTTCTCCTGGTTCTTCATCTGTGAACACAGAACAGAAATATTTGTTAAGCAATTCCGCTTTATCCTTATCAGCTTCTACATATTACTCCCCTGCACCCTTGAGTTTGAGAATACCACTTTTGCCCTTCCTCTTCTCACTAACATATCTGAAAAATGTCTTATCCCCTCATTTTATTGCATTGGCTATTTCCTCCTCTTTTTGAATCTTTGCCTTCCTGACTACTTTACTAGCTTCTCTAACTTTTTCCAAATATAGATGCCAGTCTTCCTCTCTCTGTGATCTCTTGTATTTCATGAAGGCCTCCCTCTTTTCCTTCACTTTTTCAGCTACTTCTTTCAAAAGCTATAGCTGTCTCCTTTTCCTTTTACCTTTATTTACCATTTTAACAAAACGGTTGGTTGCCCTTAAAATATCCCCTTTCAGTTTTGTCCACTGTTTTTCTACATCCCCCAGCTGTTCCCATCCCACTAACGACTCCCTGGGGTATTGGCCCATCTTGGCAAAGTTAGTCTTCCTAAAGTCTAAGATCCTCACCTTTGAATGGATTCTAACAGTCCTAGTCCTAATACTGAACCACACTATCTGGTGATCACTGGTATAACATCAGAAACACTTTTACCATTGGTAAGCACCATGTCCAGTATGGCCCCTTCACGTGTGGGGTCTGTTACCAATTGCCTGAGTAGTTCTCCCTGTAGAGAATCCAGGATCTGTTTACTTCTAGATGATACTGCAGCAGGGATTTGCCAATCAACATCTGGCATATTGAAATCCCCTATCAGTAGCACTTCCCCTTTCCTAGCAATGCTGCGTATGTCTTCAACTAACTCTCTTTCCACCTCTTCCTCTTGTGAGGGAGGTCTGTATATCACACCAATGCAAATAGATTTCTCTTTCCCTCTTTCTAGTTTAACCCACAATGCCTCCTCTCTCCCTTTTAAGCTCTGTAATTCTAAAACTTTAATAGTAGTTTTAATTATTATTGTTTGTTTCTTTGAGGTTTGTACCCTATAATATCCCCCTGAAGAAGGCTGTCTGGCCGAAACGCGTAGGGGTAATAAAGAAGGGTTTTTTTCAAACCTGAAAGCTCTGCCGGTCTGGGTATCTGTTCTTTTTGTCCTATTGCATCTTACAGATACATTGGTTGCTTTCTTTGGTCTTAGCCAGGTATAGTTACATCCCAATCATGGTTTTCTGTGAACCATGTTTCTGTAACTGCCACTAAATCCAAGTCAGCCACTCCCACCAAAGCTTCAGCATCAGGGATCTTATTTCCCATGCTATGGGCATTTATACACACTGCTTTCCATATGTTACCCCTGTTACCCATTTCCATAAAGGTATTTAATGTATTACTAACCTGGGGGCTTTCACTTACTTGGGGCTTTCTTCACCCATCCCCAATGAATCTAGTTTAACGCCCTCTTCAGTAGATTAGCCAGTCTACTACCAAAAACTTGTTGACCTTTCTTGGGCAGATGGATGCCATCTCTGCTCTGTAACCCTTGGAAAAGCATCCCATGGTCTTGGAAACCAAAATACTCTCGATGACACCATCCACACAGCCATGCATTCATCTCCAGGATGCGAGCCTCTCTGCCTTGGCCTTTACCTTCAACAGGGAGGATTGAAGAGAACATTACCTGTGCACCTAACTGCTTCACCCTCTGTCCCAGAGCCATGAAGTCACTTTTGATACATTCTGAGGGATACCTGGCAGTATCATTTGTTCCAACATGGATTAGCAACATTGGGTAATAGTCAGTGGGCTTAATAAGTCTCGGCAAACTCTCCGTAACATCTTGGATTCTGGCACCAGGCAGACAGTATACCTTTCAGGACATCAAGTCTGGTTGGCAGATGGACACCTCAGTACCCCTCAGAAGAGTCTCCAACCACCACTACTCTTTGCTTCCTTGTGGTCAATGATTCTGCAATTTTGGGGTACTTGAGCTCTGGTTCTTCCCTTTCCAGGGATGCTTTCACCTCCTCCACTTCCAGGGCTGCATAATGGTTCTTCAGTTCAAGGGCTGGAGAAGTTGGATTGGTGATTCTGTAAGCCCTGGTGACTTGTGTCCAACCATTGACATTCTGTTGGCACCCATATTCTCCTCTGCTGGAGAGCTTGGTTGCTGCAAGAAGCATCTCATCAATGTATTTCTCACTGTCGTGAATGCTCCTCAGCCTCGCCACCTCCTCTCTGAGTTCCTCCACTTGTTTCCTCAGAGCTTCAGCTTGCAGGCACCCTGCACATGGAATCGGTCCTTCAACTGGCATTAGGACCTCTGTCTGGACAGAGGCAGAAGCTGTAATGGGGGCAACAGCTTTAGCGATAAGATTTTTCCCAGCCATTGTTCTGTTCGTGGAGCCTAGGTATCTGTTAAAGCAAAGAGAGAGATCTACCAAGTACCAGCAGGTTTCCCAGCTGTCTTTTCAGAGAAAAAGCCATTAAATCTCTTCAATTATATTCAAAATGTGCTGCTCCAAGTCTCTGTGCTTTGTTAAATGGGGAGGAGCCCTATAAAGCAAGACTGCTCACTAGGGGTGGGTGGGAGTAGGGGTGGGTAGGGATTGAACTAACTCCTGGTTAGGTGTCAGCAGTTCCCTAAAGCTGAGAAGGTTACTAGAGTTCAACAACCTACTCTGCTCAAGGAACTATTTCTACTAAAGCACCACAAAGAAAGTAACTTTGCTTTAAAATGATACAAAACCCTTTTAAGAGCTCCCAGTCAGAGAGCTAGCAATTTAATAAAAATAAACCCTCAAATCCTTGCCGTTGTTTGACCTGTAGAGCCCCTGTTAGGAATGCCTCTACAGGGCAGGGCTCTGGAGCCTTTTATGCAGGCCTCAGCTGCTCTCAGGTAATCAGGCCCACTAATTCCTGATTAGGTGTCAGCAGTTCCCTAAAGCTGAGAAGGTTACTAGAGTCAACAATCTACTCTGCTCAAGGAAATATTTCTATTAAAGCACCAAAAAGAAAGTAACTTTGCTTTAAAATTATACAAAAACCCTTTTAAGAGCTCCCAGTCAGAGAGCTAGCAATTTAATAAAAATAAACCCTCAAATCCTTACCGTTGTTTGACCTGTAGAGCCCCTGTTAGGAATGCACACAACAAAACAGTGCCAACAAAACAGCAAGTCGTCAAATAAACGTATGACAATACAGCACAGTGTAAAATAAGTGCAAGTCAACACAGCGTAAAATAAAACCAAGTAATTTTTATTGTCTTTTATTGAAAGCAGTATGACTACATATCAATATTTAGGACAATTCCCTGTAAAAACACTTTATAGGAATTTCATAGTGATCCTGTTCAGTTAAAGGCAGTATAACTACATATCAATATTATTGACAATGCCACGTAAAAACATTGTATAAGAATTTCATAGTGATCCTTTTCATGTCAAAACAGTATAACTAAATATCAATATTATGAGCAATTCCACATAAAAATTCTATTAAGCATATGATTTCATAATCTTTGATCAATATTTCAAAGCGCCTATTGAGCTGTTTATATTTATTCTTTGATGTTTCTTTTCTACAATAACTGGAATGAAAATGCTGTATAAGAACTTCATAGTGGTCCTGTTCATTTTGGGCTTGATTTTGATCTGGGTGGTGCTATGCAATGTGTCAGTGCATAGCCTGCCCCCCCCTCCCACCTAACCCGGATTTTCCATATTGGGGTCATATGCGACCCCAGCATCGAAAATCTGTGTATCACCGCACAGCTAGGAGGCCTCAGGAGCTACCCATGTTTCACCAATTTTCAATGCTACATGGTTAGTCTTGGTGCCTTACAGATAGGCAAGGATTTCCCTCACCTATCTTTAAGGCGTAGAGCTCTAACTTTGTAACATCGATGGCCTGCCTCCACACCAACCCCTACATGACCTGATGCTAACCTCATATATAGCACAGGGGCATGTAAGGGACAAACCAGGGAATTTTCAAAGGCACTATCCATGTAGGTGCCTTTGAAAATTCCCTGTTAAGGCATTTACATGGGTAACTAGGGCAGTTACCCATGTAAATGTCTTCGAAAATCAGGCCCTTTGAAGCTACTCAAGAAGCTCTATCTGCCGTGCTTTGACTGGCTCCAATTGTCTTGTGTTTCCCCTTCAGGTTTTCCCTGCTCTTCTTTCCTGCCTCCTATGTCATCCTGCCTCCTGGAAATAATGTGGGGACCCTGGAATTGAAATCTTCTGCCTCGGCAGCAGTTCACGCCAACTCCTTTCTCATTTCAATTATGTCTCAAGGTAAGAAAAGGACACAGAAAGATATTAAAGAGAATGGTGGCAAGAATAGAGCCTTGGGGAAACTCACACCAAAGGGGAAGAGACTGGGTGAAATTACCAGTGATTTGCACAGAGAAAGAGAGGTCTGACAGGAAGGACTGAAACCTTTGATGCACCTTTCTATGGATACCAATAGAATAAAGAAATGAGTCCAAAGATTGTAGTTGACAAGACCAAGGACACATGAGAGATCTAGGGACAGCGTTAAAGCCAAATTGAATCAAGGGCACTGTAGATATCACTTAGGAGGGCTGCGATAATGGTCTTGCTGCTGTGATCTACCCGAAAGCCTGACTGTCGTGTCAGCTAGAAAGTTGAATACAATTCATTCTGCTAGTTTTGAGAGAAATGGAAATTAGAAATGGGCTGGTAACTAGTAGGGTCCTGAGGGTTAAGATTTTGCTTTTTTAATACAGGCCTTATCAAGGCATGCTTCCAAATAGAAGGGACTTGATTGGTTGCAAAACTGTTATTAATGATCGTATGTGCAATGGGGAGGAGACCTAAAGAATGTTCATTGACTGAGAGGGATGAAATGGGTCAAAGGTGCAAGTAGTTTTCCAGGTGGATGAGAAAGTCTTCCATAGCAGATAATCTGTTACTTGCACAAAATGAGACCAAGTATGAGTTGGAACTGCAGGGGAGCTGGACAAGGACTGAACGGACAGGGATGGGTCTGGATCAGACTGTTGAAGATGATTCTTCTCCACTTGGTCCAGAAAATGATTAGCCAGTGTGTCCAAAGATGGACCTATCCAAGTCTGTTGTTGGGGCAATGCACTCAAGGCAGATAATTCACAGATAATATCACCTGATGCCCCCTGTCTTCCACCCCTGTCTACCACACAGCCAAGATATTATCACCTACCGCCATCCCTCCCCCCATGTACCCGAAATGCCTCATAACACCTAAGACTATGTCACCCCAGTCACCACAAGCCCAATTTGTCCAATCCCCAATATTGGACTCTGTTATAATGTAAATTCTACTCTGTTATTCTCCAAGTTCTGTACCCCTGTTATAATGTAGGTTCCACTTTGAGTTAGAATGTAAACCGCTTTGAATCTATGATAAAGTGGTATAGAAAATCCTTCAAATAAATAAAATAAATAAGTAATTTAAATGCCATAATGAGGTTAGAGAAGTAGGCTCTTTTGGAAGTTATCACTTGGGAACAATAGTAGGTGTGGAGAATTCTGTATGCCGCTAAGTTGGATGGTGAGGGGTTCCTTTGCCAAGATCTCTCAGCTTTCCTTAATTGGCATCCTGTCAAGGCTAAGTCCGAGTGAAACCTTTGCTTGAGGAGTACAATACAATATTAACCAGACATTTCTATTTATATTAAAAGCAGCTGGGTTGTCCCTACTGCCATTGGTAACAGGATGCTGGGACTGCAGCCAGGATACCTAACCTAGGGCTGATTTGTGAGATATAAGCCCTGGGCAATTTTGGTTGGGTCTGGTGTTTAGCTAGGCCAAGTATGTTATCAGGAGGGACAGGTGTATGAAGGGGAAGGGGGTTATTTGTTTTAAATTTTAAACGTTACAGTTTTTCCATTTGGTAGATTGGCTATCTAGGTGGGGTAGCCATGGAAATATGGAAGGGATGGTTTGTGCTACTAGGATTATTCGTCAGACCTCTTTGGGTGGCATCATAATTCACTTTGATTTTTGGCACCCATCCTCCCCTCCCTAATTTTTAATTTGTTCAGTAACTTTTGCTTGCTTTCAATTGCACTTTCTGTCACAGCTTGGTTTGGGGAGGGGTGGGGGTGGGGGGGGGCAGTGCTTTTGTGGGGATAGTCTCTCTGGAAGATTTGGCGATCTGGATATCCTAGCAGCTGGAGAGGTATTAGCAATGTCACTGCTGAAGTTTGGCAGGTGTCAACTTTGGTGGATGGCCTCAGCTAGTGATATGGCGATGCTATGGGTGGTTGCAGATAGTTTGTTTGCTAAGGCTAATTGGCTTCTGTTCTGACCATCCTAGCCAGCCATATGGTGGGATGGGGATTTCTGTGTTCAGGACCATGGCAAGGGCTGTGCAAGCGGTGTGGTCATGCAGGGTGCAAGCATAGAAAGGGTGCTGATATCAACACTGGGCTTTCGGGAAGCCCAATAAGAGTGAGCTCCTATATATGGCTGGAGAGGCAGGAGGGCTCCAGGTTCATGATTCGCACAGGGTACGTTTTGAGCTTGCTACAGTGCTGCCTGTGTTTTCTTCTAAATAATGGCATTACACCCTCAATCTTTCAGCTCAGGTTCTTATTCAAGTGCCTTATTAGTACTGGATGTTTAGTAAAGCAGTGACCAATCTGCTTTGCTTCAAATTCTGGCTCCATGTTTTCTTGGGCAGATGGGGGGGGGGGGGGGCTATATTGGGAGGGGGATGGGGTATGGATGAATGGATAAGAGGTGGAGGGGGGAGGAGTATGAATAATCAAGATGGGGATAGGGACCCCAGTCCCAGGTTCTCTTGTTATCTACAGAATAAAAGGAGCATAAATTGTTTAGAATATCGTTCACAGGAATGAGACATAGTTCATTTCTGCATTTAAACCTGACAGTTGTGATACATTTAGCAGTGCAAATTAGAGCTTCTTCTTTCACTGATATTATATCCTTTATACCTCCAGGGTTTCTTTTTACCAGTACCGAGCCTCTTCAAGTTTATAGTTTCAGAATTGCACTTTATGCATTCTGTAAAGCATCTCTCCATGATGTATACCAAATGAGCTTTGTTAATTACTCTCATGTGTTCTTTTATTGTCTCATTGAGTTCTTTGTAGTGTAACTCACATATTGCACTCACCCAAAATCAAATTAATTATAAATTTGGTTTCACAGTTAATAAATTTCTTAATTAAGTTGATCTCTTTACTTCTAAAATCTGCAATTACTTTGATTAGTATGCCAAATTGGCATACAGAGCTTCTCCGACACCAAACCTCCATGGATTTCTTTGGAAGATATGCAATTTTGTGTTCACCTAGTAGAGTTCAATACCATCTTATAAGAAGTTTCTTTATATGTTTTGATCTCTTAAGTAACATAGAAGGGAATGGTTACTAAACCTCAGTAAATGCTAGCGTGGGGTTTAACATGTGGCAAGTGTGCTGCAGTAATCATTATCATATGCCAAATATGCGGGCCATGCTAAGAATCCCATGCTCACAGTTTAGCACAGGTTGAGAAAGAAAATGGGTGGTCCAGGGACAGAGTGTGTATGAGGGGGGGGGGTTGATAAGTCTCTGGCCTTGTAACGGAACAGAGAGCTATGGGCACACTTCAGTTCCAGACCTCCGGAACCTGTATCTGTAGTTTTCTGTTTTGTTACAAGGCCAGAGACATATCAGCCCCCCCTCATGTGTTGTGGTTAGTGTAGGTGTATTTAACACACACTAGTGATCAATATTGCACATAATGCAGGTGCCCGTACCACCACTTCAATGAGTGAGGTTAAGTGCACTCACAATCGCAGCAAATGGCTTAGTGCAGAGGTGGTGTGGAACCTGCGCTGACTACCTGGGGATATGTCAGGTACACCTCCATTTCTTAGCAGGGATTGATCCATCACCATCCTTCTGAATGCATGGTAAATGGTGGCATTTTATTAATCATGACCTATAGTTTGCCTGAAAGAATTCCACTTAGGGGCAAGTTTACTAAAGCACAGTTGCTGGGAATGAGGGGTTTAATGCAGGACTAGCATGCATGTACTGGGAGCATCTGATAAAAAGGCATCTGTGCTAAAAATCCTGTGGTAGCTAAGTACCATGTGAATAGCGGCATTAGGGCAGAGTTGGGGCAGAGAGAGGGTGGAAACAGCTCTACGCAGCTAATGTAGCCATATTATGGGCGCTTTTGATAACAAAAGATGCCACTAGTCTAGGTGCAGATAATGTCTGCCTCTGGCCAGGTGCTAGTTGCATCTGCTATGCCAGCACATTCCAATAGGCATGATCCCAATACCATCATCAGCCCTGGCCCATCCTACATGCTTGTCAGCCCATATAACCAGGTCGGTTGTCCCAACAGTAGGCAAACTAGGCAGCTGCCTAAGCTATCAGCTTCTGAGGGGCAACAAGTGCAGCAGCTATGAAAGCAAAACAATAGATCCTGACAGCCACAAAAATTAGAGTTATCAGCATATGATTATCCTTATAGGAAGAATAGGCACACATACATACAAAGCAAAGTTATTCTTGAAGGTGATCAGATTTGCAGATGAGACAAAATTATTCAAAGTTGTTAAAATGCAAGAGGATTGTGAAAAATTGCAAGAGGACCTTGATAAATTGGAAGACTGGACATTCAAATGGTAGATAAAATTTAATGTGGACAAGGGCAAATTTATGCACCTAGGAAAGAAAACCCAAACTATGGTTACATGATGCAAGGCTCCACATTAGGAACCACCGCCCAGGAAGAAGATTTAGGTGTCATCATGGATAATATGTTGAAACCCTCTGCCCAGTGTGCAGCAGCGGCCAAGAAAGCAAATAGAATGATAGGAATCATAAGGAAAAGAATAGAGAATAAAACCTAGCATATTATAATGCCTCTGAATTGATCCATGAGGCAACCACACCTTGAATATTGTGTGCAATTCTGGTTGCCATATCTTAAAAAGGATATAGCAGAATTAGAAAAGGTACAGAGAAGAGCGACAAAAATGGTAAAGGGCATGGATGGATACCCCTATGAGGAAAGGATTAAAATGATAGGGCTTTTCAACTTGGAAAAGAGTCAGCTGGGAGATATGATAGAGATCTATAAATTAGTGAATGGAATGGAATGGTTAAAAGTAGATTGGTTGTTTATGCCATCAAAAAGCAGAAAGACTAGAGGACATGTAATGAAGCTACAATGTAACCATTTAAGACTAATAGAAGAAAACATTTTTTTCACTCAAAGCGTAATCAAACTCTGGAATTTGTTACTAGAGGATGTAGTAAAAACTGTTCATGTAGCTGGGTTTAAAAAAGGTTTGCACAAGTTCCTGGAGGAAAGGTCCATAAACCATTATTAAAAAGGACCCAAGAAATCCACTGCTTACCCCAGTACAAGCATTGTGGAACCTGTGTGCTTTTTTGGGAACCTACCAGGTACTTGTTACCTGGATTGGCCACTCTTAGAAACAGGATACTGGGCTTGATGGACCTTGATTTGACCTAATATGACATTTTTTATGTTCCTAAGTTTTTACAGCAAAATCTCATTTAGTTATTTCCTAAATGAGATTTCTTGTCACAAAGTATGAATCACAGGAAAATTTCTAAAACCTTAATAAAAATGCTAAATGTAAAACAAAACAAAACAAAACACGGGTATTCTTAAATCGTAAAGAATTTTCTAAAAGCTCAATTTTATGATGTAATATCAAACTATCTTTAATTGTAGAGCCACAAGTAGAATGAAGCAAGCATATATACTTATTTAAAGACATAACATTCTTCTCCACCATCTTAATGGGTCTGTCCATTTATTCCATCTTGACAGCAGCATAAAGCGAAAACTGACATAATTTAGAAACAGAATCATACAACATTGTTTCTGTTCTAGAAACCACCTTTCAAATATCCAACAAAAATATAGGATCAGGAGTATGTGATTTACTAAGAATAGTGGCAAAGTCTGGCAAGGGGATGGCAGATGGAAGTGGAACAGATGAAACCAAGAAGGAATCCAAAGCAGGCAAATCACATTGAGGCAACTCACCCTTCTCTGCCTTCTTTTTAGGAGTGGATACTATAGGCAGAGACATGACTGCAATCTCAGAGAGTCTCATAGGTGGAGACAGAGTGTTGGGGCCTCCAATCTCAAAGAAACTCCAGATATAGGGGAAGCCATGGTCCTGCTTCCCCTGCCCCTTTCCCGCAGACCACAAAATGTTTATCCTTTTAATAAGAAAGTGGATTTAGTGACCTTCCTTTTTTCTTTCTTTGAACCATAATCCAAGAAATAATAAAAGTAATTCACCTAAGGCAAGGGCACAAATGCAAACAACAACATTTTCTGGCTAATGGCTGGTTTTTGTAATTTCCACGGTCTTTTATCTTTATCTTTATTAGTTTACTTGATAGACCAGTCTAGCAACAGCATCAGAGTGGTAAACAATATTACAAGGACTGCAAAAGGCAGAAAAGGAAAAGGAAACAGAATGCCAATTAACTGATAGGACGGGCAGAAAGAAAAGGGAAACCACTCATGTTGGGAAAGGAGGCACGAGGAGCAAGAATGGTAAAGAGGGACCAGCAATGACAGCTGGGGTAGCAGAGGGCAGGAGCGGTACAGCAGATTAGTCAGGGCGGGGTTTTGAAAAACCAAAGGTTGTCCAGAAAAGATAGTTTTTTAATGTGACTCTGAAGTTATTAAAGGAGGTCTCTGAGCGAACGGTATGGGGGAGGGAGTTCCAAAGGGCAGGAGCCAAAAAGAAGAAAGCAGAACCCTGTGTGCATTCAAGTCATGCCTAGGAGGGAGATGGAAGGACTAGCCGATGGTTATGAGTAGGACATAAGAGACGATGGGGAGTACTAAAATGAAGAATATTGACAAGATCCTGAGGTGTGCTGGTATGAATAATTCTACAAACAAATGTAGAAATGTCGAAACATAGAAACATGATGACAGAAAAAGATCACATGGCCTATCAAGTCTGCCCTTCCATATCAACCACTACAGCAGTCTTCTTTTTTCCTTTAGGGATCCTCTGTTTTTGTCCCATGCTTCTTTGAATTCATACTGTCCTCATCACTACCACCTCCACTGGGAGACTATTCCATGGATCCACCACTCTTTCCATAAAGAAATATTTCCGCATATCACTCCTGAATCTATCCCCTTTTACCCTCATCCCATGTTCCCTCATAGCAGAGTTTGCTTTCAATCGAAAGAGGCTCTCCTCCTATGCATTTATGCCATGGAGGTATTTAAACGTTCACTCATATCACCTCTATCCCGCTTTTCCTCTAAGGTGTACATATTAAAATCCTTAAGTCTGTCTTCATATGCTTTATAATGAAGACCACTAACCATTTTAGTAGACACCCTCTGTACTGACTCCAGCCTGTTTATATCCCTTTGAAGGAGCGGTCTCCAAAATTGCACACAATACTCCAAATGAAGTCGCACCAAAGACTTATACAGAGGCACTATCGCCTCCATTCTTCTGCTGGCCATTCCTCTCCCTATGCACCCAAGCATCCTTCTAGCTTTTGCTGTCACCTTTTCTACCTGTTTAGCTATTTTAAGATCATCAGACACAATCATGCCTAGGTCCCGCTCTTCTTTAGTGGACAAACGTACTTCACCCCCTATATTATATTGCTCCCTTGGATTGCTGCAGCCCAAATGCTTGACCTTTCATTTTTTAACATTAAATCTCAGCTGCCAAATTCTAGACCATTCTTCAAGCTTAGCTAGATCCCTCCTCATGTTATCTACACCTTCCTGGATGTCTACTCTATTGCAGATTTTGGTATCATCTGCAAAGAGGCAAACCTTACCCGACAGCCTTTCCGCTATATGACTAACAAAGATGTTAAAAAGAATCGGACCAAGGACAGATCCCTGGGGCACACCACTGGTAACTTCCTTCTCCTCAGAGTGAGCTCCATTTACCTGTACCCTTTGTTGCCTCCCACTCAGCCAATTTTTAACCCAAGCAGTAACTTTAGGGTCCATCCCTAGGGTGCTCAGTTTCTTTATAAGTCACCTGTGAGGAATGGTGTCAAAGGCTTTACTGAAATCTAAGTACACCACATCTAGGGCTGTCCCTCAGTCCAACTCCCTGGTCACCCAGTCAAAGAAATCAATCAGATTTGTCTGACAAGACCTGCCTCAGATCCTATAATCCACTGGATTCCAGAAACCTCACTATTTTCCCTTTCAGCAGCGCTTCCAATAATTTACTCACCACCGAAGTTAAACTAACCAGCCTGTAGTTTTCAACCACATCCTTACTTCCACTTTTGTATAAAGGGACCACGTGTGCCTCTCTCCAGTCTTTTGGCAGCACTCCCGACTCCTATGAGGCATTGAAAAGGTCAGTCAGTGGAGCTACTAGAACGTCCCTAAGTTCCCTCATATTCTAGAGTGTATCCCATTCGGTTCCATTGCTTATACTGGATCTTATATGGGATTCTTAAGTGTACAGGAAGCCAGCAAAGGCAAACTAACGGGGGGGGGGGGGGGATAATGTGGTCCGGCCGGGAGGAGTGAGTAAGGATACGGGCAGCAGTGTTCTGAAGCAATTGAAGTTTCTGTAGCTGATATTGTTAGAGGCCAGCCAAAGCAATGTTGCAGTAACCAATTCAAGTGATAACCAAGGAAAGAAGAAGTATGATCAGAGAGGGTATGGAGAGAAAGGGGCAGAATGCACAGATTTGACGAAGATAGTAAAAAGAACAACACGTGATTGATGAAATGTGTTCTGCAAACAAGAGGGAGGAATCAAGGGTTACACCAAGATATTGAAAAGAAGTAGCCAAGGGGATAGGAGTGACGGAAATCACAGGGGCCACGGAAGGAGGGGAGACACCGACAGTGAACCAGGTAGCGGTTGATTTAGTTGGATGAGAATGGATGAGAACAAGGCAGGAGTTCAGAGGTGTCAAATTGGGGGCAGATGAGTTGGTGCAGTGAATAAGAATAATATCATTGGCATAATAATATGCCGAGATCCCAGACTTTTGTATCAAGAGAGAGAGGGGAGCTAAGAAAACATTAAAGAGAAACGGTGAGAGAACAGAGCCCTGAGGGACACCACAGGACAAAGGAGTAGGGTGTGAAATAGAAAAATTGGACAGAACTGAGAAAGAGCAACCAGTGAGGAAGAGCCGAAACCACCTCAGAATAGTGCCAGCAATCTGAGGTCAGAAAGACAGGTAAGACGGGTACGGTGGCCAACCAGGTCAAAAGCAGAAGAAAGATCAAGAGAAACGGTAAGAATGAAATCTCCATATTTTTGTGCCATGTGAAGTTCATTCAGAACAGAAAGTAGAATAGATTTGATGCTATAGCCCACCTGAAACCCAGACTGATGGGGGTGAAGAATATTAGTGGCAGTGAGGTGGGAGTATAATTGAGCAAATACCAGTTTCTCGAGAATTTTCGATAGGAATGGTAAATTGGAAACAGGACGCCAGTGGGCCAGCCTAGGACAGAAGGGTCAAGAGAGGAGATTTTTGGGTTGGGATGAACCAGCGCATGTCTCTATGGGGCAGGAAAGGTACCAGTAGAAAGGCTATTATTGAACAGTGTAAGAATAGGAGGGGAAAGGGCAAGAGAAGGCTCAAATAGCCATTTGGAAGGGATTGGGTCCAGGTAATAGGTGGTCTTCCAAGAGGAGGAAAGTATTTTATGTAGCTCAGCCAAGGAATTCAGATGAAATGATGACTAAATATGAAACGGAGGAGGGTATGTAGGCGACAATGGAAGAGCTGGTGGGGGGGGGGGGATCTGGGGAGAGAGGAAGGGACAGGAAGGGAGTGTGGAGCGGAGCGAGAGGACCTTGCTTGAAAGGAAATTAGCTAAGTGGACAGAATCTGGAGTAAAGGATGATGACTGGGAATTACAGGGGACAGAGAGGGAACAGAAAACAGAGTATAATTGACAGGAGGAATTGGAAAATACAAGGATCAATTTGGAATAACAGTCTTGTTTGACTAAGTGGGCCAAGGAGCGGTGGATCAAAGAGTGGTCCTTCGTCGATGATGTCAGTGGTGATCATGGCCAGCAACAATGGTATCAGCCCAGGCTGATCTTTACAGCGGCTAAGCCCCGCTCTTACAGATAGCCCACAGCTTCCTCTGTTTTGGCAGTACCATGGCCTAGGCTGACTTCTGTAATTCCTGCTGTTTCCTATCAATGATGTCAGAAGGGGTTGCGTCCAGCAATGATGTTATCAGAACTGGCAGACCTCTGATCTCAGGCCCTTCTCCAGCAAATACTGCACAACTTCCTTTCTCCCAAAAGAGGATGTACATATAATTCATTATGCAGCACAATATGAATGTATGAATATGCTCAATATAACCAATATAGCTCCTTCTTCCCTGGATAAGTGTACATATGACCACACTTCTTCTTTCCTTGGTTCTCACTTGAATTGGTTTCTGCAACATTTGGCTGGCCTCCAACAATATCAGCTACAGAGACTTGTGGTCCTTGTGGTCTTGGGCAAGCCACTTAACCCTCCATAGCCCATGTTCCCTGTAAAATAGTTATCTCCAAGTTATAATGCCCTGTTCAATGTAATTTCAGTTTGTTCAATGTAAACCGCACTGATGCAGAATAGCGCGGTATATAAAAGAATGTAAATAAATAATAAAGTGAGACTTGAAATAGAACATTAAATACATAAACACGTCCTTCTTTTTGAACATGATTTACATCGACGTGGGGCAGTGCGCATGCTTGTTTTCTGAAGACTTTGCACTAATTTTCAAAGCCAAAGATCACACACGCTTTTACTTTAAAACTGCCTAGGAAAAACGTTCCTCTACACACATGCACTTCCTTTTCTGCCTGATAGCTTTTTCAACTAGAAAAAGATGCAGAGTCTTGAAAATAGAGTGCATGAATGTGGTTTCTGTTCCTGGCTCAACTTACCCTCAAAAACTAGGAATGTGTACAGAAAATACATTTTCAGTTCCTTTGGGCTTTTTTCTCAATTTTAAGATTTTTGTTTGCTTTACACATTCATTTTAATTAAAAACATTTTAACAGGTGTTAAAATTTTTTTAGCATGTGCTAATTGACTTAACATGTATAAATTTGTAGGCTATCATGCATTTAACCTGCACTACATTTTTTTTAAGACAATGAGGTTCCAAATGCATGCTAACATGCACGTTCCTACCAGGAACACCTCCCAAAATGCAGGTAAAAGTAAGCTGTTTCAGTATGGGACAATGTTAGTATGTGAATGGATTGCAAATCTAGTGCAGGGGTCAAGTGCATCCATCTTTCTGCTGTTAGCACATTGCAACCACGTGACACAATCCTAACCGGCCATTGAGGTGGCATTTTAACTGCACCCACACCAACAACAACCGTCACAATTAATACATGCTCAAGATGCTTGCACTAACCATGATACACTGTCAATGGTTGTGTTCCCCCTCTAACACACCCAGTACTTGCACAATTAGGCACTATCTGGCTAGGTCAGGATTTTTAGTGTGGGCTCCATGCTATTAGGCAGTATGCTTACTGAGCACCAAGAAAGTGCTCATGGTTAACGCGCTCTAGTAAACAGGATGGGCAATATTCAGACAGCTGATTTACGTGAGTAAAATGCCTTTTGTTTGTGAAAATCACCTTTAAAAATGCTTCATAACCTCTAAACCTTAAAATTTGGGAAGAATAATAATTGCATGAAGGTTCTGCTGCTCAAAAAAAATCAGAAGGTTAGTGTTTCAACATATATATTCGCAGGCAGAAAAGAAAGTGGAATTTCTAACTCCTTAATGGGTATGGGATCACTACCTATGAGTATTAATTAATATTTCAGATTTAAACTTGCTTTTCAGCATATAATGACCTTTATGGGCCTGTTTTCCTTTGACCTTCACAGTGCATTAGCATGAATGAAAGAAAACAAAACTTCAAGCATAAATGGATTTGGTATTCTTTTTTAGACGTGTGACTACCCACTTCAGTTTACTTGTTATATAACTGCAATAAATTAGCATTAGTATAAGGGAAAAAAATCATATTTGTTTGTCATATTCCTTTTTCTATCACAGACACTGAAGGAAGAATATTCAAATGCACTCTTTTTATTTTGCATAAATCATTTACCATTTTCATGGTGCATGAATTTAAATGTATGCTGATGCTTCTATCATCTTGACAGTTTGAGGATAAAAATTCTGGTCAATGTTATTTAAATGCTTTAAAAGGTGTCTGTTTTCTTTGTACATCTTGGATAATAAAATAAATATTGCATGTCATTTTGCTTATACCATGGAAGTGTAGATACTTAAAAATCCAGGGATATAGTTACTTAAGAAGCAAGTTCAGTTTAATAGCTGTGATAAAAAGTGTAACCGGGGATCCGTACCCGGCGCTCTCCCTCCCTTTATTTACCCCCTCCCCCAGCATTATATTTACCCATAAACTTCACAGACATCAGTTTGGAGAAACAACAGGTCGCAGATTTATTGCCCAAAACAGTTCAACTTAATAAACAAGAAACACAATTTAATCAACAACCACCTCCCCTCGCCCCCAGTGGAGCGATACCTCACCCGCCGTACTATTAGCAAGGTGACCTCACTTCCGCTCCTGGCCCGGTCCCCCACCGGTCCAATTACTACCACCCCTGCTCGACTTTGCCATATCACTAGCAAAAGTCAGCTCAGGGTTCTCTGGGTCATGGGCACCCTGCCCCTACCCAAGTAACCTATGGCTCCGGACCCCGGAAACCTCCGGGATCCCGCCTCCACCATTCCACCCCCCCAGCTGCAACAACCCAATCCCCCCAAAATGACTAACCAACTTAAGGGTGGGAGGGCGGGACACCGTCCACCTTCCGCTCCCACGACCATGTGCTCAGCGAGCGTCCTCACCGTCGCAGCACAGGGCCGTTCCCTTAATTTGATTGGCCTGCTCGCGCGCGTCCCCACGGCCGAGCCAATCAATTCAAAGCACGCCGGCCTTACATTGGCCCCTTGGCCTCTCTCCCCGCCCTCCCCCATCTCTTTTGCGGGCAGGGACCTGCGCCAGGCCGTACCGCCAATTACCGGCGTCCTCCGGGACCCTGCCCGCGTCCTTCTCATAACCGGGGATCTGTACCCGGCGCTCTCCCTCCCTTTATTCACCCCCTCCCCCAGCATTATATTTACCCACAAACTTCACAGACACCAGCTTGGAGAAACAACAGGTCGCAGCTTTATTGCCCAAAACAGTTCAACTTTATAAATATGAACACAATTTAATCAACAACCCCCCCCCCCTCGCCCCCAGCGGAGCGATACCTCACCCGCTGTACTATTAGCAATGTGACCTCGCTTCCGCTCCTGGCCCGGTCCCCCACCAGTCCAATTACTACCACCCCTGCTCGACTTCGCCATATCACTAGCAAAAGTCAGCTCAGGGTTCTCCGGGTCACGGGCACCCTGCCCCTACCCAAGTAGCCTACGGCTCCGGACCCCGGAAACCTCCGGGATCCCGCCACCGGCAAAGACACAACCTTGTGACTTGCCGCCCCCAGTTTACCTGAGCTCAAGCTGCGACCTGCCCCCGCTGCCCTTCACTACATGCTGCAATGCTTCCTGCCAGTCATTCAGAAGCAGGTCCAACCCCACCGGGGTCAAGTGTACCCCATCATTCCTGTACAAACCCGCACAGGCAACATCCACCCACTCATGCTGCACTTGCAAACCCCCATGTTCCACCACCCATCTCCCAATTTGCCTATTGATCTTTGTCAACCCCCGAGACCAGCGCCTCTGCCCCCAGCAGGCCGGTCTCGGTATGACATCTGACCATATCAGCACCACCCCTGCAAACATTGCCAATATTTTCGAGAAGTCCCTCTTTGCTGCATTGATCAACTGTTTGCAGGTCCACGACGCCAGATCGTTGCCTCCTAAGTGCAGCAATAGAAAACTCGGCGGCGTCCTCCAACGGGCGTGGTGACGAAGCAAGCGCATCAGCTGCGTCCATCTCAGCTCCCTCTCGCCCAGCCATGAAATCGTCACCACCGCGGACTCCAATCCTAAGTTCAGCCCGATAAGCCTTGTTTCCGCACGTCGGCCAGCCCAATACACGAACGAATGCCCCAACATCCAACATCCCCGCACATTTCTGCCCCCATCTGCATAAGAAAACACATGTTACTGAAAAGTTTACACTAACCCTTCTCACAACCGGACATAGGTCCGAAATGCCCCAGAACGCCACCTACCGATCGCTTGTATCTGTCGGACTGACAGCCCAGCACCTGCTGCGCTAGTCGCTGCCCCAATACGAAAAGAATGCGCCGCAAATTGGCTAGCATCCTCCCCATGTGCTGCTATCCTAAACGCAACACGGAGGTCACCTGGTATCTTGTGACCACTCGCACGTTTGCATGAACAAAAAACCCTCCCTCGGCCTGAGGGCGCCCCGCCAAGAACGATCGCACCGCCGCTACCGGACACGCGCTCCCCCCAATAGCTTGCAGGACCACCCATGTACCCTGGCCTTGCTGGTCCATTTTAGATCTCTCCTAGAAGACCCTTAGTTGATCCCCTTCGACTCGCACATGCTTTCTCAACAGTCTATTCCCTAAACCCTTCCTTCTAGAATCCGCCACTAATTCCCCCACACGGAAAGCCCCCAAAAAAAGCCAGGCAGAATATTGCCTTGAATAAGCTGGCTTCATAACCTGACGCTGCCACTGCAGGCAATACCTCGCAAAGACGACACAACAAATCATAAGTTAAAGGTCGCCGCGAATCCGGAGTAGCCGGTTTCGCTCTACCCCAACCCTGCATCAATTTCCGCACTAAAAATCTGTCGCCCGCTGAGGGCCGCCTTCACGACAAAGGTAAAGCCCGCCAAGTGTCCCCGCACCACCGACGGCGATGTGCCCCGCAACTTCGCGCTAACTATGTACTTCCCTAGCATTTGGTCTGGCACCACCCCCCTCCCCATCCTTGCCCCTTTAAGAATTCCACAACTCTGCCACAGCCTCTGCAATAGGAATCCCATGTTCTCTCTGCCACTGAACTCCTCAGCATCTCTTTCATCTCTGCGGGCCACAGCTCCATAAGTTCCAGGGGACCCTCAAACCTTCCGCATCCGCCTCTGGCGCCAATTTCCAGAAACGATCCCACTGCAAACGTGAAAGAGCATCAGCGACACTGTTATTGAGACCCGGGATGTGCCGCGCCCTCAATGCCACATTCAGGCGCAAACAGACTAAAACTACCTTCCTCATCAAAGCTGCCACTTGGGCACAGCGAGGCGTATAATTATTCACTACACTCACTACTGCTTCATTGTCGCACCACCAAACCACTTTCTTATTGCACAACTTACCTGGCCACAACTCCAACGTCACCAACATGGGAAAGAGCTCCAAAAACATGATATTCTTTAGGAGCCCCGCATCCCTCCATGCCTCTGGCCATCTGTCGGCACACCATGCCCCCCCAAAATAAATTCCCAATCCTACGCCTCCTGCCGCGTCCGTGTAAAGCTGTAACTCCTCGCTCGAACGCTCTTCTGCTACCAACACAGCAGTCCCATTAAAATCAGACAAGAACGTATCCCATACCCGCAAATCATCCCGCATGCTACTAGTAATTCTAATACGATGATGAGGCTTAGCTACACCTGCAGTTGCCATCGCCAACCGTCGCAGGAATACTCGCCCCATTGGTATTACTCTACACGCAAAGTTCAGGGATCCTATGAGCACCTGCATTTCCCTGAGTGTGAGCTTCGCTGACCCTAACGCATTTGCTACCAAGACCTTCAAATTTACCACCTTCTCAAATGGCAGGCGCGCCACCATTCCTACTGAGTCCAATTTGATGCCAAGAAAAGTGATCTGAGTCGAAGGACCTTCCCTTTTCCCTTCGGCTAATGGCACCCCCAGTTCCCTAGCCGTCTTCACAAAGCCTTCCAACAACGCCGTACATTGTGAAGTCTGAGCCGCCCCCACAAACAAGAAATCATCCAGGTAATGCACCACATCCGCACATCCCACCCGCTGCACGACTACCCAATCCAAAAAGGTACTAAACTTCTCAAAGCATGAACACGCTACTGCACAGCCCATGGGCATGCATTTATTGAAATAATACTCTCCAGCCAACTGGAAACCCAGCAAATGAAAGGAGGATGGGTGTACTGGCAACAAACGAAATGCCGACTCAATGTCCACTTTTGCCATCAGCGCCCCTTGTCCCGCGTTCTTCACCAGCACCACCGCCTTGTCGAACGAAGAATAACGCACCGTGCAGCACTCCCGCGGAATGTGATCATTAACTGACAAGCCCTCCGGATAAGACAGGTTACGTATCAATTGAAACTTACCCGGCTCCTTCTTTGGAATTATCCCCAACGGAGACACCACAAAATCCCAAAATGGGGGCTCGGAAAACGGACCAGCTATCCTGCCCAATTCCAACTCTCCAACTAATTTTTCCTTCACGACCGCTTCGAATCTATGAACCGACGCAGCATTCTTCGTAGCCTCCGCCACAACCCCACCCTGAACTGGAATCAAGAACCCCTCCTGAAACCCCTTAAGCAAAAACTCCTTATCCTTCTTCCTAGGGTAATTGCGCAACCAATCGCTTAACACCCCGACCCGAATGGGCGAGGGAGCTAAGCCGATGAGCGCACTCTTATTTGTGGGTTGGCAATGCGCTCCCAGCTGCCCCTTTTTTAAGGCACTTTGCAGCCGAGTGTCCCCCACCACAGCTGGAACAGCTATGCCGGAACTTACAATCCGGGAATGGGCAGGAGGACTTGTTCAATCTCCAACACACGTCGCCCCCCAATCCAACCCCTTGCTTGCCCTGCACTCCAACCCCTCCTGCACGAAAGGAACGAGTCCTTACAGGACTAGCTCCCACGCTAGCTTTGGCCCCACCCCCCACTGCATTTGATCTTGCCGACATTTGCGTGAGCCACAAGTTAATGTCCTGGCTACCCCAGGACAACAACTTGTTCTCCTCCATTTTATCCCGGAACTTCTCATCATAATTAAGCCATGACCAGCCATCATGTAGCTGCGACGCCTCTAGAATCGAGTCCGCGTATGATAACAACATCCCGTACTGTTCCGGATAGCGATGCCCCCATACACTCGCCAATCGTAAAAAAGCCCTTACCCAATTCACCACTGTCCTCGCCACCTTCCTGACTCTCCCAGCTTTCTCATCCTCTTTCTGTTTCTTCCTACTCTCACCTGAACACTTACGACCCTCCAATGACCTGAAAATGTCAATGTACCTTCTCTTTCTTATTCTCCGCCTCAGTTTTTTAGGCACACCTTCCCATAGCTCCGACAAAACTGTCACGGCAGCGGCCCCTACCCCCAAAACACGCGACTTTGCTCTATTCTCTTCTCCTCCAGATGAACTCGTGAACGAGCTAGAAGAAGCCGATGAGGATGAATCGGACCTGCGCCGCCACCTGCAGGTGTGTTTCCTCTTCTTAGAGGCCTTTCTAGACCGCCCCTCCTGATCCCCCCCCTCATCCCCCTCTCCAGCCTGTGCCCTATGCAACTCACCGGATCCTGGTGCCTCCGACAGCTCTTGCGATACCCGCTGCTGCTCCCCTGACGTCCTGCTGTCGACTGCTCGCATCTCTCCCCTTCCTCGATTCCACGTCCCCTCCAGGTGACCGCCGATGGCATCCGACACGTGCGGCTCACTACTTGATGCGCTGCTTTGCTGCATTCCTCCTGGCCCCACTCCCGACGCCGCTCAGAGAGACACCTGTGGAGACAAAAAAGGCAAAACCGCCGGGGGAACAACCGCAGGCCAAACTGCCTGCCAGGCCCCTGACCAATCCGCCCTCGAAGGGCCTTGCCCACCCCCCATCCATTGCTCCCAAACTTGCTGCCCCGTGGCTCCCGACCCCCCGGAACCCATTGCAAACCTGTTGCCCCCCGCCACCCCAACCGGCACCCCATACCCGGGCCAGTCAGCCCCTGCCCATGCCCCCCATCTACCTCGACCCGCCCCTTCTCCAGGATCCAGCCCCCTGATCTCCTGTCCCCGTCTTGTCCCACTCCTGGTCCCCCAGCCACACTGTGCTGCCCCCCCGTGCCAACCACGGCCCTACCCCCCCTCGCTGTTGCAGGACCCCTAGCCGATGGCCCCCCTGCCTCCCAGCTCCCCTCCCCACCCTTGCAGGCCCTCCTCGCCCCCTCACTACGGGCCCCACTGTTCCTGCCCCACTGGCGGCTCTTCTCTCTCCCGAGGGCCCTCATGCCGCCCCCTGCCCCCTACTTTACCCCTCCGGCTCCTGGAACTCTTCCCCGCCTTACCATTGTCCCTCCCAGGCCCCTTATTCATTTTCTTTTTCCCACCTGGCATCCTAAGGCCTAAAACCTCTTTATTTCTTTCTTTTTCTTTTTTTTTGTGTGGTTAATCTACTACCAACTACCGTATCCCTTATAATATCTTTCTTCCCTTTTCTTTATGTTATTTTAATTATTTATTTCGTTATTTTTGACTTAACCCCTTTAAGAGCCTCCTCTTTTCCAAAACCCCAACCATCTCCCCAGCAATTTAATACCCTTGCCTGCAAACGCTGCCTCCAAAACACTGCTGCAGAGCCTCTGGCAGATGTCCACTGCTCCCACCTCACCGCCGCTGCTACAGCTTCCGAGGGTCCGAATCGAGCCCAAACACAGACCCACTCCATCCGCACACCGTCCACCTTCCGCTCCCACGACCATGTGTTCAGCGAGCGTCCTCGCTGTCGCAGCACATGGCCGTTCCCTTAATTTGATTGGCCGCCCGCGCGCATCCCCACGGCCGAGCCAATCAATTCAAAGCACGCCGGCCTTACATCGGCCCCTTGGCCTCTCTCCCCCCCTTCCCCATCTCTTTTGCGGGCAGGGACCTGCGCCGGGCCGTACCGCCGGTTACCGGCGTCCTCCGGGACCCTGCCCGTGTCCTTCTCAGTGTCGTAGTTCTCTTTAAGATGGAGCAGTAGGATGACTAACCACACCTGCAGACCATAATGGTCTAGAACAGTGGTTCTCAAACCTGTCCTGGGGGGACCACCAGCTAGTTAGATTTTCAAGATATCCTCAATGAATGTACTTGAGAGACATGTGAATGGCTACTACCTCCATAATAAACAAATCCATCTCATGCATATTCATTGTGGATATTCTGAAAACCCATCTGGCTGGTGGTTCCCCCAGGACAGGTTTGTGAATCATCGATCTAGAAGATGTCAGTTTCATGAATCTACAGTGCATGCTCCAGTAATGTCTGAGGCACAACTGTGAGTTTTAGAGGCACTCCTTGTAATGGAAATTTTCAACCATTGTTTACAGCGGTGGTGCAGCAGAAAAAACATGTAAACTGAAGAAAAACAGACTGAGCCACTGAAAAAAGCTGGCTCAGCAGGTTAAACTCATCCTGTTGCTTCCACGTGCATACTTAATTTTCAGCTACACTGCAAAGCCAAGCAAGGTTGTTAGAGGATTATTGCTATGGTCAATATGTCAAAATCTGAATTATTCCCAATAGTCTCAGCTTTTGTTGTGCCAAGGTCATGTTTGGAATTTAAAGTGTCTTGAAGTGGATTTCAGTATTGAGATTGTTAAACTACATCGGGACCTCTTCAAGGCTAACTAGTATATCCTATAATTCAGAGGGTCAGGAAAGATTTAGAAGAGTAGATGGACCTCTTTGTGTCCTGGCTGGGTAGAGTTCATTTAATTAAAATGAATATTCTTCCCCATCTCCTTGCAGTGTCCCTTCAGCAGTGCTTTCTCAAGTTTCAAATGACACAAATAAATACCCTCTATTAAGCTTAATATACTTGGCATGGCAAATAATTGGGGTGAGAAATGGGAGGACATGCTACCTAATCCAAGGTTATACTGTTGGGCTTCTAGGCTTTTAGGGGAAAGGGAGTGAATTGTGTTTGGGTCCCAGCAGCATAGCTTCCCATGGAAAGACTCCAAACTGTAGATACAGATTTATATACACTCCTGTTTCTCCCTCCTACATCCCCTGAGTCCAGAAACATTTGTAGAAGTAATCCCATTTTGGCAGACATTGAGTGTTTGGAAATTTTTTAATGTTCCCCTCACTTCTCTCTCTCTGTTGACCCCTTTGAAGAATAATCCCTTGATAGTGGTCTGTTTCTTCCTGACCTACAAAAGCGGCATGACAAAGGTCTTTCACTTCTTGCATAGAGGAACGACCAGGACACATTTCTTTGTTTTTAGTGACCATAGTTTAATGAGAGTGGCATGGTGCAGGCTCAGGACAGGTCTAGCTCTAAGGATTTATCACAAAATTATAAGGGCTTCCTTCAGAAGATGTGGTGCAGAAAGTTAGCATAGCTTGATTTAAAAAGGACTAGACAAATTCCTGGAGGAAATATCTATAAACTATTATTGACCATGTTGTTTTGGGAAAGCCTTCACTTATTTCTGGGTATGAGCAATAAGGAAAAAATGTATTCCTTGGGGTCCTCCTGGGTGCTTGTGACCTGGATTGGCCACTCTTGGAGACAAGATGCTGGAATTCATGATCTTTGCTGTGACCCAATATGGCAATACTTATGTTCTCATGCCTATGTACAACTATGCTGTGGTGTCTATTACTCAGCTAATTTCTAATCCAGCTCCAGCAACTTGGGACCTACCCCCAGAGTGATCAGTTTATTAATGATCCTCCTGTGCAGGACAATATTGAAAGCTTTGCTGAAATTAAGATGAGCTACATCTAGCACCTGCCATGATCTAATTCCCCAGTTAAAAAAACTCCAATCAGATTTGTTTGGCAGAGTCTATCTCTGGTAAAACCATGCTGCCTCAGATCCTGCAACCAGGCAGGTTGATTCTCCATCAGTCACTGGGCAACAATTCAGCAGGGAATACCAAAAGGCCTTTGGCCTAGGTTTTTGCATGTTCATCTATAACAATTCTTTTCACTTTGGGTTGAACCTTCCAGTACTCAGATGTTGCTAGAACTTAAAGCACAAGCCCCAAGATGCCCACAAAACATTTAGCACTGGTTGCAAGTCGCTAGATAATAGGAGACTGGAGAAGTACTGAAAGGCGGTCTGACAATACCAGTGAATCAGGAAAAATGGCAACTTAGCAGATGAAATTGTAGTGAAGAATCAGACACTGATCAGAGCTAGCAGAACAGGTTCACAAATGGTTGGGAAGCTTATGAACCTGAAATACCCAAGCAGTCTCCTATCCAAGTACCAACCTGTCTGAGCCTTACTATGCTTGTGAGATCAGACAGACCCAGGCTGACTAAGCAAAACTGATAACAGAAGTAATAGCATTCCCAGGAATTCTCACAAGAAACCAAAGAAAGGACAAAACAGATGTGAGTTCTGAGGTTTAAATGGCTTCAGGAACCAATCAGAGCAAGTCACATCATCAGGCTGAGACTTGAGATGACTTAGAAGGGCACAAGAAAGCAGTGGCACCATTTTTAGATGAGGAGAGTGTCCTGGGATGTAAGTAGGTGACAGTACCCTCCCCCTATGGGATCCTCAGTACTCCTTGGACCATGTTTGGAAGGATACTAGGCATGAAATTGATGGAGAAAGTGGACAGCATGGATATCTGAGGCAAACAGCCAAACTCTCTGCTTGGGATCATATCCTTTCCAATAAGCCATGTAGTTTACCTTGCCCATAGAGTACCGGAAATCAACAATATTTTGATTTTCATATTCAGGTCTCTTGTTTACAATAGCGAGGGCTGGAAAAGAAATCCTTCCTGAAGATTTACGTGCTGCTATGATATTAGGGATACAGAAAGAATGAAGTAACCTGAGATGTACAGGCACCCTAATTTCTTGTACTACATAGGAACAAATGTACTTAGGACTGAGCTTGGTGAAGGCTATCTTAAGCCAAATATTTTTTGTGGACAACCACACTCTATCTCCTATGTTGCATTCAAGAGATTCAGCCACTTGCTTCTGTCTCCTTGTGGTTGAATGCAAGGTATTCTGAACAACCAGCCAAATTTTCTCCATTTGGTGGACAGTCACATCAGAAGGGATGAGACTGGGAAGGAAGGCCTTGGGGTGCCTACCATAAACACAGTAGAAAGGAGTAGAGTTTGTGGATGTGTGTGTGGTATTGTGAGCAAATTCTACCTATGGAAGCAAGTCTTTCCAATTTTCTTGATGGTCCAAGCAGGGCCGTACCGAGTGAAGATCGCGCCCTGTGTGACTTGCACATCAGGCACGCACCCCCCCGTCCCCCGCCGCGGGAGGGAAGAGGCGCACCCGATGTGCAAGTTGCCGGCATGCTAAGCAGATCTGTCGGAAAGATCTGCTTAGCATGCCGGGAGAAGGCTTAGGGGTGCATTTTAGCTGTCCTGCCATTGTCTGCCGCCGCTGAGAGAAGAAAAAGTGGCGGTGGCAGGCAATGGAAGACAGCTAAAATGCGCCCCTTAAGCGTTTGCGCCCTATGCAGCCGCACTGCTCGCACAGGGCTAGGTACAGGCCTGCGTCCAAGAGGTCGTAGTACAAAAATTGTTCTAATACATGATTGGTTCTCTCGATTTGTCCATTTAACTGGCAGTGGTATGCTAAGGAATAAGTCAATTTCATCCCTAATTGCTTACAAAGCACCCTCTAAAACTTGGAGATGAATTGGGTTCTCCTATCACACACAATGTTTTCCAGTGGAAGATGTGTTTCATGAAGGGTATAGTTAATATGGTGATGAGGGGAACTTTGTCAAGGGTAAAATGAGCTACTTTACTATCCATCCACCACTTTGCAGATAGCTATTATCTTTGGAAGGTGGTAGATCTACATGTAAATCCATGGAAACGTGAGACAGTGGATATGAGAGTACAGGTAGAAGTAACCCAGGTGGTGCAGAATGAGGGGTTTTGACTTGGGCACAGATTACATAAGAAGAGACATATTCTTAGATATCTTTTTGCATAAAAAACTATCATACAGATCAACTGAATAAAAACATTTTTATAGACACCTGGGTGTCCTACTTGTTTTTTATTACATGTCTCAGTTAAAACAAACTGGCATAAGGTTTCAAGGATATAGAAGCAATTGATAGGAATGTTACTAGATGCAGAATTCTCAGCTTGGAATAGCTTGGTAGTTAATGTTTCTACACTAACTAATTTTTTTAAAAAAAGGACTTGGGCCCATTTGATGTTACAATTATTAAATTTTATTTACTCCCAAATTAGATGGTATTCCTATGGTGGTACTGTGAGAGTGATATGCTTTCACCAATTTACAGAACAAATGATGTAATAAATTCTGTCAAAATGTACAAAACATTTAGTCCTATGTTTAAAGTTTAATAAAATTTTGTTAAAAACCTAAAATTTTACCCAACAATCTCATTCGCTTACTTCAGAAAACCATACCTCTAAGGGCAAAGCAAACTTTGGTGCTGTGAAGTAATCACTAATTAGCCATCTAAACGATTAGAACAGTTTTTAATACCGTCTTTTGTTTCCTATTTTCGTCCTTCCAGGAAATTGTTTTCTTACAACAGTAAGTATTCTCTAAGATAAGAATCCCCCACAACTTCCTTTTAATCCTTCTGAAAATTCCTTTTTAAAGAAGTTGAAAAGCAGAACTTAGAACTTCTACATAAGCAGAGGTCTGAGTGTCCAAACAAAAATACAACCCTGATTACATGAATTGTACTTATATTTGAGCTCAAATATATTTGTCAGTTCCCAGTATTATATATATATATATATATATATATATATATATATATATATATAGCTACTTGTCAGTCAGGAGTCTTTCTTTGTTGGGGCCCAGGTCGGTTCAGTCAGCCTCTTCTGGGCACAGGATCTCTGGATTTTTTCTTGCTTGTGTCTTCTGGAAATTATCGTTTCTATTTCTTAGTTTTTATTAATTATTTTTAATTCACCCATCTTTCCAATTCCAGTTAAACCCTATTTTCCCACCTCACAATAGTGCACACCCATTAAAAATGGATCAATTTTGCAAGCTTGCTAGGATTTTAAAAATCCTTCCTTAAAATTTTGGCCTTTTTTTCCCCACATTCAACTACTTTTAGCCCTCAATCACAACTCACTCAAACCTTCACTCATCCTCATTTAATCTATCATCTTTTACACTGGTACTCACAACCAAAACAAAAAAACCCTAAACCTTTAGTCAGAAATGAGCTGCAGCATTAGAATTTAAACCCCAAAACTTGGGCACTGACAGCAAAGCCCAAAGTACTGTTGCTTTTCTCATTTTCAGACTTCCTTCACCAAGCACAAACACACCAAAGCTCACAGAAAAAAAAAAATTCTTTAGCCACAAGAGCCTCACTTACCAAGGCCCTCATTCACAAATGCGGGTTGCAGGGCTGCACGTCCTGGTGGGACATGCATCCCTGCAATCTGCCTAGACTCTATTCCCCCACGGCTCTCCCTATACGTCCTGTGCTTCAGGACGGGGAGAGCCGGCGGGGGGCGGGAGGGGTTGGAGCGAGAGCAGGTCACCTGGCAATATGTACAGGGCCGATTCAGGTCACGGCCCTGTACGTCCTGCTGGGCCTGCTGGGACGGGCTGCTTATAGCACCACAGAGGTGGTATAAGCAGCACAATTTGCCAGATCGGGGCAGGAGAGCCACCCCCGGAGCTGGGGTTAGGTGCAGGGGGGTCTCCGCCATCCGATCCAGGACCCGGGAGGCAAGTCGTGGGTTGGGCGGCGGGGATTTAGGGGGCTGGAGCTGTGGATACCTGGGGTGCCTGTGGGACATCACCACAGGCAGAAGGGCATGCTGGACTATCCACAGGCTTGATTTTGGCATCCACGGGAATGTTTTGTTCCCGCGGACCAGAATCGGGTCCTAACACTCCGTCTTTAGCGGGGCTGTCCCCCTCCCGGAATGGGGCTCCAAGTGTTCTAGGAGAATGACTAGGGTTTTCTTTAAACTCAACCCTCCATTGACACATTCTTTAAGCTGATTGTCACCATACATGGAATTCCACTCCCTTAAAACAAATTGCAGAAATAAAAAAAAGTAACTCTGTTTTCTTAACAGCAGTTTTTAGCAAAGTAATTAATCTTCCACATTTCTCCAGACTTTAAACTCTTACAGCTTTCTCAAACTCTCAAGCCAGGCACCTAACTTATTAACATTTAAAATAACAAGAAAACATGGAAAAAATAAATTCCCCGCTTTTACAGCTTTTCCTCTTACTCAAGAAAGCTTTTTCTAAATGGAAACAGAGTTCTTCATAGTCCTTGGTAACAAGAGAAACAGCCACTGCAGCACCTACAGCCCAACTACCAAAAACCCCAAACCCTCCATTTCACACACATTCATTCAAAACACATTCTCCTTCACTCAAAACCATTCAAAACATCCCAAATTTTCCACCATTCACACTCCCAGAGACCTCTGTCATCACACTTCCCTGCACATGACCGCTCAGCTGAGCATTGAACCCCCAACTTTCTCTCAACTCAAACTCACCTACATTCTAAACTTCCAGAGAAAAAGTGTACTCACAAACCAAAACAAAAGAAAAGAAACTTTATTCACAACCTTCCCGCTTGACCCATGCCCTGTGTCATGGATCAAGTGCACAAATGATGAACTAGCTGAAAATATTCAATACATAGTTAACCAATCACTTACACAAGGCATCATGCCTGATGCCTTAAAGCTCACAACGCTTCGCCCTATAATAAAAAATAGTGAACTCGACTCAAAAGACCCAAATTCATACAGACCCATAGCCAGCATTCCATTTATTGCCAAAATAATAGAAAAAACAATTCAACTACAATTACAAGAGCACATTGATGAGCACAAACCCCTTGACTCACACCAGTTTGGATTCCGCTCCTTCCATGGAGTGGAAACCCTCTTAATTACACTGATGGATTTCCTCATCAGAGGTACAGATGACAACAGCCAAGGCTTCCTACTCCTTTTTATAGATATTTCTGCCGCATTTGACAACATCAACCACCTCACACTGATCAATAGACTAGAAAACATGGGAATAGGAGGGACTGTTCTCAAATGGTTCAAATTATACATCACAAACAGACTAGTACGTGTTCAAATAGGCCAAGACGCATCAGAAACATTCCCCCAAGGACAGGGAATACCCCAAGGATCAGCCCTTTCCGCCCTCCTCTTCAACTTGTACTTGCAACCCATTACAAGCATATTTAAAAAACACAAGATTAACCATTTTATCTACGCCGACGACATCATGCTCGCTATCCCCATAAACACCAACAACCCCACATATGACAGCCTATCCGAATGCATGACTGAGGCCACCTCTTGGATGGAAACCAACTACCTCAGCATCAACCTTAAAAAAACTGAAGCAATGTTCGTAACAAGAAAACCTGTTACTGACGACACTTACCCAACAACAATCACAATCAACAAAACAACCATACCTGTTAGAAAAGAGGTAAAATACCTAGGAGTAGTAATAGACTACACACTCACCATGTTACCTCACATAAAACAGACAGTAAGAACCATATTCTACAAACTTAAAACTATACAACACCTAAGGCCTCTCCTTGACACACATGACTTTAGATCTGTAGTCAGTACACTCATCACCCCACACTTCGACTATTGTAATAGTCTCCTAATTGGCCTTCCGCAAAAAAACACATATCTGTTACAAAGAGCCCAGAACATCTGTGCCAAGGTAATTGCTAAAGCTCGTCTAACAGACCATGTAACCCCAATACTGCTGGAATTACACTGGCTTCCTATAAATAGCCGAATCAGATATAAAATTCTCCTAACAACTTTCAAACTCCTAAACGACATCGCCCCCTCACACCTGTCCACACTACTGCACGTTCCATCTGAATCAAGAACACGCCGACAAAACGCAGCCCACTCCCTCAACATACCAAAAACCTTCAGGAAGACAAAGAAAAACACAAGCTCCAGAGCTTTCACATTTGCTGCCCCCACGCTCTGGAACGATCTCCCAACAACCCTTCGCATGATAAAAGATCTTCCTCAATTCAGGAAAGAACTCAAAACATACCTATTCTCTGAGCATTTTGAAATCTCCTACCCCCGAAGACCAACCCCACAACAACCACAGACACACTCCCACAAAACTCCTGAAATCACAATTAACTAACCCAGACAGACCTCCGCCACACACACACCTGACTTACGATGAAAAGGAAATAAATTCCAATAACCACACATGCCAATGTCTATTATACCCTGTAACACATTGTTTAGAGCCTTTTGTTAATAGCCAATGTAAATAGTTTTGACAGATGTATGCATTATTACCTGTACAAAGTTAGAATTACTGTTCAATGTAAATGTATACAGAAGTATACAAAATTGTTAACTGTTCCATGTAAACCACCCTTGATCTCTGGAAGGGGCGGTATAGAAGAAAATAGATAAATAAATAAATAAAAATAAAATCAGAAATGAGCTGCAGCACTAAAATTAAAAACCCAAACCCTGGACACTGACAGCAAAGACCAAAGTACTTTTGCTTTTCTCACTTTTAGACTTCCTTCACCAAGCACAAACACATCAAAGCTCACAAAAAAAAAAATCCGTAAGCCAAAAGAACCTCACTCACCAAGTGTTCTAAGAGAATGACTAGGGTTTTCTTTAAACTCAACCCTCCAGTGACACAGCCTTTAAGCTGAGTATCACTATACATGGAATTCCACTCCCTTAAAGCAAATTGCGGAAATAAAACAAACAACTGTTTTCTTAACAGCAGTTTTTAGCCAAGTAATTAAACTTCCATATTTCTCCAGACCCCTAAACTGTTACAACTTTCTCAAACTCTAAAGCCAGACACCTAATCTGTTAACATTTAAAGTAGCAGGCAAACAAGGAAAAAGAAAATAAATTCCCCACTTTTACAGCTTTTATTTATTACTCAAGAAAACGTTTTCTAAAAGGAAATAGAGTTCCTCATAGCCCTTGGTAACAAGAGAAACAGCCACTGCAGCACCTACAGCCCAACTACAAACCCCCCCCCCCCCAACCCTCCATTTCACACACATTCATTCAAAACATATTCTCCTTCACTCAAAACCATTGAAAACATCCCAATATTTTCACCATTCACACTCCAAAAAGCATTTGTAAGAACACTTTTTCTCTGGAAGTTTAGAATGTAGGTGAGTTTGAGTTGAGAGAAAGTTGGGGGTTCAATGCTCAGCTGAGCGGTCATGTGCTGGGAAGTGTGATGACAGAGGTCTCTGGGAGTGTGAATGGTGGAAAATTTGGGATGTTTTGAATGGTTTTGAGTGAAGGAGAATGTGTTTTGAATGAATGTGTGTGAAATGGAGGGTTTGGGGTTTTTGGTAGTTGGGCTGTAGGTGCTGCAGTGGCTGTTTCTCTTGTTACCAAGGACTGTGAAGAACTCTGTTTCCATTTAGAAAAAGCTTTCTTGAGTAAGAGGAAAACTGCTCCATTACTAAGCCCTCCTCCCACTTGAATCACCTTGCTACAAGCTCCCAGGAGAGACTCCTCCACTGCCCTTACATCCAGGTACTTTCTGGTAAGAAACCTTTACATTTTACAATTAATATAACCTCTCTAGAGTCTTCCCATCTAAATTTTATTAGTTTTACACAAAACCGAGGATCTGGTGACTCCCCCCCCAAAGCCTCAGGAACTCAGCTCCCCCATCTTACAAATGCCACATATTGCAGCAAAAAAGAGCTTTTTAAAATTTATAAAAATATCTTGTAGGGTCTTAGCCCTAGCTCACCTCTCCAGACTGCTGTTGCCATTAAACTCCCCCCCCCCCAATACACATTACCGATTTTGGCCATTCAAAGGCATCTGGCCCCCTTTAAGGCAGGCTCTGCCTCCTTCCAAGGGTCCTAAACAGGCCTCCAAAACATCTCAGCCACCCGCTCACATGGGGCCTAAGACCCCCGTCTTTCTGGGCCAACCAGTTCAAACCCAAGTGCTCATGTTGCCCCTCAAACACTGTGGCCAGCCGGAGGATTAGAGTTGGAATTTCTAAAACAATATAAAAATTAAAAAAATCTACTGTAGAGCTGGAGTGGCAATACTTATGGGATAAGGTGGAAAAGCTTTAGCTGTAGATATACGAGACTGATAATGCAACAAAATTTTGAGTGGGCAAGCTGCTCATGCTTCTTGCTACACTGAAGGGAGTAAGTATAGTAAGCTCCTAGCTAATTATCTTAAGGCCAAAAGATTGTGGGCTAAAATAGCAGCAAACAAAATTTGGGACCAGTGTGTGGTTATACAGGACTCTGAGATTACAAAACAATATTGATTATTCTATGATAATTTATATAGGTAGGAAAACTAAATATATGTAGTAAAAATGATGAGTACTTAGCAAAGTTATAGAGGCTTAAAGTCATTAATGGTCAAAGGGGATGTTCAATGCCCCTATAGATTGTCAGGAAATAAGAGAAGCGCTGATGATGTTGGCAAGCGACATGCTCCTGGCCAGATAGATATACACCAGAATTTTACAGAGCTTTTATGGACCTGCTGGTGCCTAAGTTAAAGCATTTATACAATACCTTTATTAAGGATGGTAGTAGCTCTGCAGCTTTACAGAAATTCTGCTGGTGATTTTGCTGAAGGCTGGGAGACATGCCATTCTTTTGGAGAACTATAGGCCCATTTATTTTGTTGAATTCTGATTACAAAAATGTTAATAAATTCTTAGCTGGTAGAGTTGAACAGGTCTTTAGCAGTCTTATTCATAAAGATCAAGTAGGGTTTATGAAAGGCAGGTTAATAGCAGCTAATAGGAGGCTGCTGTTGCATCTTATGGCTTGCCTGGTGTCTTGGAGAGAGCCTGTAGTGGCTCTCTCACTGGGCCTATAGAATGCATTTGATTGGGTAGAACGGACCTATCTCAGAACTTCTCAACCCAGTCCTTGGGGCACCCTTAGGCCAACTGGGTTTTCAGGATTCTCTCAATGAATATGCATGAGGCAGATTTGCATATGATGAAGGCAGTATATGTAAATCTATCTCATGCATATTCATTGTGGGAATCTTTAAAACCCAACTGGCCTGTGTGTCCTGAGGACTGGATTGGGAACCTCTGAAAATGTTAAGAGTGGTTCCAGTTTTGCAGATTTGATCACATTAGGAATCACCACTCAGGAAAAGGATATAGGCATCATTGTGGATAATATGTTGAAACCTTTTGCCCAGTGTGCAGCCAAGAAATCAAATAGAATGCAAGGAATCATAAGGAAGTGAATGGAGAAAAAAACAAGGATATTCTATTGCCCCTGTTTCACTCCATGGTGCGACTGCACCTTGAATATTGTGTGCAGTTCTGGTTGCTATAGCTTAAAAAAGATATAATGGAATTAGAAAAGTTACAGAGAAGAGCAATCAAAATGATAAAAGGGATGGAAGGGTACCCTTATGCGGAAAGGCTTAAAAGGTTAGGGCTCTTCAACTTGGAAAAAAGACAGCTGAGAGGAGATATGATAGAAGTCTATAAAATAATAAACCGAATGGAAGGGGTAAACGTAGATTGGTTGTTTACGTCTTCAAAAAGTAGAAAGACTAGGGAACATGCAATGAAGTTACAAAGACTAATCAGAGAAAACATTTTTTCATTCATTGTGTAATCAAACATTGGAATTCGTTGCCAAAAATCTATTAAAAGCTGTTGGTGTAACTGGATTTAACAGAGGTTTGGACAAGTTCCTGGAGAAAAGATCCATAAATCATTATTAAATAAGACCAGGGAAATCTACTGCTTACCCCAGGGATAAGCAGTATCGAATCTGTATACCTTTTTAGGAACCTGATAGGTATTTGTGACCTGGATTGAAGGATCTGAAGCAAATTACCCTCCATGTATTACCAAAGGAAGATTGTGACAAACAAATTTGATTGATTTGTTTAGGTGACCAGAAAACTGGATTAAGGGCATGAAATGGATGTGATCTACTTGGATTTCATCAAAGCATTTGATACTGTTTCTTGTGTTTTTGTTGTTAAGTGCTGTTGAGTCGGTGTCGACTCATGGCGACCCTCTGGATAGTTGTAAACTGTGTTTGATCTTCAGTCAGGTGGTTCATTATTGGCAGAATGGCACCCGTAACTGCTGTTATTGTATTGATCCATCTCATTGCTGGCCTTCCTCTTTTGTGTTGACCTTCTACCATGCCAAGCATGATGTATTTTTCTAATGATCTCTCTCTTCGCATGATGTGTCCAAAGTATGAAAGTCGAAGTCTTGTCATCTGAGCTTCTAAAGAAATCTTAGATTTGATCTCCTCTAATACTGACTGGTTTGTTCTTCGGGCAGTCTATGGTATGCACAGTATTCATCACCAGCACCATAATTCAAAGGTATCAGTTTTCCTCCTATTCCTTATTGGAGGCTTATGACTAAACTGAGTAGCCTAATGATGAGTCATGAGATGGTGAAATGAATCAGAAATTGGTTGACTGATAGATGATAGAGAGTGGTGATAAATAGAAATTATTCAGAAAAAAGTGAGTAATGGAGTGCCTCAGGGATTGGTTCTGGGACCAATACTGTTCAATGTCTTCATGAGTGCTATTGCTGAAGAGTTAAAAGGAAATGTTTGCCTTTTCAAGGGTAACATGAAGATTTGCAACAGAATGCATACTTCAGAGGGAATAGATAACATGAGGAAAAATCGACAAAAAATTAGAAGAATGATCTAAGATGTGAAATGGCATTTTAGAAAGGGCATTCAAGTGCAGTCAGGGACATCCAAGGCCGAACATGCAGAAAAATGCCGATGACTTTTATGTTTCATCCTGATTTCAGAAACATAGACACCCCAACATGGACACCCGCTGATGTCCATATGGATATCCCTGCTATGAAACTGTAGGTCAGGGATATCCATCTCATGCAAAGTTGCATACAGGGACACCAGCTGGCATGGCAAAATGTAAACATGAGCCCACATTGGGTGGCAGTGTTCATTGACAACATAGACATTATAGGAAGAATGATGGAACCTCCTTCTCCATACCCTTTGCTTGTTTGGCTGATAAAACCAGCACTTTTCTGATGCCTATTTGTACCTGGAGCAGGTATAAACTGTGATGCAGTTTGGGATATCTAGGGTGATACTGAAATTGGGTGAGGATGTCCTTGTTCATGGGAACACCCTGGACATGCCTACACCATGCCCTCATTTTGCCTTGGATATCCTCCCACTAGTGACATCTATAGAATTGGCTTCTAAACTGACTCTGGGGATATCTCCATGCTTCAGATGTCTCTACACCAGTTTTCAGATGTCCAAAGCATGAATAAGGCTTCAAAAATAACCCCCTTAATTTGAAGAAGTTCAGAATGATTCACTTGGGATGCAGAAATCCAAAGGAGCTATATGCTATATGTTAAAGGAACACTTAGAAGGAGGTATTAATGCTCATGTACAAGTCATTGGTGAGACCTCACTTGGAGTATTGTGTTTAGTTTTGGGGACTGCGCCTCACAAAGAATATTAAAGTATTGAAATGGTTCAGAGGAAGATGATCAAAATGATATGGGGCCTGTGCTAGAAGACGTATGAGGAGAGACTTGATCTAACTGCGTATACCCTGGAGGATAAGAGGGACAGAGAAGATATGATACAGATGCTTAAATAGCTAGAGAATTAATGAAAAAAACAAAACTTTTTCAAGGAGGAAACAAAATGAAGCTGCAAGGAGGTAAACTCAAAAGTAACACCAGGAAACACTTTTTCATGGAAAGGGTTGTGAATACCTTCTCAGTGGAGTTGGTGGGGGCAAAAACAATGTATGTTGCTGTACATCATATTTTATTATGCTGGAAAGATAAAACAAAATTAATAGTGCATTTTTGGTAGCATGCTATCATTCAGTAGAGCAAAAATAAAGCAGTTGCAGCATAGAAACATAATCAAGTGAGTTGCCACGTCCTATTTTGATGGCCTTTTGAATCATATTTACAGAAGATGTGAAAAAACAGTTGTGGACTTCTCGAGTCTAATGTGCTTCTGGACTCTGTGGCACTGCATGGTGAGATATGAGGGTAAATGGAGACTGGGTGAGGTTTCTTTTATTTTATTGTTTGTATGGTTATATAAAATGATAAAGAGATGGAACTAAAAAATAAAATTAAATTGGTGGTCAGGAGGTCCCCACCCCATGGCATTACCAGGGAATCAGGGCACCCCACAAATAAGCACCTCTTTCCTACACATTCCCCTGTCTTTGCCTTCCTGACTACTTTGCTAGCTTCTCTATGTTTTTCCAAATATAGATGCCCAGATGGGAGTGAGTAGGAATCTCTCCCATACATGGCCCACTAGACCACCAGGTGGCTTAGAGGTGTGGGAGGAGGAAATCGGGTTCAGGGGATAAGAGGTCTTAGGGGTTGGGACTTTAATTGGGCCTTTTTGGGGCAGAGAACAATGGAACCATGTGTGGGGAGGGGGTACTTATTTGGAAGGGGTACATCTGGATATCCTCCTGTGCCGAATATCAGGGTTCAACACTGATTGGTGGTGCTATCTGGAAAATAGCGATATTCAGCCACAATCCAGATAGCAAACTGCAGAAAGTTAGGCCTACTGTTTTTGTGACTTAACTTTATGTGTTTTGTTATCTGAATAACGGACTGAATATTGCTGCTGTTTAACGGAAGGAACTGTCCTCACCCCTTCCATAGACTATCCAGATAGTGCCGCTGAATCTTCCTCTCAGGGGCACGTATCCGGGTAACAGGCTCTGCTAACCAGATAATCAGTGCCTGTGAATATATTGGTCCCGAAAATTTTACAGTGATTGAATCACACATGTTAACTTTTACACATTTATCTTCTTCCACTGTACAGCGATACAGGTATGTAAATTGAATCAGTAGGATTCATTTCTCCTGCTGAGCTACATGATTTACACTCTAAGGCTCAGATTTAAGTTTTGGACTAATTAAAGTAAAATAAATGCTCAAAAGCCTCCAAGTTAGTGTTTGCACGGTTTTGAAATAGTACATCTTTTCCCCCATGATTTCATTTTTTTAAATTTCTTGAAGAAGAAAAAATACATGGATACAGTTGTAGAAGAAATACCTTATACAGAAAATCTCTGTGGGGCTACTGGTCGATTCTTCAGTATAGCATTTTCAGGCAAACCTTTCAAAATGTTTTCTGCAGAAAGTTTTGCTGTACAGTGAATTTTTTTCTGTGAGATATTTTTTCTTTTTCTGAAGGTGCATGAAAAGAAATATTTCTGTTCAAGATTTGCTGTTTCAAAATTGATTTGGCCCCATAAACGAGCACTATAAATCTACAAAACTGAAACAGCAGATCTGAAGCTTTTTAAGTGGGGACAGTCCTGCCAAGACTCTCAGCAGATTTGAACATTAAATTACAGGTGTAGCATAATGTGACATTAGTAACGATAAGAAGTTACTTAAAGTAGCAACAACTATTCTATGTTCTTTTTACAGTAAAATAAAAACAAAAATAAAATAAAATCTGTAGCACACTTAGAAACCAATTTTAGAAAGGACTTGGAGATGGAAAGTGAGAAGTCCAGGTCAGAATGTGGAAAATTCCCACATTGCTTTACCAAAAACTCTGCCAAGCACAGAGCCTCTTGTAAAAGAGGTACAGGAGGGGAACCAGATGTCAGGGGTTGGGGATTGGAAGAGGGATCATTGTCAGGGGGGGGGGGAAGGGGGGGAGGGGTGACAGACCTCTGCAATTACACTTAGAAGCTATTGCTCATTCATACCTAGGGACAGGTATAAATGCTAACATGCAGTTTATTGAATATCCAAGTGAATTCCTTTTGTAAAATGAGGAATCCATGTTGATATGTTAGGCCCACCCAAGCCATTCTCTCTCCCTGTCCCACCCTTCCCCCAGTCAGTATCACTACATTTAAATTACCCCCTTTCTAAAACAGTATTTACACGTGTATGCCAATGTATTTACATGCAGTGATACTTGTAAAACAACCTTCTTAATGGTATTGACCAAATTACACTGGGTCAACAAATTTTTACAAAAGTCATGTTACTAAAATAAAAATAGTCATTTCTTACCAATTTTTATATGCTGAACACGAATATGACAGGGCTCCAGTTTTTTTGTAATCTACAAGAATTAATGTTTACATCATAAAATGTATGTCAATAGTAAATATAATAGGCCTTTGGTTAATACCTGTAAAAAAACAAGTCATAGACTACTTCTTAGATTTTTTCGCCTGTCTCCTGTACAGCTGTTCGGGAGCTTCTCTGGGGAGTGTCCAGCAGTAGTCAGCCAGCATTGTAGTGGACCATTTTCCCTGGTATCTTTGCTCCATCGTTGCGATATCCTGGTGACAACGTTCGCCCTGTTCATCACTAACCATACCACAGTTGTCAGGAAAGAAATCGAGATGGGAATCAAGGAAATCGGTCTTTAGAGACATGTTGCAGCCAAGTTTCTGATACTGCATCAGCATATCTTCTACTAGTTCCTTGTAGTTTTCTGCCCTAACATTCCCGAGAAAGTTTGTTGACACCAGGCGAAAAGCATTCCATGCTTGTTTCGCATCACCCTGCAGTACGTTGTTGAACTGGTCATCTTTGAAGAGCTCACGAATCTGAGGACCCACAAAAACTCCCTCTTTAAACTTTGCTTTGCTGAGTAGAGGGAATTTTTCATGCAGGTATCGGAAAGCTGGCGAAGTGCGGTCCATGGCTTTCACGAAGGCTTTCATCAAACCTAGTTTGATGTGAAGGGGTGGTAGCAGGATTTTGTGAGCCTCAACAAGAGCTGGGTGCTGGATATACTTCTCTCCAACTGTTACATTTTGTCTGCGATTCCATTCCTTCCGCAAGTAGTGCCAATCCCTTGCTCGGCTATCCCACTCACATAAGAAATACATGTATTTTATATATCCCTGCTGCAGTCCCATTAAAAGGGCAACTACCTTCAAGTCACCACAGAGGTGCCAGCTGTACTTGTTATAGTTAATGGAAGTCAGTAGATGCTTTAAGTTATCGTATGTCTCTTTCATGTGGACGGCATGAGCTACTGGAATAGATGGAAGACGGTTTCCATTGTTCAAAAGCACAGCCTTCAGACTCAGTTTCGAAGAGTCTATAAATAGTCTCCAGTCTTGTGGGTCATGAGTGATTTTTAAGGCATTCATGAGGCTTTCAATATCAGAACAGAATCAGATTCCTTTCCGACTGCGTATAGTACACTGCTGACGTCAGATGGCTTCAGCAGCCGTCTGGCAGTAGTATTGTATTGCATCAGAAAATGATGCAATCTACTATGGATGATGTGTGCATGCAATATTATATCATTCAAGGCTTATTTGGGATGTTGTTGATGTCCTACTGGATAAATTTACACGGTGAAACGTCAAAAATGAACTACATGCAATATCTTCAAAACGAGAGCCAATAAATTTTTTTTAATGTTATATTCATGTTCAGCTCACCAAGATACTACAGATTAGGGCCTTTTAAAGTCAGTAACGATTTCAATGTTGACCAGTGTTTTAAGACCATCCTGATTATCTTTTAGTCATGCTACTACGATTCTTCTGGGTCCTGACCTCCATGCTTTTCCTGCTCACCCACTGGGCACAAGGAGAATGTGGGCTGGTGATATTCCACTAACTCTTCCTTTGCCTGAGCTCAGTGAGATGCTGTTGAGTCTTCCTCTGACTAGGCCCAATGTTAACTTTTCCATTGTTTGGATCTAGTCAGGACTGGCTCGACCGTTAGGCAAGACTAGATAGTCACCTAGGGCAGTAGCAGCTTTTCAGGGGTGGCAAAGAGCAGCAACAGTCAGAGAAAAAATCCTGACACCCAGGCGAACTCAGAGTCATCAGTACATCCATTCATCTGTATGATGTCCAATTATGCATCTTGGACTGTTGTGGTGGTGTTTTGATGATCATGAATGTTAAGTTTAATTAGCAAAATCTCAGGGGAGGAGTGAATGCATAAGGTAAAGGTTTGTTTAGGGTACCCAATACCCTTGACCGGCCCTGGACCCTGTGGGACACTGCTGATTCTTCTTCTGCCTGGGCCTAGCAGGGTATCGCAGTTCTTTTCCACTTTGCTGTGATTAAAAGACAAGGTTGTTTTTTTGAACATGCATTCCCTTGCCCACAGAAGTCCTTGTCTTCTAATTAGATGTATATGGTGGGTTTTCCACACAAAGAAAGGGGCATATGAATTAAACCTTTATTCCCATGGAAACAAAAAGGCAATACCTCTAAGGTAAGTCCGGTTGTTGTTTATAGGACACAGAACCCTATGCATGCTCTCCAAGCACTCTTTGGTTAGAGCAGGAGCTTGAGAAGCAGGCAAATAGGGTTCAAATCCCGCTTAAACTAGAGATGCTCCTTGTGACCTTGGGCATGTCAAATCACCTTCCATTGCCTCAGGTACAACTTAGATCATAAACCCCCTGGAGAAGCGAAATACTATTGTACCTGAAATTAACTCATCTTGGATTTAGAAAGGTTCATAATTAAATTCAGGCCAATCTTCTTTATACTGTATACACAGATTCCCTTTTCTTACAGCTGCAAGAAAAGTCAGGAACAGTGACATCACAGAGTAACAGATAGTATGGGTAACAGGAACAAAAATATATCATACTTATACATCCTAAAACAGAAGACAGATCTTTTCTCTGTTATCATTTTTGTCTATATCTACTGTTGATATCACAATATTCAAGAATAGGCAGTCTAGGACAGCGATGGCGAACCTATGGCACGCGAAGGCCTTGCAGCTGGCACGCGGGAAGGTCCGCAATCAAAATATGCGGCATTAAAAAAAATAAAAATAAAAAGCTGCCGCTGCCGGGGCCGGGGCCGCCGCGGCAGAATCGAGTGTGCCGCGGGGCCCCCCCGCCCAGCAGAGCCTGCCCTCCGTCCTCGGTATCACCTTCTCTCAGCTGCCTCTAGTCAAACGCGCCTGCTTTCAGAGCGCGAGTGGAGTTTCTTCCTCGCTGCTCTGTTATGCCCGCGGGGGCTGATGGGAAGTTCCCATCAGCCCCCGCGGGCTTAACAGAGCAGCGAGGGAGAAACTTCCCTCGTGCTCTGAAAGCCGGCGCGTGTGACTGGAGGCAGCTGAGAGAGGTGATACCGGGGACGGAGGGCAGGCTCTGCTGGGTGGGGGGGCCCCGCGGCACACTCGATTCTGCCGCGGCGGCCCCGGCCCCGGCAGCGACAGCTTTCTTTGTAAAAAAATTTTCGCTGGGGGGGGGGTTAGGAGTGGTAATGGCTGGGGGGGGGGTTAGGACTGGTGATGGGCTGGGGGGGGTTAGGAGTGGAAATGGCTTTGGGCTGTTGGGGGTTTAGGACTGGTGATGGGCTGGGGGGGGAAACGACAGGAAATGGGCTGATGGGGGGTTAGGAGTGGTAATGGCTGGGGGGGGTTAGGACTGGTGATGGGCTGGGGGGGTTAGGAGTGGTAATGGCTGTGGGCTGTTGGGGGGTTAGGACTGGTGATGGGCTGGGGGGGGGCTAGGACAGGAAATGGGCTGATGGGGGGGTTAGGAGTGGTGATGGGCTGGGGGGGTTATGAGTGGTAATGGGCTGGGGGGGGTTAGTAGTGGTAATGGCTGTGGGCTGTGGGGGGGTTAGAACTGGTGAGGCGCTGGTGGGGTTAGGAGTGGTAATGGCTGTGGGCTGTTGGGGGGGCTAGGACTGGTACTGGGCTATGGGGGGCTAGGACAGGAAATGGGCTGATGGGGGGGTTAGGAGTGGTGATGGGCTGGGGGAGGTTAGGAGTGGCGACGGCCAATGGGGGGGCAATGGGCTATGGGGGAGCTAAGTCTATATGGGCTGATGGGATTAGGACTGGAAGTGGGTTGATGGGGGCTTAGGACTGGTAATGGGCTATGGGGGGCTAGGACAGGAAATGGGCTGATGGAGAGGGGTTAGGACTTGAGGTGGGCTGTTGGGTGGGGTTAGGACTGGTAATGGGCTATGGGGGGCTAGGACAGGAAATGGGCTGATGGGGAGGGGTTAGGACTTGAGGTGGGCTGTTGGGGTTAGGACTGGCAATGGGCTATGGGGGGGTTAAGACTGGTAATGGGCTGTTGGCTGATGGGGGCTGTCTGGTAATGGGCTATGGGGGGTTAGGACTGATAATGGACTATGGGGGGGCTAGGACAGGAAATGGGCTGATGGGGAGGTTATAGGACTTGAGGTGGGCTGATGGGGTTAGGACTGGTAATGGACTGTGGGCTGATGGGGGGGTTAGGACTGGCAATGGGCTATGGGGGGCTGACTGGAAATGGGTTAATGGGGGTTAGGACTGGAAGTGGGCTGATGGGGGGGTTAGGACTGGAAGTGGGCTGATGGGGGTTAGGACTGGTAATGGGTTATAGGGGGGGCTTAAACTGAAAATGGGGTGATGGGGGGTTAGGACTGGAAGTGGGTTGATGAGGGGGGGCTAGGACTGGTATTGGGTTGGGGGGTTTCTAGGACTGGAAATGGGTTGGGGGGCTGCTAGGACTGGAAATGGGCTGATGCAGGGACTAGAAGGGAATGGATGCTGGGTGAGGCTGGAACTAGAAGGGAGCTGGTGTTGGGGGAGGATTAGAATGGGATGGGGCTGGGAGAGTAAAATGGAGAGGGGAAAAATATTTTGTGTGGGAGGGATAAAAAATCTACAATTGGCCGGGTATTGGGAGAATAAGTGGGGATTGAGGATGGAGGGGTAAATTTTGAGTAGATGAAATAGGAATGAGGAAAGAGCAAAAGGAGAAAGATTAGTATGTTAAAGCAGATGTAGAGAGAGAATGGAAAAAACCCCCAAGAAGACAGAAGAAAGGACAAATGGACAGCAGATGGAGAGTTAGCAGAAGACACGAAGAAACCAGAAGAAAGTGGCTGGAACAATTGCAACTGAAAAAAAAATGCACAAAAGGTAGAAAAATATCTCTTTATTTTGAATTTATTAACTGGAATATGTCAGCTCTGGGAAATGTGCATCATTAATTTTTGCGCTTTGTTTAGTACAAGAGGAAATTAATTTATAGTTTTATTTCTACAGTGTTGTTGTATATTCCAAGTTTGGCTTTTGGGGTTCCCAGTTTAATTATTGTCTTCCTGTTTCTAAATTGTGATTCCTTGTTTGGTGATGGTCTGTTCTGCATGTGTAACTGAGCTGAGGTATTCTGTTTATATAATTCCTATTTGACATTGCCACTTGTTCTTTCCCCAGTAGGTCATGTATTGTTGTTCTCTGAAATGTATTGGTTTAATATTTGCAGTGTTGCCTTTTGATAGTTAGGGTATGGTGCTTTGTGAGTCCTGGTAGTGCTGTTAGGATACGGCGGGTTTGCTATGGGTTCTAAATGGGCAGCGTTTGTAGTAGTTCCTAATGTGCCTGGCTGTTGGTACTGGATTATAGTAATGTAGAAACCTTTTAGTCTTTCTTTATCCATATACTCATTAAGAGGCATGTTTACTAAAAGTTAGTGTATGGTAACATTATGCAAATATTTATGCAAATGAGGCACCTTATGCAAATGAGGCTTTAATTGACGTGCTGGCACTTTGAGGAAATTCTTTGGTTTTGTGCGGCAGTTTGGGCACTCGGGCTCAAAAAGGTTAGCCATCACTGGTCTAGGAACATAACGAATATGGCCAATTAAGGAGTTTTTTTTTCTTTCTATGGGAAAAATGTTTAGCATATCCCTCCCTTTGTTAAATACAATTCCAAAAATGTTTTTCTTTTTTTGTCAACGGCATCGTTGCACAAGCACTTTGGTAGAATATATGCGGGGAAGACAGAGAAAAGATTTGCATTTGGAAACAAGGTGAATTTTTAATTTACAGTCTACATCCACATTGACTGAATTCTTCCTTAGAATTCCATATGTATTATTAATGAGTAACAGGTGTATCAGCAATGCAGATTTTTTTGTGCATTAAAGGGGGTGGGCTGGTGGGTCTTGAATTTAAATGAAAGTTAAAATTGAATTTAATTTACTTAATCAGCATCAAATCATGGGTTTCTGACGATGGTATTGGGAGTGTGTAAAATTTTATCATTGCATCTCGTTTGCCCTCTTGCACTAGGGACAATTCCTTTTGTGTTTCGCATCAAGTTTATTGAGTGCAATGTTGTTCCTCTTCCAGTACCAGGCAGCTGGCTTTTTTGAATGCTAGTTAAATAAAGTGCTATGTTCGAGTTCTCACTTTGGAGGACAGCCCGAACACCAGATAGTGCCCCACTGGGAGCATGATTCTGATGTAGATTGAGCAAACAGAAAAGAAGGTCATGGGGCAATTTATATGACTGCCTTATTTCTCAGCAGATTCATTTTTCCCCTCACTGGTGCTTTTAATTTACCAGTAGAAAAAGCACTTTAGAGTATCTCTTTTTGTCAAGGAAATGACTGTTTTTTCTTCTACAAGATATATGAGCACTGCATTATTTTGAAGTGGGATTTAGCCATATTGCAATTTATTAATAGTTATTTTCATGATACCTTTGTCAATATTTTATAGGTGGCTTTGCTGATGACTATAGTGATGTGCACCCATTGAACAGGCATAACACACTCCTGATGCAGCTGATATCTTGCAATATGCTGGCCATGTTGAATGTGCTGCCCGATGGATTAAACAGTGATAAGTATTTATTTATTTATTTAACGGGTTTTATTTATCGCTTTCTCATCAATTCAAAGCGGTTTACATATAACAGTTATAGCAACGAGCTTTACATAGAACAGGGAGTTACAACTAGGAGAGATCCTGGTTATTGTGTTGCTTACAGTGAGGTCTTATGATTTGTTTCTTCATAGGTGGGACCATAGTGTTCCATGAAGAGGTGGGTCTTTATGGCTTTTCTGAAGTCTAATAAGTCTTTGATTGTATGTAATGTGCTGGGTAGCTCATTCCACAGGTGGGGAGTATAAAGGGAGAAAGCTCTATTGCTGGTGGGTGTTTTGATGTTCTGAAGCTTGCTGGTATTTCTAAGGTGTTGTCATTGGTTCGTCTTCTTGTTGTGGTTGGGTGGGTTCTTCTGATCAGTTCTTCAAGGGTAAGTGGGGACAGGTTGTTTAAGATTTTGAAAATTATAATTATATTTTTGTATTTAGTGCGTATAGTGATTGGAAGCCAGTGGAGTTGGTAAAGAGTAGGTGTTATGTGACTGTATCTTGCTGTTACTGTTATGATTCTTGCAGTCATGTTTTGCCCCATTTGCATGGGGAGTGTTGTTTTCTTGGGCAGACCGTAGTATATTACATTGCGATAATCTAGTATGGGGGGTTATTAAGGCTTGGTATACTGTTCGAAAGTGATAGTCATCAAGTAGTGGTTTGAGCTTTTGTAGGGATCTAAGTTTGTGATATGCAGATTTGGTTGTTATTTTTATGTGGGCTTGGAAGTTGAGTTGCTGATCGAAGGTTATTCCAAGGTATCTGACTTCTTGTTTGTTAGTTAGGTCGTGATCGAAAATTTTTATAGTATCAGGCGGAGAGATTGTGTTGTTCCTGGTTATATGCATTAGGTCAGACTTTTTGAAGTTTATGAATAGATTCTGTTCTTTGAGCCACTTTGTCATGGATTTGAGACATGCCTTGATTTGAGAGTAGTCGGGGTGGTTGATGTTTATTGGAGTGAATACCATGATATCATCTGTGTATATTCTATATTGGATGCTATGATACATAGAAACATAGAAATATGATGACAGAAAAAGACCACATGGCCTATCTAGTCTGTCCTTCCGTATCAACAACTACAACAGTCCCCTTTTTTCCTTTAGAGATCCTCTGTGTTTGTCCCATGCTTTTTTGAATTCAGATACTGTCCTCATCTCTACCACCTCCACTGGGAGACCATTCCACGGATCCACCACTCTTTCCATAAAGAAATATTTCCGCATATCACTCCTGAATCTACCCCCTTCACCCTCATCCCATGTCCCCTCATAGCAGAACTTGCTTTCAATCGAAAGAGGCTCTCCCCCTGTACATTTATGCCACGGAGGTATTTAAACATCTCAATCATATCACCTCTATCCCGCCTTTCCTCTAAGGTCCTTAAGTCTGTCCTCATATGCTTTATAATGAAGACCACTAATCATTTTAGTAGCCAACCTCTGTTGTTTAAGGAGACCATGGAGGATGCTGTTACAATAATCAAAGTGAGGTGTGATTAAAGCCTGCACCACTGATCTAAAGTCATATTTTTTCGGATGTTGGTCATTTGGAAAAATTCCTTTTGGAGCGGCAAGGGGTAGCAGAGGTCAGTCGGGGGGAGTAATTGATGTTAGCCTCCTAATCTGTTGGTTTTTTTGGAACCTTGTTTTTCCTTTTTTTCCTTTGTTCTAAATTTTCATATCCGGGTCTCAGTAATGTGGACTTTATCATTATGTTAAATTATGTATTTTGTTTGCCTCTCTTGTTCTTGATTGTCCTTTACTTTATGTGATTGGTTGTAATACTGATTAAATGCAAATAAAAATAAAAAAAAGATCCTTAAGTCTGTCCTCATATGCTTTATAATGAAGACCACTAACCATTTTAGTAGCCACCCTCTGTACTGACTCCATCCTGTTTATATCCTTTTGAAGGTGTGGTCTCCAGAATTGCACACTATACTCCAAATGAGGTTGCACCAAAGACTTATACAGAGGCACTATCACCTCCTTTTTTCTGCTAGCCTTTCCTCTCCGTATGCACCCTAGCATCCTTCTAGCTTTTGCCGTCGCCTTTTCTACCTGTTTAGCTACTTTAAGATCATCAGACACAACCGACAAGGCAGATCCTTGGGGAATACCCTTGTATTGAATGAAGGGTTTAGATTGCTGGTTTTCGATTCTAACTTGTTGGTTACGGTGAGAAAGGTATGATAGAAACCAGTCGAGCACAGTTCCAGTTGTTCCTATATCTCAAAGCTTTTGTAGTTGGGTGTTGTGGTTCACTGAGTCAAATTCAGCTGCAATATCAATGAAGCGTACAACAAAGCCTTGGCGGATATTGTCGATTCCTGTAATGAGGGTGTCCATCAGTGATGTGATGAGTGTTTCAACACTGTGGTTCTGTCTAAATCCATACTGGTGAGGGTCTAAAGGGGCATAGGTATTAATGTGGTCTTGCAGCAGTTGTTGTACTATTTTTTCTATTACTTTGGCTATGAATGACAGGCTTGATATTGGTCGGTAGGAGCTTGGGTCCCTTTTATCAAGGTTGTTGTTTTTAAGGATTGGTCTAATTGATGCCTGTTTTAGTTGTGGTGGTGGATAACCTTGCATGAGGGATGATCCTACAATCTTGTGCAGGTGTGTAGGTGTAATAATTGAGGTTGGGTGTGTCAGCTTATACAGAGTTTATGGATAAAAAATATGAGTTGTCTTAAAATAAAACATCTTTCAGGCGTGACCATGTTACGCCCATCTTGAAACAGCTCCATTGGCTCCCTATCCACAGCAGACTCACCTTCAAGACCCTACTCCTGACCTTCAAGGCCATCAACGGGCTCTCCTCTGCCTCACTCTCAGAGCTCACCCACATGACTCCCCCCAACAGGGCCAGAAGATCTGCAGCAATAAACACACTGTTAATCCCTAAGACAGTAACTCAGTGCACCCAGGCAACAGTAAACAGGGCATTTAGATTCTGCGCACCCAGATGCTGGAACGCCCTACCACCTGACATCCGGGCAATCCCTGACCTAACACAATTCAGGAAGGCTTTAAAACACCACCTCTTCCTCAAACACTACTAGACGTAGGTGTACCAACAACCATCTCACATACACCAAGACACCATCATTAATCTGCGATAGGACCTGATATGAGGCCTATATGTAAATAGTTACCCCAGTTTATCCAAGTTTTAAGCACCTGTTTATTGTAAATACGGAACAGTCTCCTGCACCGTATAAGTTTCTGTTTCATGTAAACTGCACTGATGTCGAATAGCGCGGTATAAAAAAAGACTGTAACTAACTAAATAAATAAAAAAATCTGTGGTATAAAATATGAATAAATATGGAATGAGAATGATATACCACAAAATCTAATAGGGGATTTCTTGGGACCTGTGAGGAGCTGTCCTTAACCTCCTGAAAACGTTTTGAAGGAGTGTCTGGGGTGTTTTTCAAAAAATAATCTAGACATAGTCTGAGGGCCTTCTTTTCCCTTTATAAGGTACAGTGGTGCTATTTCAGTGATTTGTTGTCAGATGTGATATTGATCTCAATGGTCTCCATTGTTATTGTGCTGAATTTGAACCATATAAAGCAGTGGCGTTCACGTTCAGTTCTCAAGAACCTCAAATAGGCCGAACCTTCAGGAGATCCCTAATGAATATGCATGAGAGATTGAATACATGGAGGCGGAATAAATGGCAGTCTATCACATATATAGTCAATCATGATCAGTAAAGTTTCCGTGGATGCTAGATTTTTCTTTAGTAGGAATATTTTATAGGAATGTGCATTGATTTCAAAATGAATGGTAAAACACTACAAATTAGTCCATTTTAGTTCTGTTTGTTTCAAACAAAATGAATGGATATGGGGCCTGAAGGAAATGAAAACCATTTGTTGCTATTTGTTTCCCATTAGGGATATTCTGAAACCCAAACCTGTTTATGATCCTTGAGAACTGACAGTGAATACCATCGGTATAGGGTATTCCACATAAATGCTAATAGATTTCCATCAAATTATGTCATCTGAATGCCCAATTTTCCCTAAAGAGGTTCTAATGTTCTGCTTACAGTAAACATTGCTTGCTGGCTCGCTTTAAAACTGTGAAGTCAATTAATGGCAGTGTTTAAATTTATGGGCATTTCTGCTACAAATGTAGATTTTAACATTTATGTGGGTGGGAGGGTGGGCAGATCTAGGTATTGTGGGAGACATATAAGTTAAAGACTTGTGGGCAGGAGATAGGGTAAAGGTGATTGACACATTCAAAGCCAAATATTGTGATTGTGGTTTTGAGTCTTCAGGTCAGGCCATCTAGCAAGCATCAGGGATAGCACAGCCCGTTAGTAATGATCCTTGGACTACCCTCTCTGCGTTTTCCTTTCTTCAGCCGTTCCATCACTCTCTCCCTTATCATTGGTTGGCTTACAGTTTGTATAATCGCAGCTTCTAAGAACTTGAGACCATTTCTATTTCTCATTGCCTTATGGTTACTTGTTCATTGTGGGGAGTACGGCTCATCTGTGGACAAAGAAGCTGTCACACTGAAGCTTGGCATTGGAAAGGATTACAATCTGGTTCCAAGTCATTCCAAGCTGGGTGGAGGCAAGGGATGGCTCACATAAGTGCCAGTGGTCTACTGGAGGATGTCTGAAGCCCAGGAAAACAGCTCATAGCTGGGATGTAGCAATTCACTGCTCAGACGCTAGAAATGTGTAAAAGATGGGAGGGGGGCTCGTGAACATAACTGTATGAGAAAGATTTGCATTGCTGATTGTTGGGTTTGGGTCCAAGTTCTTCATTTATAATAAAGCTGCAGTTCTTGTTAACCCAAGATGCATTATGGGGTCTAGCTACTAAAGCATGCTAACATTAACACTTGTTAATTCACCATTAATGTGTGTTATTAGTAACTAAATCCCGGTGGTGTGGCGGCGGCTGAGGAGAGTGATTCGTCGCCTACCGAGTTGGAGGTTTCTCTATCTCCTACTGAGAGGGAGCTTCCGTTGTGCCCTGCATTGCTGTGCGCGAACTCGGAGGTTTCAGCGCCCTCCCCTCCGGAAGGTGGGAGTGGAGATGCCGCTAGAGGGGAGACCGCCCTGCTCGGAGATCAGCTCCCTCCCAGTGATATCGGGAAGGTTTCAGGAGCCCAGCGTTCTACGGAGGACTTGACGGTCCCTGCTGTACAAGGTGAGGGGGTTTAATCCTCCATCATCATCTATATTGACTTTGACTCCTGTGTTTTCTATTTCTTCAAGGCCGAAGGTTTTCACACTTGAGTTGATATGGGAGGCCATTACTTCTCTGTTGGAGGCGATACAAAGCCAGACCAGAGCCTTATCTGCACAAATTCATGATAATTCTGAAAAAATTATATTCTTGGAGAATGTGAATGTTGGTGTTAAGTCTCAAGTGGAAGAACATAGTAGTCAACTGGTAGTATTATCTGATTTGACTTCTACATTGCTTAGAGATAATGTGGCACTTTGGAGTAAGATGGAAATCCTGGAAAATGCTGCTAGAGCTGCGAATGTAAGGATCTTAAATTTTACTAAAATGAAGGGCATTTCGGCCCTTGATATGTTCAAGCAATACTTACAAGAAATTCTCAAAGTGCCTGTGGAATTAATCCCACCCATGACGAGGGTTTATTATCTACCTTAGGGGAAAAAAGAACCAGTGGACTCAGAAGAGCTTGCAAATGTGGATGTTCTAAATGTTTCAGATTTGCTTAAGGACTCTGATCCAGGGACATGTTTTCCAGATACATTGTTGGTGACTTGTGCGCTTGCTACTGATAAGGAATGGCTGTTAAAAATGTTTTTCAAAAAGAGGTTGGAGACCTTCTATGGTCTATCCATTTCAATGTTTCCAGATATATCTAAGGAAACGCAGAAGAAGAGACAGCTTTTTCTTCTTCATAAATCTGGGGTTCTGCAGATTGGGGTTTCATTCTTCTTAAGATTTCCCTGCAAATGTTTAGTGATTTGTAAGTCGGTTAGATATATGCTTTTCCAGCCGGCTGATCTTGCGTCATTTATTAATACTAAATTGAAGGATAAAGTCTAGACTCTGTGGTAATTTATCATTTCCTCTTGTGTTAGAGCCTGTGTACTCAGGGTTTATCTTGTATTTCCTCTTATGTTGAATTGTTAAAATTCTTTCTTCTTTAGGGGTACCAGAGGTTCTCCTGCTTGGTAACTAATGTCTTTCTCTCTTCCTGTGTTATGTGGACTACCAGTGGTCTTAGGTTTATATTCTTTTTTTTTATATCTTCTGTGTTTTATATACCTTTGTATCACTTCAAGAAATGTTCTTGATGTTTATGTATAACGCAATAAATATTTAAAAAAAAACAAACAAACATTAATTTTACAGTTTTTATTATACCGCTTTATCATTTCAGTCAAAGTGGTTTGCATTGTGTACATAATTTTATTTATTTATTTAACAGGTTTTCTATACTACCTTAGGGCCAAGGTGGTTTGCAAGGAACAACCAACAATCTCAATTGAGATATAGGGGCTTGTTTACAAAGCCGCGGTAGCGGTTTCCGCCCGATATCGGAGCCGCGACCCCATTGAATTCGATATCGGGCAGAAGCCGCTACTGCGGCTTTGTAAACAAGCCCCATAGTTACATAGAACGTAAAGGAGATATAACTTGGAGTTAACAGAAACAGGGGGTAACTTATTTTACAGGGAGGGGGTGATGATCATCTTTTGGAATTTTATGTGGTTTCATTGGTGCCGTAGTATTCGATGAAGAGGTATATCTTTAGTAACTTCTTGAGTTTGTGAGTTGTCTGTGCAGATCTTATAGGAGCTGGGAGTGAGTTCCAAATTGAGGGGGTGAAGAGGGTGAAGGCTCTGTTGTTCGTTTGCTGAGTGCATTTTGTCTTGAGTGGAGGGACGACTAGTAAGTTTTGGATTGTTGATCTTCTTTCCCTTGTAAGAACCTTTCTGATCAGTAAGTTGAGGCAGAGGGCTGGTAAGTTATGTAGGATTTTTTGTGTAGTGGTTACAACCTTGTGCTTTATCCTATGGGCTATTGATAGCCAGTGTAAGCTCTTGAGGATGGGAGTGATAATTTAATATCTTGAAGTATCTGTTAGTATTCTAGCTGCAGTATTTTGGACTAATTGGAGGGGGTAGAGTGCGTGTTTTGGGAGCCCTTGGTATAGAATGCTCCCGTAGTCTATGTGGGGTATTATGATAGATTGGAATACAGTTCTGTAGTTGTTGTGGTGGAGTAGTGGTCATAGGTGTTGGAGTGATTTTATTTTGAGGTATGCGGTGTTGGCTGCTTTCTTGATGTGAGAGGGCGTGTTGAAGTTCTTGTCAAAAGTTATATTCAGGTATTTTATTTCTTCTTTTATCATGATTTTGGTATGATGGAGTATTAATTTTGCTGGTGGGGTGAAGGAGGGGTCTCTTGTGACCAGTAGTGCCTTGGTTTTGTTGCTGTTCACTATTAGGTTTAGGCTTCCAAGAAGGTCAGTGATGGCTGAAAAGCAGTCTGAGATAGTAGAGAAGTCTGAAGTCAAGGTGTGAAAGGACTTGTAGAACATGATGTCATCTGTGTTAAGATGAAAGTGCTTGTTGAATTTTCTAAGTAGGTCACAGATGGGTTGGTTGTAAATGTTGAAAAGAAACGCCGATAAGGCTGATCCTTGGGGTACGCCTTGGTTTAGGCTGAACTGGTTGGATTTAAGGAGCTGATTTTTACCTGAAGTTGTCTGTCGATGAGGTATGAAGAGAACCAATTTAGGGTGCTGTTGTGGAGGTCCATGTTCTTAAGCCTGGTGAGAAGTATGTTATGAGAGATAGAATCAAAAGCTGCACTGATGTCAAGGAATATCATTGCAAAACTTTGATGTGGTCTGTCGAGGCCCTCAATTAGTGTGTCAAAGAGTGCATCTACACCGTGTTGGGGTGGAAGCCATGTTGTTGGGGTCCAGGAGTGTTGATGTAATCTTTGAGTTGGCATTGCACTGTTTTTTCTATTACTTTAGTTAGGAAGGAGATGCTTGCTATGGGACGATAAGAACTTGAGGCAGAGTGGTCAAGAAAATGTTTTTTGTGGATGGGTCACCTTAAACAGGGACATTGATAACTTGGATTTTTCTGAGGCAAGGGAGGGCTAAGCAACTTACCCAAGGCCACAACAAGTACTAGTGGGAATTGAACCTTGGTCTGTAAGTCAGTGCTCTAACCATTAGGCTATCCCTCTACTCTTAAATGTTTCCACTTCTAAACATTAACAGTGAATCTACTTCCGGTCACACTGCCAAGAAAACCCAGGAGCTGCTGGGTTGCCAGGGGTCAGCATTGACTCAAAGGCACACATTTCATTTTTTGCAACAGTGAATGAATGTGCATTAATGCTAGCACACCTTAGTAACTAGACCCTTATGTTTCTTATTTGTAAGAGTGAGGAGCAGGGAAAGAAACTGGGGTTCATGCCCATCTCAATCTCAATCTCTTAAATGAAGAAGGCATTAAATGATATTGTAGTTACTACAGATATACGTTATGTTCTGTTTAGTGCTGCTAACCACTCAAGTCTACCTGAATGAGGCAATTCTTAGAGGCATTCCTGTTCTTCATTATGAAAACACAGCTCTTAGAATACCTTCCATTATTTACTATTTACTTAATCTCTAATCTTTCAAATCACTCACATAAAATCCCAATAAAGAAAGACAAAGATAGGAAACAAAGTTACCAATAGCGCCCTGCTTGGGAACTTCTCTCATTTCCTTCTAGAAGCATTTAGAATAGTCCCTCCATGCATGCACACTTTTTTCCACCTTTCTCTTCAATCTGTTAACCAGTTTAGCATAATAAAATTCCAAGGGGAGATGGGAGGGTTGTGAGAATTTATTCTGCTATTCACAGAAATATCTGCTACAGGTAAGTAACTTTGGAGGCGGGATATTCAAAGGCATTGACATGGTTTGCAGATCTGCAAACTGTGTAAATGCCAGTTAGTAGGATATTCAGCGACACTCTGGATATCCATGGGTGCCGCTGCTACACATCCTAATGCTACGCAGTTAGTATTGGGGTGTGTCAGGGCGTTGCATGGCAGAGCAGAGGTGATGCTCATTATTAACTGGGCAGCAGCAACATTGAGGCACTGCCCAGTTAGCAACCTGTGTGTAAATTTAGGCATGGCAAAGACTGGCCTAACTTTACCCATGGAGGCTAACTGGGCAGAGGCTCAATATCACCACTGCCTGGTTAGCTTCTGAGCTCTGCGGCAACCCGAATACTCAATGCTGATGGATGGATATGGCCCTGATTTTGAATATCCAGGGTTAGTATTCAGCGGCGACAACTATACACTTTACATGTTCCCCCCTTTGTTTTCTCTGTTGATAAGCAGTATAAAAACTCTTACATGAGATTCTCTAGTTACCGGCCACTTGAAAAGAAAAAAAGTGTTGCAAATGGCAAACACTAAATAATAGAACAGCTTTTTTTGTTTGGCAACAGGTCTTTAAGTACATAGAGCAAGAATGAGGCAGCGTGGAACAAAAGATAAAATGGGCCTGGAGGGATGGAGTTGGATTTTAATCCCCAAATAGATTTCAAAGTGCAGTCTTGCTGACTTTATTGTCAATTTGGGAGTCCCATTGCAAACAGTAATGTGATATGAATGTATGGACTGAGGGCTAAGTTGCGCCCTTGCTAATCTCTTACATAGAGACTGAGCCAAGTGGGCCACTAGTGCAGCTAGGACTTGAATGTTCTAAGCTGTGACATGACGGTTGAGTGTCAGACCATGATTGGAATAAGTGAAAGAGATGCAGTCTGCTAGTCAAACTGAAAGATTATGTTTGTTGATAGCGGCCCCAAACTTATTGTAGTCAAAAGAAACAATAAATTGGGTAGACTTTTTTATAGGCTTTAATCTGATCCAAAAAGAAGGCCAAGGCTCTCTTGCAGTCTAATGTATGCAACATGGTCTCCCTTTTGTGAGCATAGGCTCATGAGAAAAATGTTGGAAGGTGTATTGGCTGATTAAAGTGGAAATCCACTTTAGGAAGAAATTTAGAATGAGTATGTAAAATCACCCCATTGTTGAAAAGCTTTGTAAAAAGTGCATCCACTACTAAGCCTAGAACTCACTAGCTCTGCATGCTGAAGTGACTGCCACCAAAAACCAGACCTTCCAAATCAAGTAATTCAGTCCATATGTATCTATTGGCTCAAAAGGAACCTTCATCAGCTGAGTCAAAACCACATTGAGGTCCCAAGACAATGCAGGAGGCTTTAGGGAGGCTTCATAAGAAGCAAGTCTCATATGAATTAAACAAAGGTTGTAGAGAAATGGGTTCACCTTCTTCTTAATGGTGATAAGTGCCAAGTGCATTGAGGTGAACCCTGACCAAGTTGATCTTTAAACCTGACTCAGACAAATGTAGAAGGTATTCAAGCTGTTTTTGTATGGGTCATGAGAAAGGGTCTATAATTTGTCTCTCACACCAGATGGCAAACATCCTCCATTTTAAGCCATGTGATCTCTATTTGGAATCTCTTCTGGAGGCTAGAAGGAAGGAGGTGACACCAACTGGCAGGTTCAGTCCTATTCCAGCCCCCAATCAGCCCATTTCTAATCCAAGCTCCCCATCAGCCATGTCCAGTCTTATTCCTGGTCCCTATCAACCCATTTGCAGTCTAAGCTCCCCCATCACCCATTTCCAGTGTTGGCCCTCCACATCAGCTCATTTCCAATCCTAGCCCCTCATCAGCTCATTTCCAGTCCTATTCCAGCTCCCCATCAGCCCATTTCCTTTCCAAGTACCTCCCATCATCCAATTTCTAATCCTAGCCCCCCAATCAACCCATTTCCAGTCCAAGCTCCCCCCCATCATAGAAACATAGAAACATGATGACAGAAAAAGACCACATGGCCTATCTAGTCTGTCCTTCCATAACAACAACTACAACAGTCCACTTTTTACCTTTAGAGATCCTCTGTGTTGGTCCCATGCTTTTTTGAATTCAGCCCATTTCCAGTCCTGGACCCCCATCAGCTATTTCCAGTCCTATTCCAGCCCCCCATCAGCCCATTTCCAGTCCCAGTTTATCCTCCCATCAGCTCATTTCCAGTCCTTGCCCCCCTTATCAGCCCATTTCCAGTCGAAGCTTCCCCTCCCATCAGCCCATTTCCAGTCCCAGCTTACCCTCCCATCAGCCCATTTCCAGTCCTAGTCCCCCTCATGCTAGAACCCCTGCCTGACCGCGGAAGAGCCCAGTGGCCATCTAAGGGGTTTCAGACGGCGCCGGGAAAGCCCACACAAGGCCCCGGCTCCCTCTGCACAGCCGCCAGCATGTTTTCCCTCACGCTGGCGGCTGTTACTGTGAAGTGCGCTGAATGCCAGGAAAGTTTAAAGGGCATTTCCCGTAACTCGAGCACTTCACAGTAACAGCTGCCAACGTGAGGGAAAACATTCTTCAAGCTGACGGCTGTGCAGTGGGAGCTGGGGATTTGCACAATCTTTCCCGGCTCCCTCTGAAGCCATCCATTTGTGTGAGAATGAAGTTCCCGCGGGGCCCTGTGCAAACAACATTCCCACACAATGGACAGACTGGCCCTGCATAAGGCTCAAGGTTTTCCTAGGATGCCCACTACCTTATATCAGCCCCAGGGTCAGCCCCGATAACCACTTTACTATATTCAAAGGGAAACTTGCTTAGTTAAAGACCTATTGAAACCTTTGTAATACAGATTAATAGCACAAAATAGGACTGAAACCAAGGCTCTTACCATCAAAAACCAGTTCAAGCCCGCTGTATAGTGTTGCCAACTGGCTTCAGATTCACCTGACAGATTTGATGCAGTCCTGGATTTACCCCACTGATTTCAGGAATTTGTAGTCTTGCTTTTCTTATGGTGTGCAATAGATATATCAGAACTTCAAGTTCCTCTATAGGTTGCGGAAAGGGGTGGGCCACAGGGGCCATGGCCCCACCAATATTTTTCTCAACACAGCATCAGCAATAGAGAACATGGGGACAGGGCTCTCCTCAAAACCCATCTATTTCAGTCAGCCTACGACTTGCCTCCTTCTCACCCCTAATATCTATCACACCCTTTAGGTCTCTGCCCCCTGTCTCCCCCACTTACTCAGTATGTCCCCCCCCCCCCGGCTCTCTCCTGCCTCCACCTGTCCTGTCTATTGAATGGCGTTCCTTTCCCTTCCAAGCTATGTTATTTTACTGTTATTGTGCATCACTCTAGTGCCCCATTGCCACGGGCGGTATTTCAAGAAGCAATAAAGATAAAGGGCTGGAGATTGATACGTTTGACCCCTCCAAACAAAAAGGTGCCACTGAGTGCCTACATGCAGTGGAGTAAACCCCTGATTGGATCAAGCCTGTCAGGCGAATCTGGAGCCAATTGGCAAGCCTACAGCTGTATAAGAGTCACATATAGCTCAACATTGCTATATGGTTCCCTGGCACAGGGAAGTCCTTTACCTGTTAAGGGGAAAAGGGAAGCAGTGGCTATTAGGTTGCCCCCACAGACTAGTGCAGTCACTGCATGCCCTCACACACTAGTGGGATGCCTGATGATTGCTGGTCTGTGGCAGGCCCCCAGTGGCCATGTTGGTCTATGAGGGTGGAGGAGGAGGGGTGCTTGATGGTTGCCACTCCCCTCTTCCCCTTATCTGCAATGAAATCAGCTGGACTCGTTCTATTTTTCAAGAAAGCAGGTGCCAGAAATTTGAGGGCTATTTGGTCAAGAGCCTACAGGGGTGTCTTGGCCTAGGATATGTGAGCCAACCCTCAGTGGCTAGTGGGAGGTTGGGGCACCATATGTCCTGAATAGCAGTATATGGGGTATCACTGAAGACCATACTGGCCTGTGATGGGCATCTAATAGCCATGCTGGTGTGTAGGGGGTACACAATGGCCATTGCCTTCCTCCTCTTCCCCTTCTGAAAGCTCAAAGGACTCAAAGGAGGAGGCTCCTGCGAGGAAAGAGGAGCAGACACTATGTGCCATATGTGGGCTGGACAACCCAGTGCTCAGTTGTCTGTGCTCCCTACATATTGCCTGTTAATTCTCAAACTCCAGAGCTCAGCTGCATCTAGGAAAGAGAGGCACACATGTTCTCAAAAAGGCACTTCTGCACGTTTATGAGCCAGTGCTGGTGTCTTTTGCTGCTGTGAGGTGCTGAGAGCAGAGTCCAAATGCTGGTCTGGAGCTGAGCACCAGGCAGGGGAGACTTGGTTCCATGGCAAACCTGATCAGTTCTGAAGGTATACACCAGTGTGTTACAGTACACTGGTCAACAGATATACTCATGCACTCAAAGAAGCAAAGACAAATGGAAAAGAAGGAAATCAGTGAAGGATTGGACAAACAGAAGACAACGCAATGAAAAGTCTATACCATCTATTCCTCTCTGAACAATGCCTGTCTTCCATGGCTGGATCCAGTAGCTCTTTCAGCAGTACTGACCGTGAGAGACTTGAGAATACTTGCTTCTTTCTGGTTTACTTGAGAGCATGTGATTTCCTGCAAGGTTTTGTGACCTTCACATGGTCAAAACATCATGTGGTAATTTTTGTACAGTACGATATATAGTCAGGGGCGGCTCTATAATGAGGCCAAGCGAGGTGGTGGCCCCAGGCGGCAACTTTTTGGGGTCGGCAAAATTGCCCCCAAAAAGACCGCCTCACTCGGCCTTCAAAAAAAAACAAAAAAACAACAACGTTGTAAGAATCAGGTGTCGCTGCCACTCCATCAGCGGCAGCGGCAGAATGAGAAGCCCCACGGCCGCCCGGCCCCCCCCCGCCTCCCGCCTTCGGAGAGCCTGCTGGTTTCCCCTCTTCACTGGCTCCGCTTTGCAGAGCTGAGGCGAAGGGACAGTGTTTCCCTTAACCACGCGGCTCTGTTAAAGCTGAGTCCATGATGCTGATGGGAAATTTCCCATTAGCACCACTCAGGCTCAGCTTTAACAGAGCCGCGCAGTTAAGGGAAACACCATTAGCACCGTGCAGGCTCAGCCTTAACAGAGCCGTGCGGTTAAGGGAAACACTGCCCCTTCACCGTGGCTCTGCAAAGCGGAGCCAGCGAAGAGGGGAAACCAGCAGGCTCTCCGGGGGTGGGGGGGGGGGGGCAGGACAATAGTAGGCAGTTAAAATGTGCCCCCCAAGCCTTTCCACAGCACTTTAAGCAGGTCTGGTCCCTGCCTCCTCTGACACAATGTCAGAGCAAGGAGGGACAGATCTGCTTAGAATGCTGGCACCTTTCAGATCGGGCGCGTGCTCCCCCTCTTCCTCCCTATACCTCCATCCAGTGCTGCCTGCTCTTTCCCTGCTGCCGGTGCTGCCATGAAAATAACAGAGGGTGGCAGTAGCAGGGAAAGAGCAGGCAGCGCTTGACGGAGGTATGGGGGGCGAGGGGGGGTGTGCATCCGAGCTGCAAGTCGCACAGCACATGATTGCAGCTCGATACGACCCTGTGTGCAAACATCTTGCATTTCCTCCATATAATCTAATCGGCTTTTTGGTTTGGTTCAGTCTCTGATTGGATTTCTGAAAAAAGCCCTGCCCCCTCTAAGGGGGGGGGGGCGCCTTCTCATTCTTCGCCTCAGGCAGCAGACTGCCTTGAGCCACCCCTGTATATAGTTATCACTTTTTATCGTATGCTATCTATGCCACTGCTTAGCAGTGTGAAAAAATTACTGTATATTTTTGTACATACTGCAAAACCAGCCAGCTTTTATGAAGTAGTAATTTTGCTAAATTACCAGCAGTAACTGTAATCCTATAAAGTCAGCTCACCTCATTTTAAAACTGTGAAGCTGAAAATTGTATTCTTAGTCATTCAAATAGGAGAAGAGCTTTGCTACCACTTCCTTTCAAAGCTATTGTGCAGTGTCCTTGCACCGAGAAAGATGACATTGGTCATATCTCAGAGGTAGCTGCATGCTGTGTTGGGATTATGGCTCAGAGAAAAGACTCTGGATGCATTCTAATGAACCTGGATGCTTACTATTCATAAGTTTCATACTGCAATTAGTTTAAAAAACCTTTTCTTATGTAGATCAGTCTGTCACCACTTAAGGATTCTCACAAATCACAGGACACACTCATTGCACCTAAAAAGTAAGCAGTTTGCTAACTTGGAGTGGAGTGGATTTATAGAACGTGGGCTATCCTTCTAGCAAATCACTGGAAGCAATGGTCGTAGTACTTAGGTCAAGATAGTTACCAGTTAGACCAAACAAACATACCGACACTAATATTTTTCTATCTCTGATTTGACCAGGTACCTTCCTCCTGTTCCTTACAGCTTCCAGTTCTGGGCTTGATGCAGCAGAGTGCAGGCAAGAGCGCAATGTTTGTGCACAAGTTTCTGTGTTAGTGTAGGCGCAGAGTGCAGGAAGGGTTCTAATGTGAGCACAATCATTGCACAAATGGCATCACTAATAGCAATGCACAGCGTAATTAAATCCATTTAAATGGACGGTGATGAAGCAATTAGCTATGCAGCACAGATGGAGAGAAGTGCGCAAAAGACCAGAAGGCTGAGCGGAACACTAGGACTTTAGTGTGAGGTCTGAGGTGACTTTCAGGATTAGCTCATAGGTCTGCGGTCAGTCCTGGTGAGGAACTGATACCTGTTTCTTGAGTGTAATTTTTGGCTGCCTTTGCTGAAGAGAGTGCTGAAAATTTGGCTGGGGAAGTGTGCTGGAATGCGGTGTCGCGCATAAACAGCAATATTATTTATGAATGCTGATATTATTCTGAGCAGAACTTCTGCGCAGAATATTATTGCTGTTTATGCGCCATGTTTCATTCCAGCACATGAGCTTAAGTGCCAACCTGGTTTTTTTTGGTGCATGGGATATATTTGCTGCTTACGCAGACCCCTGTGTATATGTGTCTGGCTTGCTCTTCTTGTTTAGTGCATATATTTTGCACACAACTCATTTGCATGCAGTTTGCTTACAGCATCACTGAGCAAAACTTCTGTGCTAAACTTGCTTTAGGAAACCTTGTGCGAGAACTTTGGCTCTGGACTCTAGTGCAAGGGTTTCTGCATTGAGTCCTCTGGGCCTTCATCACACATATCCAAAGATGTTCCCCTCTATTTTAGGTCTCCTCTCAACTCCTCTAGCTCAGTCATTGCTAGACAGTCCTCAGTTGGGAGCCAGGCACCAGAACTCATTCCAGACCCCTCATTCCAGATTGAAGAACTTTGTAGTTCTCATGGATGGGCAGAATGCATAGGCCTCTCTCTCAGAGATCCTCAGTATATGTCCCAATGCTATTTTGAATTCAGATACAGTTTTCTCCACCACCTCCACTGGGAGGCTGTTCCACACATCCACTACCTCAGATTACTCCCAATTCTATCCTCTTTCATTTTCATCACATGACCCCTCTGAGCTTCCTATCAACTGGAAGAAGACCACCTACTGTGCATTTAACTGAGGGAAAAGTATTGCTAAAAATATATGTACAGTTATAATACCATTTTAAGACATAATCTAATTATGCCCTTTTAAGATTGCCAACTGGCTCCAGATTCTCCCTAAAGGGATGATGCAGCCCTGGGTTTACCCACATGCATGCAGGGATGTGTAATCCTGCTTTTTTTCAGGAAATATAATTAAAGAATCAGCACTAAAAGTCCCTTAGTGCACTGCTATAACCCCAGGACTGCATCAACCCTTTTGGACAAGTTTGGAGCCAGTTAACAATCCCATGTTCCATAGGCATCGGAAAGGGGTGGGCCACACAGGCCCTGGACCCACCAAGAATAACGGCATGGCATGCAGTAGGCTGCCCATGGGGATCCCATCCCCCGCAGGCAGAAAAAGAAGAAAAGCCCCTTCCTGTCTGCCTTCGGGAGAATGGATCACCTCAGGCAGACAGGAATGGTCTTTGCTGTGATCGCAGCTTCTTTTCTTCTACCTGCAGGGGATAGGATCCCCATGGGTAACCTACTATCTTCCAACCACAGTCATTAGAACATAAGGAGCATTCAAGACAGTGAGAAGTACATTGATGAGATGCTTCTTGCAGCAACCAAGCTCTCCAGCAAAGGAGAAGATGGGTGCCAACAGAATGTCGATGGTTGGACACAAGTCGCCAGGGCCTGAAAAATCACCAATCCAACTTCTCCAGCACTTGAATAGAAGAACCATAATGCAGCCCTGGAAGTGGAGGAGGTGAAAGCATCCCTGGAAAGGGAAGAACCAGAGCTCAAGTACCCCAAAGTTGCAGAATCAGTGACCACAAGGAAACGAAGGGTAGTGGTGGTTGGAGACTCTCTTCTGAGGGGTACTGAGGCATCCATCTGCTGACCAGACTTGATGTCCAGAGAGGTATGCTGTCTGCCTGGTGCCAAAATCCAAGATGTTACAGAGAGTTTGCCGAGACTCATCAAGCCCACTGATTATTACCCAATGTTGGTAATCCATGTTGGAACAAATGATACTGCCAAGTATACCTCGGAACGTATCAAAAGTGACTTCATGGCTCTGGGACAAAGGGTGAAGCAGTTAGGTGCACAGGTGGTATTCTCCTCAATCCTCCCTGTTGAGGGTAAAGGCCAAGGCAGAGAGGCTCACATCCTGGAGATGAATTCATGGCTGCGTGGATGGTGTCATCGAGAGCGTTTTGGTTTCCTAGACCATGGGATGCTGTTCCGAGGGTTGCAGAGCAGAGATGGTATCCATCTGTTCAAGAAATGTCAACGTGTCTTTGGTAGTAGACTGGCTAATCTACTGAAGAGGGCTTTAAACTAGATTTGTTGGGGATGGGTGAAGAAAGCCCCCAGGTAGGTGAAAGCCCCCAGGTAGGTGATATATCAAATACCTTTATGGAAATGGGTAACAGGGGTAACATATGGAAAGCAGTGTGTATAAATGCCCGTAGCATGGGAAATAAGATCCCTGATGTTGAAGCTTTGATGGGAGTGGCTGACTTGGATTTAGTGACAGTTACAGAAACATGGTTCACAGAAAACCATGATTGGGATGTAACTATACCTGGCTATACTGTATTGAGAAAGGACAGGGGAGGAAGAAGGCGAGGAGGAGTGGCACTATATGTAAAAACTACTATTAAAGCTTTGGAATTACAGAACATAAAAGGGAGAGAGGAGGCATTGTGGGTTAAACTAGAAAGAGGGAAAGAGAAATCTATTTGCATTGGTGTGATATACAGACTTCCCTCACAAGAGGAAGAGGTGGACAGAGAGTTAATTGAAGACATACGTAGCATTGCTAGGAAAGGGGAAGTGCTACTGATAGGGGATTTCAATATGCCAGATGTTGATTGGCACATTCCTGCTGCAGTATCACCTAGAAGTAAGGAGATCCTGGATTCTCTACAGGAGAACTATTCAGGCAATTGGTAACAGACCCCACACGTGAAGGGGCCATACTGGACTTGGTGCTTGCCAATGGTGAAAGTGTTTCTGATGTTGTAGTGGGAGATCATTTTGCATCTAGTGATCACCAGATGGTGTGGTTCAGTATTAAGACTAGGGCTGTTAGAATCCATTCAAAGGTGAGGATCTTAGACTTTAGGAAGACTAACTTTGCCAAGATGGGCCAATACCTCAGGGAGTCGTTAGTTGGATGGGAACAGCTGGGGGATGTAGAAAAACAGTGGGTAAAACTGAAAGGGGATATTTTAAGAGCAACCAACCTTTTTGTTAAAATGGTAAATAAAGGTAAAAGGAAAAGGAGACTGTTATGGTTTTCGAAAGAAGTAGCTGAAAAAGTGAAGAAAAAGAGGGAGGCCTTCATGAGTGGAGGAGTGGCCTAGTGGTTGGGGCAAGGTACTTCAGGCCGGAAGGTCGGGGGTTCAAATCCCACTAGAGGACAGCAACCTTGGGCCAGAAGGACTGGTGTTTCTAGTCCCACAGGTGCTCCTTGTGGTCTTGGGCAAGCCACTTAACCCTCCATAGCCCATGTTCCCTGTAAAATAGTTATCTCCAAGTTATAATGCCCTGTTCAATGTAATTTCAGTTTGTTCAATGTAAACCGCACTGATGCAGAATAGCGCGGTATATAAGAGAATGTAAATAAATAAATAATGAAATAATGAAATACAAGAGATCACAGAGAGAGGAAGACAGACATCTGTATTTGGAAAAACTTAGAGAAGCTAGCAAAGTAGTCAGGAAGGCAAAGATTCAAAAGGAGGAGGAAATAGTCAATGCAATAAAATGGGGGATAAGACATTTTTCAGATATATTAGTGAGAAGAGGAAGGACAAAAGTGGTATTGTCAGACTCAACGGTGCAGGGGAGGAATATGTAGAAGCTGATAAGGATAAAGCGGAATTGCTTAACAAATATTTCTGTTCTGTGTTCACAGATGAAGAACCAGGAGCAGGACCTCAGAAAACACCCACAAACAAGAACAGAAGCGAGGGACATCTTGAACAATTTTCAGAAGACTGTGTTCATGAGAAACTAGCTCAACTTAAAATAGACAAAGTGATGGGACCGGATGGGATACACCCTAGAATACTGAGGGAACTCGGGGACGTTCTAGCAGCTCCACTGACTGACCTTTTCAATGCCTCGTTGGAGTCAGGAGTGGTGCCAAAGGACTGGAGAGTGGCTCATGTGGTGCCTTTACACAAAAGCGGAAGTAAGGATGTGGTTGAAAAATACAGGCTGGTTAGTTTAACTTTGGTGGTGAGTAAATTATTGGAAACGCTGCTGAAAGAGAAAATAGTGAGGTTTCCAGAGTCCAGCGGGTTATAGGATCCGAGGCAGCATGGATTCACTAGAGGCAGGTCTTGTCAGACAAATCTGATTGATTTCTTTGACTGGGTGACCAGGGAGTTGGACCGAGGGAGAGCCCAAGATGTGGTGTATTTAGATTTCAGTGAAGCCTTTGACACTGTTCCTCACAGGTGACTTATAAACAAATTGAGCACCCTAGGAATGGACCCTAAATTTACTGCTTGGGTTAGAAATTGGTTGGGTGGGAGTTGACAAAGATTACAAGTAAATGGAGCTTACTCTGAGGAGAAGGATGTTATCAGTGGTGTGCCCCAGGGATCTGTCCTTGGTCCGATTCTTTTTAACATCTTTGTTAGTGATATAGCGGAAGGGCTGTCGGGTAAGGTTTGCCTCTTTGCAGATGATACCAAAATCTGCAATAGAGTAGACACCCAGGAAAGTGCAGATAACATGAGGAGGGATCTAGCTAAGCTTGAAGACTGGTCTAGAATTTGGCAGCTGGGATTTAATATTAAAAAATGTAAGGTCATGCATTTGGGCTGCAGCAATCCAAGGGAGCAATATAGTATAGGGGGTGAAGTACTTTTGTCCACTAAAGAAGAGCGTGACCTAGGCGTGGTTGTGTCTGATGATCTTAAAGTAGCTAAACAGGTAGAAAAGGCGATGGCAAAAGCTAGAAGGATGCTTGGGTGCATACGGAGAGGAATGGCTAGCAGAAAAAAGGAGGTGATAATGCCTCTGTCTAAGTCTTTGGTGTGACCTCATTTGGAGTATAGTGTGCAATTCTGGAGACTGCATCTTGAAAAGGATGTGAACAGGATGGAGTCGGTGCAGAGGGTGGCTACTAAAATGATTAGTGGTCTTCATTATAAAGCATATGAGGACAGACTGAAGGATGTTAATATGTTCACCTTAGAGGAAAGGCGGGATAGAGGTGATATGATTGAGATCTTTAAATACCTCCGTGGCATAATTGTTCAGGGAGAGAGCCTCTTTCAATTGAAAGCAAGTTCTGCTACGAGGGGACATTGGGTGAAGGGAGATAGATTCAGGACTGATAGGCGGAAATATTTCTTTATGGAAAGAGTAGTGGATCTGTGGAATAGTCTCCCAGTGGAGGTGGAAGAGATAAGGACAGTAACTGAATTCAAAAAGTATGGGACAAACACAGAGGATCTCTAAAGGTAAAAAGGGGACTGTTGTGGTTGTTGATATGGAAGGACAGACTAGATAGACCATGTGGTCTTTTTCTGTCATCATATTTCTATGTTTCTATGTTTCTATAAAAACATAAGATATGCCATACTGGGTCAGACCAAGGTCCATCAAGCCCAGTATCCTGTTTCCAACAGTGGCCAATCTAGGTCATACGTACCTTGCAGTTTCCCCAAAAGACTCAGGTTCCACAATGCTTGTACTGGGTCAAGGATTGATTTCCTGGGCCCCTTCTTAATAATGGTTTATGGACCTTTCCTCCAGGAACTTGTGCAAACCTTTTTTAAACCCAGCTACACTAACAGCCTTTACTACATCCTCCGGTAACAAATTCCAGAGTTTGATTACACGTTGAGTGAAAAAATATTTTCTTTTATTAGTCATAAATAGTTTACCCTGTAGCTTCATTGCATGTCCCCTAGTCTTTCTATAATCTGATAACGTAAACAATCGATCTACGTTTACCCGTTCCACTCTGTTCATTAATTTATAGACTTCTATCATGTCTCCCCTCAGCCGCCTCTTTTCCAGGTTAAAGAGCCGTAACCTTTTTAGCCTTTCTTCATAGGAGTATCCTTCCATCCCCTTTACCATTTTGGTGGCTCTTCTCTGAACCTTTTCTAATAACGCGATATCCTTTTTAAGATACGGCGACCAGAATTGCACACAATATTCAAGGTGTGGTCTCACCATGGAACGATATAGAGGCATTATAATATCTTTTGTTTTATTTTCCATTCCTTTCCTTATGATACCTAGCATTCTATTTGCTCTCTTGGTCCCCGTTGCACACTGGGCCGAGGGTTTTAACATGTTATCCACAATGACACCTAAATCTTTTTCCTGGGTGGTGGTTCCTAATGTGGAACCTTGCATTGTGTAACCATAGTTTGGGTTGTTCTTCCGTAAGTGCATAACTTTGTACTTGTCCACATTAAATTTCATCTGCCATTTTGATGCCCAGTCTTCCAATTTATCAAGATCCTCTTGCAATTTTCTACAATCCTCTTGGGTTTTAAGAACTTTAAATAGTTTTGTGTCATCTGCAAATTTGATAACCTTCCTAGATAAGGTTCTAGACAATGCTAGGGAGAAGCCTGCTGTCTTATTGCATGTTAGCTGCAAGGGGGTAAATTGAAAGGCAATGTCAGGAAAGCTAGGTTACTTGCCTGTAACGGGGGTTCTCTGTGGACAGCAGGATAAGTCAGCCACACCTGGTGACATCCTCCAGACGGCACCATAGATACGGAAGTGCTCTCCAGAGCTCAGAAAGGTGAACCTTTCTGAGCATGCCCAGGTAGCCCACCTCACCGTCCCGCCCCTAGCCCGGCCAGTGTGTTCCTAGCTAGGCTTTCTGGCTAGGGTGCAAGCTTGTTTGGGCTGTCCTCCTCCAGGGGAGGCAGGTGGGATTGTGTGGCTGACTTATCCTGCTATCCACGGAGAACCCCTGTTACAGGTAAGTAACCTCGCTCTCTTCATGGACTAGCAGGACTGCATCAGCCACACCTGGTGCCTCCCCAGCTGCACAGGTGCGTGCTGAGGTGGAGGAGGGAAGCGTGAGAACAGAAGGCTACAGAGACATTGAGTTAGGGCAATACGTTTATTGACAATCACCTTGCGGTAGTACAGTGCGGTGCACGGCGGAGGCCATCGTGCCAAAAGGGAAACAAGGTGCGTATTAGTGCAACCCATCCAACAGTGCAATAATATGCAGTAACATAGTGCAACATGAACTGTGCAGATACAAGGTGCAATAGTGACAGTGCATAAACATAATGCAATGTTCGGTAGTGCAATACACAGTGCAACATTCAGCAGTTATGTCCTGGTACCATGTCGGGTTATGTCCTTTCCATGAAAGGTGCTTTGGTCTGGTGAGATGGAACCACAGGTGATGGTGCAGCCGCAGTTCCCTCCAACACCGTGGTGAGGACGGCTCTGCCCAGGGCCCAGTCCTCCAGACACCTGAGGTCGAGGCAGTAGTGTTTTTGGAACTTGTGCGGTGAGGACCATGTGGCCGCTTTGCAGACGTCAACCAGTGGGACAGAGTGCAGGTTGGCTATGGAGGTGGCCAACGCTCTGAGCTGGTTTGGACCCACTCTTGGCTGTGTCTGGGTGCCGGTTGGGTTGAGGCAGTAGGAGATGCAGGCGGCCACCCACTGGGAAAGTGTCCTTTTTGTGACGGGCTTTCAAGGCCTGTTTGTCCCAGCACGTGGAAGCAGAGGTACTTCCTGTGTGATTTGTGAATGCGGATGTGTGTGTAGGCTTTCTGTAGATCCAGGGATGCCATCCAGTCGCTGGCTTGAATAAGAGGGAGGATGGAGTTGAGAGAGTACATCCGGAACTTCTCCTTGGTGATAAACTTGTTCAGCCTGCGCAGATCTAAGATGGGGCGTTCTCCGCCTGATTTCTTGGGAATGAGGAAGTATCTGGAGTAGAATCCAGAGTTGATCTCAGTTGATGGCACCTCCTCTATAGCGTGGGAGGTCAGCAGGTGCATCAGTTCTGCGGCCATGGCCAGTTGCAGGTGGGGAGGGATATCACTGATCAGTTTGTTGCACTGGCAAGGTGGTACAAAGAACCGTATGCAGTATCCCTCTTGAATGACCCGTAGGACCCAGGAGTCCAAGGTGATCTTCTCCCATTCCTGTAGAAATTGCATCAGGTGCCCCCCAATCTGGGTAGGCGCCTGCAATTGCCTGTCAAAAGGAGGAGCCACCCTTGTTCATTGGTGTGTTGTTGTTCTTCTTTTCCTTACGGTCCCTCTGGACTGGCATTGGTGAAAGGGTCCGTGGTAAGAGTTGGTCTTCTATCTGGGACCTTGCCACTTTCGGTTAGAAGGGTATCTTATGTTGGAACTGCAATAGGGTTTCCGTTGATAGTTGGCTTTTTGGGTGCTGCTGTGGCGTTTAAAGCCATCCTCCGCCAAGGTTTGCAGTGTAGTGCAGTGCTCCTTCATGTCATTTACTGTGTCTGTGACTTTTTCTCCAAAGAGCGACTCGCCCGTACAGGTACTTCAGATCCTCTGGTACTGGCTCGTCTGTTTCGTCAGGTGCCGTCAGGACCAAAGTGGTAGCTACTTTCCTCAGGAACTTGGGGCACGTAAGGTCCTCCGGAGGGGGTGGAGGGCCTTCCGGCTCCGGGGAGTATCTGTTCTCCGAGGTGGTATGTTCATTGGATGCAGAGCCCACAATGGCAGGTTCAATGTCCTGCTCCTCCGCGGTGCTATCCGGGGACGGATTGTCTGGGATTGCGTAGCCAGCGTGGAAGGCTGGGCGTGATCCGGTAAGCCTCGTACAGGGGATCCAGAGTGAGATCTGGTAGACGAGATCACTAAAGATAGTGGAGCCGTAGAAGTTGGGAGAGCGGTTTGCTGCACCAGCTGTGTGAGCAGCTTCAGGATGGCAGAGGAGTTGGCAGAGTCAGTGGCGTGGCTGCAGGATCTGGTTTGACGGCTGCTGCTTGGGCTGGAGGAGCTGGAAGGATTACCGCATTTATTTCTGTGGCTTTTGTGGTGCCGGGAGGCATGATGGCGCTTAGAGCTGTGTCTCCTGTGCCGCGGGGATCTGGAGCTGGAAGCACTACTACTGGAGGAACCTCTGGCGGCTCTGTGCCTCCTGCCACTATCCCGATCACTGCCGTGTTTCCTCCTGCTGCTGTTACTGCCCCCACGAGTTCGGCTCCTTTTGCGTTTGTGTGCATGGCGCCGAGGAGCCGTTTGATCGTCGGCGCCAAGCGGGCTCACCGGGGTGGATTGAAGAGGAGGTGGAGTTTGGGTGGAGCTTGTTTGTCCAGCGTGATGGTGTCTAGGGCTGCTTCCCAGGCTGTTCTGGCTGTGGACAATCAGGCAGAGGTGGGCGGAGCTGGAGGACTTTCCAAAGGCGCCATTGCTGGGAGCCGCATAGCCACGTGGAGGGGAGACCGCGGGCCTGAGGGAAGCAGCGGCAGGCTCAGTTGGGAATCAGAGGGAGTCCGAAGTGTCCCTGGAGGAGATATGAGCCATTGCAGAGCCCGCTGGAGGCATGGAGGAAGCTTCAGCTGTGAGGCTGGGGATAGAGGCCCTGTTGGGTACATCCTGAGCCGGAGCGGCAGCGGGTGAGGAGACCAGCAAAAAAGCAGTTTTACTTGCATGATTGGAAGCAAGGTAATCTTTTAACGCGTGCCCTCTTGACTTCCGGGCCCTTGGAGACATCCTGCCGCAATGAGTGCAGTCTTCCACGTTGTGGCCGGGTCCCAAGCAGCGCACACAGATGTCATGGGTGTCTGTGCTGCTCATTTTTCCCTTGCAGTGTGGGCATTTTTTGAAGCCCGGTTTAGGCATTGTTGGTGATCTTGATTAGATTGTAGAGGAGAGCAGGGTCCATCTTGCTGGCAAGGCGAAAGGGAAAAGACTGGCCGGGCTAGTGGCGGGCCGGTGAGGTGGGCTACCCGGGCATGCTCAGAAACGTTCACCTTTCTGAGCTCTGGAGAGCACTTCCATATCTATAGCGCCACCCGGAGTACGTCACCAGGTGTGGCTGATGCAATCCTGCTAGTCCATGGAGAAATACGTTTTCACTGAAAGGGTGGTAGATGCTTGGAACGCCCTTCTGATGGAAAGGTGGGGGGAAAATACAGTGACAGAATTGAAAATGGCATGGGACAGACACAGTAGATCCCTTTACAGCAACAGGATAAAATCAAAATAAACTGAACTATCTAATTTCTCAACAAACAGGGGTGTCCTACACGGAGCGGTGGGTTCACTCCTAAACAAAGACATGGGGAGGGGTGGCCTGCATGGAGTGGCAGGTGCACCTTCTCTTGCCATCTTACTGGGCAGACTAGATGGACTATACTGGTCTTTATCTGTCGTCATTTACTATGTTACTATGTTACTATGACATAGGAAACTGCAGGAGGGAGCTTCTGGAAGCCAAATTTAGACTTTTAGGTGGAAACATGAAACCAGAACTTCCAGGGTAGCATTCTCAGAAATGCTTTTCATTCCCATGTGTAGGACCCAGTATCTAAAAGACTTATGGGATGACATCAAGAAGGTTGTGTTGGAAGAAAGTGAGAAGTCTCTACAAAAGGTAAAAAAACAATACGTAAAGACCAAAATGGATGACCGAAGAAACTTTGAAAATTGCCCAGAAATGCTGAGAAGCTAAAGCCAGAGAAGAAAGATAGACAATCGCAGAACTCAACAGAGATTTCCAACGTACAGCAAGACAAGACAAGGAGAAATACTACAATGACACATGCAAGGAAATAGAAGCAGAAACGATTACAGGAAGAACAAGATCGGCTTTCCTAAAGCTACGAGAGTTAAAGAAAAAATTCCAGCCTCGAATTGGAATGTTATAAGATGCTCAAGGATCCATGTTGAGTGATGCTGAAGATCAAGAAAAGGGGGAAAGAATATACAGAGTCATTATACAATAAAGATCAAGTGGACCAACAGCCATTTCAACACATTGCTCTTGGCAGAATGGCTATGATGGACTTAGACAAGATGCTCAAGAGCAGAGATGTCTCTCTCCATACAAAGATTTGACTCGTTCAAGCCATAGTATTTTCAATAATGTCACACGGATGCGAAAGTTGGACAGTTAGAAAGATAGACAGGAAGAAAATTGATGCCTTTGAATTATAGTGCTGACGATAAATACTGTGTAAACCATGGACTGCCCAAAAAACAAACCAGTCAGTATTAGAGGAGATCAAACCTAAGCTTTCTTTAGAAGCTCAGATAACAAGACTTTGACTTTCATACTTCGGACATATCATGCAGAGAGATCATTAGAGAAAGACATCATGCTTAGCAAGGTAGAAAGTCATTGCAAGAGAGGAAGGCTAGCAATGAAATGGATTGATACATTAACAGCAGCTATGGGTGCCACTCTGTCATCAATGAGCCGTCTGAGTGAAGACTGAACATTGTTTAGGACAACTATCCGCAGGGGCGCCATGAGTTGACACTGACTCAATGAACCTTTTTGTCCTAGGGTTGCTTTGGGAGTTACAATTCTGTTGGGGGTGGGCCAGTCAGTGGGCGTAGGGGATCCTCCCTGACCCAGTCATGATTCCCAATATAGCCCTTGAATCACTGGAAAAGCTTCTCATTCCATGCACGGGACCTGATAACCAAAAAAGATTAAAACACAATCAAAACTAATCAAAATGAAAACTGTGAAAGTGTTTCTATTTCCTATGGAAGACCATTTTCCCTATCCTGGGTCCCTCCAATTTTGCCTCGGGGCCCTTGACCTGCACTGCACCATTGTTGTAGCTGATGGGGATCTCCAAGCATTTCCAGCTGATGAAGCCCAGATTGACTGATCAGCAGCTAGGCACTGCCACATTCACAGGTAAGCACTGAAAATGTGGCAGCAGGTTGACGTCTCTAACTCCAGCACCACAAGCATATTCTGTACTTACTGGAGCACTTCCTGATGCTGATCTCACAAGATCCAAACGTCATACAAAACATTCCAAACTACTATTGTGAGCAAACTTTGAACAGTGTGTCACTGTGTTAGTTTTTTACTGTGAGACCCTAATAGGGGAGAAAAAATTATCATATTAAATTTCATTGCTTGCACTTCCACTCTCACTATATATAATCATGGGTCCCCCACAATTGAGAATTCAATCCCAAACATATTTTAAAGAAATTTTGTAACTGCACTTAAAATCTGGGATGTCCAAGGCAAAATGTGCAGAAACATGCCAGGGATGTCTATATAATAGCCTGATTTTAGATACATGCTGGCATTCACATAGACGTCCCCATTACAAAAAAGTGGGGCAGGGATATCTATTGCATGCTGGTTTGCGCACAGGGACTTCCATCGGCATGGCAAAATGAAAACAAGAGCCAATAGTCCCTGCCAGTGTTCAGTGTCAACATGGAAAATTTATGGGATATGAGTGTCCCTCCTTCTCCACACTCTGCAGATGTTTGGCTGGTAAAATGAACGCTTTTCTGATACCTCTTTGCACCTGGAGCAGGTATAAACCAGGACGTGGCTCTGAAATCTGGCGAGAATGTCTAGGCTCCTTGGATTGCTCTCAGACACACCTACACCACGTCCCCCTTTTGATTTGGACGTCCTTGTGCTGGAGATATTTTTGAAGTTGCTTTCTAAAATGGCTCCAGGGACGTCTCCATGCTTTGGATGTCTGCATGCCCATTTTCAGACGTCCAAAGCATGAAGAGGGCTTCTAAAATAACCCTCCAAAGCCTTATCAAAGTCACTTATCTGAATACTACCGCCCGAGACCAGACTGTCTACCCAGCTTATCATCCCAAATGACTGTGTCAGGGGTTATTTCTTGTCTTCCTTTCAAAAAATAAGCCGGCCATCTCTCCGCTTCAGCATCTAAATGTGTTCTGCAGTTGATTGTGCCACTGCTCGGTTTGCTTGCTTTCAACTCTGTTGGAACAATCAGAAAGGTCTAATGTTATCTTGCATAATGACCTCATCCCTTCATAGTGTTGGCACTACTTTAGTTTAATGTGCTTATCTAATATTAGTGGCTACACAATGCTGTTAATCACTGCACAAACAGATTACTAATGACATAGTAACTGCATTGAATGCTTTATAATTTTACGGTAACATATACCTGAGACTAATAATAGTGATATGATTAATAACATAGTGTAGTCACTAATATCCAATAAGCACATTAAATTAAAGTAATGACAGTGCTATGAAGAGGTGTGAAAAATGGGAGGTAACTGGAGACTGGGAAAGTAGTGAAAGTCCAGAAAAAAGAAAATGAAAACCTCAAAGTAGGAGCTGGAAAGCTGCTATGTAGGGAGAAGTAAAAGGTGTGTGTGTGTGTGTGTGCTGTCTGTTTGTGTGTGTTTAAGACTGCAGTTAAGATAAGGAGAAAGGAGGAGTAAAACCTAGCTTTGTGGTCTGCTTTGGCCTCTCAACCTGCCCCCTCACCTCACCCTACAGTCCAGAATCTCTCCCTCTTCCTCTACGGTCCCTCTCACTTTCTTTCATATCGAGAAAATTGCTGGCAGCTTCAGCAATTATAAAATGCTGCTTTTTACTGTCTGGAAGCCTCTCTTTACTGTATCTCACCCCTGCTGTAAACAGGAAGTGGATAGAAGAGGCAGATTGAAGAAACAGAGAAAAAGAATAAAAGCTAATTTTTTAGAGAGACAGAGGGAAGGAAGGAAGAAAAGAACACAGGGGAAAAGAAACAGAAAATGGGAAGGAAACTCTAGAAAATAACTTAGGAAAAGATCAACAAGGTTAAAATGGAAAAAGAGATCAGGACAATTAGAAAAATAAAAGGATCAGACAACAAATATACAAAAAGCATTTTATTTCAAGTTGTTAGTGATTGGAATATAACAGCTTTGGGAATGTGAATTTCAGTTAAGAAATAGCGTGGTAACACAGCTTTCTGTTAGTATTTTTTCACTCAACACATGATTAAGCTGTGGAATTTGTTGCCAGAAAATGTGGCGAAAGCAGCTAACATAGTTGGGTTTAGAAAAGTCCCCAAAGGAAAATCCATAAACTCTTATTAGCCAGGTAGCTTAGTTTACTGACAAATTTGTTAGACCACCTTTCAATCAACCAGCAGCAAGGCAATTTAGAATCTAAAAAAAAACATAGAGAGGCGGAGAGAGAGGAGAAGAAGAGAATTAGAAGGAAAACACAGCTCTGGTGCTGATGCTGTCTGAGGTCCACCTTTGAGACCACTGAGGCAGCCAGGAAGGTAGCTGTGAGGGTAACCCCTCCCCTCTCAGCCTGAGTTACAGTGAAACAAAGCTTAAACACATACCCTTTCGCCCAGAGTCCAGCAGACTGGAGCATACCAGTTTAGACAGGTCATTTAGGTATGCTATATGATAGCCCACAACCCCCCCCCCCCTCCAGGGGCTACTGATTGGTGGAGAGGGGATACCTGAGACAAATGAGAAGCTAGTATGGGTTTGAAAACTTACTGTATATAAGACAGTGTGTGACACCACTTGGTCTCTCAGATCGTTTTGTTCAGGGTGCCGGCTCTGCCTGAGACTGTGCGCACAATAAACAGTATGTGTTTGCATATCGGTCCGTCTCTGTGTTTTCATCTGAGGGTTGGAGGGACAGACTTCGAATAGATAATAGATCTCCTGCTACATTTCCTGGTGCATTGGCCGGGAAACCTCCATCTGTCTCCTCGCACCCCCAGGTGAAGGCATCGCGGTTTGCGCAACCAGGACTTGCCCGATCCGGGACCGACTTCCTGTTCGTTGACGTTCCCCAGTGCCACTGGACCCTTTGTTCCGGAGGGATCCCTCGGCGTATCCTGCGCACTCGGTCCTGGACGGCTGACTCCCTGGATACAGAAATCCGGCTTGATAGACTGGCATCCAAACTCTTCAGGACGGTGAGTACTCACTCTCTTAATTTTCTGAAACGGGTTGAAAAGTCTGGTTTTCAAAAGTCTGGTTTTCTGAAACAGGTTGAAAAGTCTGGTATGGGATTGGCCACCCCCTACGGGCGGTCCGAGTAAGAACCATAGTCTGAGATATTGGATTCTGAAACCACCGCCTGTCCTGGTGTCTGGATTCGGTGTCTGGATTCGGGAAACGGGAGTCTGGGAGGGTATATATATATATATATGTGTGTGTGTTTTCTGTCTGTCTGTCTGTGTCCCTGCCTGTTGTCTCCCCTCTGCTGTCTCGTTCTGTGTTATAAATGCTAGTGTTGTATACGACCTAGGAGAATAATTACAGTATGGGGTCTAGTGGATCCAAGAATAGGACTCTGCTGAAATGCATGCTAAGCCATTTTAAAACTGCCTTTGGGGGTGACTATGGAGTTAGGCTCACTGCCCCCAGACTAGTTGTACTGTGTGAGCAGGAGTGGCCAGCCTTAGTGCGAGCTGGCCACCTGAAACAGTGAAAAAACATCAGGTCTACTGACTTCAGGGAGAGGGACAGTTTAGAAAATGTTTACAAAGAAATCCAAGGAGAGGAGTGATAATAAAAAAAGGGGAGCAGGGTTTACTGTATATAGACTGTTGTACTAGTATAGAAGTGAAGGAAGACAATTGCTTTATTTAATGCATATCCAGTTTCATTACTATGTTTCATGCATAATCAATAGTCAAAGAACCAAATTTTGATCATACCTCTCAGCTGTAAGTAAGGAGCAGTTGAAACTGCTGAGATAGGGGTACTTGAAACTGTTGAGACAGTTTGCATAACTACAGAAAGATACTGGGAATGAAACTGGGAGTGAAACTGTTTGCATGGCTACATACTGGGAGATCAGGGAGGAGTTCTTCTTCTAGCAGAGAATGGTGACCCATTAGAGAGGACAAAAGAACAATTCACCTAGCCTCCAAACAATCCTCTTGTCATCAATTTTAATTGTAGAATTTTGAGCTTCTAAAGCCATGGGGGGTGTCTCCTTTGAGCATCCTCAGATGTCTGACCAGCATCTTGATTGTGTAAGGCTGGGATCAAACAAAGGCTGGTCAAATTACTATTAGCAAAGATGTATGGGGTGGGGAATATCTGTAGGGCAAAGCTTATGTGTAAGAGCTAGCCTGCAAACCATTTGTTACAGCCTATAAAAAGAGAGAGAAAAATCCTTATAAGATTATGAAGAAATAAAGACTTTTTAAACTTTTTTTAAGGTCCCTGTTTTTCCCAAGATGTTGTTAAAGCATGTTACTTTTCAGAACTACCCAGGGGGGAGGGTTTAGTGAAATTTCTTATATTCTGATCAGATAGGCTGTTAGACATAAAGCACTTGTAAGCTTTGATATGTCCTGTGTTTAAAAGTGAATACTGTTTTTCTTTCATTGCTGGCTACTCAAGTGCCCCTTGATGCTGAAGTGACTAGACCAAACAAACAAGGCATGAAACTAAGGAAACTGTTTTTGTTTTTCTTTGACCTTCAAAGTAGAGGTTAAGAGTCCCGACAGGACAATGGGGCATCCTGAGCCAGTTTGCAAATGATTTAAATCCTGAGTAAATAAGAAGGTAATCCTGGTTAATCTTTATCATTAGTATGTTATGCATCTATTCTTTGTCTTTGACTGTATATGCTATCATGCAAACTTAAAAGTTAAAAGGGGATTTTATATATTGTGGCAAGCACCTCAAAGAGGGCATAGTTATTGTTTATATTTTACAGAACCATAAACAGCTATAACTATAGGTTAATTGTTCAGCTACATAGTAATCTGCATTTGCCTGAAAGAATCTGGACACAAGAGAGACCTATTGTTTGTTCTACTGTCTGTGTTGAAGATAACATTTCAGATCAGCTTGATACCAGTTTCAGGTATAAGGTTTTAATTTAAATGTGACAAAGCATGATTTTGAATTCACCTCTTTGCAGTTTCATGTCATTTGAGAATGCCTGTTTCCTGAATTGTAAGATTCAAGGTAATTACTTTGCCTTGTTAAGCTCTGTGCTGATGACTGATGAACAGGACAGTAACATCACAGTTTTATTTGTTACAATATTGGATTTTAGGATAAATTCACCTGTTTTTCTGTATTTGAATTTTACATGTTGGTGTCCAGAGAAAAAGTGTACTTTGTTTTGAAAGTTTTTTATTTCAGTTTCAGTAGTACAGTTCCTGAGAAAACAGATATATGTTGCAAACAGATATATGTTGCAGCACTGTGAGATATTAATTTTCTTTAGTTTATACACTTGCACTTATGCTACCAAATACACTTGTTGTAGTAGTACATTATGCAGAGGTCCAGTACACACACAGCAATTACAAGATGAGTAAATATTAATAAGTTTGCTGAAATTTTGGACAGAGGCTGATATGAAATTGCTTTGTTCCCAAGCATATAGAGAAAATATAGAGTAAAGATGGAACTGAGTTCCCAGAAAATAATGAGAATATTTGTAAAATTATTTACAAATAAAATGATAACATTAACTTGAGTTGATTGGACAAAACCAAATCTTGCTTGTCAGCAATGATCCAGGAGAGGTTTGAGAAAAAGAATGAGAGAGAGAGAGGCAGAAAGGTGAGGCCACAGCCTAGGATAGGAAAAGACAATAAATGTGCTGCTTCCAGTGTGATGATCTGGGCCACCAGAATTCTGACTGCTCTAAGACTCCTCGAGGACCCACAAGGCCTGAAGAACATGAACCTTGTATATTTATGCCTCTGAAGAGACATGAATAGGCAGGGGAGAGTAGGCCAAGAAGAACCAGAGGAAGTATCGCCATGAGGCCCAGCCACAAAAGTCGTGCAGGCCAAGAAGAACCTGAAGAAGTATTGCCATGAGGCCCAACCACCAGTGCCTTGTACCCTCTTAGATCTCTCACCTCAAAAGGATCTCTTTTTGACACCATAATTAATGAGTAGCTTACACAAATCCTTGTGGACACTGCAATTTCAAGATCAGTCCAACAGCACTCTCACTGAGAACAGTGAATACGATAGACTCAAGTCATATGTAAGAGATATGTGGCTGTCATGTTAGGAGCCATATTTCTTTCTATTGGGATTGATGTTATAACATGTTGCAAAATAATAGTTATATATTTTAAGGACTTTACCTAAATTGTTCCTATTGAGAATGAGCACATATGTCCATTTAGAACTACACCAATTAAGATAGTGGGAAAGGGACACTATTTACTCATACTGTTATGCTTATTGAGAAGAATCTAAAGTTATATCTTCTACCTACCATTTGTTTACAGCAATATTAAGTTATTAACAATTGTTTAATATTCTTAGCAGCCTTGCCAAATAAGGATACATTAGTATGGTATAAAAACATGAAAAGGACCTATGTATGTAGTTGGTGGAATGATGCAGGTGATGAAGGAGTTTGTGAGGGATGAAGTGGGATATTAAGAGGAGGGACTCCGATGGACAGTAGACTGATGAAGGTATTTTAATGATGTGAAGTGATGTATCTGGCTAATGAATATGTAAACGAAAAAAAAAAGAGCACTTTATTCAACTATGCCGTCTCCAGAATCTTCAATTTAGGAAGTCATCTAAGCCCCAACATATACTCAACAATTAGAAATAGACACCTGGAGACAGGCTAGGTGCACCTTGCACCCTGATGAGCTTTGGAAAACCTACACTGGCCATGTGATACTTCCAGATGCTTTTTTGCCTCCTTTTTGCCTCTGTATGTCCTGGCCAGGCATGCATGGGCAAAGGGGGATGATTTGATGACAAATTCTCACAAAATTGGTATAATTATAAAACTTGCCAAAATTGCAGAACACGTGTGCGCAACTTGTCTGATCTGTAAACATGTAAAGATCAGTCAAGGGCATAATGGAATATTTCCTATCAGCAAATGAATCTCCAGTGATAGAGAGACAAGGAGTTAATCAAACTGCAAGACAAAATTGACACCATACGAGATAGTTACTGGTAGACCATTGAAAGTTTATAAAGCAATATTTATAGGATATGATCTTAGTAAATATGGATGAAATTAAGTTTGTCGCATTGCATTGTCTCATTGTGAAATCTAATCTAGAATATTTAGTCTTTTTACTTAACATTGGTGCTGCTTTTCTGAATGAGGCCTGGAGCCATGCCACCAATTGCAATCCAGAGAGTCCAGCAGAAGGAATTGGCCAGAGTCCAGATGGAACAGACCATCCCAAGAACTCAGAAATACACACCACAGAAATGTGTGAAGGAGTCCCTACCTGGATCCGTGTGTCACATTGAAAGAAGGGAAAAAATATTCGCCTATGAGAATGAGAGGTCCAAATTTTGAGAAAAACAGAACTTAAACTTCAGAGAAAGGTGAAGCACACTGCGAGGTCCTGAGGAACTGCTGAGAGGCAGGACCAAATTGCCTGAGAATGGGAAGAGGACTATTGGACTGATTGGGGGCTTTTGGGGGCTTTTGTGAATGATTGTATTGTTTATTTTATTTATTTATTTATTTATTTAGTGTACACTTGTATCCCGCTACTTCCAGCGATCAGCAGCGGTTTGCTATACATAAAAGTGCGGCTGTACAGGCCAGGTATTAAAGCATACATCATGATTTAGTGGAAAAGTACAGGTCGTATCACTCGAATTATAAGATTCACATTTGATTGCAGGCTAGTAATTTCACATGTATATACATATTTACATATTGCTGGGTCTATTGTTGTTATCCTTTTATTATTGTTTTCTTAGAAAGTAACTGAAATCTACAAGCCATTTGGGCTTCAGCAATTGCAATACCCCCTTGCGGCCTGCCTCTAGTACTGCTGCCCTCTACCGCCCTAGTGGTTGAGGTCCAACTAAAAAGGGGGGAGTGAGGCAGCCAGGAAGGTAGCTGTGAGGGTAACCCCTCCCCTCTCAGCCTGAGTTACAGTGAAACAAAGCTTAAACACATACCCTTTCACCCAGAGTCCAGCAGACTGGAGCATACCAGTTTAGACAGGTCATTTAGGTATGCTATATGATAGCCCACAACCCCCCCCCCCTCCAGGGGCTACTGATTGGTGGAGAGGGGATACCTGAGACAAATGAGAAGCTAGTATGGGTTTGAAAACTTACTGTATATAAGACAGTGTGTGACACCACTTGGTCTCTCAGATCGTTTTGTTCAGGGTGCCGGCTCTGCCTGAGACTGTGTGCACAATAAACAGCATGTGTTTGCATACCGGTCTGTCTCTGTGTTTTCATCTGAGGGTTGGAGGGACAGACTTCGGATAGATAATAGATCTTCTGCTACACCACCACACCAGGAGCCCCAGAATGTTTCCTTAAAAATCAATCTTGAGCTCAGATTTAAATTAGCTGAAGGATAACTCCAATCTAAGGACAGGTAGAAGGGATTTGCAAAGTAATGGAGATAGGCAGACAAAAGCAGTTCAATAAGTATATTTACAGCAAATTCTCACTGAGCAGGGAAGGGTAAGTAGGTTGCACTGAGAGAAGCAAAGAGGACGGGCAGGGAAATCCAAAAGAAGTAAGTTGGAGAAATACAAAGGAGTAGCCATAAGGAAAAGGTTCTTGAATTTCAATCTCCAGGAAATGAGAAGCCAATGATGTTGGGCCGCAAGTAGGGTTCCATGGTCCGTCATCGAGCAAAATGAAGAAGTTTAAAAGCAGAAGTTTGAACCAACTCAAGGTATTTAATAGCAATCTCTCAGTCCACTATAAAAAGGAGTTACAGAAATCAAATCTGCTGAGCAAAGGAGCAAGATCAGCAATGCTAAGTCAGAGACATGGATTAGAGATCTTAAGGCATGAAATTTGTGAATAGAACAGAAGCAAGTGTAGACAAATGGCTGAGACATAAAGATCTAGAGAAAAGTGGGAATCAAGATGAACACTGAGAGGTTTGATGATCATTAAGCAAAAGTATCAAGACAGCCATTCAGGGGGAGGAGGTCAAGGGTTGCTGGATCAAGGAACACAACTCTTTGAAACATAATACAAACAGCTGAAGCCCAGATTTTGAAGTAGAGTTACCAGTTGAGCCAAAAAGATGTTAAAGAGAACCTGGGCCAGGATGGAACCCTGTGGTACCCCATAAATAAGTGGCTGAGAGGAGGATATGGAAGAATAGAAGTTGACTATGAAAGTGTGGCCTTGCAAAATTAAAATGAACCACCTAAGAACTGTACTATGAAGACCAAGGAAGAAGAGATGAGTGAGAAGTAGAGAATGTTCAACCAAATCAAATATATGCTCAAACATAGGAGCAAGAACAATATTACCACTGTTCCAGGCAGTACGAATTTCATTAGTGCTAAGAGAGCAGATACGCAACTGAAACCCTGCCAGAAATCTGGGTGTAGCACTCGAGTTTTTCTAGGAAATTGGCCACTTGATGAAGAACTTTCTTTTGAAGAATTTTCAAAATAAGGGACAGACTGGAATTTGGACAGAAGCATGAGATGTTAGTATGTCCTATATTTGTTTTTCAAAAGTAGACAAATGATTGTGGATTTCCTGGATGAAGGCAGCAGACTAGGAGGTTATCATTCACATAATGGAAGGAAGCAGGCCTTATCTAGGATTTGTTATGAACTGTGCTAGCAGCATCAGGGGCAATGGTTATAGACTGGAGGAGGATGGCTGCATCAGGTACAGACTGGAGGTGGATGGCTCCAAGGCAGATGTAATATCCACAAGTGCAATGAGTAACATTGTGAAAGCGACTGCTTATACTGGGTTGTAAGTAAGAAGGAATGGATCTATTCTTTGGGGTTCCTGCCAGACACTTTTGACCTGTATTGGCCACTGTTGGAAATAGAAAACTAGGATTAATGGCTTTATAATCTCAAGCAATATGATAGGTGTGAACAAACATTTTTGCCCTAGGGCTGCATTGGGAGTTGTGATTCGGTTGAGAGTAGGCCAGTCTGTGAGGGCACGGGGATTCTCCCTGTTCTAGCCATAATTCCCAATACAGCTCTCGAATCACTGGTGCAAGCTCTTGGTCTCCCCTCTCCTCCTTCCTCTGTCTCTCCTGAACTCAGGGTTGTAGCTCCTTTAAAGCTGCTCACTCCAGCAGTGGTCTTGCTGTGCCTCCCAGGCATCGGTAAAGTCACAGCTCTCTCCTTCGTGCTCTCAATGGCTGCCGGCACCATTGGTCCCGATGCTGCAGCTGCTACAGTGCTCTCCAGTGCCTGGTACACATCTCAGTTTGAGCTGGACTGCCTTTACAGAGGAAATCCTGCAGCTAGATGAAAACGTGCAATAGGAGTGTCTGCGGGGGTGGGGGTGGGGGGGGGGGGTTTAGATGAAAGGTGCCTGTGGCCATTCTTAGCTCATGGGTCGTAATTTGGAGAAACATCTCTGCAGTATGGCTTTTCTTATGATATTATGTTCACTCATGATTTGTCACACAATTTGGCTGACCACTTGTTGAATTCTTATATTGTCAGAAATTGGCTCACTAAGCAATGGTTATAAAAATATGGCACCTGAATAAAGACAGAGTGACCAAAAAAGCAAATAAGGGACTGTTTCCATATTTGTATAGATATTGGCTCCTGATTCTGTATTTACAATGGTGCCCATTAAGGAGCAGAGTTAATCTTTACTAGGATGAAGTGATAATATGGCTGCTGTAACATTACAGTTCATTGAGGAGAAAAAGCATCCTTGTTATCTCTAATTCAAATGCATTTGAAGGGCAAAGAGAAAAGATAAAAAAATATAAGAACATTAGAATTGCCTTACTGGATCAGACCAATGGTCCATCAAACCCACCATCCTGTTTCCAACAGGAGCAAATCTTACCTCAGGTCTGCCTTTATAACAGTCTATTGACTTTTTCTCCAGAAACTTGTCTAAACCTTTTTCAAACCTAGCTATGCTAACTGCTTTTACCACATCCTTTAGCAATGAGCTCAACAGTAACAGCAGAAACACAAAAGCGGAATAATTTTAGTATAGTGATAACACCACCAGCTAAAACTGAAACAAAGAAGTTCTGGAAAGGCTTTTATGAAGGTCCTGTAGAGCACAATAGAGTAGAAGAGTGGTTACCCAGCATAGAGAAGACAATGGTGAAGGTATCTAAGAACATTATAAAAGTCATGCTGAGTCAGACCAAGGTCCATTGAGCCCATAATCCTGCCTCTGATGGAGGCCAGTCCGGATCAGAAGTACTCAGCAGATCCCCGAAAGTAGATCTAATCCTTATAGCTCATTTCCAGGGATGAGCAATGGCTCTCACAAATTTACCTGTCTAATAATTATTTATGAACTTTTCCTCCAGGATCTTGCCCAAACCTAAGAACATAGGAACATCAGAGCATAAGAAATGCCATACTGGGTGAGGCCAAGGTCCATCAAGCTCAGTATCCTGTTTCTAACAGTGGCTAATCCAGGTCACAAGTACCTGGCAGGTTGCCAAAAAGGCACACAGGTTCCACAGGGTAAGCAGTGGATTTCCTGGGTCCTCTTTAATAATGGTTTATGGACCTTTCCTTCAGGAACTTGCTCCAACCTTTTTTAAACCCAGCTACACTAAAAGCTTTTACCACATCCTCCAGTAATGAGTTCCACATTGAGTAAAAAAATATTTTCTCTTATTAGTCTTAAATGGGTTACATTGTAGCTTCATTGTGTGCCCTCTACTTTTTGATGGAGTAAACAACCGATCTACAGTATGTTTACCTGTTCCACTCTATTAATTAATTTATAGACCTCTATCATATCCCCCCTCGGCCGTCTCTTTTCCAAGTTGAAGAGCCCCAACCTTTTAAGCCTCTCCTCATAGGGATATCCTTCCATCCCCTTTACTATTTTTGTCGCTCTTCTCTATACCTTTTCTAATTCTGCTATTTCCTTTTTATGATATGGTGACCAGAAATACACACAATATTCAAGATGCGGTCGCACCATGGAACAATACAGAGGCATTATAATATTCTTCATTTTATTCCATTCCTTTCCTTGATTCCTAGCATTCTATTTGCTTATGTGAGCTCCATTTGGAGTGGAAGAGTGGCCTAGTGGTTGGGGCAAGGTACTTCAGGCCAGAAGGTCAGGGGTTCAAATCCCACTAGAGGACAGCAACCTTGGGCCAGAAGGACTGAGGTTTCTAGTCCCACAGGTGCTCCTTGTGGTCTTGGGCAAGCCACTTAACCCTCCATAGCCCATGTTCCCTGTAAAATAGTTATCTCCAAGTTATAATGCCCTGTTCAATGTAATTTCAGTTTGTTCAATGTAAACCACACTGATGCAGAATAGCACGGTATATAAGAGAATGTAAATAAAATTTACCTGCACCCTTTGTCGCCTCCCACTCAACCAATTTCTAACCCAAACAATAACTTTATTTTTATTTATTTTATTTAAAAGGATTTCTATACCGCTTTCTCCTGGAATCAAGGTGGTCTACACAGCAAACAATCGAAGAATACTGACTTTATGCGTGTGCATGCAGTGATAACCAGTGAATGCGTGTGTGTGTAGGGTGGAATTGATTCATGGTGGGCTATTTACAGCGTGCACTATTTTACAATACTATGTATATGAATGATAAGCGAGGGGGGTTGGTCTGTAGTTCTGGTTGGCGGGCAGGTTATGTGACGTCACCATAGTGTTCGATGAAGAGTGTCATCTTGAGCTGTTTCCGAAAGTCCTTGATGTCTGTTGTCGATCATAGGTCATCAGGGAGGGTGTTCCAAATTGCAGGTGCAGCCAGCGATAGAGCTCGTTTTGCTGTGTCCTTGCATACCTTGGTGAAGTCTTTTGGTGTATTGATGAGGTTGGAGGTGCCTCTCCTCCTCGGTCTTGTGCTGCTGTCGGATTGTATGAGTGGTTGTAGACTGAGTGCTGAGATCTGTTGTTTGATTTTGAATATGTTTATGACTGTCTTATATCTGATGCGGGAGCTGATTGGGAGCCAGTGAAAATTCTTTAGAATGGGAGTGATGTGATCTTGTCTTGATGAGCCAGATATTATGCGTGCTGCTGTGTTTTGAGCCATTTGCAGTGGCCTGAGTGTCTGCTTTGCTAGGCCGAGATAGATTGGGTTGCAGAAGTCTAGGATTGGAGTTATTAGTGTCTGACAGACTGTGCAGAAGTGTTCCTGAGAGAGGAGGGGCTTGAGGCATCGGATTAGTCTCATCTTGTGGTACGCATTTTTGGTGGTTCTGCTGATGTGTGATTGTAGGTTCAGTTCTTTGTCGAGAGTCACTCCGAGGTATTTCACTTCTGGTTTTATGGGTATTGTTGTGTTGTTGATCTTGATGGTGGGTGGAGGGACGAAGTTGGTGTTTCGGATGATGATAAGTGCCTCGGTCTTGCTGTAGTTTATGGTCAGATTGTTGTCTTGAAACCAATTGGTCATATGCATGAGACAGTCTGTTATTTTGGTGTAGTCTGGGTTGTCGAGGGTGACTGGTGTGTATATCATGATGTCATCGGCATAGATTATGTATTGTATTTTGTGTTCTTTCATGATGCTGCAGATCGGTTGAATGTAGAGATTATATAATAGCGCCGATAGGGCGGATCCTTGTGGGACGCCTTGCTTGACCTTTATGGGTCAGGATGTGTTGGGACTGACCTTGACCTGTATTTGTCTGTCCATTAAGTATGAGTCGAACCACCTCAGGGTGGATCCGTGAAGTCCAATGTTCTGTAGTCTTGCTAGTAGAGTTCTGTGATCCACTGTGTTGAACACTGATGAGATGTCTATGAAGATCATAAGTATTCCATTCTTGCAGTTGTCTATGAGGTGTATTATGTTATTAAAGAGGTATAACAGGAGTGTTTCGACTCCATGGTTAGGGCAGAAACCGTGTTGGTTGATGTCCAGTGGTGCATGGTTGTCAATGTGTTCTTGGAGCTGATTCTGTACCGCTTTTTCAATAATTTTTGCCAGTAGTGGTATGCTTGAGATGGGTCTGTAAGCAGCTGGGTTGCTCTTGTCCAACTTTAGGGTACATCCCTATGGTGCTTAGTTTGTTTATAAGTTGCCTGTGAGGAACTGTGTCAAAGGCTTGACTGAAATCTAAATACACCACATCTAGGGCTCTCCCTCGGTCCAACTCCCTGGTCACCCAGTCAAAGAAATCAATGAGATTTGTCTGACAAGACCTGCCTCTGGTGAATCCATGCTTGCACTGGGACGTCCCATTGTGATATGTGTCTCTCAGTCTATAGCATTATTTCTAGTTTCTTGTTCTTCCTCTCTCCTAACCAGTTTCTTTAACTCGCCTCCTTCCTGTCTAGTATTTTCTTCTTCTCCTAGTTTCTCCTGTTGAATTCACCCTACTGCTGATTATGCTTGCAACACATGGCTCGGCTTATTGTACATCACGGGGTGCCGGCAACACCTCTATGTTCTTGCAGTTTACTACCCTTTGTTTGTGTTTAAAGAACCTCTTCCTACATTAGCCTGCAAGGATTTCTGTCTTTTGAATTACTTTTATTCTGCTCTTGTATTTCACCCACTCTTCCAGCATATTTAAATTCAGTGCTGCCAAGTATAATTTTATCTACATTAAATATGTGGCGTTCCATGCTTACTCCCACCATTTTTCCATATTGAATCGTCTATGCTTAACAAAACTCATTTTACTTTGGCCTTAGAATCATCATATGATCTACATTATTAGCCAGTTTCTGGCCAAAGTTGTAGCATTCCCATTTTCCATTGACGTAAGCTATTGTTTATAGAGCTGCATAGGCGATGGCTAATTATAAATAATAAAAATCCTTACATTTTCACTATGCAGTTAATTAAGCAGTAACAGAAACAAGATGACCCATGCAACGTAATGTTACTGAGCATAATATTTGCTCACTTTCTCAGCACTGTTACATGTACATCTTGTCATCGCCAAAATAGTTACCGCACGAACAGCAGGGAATTTGGAGCCTGAAAAAGTCGTCAGCACATTGCATGAAAGATATTCCCTTTGGAATCAATTAAAAAAACAGGTTCTACAAATCTGTCCCTTCGTTTCATCATGTAAATGAACACGTCAGCACAGAATGCTTTGGTAAGGGGCACAATGATTTTGTTCAAATTAATTCAAATTAATAAAGAATTCCATGATATGTAAAAACAGAGGTCACATCTTTGTGAACAGATCTAAGTGCTCTCCTTTCTTGATGAAAAAATCTTGGACATGGAAGCATAGGGAGAGGTCATTTGACTTTTCTTGCTTTTACTATCATTAGTTTCCTCCTGGGACTGTTTTGCGCTTAACCTCATTTTCCTCCCCTCATCCCCCTTTGCTATGCTTGTTAAAGTAATTAAAATACAACCATCATACAATGGATTAAGAAAAATAATAATCCATGGTAACAAAAACCCATTTAAATCAGCAACTGACACTGGCTAGTATAGTTTTTCAGTTAACATGCTAGGTAGACATTAATTAGCTACTTAGTATTCTCTTTCAGATAATAAAGGATTTCCTGCCTTTATCTCTGACTATAATTTTTGACTCAATTGATTTCTTTTTTCACATTTTCTGTTCCAGTTCTGTCACCATCTTTTTAAAATCTTTTTCCTTTCTCTATTGCCTCTTGTCTTCTTTCTTTCTTGTCTTCCTTTCAGTTGTGTCCTTTTCTTTATTGTCTCTCTCTCTCTCTGCCTATCTCCTGCAGCAACAGTATTACTTTTTTCTCTATTTCCCCATCTTTCTTTTAAAATTCTTGAATTTTGCTAGAGTATCTTTTTTTTTTTTTAGTTTCTGAGTCAAGAAATTTGCTGAGGTCTCTGGCATACTGCGCACTTGACACACCATTTATTAGAAATCTGCAGTAAAATTTCATTAATTGGGGGTTGATATTCAGTTATGGAATAACCAGTTAAAGATTACCAGATTACTTATCCAGATTTAAGCAGTTAAGTCTGTAGAACTAAAAATTGCTAAAGTTAATTAGGTAAAGGGCAACTGTATATGTACCAAGCAATGGAAATGTTTGATAGTTAGTGTCCCTTACTGCAAAATTGAGCTATAATATGCAAATAACCTTGGCTCATTTACATCCTTAGATAAATATTGTGTGAATTTCTCCCACATTGTCTCTGCCAGGAACTTTACACATTCTGAGTTGTGGCAATATGTAAGAAAATTTTAAAAATTCTCTCATTGCGCGGTGGCATAATAAAATTAAAGGGTCCACTGGGCTGAAGTGGCGACCTCTTAAAATCCTCTTCCCTTGGGGAAATCTTCACTCACTGGTGGCCCAGTGAACTTACATCCCTCCCCCTCCCCCCCCCAGCCCTGACACAAAGGGCCCTTTTACTAGCACTTAGTTTGAGCTATCTGCTGCATGGCCCATTTGATATCTATTGGATGTGTGGCAGATAGTGCAAGCTAATGGTAGTAAAAGGGGCTCAGAGATAAAATGTTTTAAAGAGGCTTCTTCAAAGCCCTACCCCCTTCATACCTAAACCTGAGGGCCAGCCCAAACCTGGATCCAGCTCACCTCAAGAGATGCAGAGGTGATTGGGGCAGCAGCAATCACCATTCACTTCAGCTGATCAAACATATGAAAATGGTGCTGGCTAACCCCTAGTGGTAGTCTTGTGATACTACTACCAGGGTCAGATTGCCAAATAGGGCAGACACTAATTTGGCAGTCTGACCCCTGGCAGTAGAACTGTGAGACTACCATTAGGGGTCTGCTGGTGCTATTTTGATATAGTCAGCCACCAAGGCAGGAGTGTGTGGGGTTCACTTCTACCCCCATCACCCCCAACACTCCATGAAGTAAGTTGAGGATCCCAGAAGTTAGATAGATTCCATGCTGCTTATCCCAGGAATGAGTATTGGATTTCCTCCAGTCCACTATAAAAATGATTTATGGATTTTTCCTCCAAGAACTTGTCCAAACCTTTTTTTAAACCCAGCTGCATTAGCAGCTTTTACTATGTCTTCTAGAAACAAATTCCAAAGCTTAATTACGTCTTGAATGAAAACATATTTTTCCTGATTAGTTTAAAATGTCTTACTTTGTATTATCATTGTGTATCTCTGTCTTTTTGAAGGAGTAACCAACCAATCCATGTTTACTCATTCCACTAAATTCATTATTTTATGCCATCAATGTCAAGAACGTTTCGGCGAAGATATATGGGAGTCCTTCACCTGTTCTACTGCAGGTAGGGACAGATGCTGCAATATCGCACTTTTAGCCACAACTAAAAGTGCAATGTCACAGCACCTCCCCATACTGGCAGTATCATGGGTGGAGGACGCCCATGCAACTTCATGAGAATGCTGTTGTGATGGTGTTGACATGGATGATGACTTTACCTTGGTCCTTCCCTCTGGAATTTTCTCTCTCGCTTTATATACACCAAGAGAACTCCTTCCCAGAATTTAAAAAAATAATGGTCAAAACTTTGGGCTTTCTCCTTTCCCTAGGTTCCTCTGGTAGGCAACCCTTGACTCTGATGTATGGGGCATCATGGCCTGAATCAATTGTACCTTTCCCTTTCCCTTTCTCTACTCTTCTTCCCTCCTTCCCACCTCTGTGTCTACTTCTCTCTCTTTGCTCATCTATTTAATAATTTTTTTATTATGTAAACCACCCTTTTAAGTTTTTGCTTTATGGGTGACATAATAAAGGTTCATAAATAAATGAAGATGATGAGGCTGGTGACTATGAAAATTGAATGATCGCTAGGGATTCGCCTGTTGACCTTCCAATATTATTGACAAAAGATGCTGCAATGGAGGTGTCTGCATGGGTTTTAACATTCTCAGAAACAGACTCAAAGGAAGTCTTTTAAATTTGTCTTACAGCCTTTTCCATAGGTTTTCCTTTTCCTGCCACTACTACTGCTGCCACTACTCATGTTGCCAACTCCCAGCAATACTGAAGCAAATATGCCATGTTGCTGGCAGTGTCATTGTAAATGTTTGCTTCCCTATCTGCTGACAGCAGATCACCAAATCTCTCCTCTTCAACAGAAACATAGGCCGGGATGTGCTACCCTGCTATCCATCTTGCTGGTATTCCGCCTCCATCCCCTGCTGCATGCACAGAGCTACTGTGCATGCCGCAGTAGATGGAGGCGGAGTGTGGGCAGAGCATGGGCGGGGCTGACCCCTGGATGTACCAGGCCGATTCCAGGATGGCCCTGTACGCCTGGGGATTGCAGGGAGGATGGCCTGCTTATACCACCTCTGAGATGGAATAAGAGCGGGGTACCTCTCCAAAGTGGCTATCAGCCCTCCTGGAGCCCAGGAGCCCCCCCGCAGGAGCACTGAGACATGGAGGATGAGTCCCCGCCGCCCAATCTGGGCCCCCAGTGGACCCCATCGAGGCTGGACAGCAGGCTGCGGGGTCCAGGGCTGCGGGCAGATTGAGCCGCAGGGAGGACATCCCCTCGGCTGTGGGAGGGCACGCTGTGCCGTCCAAGGACCTGATTCAGACAGCCATAGGAAAGTTTGGCTCCTGCATTTCAGAATCAGGTCCAAATGAGCCTGTCCTGCACGGGGCCATCTGGATGGCACAGACATGCCCCTTCCAGAATTGGGTTCATAAAGAACTTAAAGAACTTGGTCATTTTATAGAAGTATTTTTTCCAAGGACCTTTGTTAAACTGTATTTTGAACTGGTGGATGTTTTTGGGTGGATGTGGTGAATTTGTTGTTAAACTGTATTTTGAACTGGTGGATGTTTATGGGTGGATGTCGTGAATTTGTTAGCGATGTATTTTTTGTGAGTTGATATTGCATTTTTAAGTATTTGTAGGCGTCGTGCCCCATTCCAGGAAGGGGACGTCCGGCCATCTGGATATCCCCGCTGAAGACGGGACCATTAGAACCCGATTCTGGTCTGCGGGAACAAAACTTTCCTGTGGGAGCCAGAATCAGGCCAGAGGACGGCCCAGCATGCCCCCTCCATCTGCGGGGATGTCCTCCCTCAGGTGCTCCTGGCATCCTTGGCTCCAGCACCCCAAATTGCCATTGCCTGACCCAGGGCTGGCCTCCTTTGGCCTGGATCAAGTGGCAGGGAACCCCAGCACCAGGCCCCGGCCTCAGGGGTGGTTCCCCTGCCCCAATCTGGCAAATTGTGCTGCTTATACCACCTCTGAGGTGGTATAAACAGCACATCCCAGCAGGCCCGACAGCACGTACAGGGCCATGACCTGCTACTGGGCTGGCCTGCCCCTGCTCTGCCCCAATCCCGCCTCCTACTGCCCCCCGCAAGATCTCCCCAACCTGATGCACAGGAGATATAGGACTAGCTGGTGGGGGAATAGGGTACAAGCGGCTTGCGGGCTGCGTTCGAGAATGAGGGCCATAGTGTGTGTAGTGATTGTTGTTTCTGAGAAATTTATTGGCATAAGATTAGACATTTTGCTTTTGTGCTGTTCCATTTATATTATGAGGCATTTTATATCACTGCTGTGGACCTCTATGTTGTAAGTTTATTGGGGTTCTTTTGGTATTCTTTGTAAATGTTAGCTTGGTTTACCTTTTTTAAGTTGTGTTTTTATCTGTAGTTTCCCCTGAAGAAGCCCTTTTGTGTGTTTGAAACAATGTTGAGCTGTGATCACCTCAATAGGAGAAAAATGAGACAGGAGGATCCATTCCCTCTTTGGCATTAATTTTCTCAACTGATTTCATGCTGGGTCAGTTGTGCACCATTGATATGGTATGATATAGAGCTGTGCAGTTTTTTTTACTGATTCAGTAGATGTACAATGAGACTGGTTCCTCATCTGAAGAGTTTATGTTCTTTTAATGTGACTTGAATCTTTCTCTTGAGATTTATTTATTTAACAATTTTCTTTATACTGCCTTATCATGCATTCAAAGCGGTTTATATTACAACTTCAACCAAGAAAGATACATCGAACAGGCGAAGTATAACCTGGATGCTATTGGAGGAGGCCAAGTGGCAAACAAGACTTATATTTTGTTAAGGCTCCATTACTCATAGTTAGTGGGAAGGGATGGATGAGTGGGGGGGGGGGGGGGATTTATTGGACCATATAAGCATTGATGCCCTTTTGTAGGACTTTTTTCTTTGGTTATTGCTATGGACATATTTTATTTGTTCTATACCCAGCAGGACATCTATTTTAATTTGTGATTACATGTGATTGGTTTCCTATGTTGGTTTTATATATAGAATCACTGAATGACAACAAATATGAACAGCATTACCTATAAAGCACCCGATGTCACCCATCCCCAAACAAGTGCCCAATATATACCGAAACACATAACACTATGGGGTATGTTTACTAAACTGTGGTAATGTAGCAGCGGCTACGTTAAGGCGCGTTATGTAACGTTAAGGCGCCTTAATGTTACATAACGCGCCTTAATGTTCCCGGCCGCGGTAAGTCCAGAAAAGGGTGGAGAGAGGGTGGAGAGAAGGGGGTCAATGGGCAGGGAGTGGGCGGGGAGAGGCCCCTTTCAGACTAACTCGGAGAAATTAAGGGCTGAATCCTAACACGTTATAAGGAACGTTACAAAGCACCTTATTAGGCACAGTACAAGGCACGTTATAAGGCACCTTATTGGGCACAGTACAAGGTACGTTATAAGGCACCTTATTGGGCACAGTACAAGGCACATTATAAGGCACCTTATAAGGCACAGTACAAGGCACGTGCCTTGTACTGTGCCTTATAACGCACGTTACCTGACATGGCTTGCCACAATGATTCCCCGCCCACGCCCTTATATGGGTATTTGTACCTTTACCGTGGAACCTAACACGAATGACATTACCGCAGTTTAGTAAACATGCCCCTATGTAAACCGCTTTATTTTGCTCCAAGTTCTTTCTCCCATTTAAATATGTGTGTTTCCAAGTTTTTGACCCTTTTATAAAGTAAGGGGTATGTTTACTAAACCGTCTTAATGTTACCGGTGCTAGTTGCAGCGTTAATGTGAAGAATGCCATATAAGGTAGTGGGCGGTCCGGCGGCAAGGTAGGAAGAATCTGTATCACGTGATAGTGGGCGCCGTGGCACGTTAACACGTGTTAACCCTAAGTTCATGCCAGCGCAGTGTTAGAAACTATAAAGATGTAGCCCACTGGTAGCTGCAATGACTACAGAGGCAGAGGTCATAGGTTTGATCCTGCAGTGGTATTAATTTAAGAAGGCTGTCTGAGGTATTTCCTTTTAATTTAAATCACTGCTGCCAGAAAAAACACCCTCACAGTGCTGTAACCTAAGGTGCCTCATAAGGCACCACATAGGTCACATTATAAAGTGCCCTGTCTGCCAAGGCACCTTATAATGTGCCTTATAGGGCGCCTATGAGGCACCTTAGGCTACGGCACTGTGAGGGTGTTTCTGCTGGCAGCACTGATTTAACGTAAAAGAAAATGCCTCAGACAGCAGTCTTAAATAACACCACTGTGGGATCAAACCCATGACCGCTGCCTACACAGTCATTGAAATAACCAGTGGGCTACATCTCTATAACATCTAATACACCTCTGGCTGGCTACAGAAAGACTTCAGGTCACCACACAAACTGTCTGCTGTGGTTACCAGGATAGGGTAAACCCACCCGTACCCATGATGCACTGCACATGCAGATCAGCAGTCTACATCTGAAGACAAGATGGGGTATGCGCCTCTATAGCACCCCGGCCTGGTAGGGGGAACTGACCGTGTGTGTTACTGCCACAGAGTAGCTACAGAGTGTGACATTGTGCGGTTCCTGTGCTCACCTTGAGGGTGAGTTGGGGGGCCCAGCACCAGGTCCGCAGCACCTGGCTTGGCTGAGATAGGCTGCGCTGCAGGTCCCCATCAATGCCAGTGTGTGATGGGTAGTCCTTGCAGATACAACTGTGTCCATCTGTATTTCCCAGTCACGTCTACCCCTTGTGGACTATGATGCACCCAGAATAGTGCATATACTGTGTGGGTGCCAGGGTCACCTGTCATAGGTGAAGGGGGTGTTTGGACCCAAAAGTGGATTATGTAGCACCACCCAACCCACCCTCTGTGGGGCAGGGGCAGGGGCAGGGGGGGGGGACAGGTTCTCCCACCGACAGATCCACATTCTACATCTCTGCAATGCTGGCAGTACAGGGGACCATCAACCCCAGTCCTGATGGGGAATGGGCACCCTACAGCACAGTCAATGCAGATCTGTACACATCCCATAGAGCAGTAGGCCTGGAAAAACTCACCTGCCCCCCCCATCTGACATTCAACAGCAGAGGGCACAGTCAGTCTCCACCCTACAGCCACAGTTGCTAGCTAGTACATATTCCTGGAGAAACTGTGTGCACCCAAAAACAGGATGTGAGCACACACACCAAGCAAGTATGTTAGTGATTGGGCCCCAGAAAAGGGAACCCATAGATATCACTTAAGAGAAGTACTGTAGAGCACTATGGGGGAACCTAGCCATACTGTGGCCACTGCTCAGTCAGGGTGAGAGTGATCTTCCAGCATGACATGCTGTGGCCACCCTGTTCATGCAGGTGTTGGCCAGGCACTACAATGTCCCAGCCATTGCCCTATGCCCTGTGCAGATGCATCCTGCTCAGGCCGCCCTGTCCGTGCCATACCCACAGTACCTTGCTCCTCATTATGCACATTGGCAGGCTAACACTGGAAATAGTGCAAGCCTTGTGGGCTCAGTAAGGTGTAGGCAGCCACATAACACTGGATAGACAAACGCACACTCCCACATCTATTTCAGCATTGTGCAAATATAGAAGTGATTGCAGCCCTAGCCACCACAGCAGTCTTGGGCACAGTGCAGGCATTGCTATGGTACTCAGTACTGTTAGGGTCACTCCCCGGGGTGTTAAACACTGTCAGAAACAAAACCTGAAACACAGTCCACAGATATCAGAAAGGTTGCTATGATGACTCTCTGTCACCAAATTGTGTTCAACTTAGGATTTGTTATCTGACATTATTCATGACAATCTTTTGATATATGTGGAACATGTTTCCACGTTTAAGACGGCATTGCTAAGGTATGTAGGTGCTAGTTTTGGTAGATGCTGCTCCGCGCAGGGCCCAACAGCCTGACTCTCCCTGAGACGCTGGATAGTGGAGCCTGTGGGTGTGGGTGTTTGTACCCCTGTTGGCCGCTGCTCTAGGGCAGAGGTTCCCAACTCCGGTCCTAGTGGGCCAAACACGGTTCAGGTTTTCTTGCTGTCCCTAATGAATATGCATAGGTACATTTGCATACAGTGGAGCGTTGCATGTAAATGCATCTCATGCATATTTATTAGGGACATCCTGACAACCTGAATGGTGTTTGACCCTCAAGGACTGCAGTTGGGAAACTCTTCTCTAGGGATTGCACTGTATATGCACTGTAGGTTACAATATAGGCGTTTATGGCGTGTTTCTTTCATCAGCAATAAAGATTCCATCTTTATTACCACGGTTTAGTACTGGGTAAAATGTGGGGACCAGATCTACAGCTGGGACTTGAACCTGTGGCCTTCTGCCCTTGAATATACTTGCAGTGTGTACTGCACCAAACTGTTGTCAGAGAGGCGCATCATTCCCTGGGGATGCCATGACTGTTCGTCAGACAGACCTTGTTTGTTGCAGTGCATGGCACCCACCTGAAGAGGACTTGGCCTTGGTGTGTTGTGGGCAGATGCCACTGCCCCCTCTACCACCAGCACCACTCTGCCACCATGCTGACATGCCCTTATACTGGTGGTGCTGGTGGTGCGCAGTCCCAGGCCATCCAGTGTTCTGGTAGGCGGCTGCCTATGGTGTGGGGTAGGGGTGCCTACATAGATATCCGCGCTTCCCCCCAGCACCACCTGTCACTGTTATGTGCCCTTTGGGGTACCTGCTGGGTGATGTCCCCTGGGACACTGTGGGACACACACTCATGGGCATGTTTGACCTTGGTCAGTTGCTGGCTTGCTGATTTCCAGTTTCTTTGTTCCTTTGTGCCACCTAGGCATCTGCCTAGTCCACCCTGTGCCCCAGATGCCCCATTGCATGTCTCGCTTTCAGACCCCTGTACCCCATTTGCAGCCTCACCGTCGTGCCATTTGCACTTGGCCACTATGCTGCTGCTGCACATGTATCACTACTATCACCTTTCTTGGTCTCCCTGGCTTTGCTGTACATTGCTGACTGAAATGGTTTCTCTCTCCTGCAAATGTGCCTCTAGCGTGAGGTTTTCACTGGTGCTAATTTTCAGACCTTCATTTCACGGCTTTAGTGTGCATGGAGACTCTCCCTGCCCACTCTCCGCCCACTGACCCCTTATCTCTGCCCCTGGGGAGCCTTACTCCGCCCTCTGGGGAGCCTTTCTTCACCCTCTGCGCACCTTAATGCCGCCGGAGATGTTATCGCGTGATACGTGACGTTCTCGCACGGTAATGCGCCATTATCGCATGTTAATGTCACATATCGCGCGATAGCATCAAAGCTGCATCGTTAGCACCGTTTAGTAAACATATCCTTAAGTTTTACTTTGAGTTATAATGTAAACTGCTTTAAATCTATATAAAACCCTTTAAATAAATAAATACATAAATATATTGTATAGGTTATGTAATATAAAGTGGGATTTTAGAAAAGGCGTCTAGAAAGAAGCTCGGATGTCCAGAGCATAACATTCAAAAATCCAAGGAAGTGGCATCAGTGAAGGGAGGCATGTACAAGTGACTTCTGAAATTTCTCCATTTCCATTACTAATCATTTCTGGTGACGGGCCCTCATGTACAGCAAAGCTGGGTATGTGCCTGGGTGTTGGCCATTTCACAAATATGGATGTCAGACATATATAAAAGATGGTCCTTGTTCGTCAGAGCTTACGATCTAATCAAGACAGACAATACAATAGATGAGGATGAGGGTACAAAAAGAAGGCGAGCAGTCACAAGGAAAATAGGATATTAGGATCCAAAGACAGACTCAAAGAGGAGAGTTTTTAACATGGATTTGGAAAGGGGGAGAGAGTAAGCCTGACCTATCGATGGAGGTAGTTTGTTCCAGGCATGAAGAACAGCAAGGTGAAAGGAGCAGGGCCTGGACTTGGCAGTAGAAGAAAAAGGGATAGAGAGAAGCAGGTCAGTAGCAAGCAGTGGATTTCCCGGGTCCTCTGAAAATGGTTTATGAACCTTTCTTCCAGGAACTTGTCCAAACCTATGGTCAAGCAATTTTATAAAAGTTCCTTTCTGTGTGCAAAATTGTTTTACATGCAGAGAAAACCTTTATAAAATTACCCCATAGAGCACATACAGCACAGTACACAAATTTACACGTCCTTTAAAAGAAGGTGTAAATTTGTGAGCCAAGATTTGTGTGTTAGTAGGACAGGTTATGAAAGCCTATTTTATAAAATCACATAGGCACCTATGTTTCCTTTATAAAATACTATAGTTACTACTACTTATTTATATAGCACTACAAATTAGAGCACTATGGGGTATGTTTAGTAAACCGTCTTAATGTCGCAGCGGTGGTATTATCATGCGATAAGTGACGTTATCGTGTGATAATGTAAAATCGTGCGATAACGTCACTTATCGCGCGATAACGCGGCGCCGGCGTTAAGGCACACTAACGCTGTGAAATCCGGGTCTGAAGGGTGGAGTAAGGCTTCCCAGAGGGTGGAGAGAAGGGGTCAATGGGCAGAGAGTGGGCGGGGAGAGTCTCCAGGCACACTAACGCTGTGAAATCCTGGTCTGAACACTAACGCCAGTGAAAACCTTGCATTAGGCACATTGCAAGAAAGAGAAACCATTTAAGTCAGCAATGTGCAGCAAAGGCAGGGAACCCCAGAAAAGTGATAGTTGTGATACATGTGCAGGAACCAAAAAGACAAATAAACATATAAAATGACCAGAACCACATTTAAAATCTTTATCTTTATCTTTATTTGGAGGCTTAATATACAGCTCAATGCAACAGCGTCTGAGCGGTTTACAAGGTACGTAAATCCAAATAACCAAGCTGGCCAATAGTGATATTAATGATAAACATAAAGCAACACTACTGACAAAGCGTAAAAATTAAGATATCATGTTTGGAAGGGTCTATGCTCTGTCCCCCTACAAAGTGAATGATCCCACATTGAAATACCGCTGATCAGGGTTTCTGTCGTTTAGATTGGGCAGGTTTGTTATGGCGTACACATGTGCAGCAACAGCAGAGTGGGCACGTAGGAAAGGGCAAATGGGATACAGGGGGCTGCAGGTGGTACATGCTGTGGTCCAGCTGGGGCACAGTGCAGACTAGGCAGATGCCTAGGTGGCACATAGGAATACCGAAAATGTAAAGCAGCAAGACAGTAACTGACGAGGGTCCAACATGGGCATGAGTGTGTGTCCCACAGTGTCATAGGGGATATTACCCAGCAGGTACCCCCAAGAGCACATAACATTGGCAGGCGGTGCCGGGGAAAAGCGCGCATGTCCATGTAGGCACTCCTACCTGAGAACCCACATCATAGGCAGCTGCCTACTGGCACATTGGATGGCCTGGGACTGCGCACTACCAGCACCACCGGCATAATGGCATGGCATCATGGTGGCGGAGGGGTGCTGGTGGCAGAGGGGGCAGTGGCATCTGCCCACAGCAGACCATGGCCAAGCCCCATTTAGGTGGGTGCCGTGCACTGCAACAGACAGGGTCTGTCCGATGAACAGTCATGGTATCCCCAGGGAATGATCTGTCCCTGCAGCAACAGTGTGGAGTTGTACACACAGCCAGTGTGTTCAGGAGCAGAAAGTCACAAGTTCAAGTCCCAGCTGTGGCTTCTGCCAACCCTGTCCCCATATTTTACCCAGTACTAAACCGTGGTAAAAAAGACGGAACCTTTATTACAGATAAAATAAACATGCCTGAAACACCTATATTTTACCCTACAGAGCACAGACACCATAAACATGTGCAATCCCTAGAGCAGAGTTTCCCAACTGCAGTCCTTGAAGGCCAAACACCATTCAGGTTTCATACTGTCCCTAATAAATATGCCTGTGCTGCATTTGTATGTGCCGCCCCATTGTATGCAAATGTATCTCATGCATATTCATTAGGGACAGCATGAAAACCTGAACAGTGTTTGGCCCACCAGGACCGGAGTTGGGAACCTCTGCCCTAGAGCAGCGGCCAACAGGGGCATAAACACCCACACCCACAGGCTCCACTATCCAAAGCCTCATGGAGAGTCAGGCTGTTGGGCCCTGCGTGGAGCAGCATCTCCCAATACTGGCACCTGCATACCTTAGCAATGCCGTCCTAAACTTGGGAACACATTCCACATATATTAAAAGGTTGCTATAATTAATGTCAGCTAACAAATCCTAAGTTAAACATTCATCATAGCAACCTTTCTGATATCTGTGGAATGTGTTTGAGTTGTTGATTCTGACAGTGTTTACCACCCCAGGGAGTGACCCTAACAGTATTGAGTACCATAGCAATGCCCGAACTGTGCCCAGGACTGGTGTGGCAGCCAGGGCTGCCACAAACCTCTATATTTGCACAATGCTGGCATAGGTGTGGGAGTGTGTGTCTGTCTATCCAGTGTGTTGTGGCTGCCTACACTTTACTGAGCCCACATTGCTTGCACTGTTTCCAGTGTTAGCCTGCCAATGTGTTCTCTTTTTTGGGGCCCAATCACTGACATATCTGCGTGGTGTGTGTGCTGACATCCCAGTTTTGGGTGCACACAGTTCCTCCAGGAACATACACTATGTTCTAGCTAGCAGACTGTCTGCAGTTAGCATCTGTATGGCTGCACCACCTTGCAAGGTGCAGCAGGTGCACACTGACTGCCCTCTGCTGGTGAATGTCAGATCGTAGTGGGGGGCAGCTGAGCTGACTGGGCCCACTACATATCTGCCAGTGGCCTTGTCCCAAGTGCAGATCTTCAGCAGCTGTCTGTTTGCCACCAGGACTGGGGTTGCTGGTCCCACAGCCTTTTCTCATGTACCTTCACTGCCCCCCTTGCAAAGGGGTGAGAGTGAGGTTCTGTTGGGGGCAGATTATGTCCCCCCCCACCCTGACCCAGAGAGGGTGGTTGGCTAAGTACATTGTCCCCATGTGAGCCCTGACACACCCCTGCTCCCTAAACAGGTGACCATAGCAAGCACAGTGGATATGCACTATTTATTTATTTATTTATTTAGCAAGCATTTGTATCCCGCTCCTTCCAGCGATCAGAAGCGGGTGAGATTACATCGAGAAACTGCCGAATCAAGACAGATACAATTTTTGTTTACATACAGATTGGTAGGGTAAGCACATCACACAGAGTTAACAACTTCTTAGCTATGGGGGAGGTCATTTACATATATACATTTATACATTACAGGTTCTCTGGGTTGCTGGGGAAGGGGGGTTGCCCCACATGTGCATTTAGTTCAGGTTGAAATGATTTTGAAATATGTGCGTTTTGAGTTTTTTTCTAAAGTCTAGAAGATCATTGTTGGCTCGTAGTTCTGGTGGGAGTTGGTTCCATAGTGTTGGTGCTACATATGCAAAAGCCCTGTTGCTGGTGTTGACTTTGGTAGATCTTATATCGGTTGGAGTGTGGAGGGTGTTGGAGTTGATGGTTCTCCTGTTTCTGTTAGTAGGTTGTAATCTGACTAGTGTGTTGAGGAAGGATGGTGCTATGTTGTGGATGAGTTAGAATGTAGTCGTCAATATTTTGTATTTAGTACGAGCTGATATGGGTAGCCAGTGCAATTGAATTAGTACTGGTGTGATGTGGTCATTAAGATTTTTCTTCATAATGACCCTGGCAGCTACATTTTGTGCCTTTTGTATAATGTTCAGAGTTTTCTTAGGTAGACCTTGAAGAATGGCGTTGCAGTAGTCAAAATGTGGCATGATGAGTGCTTGAGCCTCGGTTCTGAAATCTTGGGGGTCAATGATGCTCCGAATGGGTTGAAGAACTCTCAGTTTGTGGAAAACTGCTCTGTTGGTCTTTCGGAGGTGTTTCTCCATTGTTAGGTCACAGTCAAATGTGACTCCTAGATACTTTATTTCTTTCTTATTTATTTATTTATTTAACAATTATTTCTATACCGCTCTTTCCCAAGTATCAAGTGCGGTTTACAATGAACAGTATGTAATATGGTATGGGTAATATCATACCAAGTCATTTTACATAGAACAGGTGGAACTAGATACAGGTACAATATAAAGTTTGAACATTAAACTATTAGAACAATATAAAAGTTTGAACATTAAACTATTAGAACATATTTACATTGTAGATATTTACAAATTATATCATTTATCACTTGTGGTTGTATACATTATTCTAAACTTCAAAGCACGTAGTTATAGATATTTGTAGTATGGTTGTTAACCTGTGTCTCTTTGTGTAGTCTGGTTAGGTTCTGCTCCTTTGTAGTGTAATGAGAATAAATGGGTTTTCAGTTTTTTTCTAAATTCTTTTATGTCTGACAGTAAGCGAATGTTGTCAGGAAGGTTATTCCAGAGGATAGGTGCTGAATGTGAGAAGGCTCTCTTGTTGGTTTGTTTTCTAGCTTTTGTGTAATCTTTTGGTACTGCTATAGTGTTTGTGTTTCTACTCCTTTGTGAGCGTTTATCAATTTCTACATTTATGAGTGTATTGAGTACAGATGGTGCTAAGTTATTTATTAGCTTAAATGTGGTTAGAAGAATCTTGTATTTTATTCTGCTGTAAATAGGTAGCCAATGGAGTTCAGCCAGGATCGGTGTGATATGTTCTATTGCGCTTATATTCATTATTATTCTTGCTGCTATGTTCTGGGTTAGTTGTATCTTTTTAATATTTTGCTTTGTGATGCCATTAAGGATTAAATTTGCAAAATCAAAGTGTGGGGTTATGATAGCTTGAATTATGGTTATGAAGTCTTGTAAGTGAATTAAAGGTCTTAGTTGTCTCAATGTCTTAAGTTTGTAGTGTATGTTTTTTGTTAGATATTTTATGTGTGAATCCATGTTAAGCTTATTATCAAGTATCACACCTAGGTATTTTATTTCTTTTTTTATGTTGATCTCGTGGTTATCAAGGGTGATGGTGCTTGGGGGTGTGTATGTTTGGTTTTTAGTGATATATAGCACATCAGTTTTTGAGAAATTAATGTGTAAGTTCTGATCTTTGAGCCATATTGTTAGTTCTTTAAAACATTCTGTTATTTGTTGTAGTGGGGGGTGTGGGATTTTAAATGGGAGGTAGAACATTATATCATCGGCGTAAATATGGTAATAGACGCCATGACGTTTAAAGATGTTGCTGATTGGTTGTAGGTATATGTTAAATAATAGTGCTGATAGTGCGGATCCCTGTGGGAGGCCTTGTGTTTGGTTGAAAGTGTTAGATGTTTGGTTAAGAATTCTTACTGTTTGGGTTCTGTTTGATAGGTAGGATTTGAACCAGTTATAAACGGTGGATGTAATTCCTATTTGTTGTAGTCTGTTGAGCATTGTTATATGATTGACGCTGTCAAATGCGGCAGAAATGTCGAGGAATACTAGGATGAAGGCTTGTTTAGTGTCGTCAATTCCTCTTAATAGGGTGTCATAAAGGATTGTTAGCAATGTTTCAACCCCATGGAATGGTCGGAAGCCATATTGGTGTTCGTCAAGGAGGTTCAATGTATCAATAAATTCCTGTAGTTGGGTTTGAACTATTTTTTCAATAAGTTTGGCCATGAAAGGAATGCTCGATATGGGTCTGTATGATTTTGGGGATAATTTGTCTAGTGTTTTATTTTTAAGTATTGGTCGTATTTGAACATGTTTGAGGGATGGTGGTAAGTATCCTTTTTCTAGTGATATGTTGACCATAGGGAGGATGAAGGAAGAGAGTATCGAGAGTGTCTTTTTTATCCAATCTACTGGGCATGGGTCAAGATATGATGTAGTTGTATTGTATTCTTTGTTTGGTAAGTGTTATTGCATAGCGTTATTGTTGAAGGTGGGTCAAAGTTCGGTTCTCTGGAGATATACATTACTTCAGTTTTCTTGTGGTTAATTGACATACTGCTTTGTTGTGTGCATCATGGTCCACACACTATGTTGTGTGCATCATGGTCCACAAGGGCCAGACATGACTGGCAATTACAAATGGACACAGAGACCTCCTAAAAGTGTCTGCAACAAATACCTGTCACACACTGGCGCTGATGAAGACCTACAGCACAGCCCACCTCAACCAACCTGGGTACTGCGGAACTGGTGCTGGCCACTCCACCTCACCCTCAGGGTGAGCACAGAATGCGCACATTGGCATGGCCTGTGGGTACTCTGTGCCAGTAACATGCACGGTCATTCCCCCCTACCAAGCTGACGTGCTGTAGAGGTACATACCCCATCTGGTGAGCAGATGTAGACTGCTGTTCTGCATGTGAATTGCATTATGGGTACTTTTGGTTCTATCCTATCCTGGTAGCCACAGCAGACAGTTTTATGGTGATGTGCACTATTTCTGTAGCCAGCCATTGGCATGATAGCTCCCATAGTGATGTAGCCCAATGGTTAATGCAATGACTTCAATAGCAGAGGTCATGGGTTCAATTTCTCTCTGTTCCCCTTTTTTTTATGGCTATTCTACACAACTACGTTTCATTCGTGTAACAGTCATATCTGTGCAGATCTATGCTGCCGCCACATTATACCCTCATCACTGTTGCCATCCATCCTTCTGTCCATCTATGTGTGTGTGCCAGCTGTGTGGCGTCCTGCCCTAATGTGCAGGCTGCTACCCCATGTCCTGCACTGGCACACCTTTCTGCATTGCGGCTCTTCATGCTTGCCTCTCCTGTGTCTGCTCTGCATGGCACTGCTCTCCTCTTTCCTCCTGTCATTGTACTTATCCTGCCACCTCTACCTCTTCTGGTGGACACGTATCCCCATCCTCTGCCACACACTGTCATTGTTGCACTGTACATTACCATCACCCTGTACATCGGTACAGCTGCCCCCGATATGTTTGTCCACTTTACCTGCTGCCACATGGGCTGCACACAGATTTGGCTGGTCCATGAGCTCTGTCATCTACTTCCTTCCATCACTTGTTCATTGCCTTTTCTTGGTGCTCTCTGCAGTGTTATGGTTATATCTGTGTTTGAGCCATACATTTCATGCTTGTGACTTTGGGGCACCTTTGTGCCCCTGGGCACCATCTCCTGTGTCACCTTGGCATCCCTGGGGCATCTTTCATGGCACCTTAGGTTTGGCCAGCTTATGGGGCACCTTATATGCTGCCTTGGAGGGTGCCAACCTTTCCTGCCGCCCTCTGGGGCACATTATGACCTGCCTTGGATGACGTGGTGCTTTATGATGTGCCTTATGGTGCGCCCTAAAAGGTGCATTAGGTTGCGGCACTGGGGTGAGGCTTTTTTGGCTGGCAGTGCAAATTGTTGGGATGTGTCTGACTGTTACAAGCAGGAAAAGGGATTGTTTCAGACAGTTGTTTAACAGCCCACTTGGGGATCAAACTCATGACCACTGTATCAGCAGTCAATGCATTAAGATCAGAACTAAGACTAATTAAGACTAACGCGTGTTAACGTGCCACGGCTCCCTCTATCGAGTGATAACGGACTTTATCGCGTGATAACCCGAAATGCTACCTTAAGACCGGAACGCCCACCACCTTATATGGCATTCGTCAGAGTATGACTGCAACTAACGCCGGTAACATTAAGACGGTTTAGTAAACATACCCCTATGTTTTAGATAGGCTGTCTAAACATTTTTAATCTAACCAAAAACATTTTTTTCAAGACATTAAAAATGCAAAACTAGCCAATCATGCCAATTTATTTTGGTCTTTTTCACAAAATATCATTTGCTTCACTTTTTGCATTTTCATAAAACCAAAGTAAATTTGGCACTGCCATAAATTTGAAAATGTACTTATCTGTGCTTTAGAAAATTTGTGCCTTGGAAGATCAAGAGACCCCCAGATCAGGTAATAAAGCTGAAATATCAATACTGGATCTGAATCTTGAAAGTGGCTTCCAGTTTAGGAAGCTAAGTGGCTTATTAAAGATGTGGAGTCCGATTCAGAGAGGGGAATGTCTGGGCTGTCTGGACATTCCCGAGGAAGACGGGCCCGTTAGGACCCAATTCTGGATCATGGGAACTAAATGTTACCGCGGAGCACAGAAACGGGCTCGTGGATGGCCTGGTGTGCCCTTGCCATCTGCAGGACTCCACACAGGTGACCTCAACTCCAGAGGTTTTGGACCCCTCTTCTTACCACCTGACTCATGGCTGGCCAGCCACGGCATGGATTGGCTGACAGGGACCCTCCTTGCACAGGGCCCCGGCCCTAGAGAGGAATCCCTGGCCGCAATCACTGGTTCAGTGCTGCTGCTTATTCCACATTCGAGGTGGAATAAGCATCACATCTCCTTTGATCCGGCAGGACGTACAGGGCCATGACCGAAATCGGCCCTGTATGTCCTGATGGGCTGGTCTGCCCCCGCTCTGTCCTGCCCCTGTCCCCTCCTGCTCCCACTGGCTTTCCCCATTCTACTGCTCTGGATGTGTGGGGAGAGCAGGAGGGAGAATAGGGCCCTGACAGCTTGCGGGGCTGCACATCCCACCTGGACGTGCAGCCCCGCAACCCACATCTCTGAATTGGGCCCATGGGGCTCTGATTTTTAGTGATTTGTTTTGTACTATTTATTTTTTCAGCACTCTATTGTGTATTCATTTAAAAAATAGGCATAAACTGGCACCTTTTTGGATCTTTGACATAGGCGCCCCATTATGGAAATGCCTCATGTAACTAGGGTGGTAAGCGTTCAAAAGCTCAGTAACATCCTATTTGCATAACTATCATGAATGAGATGGTAATTTTTAGCACATATGCACATGCCTGATTTAGGGCCCCTTTTATTCAAGATTTAGGGCCCTTTTTACTCAAGTATAGTAAAATATTACAGTTACCACTTCTTAACTGCAAAAATAAACACATGCAGGCAAAGGTTATGGATTTATGTATTTAGCCATGGAATCACCAAAAATACTCCCAGTTGTGGTTCCACACAGCTGCTGTTTATCAAATCGCTTCTTAGTGAACTGTATGAACCCTTTCCTTGCTTTTACTTTGTCACAAGTGGACTTAAACAACCCCTCAGACACCTATGTGGTTATTTCTTTTAATATCTATAGCTTTTAGGTTATTTGCTTGGAACTGCTTTAAGAAAATCGAATACTGTACAGATACTGTGTAGCATACTGCGATAGTAGGTAATTATTTTTATAGGTCCTGCAGAACAAAGACATTGTGAATGAAGCAATGTTGACTCTGTATCAGTAAAGCTGAAACCAGATTAGTAGAATGGGACAAGATAATTACTACTATTTGCATTTTTCTTTGGCTTTGCATTACTGCTATGCCATGTTCAGATTCCTATTTTATTATCTCTAACAATGCTGGCCCTCATTTGGTTTGCAGCTTGTCATGCTGTGAGGGCTTGTTTGCATCAGTGATGCTGAGAGCTAAGCTATTGGTAGCTTAAATACTGGCAGGATCTCCCAAGATGGACAGGTCTCAGCTGAGATGCCAGACTAAGACAAACCACTCATCTGGGCAGCAGCAGAATGGGACGATGTTGGTGGTGGAGGATCACATTTCTTTGACAATGGCAACAACATTAGAATTACCTGCTCAGAAGAAAGGCCTGGCAATCCACTTCCGTATCTTGCCATGAAAACCTAATTGATGGTCACAACAAATCAAATTGCACTATAGTGCGGGAAGATCAGACTCCCCAGGTCGGAAGGCACTCAACTGGATATTGGGGATTTATTATGTGGTTGGATCAAAGCCCTTAGGACATCTGACTGCTCATGTAACTGCACATGAAAGTCAGAAGCTGCAGAGATGTCTTATGTATTGGGACATGGAACATACAAAGCATGAACCAAGGGAAGTCAGAGATAGTCAAGAATGAAATGGAACATGTACAACTCGATCTGTTGGATGTCAACAAACTGAAATGGGCTGGCATTGGGCATTTTGCATCTGATGATCAAATAGTCTGAAAGACAAAGAAGGGATAGTGCATTTATAATCAAGAAGAAACTTGCAAGAACTGAAATGAATTACAATGTAATCAGTAAATGCTTAATTTCTATTTATCTAAAAGGAATGCCTATCAACACAACAATAATTCAGGTATATGCATCGACAACAGCTGCAGAAGAGGAAGAGGTTTATGAGTTCTATGAATAAGAACAAGCTGAAACTGACAGAACATGCCAACAGGATATCCTGATAGTCATGGGTGACTGGAACACAAAAGTTGGCAACAAAGAAGGCAAAGTGGTTCAAAAATATGGACTTGGCAACAGAAATAAAGCTGGAGGAATACTGATAGAATTTTACAAGACTAACAATCTATTCATTTTAAACACCTTCTTCCAGCAACACAAGCACTGACTGTACACATGGACTTACATTTACAGAAATCAATGCTAGAAAAGCTCTGTAACAACAACAAAGACAAAACCTGGAGCTGACTGTGGTACAGATCACTAAGTACTAGTATGCAAACTCAAGCTAAAGTTGAAAAAGAGCAAGCCACTCATGAATATGCCATTGGAATTTATTATTTATAATTAATTATTTTATTATTTAACGTTTCTTATATACCGCACTATTCATCATCAGCGCGGTTCACATTGAACAAAAATAACTCAGTACAATTGAACAAGTATGAGTTTACAGATAACAGGGCAAAAATTTGGATAACAAAGGGTAACTATTTACAATACAAACTCAAATGACTATTTACATAAAGTCAATTAATAGAGAGAACAGAATATACAGATGTATATACCTCGGGATTTCTTAATTCTCGGGAGTATGTCTTATGAAATACTTATGATTATGCACATGAGTATTACTTATGAAATAATGGATAGTATTACGGTGGCTGGAAGTACTCAGTGAATAGGTAGTGCTTGATAGCCTTTCTGAAATTTAAAGAACGATTTGCTGTTTAGATGCAAATGACAGAGCTCCAGAAGAGTTATGGGATGACATCAAGAAGGTTATGTTGGAAGAAAATGAGAAGTCTCTACAAAAGGTTAAAAAGCAAAAATGGCCAAAATAGATGGCTGAAGAAACTCTGAAAATTGCTCAGAAATGCAGGGAACCTAAAGCCATAGCAGAAAGAGAGGCAATCACAGATCTCAACAGAGATTTCCAATGTGCAGCAAGACAAGACAAGGAGAAGTTCTACAATGATGCATGCAAGGAAAATGGAATCAGAACCTATTAGAGAAAGAAGAAAATAGCTTTCCTAAAACTATAAGAGTTAAAGAAAAAATTCCAGCCTCGAATTGGAATGCTACATAATGCTAAAGGATCCATGTTGAATGATGCCGAGAAGATCAAGAAAAGGTGGAAAAATATACAGAGTCATTATACCATAAAGATCAAATGGACCAATAGTCACTTCAACCTGCACCTTATAATCAGGAACCATTGGTGACGAAAGAAGAAGTTGAAGCAGTGTTTAAAGCCTTATCAAAGAACAAAGCACTGGGCACTGATGACATTCCCATTGAAGTATTACAGCAATCGGATGCAGCTGTTACCATACTTACAAGGCTCTGTCAGGAAATTTGGAAGACAGCATTTTGGCCAACTGACTGGAAAAGACCCATGTGTCCGATTTTCAAAGGCATTTACATGAGTAACTGCCCTAGTTACCCGTGTAAATGCTTTATCTGGGATTTTCGAAAGGCACCTACATAGGTAGTGCCCTTCGAAAATCCTGGATATGTCCCTAACGCACCCAGAATCAATTTTTGATGCTACCCACTTAGCCTTCTGTGCCTTAAAGATAGGCAAGGTTTTTCCTCGCCTAGCTTTCAGGAGCAGGGAATAAGCAGGATGTATCGAAAATCGGTGCTATCCGGCTAGCTCCTGTGGCCTCCAGGTTGTGCAGCCAGACCCAGATTTTTAATGCCAGGGCCGCATATGACCCAGCATTGAAAATCTGGATTAGACAGATGGCAGGTGGGCTATGTGCTGGCATGGCTCATAGCATCACCCAGATGAAAATCAGGTCCTATGTTTACACCAATACTGAAGAAAGCTGATCTGACTGACTGGACATTATTGCACAATTGCTTTGATCTCACATGCTAGCAAGATTCTACTGAAGATTATTCAGCAGAGACTACAGACATACCTGGAATGAGAACTGCCTGAAGTGCAAGGAAGGTTCAGGAAAGGGCGAGGAAAGAGAGACATCATCGCGGATGTAAGATGGATCCTTGAAAAGAGAAAAGAATACCGAAAGGATATCGATATGTGTTTCATTGACTACAGCAAGACTTTTGACTGTGTAAACCATGAGAAGCTCTGGGTCACATTAAAAAGCATGGGTATACCAGAACACCTGATCGTTCTCTTGCACAACCTTTACATTGATCAAAAAGCAACAGTTTGAACGGAAGAAGGAGAAAACATAATGGTTTAAAATCAACAAAGGTGTTCAACAAGGCTGCATATTTTCCCACTACCTGTTTATATTTATATGCAGAACAAATCATCAGAGTAGCAGGACTGTATGAAGACAATGAAGGTGTGAAGATTGGTGGAAGACTCATCAACAACCTTCACTGATGATACCACATTACTGGCTGAAAGTGAAGATGATCTGATCTGCTTGTTAAGTTCAAGGAACATGATCTTAAAATGGGCCTGCACCTTAACATAAAGAAGACAAATATCCTGACAACTGGATTCATCATTGATGGAGAAGAAATTGAAATAGTTGGCAACTGGACGAGTTCATCATTGATGGAGAAGAAATTCAAATAGTTGATAACTTTTACCTACTTGGAACAACAATCAATAAAGAAAGGATAAGCAATCAAGGAATCCGATGACGCATTGCTCTTGGCAGAATGGCTTTGAATTGGAGATTGAAAAAGATAGGCAGGAAGAAAATTGATGCCTTTGAATTATGGTGCTGGCAACAAATATTATGTATACCATGGACTGCTCACAGAATAAACTAGTCAGTACTAGAGGAGAACATACCTAAGCTTTCCTTAGAAGCGCAGATGACAAGACTTCGACTTTCATGCTTTGGACACATCATACAAAGAGAGAGATCATTAGAGAAAAACATCATGTTTGGTAAGGTAAAAGGTCAATGCAAAAGAAGAAGGCCAACAATGAGATGGAGCGATACAATAACAGCAGCTATGGGTGCCACTTTATCAACAATGCGCCGCCTGATTGAAGACCAAACACAGTTTAGGTCATCTATACAGAGGGTCGCCATGAGTTGACACCGACTCAACGGCACTTAATAACAACAACAATGCTGGGGATGATATTTAGATGGGTTTATGTGGATTACACCACCTGCAAACCACATAAATCCTTGCGATCCTGATATTCAGCAGTACTATCCAGTGCAAGGATATGAGGCACCCTAGGCAAACCTCATCCATTGTGCCTCTAACCCCTGTTCCAGCACCTGCTCTGATTGCCACCGCTGCCGCCCTTCACTGGGACATGCAGCACTGGCAATGCTTTTAAAATGGCACCGAAGCACCAGAGTTACCTTCAGCTCCATTACTGCAGTGTCATTCCTTTTGCCTCTTCCGTTTCCTGCTTGCATGGGGATGGAGCTCTAGGCGACTGCCTAGTTCACCTAATGGTAGTTCCAGCCCTGAGTATCACTGAATATCCCCACAGACTGTAGTAAACACATACAGTTAATTCCAGGGCAATCTGTGGGTGGAGCCAGGGTGGTTCCAGCAACTATGCAGTTGACCTATCCTAACTTTATGTGCTTTTACTATCTTGTTAGTAGCAGAATATCACCACTTATTAAATAGCAAAAGAGGATATTCAGCGCCAGACACCGGATATGCTCTGGAACTGAATATCCAAGTTTAGCTAAAGCGGTGGCAGCCAGGTGCTTTAAAGATGCTGACCGCAACCACTGAATATTTGGCCCACTCTTTATAGTTGTAGGGCAAAACAAAGAAATGTATGTAATCAAAATAACTTTCATGATTGCAGATAGGCTTTGATATGGTGGTTACATGCAAAATTCAATACTTTTAATTCCTTCTCTAGATACCTATACAAAATAGGTTTCACCTCTAATTTAGAGAAAGAAACATGTCTGTGACATCACAATCACAGACACAGGCTTTTGTAAATGTACATAATGAAGTATGGAAGTTAGCTTCTTAAGAAAGGGCAAGTTGCAAACAAAGGAAAACAATATTTTCTCAGACCATTGACCAATATGGGATATTGACCATTTGGTATTTATAAGCTTGGCTGAAAAGAGGCAATATATTTCTCTCATATTGTACAGTTAGACTTTGCATAATCTGGCCTGTTTGCTTCTACAATCACTTTTTTAATAATGAATTCTGAAATGTCAAATACAAGACTGTGACATCAAAGTGGGACTCGATCAAAACAATTATGATACTTGCAAATGAATACATGCTGCAGAGAAATAGAAAGACATCTGTCAAATAAGATTACTCCTCTATTACTCATGAAACCAGTGCAAAAGACATATTTTAACCATGTTTTAAAGATGAGATTTTACATTTCATACAGTTATTTGAAATATGAATAAACACAACAACACATTACTCAGTGCCAAACTATCAGTCATCAGCTCCAGTTTCTATTGTTGCACTATAGCCTAACAGCTGCTTGTCTGTGCGTTGCTCCCTTGATTCCTCTCCTTCCTTCTTTCTCTGTCTTAGCTTATTGAAACAGTTTTCTCTGTCTGCACTGAAGATTAAGAAAGTGATCCATAAAGCTCTAAACATAGAAGAATCCTTCACAAGGAAAAGCCGAGGAAGAATCCCTAAAGACCGCCTATTTGAGGCTTAAGGTAGCCGATGTGCTGCTGTAACACATAAGTTGATATCCGCAGCTTCTGGAACAGTCATTCCAAACAGAAGCGCATGTGAGAAAGAACATTTTCTGTATTACTTGCTTACTGACCTGGTTAAAGCCTCATCATTGAAGTTCTTGCATCCAAGCTTCCTGACGCTCCACACCTGAACACCCTCCGATTTCAATTACATTTTGTTAGTAGGACTCACACATCTTGCATGAAAACGTTTTGGTATTGCTCCATGAGACTTACCCACCGTTTGATGTGAAAGATCATTTTTACCCATGTACTAAATTCGTTGTTCATGTAGAAATGTTGCATGACCTATTTTATTCCTATGGGCTGTGCAGCAGATAGCTCAAGCTAAGTGTTAGTAAAAAGGGGCCTGAGAGTCAGCAGCACAGAAACACAATGCAAAAGCAGAAACAAATACAACAAATTATTCTTCATGCCTGTGCTCAAATTTCTATAGATGGGAATGCAAATTTTAGAAAGGCCTTTATGTGGCTGCTTCGATGTGGAAGTGACAAATTAGCATAAAGCTAAGTCAATTTTAGAAGAGAGGGTGTGCCTGTGTGAGAGTGATACAAAATCAGCATATGTCCGCCCCTAAAAATGGATGAATAAGAAAAAAAAGGTCCAGATGTATGTGTACGTGTTGGGAGATATTGACACATGCACATGGAATGTCCCATAAGGAGCATAAGTAAGAAAAACGTGCAACACTATTCCAAAATAGGTATACACATGTATTCATGCTGGGATGGAAAGCATCAGTGTGCAAAATAAAATGCAGCTAATAGTCAGGGCTGGCCCAACCACCAGACAAACCAGGTGGTTGCCTACAGCAGCAACTTATGGGGGAGGGCAGCAAAGAGCAGCTACGGTCTAAGCAAAGCAATGTTTCCTGCAGCCACGCAAACTGAGATAGTGTGTAATTTTATCTGCAGGAAGAATGGGAAATATGCAGATAGCCCATTTATCCTTCAAAGTAGTTTTTTGAAATCTCCCCCATTTATAAAATAAAGTTTAATATTTGAAAGCCTGGGGATTGATATTAAAAGCATTTTAGCTGGTTAGCTGACCTACTAACTGGATAAAACATGTCGAGCCCAATATTCAAAGACACTAACTGGTTAGTGCCACTGAATATCCCAACAGACCATGTAAACAACATAAAGTTAAAATTGAAGTGGTCTGTGGGTGGATCGGGGCGAATCTGGTCACTATCTGGATAGTGGCAATATTCAGTCACTAACCAGATAGCTTAACTAGTTAAAGTTGGGTCATCTCAATAGCTGTCTTAACTTCAATCGGTTTTCGCTATTCGCATGGAGTCCGATTCATGAAGGGGCACGTCCAGACATGGCAATTATTCAATGTGTGCATATCAAATAATCAAATTTCTGCCCAAAATTTGCCACTGTCTCATAAGGGGTCACATGGTTTAGTCACAGAGCTATTAAGGGTTAGAGAACCATGATCAAGGGTTTTCAAGAGAGTGCTTCCCAACCTCTTAAAGCTTGAGGCACACCGACTTAAACAAAAATGTATGACGCACCAAAGGGTCAACTTTTCAAAACTACTGAGATGCTAAACCCCATACAAGTTACCTGGGCACAATGAAGGAGGGTGTTAAATACTAAGGGTGCTGAAGAACCCAAAGCACTCACCAAAATAGCACCTATGTGGTACCCTAGTCTTCATCGAGCAGACAGTGTGGACATAGGACAAATATGTCTAAAAAAGAGCTAGGGAAGCACTGAAAGCCTCACCAGTCTACTTTCCAAATTTTGAAAGGACACAGATGACCCCGTCATAATGGAGCAGTGCAACAGTGGCTTCTGAAATTAACCAGCATGCTTTTGTTATGGCAGGAAACTCTGGTAACTTTTCTGAACCACCGGCTTTCAGTGGATGTCATTATAATTACATATATGTACATATATTAGACAAAAATATAGACGATCAGTCACTCAGAGTGCAGATAACTATTGTACATGCTGATTTTCTTCCTTGAGATATTACCCATGAATTTCCCCCTCTCTCATCTCCAGGGCTGTTATGGCACTGATGGATGGAGTACAAGAACAGTAGCATTTATGGGTTACCCACATCATCAGAATAATTCTCAGTAACATTTCCTCGAGTTCAAGCTACAATTTGTTTCTCCTCCTGCTGTTTATAACTTCAGTCTCTGCTCTCAACTGTCTTTTCACTTTGGCACATCGTCCACTTGCCCCGGATCCTCACCCAACAGATGCTCCTGCTGCCTCTGCTTTTCCTGCCTGCAGACACCTTCTCCTTCCCTACTCTTAGCTCCTCACCGTGCATAGACTCCACTTTTTATCCAATCCTTAGCTCCTCAGTTTGAACAGTCCTTCCCAGTCTCAGATTCCAACTTTCTCTGCAGAAAATAGCTGGTTGCCACATGGCTATTCTATTTAATTCTTATATACCATCAGGTCAATATTTAAGCACAGTGGTCAGCATTTTTTTAAATGCCAGCTGCTGCAGTTAAATAATAAACAGATAGAAGCACATTCCATTCTGTGCATCCCGGCCTCTGTGTGTCCATTCTGAACCGAACGCACAGAGGTAGATGCGATTCTGATCCCGCAGGGCACGTCTAGCCCCTGCGGGATCAGAATCACATCTAGGCCTGTACGTGCAGGCCGGGACCCGATTCCCATCGGCCTGCATGTACAGGCCTCTGCCTTGCTAGTTCAACCAGGCTCCTCAATGGAGCACCAGTGCCATGACGTCAGGGTGCCGTAGCACTGTGGCTCCATTCAGGAGCTGTGATCCCTGACTGCCAATGACATTTTCCTTTCCCCGCAGCACGACCGCCAATCTGGCCTCCGATGGCCAGGGTTGGGCTGCGGGGAATCTCCTGCACCCCTCACCTCTTCGCTGCTGGCCGGGCCCGCTGTCCCCGATGTCTAGGGGGACTTATTCTACCTCAGAGATGGAATAAGTCCCCCATCCAATCTGCTGGCCCCGGACGTACAGGGCCAACTTCAGAATCGGCCCTGTACATCCAGAGCTGTGGACTGCCCACTGCTCACCCTAACTCCGCCTCCGCACCTCCCCTTCCTGCCCTCATCTAAGCCTCCCTGTACAAACTCCTTGTTCGTACGGGGGAAGCTTAGTTGCGGATGGCAAGGGGGACAAATAGTGGGGATGACGTCACAACGGGATGTCCATCCCCACTATTTGTGGGACAGAATAGACCCAATAAGATCTGTCCACATAGCAGTGCCGAAAATCACTTCTATATGGATAACTTCTGACTTTGGCCCAATTCTGCTCCCAGACCATCCTGGCACTCTCTTGACAGTGTCAAGCTGGTAAGAGGGAATATTCAGCAGCACCATTCAGTAGCACTTATCTGGTTAACAGATGTTGCTAACTAGATAAGTGCCTTTGAATATTAACCTTTATCTTTTTCCTTTAACAGGTTTACCTTCTAGTCAAATCCTCCAAGTGGATTATATCCTGGTATAATAAAAAGTACAACAGCATCAGAACTCCTCCACTGCTGCTGCTGCTGCTCCCATCAATCAGAGTTACTCAGAACTCATGCTTACTATCTCCCCATCTCATTCAACCTTGATGTAAGACAGAGGCTTGGAGGTCTCAAAGAAAGTGGCTCAAGAGAGGGAAGAAGAGGAGCTGCCGTGTGTGCACAAGACAGGCCCCACCTAATCTTATATACTGTCTGTTATTGCCCACACTCTGGGGCTCATGTTGTATGCAAGAAGGATAAGCATGGGTCACAACATATGTGTTCAAAAAGGAGATCCTGTGGTAGGACCATTAGATGATAGAGGGGTAAAAGGAGCACTAAAGGAGGGCAAGGCCATAGCGGAGAAACTGAATGAATTCTTTGTTTTGCTCTTTAAGGAAGAAGACGTAAGGAAGTTACCCATGCCTGAAATGGTATTTAAAGGAAATGTATCAGAAGAATTGAAAAATATCAACAAACCAGAAATATGTATTACAACTATTTGATAAACTAAAGAGTAGCAAGTCATCTAGACAGGATGGTATACTTTCAAGGATGTTGAAAGAACTGAAATATGAGATTGTAGACCTACTATTAGTAGTCTGTGAATTATCATTAAAATAATCTGTAGTACCTGAAGATTGGAGAATGGCCAATGTAACAACAATTTATAAAAAGGGTTCCAAGAGTGATTCAGGAAACCACAGCCTGGTGAGCCTGATGTAAGTAATGAGCAAAATAGTAGAAACAGGGGCGGCCCAAGGGGGGTGCGGGGCCATGTGCGGAGACTCGGTGCGGGGCCTCATTTGCATAAATATATGCATAATGTTACCATACACTAACTTTTAGTAAACATGCCTCTTCATGAGTGTATGGATAAAGAAAGACAAAGATTTCTACATTACTATAATCCAGTGCCAACCGCCAGGCACATTAGGAACTACTACAAACACTGCCCATTTAGAACCCATAGCAAACCCACCGTATCCTAACAGCACTACCAGGACTCATAAAGCACCATACCCTAACTATCAAAAGGCAACACTGCAAATATTAAACCAATACATTTCAGAGAATAACAATACATGACCTACTGGGGAAAGAGAACAAGTGACAATGTCAAATAGGAATTACATAAACAGAATACCTCAGCTCAGTTACACATGCAGAACATAGACCATCACCAAACAAGGAATCACAATTTAAAAACAGGAAGACAATAATTAAACTGTGAACCCTAAAAGCCAAACTTGGAATGTACAACAACAATGTAGAAATAAAACTATAAATTAATTTCCTCTTGTACTAAACAAAGCACAGACATTAATGATGCACATTTCCCAGAGCTGACATATTCCAGTTAATAAATTCAAAATAAAGAGATATCTTTGTACCTTTTGTGCATTTTTTTTCAGTTGCAATTGTTCCAGCCACTTTCTTCTGGTTTATTTGTGTCTTCTGCTATCTCTCCATCGTCTGCTGTCCATTTGTCCTTTCTTCTCTTCTAGTTTTTTTCCATTCTCTCTCTACATCTGCTTTAACATAATAATCTTTCTCCTTTTGCTCTTTCCTCATTCCTATTTCATCCACTCAAATTTTACCCCTCCATCCTGAATCCCCACTTAGTCTCCCAATACCCAGCCAATTGTACATTTTTCTTCCCTCCCACACAAAATATTTTTCCCCTCTCCATTTCACTCTCCCAGCCCCATCCCCTTCTAATCTCCCCCAACATCAGCTCCCTTTTAGTTCCAGCCCCACCCAGTATCCGCTCCCTTCTAGTCCCCACATCAGCCCATTTCCAGTCCTGGCCCCCCATCAGTCCATTTCCAGTCCTAGCTCCCCCATCCATTTCCAGTCCTATCCGAGTCCCTTCATCAGCTCATTTCCAATACCAGCCTCCCATCAGCCCATTTCTAGTCCTTTCCTAGCCCCACCATCAGCCCATGTTAAATCCTAGCTCCCCTCCACTCAGCCCATTTCTAATCCAAGCCCCCCATGAGCCTACTTCCAGTTCTAGCCCCTCCATGAGTCCATTTCAATCCAAGCCCCCACCACAGCCCATTTCCAATCTTAGCTCCCCCAACACCCAATTCCCAGTCCTATCCTAGCCCCTCCATCAGCCCATTTCCTGTCCTAGCTCCCTCCCCTAAGAGCCCATTCGAAGCCCCCCTTCCCATCAGCTATTTGCAGTTCAAGCCCCCTTCCACTCAGCCCATTTCCACTCCAAGTCCCCCTCCCCATCAGCTATTTGCAGTTCAAGCCCCCCACTTCCCCTCAGCCCATTTCCATTCCAAGCCCCGTCCCCATCAGCTTTTTGCAGTTCAAGCCCCCCACTTCCCCTCAGCCCATTTCCATTCCAAGCCCCGTCCCTATCAGCTATTTGCAGTTCAAGACCCCTTCCACTCAGCCCATTTCCAATCCTAGCAACCCCCCCAACCCATTACCAGTCCTAGCCCCCCATAGCCCACTCCCAGTCCTAATCCCACCAGCCAATTTCGTGTCCTTTTAGCACATAACTCTTCTTTTAGTTTATTGCCCCCCATAGCCCATTACCAGTCCTAACCTCCCCATCAGCCCACTCCCAGTCCTAATCCCACCAGCCCATTTCCAATCCTAATCCCCCATCACCCAATTTTTAGTTTAAGCCCCCCCATAGCCCATTGCCAGTCCTAACCTCCCCATCAGCCCACTCCCGGTCCTAATCCCACCAGCCCATTTCCAGTCCTAATCCCCCATCACCCAATTTTAGTTTAAGCCCCCCCATAGCCCATTACCAGTCCTAACCTCCCCATCAGCCCACTCCCAGTCCTAATCCCACCAGCCCATTTCCAGTCCTAATCCCCCATCACCCAATTTTTAGTTTAAGCCCCCCCATAGCCCATCACCACTCCTAACCCCCCCATAGCCCATCACCACTCCTAACCCCCCCCAGCCCAGCCCAGCCCAGGGAAAATTTAAAATAAAAAAAAGCTGTCTGCTGCTGCTTCCGGGGCCGCCGCGGCAGAATCGAGTGTGCCGCGGGGCCCCCCCTGTGCCCGGCAGAGCCTGCCCTCCCCTGTATCACCTCTCTTTCAGCTGCAGTCAGTCACACGCGCCGGCTTTCAGAGCGGGAAGGGACTAGTTTCCCTTTCGCGGCTCTGTTAAGCCCGCGGGGGCTGATGGGAGTTCCCATCAGCCCCCGCGGGCTTAACAGAGCAGCGAGGGAGAAACTCTCCCCTCGCGCTCTGAAAGCCGGCGTGTGTGACTGCCGCTGGAAAGAGAGGTGATACAGGGGAGGGCAGGCTCTGCCGGGCACAGGGGGGGCCCCGCGGCACACTCGATTCTGCCACGGCGGCCCCGGAAGCGGCAGCAGACAGCTTTTTAAAATTTTTTTTTAATTTTACTTTTGGATCAGAATGTTTTTTGCGCGGGGCCCCTGAAATGCGGGGCCCTGTGCAAAAAAACATTCTCGCTCAATGGACGGGCCAGCCCTGGTTAGAAACCATTATAAAGAATACAATTACTGATCATGTAGATAGCCATGGTTTAATGGGAGAAAGCCAAAATGGATTTAGTCAAGGAAAGTCTTCTCTTACTAATCTGTTATATTTTTTGAAGTTGTTAATAAACAGGTAGATAAAAGTGAGCTGGTTGTGTTTCTGGATTTTCAGAAAGCCTTTGACAAGGTTCCTCATGAAAGACTCTTGGCATAATTAAAAAGTCATGTGATAGGAAGCAGTTTACTATAGTGCATCAGGAACTGGTTAAAAGAAAGAAAGAAAGCAGAGAGTAGGGCTAAATGGCCAATTTTCTCAATGGAGAAAGGTGAATAGTGGAGTATCCCAGGGATCAGTGCTGTATCCTCTGCTTTTTAACATATTCATAAATGACCTGGAAATGGGAATGAGTGAGGTGATCAAATCTGCAGATGACACAAAATTATTCAAAGTTGTTAAAACCCAAAAGGATTGTGAAAAATTGCAAGAGGACCTTGATAAATTGGAAAATTGTCCAAGTGGCAGATGAAATTTAATGTGGACAAGGGCAAAGTTATGCACCTAGGAAAGAAAAACCCAAACTATGGTTACACGAACCACCTCTCAGGAAAAAGATTTAGGCATCATCGTGGATAATATGTTGAAACCCTCTGCCCAGTGTGACATAGCAGCCAAGAAAGCAAATAGAATACTAGGAATCATAAGGAAAGGAATGGAGAAATAAAACCAAGGATATTATAATGCCTCTTTATCACTCCATAGTGTGATCACACTTTGAATATTGCATGCAATTTTGGTGACCATATCTTAAAAAAGATATAGCAGAATTAGAAAAGGAAATATGAAGAGCTACCAAAATGATAAAGGGGATAGAAGGATACCCCTATGAGGAAAGGCTTAAAAGGTTAGGGCTCTTCAACATGGAAAAGAGATGGCTGAAGGGAGATATGATAGAGGTCTATAAATTAATGAATGGAGTGGTATGGGTAAAGGTAGATAGGTTGTTTACTCCATCACAAAGTAGAAAGACCAGGGGACGTGCAATGAAGCTACAATGTAAGTCATTTAGGACTAATAAGAGAAAATATTTTTTCACTCAACGCGTAATCAAAGTCTGGAATTCGTTACCGGAGGATGTAGTAAAAGCTGTTAGTGTAACTGGGTTTAAAAAAGGTTTGGACAAGTTCCTGGCAGACAGGTCCATAAACCATTATTAAAGAGGACTTCGGAAATGCACTTCTTACCCTGGGACAGGCAATGTGGAATCTATGTACCTTTTGGGAACCTGCCAGGTGTTTGTGATCTGGAAAGGCCACTATTGGAAATAGGATACTGGGCTTCATGGATGGTCTGACCCTGTATGACATTTCTTATGTTCTTATGTTTAAGAGCCACCATGACTCTGTTGCTGGTCTGGTCTTGAGTATCAGAAAGTGGTGACTTTGGTGGCACATCTGATCAGGTTAGATCGCACACCAGTATGCCATGATGGCTTGCAAGCAACTTACATTCCTCTTTAGCTAGTCTCCATATTCAATATACTCCCCTTCTATATCAACAACTATTACTACTGCATTTTGTTTAGTTTCCTGTGTCATTTAACAGGATTTTTCATTTTATTCGGGTTGATAAAAAAATTGTTTCATGTTTTTGGTGTCGATGTCATCAATAGTGCATACTGTGCAATAGTGTGCACTGCCGCACAATTATGCATTGTATTCCTTAAAAGTGCACTCTTTTGTTGAAATAGTTTGCTCTACAAAAATGCACACTTTTGATGACATAGGAAACAATTGAAATTGTGGATATTTTCCAGTCATCTCTAGCTAAAAATGACATAAAACAACATAAGAAATGCTGCTGACATTTCCCATGTTATTTGAAATGAACAACAAAAAACACTATTAACCCAATCGCCAAAGGGGCATGTTCTGGACCGTCTAGGTGCTCCCGAGCAGGATGGGCCCATTAGGGCCTGATTCTGCACCACGGCAGCAAGACAGCCCCTTGGGTGCAGGATTGGGCCCTGGGACGGCCCGGCATGCCCCTGCATCACCACAGGGACATCCTCCTTGTGGCACAAACCTGGCTGCTGCCTTTGTGATCCACAATTCCCTGCCATCCAACCCCAATGGAGGCCACTGGGGCCTAGATCGGGTGTCAGGGACTCACTGTGAGTGTCCCGTTCCTCCGGTGGGGGTCTGCTGGCCAGGATCAGAGGGGCACCCCGCTCTTATCCACCTCGGAGATGAAATAAGCAGAGCAATCCCCTGCGATCCCTGGACGTACAGGGCTGTCACTGACATCAGCCCTGTACATCCGGGGGTTGGTCTTGCCCATGCTCCGCCAACTCTCCACCCCCATGCCACCCCCATGCCACCCCCATTCCCTGCAGCATGCACAGCAGCTCTGTACATGCAGCAGAACTGGGAGGCAGCTTAGGCTGAGGGCAGATAGCGGGGCTTTTGTGGATCAGGCCCCAAATGGGTTGAAAATTTCCTAAGCTAAGACAAAAATAATAATAGAGTGTTAAGCAGAGGCATCAACAGGCATTTAGAGAGGATCCGTAACCTCAGGTCTTCTACAGCCCAAGCCTCATCATCTGTCTCCACTACCCAATAATAATATATTATCACATAAAATTTTATTTTATTTGCATTTAAATTATTTTGAAAAATTTCATAAAAACAGTATTACTTATGTCTGATTTCAATAAGCAGAAAGGGGACGTCGGGAACTTTAAAAACTGGTGCAGCTGAGAGAAGGGTGAGAGAGCAGGATTATCCCCTGCTCACCTGGGAGATCATTTAGCTGCTGGACCTGAAGATTTTGGCTGGCTGTCCCACAAGAATGAGATTACCGGGATTCTGAGTTGGGGGATGAGATCCATCCCTTGCGCTGTCATCATCACAAGGGACTTTGCCTACAGTGTGCAAGACCAAAGGGGAGTGTTCCAAAGGGGAACACCCCTTTGGTGCCCCTCCAGTGCCACATTGATGCCAGGTGGTGCTGGCTGTTTACTTGAAGATGCTGAAAGGACCCAGGAAGAGAAAAGGTAAAAGTCATAAGAAGACCGTGATGTAATCTACACCTAAACCTCTGGCAGGTCCTATGGACAAATATGTGGTACAGGGACAGAATGCCCCTTTGATTTCTCAGACTGAATTGGGTGTGTCCTCTTCCCTGGAGGTTTCAGGGGTTTCCTTAAGTTCTTCTTCTAGGTCTCCCCCAACTCTTCCTGTGGAACAGTTAGAGCCTGAGGGTGGGAGTGTAATTACTCCCTTAATGCACCGGGTTGGGAATGAGGAATCTCCCCTTCAATGGCGTCACCACAGGTTTTTGGGGAAGGTGTTTCAATATCTGTTCCAATATAATGTCCAAGGGCTTTGGGAGTGGTGGATTTTAAAGGTGAAATCTGATGCTATTACCTTAATGGATATACTTCGTACTGTCACTCAGACCAATAATTTATTGGGGGGATTTATTGACCAGACAGTTAAGTTCTCTTTAGATACTGTGAAAAAGTTACAGGAGCATGATTCTGGCATTATGTCTTCCAGCAGTTGGGTAAATTAATAACTCAGGTTGTTTCCTTGCAATCCACTAGTGTTTCTAGCATTTATTTATTAGTATTTAGTTCATGCCTTTCCAGGGGTAGTTCAAGGTGAGCTACATTCAAGTATGCAGGTATTTCCCTGTCCCTAGAGAGCTTATGTTCTGAGTTTGTACCTGAGGCAATGGAGGGTTAAATGACTTGTCCAACGCCACAAGGAGCGCCAGTGGGAATCAAACCCAGATTTTTTGGTTATTAGGCTACTCCTCCACTCCAATATGGATAGTTTGATGTTACATATGCAGCTAGAAGCAATTGAAAATTCTCTTTGGGCTAAGAATTTGCGTTTGCTAAAATTCCCTAGGACACGTTTGTTGTCTCCACTTATTTTATTTCAGAAATATTTGAAAGAAGTCCTATTATTTTCTGATGCTAATTCTAATGCTGTTTCAGATATTTATTATTTGCCAGATAGATTATTGATGCAAGGTGAGGAAATGAATCTTCCTGCGGTTGCAGGTGCCACTGAATTGGATTTAACTGACTTTTTAGAATCTACTTTGGGTGAATTTCATTCAGGATATGTTGATTGCTACGGAGAAAGCCAGAATCATGAAGAATTACTTTTCTAAGAAGGACTTTCTGTTTTCTGGTCAGCGAATTATAATAGTTCCTGATGTAGCTAGGGTTACACAGTTGGTTCCTTTAGTTGAAGCCTCGTGCTTTGGCTCTGGGAGCCTCTTTCCTTTTGCGCTTCTCCTACAAATGTTTTTTTTTTTTTGGTTTTTTTACCAAAGTACTAGGTATGTGTTCATTGATCCTTCTCAATTGGAGAATTTCCCTGAAGATAAGTGACCTTATCCTGTCTAGCTATGAAGTTCCCATGGAGTATTAGGAATGTATTGTGGAGCGTGTGCATGTCATTGTGGGAGGAGTTGGAGGCCATAAGATAGGAAGTTGGGAGTTAGCCCGCATGCGCGGAGCTTTTACAACTTGGTGAATTGTTGATTTTGGATAGGACGCAGGCAGCATCAAGGTATGAGACGTGCTGTTAATGTGTTTGTATGTGATGAGATTGAACGTACAGGATGGGTAGTGATGATTCAATACATTATTGTGCTTTTGTTGGTATTCCCTTAGGGAGGAAATATCCCAAGAAGTTAATTGATATCCTCTGAAGAGATCTAAAGAAGTTATCCCCTGACGAAACTTGAAGAAGTGAAACGTGATGGAGTGCTGATAAGTAGCGTTTATTTGCATAAGCATCTTATAATATGACACTACATTGAATTTGAATTTTTTACCCTAAATGGTTTGGTCATTGATGCAAACAAGCACTGGCAGTCCTGGTTTATGGGACGAGTATATAACAAAGAGAGCTGAAAAGTCTGAGACCATTCCTTATCTCTTGGGAGGGAGGTAGTGTGGTATTGTGTATATCTTGGATTAAGGGGTATGATATATGTGGAGTGATTTCATTGTTTGAGACAGTATACAACACTCTGAAAAATAGCCCATTTTTTGACTATGCTTGAGATTACTAGCAACAATCCTACGTATGTGTGAATGCTGCGTGTTTTGAAATTACAAGACTTGTCTGGCAATAATAAATACTCCACCGCCTCTTCGATGTGTCCTCATGGATTTGAAAAGACTATAGTTTTGCTTAAGTAGTTGATTCATAAGCACATTGTCTGCATTTGTGAACCATGATTCAGAATTCCGTAAAATGTTCAAAACCTTCCTTTTCTCTGAATACTACCCACTACCCCCTTAAACCCCAGTACCCCTCCCTACCCCTAATTAGCCCCCATTAAACCAGCATAGTCCCCCTGTCCCCCTCCATCCCCTAACTACATACCCCTTTTCCAACCCTTCTAATTAATGTAAATAGTTCAACCATTGTTAAAATTGTTATTGTTCCATGTAAAACAGCTGTAACCACACTGTTATTTTGTTCATTGTAAACCGTTTTGAATTGGAGAAAAATGGTATATAAAAAATGTTAAATAAATAAATAAATGATTCTGTGACACAGGATATCTATGTAATTGTCGGCAAGATAGTCATTGATGATCTGAGTTTTCTTTTGCACAGATCAAGCATTGATTAGGATGCATTTGACAGGCAAACCGCTGTTTGCTAACTCTTGTTTGGAGGGATGTATCTTGATAAGATTGATTTTTATAAGGTGTTTGCGAGTGTGGGGCCTATTACCTGAATAGTGAGAGCGTGTATGGGGAAACATATGAGTATAAGTGATTGGGGTAGAAAAGTGCAGAAAAGTGCATAGGAAGAAAGCATTTAAGTAGTTGAAGGTGAGGATAGATGGTCTAAACATTGTGCTGTTATGATGTAACTTGCATTTAGATTAAAAGCTGCCTTTTTTATGTGTGCTACATATGTTTTACAAGGGATGCTATGCAGGTGGTAGTTATTTATTATATTCTCTTATATACTGCAGTTTACATTGAACAAACTGAAATTACATTGAATAGGGCATTATAACTTGGAGATAACTATTGTTACAGGGAACATGGGCTATGGGGGGTTAAGTGGCTTGCCCAAGACCACAAGGAGCACCTGTGGGACTAGAAACCCCAGTCCTTCCAGCCCAAGGTTGCTGTCCTCTAGTGGGATTTGAACCCCCAACCTTCTGGCCTGAAGTACTTTGCCCCAACCACTAGGCCACTCCTCCACTCATTGTTGGTTGCAGATTGGACTTACTGTTTTATTGCCAAGGTGCGTGCTGCATGGAATGGTCATGCCTCATTCTGCACTGAAGGGCCACACCAAAGGGCCCTTTGGCGAGGCCCTCAGGCACAGGCCCACCAGGTGCAGGTGCGCCAGAAGGTGCGCCTCACCTTCAAACAATGCAGACAGAGCTGATTGGTGGTAGAGATGGCAGCTTGATCCCAAATGGTAGTATTGTGAGACTATCGCTAGGGGCTCAGTCGCCATTTTGGAAGTCAGATATAGGCTTTTAAATATAATCTACCATGGCCTTCCAGCCACACACACCAACCCCCTCCGAACTGCATTAAACACAACTGCGAGAATCATTCAGAGGGCGAGGAAAACCGACCATATCACCCCAATTCTGAAAGAACTTTACATTCTCCCCCTCGAAGCACGGACAAAATACAAAGCCATCCTACTCACCCACAAAGCTATCCATCAAACACAGGACACCCAACTTCGCACCCTACTGGCTCGTCCAGCCCACAGCAGATCTACTAGACAAACCTCCAGCATTTTCCTCACCGTCCCTCACAAAAGAACCAAATGCTCGCAACGGACCTGCAATCGAGCCTTTGAACTTTATGCTCCATCCTTATGGAACTCTCTACCGAGCTATCTCAGAAACAATGCCGACCTACTATCTTTCAGAAAACAGCTAAAAACCATCCTTTTCCAGGAATACTTCAACTCGAACTCCACCGAAAAACCCACAAACCTCTGATCTCACCCACAATGAACCTCTAACTTAAAGCTACACTAACCTGTCTATGTCCAACGTCTGTCCTATGTCCAAAAGTCTTTCTATGTCAAAATCATCAATGTTGCCTCCCCGGTGATGGCCCTACCCTTGTACTTAATTCCCCCACCCCTATGTAACACCGCTTTGACCCGGTGAAAAGCGGTATATAAATACAGCTAAATAAATAAATAAATAAAAATAAATAAATTAAGATAAATTAAGGATCTGCAGGGTTGCCTGCTCAGAAATGCTCACTGTTCTGCAGGACCCAAGAGGCAGGCAGGGCTCCGGAATCTCAAAGTATTAATGAGTCATAGTGCAAGGAAGAGGTCTTTAGATTTATTAGGAACTGGGTAACATTCTGGAGAAGAAGGGGGCTTTTCTGAAAGGATGGTATCTTCCTTAACCTTTAAAAAGATAAAGATTGAATGGGACACTGTGATACCAGAGTATAAATTTCAGCTCTGTCTGCTCTTAAAGGCACCTGAACTACTTTTATCTTTATTGCAGCCTCTCTATCAGGATACCCTAACCTCCTTGATTTGGAAGTATTCTGCAAAGATACATTATTCTGGACCATGTGCTTCTGGGCAATTGTCGGCTTCCCCACACTATCTAGTTTACAACCTTTTTAAAGCCTATATCTGACTTCCAAAATGGCAAAACGATTTTATTTAAAAATGCCTTTGTATCTAAGCTGAAAAAACGTTTGCCACTTTCTGAGTGTGCGGATCACATATGGGTGTTTGCAGTGGTAATAGGAAGGAAATTGCCTTGTGATTTGACCATGGGACTGAGTGTAGTCCAAGATGAAGTGTGAAATGAGTTTTGAATAGGGGCTGTGGTATGAAAATCATGTCTAAAATATTCCCCCTCTTACGTGTTGGTTGCATGATAATCTGTCACCCAGACCCTAGAAGGCGTGCATGTCCAAATCAAGGATCAAGGTCATGCCGATTGCATTCTTTGACCAGAAGTGAGTGGTCCATCATGAGTTTGTGCCTGAGGGTCAGACAATCAACCCACTTCTACCAGCAGGTCCTCAATCACCTCCATGACTGGGTTCGGCGCAGCAGGTGGGCTCTGTGGAGAGACAAGTCGTGGCTTCTCCACCACGACAACGTGCCCGCACACACCGCACTCATTATGAGGCAGTGCTTGGCCAACAAACAGATCACAGCTCTCGACCACCCTCCTTATTCCCCAGATCTCGCACAGTGCGACTTCTGGCTCTTCCCCAGGCTGAAAACTGTGCTGAAAGGAACTCATTTTGCTTCTGTAGAAGAGATCAAGACCACTGTGATGAGGGAGCTGAGGAACTTCAAGGAGGAGGACTTTACTGAGTGCTTCCATATGTGGCAGAAGCGAATGCAGGAGTGCATTAACTCGGGGGGGGGGAGGGGGGAGGGGGGAGTTACTTTGAAGGGGACAATGCGTAATTTCTCTATAGATTTTGTAAAAAAACATTTATGGGACAGTCTTGTTTCCTTTTTGACACACCTCGTATATATATATATATATGTGATGATTTTTTAGGCAACTTTGTTATAGGGACCTAAACCCTGGAACATACATGATATTTTATATACCTGGCCACATACCGTTTTATAAGGGTTATTTTTATATACCTACTGTACTTGCATGTTTATGGCACCTTAATTTTTTATGATGGTGTGATTGTTTACTTTAAATATTACTGTTGTTTATCTCAGTTTTTCTTTCTATGCCGTTGTGTTCTGTACTGAAATGATTTGTACAGTTTTATTTATTTATTTACATTTGGATATATATATATATATATATATAGCTTTTAATATTTATTTTATATTTTATGATTATGTTGGATATTTATGATTTTTTAAGATGCATAAACAACCTCTGATGCAGGCGCATTATAAGGCGCCCTATAGGGAACATTATAAGGTGCCTTGGCGGACAGTGCACTTTATAATGTGCCCTCTGGAGTGCCTTATAGGGCGTCTTATGTGGCACCTTAGGTTACAGCACTGTGAGGGTGTGTTTGCTGGCAGCACTAATTTAAATTAAAAAATAAAATGCCTCAGACAGCACTGATTTAAAGTGAAGGGTAATGCCTCAGACAGCCTTACTCATTAAGCCCACTGGGGGATGGAACTCATGACCCCTGTTTCATCAGTCATTGTATTAACCATTGTGCTACACCTCTGCTGCTGTGCTTTTGGGTCAGCACACCTAATTAAGGCTAACGCGCCTTAACGTGCCACAGCTCCCTCTATCGTGTGATAACTGAGGAGGCTGCGGGCAGGGTCCCGGCGGCCGACCCTAACCGGGCGCGTGGCCGGTGCGAGGACCCTGCATGCGGCCATGGCTAATTTAAAGTCATTGGCTCCCGGCGGAGGCAGCCGCGTGGGAGCCAATCAGGGGGGAGCACATCAGCGTGGTGGGTGGTTGAGCCCGGCGGGCAGCCTCCGCATGGTCATTCACAGCGGAGGCTGCTCGGGGATGCCGGCTTCTTCTTCCCGCGGCGCCCGGGCCTCTTCTCGACGCGTTGGTTAGTGCGGGGAATGCGGAGGTGGGGGTCGCCGGTTCGGTCCCCCGCGGGGGAATGGGGCACTTTAGGTGTGTGGGCGGCTATGGTCGGCTCTTTGGCGGGGGGGGGGGGCTGACGCTGCTTCCCGGGGCTTCCGCTGCTTCTCGGGGCTGTTTTTTTTTACACGGCCCCTTTGGTACGGGGGCCCCCTTTGCCCCTGCGGCCCGTTGCCGGGTGCCTCGTTGGGTCATGTGCCTGGGTGGTGGTCGCTTGATGGTGCTGGGGTTGGGGAGGGAGGCGCGCTCGATGTGCGCCGGCTCCGGTACCTGGCAGGGAATGCTGGCCTCGGGGAGAGAGGGGGGGCAGCTGACCGGCATCATGCTTGTGGGGTTTTCTTCAGGGGCTGCGCAGCTCCTTGCCCTGTCTGCTGGAGATCTTCCCGTGCCGCGGTTGGGGAGCGGGCGGGGGGATGGTTGTGGACCCCCTATTGGTGATGCCATTGGGTGGGAGTGGGGGTAAGGCGTGGTTGAGGGCAGTGCACTGGAACCCACCTTTCTTCTGGAGGCCAGGTAGGCTAGCGGTGCCCAGCTCCGGGTTTGGGTGGCCGGAGGAGCCTAGGGGGGTGGGGGGGGGGGGTGAACGGTGGGTGATTTGGGGAGAGGGGTGGGGAGGTGGGGGTGGTGAATGGTGGGTGATTTGGGGGGAGCAGTGGGGGGAGCGAGGGGAGCTCTGGTAAGGGGGGATTGGCAGTCGGGTTGGTGGGCTGTTGGGTAGGGTGACAGCTTTCTACTGCTCGCTGTTCTTCGGTTCGAGGTGCTTGGGTGGTGGCTCGTGGGCATCTGTATGGGGGGCGCTGGCTTGGGGGCGGGCGGGATATGGCTAGATCGGTGGAGGGTGGGTACTGGCCACATGCATGGTCTCTGGCAGTTCCCTCACTTTTCCACGTCCCCCTTCCCCCCCCTGTTTTTTTTGCTTATGCTTCCACAGGGGTCGGCGCAGAGGGCAGTGGATCAGACACGCTGACGGGTGCTGCCGTTGAGGCTTCCGGTGAGGCGCAGGAGACGGCGCAGGCCGGCGCTCAGATCAGCCAGCTGTCAGCCTGGGCTACTGCTGCGGTGGCTGCAGAGGCCGTGCGTTAGGTGAGTGGCGAGCCCACCGAGCGTGGGGTTGCCAGGTTGGGAAAGGGCGGGGCGGAGAGGTCGGGCGTGCAAGTGTGGGCGGCGTCATGGCACGGTGTTCTTGGTAGTGGGCATCCGTGGGTGAGCTGCTGAGGTGGGGTTGGATAGCTCATGGTGGGTCCTGAGGGGGGGGGAGGGCCCTATCAGGGTTCTTTTCTCGGTGTGGTGGGAGGGGGTGTCGGAGCGACTTCGACGCCACATTGGCTGTCGGTCGGCTGGAGCTGCTCGAGGGCGAGCCGTGCATAGAGAGCGGTGGAGGCGAAGACGGGGTGGGTTGCGAAGGTGGCGTGCGGGGTTGTGAATTGACAATCCTTTCAGCGCCTTGCCCTCTTGACTGCTTTTGGCATGCGCGGTTTCTGCATTGGAGGCATTCCGGCTGATCGGTGGGGGGGGCATGGTGGTGCTGTGGTAGAAGGTTGGGGGCCAGTTGGAAGGGGACCGCGGGTTATCTTGGGGCACTCAAGATATACTTGCCTATGGCTGACCTGATTGTCCATGAAGGCGGGCATTGGATGCGGGGCGGCCGGGGGGGCTGGACGATGCGGGTAATGGTGGCGTTTGCCAGGGTGATGCGGGTGGTGGTGGCAGTTGTTCCTTTCACTCATTCTCGACCTGTTTCCAGTGGTCAGCCGGAGCGGGGGGGGGGTCGGTGACGCATGTGGGAGGTTCCATCAGTCATCCTCCCCATTTCCAGATGGCTGATTTCGCACTTTGGCACGGTTTGTGGTGGAGGGCATTCCACCTCCTGGCGTGGTTCAAAATGGGCCAATGGCGCCTGGTGATCGGCCCTCAAACCCTGCGGCTTTGGGCGGTCGGGCTCTGGTTGGTCGGGCTCTGGCTCCGTTACGTGGGATATTTTGTAATGGGGGTTTTCGCGGTATCCGGGTGGCAGGATAGGATTGTACTGGGGGTTCGGTTTCCGTTTGAATTTGTGATTCCAAGGCAGGGCGCGGTGGTGGTGCCTAGTACTCAGAATCTTGCTCGGGCGATGGGGGACGGTGCAGGGATTGGGTTGGGCCGTATTGCTGGATGAGGTTGAGATTGCCTTGGCCTTTCGCCTGTTGTCGATGCATTCCTCGGTGTTTCCTGGAGGGGCTTCCTTTTCCAGGGGCAGCTTTGGACAACTGTTGGCCTAGGTGCTGCTCAGTCTCCGGAGTGTGTTTTCAATGCTTAGTACCTTCCTGCAGTGGGGTGGGAGTGGTTCATTAGTGGTTGTTTTGGTTTGTGGGGCGGCTTCGATGGGGAGTGCTGGGAGATGTTCAGCGGGTTTGCAGAGCTCTCGCGGATCTTCGGTGGGCATTGATGGAGGGCATGGCCGTTGGCCCAGCGAGGAGAATACCTTTAGGTGGTGGACTTGGGCTCGGCGGACCGGGCGGCTCACCTGCTGCAGAAACAAGTTGCCGGTTTGGGGGGATTTGGTGGATCCTGTGTTGGCGTCTTTCAGGGTGATTTTGCGGGGGCGGCAAGCGTTGCTGGGCTCGTTGCTTTTGCGAGCCGTGTGATGCCAAGGGGTAGGTTTCGCAGCCATTGGCTGTTTTCACGGGGGGGGGGGGGGTGTACATTTCGCAGCACCTGATTGGGGTTGTGGAATCATGTGGGCGGAGTTTAGGCCCATGAGTCGTTCTTGGCCCATGTCGACGAGACCTCGGTTTTGCTGTGGGGGGTGGTGTCCCGTGAGGGGCAGCAGCTCTGCACGGATGCGGCAGAGGGACCCGGGTGGGGAGTGTACTTTGGCAGGGCCTGGTGCGCGGTCGGTTGGCCGCAGTCTGGGCAGGTATTGGGTTGACTGCCAATATCTCCTTCCTGGAGCGGTTTTGGAGTCCTGGCCGGATTGGCTCCGTGACCGTGCGATGGTATGGTGTTGTGGTAATGCGGCTGTCGGCAGTGTGGTTCATCATGCCTCCCGCAGGGGTTGGCCGGCAGCGGGTCTAATGAGGGAGGTGATGTTGGCGTCTCTAGTTTCGGCATTGCGGCTGTGGGCAGTGTGGTTTCATCCTGCCTCCCGCTGGAGTTTTGCTGGTAGCGGGTCTTAAGAGGAGGGAGGGTTGGCGTCTCTACAGTTTCAGGTGTCGGAGAAGGCCTGACATGCTCCTGGTTGTTTTGCCGAGGTTGGCGATGCTCTCTCTCGGTTTCGGTGGGGGGGGGGTTTCGGGCTTTGGTTGTGGAGCGGACAAGGAGGGATCAAGGGTCCCAGGGAAATTATGGAGCACTGGCCTTGGAGATAGCCTGAGTTTTCTGCAGAGTCGGTATCACTGGGGCCATGGTCTGGGTGTCCGCGGAGTTGTGACTAGGTGGTGCAATTTGGTCGCGCATGGGTGGCAAACGGCAGCATTGCTTGGCGGATATATGGTGTTTGCTAAGGGTGTGGGGGGTTTTTGGTGCGTTTGCAGTTTGGACAGTTGCACATTTGCGAAGGTGGTGGGGTGGGGATCACTAGTTGGGGGATTCGCATCTTGCAGGTTTTTGCGGGGGGGGGGGGGGTGCGTGCTTGGCCCTCTCCTCGGGATCCGAGGCGGACCCTCATGCGTGATATGCCGCTATGGTTCTTTGCGGCGGGACTGCGTATGGCTGAGGCCGCCCGGTTTTGGGCAGTTTTTTGTCTTGCCGTTTTCGGAGTTGTTGGTGGATTCAGTTTTGAAGGGGGAAGGGGGGGCTTCATCGGCCACATGTTTGGGTTTCAGGGTGCTTCGGAATGTTTTGGCAAGTGTCAGGCTGATCAGTGGGGAAACGATCGTGCGTGCGTTTAAGTGGGGCTGCAGGCTTGGTGGCGTGCCCGGTGGCTGCCGTGCGGCGATACCTGCAGGGCGGCTGGGGTTTCGTGTTGGGTATGAAAGTGTGACCTGTTTCAGGTGCCCGAGGTTCAGATGCCCGAGGTGGTTAGGCTGGCGCTGCGTTTGGTGGGTGGAGAGCCTACGCATTTTGCGCTGCGCTTTTTTCACTTCGTGGTCGCTGCACTGGTCACATGGTACACTAGCAGCCGGCTCTCTCGGGTGTTGGGGATTTTGTGCGGCTGTGAGGGCTGCAGGGGGGGGGTGGGGTTGGGGTTTCCTTGTTTATTCATTTTGAGGGTGGGGGCCTGTAGGCTGCTGGATGTTGAGGATTGGTCACTCCGTCGTCCAAGGTGCAGGATGGTGAACTGTGGCGGGGCGGGTGGACGCCACTTTGGGGGTTATCCCAGTTTTTTGGGGGCTGTATCATGGCTGGGTGAGCGCGGACCCCGCGGGTTGCAGCGGCTTCCTTTGCTACAGCGCCAAGGCTTGATCGGGGCAGCCTGCAGTGGAGGCATCGCCCTGGTTCCGGGTCATGCCGGCATCTGCTTTGAGCGGCGCGTGAGGATTTGGTGGGTTTACAGATGCTTTGAGTACTTCTGCTGGGGGTCTGCAATTGTTTCATGGCCTGCATGCTGGGGCCAGCGACGTTGGTCGCGGGGGCTGGTTAACCGTGTTGCTCTATGTGGTCGCTGGGTTGGCCGACCTGGGGGTTTCCGATGCTGCATTCTCGGGTGGGTGGTTGCGCCCGCGGCTTTATGGGGGATTGGGCAGTGGTCACCTGTCGGGATGGCTCTGTTCCTTTTTGACTGATGGAAGGCCTTGGAATAGGTGTTCGTTGGGATGCTCACTGGTCGCAGCTTGGCATTGGGGGGGGGCGGCACAGGAATAAGGTTGTCACCTGTGCCGGTGGCGGGATCCCAGAGGTTTCCGGGGTCCGGAGCCTCAGGCTACACTTGGGCGGGGGCAGGGTGCCCCTGACCCGGTCAAACCCTGGTCGACTTTTGCTAATAGCATGGCGAAGTCGGGGGAAGGGTTAGGTAACTTGCCAGGGGGGCAAGTTATGGCGTTAGCGGTGGCAAGGCACTTTGCTAAGGTATGGCTGGTGCGGGCCGGGTGCCGCTAAACGATTGAGAAGTTGTAGGCTGTTGGCATATTGTGAAATTGTTAAAAGGTTAATAAAGCTGCGACCACGAACTGTTGGTGTGGTGTCTTCTGTTGGGTTGGTGGGATTGGGGGTGATGGGGGTGGAGAAAATGGACCCGAAGCACCAGGTCCGCCTGCCTCGGTTACTGAGGAGGCCGCGGGCAGGGTCTCGGCGGCCGACCCTAACCAGGCGCATGGCCGGTGCGAGGACCCTGCACGCAGCCATGGCTAATTTAAAGTCATTGGCTCCCGGCGGAGGCAGCCGCGCGGGAGCCAATCAGGGGGGAGCACGTCAGCGTGGTGGGTGGTTGGGCCCGGCGGGCAGCCTCCGCGTGGTCATTCACGGCGGAGGCTGCTCGGGGATGCCGGCTTCCCGCCCGCCCGCCCACGCATGTTTATGGGGGTTCGGGTTATGGGGTGTTGCAGCTTGGGGGGGTTCTCGGGATCCCGGAGGTTTCCGGGGTCCGGAGCCTCAGGCTACACTTGGGCGGGGGCGGGGTGCCCCTGACCCGGTCAAACCCTGGTCGACTTTTGCTAATAGCATGGCGAAGTCGGGGGAAGGGTTAGGTAACTTGCCGGGGGGGCAAGTTATGGCGTTAGCGGTGGCAAGGCACTTTGCTAAGGTATGGCTGGTGCGGGCCGGGTGCCGCTAATCGATTGAGAAGTTGTAGGCTGTTGGCATATTGTGAAATTGTTAAAAGGTTAATAAAGCTGCAACCAGTTATGTTCCACGAACTGTTGGTGTGGTGTCTTCTGTTGGGTTGGTGGGATTGGGGGTGATGGGGGTGGAGAAAATGGACCCGAAGCACCAGGTCCGCCTGCCTCGGTTACGGACTTTATCGTGCGATAACCAGAAATGCTACCTTAAGACCAGAACGGCCGCTACCTTATATGGCATTCATCACAATAAGACTGCAACTAACTCCGGTAACATTAAGACGGTTTAGTGAACATACCCCTAATTTTCATTGTTTTGTTTTTTTTATTTACAATTTATTAAATTTTAACAAAATTACAAAAATACTCTTGGGACAGAAACATGAGCATAGTAATCAACAAGATAAGAAAATGAAACAATCCCAAAAGGAATATCAACCCAACCCAAATTAGACCACAATATAGGGGGACAGAGTATAATAAGTTAAAATGGGGAAATTGAAAGGAAACAAATATGATCTCAAATCACATATGGCAATAGGCACACTCCCTAGCACTATATAATACAATGCGTTCCTTACAACTAACCATCAACACTCTCCCCCATCCCCGCCAGGGCCAGTGGCTTCTTAAGGACCAGAAAGGCCCGAAGCTGCTTGGAGGCAATGAAAATATATTTTACCCCAACATACAAAACAAAACACTTACAGGGGTAACGTAAACGAAAACTAGCCCCTAATGCGAGCGTCTCTTGATGCATTGCAAGAAATAATCGCCTCTGCTCCTGTGTGGTGCGACTGACATCAGGAAAAATTGTTATAGTCTCCCGCATAAAAGGTACAGCCAAATTTTTGAAGTACAGTGACAAAATTCTAGAAAGATCTGTTTCAAACACAAAACAAACTAATAATGTAGAGCGAGCGCAAACTGAGACAGAAGAACTTTCAACTCTCACCCTGCTCTCCTACCCAGACCGCCCCATAGCTCAGCACCCCGAAGAGAATGGTTAATCAGCTCTCCCCTGCCCTCACTCCCTGACCCATGAACATATGCCTTTGGAAAGACCCATATATGTCTCCTGTAAATGAGCAATTTTAATTTGTAAATAGTTCCCCCGGTTACTTGCATGTTTACTACCCCTGTTCATTGTAAACTCAATGCGGCCTGTTGCATTGTAGTATGTTCTGTTTCAACTGTACACCGCACTGATTATAATAGCGCGGTATATAAGAAATGCAAATAAATAAATAAATAAATTAGATAAATAAATTAGATAAATTTCCAAGAATATCAGGACGAGAACTAGGTAATTCTTGCACAGCTTTCTTAACAGGTTAAAAATAAGTTCTTGTTATCGGAGGAAAAACAGATTCAGGAATCGAGAGAACCTCAAACATATACTTCTTAAAAGTATCTGAGGGAGAATGATTTAAAACACATGGAAAGTTTAAGATTCTCAAGTTTAGACCCCTGAATTTGTTCTCAAACTGTTCCATTTTCTGATGAACAGATACTTTATCTTTCACAAGCTGATCAATCACAGTCTTAGGGGTATGTTTACTAAACAGTGCTAATGTCGCAGCGGCGATGTTATTGCGCGATAATGTAACATTATCGTGTGATAATGTAACATTATCGCGTGATAACGTCACTTATCGCGCGATAACATCTCCGGCGGCGTTAAGGCACACAGAGGGTGGAGAAAGTCGTTCCAGAGGCGGAGAGAAGGGGGTCAATGGGCGGAGAGTGGGCGGGGAGAGGCTTCAGGCACATTAACGCTGTGAAATCAGGGTCTGAAAATTAACGCCAGTGAAAACCTCGCGTTAGAAGCACATTTGCAGGAGGGAAAAACCATTTCAGTCAGCAATGTACAGCAAAGGCAGGGAGACCAAGGAAAGTGATAGTAGTGATACATGTGCAGCAACAGCATAGTGCCCAAGTATGAAAGGGCACTATGGTGAGGCTGCAAATGGGGTACAGGGGGCTGCAGGCGGGACATGCAGTGTGGCCGCTACTATGTTAAGACGGTTTAGTAAACATACCCCTTAGACATCACAGGTGGAGATACATTTAGCATTTGGTATGAGGCTACTTGACAACATTATATAATGAATATCTAGGTCTAGTTGGGATGATTAGGTATTGAATTACCCAAGATACCTTATATGGCATTCTTCACATTAACGCTGCAACTAGCGCCAGTAACATTAAGACGGTTTAGTAAACATACCCCTTAGAGTCACTGACTTCTTTAGCAAGTTCACCTAATTTCTCCTGGGTTTCCTTTTCAAAATTTTGAGGTAGAGAGTTTTGAGCCACAGCCTGCACTAAAGCAGAGACATCTGCTGCACACTTCGAAACTGCAGATTCTAGCTTGACTAACATAGTCCAAATAGCAGACAAAGAGATCTCACCAGAGTTCTGTAATTGAGATGCTGAAAATGGAGGTTCCAACTGTACAGCCTTAGCAACTTCTGGAAAAGCGCCCGACGTTGACCCTTGAGCCACATAAGGACCTTCAGAAAGCACCTCTCCCTGAACCAGAGGGAGTAAGCGTGGTGTTGAGCATGAAGCAGGCTGCCCTACCACTCCATCTTTCCTCCCAATGGAGGTCAGCAGATCGATAGCCTCAGGACCTGGCTCCGAAGATTCGAAGAAGAACATGATTGAGGATCAGATGAATGTTGCTCAGCTATGGACGCCTCTCCACTAGCGCTCTGTAGCAGTGAGCTCTCCTTAGCAGCTGTCTCCAGTGCCAGGGCCTTAAGAAGTAGCACCTCAATCTTTTGCTCTCCTACCGTGGAGGAAATGCCTTTAGCCAGTCTAGGCTTGGAATTGCCATGCCGCTTAGGAGCCATATCCAAGCAAGGTAAGGGCACAAGGAAACGCTGAAGTGCCACACACCTAAGGTGCCGCCATCTTGACTCCACCCCCATTTTCATTGTTTTATTTGTATTTTTAAATAAAATGTCTAGGCATTTTGATATGTTTATGTTATTTATTATTTTATTTAACAGGTTTTACATACTGCTTTATCATTTCAGTCAAAGCGGTTTACATTGAAACATAAACTTGGTAATATAAATTAAACAGGGACATTGATAACTTGGATTTTTCTGAGGCAATGGAAGGTTAAGTGACTTGCCCAAGGCCACAAGAAGTGCTAGTGGGAATCAAACCCTGGTTTCTGGGTTCCCACGCCAGTGTTCTTAACCATTAGGCTACTCCTCCACTCTGTGTAATGCCTGTGCTATATAATGTCACATGTCTGTGCTAACCATGATGTACTGTCAATGCTTGCAGTCTGCCTCTAACTGCCCAGTCAGTGCCCAATTGCACGCTACCCAGTTATCATGGGGGTTTAAAATGGGGCCTATGCTAAGAGTGCTCGTTAGTAAACATACCTCTTGATGTAATTTTGTACCACACAGAGTTAATTTTAGCAAAGCATATAATTAAGTGAAAACAAATAAATACACAAATCTGCAGTAGGAACCTGATAGATGTCATTAGATGCGGGGCATAGAAACACTATTTCACCAGTGACACGTTTGTAGTTCAAAAGACAATTAGGAATCTACAATGACTCCCAAAATCTGAAGCAAATGTGGTAGTTTGGTTGTCAAGTTGTGTGGCAGGGATTGGATGAGATCTTGACATGAGCCACATAGCCTGGCATTTATGGAAGTTTAGTTTGAGGTGGATAGATTTGAGCCATTGGGCTACTTGAGAGAGACAAAATTCAATGGTGATAAATTTAGTGGATCAACATAGTAGAAGAATTGGATATCATCAGAAAAAAAAATGGCTTAATCCTAGGGATATTATAAGTTATATAATGTTTGCATTGTAGTAAGTTTATTAATTATTGATTGTTTGTCTAACTGTTTATTTAATTATTTATTGTTTGTCTTAGTGGTGTGCTAGTTCAGCCTTCTCAGTTATAACTTACCTTGCCTCTCTCAACTAACTGGGCTTTGTGTGGTAGCCAGGTTAACTGTCCTTTTTACATTAAATCTCTCTCCCCAGAGCCTGCTCTGTGTTAAACTTTTTTTCCTGTCCTAGCCTGCCTGAGTGAATCCTCCCCCTCCCCCCCCTGCTGAGGTATTGTGTAGCCTTCTTCCTGTTTCCCCCACGTGTGCATAGTCTGTTTTAGTCTGCTTTTCTCTGATCAGAGAAGAGCAGTGCTTTTTACAGTGCTCTGCTAAAGAAGTGGATATTGCCTCCTGTGACACCTTGCTGTGAATTCTAGCTGTTTATTAATTATTGATTGTTTGTCTAACTGTTTATTTAATTATTTATTGTTTGTCTTAGTGGTGTGCTAGTTCAGCCTTCTCAGTTATAACTTACCTTGCCTCTCTCAACTAACTGGGCTTTGTGTGGTAGCCAGGTTAACTGTCCTTTTTACATTAAATCTCTCTCCCCAGAGCCTGCTCTGTGTTAAACTTTTTTTCCTGTCCTAGCCTGCCTGAGTGAATCCTCCCCTCCCCCCCCTGCTGAGGTATTGTGTAGCCTTCTTCCTGTTTCCCCCACGTGTGCATAGTCTGTTTTAGTCTGCTTTTCTCTGATCAGAGAAGAGCAGTGCTTTTTACAGTGCTCTGCTAAAGAAGTAGATATTGCCTCCTGTGACACCTTGCTGTGAGTTCTAGCTGTTTATTAATTATTGATTGTTTGTCTAACTGTTTATTTAATTATTTATTGTTTGTCTTAGTGGTGTGCTAGTTCAGCCTTCTCAGTTATAACTTACCTTGCCTCTCTCAACTAACTGGGCTTTGTGTGGTACCCCCCTCCCCCCTGCTGAGGGTTCAGGACAGGGTACCTTGTAACTGCCCTCTTTAATAGGACTTATCTCCCTCCCTCCCGCCACAGCACCCACCCACCCCGGGGGGAATTGTAGTTTTATAGGTACATGCACATAGTAGAGGAAAGGGGCTGCTCTCAGGTGCAGCTCATTATCCAAATCAGTCATACACAGAGGACCTGAGATTAATTACTGAAGCTTCAGGTACACAAGGTGTATTAGGGGTATTAGATACACTTTTATTGGTATAAACATCTACACCAATCCTTATTATATACAGAATTTAAAAGACCTAAACACAAGCTTTAAACTAAGATGCAGACAGAAGTCCAGCAACGAGATGGGGGTTCTCCGGTCTTTTGCATTGAGTGTCACATGTATGATTTTCTCCCAGTTGGTGAGAGGTCTTACGTATGCACTAAGTGCAAAGAACTCTTTGCTCTCAGGGAACGAGTCCGTTCTCTAGAGGCTAGAGTAGCAGACCTGGAAGACGTAAGAAAGACAGAGAAGTACATGGACGAGACCTACAGGGATACAGTCCTGAAGTCCCACCTCCAGTCTGGCAGCATCCCTGTTGCCATGGAGGAGAGAGGTCACGTGACAGGAGAGCATCACCCTGGTGTGGCAGGAAGTGATCCTGTAACTAGGACCTGTCCTCCAAGTGATGTAAAACCCTCTCGCACCGAGGACGTTTCTCCAGGGCCATGTCCCCACGAGGGGAGGGTCAGGACAGCTGTTATAGTTGGTGATTCAATCATTAGGAATGTAGATAGCTGGGTGGCTGGTGGACGTGAGGATCGCCTGGTAACATGCCTGCCTGGTGCGAAGGTAGCGGACCTCACGCACCGCCTAGATAGGATCATAGATAGTGCTGGGGAGGAGTCTGCTGTCTTGGTACATGTTGGTACCAATGACATAGGAAAATGTGGTAGGGAAGTTCTGGAGGCTAAATTTAAGCTTTTAGGTAGGAAGTTGAAATCCAGAACTTCCAGGATAGCGTTCTCCGAAATGCTTCCTGTTCCACGTGCAGGACCCAAAAGACAGGCAGAGCTCCGGAGTCTCAATGCGTGGATGAGACAATGGTGCAAGGATGAGGGTTTTGGATTTGTTAGGAACTGGGGAACATTCTGGGGAAAGGGGGGGCTCTTCCGAAGGGATGGGCTTCACCTTAATCAGGATGGGACCAGACTGCTGGCATTAACCTTTAAAAAAGAGATAGAGAAGCTTTTAAACTAGAAAATAGGGGAAAGCCGACAGTCACCCAGGAGTGCATGGTTCGGACGAAGGTATCCTTGAAGGATACTACCAAAAGCAGTGAGGTTCCAAAAGGGAGTATAGTAGCCCAAATGCCCTTGAGTAAGGAGCAGACAGAGCATAAAGATTCCAAATTACCCCTGCCTACCAATAGCCAGATTAATATGAATAAAATACAGTCTCTAAAATGCTTGTATGCCAATGCTAGAAGTCTAAACAATAAGATGGGAGAGTTAGAATATATAGCACTAAATGAGAGGTTAGATATGATTGCACTCTCAGAGACATGGTGGAAGGAGGATAACCAGTGGGACACTGTGATTCCTGGATACAAACTATATCGTAATGATAGAGCTGATCAAATTGGTGGAGGGGCTGTGCTCTATGTTAGAGAGGGCATTGAGTCAGAATGGATTAAAGTTTTGCAGGGAACAAAATTTGCTGTAGAATCTCTATGGATTGAAATTCCATTTATGAAGGGGAAGGTGATGGCAGTGGGAGTATACTATCGGCCGCCTGGCCAGAATGAACAAATGGATGATGAAATGCTCAAAGAAATCAAGGAAGCTAACAAAAGTCACAACAGAGTAGTAATAATGGGTGATTTCAATTACCCCGGTATCGACTGGGTCAGTGTCACAGCAGGACAAGCTAAAGAGATAAAGTTTCTAGATGGAATAAATGACTGCTTCTTGGAGCAGCTGGTTCATGAACCGACCAGAGGGGAAGCCATACTGGACCTAGTCCTTAGTGGAACGCCAGATCTGGTGCAAGAAATAAGGGTATTGGGACCACTTGGCAATAGTGATCATAGTATGATCATGTTTGATTTAGTTAGTGGAGGACAGATAGTAAAGGCATCCACAGTACTACCTTTTAACTTTCAAAAGGGAGACTATGATAGAATGAGGAATATAGTTAGGAAAAAACTAAAAGGAGCGGTTCCAAAGGTTAAAGACTTACAGGAAGCTTGGGTGTTATTTAAAAATACTATCCTCGAAGCCCAGACCAGCTGTATTCCACGCATTAAGAAAAGTGGAAGAAAGTCCAAAAAACTGCCAGCATGGTTTAAAGGTGAGGTCAGAGAGGCTGTTGCTGCCAAAAAAGCAACCTTCAGGAAATGGAAAAAAGAGCCAAATGATGAAAACTGGAAACAGCCAAGCACTGGCAAGTTAAATGCAAAGCATTGATAAGGCAGGCAAAATGAGAATTTGAGAAGAAACTTGCTACGGAAGCAAAAACACGAAATAAAGACTTTTTCAAGTATATTCGTAGCAAAAGGCCTGTGATAGAGTCAATTGGACCATTAGATGATAGAGGGGTAAAAGGGGCAGTAAGAGGAAACAAGGCTATAACAGAGAGACTGAATGAATTCTTTGCTTCGGTCTTTACTGAGGAATATGTAGGGATGTTACCCAAGACTGAAGTGGTATTTAAAGGTGATACTGCAGAGGAATTGAGAGAAATATCGCTACACCAGGAAGATATATTACAACTATTTGATAAACTGAATAGTAGCAAATCACCTGGACCGGATGGTATACATCCCAGAGTGTTGAAAGAACTGAAATATGATATTACAGACCTGCTATTGGTAATCTGTGAACTTTCATTAAAATCATCTGTAATACCTGAAGATTGGAGGGTCGCCAACGTAACACCAATTTTTAAAAAGGGTTCCAGGGGTGACCCGGGAAATTACAGACCGGTGAGCCTGACGTCAGAAACCATCATAAAGAACAAAATTACGCAGCATGTAGATAGTCATGGCCTAATGGGAGACAGCCAACATGGCTTTAGACAAGGAAGATCTTGTCTTACTAATCTGATATGTTTTTTTGAAGGTGTGCATAAACAGGTAGACAAAGGTGAGTCGGTTGATATAGTGTATCTGGACTTTCAGAAAGCTTTTGACAAAGTCCCCCATCAGAGACTTTTGGCGAAGCTAAAAAGTCATGGGATAGGAGGCAGTGTACTATTGTGGATCGGGAACTGGTTAAAAGATAGAAAGCAGAGGGTAGGGCTAAATGGCCAATATTCCCAATGGAAAAAGGTGAATAGTGGAGTACCCCAGGGATCTGTACTGGGTCCGCTGCTTTTTGACATATTCATAAATGACCTGGAAAAGGGAATAACTAATGAGGTTATCAAATTTGCAGATGACACAAAACTGTTTAAAGTTGTTAAAACCCAAGAGGATTGTGGAAAACTGCAGGAGGATCTGGATAAATTGGAAGACTGGGCATCCAAATGGCAGATGAAATTTAATGTGGACAAGTGCAAAGTTATGCACCTAGGAAAGAACAACCCACACTATAGTTACACAATGCAAGGCTCCACATTAGAAACCACCACCCAGGAAAAAGATTTAGGAGTCATTGTGGATAACATGTTAAAACCCTCCGCCCAGTGTGCAGCGGCGGCCAAGAAAGCAAATAGAATGCTAGGTATCATAAGGAAAGGGATGGAGAACAAAACAACGGATATTATAATGCCTCTGTATCGCTCCATGGTACGACCGCACCTTGAATATTGTGTGCAATTCTGGTCACCGTATCTTAAAAAGGACATAGCGTTATTAGAAAAGGTACAGAGAAGAGCCACCAAATTGATGAAGGGGATGGAAGGCTACTCCTATGAAGAGAGGCTAAGAAGGTTAGGGCTCTTTAGCCTGGAGAAGAGACGGCTGAGGGGAGATATGATAGAGGTCTATAAATTAATGAATGGAGTGGAACAGATAAACGTGGATCAATTGTTTACGCTATCAGAGTATAGAAAGACTAGGGGACATGTAATGAAGCTATAGGGTAAACTATTTAAGACAAATAAGAGAAAGTATTTTTTCACACAACGTGTAATCAAACTCTGGAATCTGTTACCGGAGGATGTAGTAAGGGCTGTTAGTATAGCTGGGTTTAAAAAAGGTTTGGACAAGTTCCTGGAGGAAAGGTCCATAAACCACTATTAAAAAGGGACCCAGGATATCAATGCTTGACCCAGTACAAGCATTGTGGAACCTGTCTTTTGGGGATATTGCTAGGTACGTATAACCTAGATTGGCCACTGTTGGAAACAGGATACTGGGCTTGATGGACCTCGGTCTGACCCAGTATGGCATGTCTTATGTTCTTATGTTCTTATGTTCTTAAGTTAACTTGCATTTTCAGGCACAATGTGGGGCCTATTTCAATAAAATGAAGTATGGGTTAGTTGATTTTATAAAATAGGGGAGCAATGGTATGCTTGGATCTAGTTACAGCAGTTGATGCCTGCTCTAGGGCATTATAAATACCTTTGCCTAGATCACTGGTTCTCAGCTCAGTCCTCTGGGACCCCCAGACCAGTCAGGTTTTCAGGCTATCCACAATGAATATGTATGAGACAGATCTGCATACAATGGAAGCAGTGCATGCAGATCTATCTCATGCATATTCATTGTGGATATCCTGAACACCTGACTGGCCTGGGGGTCCCAGAGGACTGGGTTGAGAACCACTGGCCTAGATCTTTCAGAAATGTGCCTAAGTTACAATATTTTATAAATTTCGGTCCCGCTGATGTCCTGCCCAAGCTTCACCCCCGTGCGCACCCAAACTGAAAGCACACATGATGGGACATATGTGCACTCACAGAATAATGAAAATATAAAGTCAGATCAAATAGACAACACAAAGGACAAACATTACAATTAATACAACAGGACGATATTTTTGTAGGAACGTTCGTCAGGTCAGGGGACAATGAAACCCCGTCGAATAACGAACTTCTCCCTTTAATCTTAAATGACAATGTGTAGACAGTTTAAAACAGAACTTCAGACATGGATCCACTAAGTCACATTGCTAAGAATAAAAAAATTAGAACCGAAGTTCTTAAACTCAAACTTAGCTGGCAGTTGGATCCCAGATAGGAGAAGCCGTGTAGATCGTAGCAATTATAGTTGAGTCAGGAAACCATTCATCCCCCGCAGGGGTAGACAGTGTTATTGTCTACCGTCGGGGTAACCACAGAACAGCTTACTCCCCTGTCAGGGTCACCACAACACAGCGCCGTGTTTCGGATCCAGCGATCCTGCCTCAGGTGGTAAAGAATTAGAATTGCTCAAAATTCCCAAATAGTCAGCATTCCACATTGATGAAAAGTCCCATTACAAACTCAAAATGTCCTCTAAGGAGGATGGCGTCTGACATCACACTAAGAACCAGATGATTCATTTATACCCAACCTATCAGCTGAGAGTAATCACACAGACAAACGATTTCAAGTAGGTTGTATTAAGTGTAATGTTCGTCCTTTGTGTTGTCTATTTGATCTGACTTTATATTTTGATTATTTGGAGCACTGATCAAAAATTGTTTGGTATTTATTTTTTGACTCACAGAATAATGGCCACCTAAAATGTGCTCAAACAGTATGGGGTATGTTTACTAAAACCCCGTTAGGTGCGCGCCGCGCTAGTGTGCGGGATGCCATATAAGGAGTGGGCATTTCAGTCTGAAAAAAGCAAACTGGGATTAATTATGCGCTAATGTGCGCTGTGCGCTCATGTGCGCCGCGCACATGAGCGCATGAGAAACTTGCGCGGGAAGCATAAGTGGCACGCTGATGTGCAAGCATAGAAACAGAATCACAGTACAATGGTTAAAACACTGATAGATGGTGCAGGGCTCATGGGATCAATCCCCCACTGTGCCCAGTGAAGAAGGCTGGCTGAGGCATTACCTGTTATAGGTAATATTGCAGTCTGAGGCATATTAATTTTATTTTAATTACTGCTACTAGCAAACGCACTCTGAAAGCACTGTAACATAAGGCGCCCCATAAGGTACCCCAGAGGGCACATTTTAAAGTGCACTGTCCGCCAAGGCACCCTAGAATGTTGCTTATAGGGTGCTTTATAGGTTGCCATATGAGGCACCGCAAGGTCACAGCACTGTTTTTGATGGCAGCACTGTGCAGTAACGAATGAAAATCATAAGTAGGTGCACTGACATGCAAAAAGGAGCAGCAGTGTAGCACAATGCTTAAGACACTGACCAATGAGTCAGGAGTCATGGGTTCAATCCCCCACTGTGCCTAATGAAGAAAGCTGGCTGAGGCATTACCTGTTATAGGTAATATTGCTTTAGGAGGCATTTTATTTTTATTTTAATTAGTGCTGCCAGCAAACACACCCTCAAAGTATTGTAACATAAGGTGCTGCATAAGGCGCCTCATAAGGTACCCCAGAGGGCACACTTTAAAGTGCACTGTCCGCCACGGCACCCTACAATGTTGCTGAAAGGGTGGCCTATGAGGCACAGCAAGGTCATAGCACTGTGTTTGATGGCAGCACTGTGCATTTAAACGCATGGAAATCTGAAGTAGGTGTGCTGACATGCAAAGAGAAACAGCAGTGTAGCACAATGGTTAAGGCACTGACTGTTGATACAGGGGTCATGAGTTTGATCCCCAGTGTGTCTAATATGTAAGGCTGGCTGAGACATCAGCTTTGACATGTATGTATTGTTTCCTGCAGCACTTTATTTGTATTTTATTAATTGCTGCCAGCAAACACGCCCTCACGTGCCGTAACTGAAGGTGCCGCATAAGGCACCCTATAAGGCACTCCATAGGGCACATTATAAAGTGCACTGTCCGCCACGGCACCCTATAATGTCCCCTATAGGGCACCCTATAAGTCGCTCCACAGGATAACGTATAGTGTACCTTATATGGACGGTAACCATAAGGTGCCCTATAAAGAGGCCTCTGAGGCACCTTATGGGTACAGTACGCTGAGGGTGTTTTTGCTGGCAGCAATAATGTACATTAAAAAGAGATAATGCTTTGGGCAGCCCTATCAAATAACCCCACTGTGGATTTGAACCCATGACCTCTGGTTTCACAGGCAGTGAAGTAACCAGTGGACTACAGCTCTATAACTGCTAGCAAGCCTCTGGCTGGCTGCAGAGGGACTGCATGTCACCACACAGACAGTCTGCTGTGGTCACCAGGATAGAGTTAGCCCACCCGTACCCATGATGCACTGCACATGCAAATCAGCTGTTTACAGATGAACACAAGATGGGGTATGCACCCCACAGCACCTCGGCCTGGTAGGGGGAACTGACCATGTGTGTTACTGGCACAGAGTAGCTACACACTGTCACATTGTGCGGGTACTGTGCTCACCCTGAGTGTGCGGTGGGGCACCCAGCACCAGGTCCACAGCACCTTCCATGGCAGAAATAGGCCATGCTGCAGGTCTCCAGCAGTGCTAATGTGTGAGATAGGTAGTTTCTGCAGACACACCTTGGATATATCTGTATTTTCCAGTCAGGTGTAGCCTCTATGGACCCCTAGGAGGATTATGTACCACCACCACCACCCTCCTCCTCCAGGGCCAAGGGTGGCAAACAGGGTCTCCCATCAACAGATCCACATTCTACCTCCCTGCAATGGTGGCAGTAGAGGGGACCATCAACCCCAGTCCTGCTGGGGAACAGACACCTACAGGGCAGTCAATGCAGCTCTGTACACATGCATAACACAATAGCAAACAGACATTAGACCTGGATATGCTATGCTGCACCCCACCACTATCTGATATTCTCCTGCAGCAAGCCTTCAGCCACTGCATCAAGACACATACCAGCTGCAAAACATCTGCTAGCTAGTCCATAATGCATGTTCCTGGTGGAAATGCATGCACCCAGAACTGGGATGTCAGCATACACAACAAGCAGATAAACCAGTGACTAGGCCCCAAAAGGAAACCCATAAATATCATATGAGAGAAATGCTATATAGCACTATGGGGGTGCCTAGCCATGCTGTGGTCACTACACAGTCAGGGTGAGAGTGATCTCCCAGCAGGACATACTGAGACCACCCTGTCTGTGTAGGTGGTGGCCGGGCACTACAATGTCCCAGCCAGTGCCCTATGCCCTGTGCAGATGCATCCTGGCCAAGCCACCCTGTCCGGGCTATACCCATGGTACCTTGCTCCTCATTATGCACATTGGCAGGCCAATACTGGCAACAGTGCTGGCAGTGTGGGCTGTGGAGGGTGTTTGCAGCCGCCACACACTGGATAGACAGACACACACTCCCACACCTATGCCAGCATTGTGCTACTATATAGGAGTTTAGCAACCCTGGCCACCACACCAGTCCTGGGCACAGTGCAGGCATGGATATGGTATGCAATACTGTTGGGGGTCACTCCCCAGGGTGGTAAACACTGTCAGAGACCAGACCTGAAGCACACTCCACAGACATCAGAAAGGTTGTTATGATGGAGCTCAATCAGCAAACTGTGCTTAACGTAGGAATTTCTATCTGCCAGTAATCATAGCAAACGTTTGATAGCTGTGTACCATATACCCAGGTGTAGGGTGGCATTGCTAAGGTATGCAAGTGCTAGTATTGGGAGATGCACGCAGGGCCCAATGTCCTGCCTCTCCAGGAGGCAATGGCTAATGGAGCCTGTGGGTGTAGGTGTGTCTGCCCCTGTTGGCTGCTGCTTTACGGCAGAGGTTCCCAACTCCAGTCCTGGTGTGCCAAACACTGTTTGGGTTTTCATGCTGTCCCTCATGAATATGCATGAGATACATCTGCATACCATGGGGGTGGTGCATAGATATGCAGCACAGTCATCTTTATTAGAGGCAGCATGGAACCTGAATGGTGTTTGGCCCTCCAGGACTGCATTTGGGAGACTCTGCTCTAGGTAAAGCACCTGTTTATGGTGTCTTTGCTCTGTAGGGTAAAATGTAGGTGTTTTGGGCAGGTTTAAGTCATCTGCAATAAAGGTTCTGTCTGTATTAGCACGTTGTAGTAGTGGGTAAAATATGGGGACTGGGTTGGCAGGCACCATAGCTGGGACTTGAACCTGTGACCTTCTGCCTCCAAACACACTGGTTGCGTGCACTGCACCACTGTGTTGCTGCAGCAACAGTGCATTCTTTGATGATACCATGACTGTTTGCCAGACAGCGCCTGTCTGTTGCAGTGCATTGTACCCACCTACACAGGGCTAGGCCATGGTCTGCTCTGGGCAGCTGCCACTGCCCCCTCCAACACCAGTACCCCTCCGCCACCATGCTGACATGGCCTTATATTGGAGACAGCATAAAACCTGAATGATTTGTGGCCCTCTAGGCCTGCATTTGGGGGACCATTATTAAGAAGTGACCGAAGATATCAATGCTTGACCCAGTACAAGCATTGTGGAACTTGTGTCTCTTGGGGAAACTGCTAGGTACTTATGACCTAGATTGGCAACTGTTGGAAATAGAATACTGGGCTTGAGGGACCTTGGTCTGACCCAGTATGGCATATTTTATGTTCTTATGTTCTTATGACTCTGGTCTAGGTAAAGCGCATGTTTCTGGTGTCTGTGCTCGGTGGGGTAAAATATAGGCGTATTAACCATGCGTATGTTCTCTGCAAAAAAGGTTTGTCCTTACTATCACGGTTTAGTAGTGGGTAAAATATGGGGACTGGATTGGCAGTAGCCCAGCTGGAACTTGAACTTGTGATCTTCTGCTCATGAACACACTGGCTGTGTTCACCGCACCACACTGTGCTCACAGAGACAGTGCAGTCCCTGATGATACCATGGTTGTTTGTCAGGCAGAGCCTGTCTGTTGCAGTGCATGGCACCCACCTACACAGGGCTAGGCCATGGTCTGCTCTGGGCAGCTGCCACTACCCCCCTCCACCTCCAGTACCCCTGTGCCACCATGCTGACATGCCCTTCTGCTGGTGGTGCTGGTGGTATGCAGTCTCAGGCCATCCTGTGTGCGGGTAGGCGGCTGCCTATGGTACTGGTTCTGGGGTAGGGGTGCCTGCATATCTGTCTGCACGTCCCCCAATCACTGCCTGCCAATGTTCTGTGCCCTTGGGGGTACTTGCTGGGTACTATCCCCTGTGACACTGTGATAAACTCTCTCGTGCCCATGTTGGGCCCTCATCAGTTGCTGTCTGGCTGCTGTTCAGTTTCAGCATTCCTAAGTGCCATCTAGGCATCTGCCTAGTCCGCACTGTGCCCCAGCTGCACCACAGCATGTGCCGCCTGCAGCCCTCTGTATCCCCTTTCCCAGCATCTGTCCAGTTGCCCATTCCGACCTGCCCGCTCTGCTGTTGTGGAACATGTGCATGCCATAGGTAACCTGTCCAATGGAGAGGGAAACCCTGATCAGTGCTATTTCACTGTGGGATCATTCACCTTGTATGGGGACGGAGCGTAGGCCCTTCCAAAATTCATATTTATTTTTTGCGGCTTTCTTGGGAGTGTTTTTTGATGTTTCCCATTGCTATCACTATTGCCCAGCTTGATTATAATTTTTTTTTATTTTGTTGGTGTCATTTTCAATGTTTATGTGCACTTTTGTACCATGCACAAATTGCACATGTATCACACTTATCACTGTTTTGTAGGTTTCCCTGGTTTTGCTGTACATTGCTGACATAAATGGTTTCTCTTCCCTTTAAATCGGCTCTACCGTGAGGTTTTCACTCGCGGTATTTTTTGCCTTGAATTTCAGCCCCGCTAGTGTGCGGGGAGCCTCTCCCCTCCCACTCTCCACCCATTGACCCCTTCTCTCCGCCCCTGGGGAGCCTTCCTCCGCCCTCCGGGAGCCTTTCTCTGCCTTTATCGCACATTAGCGCGCCGCGCACATGAGCGTGCACTTTAGTGCGCCGCGCACCTGTGCGGGGCACATTAGTGCCCCGTAATGTGACATTAGCGTGCGCTAAGGTACCTTAGCGCACGCTAATGTGCGCCGCGCACATTAGCGCAGTTTAGTAAACATACCCCTATGTGTCCATTTACATGCATAAGTCTGTGAAAATAGGGACTCTGCATGTTTCTAGCACATAACTTTCTGCATGAACTTATAGAATCACTTCTTTTAGGTATTAATTAGATGATGGTGAGTCTTTGGAAAATTGTTCTTGTGAACTACTCGTACTTTAATTTATTTTATGGAAAGTGGTTAATCAAATATGAGGAAACTGCTAGGCACGTATGACCTAGATTGGCCACTGTTGGAAACAGGATACTGGGCTTGATGGACCTTGGTCTGACCCACTATGGCATATCTTATGATCTTATGTTCTTATGAGGTAAAGGGGGGTAGTTACTAAGGCGTGCTAATGTTAATGTAAAGTAATTCACCATAATGCTCAATAATGTGTGTTATTTTAGCAGAGGCCTCATATTATTCAGTGAGACCTAGTTATGAGACACATTAATGGTGAATTCATATGCGTAGTAAACCTCAGTAACTAGCCCCCTAAATGAAACTAAATTAAGAGAAGATGAGAAAGCTATCTTCCTTTTTTTAACTTTATATTTATTGATTTTAAAATTCAGCAAAATAATATGCTTACAGAAATGAGCCAAAGAAAAACAAGTGCTGAAAACTAACAAAGAAACATTCAAAAAATTAAAGGCTCACTAATCCACAATATACCGGGAAACATGAGTTACATTTCGGTGATACTCTGTATAAAATTTCAGGAAAAACAGACAGCAGCGAGCAGGCCCACCCTAACCCTATACTCATGAGAATATTGATCCCATATCTAATGCAGAGGAAGGAGTAACTATGGTTCTAGCAGAAATAAAAGTAGTTAAGTGCGCAGGATCAAAAAACATAAATCTATTGCCCTGAAAAATGACTAAACATTTACAAGGGTAACTTAGTCGAACGTTAGCTCCCAACTGTAAAACCTGGGGTCGGAGCATTCACTGGTCAACAAATTTTTACAAAAGTCATGTTACTGAAATAAAAATAGTCATTTCTTATCAATTTTGTATATGCTGAACAAGAATATGACAGTGAAATTGCAAAGTTGGCTCTAGTTTTTTTGTAATCTACAAGAATTAATGTTTACATCACGAAATGCATATCAATAGTAAATATAATAGGCCTTTGGCTAATACCTGTAAAAAACCAAGTCATAGACTACTTCTTAGATTTTTTCGCCTGTCTCTTGTACAGCTGTTTGGGAGCTTCTCTGGGGAGTGTCCAGCAGTAGTCAGCCAGCATTGTAGTGGACCATTTTCCCTGGTATCGTTGCTCCATCGCTGCGATATCCTGGTGAAAACGTTCGCCCTGTTCATCACTAACCATACCACAGTTGTCAGGAAAGAAATCAAGATGGGAATCAAGGAAATGGATCTTTAGAGACATATTGCAGCCAAGTTTCTGATACTGCATCAGCATGTCTTCTACTAGTTCCTTGTAGTTTTCTGCCCTAACAGTCCCGAGAAAGTTTGTTGACACTAGGTGAAAAGCATTCCATGCCTGTTTCGCATCACCCTGCAGCAAGTTGATTGAACTGGTCATCTTTGAAGAGCTCTCAAATCTGAGGACCCACAAAAACTCCCTCTTTAATCTTTGCTTCGCTGAGTCGAGGGAATTTTTCATGCAGGTATCGGAAAGCTGGCGAAGTGCGGTCCATGGCTTTCACGAAGTTTTTCATCAAACCTAGTTTGATGTGAAGGGGTGGTAGCAGGATTTTGTGAGCCTCAACCAGAGCTGGGTGCTGGATATTCTTCTCTCCAACTGTTACATTTTGTCTGCGATTCCATTCCTTCCGCAAGTAGTGCCAATCCCTTGCTCGGCTATCCCACTCACATAAGAAACACATGTATTTTATATATCCCTGCTTCAGTCCCATTAAAAGGGCAACTACCTTCAAGTCACCACAGAGGTGCCAGCGGTATGTTTATGTTTATTTATTTGATATACCACCCTACTTTATCAATCAGAGCAGTTTACAATTCACAAACAATTAGAAACAGGCACAGGGCCAGAAAGGAGGAAAGGAAGTTACAATTGTTGATATAATAGAACGAGAGAAAGGATACAGGACTATACGTAGGGGACAGGATCAGACAAGAGGGGAGGGGAAGGTCCATACCAGAATCCTGCACCCCAACAGAGGAAACTTAGCAGACGGAATATAATATACACTGGCTATAGGGAGCACAGACTGCTTGGGAACCTTGAGAACTTCAATCAGATACTTTTTGAACATCTCACAGGGGGAAGTAGTAGCAGATTTAGGAAAGTTCAAAAGAAGAAGATTCCTTTGACGATCAGCATTCTCCAAGTTTTCCATTTTTAACTGCATTGCTAAATTATCCTTCACAAGGGCCACATTCTGTGTCTCCAAAGCCTTAGATTTTAGCTCTAATTCCCCAGATCTTGTCTACAAAGATTCAAAATCTGAGCAGCAATGCATAAATTCTGCAGAAAACTGCATGATATGTTGCCCCAATCTCTGAGACAGCAAATTGACTAAAGCCTGGAGACCTTGAATGGCTTCTCAAACAGTAGTTAAAACTAATTTCTAACGGTCATGCAGCAGATACCCCAGCGAGGGTAGAAGGTCCCAACAGATCCAAAGAAGCACTCACTGTTGTTGAGGAAATACCCACAGAATTCTCCTCTCCTTCCAAAGTCTGTCTCAAGGGATTGTAGGAAGCTGGGTTCACCATTATAGCTCCACTGCCCAGTTTGTTTGTTTGCTGCTCTCCCGACACCTTCTGGGGTCGTGCATCAGAGCTGACGTCTCCGGAGCCATGCGCCGCCGTCAGCATGGAACTCACTGCTGACATCCCAGCTAGTACCCTCCTTCCGGGAGATAACGATATAGCCTCTGAGGATCCTGGGGAGATCTCCAATGCAACCACCAGCTCCAGCAAGGTACATCCGGAGGTAACTGGCGAGGGAGTCTTCTGATCAAAGGAGGAGGTGATGAGAAGCTGGGTCGGCATCAATATTTCACTGGGTCCCGAGCCAGTAGCTTTGGCTGGGGCTACCCGGGTTTTTGCCTTTCGCTTCTCCATATTCAAAGAAGTGATCCTCCATCATGTCTGCATGCTGCGCCATCTTGTCATGCTCCTGTGCCAAATAATGCATTTTTGCACTATTCTGCTATCTTCCTTTTGAGCAGTGGTAAAGTAATACTAATGTGAAAGAAAGGGGCAACTGTGCCAAAGTAAAAATGGGCACATCTTGTTGCTAAATTTGTTAACGTGCACTATGACGTTAGCATGCACTAACACTGTTAACGTGCTTTACTAGTAGATAGGTCCCTTTGACTAAATGGAACCAGTGGTAAAACTAACACGTTCATGTGCTTTGGTCTACACTAATGTGATAGTGCATATTAGTATATCTAGATCTTAGTTAAAGCTCAAATACAGACCTGCCTAGATCAAATATATAGACTGTAACACTGTAGTATGCTACAGAAAATATGGGACCCAAACTATTTTGCAAAACAATCTTAGGGGCATGTTTACTAAACCGTCTTAACGTGCGCCCGGCGTTAGTGTGCAGGATGCCATAAAAGGAGTGTGCATTCCGGACTAAACGTAGCAAGCGCGCGTTATCGCGCGATAATGTGCACTGAGCGTGTTAGCGCCTAAGAAAGGGATCAGCGCGCGTCAATGCGGGTTAATCTTAAGTAGCCGTGTTGACCTGCAACCATAGCAACAGAGGTGTAGTGCAATGGCTAATACACTGACTGATGGTACAGGGGTCATAAGTTCGATTCCCAAGTGGGCCTGATAAATAATGATACTTTTACCCAGTGCTGTCTGAGGCATTTTCCAGTTTAATTTAAATTTGTGCTGCCAGCAAACACACCCTCAAAGTGCCGTAACATAAGGTGCCACATCAGCCGCCCTATAAGGCACTCCAGAGGGCATATTATAAAGTGCACTGTCCACCAAGGCACTCTAGAATGTTGCCTATAGGGCGCCTTATAAGGCACTTTATAGGGTGCCCTATGAGGCACCGCAAGGTTACAGCACTGTTTTTGATGGCAGCACTACGCATGTTAATGCATGAAAATCTTAAGTAGGCGCGCTGACATGCAAATGGGAACAATGGTGTAGCACAATTGTTAATACACTGACTGATGGTACAGAGGTCATGAGTTCAATTCTCAGGTGGGCCTGGTGAGTAATAATGCTTTTACCCAGTGCTGTCTGAGGCATTTTCCAGTTTAATTTAAATCTGTGCTGCTAGCAAACACACCCTCAAAGTGCCGTAACATAAGGTGCCTCATAAGGCGCCCTATAAGGCACTCCAGAGGGCATATTATAAAGTGCACTGTCCGCCAAGGCACTCTAGAATGTTGCCTTATAAGGCGCTTTATAAGGTGCCCTATGAGGCACCGCAAGGTTACAGCACTGTTTTTGATGGCAGCACTGCGCATGTTAACACATGAAAATCTTAAGTAGGTGCGCTAACATACAAACAGGAACAGTGGTGTAGCACAATGGCTAATACACTGACTGATGGTGTAGGGGTCATGAGCTCAAGTCCCCAGTGTACCTAACGAATAAGGTTGGCAGAGGTAGTTCCTTTTTCTGCTTGCAAATGTACAACAATCTGTGCTGCCATCTTAAAAGAACTGCACCCTAGTGCCATAAATTAATGCACCTTTTAGGGTGCACCAGAAGGCACATCCTAAACAACCACGTCAGTGAAGGCGGGTTATAATGTGCCCCAGAGGCCATGTTCAAAAGGTTGCCAACTCCCAAGGCACCATAGTAGGCACCCCATAAGCTGCCTGAATCGAAGGTGTGGTGTAAGATGCCCCAAGGATATATAGGTGAACCCAAAAACATTGGCCAAGAGCAGTAAGGTTCCCCAATTTGAAGGGCAAGAGAGGTATGTGCCAAACACACATGTAACCCAAACACTGCACAGAGCAGCAAGGAAAGACAATGCATAAGTAATGGAAGGACGTAGATCAGAGCTGATGGACCAGACAAATCAGCCTCCAGCCAATGTGACAGCTAGAAAAATGGACAAACATATCGGGGGCAGCTGTAGCTATGCACAAAGCGATGGTAATGTACCATGCAATAATGACAGTGTGTGGCAGAGGATGGGAAGATGTGTGCAGCAGAGGAGGCAGAAGTGGCAGGATAGGTGGAATGTCAGGATGACAGTGGAGTAGCAGTGCTATGCAGAGCACACACAGGAGAGGCAACCAGGGAGAGCTGCAATGCAGGAATGTGTAGGAGTGCAGGACGTGGGGTAGCAGCATGCACATGAGGGTAGGATGGCACACAGCTGGCAGACACAGTAGATGGACAGAAGGATGGTTCACAACTGTGATGAGGGTACAATGTGCTCACAGCACAGATCTGCACAGATATGACTGTCACAGGAATGAAAAGTAGTTCTGCAGGACAAGCATACAAATGAAAGAGAACAGAGAGGAATCAAACCTATGACCAGTACCACAAATGGCAATGCACAAACCGGTAGGCCACACCACCAACGTGAGTGCATTAGCAAAGGCTGCATGCAAAAATAGTGCAGGGCATCACACAAGACACCTGCTGGCTGTCAGGACAGGCAAACCCCCAACAGTAACCATGACCAAATGCACATGCAGATCTGCTGTGTACAGATCAGATCACAGTCTGTAATTGGGACCAGAGCCACATAGAACTACATGCACACACACAATGAAATGTTATGCAGTGGATACAGCATGCAAAAGAGGACAGAACCTAAACCCCAAGGGCAGCAGAGGATGCTCTGTGGAGCTGGTGCAAAATCTGGAACAGGACAGGAGATAATTGAACATGCAAACAGGTGTACCACACACGAGCTGAACCACAGCAATACCAACCCCCAAGCGGACTGCCATGTAAACACCATAAAGAAAGAGACCTATGTAACAGATAATATGTGATGGCTAGGCAGCACAGAGGGCACACCTTGGTGTACAGTGAAGAGAGGGAAGGGTGTGTGTAGAGGTGATGAACCTGCTGGTACCTAAAGGTCATGTTAGCACAACAGAAAAGAAAAAATAAACCACATGTGGGGATCAAACCTGCAACCTATGGCCTTATAACACATGCCTGTAACCACTACCCCAAACAACCACAATGAGCACCCTGAGCACAATGCAAAAATAGTACCCCAAAGGGAGGGCGTGTATGGGAACCTGTAATACCCAGTAATATGGCAAATGGCTGGCAGATACACAGTTGCCACCGTACAAGGATGCGAGCACAGGTGGGCCATGTACATGACCAGTAAATCAGTAGATACAAGTGTCAATGTGATCAAAGAGTGGAGGAGTAGCCTAGTGGTTAGAAAACTGGCTTGGTCACCAAGCAACCAGGGTTCAATTCTCATTAGCACTCCATGTGGCCTTGGGCAAGTCACATAACCCTCCATTACATTGGAAGAAAGGCCTGGCAATCTACTTCCAGTGACACTGCCAAAAAACCCCTCAAGTCTTTGGGTCACAAGGAGTCAGGACTGACTTAAAGGCACACGTTGTATTGCATGTTTGTCACCATGATCAAGCAGCAGCAGAGATAAATGTATATCAAATACATATTTTTATTTGGGTTCATCTTCACAGATAGTGTAGATACTGCCATCATAATATCAAGGTGAGTGGATCCCAGGTGAAAGACGGAAACACATTTAGCAGGGCAGCAACCCACATCCTACAGAAAGGTCACTGGCCCGTCTACAAATGAAGGGCAGGAGACATAATGTGCAGCACGTGCATGGTCTGCACTATGCATTAGGCCCCCACCCCCCACATGCTGTTGCACGCCTCAAATGTGTTACTCACATATGAGTGCATGTAGACAGTAGGCAGTGCATGATGAGGGACCAACACACATCAATCATGATCTGTTCCCTAAAACATATCTATCTGGCAACACAGGAGGCACACAAATGAAAACAGCATATGTTGTTAAAACGTTGTAACTTTAAAAACACATATTGAAAGTAATGTTTTAGCTCTCACATAATGCCTGATATAGGAATCCAAGCTGCAACAATGTAACCCTAAACAATCATCAAATGCACAATGAGGATATGCTAACAGGTAGCAGAGGCACATGAACACAGACAGAATTCAAATGAAAACTACCTGCAGTAACATGCAGAGATAACACCATGCAGGAGGTGCCCCTGCACTGGTTGGTGTGTAGACAGTGTCTGTACACATATATCACGGTACATGGAATGCACAATTGAAGGAAGACAACGGACACTCACACTGCGACACTCCAAATATAACGGGGCAATGTGAGTGTCGTTACCTCAGGGGATAAATAGGACTGTGCAGACATGCAATGCAAGGTTTGTAAATCAATGCAGAGGGTCACGTCTGTACAGTAAACAAACACAAGAAACAGTATATAGAGATGGAAATTAAGGGCAAACATGTTACAGTAAACCACACAAAAGCCATATTGCCATGTGCTGTGTTTCCCCAACATAGTCAGTCATATGCACATGCACCATCGACATTTCAACATGATACAGTGATGCCACACATGCACGGAAACACCCTTGGTGATTGAAAACATCAATCCAGGATGCTGGTGTGTATTAAAGCGGTGTTGTGGCAAAACCTGTATCATGTCCAGGTGGAGAGTAGGTGGACATAGACAACAGGACCTCTCCATCGCTCCCCCTATGCCACACACATGGCTGTATGCTTGTGTTGAAACAAACAGATGAGCGTATCCTGTGTTCCATGTCACACACATGGCCAAAACACAACAACGCCCCAACTGTGGAGGAATGTACAACATACAGTGACAATGTCAGTCCCTGCTGCACACGTGGGGACCAGTACACAGTGTGCAAAGTGCAAAGCGTATCTGCAATCCAACACGTCAGGTTAAGACTATCCTTGCAACCCTGGGCATGCATAGTCAAGTGTCATATCCCAATATGCCACAGTACATGAAAGGTCCTGTGTGTCTCCTTCGATGAGCATGACTCCCAGCCAGAGCATGGCAGCAGCAGTGTCTTGGATACGTCTGTCATGGCCAAAGTAGCAATCCAAAAATAATACTGTCCATCCTAGGCATGTGTCCCACTTGCAGAGGTCAAACATCCTATGGCACCATTTTCCAGGGAAAGTTCCATGGTGTTGTGTCCCCCAACAGGGGGGTGATGGCGATGCCAGATGCACTGTAATAGATGTGTCTGGTTTGTTCTCTGCCCTGTGTCAGAAGAGGATAAATATTGGTATGCGCCTTGCAACATCAGCACAAATTGCAGAGAGTCAAACATTAAGAAACACATAATAAAGGGACCCACAGGCAAACATGACATGATCACAACACAAAACACATCGCATGTTGGGGACATTTTGAATTGGAACCGTAGACACTGGTGTCACATGGATATGGTCCTGTCCATGCCCATGTTACACAGGCATTTCACAGCTCTATCCTATGTGCATCAGTGTTCTTGAACAGAGAGCCAACACGAAATGTATATGAGACAAACAGTAAATCATTAACATATAAAGGCTGATGTCATTCCCAAAAGAACAAAGGTGCAAACTACCTTGTGCTTGCATCAGGTGTATGTCTCGGATCCCCTGAGCCACTCAAAGGCCATAACAGGTCACAGTGAAGGGAGACAATGTCAGCGAAATATGTAGAATCACCATGTCACCATGTCACGCCACTGTTGATGCATGTCCACATTATGGCGATATCTGTGATACAAAAAAGAAGGTCAACAGTGGTATGTCAGAACACAAGACACAGTTCTGCTCCCAACACACAACACATGTCCACAATGGTCACATGGTAAACAGCAGTAAGGTAGAGATAGCACAGTCACCACCGTCCCCCAGGTGTACAGACCCCTCACACCACATGATAATGTAAAAAGCCTGAACACTGTATCATCACACAGCCAACCCAAACCCCCCCCCCCCACACACAGTATGCTAAGGTGTGCATGCCAGCAGTAGCATATGGCTTGTATGTGCACAAGTGGAGATTTGTAGACATAAAGGCCCTGTGAAATGCAATGATACCCTGGTGTTGGCTGATGGTACAATGTTGGGGAAGGGTGCACGTGTAGACCACCACCAAAATACCTAGGACCTCCACACACATGCAGCTCTGTTGGACATGTCGCAGAGACAGTGTTGCAGAAGACATACTGCACATGAACACATGGGGAGATGTGTGCCAACAGCAAGATATGGGTTATGGAGGTGCAGGGAAAAGAGGTAAACCACAACATCTGGACAATATGACAGATCACTGAGGACATGCATTCCCCCTGACTGCTGACACAGAAAATGTAGCTGTAGGTCCACCTACCCCAGACCACAGCATGTTGGCTGACATACAGTCACCTGCTAATGCACCACAGCACCAGGAGCTTCACCAAGTATGTCCTGTGCATTGGGAAACACAAGGGAAACATACATATGTCATGTTCTAGCTGTGCAACACACACGTCACCTTCCTGTCCCCAGCTTGCAGACCCCCCCAACATCCTTTACAGACTGACTGTTCACCATCACACTGTACACATCTCTCCCATGTGAGAGGCATCAATGACATGTCAAACTACAGGGGTCCGTACTTTGTCTGTCCCCTCCCTCACCTCTCTGTTGTCGTACACACTGGTGAACAGAAGTGTTTGCTCCCTACCGTGTTCCTGCCTCACTCCAAGGCTGCAGTATTATCCTGGGTCCCCCATATTGCTCCCAATGCCCCTTCACTGTGTGTACTGGTGTCCCAATGTCATCTGCTAACCCGCTGTCAATTGCTGTAACACATGGAAATATGCAGGGGCACCTCTGGTATCCTCTGTCCAAACACATTTCCTGGTGTGTATATCTCATACCTTGACTAACATTAACAGCTGTGTGCTGATGAGTTGCAAAACATATATCGCAATGTCTGCATTATGTCCACTAAACCACACCCGATGTCTGCTTGTGACCTGACCTTGATGGCTGCATGTCATCCCACTGTCTGAAAGTGATAATGGCAAAGCATGGATAGCCTTTATGTGCACCTAATAACCCCCTCCACCTGCATGTGTGGCTGTGGGTTTGTAAATGTGTGTTCACAACATATAACCAACATGACATCCACAATCCACTGTCTGTTTGCCTCACTAACTTTGAATAGGGGTGAGTGCGGGGTCTAAGTTGGGTGAGCTGGCTTATGCTGTTGTTCCTCATTGCTTGTGTATTTCCTGTTGGTTATATGTTTTGTTGGACAGGTCCTCTTCTCCTGATGGTCCGAGGATGCATGCAGAATGCCTTTCAGCTATGGGTTGTGGCATCGGGGAGGGGTTAACAGGACGGCCACCCTTTGAGACACAAAGCAAGTTTCTGACAGTTAAGTGCTGTCTCAGGGATTGAGATTTGGGGGCTTGTCAGGGTCTGCACGGAAGGGCAGTGATGTTATAAGGGCTTGTGCATTATGACAGTTTAGTCTGTTGTATGCGTTTTGTAGGCCCATGGTTACTGAGATCGTATGTGCAGTATTGTGTGATTAACACCATATAAGGAACATTGATATATATCTACTTGGATGTTGAACGGTGATGGGTATGGGACGGTTTTGGGCCGCTACGTTTTGATATCTGTGGTGTGGGCAGTGTGAGGTGTTGTACCCTCACACCAGCATCTATGATGTTTCTCTGCCATCATTTATGGGGCTCCTGGGGATTGGTCAGATGTGTGACCTGAAACTGCATACACATCATAGATATATGGATTTGTCTCAGACCTTTGTAAGCAGGTCTCACAGGTCCTGGGGGTGTGAGGGTTTACAGCACATACCCAGCTGCACCTACCATACAATCATGAGCCATAACAGACATGTGTACTGGGGTATGGGCCTCCGGGGAATAAGGCCACTGTGTGTCCCAACCTGGCATCACCTAACACAATATCTAGCTGCCATACCCACCTTTGCACTCAGGTCTCAGGCCTCCTGGGGGTAGGGTGCCTTAGCACACATCATCAGCAACATACACCATATCACCAGGATGACTGACAGGACACTTTCAGCAGGTCTCAGGACTCCTGGGGGTAGGGGGAATTAGAAAACAGCAACAGCGGCATAAACCATATCACCAGGGTGACTGGGAACCCACTTTGATGGGCTCTCAGGACTCCTGGGGGTGGGCCTGATGTTTTAAACTGCAAAGGCACAAACAAACTTATCACCAGGGTGACTGGGAACCCACTTTGATGGGCTCCCAGGACTCCTGGGGATAGGGGGGATGTTTTAAACTGCATAGGCACACACACCCATATCACCAGGGTGACTGGGAACCCACTTTGATGGGCTCCCAGGACTCCTGGGGATAGGGGGGATGTGTTAAACTGCAAAGACACACACACCCATATCACCAGGGTGACTGGGAACCCACTTTGATGAGCTCTCAGGACTCCTGGGGATAGGGGGGATGTGTCACACTGCAAAGGCACAAACAACCTTATCACCAGGGTGACTGAGAACCCACTTTGATGGGCTCTCGGGACTCCTGGGGATAGGGAGGATGTTTTAAACTGAAACCCCTCTCACAGCCATGTTACCAGGGTGAGTGAGTGAGCATTTGGATCACATCTCAGGACCCCTTGGGGTAGGGCAGATGTGTGACCCTGCAACCTTAGAAACTACCATGTCAGCATGATCTTTCCCAAACCTCTTTAGGCAGATCTAGGGGCTCCTTGGGTTAAGGTTTCTTTTAACACATCAACAACAGCAGCTGCCATGACACCAGGATGGCATCTTCAGCTGTGTAATCATGTCCTTAGCCTCCTGGGGATGGGACAAGCCACTTTGATATGATACCTAGGCGGTATATCACGTGGGTGTAACTAATAAACATACATTTATTTATTTATTTATTTATAGTCTTTTCTATACCGCGCTATTCAGCATCAGCGCGGTTTACAATAAACAATGAAATCACACATTTCCAATAGTACTTTGTGTTTACAGATGAACAGGACATATAACTTGGCTAACAGGGGTAACTATATACAATTCACAACATGGTCATGTGCTCATTTTGGTTTCAGTCAAGGGAGATTTGGGTGGTTTCAGCAGTTGGTGCTGAACTTCTATTGGTTTCCGGGTAATGCAGGAGGAAGAGGTAGTGTTTCAAGGCCTTCCTGAATTGGAAAATGTCTGGGATTGCTCGGATGTTGTGGGGGAGGTTATTCCAGATCATTGGTGCATAGAATTTGTAGGCCCTGCTAGATGTTGACTTGGTGCATTGAGTTATTGATCTTGGGACTATCAAGGTGTTTTGTGCTACTGACCTTCTGTCCCTGTTGTGGGGTGTCGTCTGGATTAGCTCTGCTAGCGATGCTGACGAGAGCCCTTTGGTGGCTTTGAAGGTGAGTAGCAAGGTCTTAAATGTAAGTCTACCTTGTATCGGGAGCCAGTGGAGTTGTTTCAGAATGGGTGAGACATGGTCTTTCCTGGATGCTCCGTGTAGTACTCTTGCTGCGGCGTTCATTGCCATTTGCAGTGGGTTCAAAGTGGTTTGGGGGAGTCCTTGCAGTATTGCGTTTGCATAATCGAAATGCGGGATGATTAGTGCCTGATAGATGGTCCTGAAATCGTCTGGCTCCAGCAGGGATCGCAGGTATCTAAGGGATCTGATTTTATGATATACTGCCCTTACAGTGTTACTTATGTGCGCCTTCATATCCAAGTTCTGGTCTAATGTGACGCCGAGGTACCTGATAGCGGGTTTGATCTGGTGGTCTGCTTCCTTCACTTTTAGTACTGCCGGCGCAGTGAAGTTACGGTTCCTTGTAATGAACATAACCTCCGTCTTCTTGTGTTGAATCCGGAGGTTTTGGGATTGTAGCCAATTGGATATTTCGTTTATGCAGCTTGTTATTGGTGTGAGGTCGGGGTTCTCTGTTGCAAAAGGCGTGTATAACAGCACATCATCTGCGTATATCATGCAGTTAACGTTGAAAGACCGGATCAGGTTGCAGATAGGCTGCATGTATATATTGAACAGCAGGACGGAGAGGGAGGATCCTTGTGGGACACCTTGGCTTTGGTGGAATGGATCTGATGATGTGTCTCTGGATCGTACCTGCTGCCATCTGTCCGAGAGGTAGGACATGCACCACTCGAGTGCTTTACCAGAGATTCCTTTCTCTACATTGGTAGGAATGGCTACACACAGCAGCATGCACACCTACAATACACAATGGATATGTATATGCATATATTGACCTGCCCCCACACACTTACCTCATGTGGGTATTCTGCCAGACGGTTATAGCGCCTGGTGACGTGGTCCCAGGCCCTACGCACACGTGCCAGGTCCTGACGCCTCGAGGAGCCCGGAAATAGCTTACTCAGCCTAGTGCAGATAAGCCCTGCAAGGTGGCTCAGATCCTGCCTGCTAAAAGCTGGCTTCCTGGAGCGAGTAGCCATTTTCTGCACTGCCTTGCTCATGCACACAAGCACGCGCATGCGTGCCACAACGCGCGTAGCATCGGTCCAGCCCGTCACGGTGCACTAGCAACGTGCTTGTGCCATGGCTGGTATACAGGAACTGATGGCGCAATCAGTATATATTAAAGATCGAGGCTGCCAACACACACTCCAGTGATGTGTCTGAACATAGTTTAATTATGATGCATTTATCTTTGTGTTGGCACACTGGGGTCTCAAACATATCACCACTAGCTGTGAGGGCATTGTCTTAACCTGTGTGCTATGCCTTTTCACATAGCAATGACTACATAAACTGTTACACAAGGGGGTATGTGTAGTACACCGTGTTAATGTCCGGCCAGTTATAATGTGCAGGATGCAATAAAAATAATGGGTCCTATGGTCTAAATATGGCAATCGCGTTTTAGCGCTGTACACATTATTGCACCATTGAGGGAGCTGTGCCAGGCTAACACACGTTAGTTTTATGTAGGCGCGCTGCCATACATGTACAGCAGCAGAGGTGTAGCACCATGGCTAATACACAGACTGATGGTACAGGGGTCATGGGTTTGATTCCCCCAGTGTGCCAAATCTATAAGGCTGTCTGAGGCATTACCCTTTACATTTAGGCAGTGTTGTGTGCAGCATTTTATTCTTTGGTCTACATTAGTGCTGCCAGCAAACACACCCTCACAGTGCCGTACCCTAGGGTGCCTTTTAAGGCAACCTATTAGACACTCCATGGGACACATTATAGAGTGCCCTGTCCGCTGAGCCACCCTATAATGTCCCCTATAGGACGCCTTATAAGGCACCTTCTAGGGCGTTCTAAGGCGCTTTATGAAGCGCCTTATAAGGCATCTTGTGTGGCACTTTATGGGGCGCCTTATGAAGCACCTTAAGGTTACAGCACTGTGATGGTTTTTTTTTCTGACAGCACTAATTTAAATTAAAAACAGAATATGCCTTAGAAAGCCCTATCAAATAACCCCACTGTGGGATCAAACCCATGACTGCTGGCTCCACAGGCAGTGAAGTGACCAGTGGGCTACATCTCTATTGCTACTAACAAGCCCCTGGCTGGCTACTGAAGGACTTCAGGTCACCACACAAACTGCTGTGGTTACCAGGATAGGGTTAACCCACCCATACCCATGATGCACTGCACATGCAGATCAGCAGTCTACAGATGATCACACAATGGGGTATGCACCCCCACAGCACCTCAGCCTGGGAGGGGGAACTGACCGTGTGTGTTACTGACACAGAGTAGCTACAGACCGTTACATTTCTGCGGGTACTGTGCTCACCCTGAGGGTGAGGTGGGGCGCCCAGAATCATGAGAAAATGGAGAGAAAATGGAGACAAACCAAATCCTCCGATATCAAAACTAAATACATGGCCCATCTCGCAAAATACAAAGACGACGTGAACAATGCAAAAAAATTACATCACACCAACATCCTAAACAAGGCAATCAATCGCCCACGAGAGTTATTTGAACTTGTCAAATCACTAACCAAAACCGACCAAAATGCCAACCTCAACAAATCCATCAAGGTCCAAACACTGGCAAACCACTACGCGACCAAACTGACGGCCCCTGGTCCTCCACCCCCCCCCACCAACACCACAAATCAGAAGTGAGAACAACACAACGCAAAACCAGTTATGGGAGCACTTCCACAAAATAGGAACCAAGCAAATCACAGCCATTGTCACAAGCCTGAAAAGCACCACCTCCCCACTAGATCCCTGTCCTGCATCCTGGATCAAGGCAGTGAAACAAGACATAGCACCTCACATAGCACACATAGTTAACCTATCCCTACAACAAGGAATCATGCCCTCAGAACTAAAGAAATCAGTCATTAGACCGATCCTAAAAAACACTACACTCAACGGAGAAGACCCAGCCTCCTACCGTCCCATATCAAGTATCTCATTCCTGGCAAAGATCATAGAAAAAACGGTCCTTCTACAACTCCAAGACCATCTGACTGACAGTGCTCCTCTTGATGACCAGCAATATGGCTTCAGGCAACATCATGGAGTTGAAACCCTGTTACTAGTTCTACTTAACAACCTCCTAAAGGGCCTTGAAAACAAAAAGAAAATGTACATTCTTGTATTCATTGACATCTCAGCTGCCTTTGATACAGTTAATCATGGGACCCTCATAAATAGGATAAAATCAATAGGAATAACAGGAACCCCACTAAAATGGTTCTCATCCTACATCTCAAATCGAACACAACAGGTTCAATTCAACGGAGAAAAAGCAGAATCTTTCTCACAAACACAGGGAATCCCCCAAGGCTCTGCTCTCTCAGCACTTCTGTTTAACATATATATGCAGCCACTATGCAAAATTTTCTCACGGCACGAAATTAATTACCACATCTATGCCGATGATATCATGCTATACACACAACTAGACACTAAAAACCCAGAATACAACCCACTGGAGACATGTATCGGAGAGATGCAAGACTGGTTACAACAAAGTAGTATGTCAATTAATCACAAAAAAACCGAAGTAATGTATATCTCCAAAGAACCGAATTTTGACCCTCCCACATCAATAACACTATGTAACAACACTTACCAAACAAAAAAAGAAATAAAGTATCTAGGAGTCACATTTGACTGTGACCTAAAGATGGAAAAACACCTCCGAAAGACCAACAGAGCAGTTTTCCACAAGCTTAGAGTGCTCCAACCCATTCGGAATATTATTGATCCCCAAGACTTCAGAACAGTGGCCCAAGCACTCATCATGCCACATTTTGACTACTGCAACGCCATCCTACAAGGTTTACCTAAAAAAACCCTAAACATATTACAAATGGCACAAAATGTAGCTGCCAGGGTCATAATGAAGAAAAATCTAAGTGACCACATCACACCAGTACTAATTCAATTACACTGGCTACCCATAACAGCTCGCACAAAATACAAAATACTAACAACCACCTTCAAACTCATCCACAACTTAGCACCTTCCTTCCTCAACAACCTAGTAAGATTGCAACCTCCTACCCGAAACAGAAGAACCCACAATTCCAACATCCTTCACACTCCAACAGATATAAGATCTGCCAAAGCTAACACCAGCCACAGGGCTTTCTCATATGCAGCGCCAACACTGTGGAACCAACTCCCACTAGAACTACGAGCTAGCAATAACCTTCTAGACTTCAGAAAGAAACTCAAAACGCACATTTTCCAATCACATTTCAACCTGAACTAAATCCACAGATGGAGCAGCCCCTGACCACTGTGTCCAAGAAGATTATCCTGTATATATGTATTTATGTATATATGTAAATGAACTCCCCCATAGCTAAGAAGTGTTAACTCTGTATGATGTGCTTTTCTGACAATCTGTATGTAAACAAAATTTGTACCTGCCTTGATTCGGCAGTTTCACAATAGTAATCCTACCCGCTTCTGATCGCTGGAAGGAGCGGGCTACAAATGCTTGCTAAATAAATAAATAAATAAATGTCCACAGCACCAGATTTAACTGAGATAGACTATACTGCAGGTCGCCATCAGTGCCAGTGTGTGATAGGTAGTTCTTGCAGACACACTTGTGTCCGTTTTTATTTCCCAGTCACGTCTAGCACTTGTGGTCGATGTTGTAACCAGAATAGTGCATATCCTGTGTGGGTGCTATGACCACATGATCTATGTGACCGGGGGGCTGTTTGGACCCATAGGTGGATGATGTAGTACCACCAAACCTGCCCTCTGGAGCTCAGGATCTCCCACCAACAGATCCACATTCTACATCCCTGCAATGTTGGCAGTAGAGGGGACCATCAACTTCAGTCCGGCTGGGGATACAGACAACCTAGAAGACAGTCCATGCAGTCTTGTATGCATCCATAAGGCAATATCAGACAGACAGTAGGGCTGGAAATGCTCAGCACCCCACCCCACCCCATCCTACCCTACCCTACCCTAACATTCTCCAGCAGCAAGCACAGTGAGTCTCTAGCCACTGCACCCTGCAAGGTGTTCCAGCCATACACATACTAACTGCAAACAGTCTGCTAGCTAGTCCATAGTGAATATTACTGGAAGAAATGTGTGCACCCAAAACTGGGATGTCAGCACACCCACCAAGCAGATAGGTCAGTGATTGGGCCCCAGAAAATGAAACCCATATATATCCCTTGACAGAAATGCTACAATAGCACTATGGGAGAACCTAGCCATGCCGTGGTCACTGCTCAGTCAGGGTGAGAGTGACCTCCCATCAGGACATGCTGTGGCCACCCTGTCCGTGCAGGTGGTGGCTGGCCACTACAATGTCCCAGCCATTGCCCTATGCCCTGTGCTGATGCATCCTGCCCAGGCCGCCCTGTCCTGGCTATACCACAATACCTTGCTCCTCGTTATGCACATTAGCAAGCTAACACTGGACACAGTGCAAACAGTGTGGGCTGAGTAAGGTGTTGGCAACCACCACACACTGGATGGACAGGCATACACTCCCACACCTATTCCAGCATTGTGCAAATATAGAGGCTTTTGGCAGCCCTGGCCACCACACCAGTCCTGGGCACAGTGCAGGCATGGCTATGGTACGCAATACTGTTGGGGTCACTCCCCGGGGTGATAAACACTGTCAGACACCAGACCTAAACCACACTCCACAGACATCAGAGAGGTTGGTATGATACAGCTCAATGAGCAGATTGTGCTTAACTTAGGAATTGCTATCTGCCAGTAATCATAGCAACCTTTTCATATATGTGTACCGTATCCCCGGGTTTAGGGTGGCATTGCTAAGGTATGCAAGTGCTAGTATTGGGAGATGCACACAAGGCCCGACATCCTGCCTCTCCATGAGGCTTTGGATAGTGGAGCCTGTGGGTGCGGGTGTTTCTGCTCCTATTGGCCACTGCTCTAGGGGCAGAGGCTCCCAACTCCAGTCCTGGTGGGCCAAACACTGTTCAGGTCTTCATGCTGTCCCTAATGAATATGCATGAGATACATCTGCATACCATGGGGGCGGCGCATGGAAATGCAGCACAGGCATCTTTATTAGATACAGCATAAAACCTGAATGATTTGTGGCCCTCCAGGACTGCATTTGGGGGACTCTGCTCTAGGTAATGTGCATGTTTATGGTGTCTGTGCTCTGTAGGATAAAATATAGGCGTTTGACGCATGTTTATGTTCTCTGCAATAAAGGTTCATCTTTACGAGTACTACCACGGTTTAGTAGTGGGTAAAATATGGGGACTGGGTTGGTAGGAGCCATAGCTGGGACTTGAACCTGTGACTTTCTGCTCTTGAACACACTGTCTGTGTGTACTGCATCACACTGTGGCCATAGAGACAGTGCAGTCCCTGGAGATACCATGGCTGTTTGTCAGACAGAGCCTGTCTGTTGCAGTGCACGGCACCCACCTGAACAGGGCTAGGCCACGGTCTGCTGTGGGCAGCAGCCACTGCCCCCTCCACCACCAGTACCCCTCCACCACCATGCTGACATGTCCTTATATTGGAGACAGCATAAAACCTGAATGATTTGTGGCCCTCCAGGACTGCATTTGGGGGACTCTGCTCTAGGTAATGCGCATGTTTATGGTGTCTGTGCTCTGTAGGGTAAAATATAGGCGTTTGACAAATGCTTATTTTCTCTGCAATAAAGGTTCGTCTTTACTACCACGGTTTAGTAGTGGGTAAAATATGGGGACTGGGTTGGCAGGAGTCATAGCTAGGACTTGAACCTGTGACCTTCTGCTCTTGAACATACTGTCTGTGTGTACTGCACCACACTGTGGCCATGGAGACAGTGTAGTCCCTGGAGATACCATGGCTGTTTGTCTGACAGAGCCTGTCTGTTGCAGTGCACAGCACCCACCTGAACAGGGCTAGGCCACGGTCTGCTGTGGGCAGCAGCCACTGCCCCTCTACCACCAGTACCCCTCCGCCCCAATGCTGACATGCCCTTCTGCTGGTGGTGCTGGTGGTGTGCAGTCTCAGGCCATCCAGTGTGCGGGTAGGCGGCTGCCTATGGTGCGGGTTCTGGGGTAGGGGTGCCTGCATAGCTGTCCACGCTTCCCCCAGCACCGCATGCCAATGTTCCATGCCCTTGGGGGTACCTGCTGGGTACTAGCTCCTGTGACACTGTGGGGAGCACACTCGTGCCCATGTTGGGCCCTCAGCAGTTGCTGTCTGGCTGCTCTACTGTTTCAGCATTCCTATGGGCCAGCTAGGCATCACCCTTGTCCGCACTGTGGCCCAGCTGTACCACAGCATGTGCCGCCTGCAGCCCTCTGTGTCCCCTTTTCCAGCATCTGTCCAGTTGCCCGTTCCGACATGCTCACCCTGCTGTTGTGGAACATGTGCATGCCATAGGAAACCTGGCCAATGGAGTCGGAAACCCTGCTCAGCACAATTTCACTGTGGGCTCATTCACTTTGTATGGGGATGGAGCATAGACCCTTCCAAAATTCATTTCTTTTTTTTGGAGCTTTCTTGGGAGTGTTTTTTGATGTTTCCCATTGATATCACTATTGCCCAGCTTGGTTATGGTTTTTTTCCATTTTGTTGAGGCCATTTTCAATGTTTATTTGCCCTTTTGTTCCGTGCACATGTTTCACACTTATCACTGTTTTGTAGGTTTCCCTGGTTTTGCTGTACATTGCTGACGGAAATGGTTTCTTTTCCCTTTAAATCAGCTCTAATGCTAGGGTTTCACTGGCGTTAGTTTTGAGCCTCGGATTTCACAGCGTTAGTGTGCGGGGAGCCTCTCCCCTCCCACTCTCCACCCATTGACCCCTTCTCTCCGCCCCTGGGGAGCCTTCCTTCGCCCTCTGGGAGCCTTTCCCCGCCTTCAGCGCTCGTTTGCGCCGCTGTGCGTGTTATTGCGCAATAACGTACCTGTGCGCCTGAAGAAGCGCCATTATTGCGTGATAAGGTACCTTATCGCGCGATAACGTCACAGAGCGTACATTAAGACGGTTTAGTAAACATACCCCTTAGTTGCACTCGTAAGGTACATATAGACTTGAACAGCATTTCCATGGTATATTTTGATGAACAACATAGCACTGCAAGTTTTTTTAAAGATTTAATATAGCCAGAGGCAGCTTGCCAAGGTCTGAAAGATGACACTGTGGTGCATGCTACTTTCAATTTAGTTGTTATAATGATGCATTTCTCAAAAAATATGGACAAACCTGTCAACAAACAAAAACATGTCTTCACAAAGACAAATTTAGACTTGCAAATGAAAGAGTATTTAATTATTCCAAAATATCATTCCCCAATAACGGTCTGATCATTTAATTCATCATCCTTCAGTTGATATACAGGAGTCATTTATCATGTCTACCACAAACAGGAGTCAGTCATCAAAATATAGATTTTTACTTTATCTATTTTATCAGTGTATCTCAGATAAAGCAGACATGTCCATGTGTTTTTTTTCTTTTTTGTAGACTTTTCAGCCTCCTTTCTTTCCTTGCTTATTCATTCTGATCAGATCTGTCCACCATGGTTATATCCTAAGTTGATATATCAAGGACCTTGAAATCTGGCTTCTTAATGCTCCCAGTCACATTATTCTACTCAACACTTTGAGTATTACAATTTTTTTCCTTCAGTCAGTTTTCCTGCTACCCTTGACTGTTATGTCATTATGTCCTCCTGCCCACATAGGGGTCTGTTTACTAAACATTCCTAATGTGCGGGGCCGTGCTAGTGTGCCTGTGCCATATAAGGAGTGGGCGGTTCAGGCAGAAAATAGAAAAAAAACGGTAGTAAGCAACCGGACGTATGTGCGTCGCGCTAATGTGCGGGGGTCGACATTAGCGCGTGGAAAGGCAAAGTGGCACGCTGCTGAGTATACAAAACAACAGAGCCGTGGTACAACGGTGAAGACACTGACCAATGGTGCAGGGGCCATGGGTTCAATCCCCCAGTGTGTGCAACGACAAAGGTCAGCTGAGGCAGTAATTGTAATGATTAACATTGTTTTAGGAGGCAAATTAATTTGGAACGGCATAAGGCGGCGCACAGTTATTTTTGGGCGGCAGAAGGCGGCGCACAGTGCTTTTTGGGCGGCATAAGGCGGCGCACAGTTATTTTTGGGCAGCAGAAGGCGGCGCACTGGTCCCCTTGGGCGGCAGAAGGCGGCGCGCTGATAGGCAGAAGGCGGCGCGCTGATGCACAAGCACAGGAACAGAGCCACAGCACAATGGTTAAAACACTGACCAATGGTGCAGGGATCAGGGGTTCAACACCTCACAATGCCCAGTGAAAAATGCCTGCTGAGGCAGTATGTATTGTGCTGTAGGAGGCTGTATAATTTTATTTTGTTATCACTACTAGCAAACGCACTCTCCCAGCATGTTAACATACGGCGGCCCATAAGGCACATGTTACAGTGCACTGTTCGCCAAGGCACCCTTGAATGACCCCTATAGGGCAGCATGTATGTTGCGACACAGGATAATGTATAGTGCACCCTATAGGGATGGCAACCATAAGGTGGCCTACAGGGCGCCCTATGAAGCACCCTCAGAGGCACCTAATGGGTATAGTAAGCTGAGGGTGGTCTTGCCGGCATAGACATATGTACAGTAAATAAAAATAAAGCTGTGGACAGCCCTACCAAAGGGACCCACTGTGGGTTTGAACCCATAACCTCTGGCTGCACAGGCAGTGATGTAACCATTGCGCTACAGCTCCATAGCTGTAAGCAGGCCCCTGGCTGGCTGCAGATAGCCTACACGTCACCTCACAGACAGTCTGCTGGTGTCAACAGGATAGGGTTAGGCCACCCGTACCCATGATGAACTGCACATGCAAATTAGCTGTCCGCAGATGGACACAAGATGGGGAATGCACCCCCACAGCACCTCGGCCCTGTTGGGGGAAGTGACCGGGGGCACCCACACAGCACCTTGGCCTAGTAGGGGGCACTGACCGGGTGTTTTACTGGCACAGAGTAGCCACACACCGTTACATCGTGCGGGTACTGTGCTCACCCTGAGTGTGCAATGAGGTGGCCAGGACCAGGTCAACAACACCTGCCATGGCTGCTGGAGGCCAAGCGGGCGTTCCAAAGCAGTGTTACTGTGTAAGATAGCTAGTTTCTGCACAAACACCATGGATATCCCTGTCTGCCACCATCAGGCACCCCCCCCCCGTGGCAAACATGGTCCCCATCAAGGGATCCACACTCTACCTCCCTGCAAAGGTGGCAGTAGAGGGCAACATCAACCCCAGTCCTGCTGAGGAACACCACCACCCCCCCAGGCAGGCAGCTCCATACACAGCCATAACACAATAGCAGACAGACATAAGCCCAGGGTATGGTAAGCTGCACTCCACCACCAGATATTCCCCTGCAGCAAGCCAACAGCCACTGCACCCTGCAAGCCATTATAGCAAGACATTTACCAGCTACAAACAGTCTGCTGGTTAGTCCATAGTGCATGTTCCCAATGGAGATGCATACACAGCAAGCAGATAGATCAGTGACTGGGCCCCAAAGAGAAACCCATATCTATCACATGAGAGAACTACTATACAGCACTATGGGGGGGCCTAGCCATGCTGTGGTCACTGCACAGTCAGGGTGAGCGTGATCCCCCAGAAGGACATGCTTTGGCCACCCTGTCTGTGTAGGTGGTGGCCGGACACTACAATATCCCAGCCAATGTCCCTGCCAGGGCCCTATGCCCAGTGCAGATGCATCCTGGCCACGCCACCCTGCCCTGGCTATACCCATGGTACCTTGCACCTCATTATGCACATTGACTGGCCAATACTGGCAACAGTGCTGGCAGTGCGGGCTGTTGAAGGGGCTTGCAGCCAACACCCACTGTATAGACAGACACACACTTCCACACCTCTGCCATCATGGTGCTACGATTGAGGGGGTAAGTAGCCTTGCCCACCAAACCGGTCCTGAGCACGGCAAGGCATGGATATGGTACGCATTACAGCTGGTGGTCACTCCCCAGGGTGGTAAGCACCGTCAGAGACCAGGCCTGGAGCATGCCCCGCAAACACCTAACAGATTGTTTGGATGGGGTCAACTAGCAGTATGTACGTAACGTATGGATAACTGCCTGCCTGTGCTCCTAGCAAACGTCTCCGAGCTGTGTACCGTATACCTCAGGTGTAGGGTGACATTGGTAAGTTATGCAAGTGCTCGTTTTGGGTGCTGCATGCACGGTCCAATGTTCTGCCTTTCCAGGAGACATTGGCCAATGGGGCCTGTGGGTGTGGGTGTGTCTGCCCTTGATGGCTGCTGCTTTTACGGCACAGATTCCCAACTCCAGTCCAGGTTTGCATCACACTGTTCGGGTTTTCCTGCTATCCCTCATGAATATGCATGGGCTACATCTACATGCCATGGGGGTGGTGCATAGATATACAGCACAGGCATTTGTATGAGTGTCAGCATGGAACTTGACTGGTGTGTGGCCCACCAGGACTGCATTTGGGTGATTCTGCTCTAGGTACTGCCCCTGTTCATGGTGTCTGTGCTCAGTGGGGTAAAAGATAGATGTCTTACCATTGCATATGTCCCCGCCATGAAAGGTGTGTCCTTACTATCACTGTTTAGTTGTGGGAAAAATATGTGGGCAGGATTGGCAGTAGCCCCAGCTGGGCTTTGAACCTGTGACCTTCTGTTCTTGTATGCACTGTCTGTGTGCACTGCACCACTGTGTAGCCACAGATTGGTTGGATTCCCTGGACTGTCCATGACTGTGGATCCGGCAGGACCTGTCTGTTGCAGTGGACTGTGCCAGCCTGCACATGGCTAGGCCTCTGTCTTCTGTGGTTAGCAGCCACTGCCCCCTGCACCACATGTACTTGTCCGCCAACATGCTGGCATGAACTTCTCTCAGAAAAAGCAGTTGACCTGATTGCAATGTGGCAGTATGGGACTGCATTTGGGGGACTTGGCTGTAGGTAATGCCCATTGTTGTGGTGTGTGTGCGGTGTTGGGTAAAATATGGGTGTTTTCCCCATGCATACAGGGGTGTCTGCGCTATCTTTATTTAGTGGTGGGTAAAATATAGGGACTGGGCTGGCAGGTGCCCCAGCTGTGTTTTGAACCTCTGCCCTCTGGTCCTAGAGGTAATGACTCTGTCTGCTGTACCACACTTTGGCCACAGAGACAGTGCAGCCCCTGGAGGCAGTAAGCCTGGCAGGATGGAGTCACAAACCCTGCTCTACGCAATTCTACTGTGGGCATATGCACCCTGTCTGGTGACAAATGTGCACATAAACCCCGGAAATGACCACGGGAAATGTGGGACAAAATATCACCACGCTGGGCAACAGTGATATTAATGGGCAACCATAGCAAACACTCCCAGGAAAGCTCCAAATCGTGGAAATGTTTTTTGGAAGAGTCTCCTCTCAGTAGACCCTTCCAAGATTCATTTCTTTTTTCTGGAGCTTTGCTGGGTGTGATTTCTGTATTTGCCCATCACTATAACTGTTCCCCAGCTGAATTACTATTTTTAATAGTTCTGTTGTGGTCATATTCTATTTTTATTTTCACTTTTGTGCTGTGCACATGTATCACACTGCTCACGTTTTGCTGGTTTCCCCGGTTTTCCTGTACATTGCTGACGGAAATGGTTTCTCTTCCCTTTAAATGCTTTCTACCGCGAGTGTTTCACTCGCGGTAGTTTTTACATGCATATTCGGGCCCGATACTGTGCGGGGAGCCTCTCCCCTCCCACTCTCCACCCATTGACCCCGTCCCTCCGCCCCTCCGGAGCCTTCCTCCGCCCTCCTTTCGCCGTTCCACGCCTCTATCGGACATTTGCGGGCCCGCACTTGTACGGGGCCCGTTAGTGAGCCGCGTACCTGTGCGGGGGTGACACGCACGTGTGCGGGGCGTTTAAACGCGTTTCTGCGCGTTTCAGTGCCGCGTTGCCGTGCGCTATTTTGCGGCGCGCTATTTTGCGGATTTTAGTAAACATGCCCCATAGTCATTTATTTGATTGCTCTCTGTAATTTTCCTGAGAAGATGTTTTTCTTCTATGACGAGCTAAATTCTCATCTTTTCAAACTGATATCTGTAAATCACCTAATTGAACTGCTGACTGATATTATTTAACTTATGCATGGACATGCTCCTTGCTACCATATGCTTTGAAAATGTATTGATTCCTCTGGCGGTTTTTGCCTTACCACTTTTCCGGCACATTCTGCATGGCAATGCCTAGATCTTATTATCATCATCATCATCATCATTATCTTCAAAGGTTGTTCTGTTTCAGACTCACAAATCTGACTGTTTCATAAGTTCATTATGAGTCTCTTTCAGGGGAGTAGATCTTTATGTTAAAATAATATTGAAGCAACTGAACTGTAGGGGTGTGTGGAAAGGGGTTCTGGAATGTTTGGGAAAGGGGCACTAGAGTGGTCTACAGAACTCTGACTCAGATGGAATAACTGGACTGAGGTCTGCTCAAAGATATCCATATGTAGGGAATAAAGGAAGGCATGAGACTGCTGGGATACTTTATCCTGACAGTTAAGGATTGAAGTATCCCATTTTTGGAACTGGTAAGAAGCAGAGAGATGGTGTATGACTTGCACGAAACCGTGCTCAGACAAATGGATGGATTCCTGAAAGAAGGGGTGACACTGGATATAGTACACGCAAATGTCGGGTCAATATGCAGCATGAGGATGTTCAAGTCAGAAAAGGAGCATGGTGGAGGTGTGACCAGGGCATTCTCAAGAACTTGGATGTCCTTACCCAATATCAGAAACGTCCTGGATGTCCCATGCTGTGTTAAAAGTTATATCTGCTCTAGGAATAAATAGCTTCTCAAAAGTGCTCATTTTATCAGGCAAACATCTGGAGAGTGGAGGTGGAGATATACTTATATCATCTTTATTTTACAATTTGACAATGAACACTGACAGAGAATAGGGGCTCATGTTTTTGTTTTACATGCTTCTGAATGTACCATATGCAACTTTGCTTGATATGGATGTCCGTGCACCATGGTGTCATAGTGGGGACATCTATATGAACACCATCAGGGGCATTTATGTTTCTAAAATTGGGCCAAAACTTAGACATCCTTGGCATATCTCTACATGTTTTGCCCTGGACATCCCAGACTGCATTTGGACACCCTTTCTAAAATGCCACTCATAGTGGCTAAGGGGGTTATTTTATAAGCCTTATTCACTGTTTCCACATGTAAAATTAGAGCTTTACATGTGGAAATCAAATCCATGTATAAATGGCCATTGTAGAAAGGGTCCGATTTATATTTGGATGTTCTTAATGTGTCAAATTTATGTAGGGGCATGTCAGGGGTGTGGTCTGGAAATGGCTTGGGTAAGACAAAAATCTACATGTATAGTCCCTGTTTCATATGGGGAATGCACCTGTAAGTCCAAATTGTCCACACCTGGATTTACACCTGCTCCATGACATGAATAGGAATTTAAGAAGTGTTCCTTTTGGCCATCATTTTAATCCCCCAATGTTTATTTCCCCCACCAAACTGAAAAAGGATCAAGATACAGTTAGACATGTGCATTGGAGAAATTAAAAAGAGATGGGATAGGAGGCAGTACACTATTGTGGATTGGGAACTGATTAAAAGATGGAAAACAGAGAGTAGGGCTAAATGACCAATTTTCTCAATGGAGCAAAAAGTTGGTAGTATGGACATTTCATTTCAGGTAAACTGCCATGATTTCTTTTAAATAATGTTTCTGCTTCTTGACAATACTAATATTTTTACTGGTTGAAGTAAATGACTGCATTCAACCAGTTCCATTTTTGAAATTTAATTATTTATTTAGACAGTTTTGTATACCACCTTATCCTTCAAAGTGGTCACAACACAATTGGGGGATACATTTAGCATGAGGGGCTATGAGACACACACACTAATACTTGCTGGGAACATGGTCAATTGAGGGTTAAGTGGCTTGCCCAAGACCACAAGGAACATCTGTGGGACTAGAAACCCCAGCCCTTCTGGCCCAAGGTTGCTGTCTTCTAGTGGGATTTGAACCCCCAACCTTTTGGCCTGAAGTACCTTGCCCCAACCACTAGGCCACTCCTCCACTCCTGTTGGGGCATGCTCATTAATATAGGCCGATGTGCCTATAGGGAAGAGCATTATTGTTGATTGTGTGTAAAGTAATGATATTTTCAAAGTAGTTTCAAAGTAGTTTCATGTTGTTGATTAACAATTACTCATATGCAGTTAAATTTTACATTATAGACAATATGATTCAGCATTTTTATACCCTAAGACAAGTAGTTGACATGGTGATGGATGATGGCGATAGTGATACTGACATCTGTATCCTTCCACCTGTGGATGGCAACGAAAATGAATGGGAGCAAATAGATGAAAATGATTTGGAACCAGTGGAACCTGTAGATATTTGTGGAGAACTAGAAGTGTAACCGGGTAAGGCGGACGACGCCTCTCGCCCCTCCCCAGGCCCCACCCCCACTTTCCTTCCCCCGAGAGAGCAATTCAAAACAAACACATGACAACAATTTGGGACTTAAACTGGTCGCAGCTTTAATAACCTTTTAAACACACATAATCCAACATCAACATATTTTAACCCCCCCCCCCCAAGCAGAGCGAGCTCTCACCCGCCGTGTTAGTAGCAAGGTGACGCCGCATCCGCTTCCCCCGGGCACAGGCCCGACATTTTCCACTCCCTCCCTCTTCCGGCTTCGCCATGCTATTAGCAAAAGCCTGAGGGATTAACCGGGTCGGGGGTACCCCACCCCCGCCCTCATGCTTGCCACCGGCTCCGGACCCCGGAAACCTCCGGGATCCCGCCAAAGCCCCCCCTCCAGCTGCAACAACCCAAACACCCCCCCAAAGCCTCCCCCAGCCTGGGTGGGCGGGAGGGACAACAGGAGCCTCCAGCCTAGACCCAGCAACTGCCGATGCAGAGCTGGGTCCCCGCGCCACTTATCCCCCCCCCTGCTGCCGCGGCCCAGCCTCCCATTGGCTCCCGGGCGTTTAAAACGCCACGGGGAGCCAATGAGGCGCCCGGCCGCGCGGGCAGTAACCAGCCGCGCGCCGCCACAACCGAGAGGGGGCGGGGCGAACGGCCCGCCACCCCCCCGGTTAGGAGCGGCCACGCGGACGGGACCCGCGGCCTTGCTGTAACCGGGTAAGGCGGACGACGCCTCTCGCCCCTCCCCAGGCCCCACCCCCACTTTCCTTCCCCCGAGAGAGCAATTCAAAACAAACACATGACAACAATTTGGGACTTAAACTGGTCGCAGCTTTAATAACCTTTTAAACACACATAATCCAACATCAACATATTTTAACCCCCCCCCCCAAGCAGAGCGAGCTCTCACCCGCCGTGTTAGTAGCAAGGTGACGCCGCATCCGCTTCCCCCGGGCACAGGCCCGACATTTTCCACTCCCTCCCTCTTCCGGCTTCGCCATGCTATTAGCAAAAGCCTGAGGGATTAACCGGGTCGGGGGTACCCCACCCCCGCCCTCATGCTTGCCACCGGCTCCGGACCCCGGAAACCTCCGGGATCCCGCCACCGGCTCAGGTCAGCCACGACCAGAGCCGCCCCCCAAAGGTAAGCTGCGACCAGCCCTCGCCCCCAAAGGCATACCTTCCAAGGCCTCCTGCCAATCGTTCAGCAGTAAATCTAGCCCTATCGGGGACAAGTGCACCCCATCTGGCCTATAGAGGCCCGGGCAGTCCACGTCCACCCAAGGGTGAAAAATTTGACAGCCCCTTTGCTGTCCCACCCACCGGCCAATTTGACGGTTAATTTTGGTCACACCCCGTGACCACCGTCGCTGAGCCCTACAGGACGGCCTTGGAATGATATCCGACCATAGCAATAGTACATCCGGAAACATCCCCAAAACCACCCCAAAGTCCTTGATAGCTGCTCGAATCAACTGCCGGCAGGTCCATGAAGCGAGATCGTTGCCACCCAAGTGGAGCAGTAACACATCCGGGGTGCCTCGGGAACGCTGGAGGTGCCGAAGCAAAGGCAGGAGTTGGATCCACCGGAGTCCGCGTTCGCCCAGCCATGTGATCGTCACCGCCCGCTCAGGAAGTCCCAAATTCAGCCCCACTGGGCGCATCGCTGCTCGCCGACCCGCCCAGAAGACAAAGGAGTGGCCCAAAATCCAACAGCATCGCTGCCCCACACCTGAAAGACAAAGGACAGCCCCGTTAATGCCCCCCCCCACCCACTCCCCTACAAACGCACGTAGCTCTGGAAGGCTCCCGACCGCCATCGCCCAATGCGCTGTATCTCCTGATCGGGCAGTCCAGCCACCGCTGCACTGGTTGCCGCTCCGATCCGGAAGGAATGAGGGGCAAAGGCACCAGGTTCCTCACCTATCTGTCGTAAAGCCAGGCGCAGCACTGCGGTAAATTGGAAGCGCGTAAGAACCCGCCCGTCCAGATGGATAAAAAGGCTACCATCCACCTCCGGACGAACGCGTAAGTACGCCTGCAGTAACGCGACCGGACACGAGGGGGAACCCTGAACCGCTGCCAAGTCCACCCACATACCCCTACCCGCCTGATCCGTCTTAGAACGGGCAAGGCGGATACGAACCCTACTCCCGATCAAGTGCACGTGACGCACTTGCACCTCCCTCCCATTGTGAAGCCGCCCCGACTCCGAAACCAGCTCGCCCACCCGAAATGCGCCGAAAAAGGCTAACGAAAAAACGGCCCGAAAAAGCACCCCTTCATAGCAGGAGGACACCACCTGCGGCAAAGCCCCGCACAACCGACACAGTAGGTCATGCATAATAGGACGCCGCCAATCCCCGGGCGAGGGACTGGACCTCTCCCAACCCCGCAACAACGTACGCATTAGAAAACCCCCTCCCGCCCCCCCCCACCCGAAAGCCCTTGCGAAAAAGGCGAACCCTGCTACGTTCCGTCGGGTAGTGGCCCGAGACAAGCCCTGTTCTTTAGCCGCCGCCACATACTGACCCATCAGCAAATCCGAGGCCAGCCCGGGCCGCCATCCATGGAGTAGCAAGAAGGACACCACACTGCAGTAGCCACGTTGATACGTGACCCATGTCGCTGAGGAGACAGACTTCCGCAACAGCTCGATCATTCCTGGAGGCCAATCCGCCATAAATGCTCCGGGACCGCCGCCGATCCCGCGTCGTCCGCATCTGGGGCCAAGGTCCGAAACAGCGCCCACTTGAAACGGGAAAGAGCATCAGCAATCTGGTTATGATTCCCAGGGATATGACGAGCCTTAATTACTAAATTCAACCGCAAGCATGAAAACACCACCTGCCGCATCAGGTCAGCTACCGGCTGACATCTTGGGGAATAGTTATTAATCACCGAAACTACCGCCTCGTTGTCGCACCACCAGCGTACTCTGCGATTGCGGAGTCTATCCGGCCACAACGACAGTACCACCAAAATGGGAAACAACTCGAGGAAGGTAATATTCTTCGTAAGCCCCACCGCTCGCCAGGATGGAGGCCAGCCTTCCGCACACCATGCGCCCCAAAATAAATCCCCAAACCCGAACTCCCCGCTGCATCCGTATACAACTGCAAATCCGCAGAAGTCACCTCCGGGTCTCTCAGCACCGTGGTACCATTGAAGTCACGAAGAAAATCGTCCCAAATCCGCAGGTCTGCCCGCAAGCTGCCGGACAGCCGGATCCGATGATGCGGCCTAGAGACGCCCGAAGTAGCAGCGGACAACCGGCGCAAGAATACTCGCCCCATCGGGATCACCCGACACGCAAAATTCAGGGACCCCACTAAAGACTGCATCTCCCGCAGCGTTAGCTTACTAGAGCCCAGCGCATTGGCGACCAACACCCGCAGACTCGTAACTTTCTCTTGCGGCAAGCGAGCCACCAACGCCACAGAATCCAACTCCACCCCCAGAAAGGTAAGTGTAGTCGCCGGACCCGCCGTCTTTTCGGATGCTAATGGAACACCCCACACTTGGGCCAACTGGACAAAACCCTCCAACAAAGCCTTGCACTGCCCCGACTGCGCTGGCCCCACGAAGAGGAAGTCATCTAAATAATGCACTACCGAACCGCATCCCACCCAGTCCACGAATGCCCAGTGCAAAAAGGAGCTAAACTGTTCGAAATACGCACAGGAAATCGAACAGCCCATAGGCATGCATTTATCGAAGTAAAATTGCCCTTCGAAGCAAAACCCCAACAAATGGAAAGCAGAAGGGTGCACCGGCAATAAACGGAAGGCAGATTCAATATCCACTTTGGACATCAAGCACCCCGGCCCACAGGCTCGTACCAGCTCCACGGCCTCATCAAAGGATGCGTACCGTACCGCACACAAAACTTTAGGAATGTGATCGTTCACTGAGGAACCAATAGGAAACGAGAGATTATGTATCAGGCGATACTTCCCCGGCTCCTTCTTCGGAATGATACCCAGCGGAGAAACCACGAATTCTGCAAAAGGGGGCTCTGTGAAAGGACCCGCCACCCTACCTAATGCCAGCTCAGTAGCCAACTTATCACGTACCAGCTGCGCGAAGCGCCGGACCGAAGGCGAATTCCTCGCCTTGTGTACCCCTACACAGCCCACCACCGGTATGGGAAACCCCTCCTTGAACCCAAATTCCAAAAGACTGCTGACCTGTCGCTTCGGATACTTCTTAAGCCAGGGGCCTAACACAGCAATCGCAACCGGGGTGGGGGCCAAGCTCCAGACGTCCCCGTTACTTGTGGCCGGGGGCTGACCCGCTCCCGCCATTCTTCCTGACACACTTGAGAGCTGAATGACCCCCATTACAGACGGAGCAGGCGTGCCGGAATTTGCAATCCGGAAAGGGGCAGGAAGACTTGTTGAAGCGCCAGCACAGGTCCCCCGCTCCTCCCCCCCCTGGAGTTCTCTGCAAAACAGGGGGCACGCCCGATCGAAAGGGCCGATCCGCCCGCGCAGGGTGGCTACTCCACCTCTTTGCCCACCCATACTTCCCCCGCCCGGTCTGATGGCCATCTGCGTTAGCCAAAGATTAATATCCTGGGTTCCCCACGACAATAAGCGATTCTCCTCCATCTTATCACGGAATTTCTCATCATAGTTGAGCCAAGCCCAACCGTCATGAGTCTGTGAGGCCTCCAGTATAGAGTCCGCGTAAGCCAACAGCATACCGTACTGCTCCAGATGGGAATGACCCCATACACTCGCCAACCTCAAGAAAGACCGAGTCCAATTAACGACATTCCGAGCCACTCTCTTGACCCTACCCGCCTTCTCGTCCTCCTTACGCTTCCGTCGGCTATCCCCCGACCGTTTACGACCTTCGAGTAAGCGGAAAATATCTACGTAACGACGTTTTACAATCTTTTTCCGCAGCTTCTTCGGTACCCCTTCCCATAACTCAGAGAAAAACGCCACCGAAGGCACCGAACCCACCTGCCCCACGCCGACCCCCGAACCCACCTGTCCCATGCCGACCTCCCCGCCAGTGGCCCCCGGACTCCCGGCCAAGTCGTCTGACACCGAGTCGGACGAAGACTCCGAAGATGAAGAAGAGGAGGACCCCGAACGCCGCCGCCGGCGACCGGAACCCCGCTTGCGCTTGGTCGCTCGCTTCTTACCCCCCTCCCCCGCCCTTTCCCCAGCCGCCAACTCACCTGCCGCCGGTGCTGCCACCGCAGAAGACGCACCCGTCTCTGGTGTTGTCAACGCTGAGGCTGCCGCTCCTTCTCCACTTCCCGAAGACGCGGGGCCTCCACCGGTGCTCGCCCTCCCACCGTCCGTCTGTCCAGCAGGAACCCCACACGGTTGCCCCCAGTAGTGCCAGCCGGGCGAAACCTGCGGAGAAAAAACAGGGAAAGGCGAAGGCGAACCCACCCCTGGCCAAGGCAGCTGCCACGCCCCTAGCCAATCCGCACTGGAAGGGCCTTGAACCCCGCCCTGCCAATGCGCCCACGCAGGGGAATAGGCTGCCCCAGCGGGAGCAGATGGACCCCCCGGACTCGCAGCGTCCATACCCACGGTGTCCGACGGAGGAGCCACCCCTTCGCTCCCCCCCTGGGACCATTAGCCCCCCCCGGGCCATCAGGGGCCGCTCCCCGCCCCAAAGCACCTCTAGCCGGGGCAGGTGACCGGCCACGCCGGTCCCCAGCTGCCCGACCAGCCGAAACCCCCTTACTTGCCCGCCTGGGGACCGGGCTAGACCCCTGGTCGGACGTCGGACCACGGCTCGGAGCCCTGCCCCTTGTCCCTCTGCTAAGAAGAGCCGTGCGCCCCGCAGGGACAGGCTCTCCTCTCCCCGGACCAGCAGGCTTGGCCTTCCCAGTCCCGTGGTGCTTACTGGCACCCCCCTTTTTGCCCCCGCCAGCCATGGCCAATAATAGGCTGGAGGCAAGGAGAAGAGAAATTTTTTTTTTTTTTTTTTTTAGTGGAGAGAGGGGACGCTCTGTGTGTCCCAGCAATCAACAGTAATGAAAGCAATCCTTACGCCGAGAGAGAGGAACAACCCACAGTGCAAAACAACTTGCCTGGAGAGCCACGAGCCTCCGAGTCCCCCGACGCTGAATCGCTGCCTCCCGGAGCGCCGAAGACAGCGCCGTAGCACGTGCTGCTTCAAGCTGCAGCCACCGGCCCTCCACAGCAAGTCGAATCCGGCGCAGCCAGCCCGCACACAACAGGAGCCTCCAGCCTAGACCCAGCAACTGCCGATGCAGAGCTGGGTCCCCGCGCCACTTATCCCCCCCCCCCCCCTGCTGCCGCGGCCCAGCCTCCCATTGGCTCCCGGGCGTTTAAAACACCACGGGGAGCCAATGAGGCGCCCGGCCGCGCGGGCAGTAACCAGCCGCGCGCCGCCGCAACCGAGAGGGGGCGGGGCGAACGGCCCGCCACCCCCCCGGTTAGGAGCGGCCACGCGGACGGGACCCGCGGCCTTGCTGTTCTCAAACAAAACAGGGACACTTATGGAACCAGAAATAAATATGGATTGCACAATAGCAAAAGAAGAAGCTCAAGAAAGAAAGGAGATACGATTTCATCGTAAAAGACTGAGAAGCCCCAAAGATGCCACTACAAGTAAAGGGACTTTTTCGAAGACAGAAAAAGCAGGTAGGGTTACTGTGGCTACAGGAAAGAATCAACAGTGGAAGAGGAAAGACTACTATTTAAACCCATTAGGCTCTGGGGTTTCTCCACATCTTTTACACACACATTTAGAGCTAGTGGCAATTTATTTATTTTATTTATTTAACAGGTTTTATATACCGCTTTATCATCAATTCAAAGCGGTTTACATTTAACAGTTATAGAAACAAGCTTTACATAGAACAGGGAGTTACAACTTGAAGGGTTACATGGGGTATAAAGAATACATTTAAATTATCAACTATATACAGTTACATTCTTTAGAGTATAGTATGTTGAGATATGGGAGAATGTTATTATGCTGATGAGGAGTGGTATGATTCAATGAGAGAGACAGGTTATTGTGTTGCTTCCAGTGAAGTCTTATGATTTGTTTGATCCCTTGCAGCTTTTCAAAACATTACTATCAAATGAAATGATGGGACATTTAGCTGGCCAATTTGAGCTCTATGCAACATGACATAAAAACAATCCTGGCTTCCGAATGGATGCAGATGAAGTTAGGAAATTCATTAGTATTCTTCTTTTGTTGGGATATAATTCTTTACCAATGGAATGTGACTACTGGAGTACAGTACGTCTAAAGATCTGAGCTGCAAGCTTATTGCAAGTGCAAGGTCTAGAAATATATTTTAAGAAATTATTTATTTACATTCTCTTATATACTGTGTTATTCTGCTTCAGTGTGGTTTGAACAAACTGAAATTACATTGAACAGGGCATTATAACTTGGAGATAACTATTTTACAGGGAACATGGGCTATGGAGGGTTAAGTGGCTTGCCCAAGACCACAAGGAGCACCTGTGGGACTAGAAACCCCAGTCCTTCTGGCCCAAGGTTGCTGTCCTCTAGTGGCATTTGAACCCCTGACCTTCTGGCCTGAAGTACCTTGCCCCAACCACTAGGCCACTCCTCCACTCCCAGTACATGAAAAAGTACTGCCATGTTGTTGACAACCAAAAGTTGGACAAGACCAGAGTTCTAAAAATAGGCCCACTCTGACCTTTTCAATCAGTCCTTATTGCAATTTGGAATATTCGAAGAAAAGCTCATTATTGATGAGTCAATGGTCCCTTATTATGGTCAGCATGGGGCAAAAATGTTTATCGGAGCAAGCCGAAAAGACTTGGATACAAGGTCTGGATGTTATTTACTGTGGCAAAACTGATCGACCTCAAGAAGTCTCTGTAGATGATCATGTTGTAATGTCCTTTGCAAACATCATCAGTGAGAAGAGGAATCATGAAATTTATTTTGATAACTTTTTCACAAGTTACAGTCTCTTGCATAAACTTAGGGGTATGTTTACTAAACTGCGGTAACGTTACTTAACATGCATTATGTAATGTTAATGATTGTTAATGTTACATAACGCGCGTTACGTAATGTTAACTATCGTTAACGTCGCATAATGCGCATTACGGAACGTTAATGATCATTGACATTCCGCGGCACGGTAAACACCGCAGAAGGTGGAGAGATGGCGGAGAAACGGGGTCAATGGGCGGAGTGTGGGCGGGGAGAGGGTCCATTCACACTAACGCGCTGATCTGAAGAGCTGAATCCTAACGCGATTGAAAACCTGCCGTTAGATGCACATATGCAGGAGAGAGAAACCATTTACGTGTCAGCAATGTACAGCCCAGGCAGGGAGCCCAAAAACTGTGATAGTAGTGCTCCATGTACAGCAATACCATAGTGCCAAAGTATGAATGGCCAATATGGCGATGGTGCAAATGGGGCATAGGGGGCCGCAGGCGGGACATGTAGCATGGGCAGCTGGGTCACAGGGTGGACCAGGCAGGTGCCTAGGTGGTACATAGGAACATAGACACTGGAGATCAGCAAGACAGCAGTTAACCAAGGCCAAAAACAATCCACCAATATCTACCTGGTCCACCCTAGCCAATAGTCGCTAGGGCACAGACCTGACATCCCCCCAGCCATCCCGCCCCCATGTGGAGGGGACATAATAGTGGCAGGCAGTGATGGGGGGACGCGAGGATGTCCATGTATGCCCCCCCACCCCGGAACCTGCTCCCTAGGCGGGCGCCTACCTACACAGTGGATGGCCTAGGACTGGCACTACCAGCACTGACAGCAAATGGCCACATCAGCTTGGCAGGGGGGCGTGTGCCAGTATTGAAGGGGGCAGTGCCACCTCCCTGCAGTGGACCTAGGCCATGTTGTGCAGCAGTACGTGGTGTGCAGTGCAACATAAAAGGTCTGGCTGAGGAAAAGTGCAGGTAGCCCCAGGGACTACCATGCATTTACGGCATCATTATTTATTGTACAATTCAACCCTGTTATAGGAATTTTACTTCATGTATATAGCCTATTTCACGTAAATAGTTCATGTATATAGTTCAACCCCTGTTATCCAAGTTTATACCCCTGTTCGATGTAAAACCAAACAGAATGTGTGTTTTGGTCACTTTGTTATACTGTAAACCGCGCTGATGCCGAATAGTGCGGTATATAGAAACATAGAAACATGATGACAGAAAAAGACCACAAGGCCCATCCAGTCTGTCCTTCCACAACAACAACTACAACAGTCCACCTTCTACCCTTAGAGATCCTCTGTGTTGGTCCCATGCTTTTTTGAATTCAGTTACTGTCCTCATCTCTACCACCTCCACTGGGAGACTATTCCACGGATCCACTACTCTTTCCGTAAAGAAATATTTCCGCATATCACTCCTGAATCTATCTCCCTTCACCCTCATCCCATGTCCCCTCGTCGCAGAACTTGCTTTCAATTGAAAGAGGCTCTCTCCCTGAACATTTATGCCACGGAGGTATTTAAACATCTCAATCATATCACCTCTATCCCGCCTTTCCTCTAAGGTGTACATATTAAGATCCTTAAGTCTGTCCTCATATGCTTTATAATGAAGCCCATTAATCATTTTAGTAGCAACCCTCTGCACCGACTCCATCCTGTTCACATCCTTTTGAAGGTGCGGTCTCCAGAATTGCACACCATACTCCAAATGAGGTCGCACCAAAGACTTATACAGAGGCATTATCACCTCCTTTTTTCTGCTAGCCATTCCTCTCCGTATGCACCCAAGCATCCTTCTAGCTTTTGCCGTTGCCTTTTCTACCTGTTTAGCTACTTTAAGATCATCAGACACAACCACGCCTAGGTCCCGCTCTTCTTTAGTGGACAAAAGTACTTCACCTCCTATACTGTATTGCTCCCTTGGATTGCTGCAGCCCAAATGCATGACCTTACATTTTTTAACATTAAATCCCAGCTGCCAAATTCTAGACCATTCTTCAAGCTTAGCTAGATCCCTCCTCATGTTATCTACACCTTCCTGGGTGTCTACTCTATTACAGATTTTGGTATCATCCGCAAAGAGGCAAACCTTACCCGACAGCCCTTCCGCTATATCACTAACAAAGATGTTAAAAAGAATATATAAGCAACTGTAATAAATAAATAAATAAATAAACTGTAATAAATAAATAAATAAATAAATAAATAAAATCAGTGTGGTGCAGTACACCCAGCCAGTGTGTCCAGGAGCAGAGGGTCACAGGTTCAAGTCCCAGCTGTGGTTCCAGCAGAGCATGTCCCTCTATTTTACCCTACAATGCAGATACAACAGCAACATGTGCAAAACCCAAAGCAGCGGCGAACAGGGGTGCAAACACCCACTCACACAGGCTCCACAATCCAATGATGCATGGAGTGGCAGGCTGTTGGCCCCAGCAGTGGGATGATGTTATCACCAAAACACTACTACCACCCCCTGCACAGTTTAGCAATGTCGGCACTGTGCTCAGGACTAGTGTGGCGGGCAGGGCTGCCAACCACCCCTATCTTTGTATAATGCTGCAAAAGGAGTGAGCGTGTTTGCATGTCTATCCATTGTTCTGTGACTGCCCACACTTCACTGGGCCCAAAATGTCCCACTGTTACCAGCGTTAGCCTGATTAGATGCATAATGAAGCGCAAGGTATTCTGGGTATGGCCCGGACAGGGCAGATTGGCCAGGATGCATCCTCACAGGGTGTGGGGCAATGGCTAGGACACTGTAGTGCCTGACCACCACCTGCATGGACAGGGTGGCCACAGCATGGCATGCTGGGAGGGCACTCACTCTGAACAAGCAGTGACCATGGCAGGTCTAGGTTCCCACATCGCGCTCTACGTGTTTAGTGATATATTTGGGTTCTCCAGTGCTGAGGTTCCAATCACTGAGATGACTGCTTGCTGTGCCTAGTTTCTGGTGGACTGTCTGCAGTTAGACTGTGCATGATCAGAGCACCTTTAAGGTACAATCTGACTGTGCTATCTGCTGGTGACTGGCAGACAGCGGTGGGGGGTACTTGGGGTTTCCAGATCTAACCTCAGCATTGCTGTGGGTCTGCCACTATCCCAGTCATAGGTATGGTCCTGGCCCACCAACCCTGGGGGGCTGTCTTATACAAACAGGATGGAGGTTGCTTCCCTGGGGCGGGGGCACTATTCTTTACATGCATGAGGGTGATGTGGGCCCTTTGGGGTATGTAGTGTATACCACTGTGATCTATACAGCCACTGCTACACACATCTCATGCAATTCTAGGAACCCCTCAGCCCTGATAACAGCTGCCCATATCAGCCAGACCCTCACACGGGCTACACACTAATCTGGCTAGTGTCTGGTCCCACAGGGCCACATGTGACTGCAGAATACAGATGGACACCAAATTACCTTTGGCTGCACTGCACGGAACACCTGTCACACACTGGTAGTGATGGGAATGTACAGCAGGACCTATCTCTAGTAGCACATGTACTGTGGACCTAGTGCTGGGCACCCTTCCTAAGAACATAAGACATGCCATACTGGGTCAGACCGAGGTCCATCAAGCCCAGTATCCTGTTTCCAACAGTGGCCAATCTAGGTCATACGTACCTAGCAATATCCCCAAAAGACACAGGTTCCACAATGCCTGTACTGGGTCAAGCATTGATATCCTGGGTCTCTTTTTAATAGTGGTTTATGGACCTTTCCTCCAGGAACTTGTCCAAACCTTTTTTAAACCCAGCTACACTAACAACCTTTACTACATCCTCCGGTAACAGATTCCAGAGTTTGATTACACGTTGAATGAAAAAATATTTTCTCTTATTTGTCTTAAATAGTTTACCCTGTAGCTTCATTACATGTCCCCTAGTCTTTCTATATTCTGATAGCGTAAACAATTGATCCACGTTTATCTGTTCCACTCCATTCATTAATTTATAGACCTCTATCATATCTCCCCTCTGCCGTCTCTTCTCCAGGCTAAAGAGCCCTAACTTTCTTAGACTCTCTTCATAGGAGTAGCCTTCCATCCCCTTCACCAATTTGGTGGCTCTTCTCTGTACTTTTTCTAATAACGCTATGTCCTTTTTAAGATACGGTGACCAGAATTGCACACAATATTCAAGGTGCGGTCGTACCATGGAGCGATACAGAGGCATTATAACATCCTTTGTTTTATTCTCCATCCCTTTCCATACAATACCTAGCATTCTATTTGCTTTCTTGGCCACCGCTGCACACTGGGCGGAGGGTTTTAACATGTTATCCACGATGACTCCTAAATCTTTTTCCTGTGTGGTGGTTTCTAATGTGGAGCCTTGCATCGTGTAACTATAGTGTGGGTTGTTCTTTCCTAGGTGCATAACTTTGCACTTGTCCACATTAAATTTCATCTGCCATTTGGATGCCCAGTCTTCCAATTTATCCAGATCCTCCTGCAGTTTTCCACAATCCTCTTGGGTTTTAACAACTTTAAACAGTTTTGTGTCATCTGCAAATTTGATAACCTCACTAGTTATTCCCTTTTTCAGGTCATTTATGAATATGTCAAAAAGCAGCGGACCCAGTACAGATCCCTGGGGTACTCCACTATTCACCTTTTTCCATTGGGAATATTGGCCATTTAGCCCTACCCTCTGCTTTCTATCTTTTAACCAGTTCCCGATCCACAATAGTACACTGCCTCCTATCCCATGACTTTTTAGCTTCGCCAAAAGTCTCTGATGGGGGACTTTGTGAAAAGCTTTCTGAAAGTCCAGATACACTATATCAACCGACTCACCTTTGTCTACCTGTTTATGCACACCTTCAAAAAAACATATCAGATTAGTAAGACAAGATCTTCCTTGTCTAAAGCCATGTTGGCTGTCTCCCATTAGGCCATGACTATCTACATGCTGTGTAATTTTGTTCTTTATGATGGTTTCTACCATTTTCCCTGGTACTGACGTCAGGCTGTAATTTCCTGGGTCACCCCTGGAACCCTTTTTAAAAATTGGTGTTACGTTGGCGACCCTCCAATCTTCAGGTATTACAGATGATTTTAATGAAAGTTCACAGATTACCAATAGCAGGTCTGCAATCTCATATTTCAGTTCTTTCAACACTCTGGGATGTATACCATCCGGTCCAGGTGATTTGCTACTATTCAGTTTATCAAATAGTTGTAATATATCTTCCCGGTGTAGCGATATTTCTTTCAATTCCTCTGCAGTATCACCTTTAAATACCACTTCAGTCTTGGGTAACATCCCTACATCTTCTTCAGTAAAGACCGAAGCAAAGAATTCATTCAGTCTCTCTGCTATAGCCTTGTTTCCTCTTACTGCCCCTTTTACCCCTCTATCATCTAATGGTCCAATTGACTCTCTCACAGGCCTTTTGCTACGAATGTACTTGAAAAAGTCTTTATTTCGTGTTTTTGCTTCCGTAGCAAGTTTCTTCTCAAATTCCCGCTTTGCCTGCCTTATCAATGCTTTGCATTTAACTTGCCAGTGCTTGTGCTGTTTCCAGTTTTCATCATTTGGCTCTTTTTTCCATTTCCTGAAGGTTGCTTTTTTGGCAGCAACAGCCTCTCTAACCTCACCTTTAAACCATGCTGGCAGTTTTTTGGACTTTCTTCCACTTTTCCTAATGCGTGAAATACAGCTGGTCTGGGCTTCGAGGATAGTATTTTTAAATAACACCCAAGCTTGCTGTAAGTCTTTAACCTTTGGTGTAAGTCTTTAAGTATTGCTGTAAGTCCTGTCGCTCAGGGTGAATACAGAACCTGCACAATGGCATGGTCTGTAGCTACTCTGTGCCAGTATCACGCCCTGTCAGTTCGTCTTTCCAAGCTGGGGGACCGGAGAGGTGCAGACCCCATTTGGTGATCAGCTGTAGACAGCTATTCAGCATGTGCATTGCATCATGGGTACTGGTGGGGATACCCTATCCTGGCACTCAGAGCAGACAATTTGTGCAGTGACCTGCAGTCCTTCTGTACCCAGACATTGCTGTGACATACATCATGGGGGTATAGCCTACTGGTTAATACAATGCCATTCTTGGCAGTGTTCATGGGTTCAGTTCCTCATTGTTCCCCCCTCTCATGCCTGTAGAGGTCATATTTTTGCAGATCTGTGCTTCCAGCCCATAATACCCTCGCCACAATTGCCAACATTCCCTTGGTCCGTCTATCTGCGTCTGTCAGCTGTGTAGAGTCCTGTCTGCCAGTGCAGGCTGCCACCCCATGTCATACCCTTTCCTGCATTGCGCCTCTTCATGCTTGCCTTGCCTGTGCCTGATCTGCATGGCACCACCACTCCTCTGTCCACTCATCATTGTAACTATCCTGCCACCTCTGCCTCCACTGGGGGACATGTATTCCCATTGTCTGCCACCAACTGTTTTTCTGGCACTATACATTGCCAACACCCTGTGCTGTGGTACAGCTGCCCACCATGTTTGTCATTGGTACTGGCAGGCACATGGTATGCCCACAGATATGGCAGATCCAGCGGCTCCCACTTCTCTCTCCTTCACTCACCTGTTCATTGCCTTTCCTGAGTGCTTTATCTAGTGTTGGGGCTACATCTGTCTCTGTTCTGCACAGGTCATGCCTGTCATCCTGAGGCACCTTGCAGTCCCTAGGGCACACTAACTTAGGACACCATAACCTTGTTAGGCCACCTTAACCTATGGTTCCATAGCCCAGGGTGCCTTCTGCGGTGCCTTGTCCAAGGGTGCCTAATATGGCGGTTAGCCTAGGAGGCCCTATAGGGTGCCTTATGAGGCACCTTACAGGGCACCTTACTAGGCACCTTATAAGACACCTTACTAGGCACCTTACAGGGCACCTTACTAGGCACCTTATAAGGCACCTTACATGGCACCTTATACGGCACCTTATACGGCACCTTACATGGCACCTTACTAGGCACCTTATAAGGCACCTTAGATGGCACCTTACTAGGCACCTTATAAGGCACCTTACATGGCACCTTACAAGGTGCCTTGCAAGGTGCTTTACAAGGCGCCTTGTAACACTCGTTAGTCTAAGGCGCCTTTTAACGCGCGTTAGCTGTCAGCTTGCTGTAACAATGCAACGCCCATGCCTTTATATGGGCATCTCTACCTTTACCGCAGAACCTACCGCAAATGACATTACCGCAGTTTAGTAAACATACCCCTTTGAGATCTGGAACTTTGGGCAACAGGCACTGTCTGTGAACTGCAATGCACCTTCGAAGGATGAGAGACTGTTTGCCAAGCTAGAAAGCGGGTCATATGATTTTGAAAGCGATGGCAAAGTCTAATTGTATGTTGGGCTGACAATAATATCCTAAGTTGCACCAGTAACTTTGACATTGTGAACCCGGTAAACTGTCTACAGACATGCCAAAGGATGCCGTGAAATGGTTGCTGTGGCACAGCCCCTCATGAACTCAAACTACGTGTCTGGAATGGGGGGAGCTGATTTTATGGACCGACTCTTGTCTGCATATAGACCAAGAATCAAAGAGAAAAAGTGGTGATGGAATCTGTCTGTGAATGCTATCAACATTGCAGTAGTTGCAGCATGCCAATTGCACTGCCGCGTTACTGATCCATCCTTTGAACATCTGGTGTGAAGTCACAATAGGATTGATAAAATCATCCACTCATAGTTATCTTGGATAGCCAACTGCCCATGTACCACACTATGTTCGATATGACGGAGTAGAATATTATCTGCCATCAACATCACAAGGCCGCTGTTTTTTGAGCTCTAAGAACACTACAAAAAATGTAGCAAATGCCTGAAAAGGTTTTACATGAACTGCTTTGAACAATTTGCGATGACATTAAATTATTCAAAGTTGTTTGAACCCAAGAGGATTGTGAAAAATTCCAAGAGGACCTTGATAAACTGGAAGATTGGACGTCCAAATGGCAAATGAAATTTAATGTGGACAAGTGCAAAGTTATGCACCTAGGAAAGAACAATCCATGCTATGTTCCACGATGTAAGGTTCCACATTAGGAACCACTACCCAAGAAAATGATTTAGGCGTCATTGTGTATAATATGTTGAAACCCTCCACCCAGTGTGCAGTGGTGGCCAAGAAGGCAAATAGAGTGTTGGAATCACAAGGAAAGGAATGTATTGTTCCATGGTGCAACTGCACCTTGAATATTGTGTGCAATCCTGGTTGCCATATCTTAAAAAGGATATAGCGTTATTAGAAAAGGTGCATAGAAGAGCCACCAAAATGGTAAAGGGGATGGAAGGATACCCCTATGAAGAGAGGCTAGAAAGGTTAGGGCTCTTCAACCTGGAAAAGAGATAGCTGAGGGGAGATATGATAGAGGTCTATAAACTACTCTAAGGAATGGATTGGAACGAGTAAATGTAGATTGATTGTTTACGCTATCAAAATATAGAAAAACTTGGGGACATGCAATGAAGCCACAGTGCAACCTATTTAAGACTAACAAGAGAAAATCTTTTTTCACTCAATGTGTAATCAAACTCTGGAATTCGTTACCGGAGGATTTAGTAAAAGCTGTTAGTGTAGATTGGTTTAAAAAATGTTTGGACAAGTTCCTGGAGGAAAGGTCCATAAACCATTAATAAAAGGGACCCGGGAAATCCACTGCTTGCCCCAATACAAGCATTGTCTTATGGAGAAACTGCTAGGTACTTGTGACATAGATAGGCCATTGTTGGAAACAGGATACTGGGCTTGATGGACCTTGGTTTGATCCAATATGGCATATCTTGTGTTCTCATGTTAACCCACTCCTGCAATTATCATGTCACCTTTTTACATAACTATTATAAATTAATTTAAAGAGACCCGCAGTTCGGATATTAGCATGCACAGAACATTTAAGCACATATTACAACTTTTAGCACCATCATCATTCTCTAGAGATGTTTTTTTTAAAATATATTTTTTGGATATTGTCAAGAAATGTGGTGGCAGTTTCTCCAAATGGGTGGCAGCTTTGTGTGTGTGTGTGTGGGGGGGGGGGGGGAGGAGGGTCTGTGACCATATTTTCAATGCATGTAGAGATGTGCATGTGGGATAGTGCAGAGTCTGCCTAAAAACCAACCACCAGTCATCTGGCCACTCTCAACTTCACATAGAGTGTAAGAGGATGTAGGCATCATGGTATGAGCTGGGCAATTTGGGGAAGACATTTGTAATTTTGCCTTCGGCCCCTTTATATTGCAGTAGGTCCATTGCTTCCCTGATGGTGGCCTGACTGCACATGATTGCAATTGATGACCCCTTAGAACCAATGGGAACTGGGTTACTTCATTAAACTGGGTCATAGTTTGCTGCATCTGCTACACACTTTGAGGGAAGGCTACATAGTCATAGTCAGTGGTATGGGTGAGGATGGCCATCAGAAACTGTGAGATGGAAGACAGAGAGGTAGTTGCAAGCACAAACAAAGGCAAGGAGGGTAACAACTTGGACAGCAGCTAGAACCCTAATTGCCTTAGCAGCCATGAAGCCTTTATCTGTTCTTGGCCAATATTCAAAGGCACCTGCTGACCGGATAAGTGCTGGTGCGAGGAATACGTCAGATAGTTCCGCTGAATATTTCCTCTAACTGCTTCGGCATTTTCTGGAGAGTATCCTGGACAGTCCATAGGCAGAACTGGGGTGGAGCTTGAGGTTATCTGGTTAGCAAAAAGGCTGTCCTGACTTTATACGCTTTGCTTAGCAGATAGTAGGCTGAATATTGACACTCTCTGGATAGTGGTGCCAGTCAGCACTGAATCTAGATATTGAACACCAGCTACTGTCCGGATACTAGTGGTGAACCATGCAGCTGGCATTTAAAAAAAAATGCTGCCCACCACATTTAAATATTGACCCATATGTTTCTATCACATACTTCACTGGTCAACATTGAAATCGTTACTGACTTTAAAAGGCCCTAATCTGTAGTATCTTGGTGAGCTGAACACGAATATAACATTAAAAAAAATTATTGGCTCTCGTTTTGAAGATATTGCATGTAGTTCATTTTTGACGTTTCACCATGTAAATTTATCCAGTATGTGGGCCTGGTATCCCCACAAACAGTTCCCCAAATATTACCAATTACCAACAAATTGCTCAGACAACAATTGCTTAGCTACTAAAGCTCTTTATTCGGTATACCAAAGCAAAACAAATCACAAATGCAGATAGCAAGCGTCTGTCTGAAAAGGTGGCAGGCAACCTCCTCTCTGTACCAGAGTTAGAGAGCAGATTGCCCCGAAGCTCTACAGGGACTTTATTTTATACCCCTCTGTCCCAAAGTTCCAGAAAGTTCTGCATAAATTCTTATGTCATTTGCAGCTTTCTCCAAAGTTCTCCCCCTAGGACCCCTCCCCATGTTTCTCATGTCTCACAGCTGCTGTTTTTCAAGGTCTGCTTATCTTTTGCTGCCTTCTGCAGCCCACTGCCTCCTTCCTGTGCTCTGTATATGTTTTCTGTGTCTTGGCACAATTTGTAATCTTCAAGGCTGAGAGTATGTGTGTTTAAGGTCTTTGCATCCAGCTTGGCCTGTATTTCCTCTGGGCCCAAAAACTCTGCACACTTCTGCACAAAGTATGGTTACCCAGACTCTTTCATAGAAGGCCGCATATACTCTGTCTTGTAGCCCACATGCTTGTCTTCTGTGCCATCCATCTGCTGTGTGCAGTTCCAGCAAGCAAAGGTGCAGTGATATAAAGCAGCCATATAAAACAGAGCTAAACCAATTATCCCTGCATTAGCCAATTATCCCTTCAAGTAGGACATCAACAACATCCCAAATATGCCTTGAATGATGTAATATTGCATCACATTGCATAATACCAGCATGCACACATCATCTAGAGTTGACTGCATCATTTTCTGATGCAATGCAATACTACTGCCAGATGGCTGCTGAAGCCATCTGACGTCAGCAGTGTACTATACGCAGTCGGAAAGGAAAGTAATCTGGTATTTTGTTCCGATATTGAAAGCCTCATGAATGCCTTAAAAATCACTCATGACCCACAAGACTGGAGACTATTTATAGACTCTTCGAAACTGAGTCTGAAGGCTGGCCTTTGGACAATGGAAACCGTCTTCCATCTATTCCAGTAGCGCATGCCATCCACATGAAAGAGACATATGATAACTTTAAGCATCTACTGACTTCCATTAATTATAACAAGTACAGCTGGCACCTCTGTGGTGACTTGAAGGTAGTTGCCCTTTTAATGGGACTGCAGCAGGGATATATAAAATACATGTGTTTCTTATGTGAGTGGGATAGCCGACCAAGGGACTGGCACTACTTGCGGAAGGAATGGAATCACAGACAAAATGTAACAGTTGGAGAGAAGAATATCCAGCACCCAGCTCTGGTTGAGGCTCACAAAATCCTTCTACCACCCCTTCACATCAAACTAGGTTTGATGAAAAACTTTGTGAAAGCCATGGACCGCACTTCGCCAGCTTTCCGATACCTGCATGAAAAATTCCCTCGACTCAGCGAAGCAAAGATTAAAGAGGGAGTTTTTGTGGGTCCTCAGATTCGAGAGCTCTTCAAAGATGACCGGTTCAAACAACTTGCTGCAGGGTGATGCGAAACAAGCATGGAATGCTTTTCGCCTAGTGTCAACAAACTTTCTCGGGAATGTTAGGGCAGAAAACTACAAGGAACTAGTAGAAGACATGCTGATGCAGTATCAGAAACTTGGCTGCAATATGTCTCTAAAGATCCATTTCCTTGATTCCCATCTCGATTTCTTTCTTGACAACTGTGGTATGGTTAGTGATGAACAGGGCGAACGTTTTCACCAGGATATCGCAACGATGGAGCAAAGATACCAGGGAAAATGGTCCACTACAATGCTGGCTGACTACTGCTGGCCACTCCCCAGAGAAGCTCCCGAACAGCTGTACAAGAGACAGGCGAAAAAATCTAAGAAGTAGTCTATGACTTGTTTTTTTACAGGTATTAACCGAAGGCCTATTATATTTACTATTGACATGCATTTCGTGATGTAAATATTAATTCTTGTAGATTACAAAAAAACTAGAGCCAACTTTGCAATTTCACTGTCATATTCGTGATCAGCATATAAAAATTGATAAGAAATGACTATTTTTATTTCAGGAACATGACTTTTGTAAAAATTTGCTGACCAGTGCTCAGCCATTTTGACTTTACCTCTACTTATTTCTAGAGAAACCCCCCCCCCCCGCTTGACCTTCAGTCTAGATCAGAAAAAAAAATAAGATTGTTTGCATCTTGATCAAGTCTTTGATTTTTCTCATTACTTTACTATTTGGTTGCATCAGTGGTGCTCTGTAAAGCTCTATTTAATTAGATGAGTGCAATTAAAAATAAATAACAAGAATCATCACTCAAAAGGTTTCAAGTGCTGCAGTCTAAAAACAATCCAAACAGAAGAGATCACTAGAAATTTGATTTGCAAACCATCTTTTCTGGTTAGCATTGATGCTGAAACAAAGTGTAAATGATTTCTTCTCATTATTTTAGCCTCTTAACAGTTCTTCGTATGCTATGACCAACCTTAGTTTCTACTTAAGAGCAAGTCTTTGTAGTAGAGATCATACTGAGAAGCTCTTTATGTGCTGCCAAGTACTGGACAAAGAAGTGAAGAGGATTGGCTGAAAAGGGAGGATAATTGCACAATCCACAGAGCCCAAAACATTACTAAAACAGTTTATTAAAGCTTCAAATAAACAATAAGGGGTTATTCTGTGCCACAAATAGCAGGGATGGACGACCTGATGGGATGTCCATCCCCGCTATTTGTGTTTTCTCCCGGCCTCGTCTAATTTCCCCGCCGGTTGTGCAGGAAGTTAGACAGGGACAGGAAAGGGGCAGCTCGGGGGCGGAGTCTGGGTGGTTGCCGGCCCTGGATATACAGGGCTGATTCTAATGTCGGCCTTCTACATCCAGGACCGGCAACATGTGCGGGGAATTATTCCACCTCCAAGCTGGAATAACTTCCCTGGACGTTTCTTATTGTGACAACCGGGGTGCGGATGGGGCAGGGGGGCCAGAGGACATTCCCCGTAGCCCGATCCTGGCCTTAGGAGGCCAGATCGGGGGTCGGGCTTCAGGGAATAAGCATTTATTCTCCGGTGGCCGGCATCGCGGCTCTTCAATGGAGCAGCGGTGACATGGCACTGCAGCTCCATTGAAGAGCCTTGACTGAGTTAGCTGGGGACAGTCCTACATGTGCAGGCCGGTCTGAATAAGTAGCACTCATGCTGTCTGCAAATCCGATGCTTACCATGCAGTGTGGAGGCCCATGGTAACCCCATGTTGCAGACATGTTCACACTGCCCTTATCCCGCTCACTCATGCAGATGACGCGCTTTCTGCAGATAGCGCAGAGAACTGCTGTGTTATCTGCATTCCGCATGCGTTATCTGTTCACGTGGCCAGATAGTGTGCGCGCTATCTGCCTCATTAACAGTTAGCGCAGCTTAGTAAACATGCCTCATATAATCAGAGGGAATTTTTTAAAGGACTGTAAGCAACACAGGACTCAGAAAGCCTGCTGAGAAGCTAAGCATGGGCAGCCGTAGCTAATGCCCGGAGGGGAAAAGACAAAGGCATTGAGGAGTTAATTGTATAAAGTCATTTTCACATGTGAATAGTCTTTTATAAAATTCTCACTGCTATGAAAGAGGTCATTAGCATGATGGGGCATATTTTGCCAGTCAGTGTATACAGGGGCGGAGTTTTGGGTGGAGCATGGGTAACAATCACAAGTTCCTAAGTGAGGACATTTACCCAAGCGGCAAAATTTCAAATACTCAGGCTAATATTTCATAAAGACACATCAGTGCCTATATGGCTTTATAAAACAATGCTTACGTAGGCACCTATTTGTCTTCTTAAATTAGCCCCCCCCCCTTATAAAATTACCCTGTTAGAGTTGCAGAAAGCAATGATAAACCTATGAAGTATTCTGTCATAAAAATGTCACAGGCTTTATGGAGGGCCTGGTCACCTAATGTACAAAGCCCAGAAATAGGTAGCAATAAATATGTTGGAGTTCCAAAAGGTGCCTATTTTACAAATGCTCCTAAGCAAAAAAAAAGAAAAAAAGCTGTGGCCAAAACTTCAAAGCTAAATAAAAACAGCCAATCAATGTTTAGGAAAGTAAAAAAGGCATATTCATACAAAAGATTCCTGGATTGCTTTCATGATGTTTTGTTTGTAGTTGCTATCATAATATGTCAAAAATACTTTCCAAAAGCCAATGCAAAAAGCAATCTTTTCCAACAGTATAAAGGAAAAAGTCCAAATTCCCCATGCTCAATAGTAGTCTATCCTCAACACCAAGGCTAGTACAAGGTTATTAGGCACCCTATGTGAACTTCAGCCGTGGACATCATATTTTCAAATATTAAATTTAGTTGTGTATATAGTTACATATTAAGGGCAATCTTCATCATATATAAATAGGATATATGAAAATTACCCCTCTCCCTGCAGTTAAATGTCTGTGCTGACGGTTCTTTGAGTTAATCTGGTTGTCAGGATCCACTGTTTTGCTTTGACCGGAAACAATCTTTACCACCCTACCAGATGCTGGCAGCCTAGACCACTACCTAGTCTGCTTAATGCTTAGATGACCTTGCTCGTCAGTCAAAAATACACATGATTTTTCACAACATACATGAAGTTTTAAAGGGAAAAAGTGCACAAATATTGCTGCTTGTACTTTGTGCCTACTGCATGAGAGATGCAAAATTAAGGGGTATGTTTGTATCCCACTGGTCCTGAATTTTGAAAGGGAAATTTCACGATGACTTTTCACTGCCTTTGTCACAAATGCAAAGCATACCGAGTAAAGAATGCATGGGGATTTCGAAATGAAGTCTGTCTGCATACTTTCAACTCCAAGTCTTTTTGCCCCTGGCTTGCCTCTTTCAAAGCCCTCAGGCAGTTGGCAAATTCTCAGGCATTTTGCAGGCTGTGCTTTGTACATGAGGATACGTCCTAAAGAGGTTATAAATTACCTCGATTATAGCTGAAATATTGACATTATGTATTTTTTTTTTTTACAAACATGTTACATCACTGCGCCAGGTCAATGATTGCCCACAGTGATGTTCAAATAATAAATACACAGCTGCAAATAAAATAAACATAATAAATAAATACAATGCATGCAATAATACCCATGAACGTTACGAATGGAAGTCTGAAAATGCAGTGTTCAGAGATGTCTGATGTGCCACACTCTCCGTATAGTCAGAATACAGTCTGTGAAACCCAAAGATTCAAAGTAAGGGGATAACCTGAGCTTAATGATTTAGATGCTGCAGGGCCAGGTATCACAGCAGTTGTTCACTGAATGTCACGATACAGCTCTCCACCGAGCTACCCAATGGAATGATACCATCACTCTGCCGTCTATATATTTCACAGATCAAGATCATGAAAATGAAAATGGCTGTGTTCCTTTTAAACTCTAGAGATATACAAAATTTACATATCTAATTTAAACAATATCATCTCTTTTTAATGAATATTGTATGCCACTTGAAGAAGAACATAAATAATCAAAAATGTAATATTATATACATACCTCCTGTTGTTCTTATTAGGCTCTGAATAATAAATATCATGGTGAACATATTAATTAACACCCATTAAACACAGCCAATCATGTACAAAATAATCCTGTTCTATGAAAATCATCCATCATCAATTCATGGGTTAAATATGTAGATCATATATTCTCAGAATGGTTTCTAAAAATATTTAAAAAGAAAGTAGCAATAAGAAAAGACCCCTACTGTACGAAGAGGTTAACCAGGCATTTAATGATTTGGTGCTAAAGAATCTATTTATTTATTTTAATAAATTTTATCGCATTTCAGACACCAGACTAATAACAGAAAGACTATGAAAATGAAAGTAGTGAATTGAACATAGCTTTGTTTCCGAATTATACTGGCATAATAATATGGAGGAACAGTTCGGCCTCAGCCTCATTTCCTCATCAGGAGAAAATGTCATGATTATAGGAAGTGCTTGAAGCCTAATTAGGGTCATCCTTCCCATCTTGCTAATTCCTATCATTGTCATCACCACTACTTGATAACATGTGGAACTGCGGTATAACAATTGCACAAATACATAGAGAAACTTCTGTCTTCGTTGTTATTGATGATTAGAAATTCATTGTTACTTGAATCTTATTCATGATCCTATGCGATAAAACGTATGCTAAATATATTTAATGTACATGTGCATGTGGAAACATCACATTAAAAAGCAGCTTACATCCTCCACTGTAGAACTGCGTTCCTGCAAATGCCGCAAAGATGTTCCCTTAACCAGATCCTCATCTTACACGCTGTGTTTCCAATGCAATGGATATGGGCAAGAGACGGCATAAATCATATCACTGCAATCACAGGAAATGTTGATTCTCCACTTGTGTCTCCTTGGAGGGGACATACGTAATCATGCAGTGCATGATTTATGCTTTTTGCGAATGAATATGTGGCTTCCAGGAGGGGTGGAGATGTGAAGAAGTATTTAGTTCAGCGGGAAGAGAGGTGGAATTGTTATTGTCAGATTGTCCATCGTCTGTGTTGAATCAGTCTATTGATTGAAAGATCATTTTTTGAATGTTTCATTGCTGTGATGATCCCTTTTAGAATGCTTGTAGGGAACTTGGGTTGCTCTTTTTCATCTGTAGGAGTGACCTGACACTGACGGTTTTAAGTCAGGTTGGCACATTGCTCATTGAAGGTGCTTGTGCTGGATGAACTGGTAAAGCTGCAGAGATAGATCATGATTAGTGTATGGGTTTTTTTTTTTTTGCTCCGGTGATGATTTGAAACAAATTCAGATTCAGACCTTAGAGGGAAGTATGGATGGTAGTTTGCTGCTCCCGTGCATGCATTTTTTTTTAATATTGATGAGATGTGCACGTGATTATTCTGACACAAGATTAATTTGGACTTTTGCCTTTATACTGTTGGAAAAGATTGCATTTTTCACTGTTTCTTGGAAAGTATTTTTGGCATATTATGATAGCAACTATGAACAAAACATCATGAAGGAGATCCTGGAATCTTTTGTATGAATATGCCTTTTTCACTTTCCTGAACATTGATTGGCTGTTTTTATTTAGCTTTGAACTTTTGGCCACAGCTTTTTTTTTGCTTAGTAGCATTTATAAAATAGGCACCTTTTAGAACTCTACCATACTTATTTAATTTATTTATTTAACATTTCATTTATACCGCTTTTCAGATTATCAAGAACAGTAAACTTGTTTTACATGGAAAAGTGAGTAGAGAACATAGTACAAGAACTAGGAGTTGGGGTAAACATATTAGGGGGTGACAAAGTAGAACTATGTACAGTGGATGGTGTTTACATAGGGCTAAGTACAGGGTTTGTCCTTTGTCCTTTGAAAATAGTTTCATAACGGATGCTAGTTTAAGGGGCAAGTAGGCACCTATTTAGGTTTTTTTTCAAAATAATTTTTATAGAACACACCATTCAGACACAACTATTGCAGGCATACCTCACTACCTTTCCTCTCTTATCTCTCCCTATACCTCTCCTCAGGAACTCTGCTCTTCTGGCAGATCTTGTCTGTCTGTGCCCTTCTCTTCTACTGTCAACTCCAGACTTTGATCCTTCCACCTTGTTACTCCTTAGGCCTGGAAAAAAACTACCTGAGTCTATGCATCAGGCTTCATCTTTGGTCCTTTTCAAATCCAGGCTGAAAACTCACCTCTTCGACATGGCTTTTGGATCCTGATCTGCTTAGTCTATGTGTTTTCTTATCATTCCCCTAGATGTATCCTTGTGCTCAGTTGTTGCGTTCTCTGCCTTGACTAGATTGTAAGCTATGATGAGTAGGGACTGTCTTTTACATGTGTCTGTACAGCGCTGTGTACTCCTTGTAGCGCTATACAAATTATCAGTAGTAACAATTGGCTTTACAATTTCATCATCAGGTTGACAACTTTCTCTGGCGGGACATGGGTTGAGGGACGAGTGTGAAAGATGCTATTTTATAAAGACACATAGGTGTGTAAGAAGCAGAGATTGCAACTTAAATACAAACATGGACAATTACACATGCTTGATAGCTGTTGGAAATGAATGTGCATAAAGTAAGTGTAGGCATATAGATTAATCTATTTCATAATCACTGCACATACTTACAAACTCTGCTCATACTCTGCTCACATGATGCCAAGATGTTCTGCCCTTTTCATGCGAATATGTGTACTTTTATGTGAATTAGTATTTTGTAAAAGGCCATTTAAACACATATGTGGCACATATGACTATAAAATTATTATACACCAAGAAAGAAAGTAAAAAGAGAACAGGGGCTCAGGAGATCATTCTTAAAGATATGGATTTAATTATCATAGTTGTCTCTTTCCAGTCAGCCATAACACTTGCCAAACAAGACTATTATGTCCACCTGACTAAGGGACATGTTTACTGAACCTTCTTAATGTGCGCCCGGCGTTAGTGTGCAAGATGCCATAAAAGGAGTGGGCGTTCCGGTCAAAAAGTAGCAAGCGCGCGTTAACGCATGCTAATGTGCGCTGCACACAATATCGCACGGAAAGGGAGCAGCGTGCGCCAATGCGTGTAAATCTGAAGTAGGCACGCTGAGCTACAAATGTAGCAATAGAGGTGTAGTACGATGGTTAATGCACTGACTGATAATACAGGGGTCATGAGTTTGATTCCCAAGTGGGCCAGATGAATAATAATACTTTTACCCAGTGCTGTCTGAGGCATGTGCCAGTTTTATTTAAATCTGTGCTGCCAGCAAACACACCCTCAAAGTGCCGTAACATAAGGTGCCGCATAAGACACTCCAGAGGGCATATCATAAAGTGCACTGTCTGCCAAGGCACCCTATAATGTTGCCCATGGGTAGCCTTATAAGGCGCTGTATAGGGTGTTGTATAGGGTGCCCTATGAGGCACCGCAAGGTTACAGCACTGTCTCGGATGGCAGCACTGCACATGTTAATGCATGGAAATCCTAAGTAGGCGCGCTGAGCTACAAACATAGCAGTAGAGGTGTAGTACAATGGTTAGTACACTGACTAATACTACAAGGGTCCTGAGTTCAATTCCCAAGTGGGCCAGATGAATAATAATACTTTTATCCAGTGCTGTCTGAGGCATGTGCCAGTTGTATTTATATCTGTGCTGCCAGCAAACACACCCTCACAGTGCCGTAACCTAAGGTGCCACAGCAGGCACCCTATGGGGCACTCCAGAGGACACATTATAAGGTGCACTGTCCGCCAAGGCACCTTATAATGTTCCCTATAGGGTGCCCTATGGAGTGCTGTCGAGGGTGCCTAATGAGGCACCTTCAGGCTACAGCACTGAGGGTGTTTTTGCTGGCTGCAGTAATCTAAATTTAAAAAACAAAATGCCTCAGACAGCCCTATCAACTAACCCCACTGTGGGATCACACCCATAACCTCTGACCCCACAGACAGTGATGTAACCAGTGGGCTACAGCTGTATGGCTACACCCGGGCCCCTGGCTGGCTACAGAGGGACTGCAGGTCTCCACACCAACTGCTGTGGTTACCAGGTTAGGGTTAACCCACCCATACCCATGATGCACTGCAATGCATATCAACAGTCCACAGATGATCACAGGATGGGGTATGCACCCCCACAGCACCTTGGCCAGGTAGGGGGCACTGACCGTGTGCACTCCCACAGCACCTCAGCCACATTGTGTGGGTACTGTGCCCACCCTGAGGGTGAGGTGGGGCACCCAGCACCATGTCCACAGCACCAGACATAGCTGAGATAGACTATGCTGCAGGTTGCCATCAGTGCCAGTGTGTGATAGGTCGTCCTTGCAGACACACCTCAGAATACACCTCCATCCATATTTCTTTCCCAGTCACATCTAGCCCTTGTGGACTATGATGCACTCAGAATAGTGCACATCCTGTGACCCGGGGGGGGGGGCAGGGCACCTGTTTGGACCCATTGGTGGATTATGTAGTACCACCCACCTGCCCTCTGGGGCTCAGGATCTCCCACCAACAGATCCACATTCCAGTGGTGGTGGTAGAGTGGACCATCTACCACAGTCCAGCTGGGGTACACACATACAAACTGAAAACAATGTGCTAGCTAGTCCATAGGGCATATTACTGGGGAAGATGTGTGCACCCAAAACTGGGATGTGAACACACCCACCGAGAAGATAGGTCAGTGATTGGGCCCCAAAAAAGGAAACCCATATATACCACTTAGAACAAATACTAGGGGGTAACCTAGCCATGCCGTGGTCACTGCTCAGTCAGGGTGGGAGTGACCTTCCAGCAGGACATGCTGTGGCCACCCTGTCTGTGCAGGTGGTGGCCAGACACTACAATGTCCCAACCATTGCCCTGTGCCCTGTGCTGATGCATCCTGCCCAGGCCGCCCTGTCCAGGCTATACCCACAGTACCTTGCTCCTCATTATGCACATAGGCAAGCTAACACTGGACACAGTGTAAACAGTGTGGGCTGAGTACGGTGTGGGCAACCACCACACACTGGATGGACATACACACACTCCCACACCTATGCCAGCACTGTGCAAATAGAGGCTTTTGGCAGCCCTGGCCACCTCACCAGTCCTGGGCACAGCGCAGGCATGGCTATGGTACGCAATACTGTTGGGGTCACTCCCCGGGGTGGTAAACACTGTTAAACACCAGACCTGATACACACTCCACAGACATCAGAGAGGTTGGTATGATACAGCTAAAGAGCAGATTGTGCTTAACTTAGGAATTGCTATCTGCCAGTAATCATAGCAACCTTTTGATATGTGTACCATATCCACAGGTTTAGGGTGGCATTGCAACGGTATGCAGGGGCTAGTATTGGGGGATTCACACAGGGCCGGAATCCTGCCTCTACAGGTGGCTTTGGATGATGGAGCCTGTGGGTGCAGGTGTGTCTGCCCCTGTTGGCCGCTGCTCTGGGAAGAGGTTCCCAACTCCAGTCCTGGTGGGACACACACTGTTCGGGTTTTCATGCTGTCCCTCATGTATATGCATGAGATAATCTGCATACCATGGGGGCGGCACATGGAAATGCAGCACAGGCATCTTTATTGGTGACCGCATGACACCTGTATGGTGTGTGGCCCTCCAGGACTGCAATTAGGAGACTCTGCTCTAGGTACTGCGTATGTGTATGGTGTCTGTGCTCTGTGGGGTAAAATATAGGTGTTTGACGCATGGTTCTGTTCTCTGCACTAAAGGTTTGATCTTTACTTCCACAGTTTAGTAATGGGTTAAATATGGGGACTGGGTTGTTAAGAGCCACAGCTGGGATTTGAACCTGTGACCTTCTGCTCTTGAGCACACTGTCTGTGTGTACTGCACCACAGAAACAGTGCATTCCCTAGAGATGCCATGACTGTTTGTCAGACAGAGTCTGTCTGTTGCAGTGCACGGCACCCACCTGAACAGGGCTAGGCCACAGTCTGCTGTGGGCAGCAGCCACTGCCCCCTCCACCACCAGTACCCCTCCGCCATCATGCTGATATGCCATTCTGCTGGTGGTTCTGGTGGTGCGCTGTCTCGGGCCATCCAGTATGCGGGTAGGCGGTTGCCTATGGTGTGGGTTCTGGGGTAGGGGTGCCTGCATAGATGTCCACACTTCCCCCCAGCACTGCCTGCCAATGTTCTGTATCCTTGGGGGTAACTGCTGGGTACTATCCCCTGTGACACTGTGGGAATCACACTCGTGCCCGTGTTGGGCCCTCATCAGTTGCTGTCTGGCTGCTCTACTATTTCAGCATTCGTATGGGCCACCTGGGCATCACTGTAGTCTGCACTGTGGCCCAGCTGCACCACGGCATGTGCCGCCTGCAGCCCTCTGTGTCCCCTTTTCCAGCATCTGTCCAGTTGCCCGTTCTGACCTGCCCACTCTGCTGTTGCGGAACATGTGCACGCCATAGGGAACCTGTCCAAGGAACATGGGGGAACCCTGATCAGCGCTATTTCACTGTGGGATCATTCACCTTGTATGGGGACAGAGCATGGACCCTTCCGGACTTACTATCTTTTTTTTGGAGCTTTCTCGGTAGTATTTTTTGCTGTTTCCCATTCATATCACTATTGGCCAGCTTGGTTATGTTTTTTTCCCATTTCGTTACAGTCATTTTCAATGTTTATTTGCCCTTTTGTTCTGTGCACATGTATCACACTTCTCACTTTTTGTTGTTTTCCCTGGCTTTGCTGTACATTGCTGCCAGAAATGGTTTCTCTTCCCTTTAAATCCGCTCTAACGCCAAGGTTTCACTCGCGTTAATTTTGAGCTTCGGATTTCACAGCGTTAGTGTGCGGGGAGCCTCTCCCCTCCCACTCTCCAACCATTGACCCCTTCCCTCCGCCCCTGGGGAGCCTTCCTCTGCCCCTTTGGAGCCTTCCTCTGCCCTCCGGATGCCTTTCTCCTCCTTCGGTGCTCATTTGCACTGCTGCGTGTGTTACCGCACGATAAGGTACCTTATCGCATGGTAATGTGCCATTATCACGCGATAAGGTACCTTATCACACAATAACATTGCAGCGGCGCAAATAGCGCTGTTTAGTAAACATAGCCCTAAATCTCTTGCCTCTGACCCTTGTCGTCTCTTTACAACTCTCAACTCTTTCCTCAAGGTGTGTCCACCTCTGACCCTCCCTTTATGCCAAAACCCTGGCTGATTACTTCTATAACAAAATACACAAGATCACACTCCAATTCCCCACAAGGTCAGCTACTTTCCCTCCTCCCCCTCTTCACTCCCAACTCCCCCCCACCTCTGCTACTCTTTCTTCCTTTTCTATGATCTCTGAGGAGAAAGCCACTCACCTTCTTTCCTCATCCAAACTCACTACCTGCTCCTGTGATCCTATTCCCCCCTGTCTCTTTAGCTCCATCTCCTCCAATAAAGTCCCTTCCATCTCTCATATTCTCAACCTGTTGTTCTCCACTGCAGCATTCAGGCATTCCGTGGTCACTCCTCTCCTCAAGAAATCTTCATTAGTCCTTACCTGTCCTTCTCACTATCGACCCATCTCACTCCTCCACTTTGTTTCTAAACTACTCGAATGTGTGGTTCACCACCATTGCCTTGACTTTCTCTCCTCTCAAGCCCTTCTGGATCCTCTACAATCTGGCTTTCGTCCTTTACATTCTACTGAAATGGCTCTTGCCAAAGTCTCCCGTGACCTCTTCCTGGCAAAATCCAAGAGTCTTTATTCAATCCTCATTTTTCTTGACCTCTCTGCTGTTTTTGACACTGTTGACCACAACCTTCTCCTTCATACCTTGTCTTCGCTTGATTTTAAGGGTTCTGTGCTATCCTGGTTCTCTTCTTATCTCTCCCATTGCTCTTTCAGTGTTTGATCTGGTGGATCCTTCTCTACTGCTATCCCACTCTCAGTTGATGTGCCCCAAGGATCTGTTTTGGGTCCACTCCTTTTCTCTCTATATACGCAGTCCCTTGGTGCACTCATCTCTTCCCATGGCTTTCAGTACCATCATTACATTGACCACTGCAGATCTACCTCTCTACACCTGAAATCCCCCTGGCAATCCAGACCAGGATCTCTGCCTGCCTTTCTGACATTGCTGCTTGGATGTGTCACCGCTGCTTGAAATTGAACATGGCCAAAACTGAGCTTCTTATTTTTCCCCCTAAACTCTCCTCTCCCCTTCCTCTACGCCTCCTTGCCTCCTCAGCTCACAACCTTGGAGTCGTCTTTGACTCCTCTCTTTTCTTCTCCACACACATCCATTGATAGCTAAAACTGTCATTTCTTTCCCTACAACATCAACAAAATTCACCCATTCTTTTCTGAACATAACTACTAAGACACTTATCCACTCTTTAGTCACCTCCCATCTGGACTATTGTAACCTACTCCTTGCTGGTCTCCCTCTGAATCATCTATCTCCCCTTCAATATGTCCAACACTCTGCTGCGCGGCTCATCTTCCTCCAGCCTTGTCATGCCCATATTACCCCTCTTCTCAAGTCATTGGCTCCCTATCCATTTCCGCATTCAGTTCAAATTTCTCCTGCTGACCTATAAGTGCATTCACTCTGCAGCTCCTCACTACCTTTCCTCTCTACTCTCCCTACACCCCTCCTTGGGAACTCCGCTCTTCTGGCAAATCACTTCTATCTGTGCCCTTCTCTTCTATTGCTAACTCTAGACTTCACTCCTTTCACCTTGCTGCTCCTTATGCCTGGAACAAACTACCTGAGTCTGTACGTCAGGCACCTTTTCTGAACCTTTTCAAATCCAGGCTGCAAACTCACCTCTTCGCTGCTGCTTTCAGATTTTGAAACACCTTATCTCCTTTGTGTTTCCTTACCATTCCTTCTAGATGTATCCCGCATCTACAGCTACTGTGTTGTCTGTCTTGACTAGCTTGTAAGCTCTGATGAGCAGGGGCTGTCTTTTACATGTGTCTGTGCAGTGCTGCGTACGTTTTGTAGTGCTATACAAATGTTCAGTAGTACTAGTAGTAGTAGGTTCATGTAATTTACAACAGTCTGGACTACTATAATTCTTTTGAGGCAAAACCTCCATTTAAGTTAGTTTTGCACACATCCCACATTAATAAGTCTTATTACTAAACCAGGGCATGTGGGTTATGATCTGAGTCTCTCAAATTTGCTGCCAATAATCACCGTAGTGCTGGTATTGTGCCAAAGAGAGCTTCCTTCTGAAGTTGATAAGATGTAATATATAACAGTTAGCCACCTATCAAGGTGTGCTTTGAAATTGCTTTTAATCAAGCCTGTAATACCCACCAGAAAGGGAATCATTACCATGCCTTTTTACCACATTTTCTAGGTCTCTGACTCTATTTCTTGGTAACTGAATCTCGGGCATGATGCACAGAATAATCACTTGGCATTGACACCTCTGATAGCATAGCTATTTTTGCATTTTTCTCCTTTACCACCATGTCCATTTCATTTCATCCAGAACATAAGAACATAAGATATGCCATATGGGATTAGACCAAGGATCCATCAAGCCCAGTATCCTGTTTCCAATAGCGGCCAATCCAGGTCACAAGTACAGTACCTGTTTGGTTCCCACACGCAAGGACACAACAGACAGAGCTCTATCCATGGCTGCTCCAACAATATGGAACAATCTACCGGACGATCTAAGGGCAACTCCAGACCTCAAAGACTTCAGAAAACAACTGAAAACCATGCTGTTCATAGAGCACTATGGTCACATCACATAACCTAAGAGAATGGATAACAGCACTCCAATCCTCCCAAACAACTGAATATATATATAAAATATGATTCTAGCATCACTGTAAATAGCCCACCCTGTATATAGCTCAAACAAATCAAGCACCCAACACATCCCTCACACAACTAAGTTTTATCCTCACTGCATGTACAACACACACACTTTACCTGATTGCTTGCTGTGATACCACCTTGATTATTAAGATAAGGCGGTTTAGAAATACTGTTAAATAAATAAATAAAATAAATAAATAAAGGTACACAAATTCCATGTTGCTTATCATGGAGTAAGCAGTGGATTTCCCCGATTCTCTTTAATTATGGTTTATGGACTGTTCTTCCAGGAACTTATCTAAACCTTTTTTAAACCCAGCTATACTAACAGCATTTGCTACATCCTCTGGTAGCAAATTCTAGACTTTTATTACGCAATGAGTGAAAAATAATTTCTCCAGTTAGTCTTAAATGTGCTACATTGTAGCTTCATTGCATGTCCCCAAGTCTTTCTACTTTTTGAAGTAGTAAAGAGCTGGCCTATGTCTACATGGTCCACTCCATTCATTATTGTACAGTATAGACCTCTATCATATCTCCCCTTTTTTCCAAGTTGAAGAGCCCTAACCTTTTAAGCCTTTCTTTATAGGGGTATCCTTCCATCCCCTTCACCTTTTTTGGTGGCTCTATTCTATACCTTTTCTAGTTCCGCTATGTCTTTTTTAAGATATAGCAACCAGACTTGCAAACAAAATTTGCACCATACAGAGGCATTATATAATATCCTTGGATTTATTCTCCATTCCTTTCCTTATGATTCCTAGCATTCTGTTTGTTTCTTGGTCACCTCTGCACTCTAAGGGGTATGTTTACTAAACTGCAGTAACGTAGCAGCGGCTACGTTAAAGTGCGTTATGTAAAATTAAGGCGCCTTAACATTACATAACGTGCCTTAACATTCCCGGCCGCGGTAAGTCCAGAAAAGGGTGGAGAGAGGGTGGAGAGAAGGGGTCAAAGGGCGGGGAGTGGGCGGGGAGAGGCCCCTTTCACATTAACGCGGAGAAATTAAGGGCTGAATCCTAATGCAACTGAAAACCTGGCGTTAGCACACATTTGCAAGAGAGAGAAACCAGTTCTGTGTCAGCAATGTACAGCATAGCCAGGGAGCTCCAGAAAAGTGATAGTAGTGATACATTTGCACCAACAGCATAGTGCCCTGGTATGAAAGGCCACTATGATGATGGCACAAATGGGGCATGGGGGCTGCAGGCAGGACATGCAGTGGGGGCTACTGGGGCAAAGGGTGGACTAGGCGGTTGCCGAGGTAGCACATAGGAATGCAGAAAATGGAAACCAGCAAGACAGCAACTGACCAGGGTCAGACATGCCTATGAGTCTGTGGCCCACAGTGTCGCATCCAGTAGACATTACCCAGCAGGCACCCCAAGGGGCGCATAACATTGGCAGGCAGTGCCTGGGGAAGCGTGGACATCTATGTAGGCACCCCTACCCCAGAACCCAAACCTTAGGCAGCTGCCTACCTGCCCCCTGGATGGTCTGGGATGGCGCACCACCGGCACCGACAGCATATGGTCATGGTGGCATGGCAGAAGGGGTGGGTGATTGTTCTGGAGGGAGCAGTGGCACCCGCCTGCATTGGACCTAGGCCATGCCCTGTACCAGAATGTGGTGTGCAGTGCAACAGAAAAGGTCTGGCTGAGGAACGTAAAGATAGCACCAGGGATCACTATGTTGCTGTGGCAACAGTGTGGTGCAGTACACTCAGCCAGCATGTCCAAGGTCAGAGGTTCAGGTCCCATCTGTGGATCCTGCAGAGCATAGGTGTCAAACCTGTCCTGGAGGGCCACAATCCTGCCAGGTTTTGGGATAGCCCTAATGAATATGCATGAGATATATATGCATTAGAGATAGCCTGCCAACCTGACTGGTTTGTGGCCCTCCAGGACTGGATTTGGAGACCACTGCTTTACACCTCTGTCATTTAAGATGGTGAGTGGGCAAGGTACAGATGTCCTAGACATCAAAAGGGTAGCTAGAATGTGTCACATTCATCCTCGATTCTCACCACCACCAAAAAGATGTCTAATGGACAATATTTTGGTGGTGGTGAGAAGTGATGTGACAAATTCTATCTAACCTTTTTGATGTCTTGGACATCGCACCTTGCCCACTCACAATCTTAAATGACAGAGGTGTAAAGCAGTGGTCTCCAAATCCAGTCCTGGAGGGCCACAAACCAGTCAGGTTGGCAGGCTATCTCTAATGCATATATATCTCATGCATATTCATTAGGGCTATCCCAAAACCTGGCAGGATTGTGGCCCTCCAGGACAGGTTTGACACCTATGCTGCAGAGTATCTCCCCATAATTTTAGCCCACAATGCAGCCACAACAACATGGGCAAACCCCAAAGCAGTGTTGCACAGGGGTACAGACACCCACTCACAAGGGCTCCACTATCCACAGCTTCATGGAGTGTCAGGCTGTTGGCCCCTGCAGTTATCACCAGAGCACTACTACTGCCCCCTGCACAGATTATCAATGTCGGCACTGTGATCAGGACCAGTGCAGCGGGTAGGGTTGTCAACCACCTCCATCTCTACACAATGCTGAGATTGGTGTGGGAGTGTGCATATGTCTCTCCATTGTTTTGTGTCTGCCAACAGCTCACTGAGCCCACATTGCTCATACTGCTTCCAGCGTTAGCCTGCAAATGTGCATAATGAGGAGCAAGGTATTGTGGGTATGGCCCAGGCAGGGCAGATTGGCCAGGATGCATCTGCACAGGGTGGAGGGCAATGGCTGGGACACTGTAGTGCTCGACCACCACCTGCATGGACAGGGTGGACACAGCATGTCACATGGGGGGGGGGGAGGGGGTCACTCTCACTCTGACCGAGCAGTGACCATGGCATGTCTATGTTCCCACATAGTGCCACACATTATTTGTTTCCAGTGATACCTGTGTGTTCCCAGTTCTGGAACCCAATCACAGACATACTTGCTTGGTGTCTGTGCTGTGCATCCCACCTCTGAGTACACAGGGTTCCCTTGTGAGCATGCACTATGGTCTGGTTAGTGGGCTGTCTACAGTTTGCCTGTGCATGATGGGAACACCTTGTAGGATGCTACAGGTGCAGTCTGACAATACTGTCTGTTGATGAATGGCAGACTGTGGCATGGGGCAGTTGAGCCTTTCTCTGTCTACCCCAAGCATCACTGCTGGTCTGCAATGGTCACAGGTATAGCACTGGCCCAGCAACCCTGGAGGGCTGTCATCTGCCAGCAGGACTGTGGTTGCTGGTACTGCAGCCATTCTGCAGGGTCCAGGCACCTGTCCCGCCACATCCTCATCTACAAAAGGGGTGATTGAGGCCCCTGGTGGGTATATAGTGCATCCCACTTAGACCCATAGTGGCAGTGCTACATCACTCTCATATGAGTCTAGACACCCCACTGCCCTGATAACACATACTCAGCCAGACCTTAACACCAGGTACTCACTAATCTAGGTGGTGTCCAGACCACTGCTGGGAATATCTATCACACACTAGCAGTGCTGGGGATGTGCAGCAAGACCTATCTATAGCACCACATGTACTGAGAACCTAGTGCTGGGCGCCCATCCTATCCCTCAGAGTGAACACGGAACCTGCACAATGGCATGGTCTGTAGCTACTCTGTGCCAGTATCACGCACTGTCAGTCCGTCTTACCATGCTGCTGTACCGGAGAGGTGCAGACCCCATTTGGTGGTCAGCTGTAGGCTGCTGGTCTGCATGTGCAATGCATCATGGGTGCTAGTGAGGTTACCCTATCCTGGCACACAGAGCAGATGGTTTGTGCAGTGACCTGCAGTCCTTCTGTACCCAGCCATTGCTTTGCAACAGGCCACAGAGGTATAGGCTACTGGTTAGTACACTGATGTTCTAGGTGGAGGGCATGGGTTCAATTCCTCTTGTCCAAGGCAGATATTTTGCTTGCCTGTGACAGTCATATCTTTGCAGATCTGTGCTGCCAGTCTATAGTACCCTTACCACAGTTGCCAGTAATTCTTATAAGGCGTTATAAGGCTCCTAATTAGGCACATTGCAAGGCACATTGCAAGGCACCTTATTGGGCACAGTACAAGGCACGTTATAAGGCACGTTACAAAGCACCTTTATTAGGCACAGTACAAGGCACGTTAAGGCATGTGCCTTGTACTGTGCCTAATGACAGTGCCTTATAACGTGCCTTATAACGTGCCTTGTGCCTAATAAGGTGCCTTATAACGTGCCTTGTATTGTGCCTAATAAAGGTGCCTTGTAACTTGCCTTATAACGTGCCTTATAATGCGCCTTATAAGGCGCGTTACTTGACATGGCTTGCCATAATGATGCCCCACCCACGCCTTTATATGGGCATCTGTATCTTTACCGCGGAACCTAACGCGAATGACATTACCGCAGTTTAGTAAACATACCCCTAAGCAGAGGGTTTCAATATATTATTCATGATGATGCCTAAATCCTTTTCCTGGGTGATGGTTTGTAATGTGGAACCTTGCATCGTGTAACTTTAGTTTGGGTTGTTCTTCCCTGAGTGAATAACTTTGCACTTGTCCACATTAAAATTCATCCGCCATTTGAATGTTCAGTCTCCCAATTTATCAAGGTCCTCTTCCAGCTTTTATTGGTTGGAATGGGAATATCCCAGGTGACCTTCACGTCTTCATTCTCCATTCATTCTCTTATTGTTGTGACTGCAGTGCTTTTCTTCTAGCGCACTGTTAAAGTGATTTCAAAGTTTCCAGTGGATGAGACATGTCACTTTATTCTGCCTTTCTGTATAGAAATTTTCCCCATCAGAACTTTTCATCCACATCTGAGATGAGTAACTATTTCCAGCTGTTTCTTATAGAATCTGCACATACTGTTTTTTAGTTCTTTATCCTGTTCCATGTAATACATGTTCTGTTTCACTGTAAACCGCTTTGATAAAACTGAAAAGCGGTATATAAAAAATTTTAAATAAAGAAATAATTAAGTTTACACAGATTAGAGATATGCATGGAAGGCTTTTTTAATTTCCTTTTTATTTTTTTATTTATTATTGTATAGTGACCCCCAAATATTGTTTTTGTTGGAAGTAGATGCTATACCTTTTCTTTTGAGATGATGCACCTTTTCATTTTCCTGTGAGTATACTCTGTAAATGGAGTTGCAATTGTTTTTCTTTTTTCTTTAAGAAAACCTTAATTAAAATAAAGTTGGGGGAAAAAAAGCTCTTGTTCTGGCACCAAAACACCTGGAAAGAGTAGAGAAGAAGGTACTCTGATATCCCCAATATTTTTCATGACCATAAAGAAAACTGAAGGGAAATCAGGAGACTTATTTTCAGGTCGGCACGCCAATGCACGTCACCACTCGCAAAATAGCAGACAAGGATAGACATCCCTGTCCTCAAATTTTTTTCGTGGGGATATCTATGTTGCTTTGGCTAACTCCGTCCATTTCGGGCATGTGCAAGTTTCTGAAATCCTGCCAAAACCTGCACGTGGTCAGCCTTTTTTCATCCGTTTTTACCTACACACCTAGGGGTATGTTTACTAAAACCCCGGTAATGTGCGGGCCGCGCTAGTGTGCGGGTGCCATAGAAGTAGTGGGTGTTTCTTTCTGAAAAAGCAAAACCGGGATTTAAATATGCGCTAAGGTGCGCGGCGCCCATGTGCGCCCCGCACTTTAGCGCATGAGAAAGCTGCGCGGGAGGCATAAGTGGCACGCTGATGGGCAAGCAAAGGAGCAGAGCCACAGCACAATGGCTAAGACACTGACCTATGGTGCAGGGATCAGGGGTTCAATCCCCACAGTGCCCAATGAAGACTGCTGGCTGAGGCATTTAAATAATGGGCAGCATAAGGCAGCACACTATTGCTTTAGGAGGCATTTCAATATTGGGCGGCATAAGGCGGCACGCTGATGCACAAGCACAGTAGCAGAGCAACAGCACAATGGTTAAAACACTGACCAATGGTGCAGGGATCATGGGTTCAATCCCCCACTGTGCCCAATGAAGAAGGCTGGCTGAAGCATTACCTATTATGGGTAAGTTTGCTTTAGGAGGCATTTTATTTTTTATTTTAATTACTACTACTAGCAAACGCACTCTCAAAGCGTGTTAACATAAGGTGGCCCATAAGGCACATTTTAAAGTGCACTGTCAGCCAAGGCACCCTAGAATGTTGCTTATAGGGCGCTTTATAGGGTGCCGTATGAGTTACCGCAAGGTCACAGCAATGTTTTTGATGGCAGCACTGTGCAGTTTAAGGAATGCACAGCATAAGTAGGTGTGCTGACATGCAAGGAAGAGCAGCAGTATAGCACAATGGGTAAGGCACTGACTGCTGATACAGGGGTCATGAGTTTGCTCCCCAGTGTGCCTAATACGTAAGGCTGGCTGTGGCATCAGCTTTGCAATGTATGTATTTTTTCCTGTGGCACTGTAGTTGTGTTTTATTAATTGCTGCCAGCAAACTGGTCCTCACGTGCCGTAATTGAAGGTGCCGCATAAGGCACCCTATAAGGCACTCCATAGGGCACATTATAAAGTGCACTGTCCTCCATGGTACCCTAAAATGTCCCCTATAGGGCACCCTATAAGTTGCTCCACAGGATAACGTATAGTGCACCTTATATAGACGGTAACCATAAGGTAACCTATAGGGCGCCCTATAAAGCGCCCTCTGAGGCACCTTATGGGTACAGTACGATGAGGGTATTTTTGCTGGCAGCAATAATGTACATTAAAAAGAGATAATGCTCTGGGAAGCCACATCAAATAACACCACTGTGGATTTGAACCCATGACCTCTGTCTCCACAGGCAGTGAAGTAACCATTGTGCTACAGCCCTATAGATGCTAGCAAGCCCCTGGCTGGCTGCAGAGGGAGTGCATGTCACCACACAGACAGTCTGCTGTGGTCACCAGGATAGGGTTAGCCCACCCGTACCCATGATGCACTGCACATGCAAATCAGCTGTCCACAGATAAACACAAGATTGGGAATGCACCCCCACAGCACTTCGGCCTGGTAGGGGGTACTGACCATGTGTTTTACTGGCACAGAGTAGCTACACACCGTCACATTGTGCGGGTACTGTGCTCACCCTGAGGGTGCAGTGAGGTGCCCAGCACAAGGTCCACAGCACCTTCCATGGCTGAAAGAGGCCATGCCGGAGTTCCTAAAGTAGTGTTAACCTGTGAGATAGGTAGTTTCTGCAGAAACATCCTGGATACCCTTGTCTATCTCAGTCAGGTGTAGCCCCCATGGACCCCCCAGGTGGGCCATGCACCACCACCCCCCCTCCCCATCCAGCACCAAGGGTGGCAGTAGAGGGAACCATCAACCCCAGTCCTGCTGGGGAACAGATACCCTACAGGGCAGTCAATGCAGCTCTGTACACATCCATAACACAATAGCAGACAGATTTTAGGCCTGGATATGCTAAGCTGCACCCCACCACCATCTGATGTTCTCCTGCAGCAAGCCACTCCATCAAGATATATACCAGCTTCAAACAGTCTGCTAGCTAGTCCATAGTGCATGTTCCCAGTGGACATGCATGCACCCAGAACTGGGATGTCAGCATACACAACAAGCAGATAAATCAGTGACTGGGCCCCAAAAGGAAACCCATAAATAATACATGAGAAAAATACTATGTAGCACTATGGGGGTGCCTAGCCATGCTGTCGTCACTGCACAGTCAGGGTGAGAGTGATCCCCCAGCAGGACATACTGAGGTCACCCTGTCTGTGTAGGTGGTGGCCGGGCACTACAATGTCCCAGCCAGTGCCCTATGCCCTGTGCAGATGCATCCTGGCCAGGTCACCCTGTCCGGACTATACCCATGGTACCTTGCTCCTCATTCTGCACATTGGCAGGCCAATACTGGCAACAGTGCTGGCAGTGTGGGCTGTGGAAGGTGTTTGCAGCCACCACACACTGTATAGACAGACACACACTCCCACACCTATGCCAGCATTGTGCTACTATAGAGGAGTTTAGCAGCCCTGCCCACCACACCAGTCCTGGGCACAGTACAGGCATGGATATGCTACGCAATACTGTTGGGGGTCACTCCCCAGGGTGGTAAACACTGTCAGAGACCAGACCTGAAGCACACACCGCAGACATCAGAAAGATTGTTATGATGGAGCTCAATGAGCAAACTGTGCTTAACGTAAGTCTTGCTATCTGCCAGTAATCATAGGAAACGTTTGATAGGTGTGTACCGTATACCCAGGTGTAGGGTGGCATTGCTAAGGTATGCAAGTGCTAGTATTGGGAGATGCAGGCAGGGCCCAATGTCCTGCCTCTCCAGGAGGCATTAGCCAATGGGGCCTGTGGGTGTAGGTGTGGGTGTGTCTGGCCCTGTTGGCTGCTGCTTTACGGCAGAGGTTCCCAACTCCAGTCCTGGTGTGCCAAACACTGTTCGGGTTTTCATGCTGTCCCTCATGAATATGCATGGATACATCTGCATACCATGGGGGTGGTGCATAGATATGCAGCACAGGCATCTTTATTAGAGGCAGCATGGAAACTGAATGGTGTTTGGCCCTCCTGGACTGCATTTGGGGGATTCTGCCGTAGGTAATGCACATTTCTATGGTGTTTGTTCTGTGTAGGGTAAAATAGAGGTTTTTGACCCATGCGTATGGTCTCAGCAATAATGGTTCAGTCTTTACTACCATGATTTCTTCATGGGTAAAATAAGGGGACTGGGTTGCCAGGAGCCCCATCTGGGATTATGTACCTGTGACCTTCTGGTCCTAAAGGCACTGGCTGTGTCCGCTGCACCACCGTCTTAGCACAAAAACAGTGCATTCCCTGGGGAGTCCATGGCTGTTTGTCAGACAGGGCCTGTCTGTTGGAGGGCACTGCACCCACGTGAAGGGGGCTAGGCCACCGTCTGCTGTGATCGGAGTTTTTGCAGCTTTGGAGCAAGTTGCCCCACATTGCAAAATATTTTGAGCTGAGACCATAGGTTCATAACAATGTGATGGTATTGATGATCTTAGCACCTTGGCCACACATATGGCATAAAATCGGAATCTTACCTAGATTATGTAGAGGGATTTTTCTTGTATAAGTTAGTACTTATCCCTCTGTATAGTGGACCAACAGTTAGTATTGTGAACACACCGTCTGCTGTGGGCAGCAGCCACTGCCCCCTCCACCAACGGTACCCCTCCGCCACCATGCTGACATGGCCTTATATTGCTGACAGCATCACAGCTAAATGATATGTTGCTCTCCAGGACTGCATTGAGGGGACTGTGGTCTAGGTAATGCGCATGTTTCTGGTGTCTGTGCTCAGTAGGGTAAAATAAAGGTGTTTGGACCATGCTTATGTTATCTGCAAAAAAGGTTGGTCTTTACTATCATGGTTTAGTGGTGGGTAAAATATGGGGATTGGGTTTGCAGGAGCCCCAGCTGGGACTTGAACTGGTGATCTTTGGCTCCTGAACACACTGTCTGTGTTCACTGCACCACACTGTGGCCGCAGAGACAGTGCAGTCCCTGGAGATAGGAAACCTGGCCAAAGGAGTCATAAACCCTGCTCTGCACAATTTCACTGTGGGATCATTCACCTTGTATGGGGACGGAGCGTAGACCCTTCTAAAATTCATATTTCTTTTTTGGGGCTTTCTTGGGAGTGATTTTTGATGTTTTACATGACTATCACTATTGCCCAGCTGGATTATAATTTATTAGAATTTTGTTGTGGTCATTTTCAATTTTTATTTGCTATTTTGGTCTGTGCACATGTATCACACTGCTCACGTTTTGTCGGTTCCCTAGTTTTGCTGTACATTGCTGACAGAAATGGTTTCTCTTCCCTTTAAATCGGCTCTAACGCGAGGTTTTCACTCGCGGTATTTTTTTAGTTGAATTTCAGCCCCTCTCCTGTGCGGGAAGCCTCTCCCCTCCCACTCTCCACCCATTGACCCCGTCCCTCCGCCCCTCGGGAGCCTTCCTCCGCCCTCAGAATGCCTTTCCACGCCTCTATCGCACATCAGCGCGCCGCGCACTTGTGCGGGCCCGTTAGTGCAGCGCGCACGTGTGCGGGGCACAAAAATGCACTATTAGCGTGCGCTAAGGTACCTTAGCGCACGCTCAAGTGCGCCCCACACAATTGCGCAGTTTATTAAACATACCCCCTAGATTGCACCTACATGTCACTTCTAAAATATGCCTTCACATGTGTAAATACCTTAGGTTAGTCCAATAAAGAGGTATCACTTTATATTCTTTTTGTTTTGTTTTTTATTCACCACTTATATGAATGGTAGACCTAGCAACCAAGTGCAGTCAATTGAGGAACCGATACACAAAGATTGAATCTTTTGCTTTTTCAGATGGCTTTAATGCTCCTCCAAACTCCAGATCCAAATGAGCAGTTAGCTGACAGGTGTGACTCGGAGCAGGTGTAAATGCCAATGTTGAAATTGTTCAACTGTACATGTATTGCTGTTGGATCTGCCCAAACCACATTTATAACACCTTCTTTCAAATCAGGTATACATGCATAAACTGGCCTTATCCACAAGTAAATGGCTCCTAACCCTCCTTAATGTGTATGTTAATGCCTTACTACATAGCAACCTCTTTTTAACATGCACAAAAGTGCCTTAAAGCGTACAATAAATGTATCGAATAGGCCTTTAAATTCCAGTCTGCATCAGAGGATCCTAATAAGATGATTTTGATGAATACAAGCTTCTGTGCAGTTTAGGGTAGCAAACATCATTAGCATTACTGACAGAAGCACTCTTTATTCTCCCAGAATAGATATTAAATTGTTTGTTGATTTATAATTACTTAATTTCTTTATTACATTGGCCTAATAATATTTTTGTATACTTTGGTAACACGTAGCCACCTTGTCTAAGGCTGACCGCAGGCATGGCAGCTGTTCTGAATGTTCATTTTTCTATTATTTTCAGTAGTGTTCAACAAGGCAGAGGAGGAATGTACTTCAATAGTGAAACTATCAGTTGTGTCATGAGAACATAAATATGCCATACTGGGTCAGACCAAAGGTCCATCAAACCCACTGCCCTGTTTCCAACAGTGACTAATCTGGGTTACGAATATCTGACATTTCACAAAAGTAGCCTGCTCCATAGTACTTATCCCAAGGGATAAGCAATGGTTTTCTTCTGGTCTACCTTAATGATGATTTATGGACTTCTCCTGCAGGAATTTGTCCAAAACGTTTTTTAAACCCATCTACCCTACTGGGAGTGGGGGTTGAGATAATTTGGACCTCTGGACCTGAAGTGTGCCCGTAGCTTTCTGATTCGTTACAAGGCCAGAGACTTATCAGCCCCCCTCGTACCTGCTTTTACCATTCTCTGGCAATGAGTTCCAAAGTTTAATTATGCATTGAGAGAAAAAATATTTTCTCCTATCTGTTTTAAATATATTACTTTGTAGCTTAATGGTGTGTCCCCTAGTAATTGTACTTTTTGAAAGAGCAAACATTTGATTTGTTTTTACATGTTCCAGTCCACTGCACTCTCTCAGGGCCTTGGAGAATGGTACGTACTAAGAATGAAAGCAGCGCAAAGCTTGTTTTACACTTACATGACTGCCATGAAAATTCGCAGAATGGTTAGAGTTTGCATTTTATTTGAACATCTGGATGAAAATGCACAGCAGCAAAAGTAAATGCCAGTGCTTGAATTTAAAAAATAATGATATAGAGATATTAATATATTTAAATCATTGCCATTTATTCTATTCTTATTCAATTTTAAAGGCATTAAATGCAGACTTGAAAAGGATTTGCCTTAGAGCAACAATACAGTGAAAATATCCCAGGATTTTCAGTGATATAGCCCTGAGCGAAAACTGCAGAAAATGTTTAAGAAATCCATCCCTAGCAAACACAGAACGTTTTGGAGGATTTCATATAAATTAGGAACACCCTTTATACAGTGTCTTTCATTTAATCATAGCTCAAAGTTTCCACTTGCTGGGTTTCTGTTTCAGGGGTCGATATTACTTCGACAAGTGCCTCCCTACTGGATGCTCTGTGCCCTGTGCTTTTTTTGAGGAATTCAGCTCAGCTCTACAATGGATAGCGGAGAAGAAAATTGTGCGGTGGGGGGAGGGGGAGGGAGGTGATGTCATTCACTACTTGGATGACTTCCTACTTCTAGCCAGTGATGAGCTGTCCTGCACCGGGAAGCTATAGGTTTTCTAGTGGATAGTGGAAGAGCTGGGGGTCCCGTTAGCAGCGGGCAAGATGTAAGGCGGGCATAGCGCTTGTTATTCTTAGGAATCAAGATCGACACGGTGGTGATAGTGACCTGGCTGCCAGACGAGAAGCTGGCAGACCTGAAGTCTGCAGTGCGTTTGACCACCTTGGCCAGGAAGGTCATGCTGTGGCAGATGCAGTCCCCAATGGGGCTCCTAAATTTTGCCCGCAGTGTCATGCCCATGGGCAGAGCATTCATCTGGTGCTTGGCAGACTCCACCAAATGCATCCGCAAGGGACACCACTTCCTCAGGGTGGGTGCGGCCATCCGGCAAGACCTGGAGATGTGGCAGGAGATCCTGATGAAGTATAATGGTAGAAATATATGGAGAGAACCCCCGCTCCACAACAGAGACTTGGAGATGTTCACTGATGCTTCCAGCAGCATCAGTTTTGGGATCTGTTTTAAGGGACATTAGTGCCAAGAGAGGTGGCCAGAGGAATGACACAGGAGGGGAGTCAAGAGGGATATCACGTTCCTTGAAATGTTTCCCATAGTGGTAGTGCTGGTGCTGTGTGGCCCATGCCTGGAAAACAAGAGAATTCTTTTCTGATTTGATAACGCAGTGGTGATATACACGATAAACATACAATCAGCTAGGGCCCCGAGGGTAATGAGGCTACTTAGGAAACTGGTGTTGCTAAGTCTGAAGTTTAAAGCATACATTACAGCCAGTCAGGTGCCAGGTGAAACTAATGAAATAGCTGATGCTCTTTCTTGCTTTCAGGTTCACCGCTTTAGGCGCCTCATCCCAGCGGCATCCCCTATGGTGAGCAGCATGCCAGCGGAGATGTGGAATTTTGTATGCGGAGTACCAGGAGAATGTTGAGGGCATTCCTGTCTGGCAGCACCTGGAAGGCATATTGGCGAGCCTGGGCCTGGCTCCAGATCTTCACTGAGCAATGGGGCTTCAGTCCATTATGGGGAATATCATTGGACCAGTTACTTGAATTCATAGCAGGCTTGAGGGGAGAAGGTGCCTCACTGCGGCATGCCAGGCTGTCAGGGGTATCTTTCTTTTTGAAGCTTGGGGGGTGGAAGGATACCACTATAGAGTTCATGGTGAAGAAGGTGATGGAAGCTATTCCACAGGCCAGATGGGCACAGGCCCTTATACTGCAGATGCTGAGGGAAGTCATCAGGAAGGCGACGGAGATAGCAAGGGAGAGTTTTGAAGAGAAGCTGTTTAAAGTGACCCTGCTGATTATATTCTTCCACTTCAAGATGAGCCAGGCCATCCCAAAGTCTAGATCTGATACACTGGGCACCGCGCTATCAGTGGCAGATGTCACCATGGAGGAATACAGGGTTGGGCTGAGACTGGGGAGGTCCAAAACTGGCCAAGGGTGCAAGGGCGTGTTGGTGTGGTTACATGCTACCCGGTTTGGCGACCTATGCCTGGTAAAGGCTATGGGCGACTATCTTTGGGTGTGGCCAGCCACAGGGGCTCCCCCTATTGCAACACAGGGATGGCTCCTGCTTGTCTAATTTTCAATTTAAAGCAATGTGGCTATAGGCCCTGGTGAGAGCTAGTTTTGACACTACAGGCATGATTCTTCATTCATTTAGAATAGGTGTGGCCACCACGGCACATAGCTTGTGTTCTGGGGACACCCAGATTCAGAAGATAGGGAGATGTGTGTTCAGCAGGTTCAGGTTATACATAAAGGTAGTGAAGTAAAGCTCATTAGCTTAACAAGCCCCCCCCTCTTGTCTCGTAGGTAGTGGTAGAACCACCATTTGGATTGTGGGTCATTCGTACATCTTCTGGGCTCAAAGGAGAGCGATGCGCAGCAGGTATGGTACACAGCTTGGTTTCGCAAGAGACTCCATGGATATCCAGTGGCTAGGCAAGTGTGGGATGTTGTGGGACCAGCTGAGGCCCGCGTTAAGACTTGTTATGTAAAACGTTTGGGGGGCACTGTTATGTAAGCTGTGGCCATTTAATCCCACCAGTAAAGTTGTTTGCATAATAATGGAGTGGTGTGTCTGGTACTTAGGAGGGAGGGGGACAGGAATAAAGGGGGAGACTGAAAGGAGTGTAGCATGCCTGGGTTGTGGTTTATAGACTTCCCCTGCAGGAATTTGTCCAAACCTTATTTTAAACATATCTACATTACTGGGAGTGGGTGTTGAGTTCATTTGGACCTCTGGAACTGAAGTTTGCCCGTAGCGTTCTGATTCGTTACAAGGCCAGAGACTTATCACCCCCCATGTACCTGCTTTTAGCATCCTCTGGCAATGAGTTCCAAAGTTTAATTATGCATTGAGAGAAAAAATATTTTCTCTTATGTGTTTTAAATATATTACTTTGTAGCTTAATGGTGTGTCCCCTAGTCCTTGTACTATATGAAAGAGCAAACAATTGATTTGTGTTTACCTGTTCCATTCCACTGCACTCTCTCAGGGCCTTGGAGAACGTACATACTCAGAATGAAAGCAGCGCAAAGCTTGTTTCACACTTATATGACTGCCACGAAAATGGGCAGAATGGTTAGAGTTTGCATTTTATTTGAACATCTGGACGAAAATGCACAGCAGCAAAAGTAAATGCCCGTGCTTGAATTAAAAAAAAGAATGATATAGAGATATTAATATATTTAAATCATTGTCATTTATTCTATTCTCATTCAATTTTAAAGGCATTAAATGCAGGCTTGAAAAGGATTTGCCTTAGAGCAACAATACGGTGAAAATATCCCAGGATTTTCAGTGGGATAGTCCTGAGCGTAAACTGGAAAAAGTGTTTAATAAATCCGTCCCTAGCAAACACAGAAAGTTTTGGAGGACTTCATATGAATTAGGAACACTATTTATACAGAGTCTTTTATTTAAACATAGCTCAAAATATTTGGTAATCACAATAGTATAATTAAAGGTAGTATTATTGACTTTCAGACATGTCAATCCTTTGCTGATCAGGATCCATTACAGTACATAGTAACATAGTGGATGATGGCAGATAAAGACCAACATGGTCCATTTAGTCTGCCCAGAAATGTAACTCAAATGAAGCTCTTTAAAAAATGCATAAATCTCTATGACAATCTAAATTTTGGCTTTGTAAATGTAGCTCCTCCCAGTCTGGGAATCCACACTGCCAATCTTTTTTCTCTGTGGCAGACTCGGGGATAGCACTGCAACTTTCAAGTTTAACTCTCTGGGACTTCTGAGTTTCAGGTCAGCGCCAGTTTAACTGGGAGGCCATTGGCTTCTTTGATCCATCCACTTCACTCCTCCACTTCCAGTAAATTAGCCCAGGACAGGTTTAGTTCAGAACTAAAAAAATATATGGAAAGTACTTAAGGGGCAAAAACAATAGTAGAAACTGGCAGAGTATAAACATAAAAACTCTTTCCTTCATTTGGAACTTTCCCTGTGCAGGGGACCCCTCTTATTCACCCCCATGAATTCTTACTTGAGTTGGATGCTGGAAGGTGTGATTGCAGGCACTGTGCTCCTGTAGAATCTAGCTTTCCTTGCCTTAGTTCCAAGGGTCATCTGCTGTACTCTTCTTCCCTTTTTATAGGATCAATGACATCCATTTCCTTCTAGATATTCAGAGGCTTCCTCTTAATGAGCAGCTTCTTGAAGTTCTGCGAGCAAGCTGTAGTGCAGTAACCTAAGCTGCCCTAGTCACAACTCATATTCTGGCTCAATGGAGGATTTGTCCAAAAAACCTTGTTCCTCCTTTGTGGTGCAGTGGCTACTAGAGCCAAAACACTTGTGGTAGAGTGGCTACTGGTTAATTATGTGAACTGTTTGCAGAAGGGCATTTTGTCAGTTTTAGGGAAGGTTTTATTGCTGCTGTGTTTTTTTCTTTCCTTTAGCTTTTAGGCTTTAGAAGTTCAAAGATGTGGAAAGGCAGCTAATGCAGTACTCTTTAAAGCCACTGCCTTGCTGAGGTGCTAGATCCCTCCCTTCTCACCCCAGCTTCCACCCACTCCATTGTTGAATCTTCCTATATAGACTGTATTCTCCGATTAAGGGGCTGGATTAGATACTGTAGTTTTATTTTGGGGAAGGAAATTGGGAGTTGATAGGTCAAATTTAGGGTTTTTGTGGAAAAAGAGTAATAAAGTATATATCAGGAGGCTTTATTTAGGAATATCTTAAAAAATCTTAGAGCTAATTCTATAAAGGGAATACACCACACGACACACCCCAGACAAATAAACACATTTTATAGTCTGAGATGATAAGTAAACTAATGTAGACCCCAATAACAGGTGAGTAAATAAGTATGACTACACATGGAGTATTTGAACAGATTTTTTAAGATGTTACTAAACAAAGCCCTCTGAAATATAATGTTCTGCAACTTCAAAATCTTAGGGGTATGTTTACTAAACGGCGCTAACGTTGCAGCTGCGATGTTATCGCACAATACATGATGTTATTGTGCAATAATGGCGCTTTACCATGCGAGAATCTCACGTATCGCACGATAATGTCTGTGGTGGTGTTAAGGTGCACAGAGGGCGGAGTAAGCTCCCCAGTGGCGGAGATGAGGGGTCAATGGGCGGAGAGTGGGCGGGGAGAGGCCCCATGCACACTGACGCCGTGAAATGAAGGTCTGAAAATTAGCGCCAGTGAAAACCTCGCGCTAGAGGTACATTTGCAGGAGAGAGAAACCATTTCAGTCAGCAATGTACAGCAAAACCAGAGAAACCTAGAAAAGTGATAGTAGTGATACATGTGCAGGAACCAAAAAGGCAAATAAATATATCAAATGACCAGAACCACATTTGAAATCCCCATAACCAAGCTGGCCAATAGTGCTACTAATGATAAACATAAAGTAACACTACCGACAAAGCGTAAAAAGGAAGATATCATGTTTGGAAGGGGCTATGCTCTGTCCCCCTACAAAGTGAACGATCCCACAGTGAAATAGAGGCGATCAGGGTTTTGTTGTTTATATTGGGCAGGTTTGTTATGCTGTGATCCAGCTGGGGCACAGTGCGGACTAGGCAGATGTCTAGGTGGCACATAGGAATACCAAAACTGTAAAGCAGCAAGACAGCAACTGACGAGGGTCCAACATGGGCACTAGTGTGTGTCCCACAGTGTCACAGGGGATATTACCCAGCAGGTACCCCCAAGGGCACACTGGATGGGCTGGGACTGCGAACCACCAGCACCACCGGCATTAGGGCATGTCAGCATGGTGGCGGAGGGGTGCTATGGCGGAGGAGGCAGTGGCATCTGCCCACACCAGACCATGGCCAAGCCCCATTTAGAAGTGTGCCATGCACTGCAACAGACAAGGTCTGCCTGACAAACAGTCATGGTATCCCCAGGGAATGACCTGCTCCGGTGGCAACAGTTTGGTGCAGTACACACAGCCAGTGTGTTCAGGGGCAGAAGATCACAGGCTCAAGTCCCAGCTGTGACTCCTGCCAACCTTGTCCCCATATTTTACCCAGTACTAAACCATGGTAATAAAGACGGAACCTTTATCGCAGATAGAATAAAGATGCCTGAAACACCTATATTTTATCCTACAGAGCACAGACACCATAAACATGTGCAATCCCTAGAGAAGAGTTTCTCAACTGCAGTCCTGGAGGGACAAACACCATTAAGGTTTCATGATGTCCCTAATAGATATGCCTGTGCTGCATTTGTAAGCACCACCCACATTGTATGCAAATGTACCTCATGCATATTCATTAAGGACAGCATGAAAACCTGAACAGTGTTTGGCCCACCAGGACTGGAGTTGGAGCCTCTGCCCTAGAGCAGTGGCCAACAGGGGCACACACACCCACACCCACACCCACAGGTTCCACTATACAAAGCCTCATGGAGAGTCAGGCTGTTGGACCCTGCACAGAGCAGCATCTCCCAATACTGGCACCTGCATATCTTTGCAATGCCGTCCTAAACTTGGGAACACATTCCACATATATCAAAAGGTTGCTATGATTAATGTCAGCTAACAAATTCTAAGTTAAACACGATTTGTTGATAGAGATTCATCATAGCAACCTTTCTGATATCTGTGGAGTGTGTTTCAGTTATTGCTTTTGACAGTGTTTACCACCCCGGGGAGTGACCCTAACAGTATTGCATACCATAGCAATGCCTGCACTGTACCCAGGACTGGTGAGGCAGCCAGGGCTGCCACAAACCTCCATATTTGCACAATGCTGGCATAGGTGTGGGAGTGTGTGTATGTCTATCCAGTGTGTTGTGGCTGCCCACACCTTACTGAGCCCACACTGCTTGCACTGTTTCCAGTGTTAGCCTGCCAATGTGCATAATGAGGAGCAAGGTACTGTGGGTATAGCCCAGACAGGGTGGCCTGGGCAGGATGCATCTGCACAGGGTATAGGGCAATGGCTGGGACATTCTAGTGGCCAACCAACACCTGCATGGACAGAGTGGCAACGGCATGTCCTGCTGGGAGGTCACTCTCACCCTGACTGAGCAGTGACCACGGCATGGCTAGGTTCCCCCATAGTGCTAAGCAGCATTTTTCTCAAGTGATATTTATGAGTTCTCTTTTTTGGGACCCAATCATTGATATCCCTACTTGGTGTGTGTGCTCACATCCCATCTTTGGGTGCACACAGTTCCTCCAGGAACATGCACTATGTACTAGCTAGTAGACTGTCTGCAGTTAGCATGTGTATGGCTGGAACACCTTGCAGGGTGGAGACTGACTGTGTCCTCTGCTGGTGAATGTCAGATAGTGGTGGGGGCAGCTGAACTTCTCCAGCATTCTGCCTGTCTGCCATTGTCTTATGTGATGCGTACAGATCAGCATTGACTGCCCTGTAGGGTGCCTGTTCCCCAGCAGGACTGGGGTTGATGGTCCTCTCTTCTGCCACCGTTGCAGAGATGTACAATGCAGATTTGTTGGTGGGAGATCCTGTCCCCCAACCCTGAGCCACAGAGGGCAGGTTGGGTGGTGCTACATAATCCACTTTTGAGTCCGAACAACCCCCCCCCCCTTCACCTAGATCATGTGACTATGGCACCTACACAGGATATGCACTATTCTGGGTGTATCATAGTCCACAAGGGCTAAACATGACTGAGAAATACAGACGGACACAGGTGTATCCTAGGTGCTTCTGCAAGGACTACCTATCACACATTAGCACTAATAGGGACTTGCAGCATAGCCTATCACAGTCAAGCCAGGTGCTGCGGACCTGGTGCTGGGTGCCCCACCTCACCTTCAGGGTGAGCACAAGACCCGCACATTGTCACGGTCTGTAGCTACTCTGTGCCAGTAACACCCACGGTCGGTTCCCCCTACCAGGCCTAGGTGCTGTGGGGGTGCATACCCCATTCTGTGATCAGCTGTAGACTGCTGATCTGCATGTGCAGTGCATCATGGGTATGGGTGGGTTTACCCTATCCTGGTAACCACAGTAGACAGTTTGTGTGGTAACCTGCAGTCTTTCTGTAGCCATCCAGCAGTGTGGTAGTAGCTATAGAGATGTAGCCTACTGGTTACGTCAATGACTCTAGAGGCAGAGGTCATGGGTTTGATCCTGCATTGGTGTAATCTGAAAAGGCTATTTGAGGCATTTTATTTTAATTTAAATCTGTGCTGCCAGCAGAAACACCCTCACAGTGCTGTAGCCTAAGGTGCCTCATATAAGGCAAATTATAGGGTGCCTTGGCAGACAGGGCACTTTATAATGTGACCTATGGGGCACCTTATAGGGCGCCTTAGGTTACGGCACTGTGAGGGTGTTTTTGCTGGCAGCACTGATTTATATTAAAAGAAAATGCCTCAGACAGCCTTTTTAGACTACACCACTGCAGGATCAAACCCATGACCTCTGCCTCCACTGCCTCCTCTGCCTCCACTGTAACCAGTGGGCTACATCATTATAGCTTCTAACACTCCACTGGCATGTACTTAGGGTTAACGCGCGTTAATGTGCCATGGCGCCCACTATCGCACGATACATATTCTAGCTACCTTAGGACTTGAACGCCCACTCCTTATATGGCATTTTTCACATTATCACTGCAACTAGCGCCGGTAACATTAAGATGGTTTAGTAAACTTACCCCTAAGTGAACCTTAGTAAAAAGTAGTCCATATAAACATAGCCTGGCTATGAAAATATTTGTTAGGGCGAAATTCAGTAGGTAACGTAAAAGTATAAGGTAGCAAAAAGGAAGAAATGAGCAACATTATCTCTATTAAGTAAGGGTGTGAATGGCCACAAAGAAATTGAGCTTGGGCTCATTTAAGATCAGTTTTGGTGCATTGTTTCATGTTCATTTCACATATTCATTTTTTAAGTGCATATTATCATGTATGCAAAATTTTTTTTAAAACGTGCAGATTCTGTGTTAATTCGTAGGCATACGCACCTATAAGCAATTTGTGCCCACTTTAAATTTTTAGGTGCCCAAATGAACCAAATGCATTCTCACAAATAGGTATCCCTACTATTAAGCTGCTCTCAGAAGTAAACAAAAAGGTATATGTTTGTTACTACTCAAGAATAAGGCTTCTGATTTTTTGGAAGTATAATTTTGCAACTATCAGAGTCCAATGGGGGCTGCAAACAGCGGGCCATGCTGACCTCATTCTATTGTCTGTAGTAGCACAATGATTCCCATAGCCCTGAAAGCAGTAAACAGAAGTCGGCACTGGTAGCAAGTAAGAACCCTCAATGGAATCCAGTTCTTGCAAAATAATAGTTTTTGAAAACTGGAAGCCATACTAATAAATAGTAGACTTAATGCAATAATGCAAGTAAAAATGTTTTAAGATAAATTGATGTGCTGTTAGGATAATCAAGAAGATTTCCCTTCTCTAATTTTTTAAGAATAGAAACAGGTAATTGAATCATGAGTTGAAATCATGATGGAGAATTCATATTATGAGGGTGATTTTATAACAGGGCATCTAGGTTAAGTGGGCAGGAAGGCACTTATGTTGCCTGTGTTTTATAAAGACAAATAGGCAGGTATTTGTCTTTATAAAATACTAGTGTATATCCTGTAGAGACCATGCCTATGTTGCAGACACGCATATATTATAAAATACTTAAAATACCTTAATTTATGTGCATATTTCAATAATCTACATGTGGACATTTACATCAGCGCCTGAGAAGGTATTGAAATATGCACATAAATTAAGGTATTTTAAGTATTTTATAATATATGCGTGTATATATTATATGCTTCACCCAGACCATATCCCCAGTGACAGCTACAGTAGAAATACCTGTGTGCATTCCATCACGTGTACTTTTAAACCTAGCACAATTTTCTATAAGCCATTTTACTTGCATGTACTGTTACATATTACCAAAAATGACCTTATAAAATTACCCCGTATGAGGGCATTTCCATTTATTTATGTAGCTCGTGTTTTTTCAATAGTAGTTTGAGATGAGTTACATTTAGGTAGAGTAGGTATGTTGCTGTCACTGAAGGGTTTGCAATCTAAGTTTGTACTTGCAGCAATTGAGGATTAAGTGCTTCCTCCTCAGATTCATTTCAAGGTGTTGGCACCCTAGGCATTTCTTAAGCTTTATGCCCCCCTCTGGCTGTCAGAATCTATTATTTAGCTTTGAATATCCTGCTCTTTACTGATCCCTAGGAGATGCTACCCTAGACGAGTTGGTGGGATTTGAATCCTGGTATCCCTGGTTTTTAACCTACTGCTCTAATCACTATACTACTTCTCCACAGAGCACTGGATTCAGAGGTGATGAAGGTGCCTATTTTTAGCTTATTTTAGAAACACACAGGTGCCTAAGGGGCTCTTTTACTAAAGTGCGCTGTAGGTTTGCTCAACGTGTGGATGCTCTTACTGTTGATGCACTTAACTCCACTTATTGAGATGGAGATAATTACACCGGCACTGCACCATTGCAACATACGATATTGATCCCTGCGCTAACTGCAATGCACTCACTACATCCACTTTCCCCCTCCCCCCAACTCACCCATTCTCCACCCCAACACCGAGTGGCAATTAGTGAATGCATCAACACATGGTAAAAGTCATGCCCCTGTCATGGGGCCAAGCGCCCTGTTACCGCGCATCAAAATGCATGCTAACTATTGAGTGCACTTTAGTAAATGGCCCCTTTATAAAGTATTAGCATAAATCCTGCGGAAATAGGCCTTGATTGGGGAGGGAGGAGTGTTCTGGTGGTTGGGGCGGGGTGCTTCGGGCCGGAGGGTCGGGGGTTCGGGTCCCGCCTGGGGGCGGCGGTCTCGGGCTGGAGGGACTGGGATTTCTAGTCCTATAGGCACTCCTTGTGGTCTTGAGCAAGCCACTTAACCCTCCAATGCCCATGTTCCCTGTATGTATTAGTGTGTGTGTCTCATATCCCCTCGTGTTAAATGTATCCCCCAATTGACCGCTTTGACCCGGTGAAAAGCGGGATATAAATACAGCTAAATAAAATAAAAAATAAAATTGATTATGGTGCTAACATTTAGACCTGCTCAGAAGTGGGCTTAAATGTTAGCGTGTAAAGTATGCATACATACATGTAGTTTATAAAATATGTGTTTAAATCATGCTCTGCGCAACCAAGCGCACTTACTCTAGAAAATTAAGAAAATTCAGTTTCGTTAATACCTTGTCACTGGAAGGAGCTCTCCTTTGTAACCTAAAACTGAGTTTAGCCTTTAGGTTTAAATTTCATTCCTGAGGATACATTGTTGATAATTTTTGAAAGTTTCTTATAATTATGAGTTTCTACTGTTATTTGTGTTTTGCTATCTTCTTTCCTGTCAGGATTACTGGAGTTCCTTTCTGATTTGTTTCTTAATGATTTTATTGTAAACTGTATTGTTTGACTCAGATATGCAGTAGATCATAGTAGTTTTTATTATAAGCAAATCGTGTTACAACTGTGTTGATAGTTACTGAAACCCTGCAAAGTGTGAAAACACCATGAAACTGTGATCTCAGGTAACGATTCAAAAAACCCAGGGATGTACCCATAGTAAATTTTATTCAAAAGTGAATAAAAATATGAGAAATAACATGTTGTTAAGTACTGCTGAGTCAGTGTCAACTCATGGGGACCCTGTGGAAAGCAATCCTAAACTGTGTTCGGTCTTCAGTCAGGCAGCTCATTGTTGACAGACTGGTACCCGTAGCTGCTGTTATTGTATCGATCCATCTCATTGCTGGCCTTCCTCTTTTGCGCTGACCTTCTATCTTGCCAAGCATGATGTCTTTCTCTAATGATCTCTATCTTTGCATGATGTGTCCAAAGTATGAAAGTCGAAGTCTTATTATCTGAGCTTCTAAAGAAAGCGTAAGTTTGATCTCCTCTACTACTGACTGGTTTGTTCTTTGGGCAGTCCATGGTATACCAATATTTTTTGCCAGCATCATAATTCAAAGGCATCAATTTTCTTTCTGTTTATCTTTTTCACTGTCCAACTTTTGCATCCATAAGATGTTAATGAAAATACCATGGCTTGAACAAGTTGAATCTTTGTTTGCAGAGAGCCATCTCTGCTCTTGAGAATCCTGTCTAGGTCCTTCATAGCCATTCTGCCAAGAGCAATGCGTCGTCAAATTTCTTGACTGCTTTTCATTTCTTTATTGATTATTGATCCAAGCAGGTTAAAGTTGTTCACTATTTCAATTTCTTCTCTATCAACGATGAATTTACTGATTTTGCCAGTTGTCAGGATCTTTGTCTTCTTTACGTTAAGGTACAGGCCTATTTTAAGACTATGCTCCTTGATCTTGAGAAGTAAATGTTTCAGATCATCTTCAATTTCAGCCAGTATTGTGGTGTCATCAGCATAGCAAAGGTTGCTGATGGGTCTTCCACCAATCTTCACACCTTGGTAGTTTTCATACAGTCCTGCTTCACTGATGATCAGCGGCAGCCCAAGGGAGATGCAGGCCCATGTGCAGAGCCTCATTTTCATAAATATTTGCATAACCACTGGACCTTGTATCAATGCTCTCATTCAGTCTATTCTCTCAAATGTAATAGTTGTGTGCCTAATAGTATATAGGCGGTTTGTGCTCTTAAAGTACCATTTAACAATAAGAGAGCTTAGCATTATGCAAGGCAAGAAAAAGCAGAGGGTAGTATCCAAGAGCAATCAGTTTCACTTTTGTTATTTACACTGCTTCTTATTTTGTAAAGAAGCCATAGCACCATAATTCTTTAAATAAGATAATGTCACAGAAGTTGGTTTTTTTTCATTATTGAACAGATATATATTTATGTAACCAACCATGACAGCCCAAACACGATTAATAAGAATGGTAGCAATCAGATGTTGAACTTCCATAGGTTATATTAAATACTGTTCTTTAGATGCTGTCCATGAATGCTATAGTCCATTATACATTTCACATGAAACAAGAAATAATCTTCCACCTGGAAAACACTGCAAACCACTACTGTATATGCTGCCTGCACTATCAATAATTGCCAAGAAATACTGTATTGTGAAAGAGACTCCAATATCTATAGCCTCACATTTAGTACATCTTGATTTGTGATTGCTTCTGATGATTTTTAGGTAGCTAAACAGGTAGATAAGGGGCGGTGAAAGCCAGAAGGCTACTTGAGTGCATAGGAAGAGGAATGGCCAGCAGGAAGGAGGTAGTGATAGTGCCTCTGTATAAGTCTTTGGTGAGTAATTTAGAGTATTGTGTGCGATTCTGGAGACCACGCCTGCAAAAGGATATAAACAGGATGGCGTCTGTGCAGAGGACGGCTACCAAAATGGTCAGTAGTCTTTGTAATAAAGCATATGGGAACAGACTTAAAGAGCTCAGTATGTATACTTTGGAAGAAAGACGGGAGAGGGGAGATATGACAGAGATGTTAAAATACCTCCATGGCATAAATGCACAAGAGGAGAGCCCCTTTCAATGAAAGAAAGCTCTGCGACAAGGGGGCATAGGATGAAGGTGAAAGAAGATAGACTTAGGAGTAATATGCAGAAATATTTCTTTACAAAAAGAGTGTAGGTAGTAGAGAAATCAAGAAAGCATGGAACAAACAAAGAAGATCTCTAAAGGACAAAAAGGGATTATAGAGTTTAGAGGTTGGTATGTAAGGGCAGAGTGGATGGTCTGTCTGCCGTCGTGTTTCTATGCTTCATCTCTGAATTGCTCAAGGATACCAACAGTACTTCCACCTTAGGTTTTCAACAAAACTTGATTGTAAAGCAATAGCTAAAAATATAAAAAGGGAAATCAGGAACATACTTAGATTGAATATTAATAAGAGCCGTTATATACAACACAGACCCAGAATATATATTAAATTGAGAGATCAATAAAATGCAAAATGAATTGTCCTAAATCTTGACCCACCCATTCTCTAATGCACATGGGGCCCGATTTTCAAAAGGCATTTACACGGTTTACAGCCCAGTAAATGCCTTAAATGGGGACATTCAATGGCACTCACATGGTTAGGGCCATTGAATATCCTCTCCTAATTCCACAACGTGCCCCGATGCTATCCAGTTAGCATCGGGGCATGTCAGAGGCATTCTGACATGCCTCTGACATTTCAGAACAGTAGTCCAAGCTTTAATCACTCCTCACTTGGGCTACTGCAACAGCATGTTACAGGGACTGCACAAAAAGAGCCTTCACACACTTCAATTAGCACAGAATGTAGCCGCCGGGATTATTACTAAGACGAGCTTAACGGACCACATCACCCCAATACTCTACAACTTCCACTGGCTCCCGATAGCAAGCAGGATCAAATACAAAATAATAATGGTCACATTTAAACGCCTCAATAACTTCTCCTCCTCAGTCCTTACAACTAAGATACACACCCTTACAGATGCTAGGTGCAGGAGAAAAAGCAGTCAAAATCGCCTGTTAATCCTATCCACAATCTGTAAGACTAAACAGGCTACCAGCAACAGAGCTTTCATATATACAGCACCCACCTTCCAGACACCATCAGATCAATCAAATATCTACAAACTTTTCATAAGGAACTAAAAATTCTGCTATTCTCTGAATACTATAACAACTGCATCGGCTATAATACTGATACTCACTCCTTCTAAGCAATCCCTCCTAACTGATCTCCTTCCTTTCCATTAACTACCTATCTGACATAATTATTCCCTCTCCACTGGTAATAACTGCTTAATTACCATGTAAATAGTTCAATGTTAACCATCTTCCACCAGACTCCGACCCGTGTGGACAGCTGGTATGCATATAGTTCAATGTAAATACGTTTTCTACTCTGTTCCCTGTAAAAAAAGCAATTGTTCATTGTAAACCACCCCTGATTGTTGGAAGGGGCGGTATAGAAATACTGTTCAACTAACTAAATAAATAAAATAAATAAATAAAATAAATTCTGGGGTGGAGTAGAGGCGGCAACAAACACTAACCGGGCAGCAGTGAGATTGCATGCTGCCCAGTTAGCGATCTGCACCTTGGAGATTGCTGAGGAAAACCCTTGCCTATCTTTAAGTCGCAGGAGCTAACCAGGCAGCATGCAATATCGTTACTGCTCAGTTAGCTACTGCAGCTTCCGGTGTCTGTAGCAATGCCTGGATATTCAATGCAGGGGTTGTATCTGACCCCGGCATTGGATATCTGGGGTTAAGGGTCGGCAGGCGGGGCCATGCACTGTAGGGGCGCATAGCCTGCCCAGCCCAATATCAGGCCCATGGGAAATAGTGTGAAGTAATTATTATATTTTCAGAGTAACTTACTGCGGTCAGCAGCCTCACACAAATCACTTAGCACCCCTTGTAAATATGTCCCAGCTTCCACTGAATGAATCCACAAAAAGTTCAGAAAGCAGCATTACACAAATTTCATTAACACTTTGATAAATCCAAATGTCGACAGAAAAATCAGAAAAAAGTAAAAAAAAACCCCAGTAATTAACCAAAACGTTTCTGTGCCCTCCTTCTTCCCTAGGAAAGGAAATCCTTTTGCTTAAAAAAAAACCTTTGACATAGTTTAAATTATACAGTCCCAAAACGGTTTTATATTTGAAATTAAGGAGAGAATGAGAGTGAAAGAAAACTAAACAAAAAACATCACCTGGCTTGACAGAATCTCTTCTCCGAGTCCAGACCAGAGCCACAGCCCTGGCTCTATTTTGAAATTGCTGCTGGAATGCTGGTTTGTGAGAGGGGGCCTCCCCGAACCTGTGCATTGCTCAACTGTGGTGCTGTGCGGCCCGTGCCTACCTAGAGGTGCATTCTGTCTTCTCCTCTCCAGCTCCAAAACTGCCTCATTCTCCTGCCTCTTTCTGCTCCATCAGCGGTACCTTGTGCAAATGGAGCCACGAGCGCACCGAATGGGAGGAGTTGGAGGTCTAAAGTGCCAGGATATCAATGCTTGACCCAGTACAAGCATTGTGGAACCTGTGTCTTTTGGGGAAACCACTAGGTACGTATGACCTAGATTGGCCACTGTTGGAAACAGGATACTGGGCTAGATGGACCTTGGTCTGACCCAATATGGCATATCTTATGTTCTTATGCTCTCTTCTAAGGTGCACAGGCCAGCACGTAAACGTCAGCTTGACATCGGGCAGCATGTGAGGCATGGAAAACCCAGCCTGCAGTGTAATGATCAAACTCAAGGGTTTTTTTTCCATGCAGGGTCCTGCCAGACCAAATTGAAATACAGCGGAACACAGTGGGCTTTCCGGAGCCAGGTCAAAACCAACTGCCAAACGGTCAGGACACACTCTCAGTCAGACAGCATGTGCGGCATGAAGTTGGCACGGGGCCTCCTGAACTTCAGGGCCCTGTGTGAAAAACATTCTCACACATACATCGGGCCGGCCCTGCTGATGGTTTGTTCTGCATAGAAATTAAACAGGTAGAGAGAAAGTATGCAGCCTTGTTGTACACCTTTGCTGATTTTAAACTGTTATGTTTCTCCTTGATCCGTTCAAATTGTTGTTTCTTGATTAATGTAAAGGTTGTGCAAGAGAACTATTAAGTGTTCTGGTATACCCATGCTTCTTAATGCGGCCCAGAGTTTCTCATGGTTTACACAGACAACAGCCTTGCTGTAGTCAATGAAACACATATAAATATCCTTTTGGTATTCTTTTGTCTTTTCAAGGATCCATCTCACATCTTCGATGATGTCTCTCGTTCCTCGCCCTTTCCTGAACCCTGCTTGTACTTCAGGTAGTTCTCGTTCCAGGTATGGTTGTAGTCTCTGCTGAATAATCTTGAGTAGAATCTTGCTGGCATGTAGGATCAGAGCGATTGTGTGATAATTTCCACAGTCTGTCGAATCACCTTTCTTCAGTATTGGTATAAACACAGATCTTTTCCAGTCAGTTGGCCATGATATTCTCTTCCAAATTTCCTGGCAGAGTCTTGTAAGTATGGCAACAGCTGCATCTGATCGTTATAATACTTCAATGGGAACATAGGTTTTGGATAAAAAGTGAATTTTCTATGAAACTATTAACATCAATTGCAAGAAACAATGTGTGGGAAGAAAAGTGGCAAACACTGAAGCTATTACAGTATAAGGAATATTTTAGAAAAGACAGAAATCAAAATAGAGATGTTGAGGTTACAAGGTTCACAGTTCTCATCTAGGCGTGAAGCCTTTTCTAAACTACAGAACAAGAAGGTGCAGGAGTGCTTGTGTATGAGCTGATAGGTGGAGGCAGAGGAGCCATATTGCAAATCAGTGTACTAATCATGGCTACCATACACATATAAATGCCAGATTACACAATTTAAATGTGCAAGTGCTGCCACTTACATATGTATAGCAGCTCTGTTGCAAGCCTACACTTAAAAATGCTGACAATTAAGAACAGATGCCGCTATCTTTATCTAATTTAACTTTTAAGGAGGAAATAAACAATGGAAAGATTAAGGAAGATAAGCTTCCTTAGTCCCTCATGTAAAGGGCTGGCCGAGCCCAGCACTTTTGTAAAACTTAAATGTGCCAAGGATCAGGTGTAAATCCCGACATGGACCATTGCAATCATGAACATGTAAACCCTATATAAAATGGGAAATACACATATAGATTTTTGATCATCTCAGGCCACTCCCTAACCATGCCGCTGTCATGCTCCTTTGTAATTTCTGCATAGTAAGGATGTCTACATGGAAGCTAAGCCCTTTAAAAATTTCCATATGGATGCCATTTCAACTTGTAAATGCATGATTATAGATATGGATATCATGAACAAAGCTTCTAGAATAACCCCCTAGGTCAAACACAATAAGGAGGAAGTGAGTAATTTGAAGGCTCTAAAACCATTGCTTTAAAGGATTACCATCATTTTAAACAGGAACACTTCAAAGCAATCTTGCCCAAGAGACGACGTGAAACGCAACCCTCCACAAGGTGCCCAAAAGGATAAACTCATGGCAATGGCACATTCTTCCAAAGATGTAAGAGTATTTGCATTTATTGATATATATATACTGCCATGTTGCCGTATATGTGTCAATGAATCATATTATAAAAGACAACCAGAGGTGTTTATTTATAGAAAAAGTGGCCAGCAGCAGCAATCAGCAAAGCTGTAAGGGCAAGATGACATCTCTGCTCCACCGTCCAACAGAGAGCAAAAAACACCCACAGGGAGTAGAAAGCACAACAGGAGCGGGTGGGATGATTAGCGGTCAATGACTTCATTGAAACCCCAACGTGTTTTGGCCATGTAGGCCTTCTTCGGAGGGTGCAACCTTCAAAATAAAAACAAAAAACAAATGTACAATGAATAAATAAAAAATACATAAATACAAAGCATTTAAGGGGTATGTTTACTAAACCATCTTAATGTGCGCTCTGCCACGTTATCACGCGATAAGGTACCTTATCACGCAATAATGGTGCTTTTTCAGGCGCAGAGGTACCTTAGCGCGCAATAACGTGCGCAGCGGCGCAAATGAGCGCTGAGGGTGGAGAAAGGCTCCCGGAGGGCGGAGGAAGGCTCCCCAGGGGCGGAGAGAGAGGGTCAATGGGCGGAGAGTGGGAGGGGAGAGGCTCCCTGCACACTAATGCTGTGAAATTCGAGGCTGAAAACTAACGCCAGTGAAACCCTGGCGTTAGAGCTGATTTAAAGGGAAAAGAAACCATTTCCGTCAGCAATGTACAGCAAAACTAGGGAAACCTACAAAAAGTGATAAGTGTGATACATGTGCACGGAACTAAAGGGCAAATAAACAGTGAAAATGACCAGAAGAAAATGTAATAAAAACATAGCCACACTGGCCAATAGTGATATTAATGGGAAACATAAAAAAACACTCCTGAGAAAGCTCCAAAAAAACTATATGAATTTTGGAAGGGTCTATGCTCCGTCCCCATACAAGGTGAATGAGCCCACAATGAAATTGCGCTGAGCAGGGTTTTCCCTCTCCATTGGGCAGGTTTCCTATGGCATGCACATGTTCCACAACAGCAGGTCGGGCATGTCGGAATGGGCAACTGGACAGATGCTTGAAAAGGGGACACAGAGGGCTGCAGGCGGCACATGCTGTGGTGAAGCTGGGCCACAGTGCGGACTAGGGTGATGCCTAGGTGGTCCATAGGAATGCTGAAACAGTAGAGCAGCCAGACAGCATCTGATGAGGGCCCAACATGGGCACGAGTGTTCTTCCCACAGTGTCACAGGAGATAGTACCCAGCAGGTACCCCCAAGGGCACAGAACATTGGCAGGTGGTGCTGGGGGGAAGCGTGGACAGCTATGCAGGCACCCCTTCCCCAGAACCTGCACCATAGGCAGCTGCCTACCCACACACTGGATGGCCTGAGACTGCGCACCACCAGCACCACCAGCAGAAGGGCATGTCAGCAGGGTGGCAGAGGGGTACTGGTGGTGGAGGGGCCAGTGGCAGCTGCCCAGAGCAGACTGTGGCCTAGCCCTGTGTAGGTGAGTGCCATGCACTGCAACAGACAGGCCCTGTCTGACGAACAGTCATGGTATCCCCAGGGAATATACTGTCTCTGTGGCAACACGGTGGTGCAGTGTACACAGCCAGTGTGTTCAGGAGCAGAAGGTCACAGATTCAAGTCCCAGCTGTGGTTCCTGCCAACCCAGCCCCCATATTTTAACCACTACTAAAACGTGCTAATACAGACAGAACCTTTATTGCAGATGACATAGACATGCCCAAAACACCTACATTTTACCCTACAGAGCACAGACACCATAAACATGCGCATTACCTAGAGCAGAGTCTCCCAAATGCAGTCCTGAAGGGCCAAACACCATTCAGGTTCCATGCTGCCTCTAATAAATATGGCTGTGCTGCATTTCTATGCACCACCCCCATGGTATGCAAATGTATCTCATGCATATTCATTAGGGACAGCATGAATACCCGAACAGTGTTTGGCCCTCCAGGACTGGAGTTGGGAACCTCTGCCCTAGAGCAGCAGCCAACAGGGGCAGACACACCCGCACCCACAGGCTCCATTATCCAAAGCCTCCTGGAGAGGCAGGATGTTGGGCCCTGCATGCATCTCCCAATACTAGCACTTGCATACCTTAGCAATGCCACCCTAAACCTGGGAAAACTGTAGACAGCTATCAAAAGGTTGCTATGATAACTGGCAGATAGAAATTCCTATGTTAAGCAACCTTTCTGATGTCTGTGGAGTGTGTCTCAGGTCTGGTGTCTGACAGAGTGACCCCAACAATATTGCGTACCATAGCCATGCCTGCACTGTGCCCAGGACTGGTGTGGTGGCCAGAGATGCCAAACACCTCTATAGTTGCACAATGCTGGCATAGGTATGGGGAGTGTGTGTCTGTCTATCCAGTGTGTGGTGGCTGCTAACACCTTCCTCAGCCCACACTGCTAGCACTGTTGCCAGTATTGGCCTGCCAATGTGCATAATGAGGAGCAAAGTACTGTGGGTATAGCTTGGACTGGGTGGCCTGGCCTGGATGCATCAGCACAGGGCATAGGGCAATGGCTCGGACATTGTAGTGCCTGGCCAAAATCTGCACCAACAGGGTGGCCACAGCATGTCCTGCTGGGAGGTCACTCTCACCCTGACTGAGTAGTGACCACGGCATGGCTAGGCTCCCCCATAGTACTGTGTTTTATTTTTCTTTAGTGAAATATATAGGTTCTCTTCTCTGGGGCCTAATCACTGATTTATCTGCTTGGTGGGTGTGCTCACATCCCAGCTTTTGGGTGCACACATCTCTTCCAGGATCATGCACTGTGGACTAGCTAGCAGACTGTCTGCAGTTATATGTGTATGGCTGGAACACCTTGCAGGGTGCAGTGGCTGGTGACTCACTGTGCTTGCTGCTGGAGAATGTCAGATGGTGTTGTGGGGCAGCTGAGCATTTCAATGCCTACTGTCTTCCTGCCATTGCCTTAGGGATGTGTACAGCTCTGCATTGGCTGCCCTGTAGGGTGTCTGTTCCCCAGTGTGACTGGGGCTGATGGCCCCCCTCTACTGCCACTGTTGCAGGGAGGTAGAATATGGATCTGTTGGTGGGGGAATCTTGTCTCCCACCCTGAGCCACAGAGGGTGGGTTGGGTGGTGGTAAATAATATGCCTATGGGTCCACACACCCCCTGTCACTTATGTCATGTTACCATGGCATGAAGACAGGATATGAACTATTCTGGGTGCATCATAGCCCATAAGGGCCAGACCTGATTGACAACTTCAGATAGACACTAATGTATCCTAGGTGTGTTTGCAGGAACTACCTGTCACACACACAGGCACTGATGGGTACCTGTGACATGGCCTATTGCAGCCATTGAAGGTGCTGCGGACCTGGTGCTGACCGCCCCACCTCACCCTCAGGGTGAGCACAATACCCACTCAATGTGACGGTCTGTAGCTACTCTGTGCCACTAACACACACCATCGGCACCCCCTACCAGGCTGAGGTGCTGTGGGGTGCATACCCCATCTTGTGACCATCTGTAGACTGCTGATATGCATGTGCTGTGCATCATTTATTTATTTATTTAGACAGTTTTGTATATCGCCTTATCCTTCAATCAAAGCGGTCACAACACAATTGGGGGATACATTTAACACGCAGGGATATGAGACACATACACTAATACTTACAGGGAACATGGGCAATGGAGGTTTAAGTGGCTTGCCCAAGACCACAAGGAGCATCTGTGGGACTAGAAACCCCAGTCCTTCCGGCCCAAGGTTGCTGTCCTCTAGTGGGATTTGAACCCCCGACTTTCCGGCCTGAAGTACCTTGCCCCAACCACTAGGCTACTCCTCCCTACATGGGTAAAGGTGGGTTGCCCCTATCCTGGTAGCCACAGCAGACTGTTTGTGTGGTGACGTGCAGTCCTTCTGTAGCCAGCCAGGGGTTTGCTAGCAGCTGTAGAGCTGTAGCCCACTGGTTACTTCACTGCCTGTGGAGCCAGAAGTCATGGGTTCTATCTCACAGTGGGGTTATTTGATAGGGCTGTCTGAGGCAGTGTCCATTTTTAATGTACATTAGTGCTGCCAGCAAAAACACCCTCAGAGTACTGTAACCTTAAGGTGCCTCATAAGGCACCTTATAGGGTGCCTTATGGGGCGCCTTATAGGGTGCCCTATAAGGCGCCTTATAGAGGGCCTTATAAAGCACCCTATAACGCGCCTTATCAGGTGCCTTATAAGGTGTCCTATAGGGGACATTGTAGGGTGCCTTGGCGGACAGTGCACTTTATAATGTGCCCTCTAGAGTGCCTTATAGGGTGCCTTATGCGGCACCTTAGGTAACGCCACTGTGAGGGTGTGTTTGCTGGCAGCACTAATTAAAATAAAACTACAATGCCTCAAAAAGCACTACTTAAACATGCAGGGAGATGCCTCAGCCAGCCTTGCTCATTAAGCACACTGGGGGATTGAACTCATATCCTCTGTACTATCAGTCAGTGTATTAACCATCGTGCTACATCTCTGTTATTGTGTTTGCATGTATGCGTGCCTACTTAGGATTACTGCGCGTTAACGTGCTTAGCGGCGATAATGTGCGCAGCACGCGTTATCGCGCGATAATCCCAGTTTGCTACATTTAGACTGGAACGCCCACTCCTTTTATGGCATTCTGCACACTATCGCCGGGCGCACGTTAAGACTGCTTAGTAAACATACCCCTAAGAGTGAATAAAAACACAGAGTCACCAGTAGTAAAAACCATGAAGCTGAGCAAAAGATTTATCTCAATGTATTAGTTATAAAGCCGATACATGAAACCGATAGTGCAACAAAGTAGTAATATAAAAAGAAGAGAACATTTACAGTATATATTGAAGCAAGTGAGACAGAAAAACATCTTGTGAGGGATGAGGAGGACATGAAAAGTATGCTTGCAAAAATGGCCCCTCTACTGACACCACAAGGGGAATGCTCGATAAATGTGAACAATCTGCTATATTCTTACTTAATGTTGCCGAAAGAGGTGCTCAATTGTCATGCGAAAGGGACGGGAGGCAGACTGAAAAGCAAATATACCTGATATCTAACGCCACAGAAAGAGCGCTAGAATCGAAATACTCTGGATAATCAATAGCGTTTCTGTAAGCTAAACCAGCACAAATATAAATTCTAGTGCTTATGTTTAAAGAGAGTAGAACAATATATTTTGTGAAAGGAACTGACAGAGAAATGACTTGCCTTACAAACATGCGTGTAGCATAAAAAACTTCACATTGAAAGAACTCCTTGCCGGAAATGTTGTCCTTTTAAACAAGAAGTAAATTTCGTGCCAGAGAATATACGCTATGATGTCATACCAAAGGAAGCAGGCTATGGACGTATTTACTGTCTATAAACGTGGAGAAGGTTACTTATGCATAAAAGCCTTGGTTTTGGGCGGTCATATGTCCAATTTAACTCAGCAAATAATCAAAACAATAAAAATGTTAATGGTACACTAGGTCCCGCCTTTTGTGAAAAACACACCAGCATAATGAGAGGGTTCATAGACCCTGATCACTGATAAAGGTAAAGCCGTGCGGCGGGTCCGAGGCGGCTGCCTGTAACAGGGTGGCGTGGCCCAATGTGGAACCTGGTGCTTGTCCTTTGGCTGGGGGTTGGCTGGAGGCGGGGTGACGTAGGGCGCGTCCTTTGAATTCATTGGTGACCCTCCACATGCACGAATGAGGGGTAACCAATGGATTCACTGGAGCGGCTGCCTGGGAGGTGGGAGGAGCCAGAGAAGCACGATGGTTTGCTGCCCTACGTGCGCTGGTCGCAGCTTTTGGTTGGGGCAGCTCAGGGACAATGATGTCTCCTGTGCCGGTAGCGGGATCCCGGAGGTTTCCAGGGTCCAGAGCCTTAGGCTAAGCTTGGGCCGGGGTTGTGGTACCCCCCCACCCGGACAACCCCTGGCTGACTTTTGCTAGTTACATGGCGAAGTTGGGAAAAATAAGCGTAGGGAAGGTTTCCGTTGGCTTGACTGCGGCAGAAGTGGAGGCGAGGTCACCTTGCTAGTGGCAAGGCTGGTGAGGCTTCATTTCGCTATTGTATGGTTAAAAGGATTTCTGTTGGAATTAATTGTTGATCTGTTTAAAGGTTAATAAAGCTGCAACCAGATGGTTCCCCATGAATGGTTTCTGTGTAGTTTGTGGCAGGGGGAGTGGGGGAGATTGGAGAGGGTGAGCATTGGGTCCGACCTACCTTGGTTAAGGTAAGGCCGTGCAGTGGGTCCGAGGTGGCTGCCCGTAACTGGGTGGTGCGGCCCGATGCGGGACTTGGTGCTTGTCCTTTGGTGGGGGTTGGCTGGAGGCGGGGTGATGTAGGGTGCATCCTTTGAATTCTTTGGTAACCCTCCGCGTGCACGAGCATGGGGGAGCCAATGGATTAACTGGAGCGGCTGCCTGGGAGGTGGGAGGAGCCAGAGAGGCATGACTGTTCGCTGCCATCAAGCGCGTGGAGAGCTCTGGATGGCAGTGTCCCACCCTCCCGCCCTTGACAGGGATAGGGAATGAATGAAGGGGTGTCGCAGCAAGGTGGGTCGGCGGGATCCCGGATGTTTCCGGGGTCCGGAGCCTTAGGCTAAGCTTGGGCCGGGGATGGGGTACCCCCGACCTGGAAAACCCCTAGCTGACATTTGATAGCTACATGGCGAAGTCAGGGAAAAGAGGGGTAGGGAAGTTTGCCATTGGCTTGACTGCGGCAGAAGCGGAGGCGAGATCACCTTGCTAGTGGCATGGCTGGTGAGGCTTCATTCCGCTATTGTATGGTTAAAAGGATTTCTGTTGGAATTAATTGTTGATCTGTTTAAAGGTTAATAAAGCTGCAACCAGATGGTTCCCAATGAATGGTTTCTATGTACCGTAGTTTGTGGTGGGGGGAGGGAGGGGGGAGATTGGAGAGGGTGAGCATCGGGTCCGACCTACCTCGGTTAGAACAACTCACATACACAATGTAAAATGTCCCTGGATACTCGTTCTCTAAGATAAACACTATGGGGTATGTTTACTAAACTGCGGTAATGTCACCAGTGTTTTTTTTTTGAATAGTTTATTTATAATCCACCGAAAACAATACAACTCAGTATAGAACAGTAAACAGGGAACCCGAGGGGTTTGAGGTGTACTCTGATCCTCTCTGCCCCCGGGGACCTGCATAGAAGAAATATAAGGCGGCTTTTAACATAGTATATCCCCCCCCCATCCCCCACCCTCTCACCCACCCCTTCTTCTCCCACCCACCCTCCCCCATGCCCGCCCACTCTCCCTCCCCATCCAACCCCCCCCACCCCCACCCCCCTGAGAGAGCTAGTGGTACCGCACGTCCCCCGGGGGGATGCGCCTTGAACTCTCCGCAGAATGTCTTAGTTCCCACACTGCAAAATCTCATTCCGACTATGGGGTCCCAATTGTAGGATATAGGGCTCCCAGATCGCCATGAAGGCCGGCCACCGTTTGACACTGCCTCGCGCCCAACGGTGCTCCATCTGCATCAATTGATGGAAATTGTTCCTCCACTCCCCAAACGCGGGGGCCGGGATTCCCGCCAGAGCCGAAGTATCGGCGCCTTTCCCACCAAACAAGCCTTGCGAACCAGAAGCCGCTCCCCCCTCTTCCCTGGGCATGGGGGAGGTATGCAGTCCAACACCACAAGGGAGCCCGACCATCGGAGGCGCCGTTGCAGGAGCCTCCCTATGAAGGAAGAGATTTTACTCCAATAAGGCTGCAAGGATGGACAACCCCACCACATATGGAGGAGGGTCGCCAGGGGCTCCGAGCAACGGGGGCAACTGCCGTCGGTAGTGAGTCGGCTCCTCAGCGCTCGCTTCGGGGAGAAATGAGCTCTAGTAAGGCACTTAAACTGCACCTCCCTCCAGCGCATTCCCCTGGCTAGGGTAACTATACGGGAAAGCGCCATCACCAAAGTGCCAGGCGGCACTACGCAGCCCAGTTCCTCCTCCCAGGCCAGTTCAACCTGCCTATAATTCGGGCCAGGAGTGAGGGCGGCCACTCGGGTTTTAAAAACGGAAATTGATACGGGGAGGTCGCCACCAAGCCCAAGGAACTCCAGGATCCGCTGGGCTCGGTCCGCCCTCAGTGCCGCTCGCGGCAAGGAGGCTATGTAGTGTGCCGCTTGAATATAAGCATAAGCGTGTCGAGGGGGAAGATCCCACTCGCGACTCAACATCCGAAATGACTTGCAGGCTCCAGAAGGGTCCACCAAATGTCCCAGGAGCCGGAGTCCCCGGCTGTCCCAGTCTCGAAAAGGGAGCGACTCCGAGCCTGAGGGAAAGGAGAGGTTTCCGCGCAGGGGCAACCAACTAGAGGTCTGCCAGGGTTCACCCCATCGATCATTTAGGTATTGCCAAGTTCGTTTCGCCGCAGTCAACCACACACTCCGTTGTAGATATTGGGGGAGAACCGAGTTGGCGGTGTGTAGAGCCCCCAATAAAGTGAGCGGGGCAACGAAGCATTCCTCGAGGTGCCGGGGCGTGTAATAGGCGGTGGCGCCAAACCAATCTGCCAAATGTCGTGCTTGGCAGGCCAAGGCATAAGCTCGTAGATCTGGGAACCCCATCCCCCCCGCACGCCACCCGCCCAGCAATCGGGCCCATGGGATACGTGCTCTGCCTCCCTTCCAGAAAAAGGAATGAAAGCAGGCCTCGATACGGCGCAAATCTTTGCGCAAAAGCCATACCGGTATGGTCTGAAACCAGTAAAGGAGGCGGGGAAGGACCACCATCTGGGCCGCCGCTATTTTCCCGGAGAGGGACAACGGGAGTGCTCCCCACGCTCGCAGCTGCGTCTGCAGTCGCCGCAGAATCCGATCGAGATTCCGACTGTACAACCTAGTGGGGTGGTCGGGCAATACAATCCCCAGATACAGAAACTCGCCGGACGCCCATTCAAGCGGGAACTCACCGGTCCAGTCGCCCCGAAGGGTGCCCAGCACATCAAGGGCCTCTGATTTCTCCTTATTAATGCGTAAACCCGCCACTCTGCCAAACCGGTCGAATTCCGACATCAAACCGCGCAGGGAACGCTCCGGGGATAGTAGATGAACCAGTAAATCATCGGCAAAGGCCGAGAGCTTGAACTCCTGTGGTCCGATGCGGACTCCGGAAATCTCTCTGGAGGTCTCGATAGTCCGGATAAAAGGATCAAGGGAAAGGACAAAAAGCAAGGGCGAGAGAGGGCATCCCTGGCGCGTCCCTCGACCGAGGTCAAAGGCCTTGGAGACGACGCCATTGCAAACCACCCCCGCTGTCGGTCGGGCATAGAGACTTCTCACCATCTGGCAGAACTGCGGACCGAGTCCATACTTAGGCAGAAGCGCCCAGAGATAGTCCCAGTTCACTCGGTCAAAGGCCTTTTCAGCATCAAAGCTGATCAACAGAGAGGGGAGATGGTGATGGTGCACCCATTCCAGAGAGGCCAAAATTTTCCGCAGGTTTCGCACCGCATGACGCCCCTTAACAAAGCCCACCTGTGAGTCGTGTATCAGGTGTTCCAGCACCTCCGCCAGGCGGTTGGCCAAGATCTTGGCTAAAATTTTTAAGTCAAAATTAAGCAACGAGATAGGCCGGTATGAGCTTGCCGTTAGGGGGTCCTTGCCCGGCTTAGGGATCAACACAATATGTGCATGATTATTTCCCCAGTGGAAGTGCCCTTGCGTGATGCGACAATCATAGACCGCCAACAATGTTGGGGCCACCGTGTCGCCCAGGAGCTTATAAAACTCGGCGCCGAGCCCGTCCGGACCGGGCGACTTGCAACAACTGGCAGCGTTGATGACCGCCTGGACCTCCTGAACGGTCAGCGGCTGTTCCAAGGACTCACGTTGAGCCAGAGTCAGCTGGGGGAGATCAATGCCCCCCAAATAGTCACGAAGGTCGTCTGACGGCACACTCTCTGGCTCATATAGAGAACGAAAGAAGGTCTGGAAAAGTTGTACAATTTCGTCACTGCCGCGGCGGAGCCGACCTGCATCGTCTCGCAGGGCCGCCACCAGTCGGGAGCCACGCTGACCTCGCAAACAGCGGGCAAGCAACCGCCCCGTTTTATCTCCATGGCAGTACATCTGAAAGCGATAATAAAGGTGGGATTTCTTAGCCCGTTGGTGCAGTAGCTCGTTTAACGCCACCTGAGCTTCCCATAGCCGTTTTTTAGTCGTTGCGAGTGGGGCGCGAGCACAACGCCGACGCAGACTCACCACCTGTCTCTCCAATCGTACGATGCGGTCGGTGAGCTGACGGCGCTTGCGGGCCGCAAAGCCAATGATATCGCCGCGCAGAACTACTTTCGCCGTCTCCCAAACCAGCTCTGGGTCGTCCTCGTGACAACGATGGTTCTCTAGAAATTCATGCCAACGCTGGCGGAGGAAGCCGTGGAACTGAGCATCATGATACAGATCTAGCGGGAAGCGCCAGAGCCGGGACCCGGAGGGGGAGGCTCCCCCCCAATGTAATTCCATCCAGACCCAGGCATGATCGGAGATCTCCACTGGGCCAATCTGAGTCTCCCCCACCTTGACCATGGCGTCCCCCGAGAGCAAGATGTAATCAAGACGAGCACTTGAACCATGCGCCCGGGATTGGTGAGTATAGTCCCTTTCCGTGGGGTGGAGGAGTCTCCATGGATCCACCAGATCCAACCGTCTCCGGAATCTTTGCAGCATACGGGTCGTGGGGATTCTCTCTCGGTTCCCCCCCTCCGTCGAAGTATCCAGCTCGACATCTAAGATGCCGTTAAAATCGCCCCCTAGAAGCAAAGGACTGTCGGGAAGCTGTTCAATCTGGGAGGCCAAATCACCGAAAAAAGTGGGGGCAAACGTGGTGGGCCCATAAACGTTACCTATCGTGATTAATTTCCCGTCCAGGTGGCCATGCAATAACAAGTATCTGCCCGCCTTGTCCGCCTTGAGGGAGGCCAGAGAAAAACGCACTCTCTTGTGGAACAAAACCGCCACGCCCCCCTTCCGCCCCTGTGCCGGAGAACCCCAGACTTGGCCCACCCATGAGCGGCACAATTTGTTATGTTCTTCAGCTGTCTGGTGGGTCTCCTGAAGGAGGGCAATGTCACACTTCTGGCGGGCCAAAGCCTGCAGCACCTTATAGCGCTTGATCGGGTTCCCCAGCCCGCACACATTCCATGTGACCACCTTTAAGGGCATGAGGCAGTGTCAAGAATCCAACAAAAGGCCAAGCTCACATGTAGTAGGGGAGCCCCCCCAGCCTGGGACTCCCCTCTCTCCAAAATGGCGCGGATGCAGCACCACAATGTCACCCATGGTCCGGTTACCCCCTGCCCTCTCATCCTTCCCCCTCCCGCCACCCCCCCTTCTACACCCTCTCCTATCCCTCCCCCCCTCCCCACCTGTCTCCTCTCCCCCTTCCTTCCAATCCCAACGAGTCCGCCCATCCGGTCGGACAACTCCCACTAGCATTCGGGTTACCCCCTTCCCCCTAGAATCCCCCCCAACCACGCCACCACTAACATCCTGCCCCCCCCCTGAACATCCCTCTTTCCGCCGCTCAGCCCAACTCAATTCTCTGGGGCCCACAAAAGGAATGCCACCATTGCAAGTAATCAAGGACATGGGAATAATACAAAGTAGTCACAATAGCTACGCTCTTTTAAAACAAAGTAACTTAACAGAGACTTCATATTGTGATAGTATTGCCTTAAGCTGATACAGCTAAGGGAAGCAGATAATTAGAAAATGTTACAGTAACATCTCCCACGCCGCAGGAGAGAAGATAGTCCCAGGGAACAGAGCCTAAAAGAAGAGGGAGGCTAAGGCCCCAGTGAATTAACAGAGGGAAAGAAGGATACATGAAGGGTGTATAATTAAAGAGGAAGTGTATGGCTGCCACAGCGGGGAGAAGAAAATAAACTAAAATAAAAAAATAAAAAAAAACCAGAAGGGATTAAAGGGAAATAAAAATTACAGATAAGGGGGGGGGGTGGGGGGTTAAAAACTAAAATAGAAAGGTAAACCGGGTCCCAAAAGCAGAGAACAAGTGTCCAGCAAGACAGCAAATCCGCCCGCACAGGGCAAGCCCCGGTAATCCAAAGGCCACGCCAGAGAAAAGTGAAACCTCAGTCCAAGCCACACAGAGGTCCTCAGGAGGGGCTTGAGCTGGTTATGTTCAGAGAGTCCAAGAACGCAGAGGCCTCCGCCGGCGTTGCTAGGTATTTCGGGCGGCCCTGGTGTTCCACCCGCAGACGGGCCGGGTATAGCAGGGAGAAACGGAGTCCTCGTGAGAAAAGCTGGGCGCAGATCGAGGAGAAGGCGCGCCGCTGTTGGCTAACCAGGACCGAATAGTCCTGGAAAACCAGAATGCGCTCAGCAGGCGGCTGGTCCAGGGTTCGTCGGTTGCGGGCAAGGCGCAGGACCTCCTCTTTCTGCCGATAGTCTTGAAACCGGGCAATCACCGCCCGCGGCCGCTGTGCCTGCTCCCGGCGAGGTCCCAGGCGGTGCACGCGGTCCAGCTTCACCTGGCCGCTATCAGCAGCGCCGAGGAGTTGTGTCAGCCAGGACTGCAAATGATGAAGAAGGGCTCCGTCGCTCACAGACTCCGGGATTCCCACAAAACGGAGGTTTTTGCGGCGTCCCCTGTTCTCCAGGTCATCCAGCTTCTCATTTTGCTGCTTCACAACGGTTTCGAGGGCAGCCACTTTGGCCTCAAGAGACTGCTGGGAATCCTCGACGGCGGCGATGCGCTCCTCCGCTCTCTCCACCCGTCCAGTAAACTCTGAAAAATGCTGGTTAAGAGTCTGGAGGCTCCCGGCGAGACCCTGGAGGCGAGTTTCCAACGCGCTCACCACAGCTGCGCTCACCTCGGTCACCAGGTCAGTAGTATCCCCTGATCGCGGGCTAGCCGGGTTCCCTTCGGCCATTTTAGCCTCCCCTGCACGAGGCTTCTCCCGCCGGACCGACTTCGCTGCCATCGGGTTGTATCGTGTGTGCCTTGGTTGCTGTAGTCTTACACCAATAATTTAAAGCTCCCGGCCACGGAGTCCAACTGTTCAGCAAATTTAGAGGGGATCGGGAGCGTGGTTGCAGATTTTTAGCAGATATAAGGGGTAATTACCCGGAGCCGATCAGACCACGTCTGGTCAGCTCATTGCCAGACCGGAAGTCAATGTCACCAGTGTTAAGTGCAGCATTAAGGTACCTGAAGCCATAAAAGGCAATGGGCAGGTAGGGGGCATTCCGTCGAAAAGGGAGCAATGGGCGTCATGGCTGTTTGGCATATAAAAAAGAATAAAAGGGAATCAAACCTATGACCTTTGGTGTGGGAGGTATCAGTACTCACAGGTAGGCTACACCTCCACAGCTCTTTGAGCTACTATCTGCTGGATACAGAAGGATGATGTTTTGGGACAGCAGCTTAGATGGGCTTCCCCATGGCTGATGTTTAGTCCTATATTAATCTGAGAACTATTCTTCCTCTCAGATTCTGTTTCTGTTATGTGCTCCAGTATTTTCTACCATATGCATGTTGATGTTAGGATGGAGTGATCGTTTCTTATCTCTGGATATAGAAAGAGTGCAGGTCACCACACGACATGCCTGCTGTGGTTACAAGGATAAGGTTAACCCACCAGTACCCATGATGCAATGCACATGCAGATTAGCAGTCTATAGCAGGTCACCAGATGGGGTATGCCTCTCGGCTGTAACTGTACCAGAGGGCGGAGAGAAGGCGGAGAGAGAGGGTCAATGGGCGGGGAGAGGCCCCTGCTGCACTAACGCTGACACATTAATGCAGGAACAGTACCACGAGTGAAAACCTGTCGGTAAATGCACATTTGTAGGAGAGAGACACCATTTCCTATCAGCAATGTATGTCACAGGCAGGGAGCCCAAAAACAGTGATAGTAGTAGTACTACATGTGCAGTAACAGCATAGTGCCCAAGTATGAAAGGGCACTATGGTGATGCTACAAAGGGGATTGCAGGTGGGGTACAGGGCAGACCAGGCAGCCACCTAGGTGGCACAGAGGAACACAGAAAATGGAAAAACAGCAAGACAGCTGCTGACCAAGGTCAAACTTGCCCAGTAGTCTGTGCTCCACAGTGTCTCACCCAGGGGAGATGTACCCTGCAGGTACCCCAAAAGTCACACAGGAAACACAATGCCTGTAATGGGGCAAGCAGTGCACATCTGGGAACCACTCTAATAGGGGTCCACATACTCACCCCAGGATACATTCCAAACTGTCCGAACACCCATCTATATGAACACCTGTCACACCAGCCCCTGGGAAGGACAGTGCAGGGAGGAGCCACGTGTTGCCTGACACATGTATACACCCAGCAGTCCAAAGTAACCGCCTTGATTACAGGAGAAGGCGGTATATAAATCCTTTTAAATAAATAAAATAAATAAACTGTACCTGCATTGAATACCCTAGCCTGTCCACAGTCTGCTGGCAGAACACAATCTATCTACCAGGCCCACCCTAACCAATAGTTGCTAGATCACCGACCTACCACCCCCAACCATCTCCCCCCCATGTGGAAGGGCCATAATAGTGGCAGGCAGTGATGGGGGGATGTGTGGATGTCCATGTATGCCCCCCCATCCCAGACCCCACACCCTAGGCACCCACCTACATACACAGTGGATGGCCTGGGACTGCGCACAACTAGCACCAACAGCATATGGGCTCATTAGCATGGTGGGGTAGGGGGCATTGGTGGTGGAGGGGGCTGTGACACCTGCCCACAGTGGACCAAAGCCGTGCCTTGCACCAGTGCATGGTGTGCAGTGCAGCAAAGGTCTGTCGGATGAACTACAAAGGTAGCCCCAGGGACTACTATGCTTCTGTGGCAACAGTGTTGTGCAATACACACAGATATTATGTCTTGGAACAAAAGGTCAGAGGTTCAGGTCCCAGCTGTGGCTCATGCAGACCATGTCCTTACATTTTACCCTGTGTTGCAGATACAATATCATCATGTGCACTCCTCAAAGCATCGGCCAACAGGAGCACAAACACCCACACCCACAGGCTCCACTATCCAAAGCCCCATGGATTGTCAGGTTGTTGGGCCCAACATGGAGCAGCAGTTTCCAGGAAAGCAGCACTACCAGCACCTGCATACCTTAACAATACCTGCACTGTGCCCAGGACCAGTGTGAGGAGCTGGGCTGCCAACCACCCCTATCTTTGCACAATTCCAACATGGGAGAGGAGTGTGTGTATGTCTATCCATTGTTTTGTGGCTGCCTACTCCTCACTGGGCCCACAATACTTACACTGATTCCAGCATTAGCCTGTCAATGTGCATAATGAGGGGAAAGGTATTGTGGGTATGGCGTGGACAGGGCAGACTGGGCATCTGCACACGGTGTGGGGCAATGGCTGGGAGACTGTAGTGCCCGACCACCACCTGCATGGACAGGGTGGCCACAGCATGTTATGCTGGGAGGTCACTCTCACTCTGACTGAGCAGTGACCATGGCACGTCTAGGTTCCCACATAGTGCTATACTGTGCTTCACTCACGTGATATCTGTGTGGTCTGTGCTCTGGGGCCCAATCACTGAGATATCTGCTTGGTGTCTGTGGGTACATCGCATGTCTGGGTGCACAGATGTCTCCTGGGAAAATACACTGTGGCCTGACTAGCGGATTGTCTGCATGTCACATGTGTATATCTGGAATGCCTTGCAGGGTGTGGACTGAGTATGCCCTCTGCTGGTGGATGTCAGTTTGTGGTGTGGGGCAGCTGAACCATTCCAAGCCAGTGCCCTTGTGACAAGTACAGATCTACATTAACAGCCCTGGTTGCTGGTCCCACAGCCCCTCATCATGTGCCTCCTTTGCAATGATGTGGAGTGTGAATCTGTTGGAGGCCAGATCCTGTCCACCACCCGGGCCAAGTAAGGGTGGTCTGGTAGGTGGTGCTACATAAACTGCATGTGGAGCCAGACTCCCCCTGCCCTTGTAACAAGCAACCATAGCAATCACACTGGATAGGCACCAGTCTGGGTGCATCATGGTCTATAAGGGCCAGATATGACTGTGGAATGCAGGTGGACCCAAGAATATCCTACGCATGTCTGCAAGGAACACTTGACACACAGCAATACTGATCCAACCCAGGTACTGCGGACCTGGTGCTGGGTGCACCACCTCACCCTCAGGGTGAGCGCAGAACCCACACACTGGCATGGTCTGTAGCTACTCTGTGCCAGTAACACACATGGTTAGTACCCCCTACCATGGTGTGGTGCTGTAGAGGTGCATACCCCATCTGGTGACCTGCTGTAGACTGCTAATCTGCATGTGCATTGCATCATGGGTACTGGTGGGTTAACCCTATCCTGGTAACCACAGCAGACATGCCGTGCAGTGACCTGCAGTCTTTCTATATCCGGAGATAAGAAACGATCACTCCATCCTAACATCAACATGCATATGGTAGAAAATACTGGAGCACAAAACAGAAACAGAATCTTGAGAGGAAGAATAGGTCTCAGATTAATATAGGACTGCACATCAGCCATGGGAAAGCCCCTCAAAGCTGCTGTCCCAACACATCATCCTTCTGTATCCAGCCATTGCATATCAGAAAGCTGTGAAGGTGTAGCCTACTGGTTAGCACTGATACTTCCTAAGCCAAGGGTCATGGGTTTGATTCCCTTTCATTCTTTTTTTTGTTTTGGGTTTTTTTGTTCTTTTTTTATGCCAAACAGTCATGATGCCCATTGACCCCTTCTCTCCACCCTCTTTCCACCCTCTGCGGGACTTAAACTGCCACCGGCGACGTTAACGTGCACTAACGTTGCATCAGGTGACGTTAACGTGTGTTAACATCACTTAACGCACGATAACGTAGCTGCTGCTACGTTATCACCGTTTAGTAAACATACCCCTATGAGCGGACCTGTTTAACCTAATCAATAGGTTAAAAATCTGCTCTTAATCCAATCTGGGAAGATATAACAGGCTTCAAGTCAATCCATCAGCAGAGAAGGGCATTGAAGCATATTTAAAAAGCACCTCTAAAGAAGCATATATGCACTGCTAAAAGAAACAAAAAATAAATAATGAAACAATTAGATACACTAAGGTGTTACATAGAATAATAAATAAATACAATAAAATATTATGTAAAAAGAAACAACCATCTGCTGTGATATGAAGATTAAAAAAACATAAAAGAGACAGCCAAAGGATATCCCAATACATAAATCCATAAAGACCTATTGAATAGCAAATAAATAGTGAGTTAAATGAATAAGCACATACTGCTACTACTAGTATTTAGCATTTTTAGAGCACCACACATGCAGCACTGCACAGCTAACCTACAAGAGGTAGTCAACATACAAGAGAGAGTCCCTGCCCATCAGAGTCATGCTCATCGGAGCTTACAATTTAGTTAGAATAGTACATTAGTTAAGGTACGGTGTGGTACAGTTTGGTCTGTACTTTGGTCATAAACGTTGACGGGGGTTGGGGTGGTATGAGGAAGGAGTTAGGATCTAAATGCAACGGTGAAGAGGTGAGTCTTTAATCTGGATTTGAAGAGGGCCAGGGAGGGTGCCTGGCGCGCAGACGTGGGTAGGCTGTTCCAGGCGTAAGGTGCAGCAAGGTGAAAGGAGCACAGTCGGGAGTTCACGGTGTGGGTGAAAGGCATTGAAAGAAGTAATTTGTTAGTGGAGCGCAAATATCGAGAGGGGACGTAGGGAGAGATAAGAGATAAGAGGTATTGAGGGGCCATAGAGTGAATGCACTTATAGGTCAGCAGGAGAAGCCTGAACTGGATGTGGAACTGGACAGGGAGCCAGTGAAGCGACTTGAGAGGAGGAGTAATATGGGCATGGCGAGGCTAGCAGAAGATTAGACAAGCAGCGTGATTTTGTATAGATTGAAGAAGAAGGAGGTGGCTCACGGGAAGACCAGCGAGGAGTAGGTTGCAGTAATCAAATTGAATCACCATAAAACAGAGGAGTCTAGATATTAGAAGCTAAGTACACAGCTCAATTATATCGTAAGGCTGATACAGTGCTGTTTGGGTAGCTTGACAATTAAACTGGCTCCCCTGCTGAGAAGATTATGAAGGTCGCTGATGCTATAAGGCAGGGGAACCAGTTTAATTGTCAAGTTCTCATATAGTTAACAGTGAACGACTTATAATTACAGGACTGATAGTAGAGAAAGAAGCGGCAGATCTTAGCTACAAGCTGGATATGAGTGGAGAAGGAGAGAGAGGTGTCAAAGATAACCCCTAGATTGCGGGCCGAGGGAACAGGAAGTATAGTAGATCTATCCACATGGATTGAGAGAGGGGGAAGTGGGGGGGGGGGGGAGGAATTAGGTGGGAAGACAATTTCAATTGTCGATGCGACATCCAGGCAGCGATGTCTGAAAGACAGGCAGAGATCTTGGACTGGGTTGACAGAGAAATATTTGGTATGGAGAGGTAGATTTGTGAGTCATCGGCGTAGAGATGGTACTGAAAGCCATGGGAGGAGATAAGCGCGCCAAGGCCTTGGGTATGGAGAGAGAAGAGGAGGGGCCCCAAGACGGATCCCTGGGGTACACCTATATGGAGCGGGGTAGGGGAGGAGGAGGAGCCACCAGAGCATACGCTGAATGAGTGATGGGATAGGTAGGAGGAGGAGAAACAGGATAGTATGGAGTCCTTGAAGCCAAGCGAGGAGAGGGTGATGAGGAGAATGTCGTGATCAATGGTGTCAAAGGTAGCAGAAAGGTCAAGAAGGATGAGGATAGAATAGAGACCCTTGGATTTAGCCAGGAATAGTTCGTTTGTGACTTTTGTGAGTGCCGTTTCAGTGGAGAGTAGGGGACGGAAGCCAGATTGAAGTGGGTCGAGGAGGGCCTGGGAGGTGAGGAAGTCGAGGCAGCGACGGTGGACTGCTCATTCTAGTAGTTTGGATATGAAGGGAAGGAGGGAGATGGGTCGATAGTTAGAAGGGCATGTGGGATCAAGTGAGGGTTTCTTGAGGAGGGGTGTGACAACAGCATGTTTGAAGTCAACGGGGATAGTTGCAGTGGAGAGTGAGAGGTTGAGGATATGGGTGATGGAGGGGGCAATGGTGAGGGGGATGGAACATAGGAGATGGGTGGGGATAGGGTCTGATGAACAGGTGGTGGGTTTGGAGGAGGACAGAAGGAGTGCAGTTTCTTCCCCAGAGATCAGTGGGAAGGAGGAGAGGGTGGCAGAGGGAGTATGGCTGGGGAAGGAGAATTGGGGAGGAGGGGAGGTAGATGGGGGGTAGGAAATTGGAGGGTAATCTTGTGGATTTTGTCGTGGAAGTAGTCAGCTAGGGTTTGGGCAGAAAGGGAGGGTGGGATCGGGGGCGGGGAACCTTGAGGAGAGAATTGAGGGTATTAAAGAGACCGTGAAGATCAGAGGCAAGGGAGTTGGTTAGACAGATGTAGTAATCTTGTTTGGCAAGTGCTAATGCTGACTGGAAGGAGCCAAGCATGAATTTGAAGTGTAGAAGGTCTGCCAGGGCACGGGATTTGGACCAAGCTCATTCGGCAGAACGGGCACAGATGCGTAGGTGACGGATTGTGGGTGAAAGCCAGGGTTGGAGGGTAGATCGTTTGACAGGACGTGGTGTGGGAGGGCAAGAGTGTCAAGGGCTGAGGATAATGTAGCATTGTATGAAGATAATGCCTCGTCGACAGACTTCGCCCCCACCGTCCCCTCTGCTGTCACACGCTTGGGCTAATTTCTACCCTGTTTACCTCCCCGGAACTCATTAAACTATTATCTACTCGTAAGACCACCTGCCCTTTGGACCCCATTCCCTCCTCCTGGTTCTCTGAGCATTCCACCACCTTATTTCAACCTCTCCTTACTATCATTAACTCCAGTCTGTCTTGCAGTACTTTCCCTCACCCCTGGAAACACGCTTTAGTTGGCCCCCTCCTAAAACACCCTTCCTTGGACTCTTCTGTACCTGCAAATTACCATCCGGTGTCCAATCTTCCTTTTGCTTCCAAACTCCTGGAAAAGGCTGTTTTCTCACAACTTTCACATCACTTGGACTCTACACATTTTCTGCACCCTCGGCAATCCGGATTTCGACCCGGACATAGCGTTGAAACTACTATCACAGCAGTTCTGAACGAAATCCACACTTCTCACGATCGTGGTGACATCACGGTGACATCCCTTGATCTCTCAGATGCTTTCGACTTGGTGGATCACTCTCTTCTTCTTTCTCAGCTTCGAGATGCGGGCATTCGCGGGGCTGTTTATCACTGGTTTCACTCTTTCTTATCCTCCCGGTCATTTGCAGTTACCTCCGCTTTCTCCACCACGGATCATTTCCCGCTCTCATGTGGTGTTCCACAAGGTTCAAGCCTGGCTCCTTTACTGTTTAATGTCTTTCTGGCTCCCTTAGCTTTACTTGTCCAAGAACTAGGGATCTCAGATTACTATTATGCTGATGATATTTTTCTTCTGTATCATACATCCTCTTCTCACCCTGATATTACTCCTCTGGAAACTTGTTTGTCTGTGGTTTCTTCATGGCTCTCATCAAACTGCTTAGTTCTCAATGTTTCCAAAACTGCAGCTATCTGGTTCTCCCACAGTTCCACTACTCTGTTACTCACTCCCTCCTTCTCAGGCACCCCTATCTCCCTGGTCTCTAAACTCCGTTATCTCGGTGTCATTCTTGACAACAATCTCACTTTCAACGACCACATTTCCCAGGTTTCTTGGCGCTCCTTTTTCTGCCTTAGGCAAATTCGTGCCATTAGGCCGTTTCTATCTGCTCAAGCCCTCACTACCCTCCTCCTCTCTTTGGTCATAACCAGATTGGACTTCTGTAACTCCATCTATGCTGGCATTCCTCAATATCAACAACACCGGTTACAATTATTACAAAACACAGCTGCCCGAATGATTTTGCATGCCTCCCCACGGGATCACATTGCCCCAATTTTGCAGCATCTTCATTGGTTGCCTCTGAAATTCCGGATCCCTTTCAAGATTCTCACCTTAGTACATCGGGCTATTTATCTCCACAGACCTCAATATCTATCCGATTTGTTGGTTTTTCACAGCCCCACTCGCAGCCTCCGATCCGTTCACGTCAATCACCTGCACCTCCCAGCCCCCTCTCAAGCTCACCTACAGTCCACTCGGAAATCAGCATTTTTCTACCTAGGCCCCTCCCTATGGAATTCCCTTCCTACTGCCCTCCGATTAGAAGAATCCTACCCCAAATTCTGCTCTCTTCTCAAATCCCATTTCTTTTCTTCTGCCTTTAGCGTTTCCCTGTGAATCCTCATGACCTCTCTATCCCTCTTTGTTTATGCTACTCTTACTCTCCATCTTTTTCTTTCCTTTATATTATTGTAATTTCTTTTCCTTTCTGATTTAGTTAATTTTATATTGTAAACCGCCACGATGTAATGGGGGGCGGTATATCAAGTGTGAAATAAACAATAAACAATAAAATGGCGGAAAAAGATGGAGAGATGGTGGAAGAGAGCGATACTGGAGTCTAAAAAATGTAATTAAAAGCATTCATAGTAAGCACTTACAGCCAGCCATAAATAGTAAAAGGTCATCCATGTGTGAACACCTTGCAAAATTAAGCACATGAAAAATCACAATAAATAAACCAGTAATACAAACCAAATTAAGGAGCTAATTAAAAACAAATTAAAAAAATCAAAGGGTGTTTACCGTGGACCATACCCTTATTTATATTTGTGATGGTTTTAGCTTACAGAAACACTATTGATTATCCAGAGCCTTTCGATTCTAACGCTCTTTCTATGGTGTTAGATATCAGGTATATTTGCTTTTCAGTCTGTCTCCCATCCCTTTCGCATGACAACTGCATACCTCTTTCAGCAACATTAAGTAAGAATATGGCAGGTTGTTCACGTTTATCGAGCATCCTCTATGTGATAACAGTAGAGGGGCAATTTTTCCTCAACATAGTTTTTATGTCCTCCTAATCCCTCACAAATGTTTTTCTGTGTCACATGCTTCAATATATGATTTGATATCATATATATCATTTTATATATATATATAAAATGATATATATATATATATATATATCATATATCATTTTTTCATCATATATTTATATATATCATATATCATTTTTCCTCAACATAGTTTTTATGTCCTCCTAATCCCTCACAAATGTTTTTCTGTGTCACATGCTTCAATATATCATTTGATATCATGCTTCAATATATGATATGATATCATTTATTGTGCAATTCAACAATGTTATAGGAATTTTACTTCATGTATATAGCATATTTCATGTAAATAGTTCTTGTATATAGTTCAGCCCCTGTTATCCAAGTTTATATTCCTGTTCGATGTAAAACCAAACAGAATGTGTGTATTGGTCACTTTGTTATACTGTAAACCGCGCTGATACCGAATAGTGCGGTATATAAGCAACTGTAATAAATAAATAAATAAATAAATGATTGTTCTTTTCTTTTTATATAACTATTTTGTTTCACTATTGGTTTCATGTATCAGCTTTATAACTACAGCAATACCACTGAGATGAAGTTGTCATATTTTGCTCTCAGTCTCATGGTTTTTACTACTAGGTAAGACTGTGTTTTTATTCACTCTTAAATGCTTTGTATTTATATATATTTTATTTATTCGTTGTACATTTGTTGTTTTGTTTTTATTTTGAGTCTTGCACCCTCTGAAGAAGGCCTACATGACCGAAACACATTAGGGTTTCAATAAAGCCATTGACTGCTAATCATCACACCCCTCCTGTTGTGTTTTTGACATCTCTGCTCTACACTATTTCTCCTTTTCCAGAGGCAAATGATTATGTTTAGATCATGCAGTTGAGCCTGCAAGCAGCACCCCCACCACTGTCCACCGTTCTTGCTTCTCCCTCTGAACATTGTGTGCACAGTGGCCCTGGCCCTGACCCTCTCCTAAGGTTACCAGGTTTCTGATGAGAGAAATGGGGACACTTGCTGCTCCTTGTATCAACTGTGAAGGACTATTTCATATGCAAGTTGGGGAGGGGGTGTTTATCAAAAAGTGTAATAATTTTCTATACTCTCAACATTCAATTTCCACAAATTTAAAAGCATAGCGCTGATACACAAAGGCATTTTCACAGGTTTGCAGACTTGCAAACTTTGTAAATGCTGCTCTGTGGGATATTCTGCATGTTCTGCTGCTGCATACCCCAGTGCTAACCGGTTAGCATTGGGGTGTGCCAGGGCCGCTCTAGGATGGCGCCCATCGCTAACTGAGCAGCAGTGATATTGATCAACCTCTCGGTTAGCGATACACGGCGAAAGTCAGGTGCAGGAAACCCTGGCCTAACATTCACCATGGAAGCTAAGTGGGCAGTGGATGAATATCGCCACTGCTTGGTTAGCTTCGTGGCAATTCAGGCAGCCCAGACATTCAATGTCGGAGCATGGATATAGCCCCAGCACTGAATATCTAAATTTTAGGTTCAGCGCTGTTGGCTAACTGCTTTAGCAGTGCTGAATATCGGGGCCGTATTTTTTAAGTTTTATCACAAAAATATTTATGACCCAATACAAAATACTAAGGCATTTTATAGATTTAACACATCCCAACACCCTGGTTGACTGCCTCCCACCAATATGGTTCTCTTGCCAGTAGGCAGAGAAGGTGGTATCCATGAAGAGGGATCTAGATAAGCTGGAAGAATGGTCTAGAATTTGGCAGCTGAGATTTAATGTTAAAACATGCAAGGTCAAGCATTTGGGCTGAAAAAATCCAAAGGAGTGGTACAGTGTAGGGGGTGAGGTACTTCTGTCCACATAAGAAGTGCGGTACCTGGGCATAATTGTGTCTGACAATCTTAAAGTAGCTAAACAGGAAGAAAAGGTGACAAAGAAAGCTAGAAGGATGCTTGGGTGCATAGGGAGAGGAATAGCCAGCAGAAAATAGGAGCTGATAGTGCCTCTGTATAAGGGGTATGTTTACTAAACCGTCTTAATGTTACCGGTGTTAGTTGCAGACTTACTGTTACGAATGCCATATAAGGTAGTGGGCGTTCCGGTCTTAAGGTAGCATTTCGGATTATCGCACGATAAAGTCCTTTATCGCGCGATAGAGGAGCCGTGGCACATTAACGCGCGTTAGCCTAAATTAGGTGCATTGACCTGCAAGCACAGCAACAGAGGTGTAGCACAATGGTCAATACATTGACTGATGAAATAGGGGTCATAAGTTCAAATCTCCAGTGGGCTTAATGAGTAAGGCTGTCTGAGGCATTACCCTTTACTTTAAATCAGTGCTGTCTGAGGTATTTTCTTTTTTAATTTAAATTAGTGCTGCCAGCAAACACACCCTCATAGTGCCGTAACCTAAGGTGCCACATAAGGCGCCCTATAAGGCACTCCAGAGGGCACATTATAAAGTGCACTGTCCACCAAGGCACCTTATAATGTTCCCTATAGGGCGCCTTATAAGGCACCTTATAGGGCGCTTTATAGAGCGCCTTATGAGGCACCTTAAGGATACAGCACTGTGAGGGTGTTTTTGCTGGCAGCACTAATTTAAATTAAAAAAGGAAATGCCTCAGACAGCCCTATCAATTAACACCACTATGAGATCAAACCCATGACCTCTGCCTCCACAGTCAGTAAACTAACAAACCCCTGGCTGGCTACAGAAGGACTGCAGGTCACCACACAAACTGTCTGCTGTGGTTACCAGGATAGGGTTAACCCACCCGTACCCATGATGCACTGCAAATGCAGATCATCAGTCTACAGATGATCACAAGATGGGGTATGCACCCCCACAGCACCTCGGCCTGGTAGGGGGAACTGACCATGTGTGTTACTGGCAGAGAGTAGCTACAGACCGTCACATTGTGTGGGTACTGTGCTCACCCTGAGGGCGAGGTGGGGTGCCCAGCACCTGGTCCGCAGCACCTGACTTAGCTGAGATAGGCTTTGCTGCAGGTTGCCATCAGTGCTAGTGTGTGATAGGTAGTCCTTGCAGGCACACCTACAATACACCTGTGACCATCCATGTTTCCCAGTCAAGTCTAGCCCTTGTGGACTATGATGCACCCAGAATAGTGCATATCCTGTGTGGGTGCCATGGTCACTTGTTATAAGTGAAGAAAGGGGGGGGGGGTGTTTGGACCCATAGGCGAATTATGTAGCACCACCCAACCTGCCCTCTGGGCCTCAGGGTGGGGGACAGGATCTCCCACCAACAGATCCACACTCTACATCCCTGCAATAGTGGCAGTAGAGGGGGACCATCAACCCCAGTCCTGCTATCAATGCAGATCTGTACGCATCCATAAGGCAATGGCAGATAAACAGTAGGCCTGGAAATGCTCAGCTGCCCCCCACCACTAGCTGACATTCTCCAGTAGCAAGCCTCCAACCATTGAACCCAGGCCTGGAAATCCTCAGCTGCCCCCCACCACTATCTGACATTCTCCAGCAGCAAGCCTCCAGGCGCTGAACCCAGCAAGGTGTTCCAGCCATACACGTACTAGCTGCAGACAGTCTGCTAGCTAGTCCTTAGTGCATGTTCCTGGAGATGTGTGCACCCAAAATTGGGATGTGAGCACACCCACCAAGCAGATAAATCAGTGATTGGGCCCCAGAAAAGAGAACCCATAAATATCACTTAAGAGAAATACTATATAGCACTATGGGGGAGACTAGCCATGCCGTGGTCACTGCTCAGTCAGGGTGAGAGTGACCTCCCAGCAGGACATGCTGTGGCCACCCTGTCTATGCAGGTGGTGGCCGGGCACTACAATGTCCCAGCCATTGCCCTATGCCCTGTGCAGATGCATCCTGTCCGAGCCATACCCACAGTACCTCGCTCCTCATTATGCACATTGGCAGGCTAACACTGGAAACAGTGCAAGCAGTGTGGGCTGAGTAAGGTGTAGGCAGCCACAACACACTGGATAGACAGACACACACTCCCACACCTCTGCCAGCTTTGTGCAACTATAGAGACCGCCACACCAGTCCTCGGCACGGTGCGGGCATTGCCATGGAATGCAATACTGTTGGGGTCATTCCCCGGGGTGGTAAACACTGTCAGAAACCTTAACTGTAACACACTCCACAGATATCAGAAAGGTTGCTATGATGTAGCTCTATCAGCAAATTGTGATTAACTTAGGAATTGTTATCTGCCATTAATCATAGCAATCTTTTGATATATGTGTAACGTATCCCCAAGTTTAGGGCGGCATTGCTAAGGTATGCAAATGCTAGTATTGGGAGATGCTGCTGCGCGCAGGGCCCAACAGCCTGACTCTCCATGAGGCTTTGGATAGTGGAGCCTGTGGGTGTGGGTGTTTCTGCCCCTGTTGGCCGCTGCTCTAGGGCAGAGGTTCCCAACTCCAGTCCTGGTGGGCCTAACACTGTTCAGGTTTTCATGCTGTCCCTAAAGAATATGCATGAGATACATTTGCATACAATGGGGGCGGCACATACAAATGCAGCACAGGCATATTTATTAGGGACAGCATGAAACCTGAATGGTGTTTGGCCCTCCAGGACTGCAGCTGGGAAACTCTGCTCTAGGGATTGCACATGTTTATGGTGTCTGTGCTCTGTAGGGTAAAATATAGGCATTTCAGGTATGTTTATGTTATCTGCAATAAAGGTTCCGTCTTTATTACCATGGTTTAGTACTGGGTAAAATATGGGAACAGGGTTAGCAGGAGCCACAGCTGGGACTTGAACTTGTGGCCTTCTGCTCCTGAACACTCTGGCTGTGTGTACTGCACCAAACTGTTGCCACAGGGGCATATCATTCCCTGGGGATACCATGACAGTTCGTGAGACAGACCTTGTCTGTTGCAGTGCACGGCACCCACCTAAACGGGACTTGGCCGTGGTCTGCTGTGGGCAGATGCCACTGCCCCCTCCGCCACCAGCACCCCTCTGCCACCATGCTGACATGCCCTTATGGCAGTGGTGCTGGCGGTGCAAAGTCCCAGGCCATCCAGTGTGCCGGTAGGCAGCTGCCTATGGTGTGGGTTCTCGGGTAGGGGAGCCTACATGGACATGCGCGCTTCCCTCCCCGCACCGCCTGCCAATGTTATGTGCCCTTGGGGGTACCTGCTGGGTAATATCCCCTGTGACATTGTGGGACACACACTAGTGCCCATGTTGGACCCTCGTCGGTTGCTGTCTTGCTGCTTTACAGTTTCGGCATTCCTATGTGCCACCTAGGCATCTGCTTAGTCCGCACTGTGCCCCAGCTTGACCACAGCATGTGCCACCTGCAACCCCCTGTATCCCATTTGCAGCATCAGTATAGTTGCCCTTTCCTACGTGCCCACTCTGCTGTTGCTGCACATGTGCACGCCATAACAAACCTGCCAAATATAAACGACAAAACCCTGATCACTGCTATTTCTATGGGATCATTCACTTTGTAGAGGGACAGAGCATAGCCCCTTCCAAACATGATAACTTCCTTTTTACGCTTTGTCAGTAGTGTTGCTTTATGTTTGTCATTAGTAGCACTATTGGCCAGCTTGATTATGGGGATTTCAAATGTGGTTCTGGTCATTTCATATGTTTATTTGCCTTTTTGGCTCCTGCACATGTATCACTACTATCACTTTTCTGGGTTTCCCTGGCTTTGCTGTATATTGCTGACTGAAATGGTTTCTCTCTCCTGCAAATGTGCCTCTAGCGCGAGGTTTTCACTGGCGCTAATTTTCAGACCTTCATTTCACAGCATTAGTGTGCCTGGGGCCTTTCCCTGCCCACTCTCCGCCCATTGACCCTCATCTCCTCCCCTGGGGAGCCTTACTCTGCCCTCTGGGGAGCCTTGCTTCACCCTCTGCGCACCTTAATGCCGCCGCAGACATTATCACCCGATACATGACATTCTCGCACGGTAAAATGCCATTATCGCACGACAATGTCACGTATCGCGCGATAACGTCACCACTGCTACGTTAAGACGATTTAGTAAACATACCCCTAAGTGTAAACACAAGGATATGACTGTGTCTAGCTCCTGGTGTAAGTCTCAAGAGGTCATCTTATCCTTAATCCGGTCAAGCAAAAATGGAACTGAAATTCTCCTATAGACCTGCTGCTAAAGTGCAATAAAGTTTTGCAATTACTGTGTGTTAGATGAAAAAATTAATTCATGGTAACTGCAAAGCTTGTGTAGTAGTGGTTGGAGATGTGGCTAGCACCTGCCCATGGAATACACTAAGGGGCATGTTTTGCAGCTACTGCACGGCATAAGTACAAATGCTATGCAGTAGCTGCAAAACTTATGTGGTATCTTTACAAGGAGTGCCAGGCACCAGCGCTGAATATTCCATGCAGGGCTAGTTCTTACTGCACCGTCCCACAATTCCTGGGCAGGTAGTGCTTGTACTTTCATGGTGCCTGCCGATGAAGGAATCGCAAGCTTAAAGGTGATAGGAGGACAAGACAAGTAATTGCTCTGTCCTCTGACTGCCTTGGGAAATACCATGATCCCCCCCCCATGACCCCCCTGGAACCCCCCCTTCCTAAAGATTGCCAGTGCCAAGGATCTGATGATTCGTGCCACTACCATTAACAATGTCATAACCCCCCCCCCCACCGTCTTCCAGCACCCACCCACCAGGACTGCTTCCAACCTCTTTGGGATATTGTCTGGGGGTCTCCAGGCACCCCTCTAATCAATGCCAGTGCTCGGCTAGTCAGTCGGGCCCTCCTCCCCCCCCGAACTGCTAAGACCCAGCTAGTCAGATGGTCCCCTGCCCGACCCTTCTAACTACAAAGATTCAGCTAGTCAGCTGAATTTGACTCCCTGGTCCCCAACCCATACTAAAGACCCCCAGGTCTTACCTTTCAAATCCATGATGGTCCAGAGGCAAGGGTGTAGGCATGGTTCCCCTCCACTCCTGTCCCCTTCTCCAGTGCCATACAAAATGGCACCGGTCTCACAGTGCTATCCCTGATTTTATACCAGGACAGCCATGTGAGAAGTCCAAAAAGGTGTCTATTTTAAGCCTGTTTTATAAAAGCAGTATAGACATCTATGTACATTTATAAAATAGGCATCCTAATGCTGATGTACACACTTATACCTGCTTTGAAGCTGATATAAATGAGTGAGTGTACTCTATGCTTGTACACGTGTATTTTTAAAAAAATAGGCATATAGGGGTGGTGCCGGCGAACCAAGGCAGATGACTGCACGATCCATGAGCATCCCCTATCCTGCCCTGAATACTATGAAAATTCTATAGATACCAACTTTTTATTATCAGTTCCTCTATCCTATTTTTTGTAAACAGCATAATGGGACATTTTACTTTCCAACTCTTTGTGATCAAGATTGTGGCCTGTAAGTTGGCTTGCGATGGCCCTTTACATCTTGAAGCAGAGAATGGGGCAGTTTCTCCTATTTAGGATGTAATTTATATCTTGCTTTTATAAAGAATTTTTTTTTTTACCTTGGATGCCTTCTGAGTCCATAGTATTGAGCAAACCAGGTGTTGTAGGAGAATAAGTTTTTAAATCATTTTTTTGAGCTAGCGTGGATTACATTTTGTGGCCTGTGCACAGATCTGTGTCTACAGCTTTTCTCATCTGGCATTGGAACAAGTGGTTTGTTTAGATGGCCTTCAAGAAGCTTATGAGACTGAACAGTGAGCTTCTATGTGGGTTCTTTAACACTTGGTTTTGGCAAGCATACTGACAGTGAATTTTATAGCGCATGGCGTGAAGGGTGAGTGTCAGTGGACATGGTGAAGAAGTGGTAGTTTGGTGGGCACCTGTGCATTTACTGCATGATAGCCGTTGCAGATAATGCTACCTGATCTTGCTTAAGGGGGGTGGGAGGGGAATCCAAATGACTAGTCAGGTTTGATTGCAGCTAGATGGCTTACCCAGATACACCCTTGGAAAGTTTCCTGTAGGGGTTGGGAGCAGTTTGGGGAGAGTGGGTATTGATAGCAAGGGGGCCATTTAAGAATGCTTGTTCCGTGGATCGGTAGATCTGAGGCATCGGCAGCTCTTTTGGAAAGATAAGTGAACCCAGGGGAGGCCGGGGTGGGGTTCTTGAAGGGTTCCGATGCATCGGGGAGAACAGAGCAATGACTTGCTCTGTCCTCCCCTTTCTCTAGTCATTTACTGTATCCTGCGATCCTTAAATCATGCTTCCTGCCAATGCAGGGATTGTGGGTCAGAGTGGCAAGTGCTAGCTTTACTTGGTATCTGAAGGGCTTGTGCTTGTCACTCCACCTGCAGCTACCACACAGCATTTTCACACATGCCACACGGTAGCTGCAAAACTATTTACTGCAGTTTAGCAAACACACTCTTAATTGACTCCAATCAAAAACAAGGAGTCAATAAAATACAAAAACAAATCCATTAAAATGTATCCAAATCTATCTCAGTTTACTCTGCAGCAAATAAGGAGCTTCCAACCTTTGATCCAAATACGAAGTTCAAAGCATCTCAAATACAGATGGACTTTTCCATTTGTTCTGTGTTTTACTTTGGCAAAAAGATCCATATTTCAGAAATGGAAGATTGAATTTGGCAAAAGCTCTCACTGAAGACAGAATCCCTTCTACTTAAATAAAAGATCAGGTTTGGACAAGCAACTTCATATTCCGAAAAGGAGGAAGAATCTCTAAATTTCTCAGAGGAACTTTGCCTGTGTCTGGCTGGAATACTTATCTAGAAATGGAATTGTCGCAACCTATGTGACTGCCGTCCTTGAAAGAACACTTTATTTATATTGGGCTCCTTACAAGAATTACTGTAATGATCATTTGAAGGGAACCATAAGGACAAACTTAAAGTCTATTTCTGTTTTGCCTAGGAAGGTTATAGCCCCCTTTTTTTATGCTGAAATGTTTTTTTTTCTCTTCTCTAAATTTTTGGAGCGGGGTGGGGGGATGTTTCCTCTTTTATTTTCTACTGGAACCTCTCACATGTACAAGGAGGAATACCAGCTGGGCTAATTTTAATGTTCCTTCCCGTTCTGTTTCCCATTTTATTTTTTCCCTTGTTCCTCACTTGTTTTGTGGAATGTGCATGGACTTCATACTTTCATGAAGTGGAAGCAGGTATTGGACCATCTGCATAAATTGAAACCTTCTGTATCTTTCCTGCAAGAGACATATCTCATGCCTATGGAGCATGAAATGTTATAGCAGGGTTGGATCTTGCAAGGTTTTGGATCTTCTCACCATACAGTGAAAAGAGGAGTGGCTATTTTGATGGCTAAAAATTGCTCCTTTTCCCCTCAGCAAGTGATTTCTGATATTATGGATTGTTAAGCTCTTCTCCAAGGTAAACTTTAGAACATAATGGTCACTTGAGCCAATGGCTATACTCCCATGAAGACATTTTATCTTTTTGTTTAATGAGTTTTACACAGTCTTAAAACTAAATATTCAGGGTTTTCTTTCTTTAGGTGGTGATTTTAACTGTGTCTTATATACCTTAGATCAGAACCCAGAGTTTTAAATTCTCCTGGTACTAAAGCCCTGGATGTCTTTTTTAAAAGAGGCCAGTCTGATTGATGTCTGGCAGGAGACCCATATAAATGAAAGGGATTACTCATACTCAACTAAATTATGGACATTTTATTTAATCAGAAAAAGGTTGATCTTATTTGAGGACAGACTTTTGATTTGTCCTGTGTGATCAGTTGTTTTAGAGGTTAGGATGGGAAATATTATAATTTCTGGTCACACCCCCATTATTTTGTGTCTGCTGGGACTGTCCTCCCCAATATCTCTGGGTAGGTGGACAATGAATAGATGCCTGGAAATTCTGGCATGAATATCTCACATTCAACAATATGGAAGATACACTTATCTTCACTTTATGGGACGGAGCTAAAGCAGAACTTAGGGGTCATATAACGTCTATATCAGTTACCATGGCAAAACTATGTAAGTCAAGGGTCAATGAATTACTAGAAATAACCTCCACCTGGAGGAGTAACATAAATTTACCAAACATGATAAAATATTTGTAGAATTAAATACATTTTAAAAGAACTGAATGATATTGAGATGAAAAGAGTGACTTGCTATCTTAAAGTTTAGATTTTTTTAGGAAAATACCAATAAAACAAAACATTTTTTGATTTGGTATTTGGACTTGAGGGAAAATGAAATAAAATTATAAATATGAAGGGTGAAACTTTGACCAATTCTAAGAAAATTACAGACACTTTTACCTAATTCTACTTCTCCTCATATACCTCTCAATTATCAGTATCATCAGGGCTGGCCCATCCACTAGGCGAGCTAGGTAGATGCCTAGGGCGGCAGCAGCAGCACACATGACCGGCCACGCTGCAACCCCCAACTGCCGCTGATTCCATTTGGTGGGGAGGTGGGTAGCGGCAGCATCAATATTTCCAAAAGCGGCAGCTTTCGGCCACCGCTTTCTTGTCCACCGCAGGCTATTTCCTTCTGTACACATGGCTTGCCACTTCTGACCCACCTCCAACAGTAAGTTGGATTGAAAGGGATCAGAAGTGGCAGGCCATGTGTGCTGAAGGACATGACTTGCCATGGGCAAGAAAGCAGTGGCAAAATGCTGTCACTTTTTGAAATACTGCCGCTGCCCACCTCCCCCTCCCGAGATGGAATCGGTGGCAGCTTGGTGGGGGTGGTGGCAGAAGCTGGGGGTGGGGGGGGGTGGGGGGGGGCAAGGGCAATGTTTCTGCCTAGGGCGGCAGAAACCCTTAGGCCGGCCCTGAATATCATCACAAGATATTCATAGCTGGTTAGGGAAATAGCCCTTGTTAAGCCTAGATCTAGATACTACAACTGTTTTAGATTGCCTCTTTACAATAGGAGAAGTTCAGGAAACTATCTTTGATCTTAAAAATGATAAGGCCTCTAGATTGGAGGATCCAGTCAAATTTTAAAAGCAAAAGGAACAACTTGACCCCAACTTTAGCTAAAGTTTTTAATGAAAGTAGGGCTCAGGAATTGGAGGAGTTGCCTAGTGGCGTACAGTGGCCTGATAACCAACAAGACCATAGTTCAATTCCCACTGGCACTCCTTTTTTTTACCCTCCATTGTCTCGGAACAAAAGCCTGGCAAGCTACTTCCGGTCACACCTTGCCAAGAAAACCGAGGGGCTGCTGGGTGACCAGGAGTCAGCATTGACTCAATGGCAAACATTGCATTTTTTTTTTTACAGTTTGGGAACACTGTCAACTTTTTTTTTATCAGGCTTGCATCTCAGTAATCCCAAAGGAAGACAACAATCCTACTAGTTGCTCAATTTACTACCGTATTTCCTTATTAAATTTAGATTACAAAATCTTCATGAAAATATTAAATGTCCATATTGAGAAATATATACCTACCCTTGTCCATGTTCATCAGACTGGATTTATTAAAGGGCACTTTGGAGCAAACAATATTTGCCATTTGATAAATATCCTTTACCATACCCATGATTTCCCCCCAAAATTAGGTGACCTCTCTCTCAATGTGAAAAAGCTTTTGATAGAGTCGAATAGCCCTACTTGAAATTGCAGTGTTACAAAAGTTTAATTTTGGTCCTAATTTATTACAATGGATAGTTGCTATTTATAAATTTCCAAAAGCTATAGTGGTGGTGAATGGTTGGACATCGGATTCCTTTGATTTGGGGTACAGTACATGTCAAGACTGCCTACTTTAGCCGTTTCTATTCTCCCTTTCTCTTGTGCCTTTAGCAGTAGTTGCTCAGGACTTTAATGAGATTTAGGGTATTACACCTGGGGATGAATCCCATTTAATTTCCATATATGACGATGATGCACCTTTTTGTTAGTAATTGTCCAGAATCTTTCAAAAATGCTTGTTCATCTATTCTAAATCAGTGTTTATGATGCCATTTCCTGGCTGTGAAGAATCATCACTATTAAAATATTGTTTTTCCCCTGATTTTTTTGCTTCTGCCCTTCCTATTCTCCTTCTTAACATTTTCATTCCAACTATTAAGACTGTCATAACGTTATTTGGCAAAATAAGAAGGCTTGGCTGTGTAGTCATCTAGTGGAAGATTCCAAATTTCGTGGATGGACAGGACTTCCCAATATTGAATTAAGCTATTGGTCTGCTTGCTTGAAATCCCTGGGGTTTTTGACTATGATGATCTTGGATACCCATTTGGCCATGCAACTCTACATTATTCAATATTTCCAGTTGTGACACTTTGATGTCTTGGGGATGGTAGGAGGGGCAGGAGGAAAAGGTCCACATTAAGGCCTGTTTAATTAAGCTTTCTTTTCCTATAGAAAATGGAAAAACAGCAAATCAGGCCCTGAAAAAGGGTCTGCCATACAACTTGAAGGGGGGGGGGGGGAGGTTTCCAATGCTTCTTTGGAGTCAGACATTGTCCCAGAGGACTGGAAAAGAGCACATGTAGACCCCCAATACATGAGCAAAAGTAAGAATAAGGTACTCTGTGATGAGTAAATTAATGGAAAGGCTGATAAAATAGAGGATAGTGAGGCTTCTGGAATCCAGTGGATTACAGGATTGGGGCAGCATGGTTTTGTTGGAGGCAGGTCTTGTCAGACAAATCTGATTCATTTCTGTGACTGGATGACCAGAGAGTTGCACCAAGGGAGAACATTAAATCTGGCATACTTAATGTGGATTTCAGTAAAGCTTTTGACACTGTTACAAATAGGCAACTTATAAATAAATGGGTCACCCTAAAGTAACCGACTGGGTTAGAAATTGGTTGCGTGGGCGGCAACAAATAGTACAGATAAATTGAGTTCATTCTGTGGAGAATGATGTTACTAGTGGTGAGCCACAGGGATCTGTCCTTGGGCTGATTATTTAAAATATTTTTGTAAATGATACTGTGGAAGGGCTATTGAGTAAGATTTGCCTGTTTGTGGATGATACCAAAATCTGCAATAGGGTAGACAACCCAGGAAGGTGTAGATAACATGATAAAGGATCTAGAGAAGCTTGAAGAATGGTTGAGAATTTGGCAGCTGAGATGTAATGCTAAAAAATGCAGTATCATGCATTTGGGCTGCAAAATCCAAGGGAGAGGTATAGTATAGGGGGTGAAGTACTTCTGTCCTCAAAAGTACTTCAGCCCCTATACCGGCCTAGGCCTGGGGGGTGATTGTTTACGAGGAGATGATTAAACAGATAGAAAAAGTGATGACAAAAAACAGAAGGATGCTTGGGTGCACAGAGAGGACTGGCCAGCAGGAAGAAGGAGGTGATAGTATCTCTCTATATAGGGCCGATGTTAAGGTCTCTAGTCCTCCCTTGCAACCTACAGATTGGCGCCCCCTCCCTCATTACTATTGATGGTAGGCTGCATCCCTCCTTTCCCAAAATGCCTTTCTGTGTTTGCATGATGCTAAAATTTCTCCTTCAAAACAAATATTGTAACAAGAAAATTGCAGGGAAGAGGCAAATGCTTAGCCAGAATAAAAATAAGTACTGAGGAGTAAATATTTAACATCGTATGAGCAGGTAGTGATAGTCAAAGGTTAATGTGATTGAAGCAAACAAAATCAATGTATCCATTTATTTAACAAAAAAAAAAATCTACCAAGGTTACGACCACTTAGCTTGCCATGCCTCTTATCTCGCCAGAGATTGTTGCTACAGATACTACCACCACTCTCTCTATCTCTGCATGTACAGTTGCAAAGCTGTTTTATAAATCTGACAAAAAAGGAGGAGGTGATAAAAGCAGTTAGTGTAGCTAGGTTTAAAAATGTTTTGGATACGTTCCTGGAGAAAAAGTCTATAGACTATTATTAAGACAGACACGGGGAAGCCACTGCTATCCATGGGTGTAAGCAGAATGGAAGCTATTGTGAGCATTATGAGGCAGGACTCAATACCGGAGCTGATTTTAGCAATTCCAACAGTTGATGGTGGCAGCAATAATGTGAGAACCAGCATTTGGCTGGACTTTGAGATTTATTTGAGAGCGCTGCTTCACTACTGTTTGTTGGAGCTGCTGCAACTGTGAGACAGGCTGGACAAAAATGGAAAGATCATTCTGTAGCCTCCCATGAGAGCCAGCATTGGTTCTCCTTGTAGTGGACTGGTAGTGATGCTAACCACAAGCTTCAGGACCTGAGCTGCAGCGCATGTGTGTCTGACTCTGACTGACCATCGCACTGCACCTTAAGCTCTCCCCTCTCCCTCTATTCTCTGTGGCTGGCTGCTTGACTGTGATCTAAAGATAAATACCTCCCTAGCATCATGCCATGAGAGGAAAGGAAAAAGATCCAGCATGTTTGGTACCCTGCAGAAAAGCTGAAACAAGTTGAAATGTGCACACTTTACAGAGTAAAGCCTTTGACACCTTTCCGCACAAGCGACTTATACAGTAAATAAACTGAGCCCCTTAGGGATGGACCATAAAGTGACTGACTGGATTAGAAACTGGTTGACTGGGAGGTAACAAAGGGTACAGTTAAATGGAGCTCACTCTGAGGAGGTGTGTGCCAAGGAATCTATCCTTTGACCAATCCTTTTTAACATTTTTTTAAATGATATTACGGAAGGGATATCTGGTGAGGTTTGCCTCTTCATGGATGATACCAAAATCTGCAGTAGAGTAATTAACATGAGGAGGGATCCAGAAATGCTTGAAGAATGGTCAAGAATTCATCAGCTGAGATTTAATGCTAAAAAATGCAGGGTCATGCATTTAGACTGCAAAACCCCTGTACAGTACTGTATAAGGGATGAAGTACTTCAGTCCACAGAAGAAGAGTGCAACCTAGGGGTGATTGTTTCTGATGATAATAAGGTTGTTTAACAGATAGAAAAGGTGACGGCAAAAGCCAGAAGGATAGTTGGATGCACAGGGAGAGGGATGGTCAGCAGGCAGAAGGAGGTGATAGTGCCTCTGTATAAGTCTTTGGTGAGACCACATTTGGAGTATTGTGTGCATTTCTCAAAACCACTCCTTCAAAAGGATCTAAACAGGATGAAGTCAATGCAGCAGGTGAATACCAAAACGATCAGTGGGCTTTGTTATGAGGCATATTGGGACAGACTTAAAGGTCTCAATATGTATACTTTGGAGGAAGGGCAAGAGAGGGGAAATACTCGTATGATAGGGATGTTTAAATAGCTCCATGGCATAAATGCACAGGAGAAGAGCCTCTTTCAATAGAAAGAAAACTTTGCAATGAGGGAGCATAGGATGGAGGTGAAAGCGGGTAAACATAGAAACATAGAAATATGATGACAGAAAAAGATCACATGGCCTATCTTGTCTGTCCTTCTATATCAACAACTACAACAGTCCCCTTTTTACCTTTAGAGATCCTCTGTGTTTGTCCCATGCTTTTTTGAATTCAGTTACTTTCCTCATCTCTACCATCTCCACTGGAAGACTATTCCACGGATCCACTACTCTTTCCGTAAAGAAATATTTCCGCATATCACTCCTGAATCTATCTCCCTTCACCCTCATCCCATGTCCCCTCGTAGCAGAACTTGCTTTCAATTGAAAGAGGCTCTCTCCCTGAACATTTATGCCACGGAGGTATTTAAACATCTCAATCATATCACCTCTATCCTGCCTTTCCTCTAAGGTGTACATAATGCTCGAGGCCGCGGGCCGGGTCCCGCGGCCGTCAGTAACCTGGGCCCGGGCCCGGCCTCGGCCTCCAGCATGTGACGGGGAGCGGGGGGGGGGGGGTGAGTGAGAGGAGGCCATGCTCGCGGCATCCGAAATCGCTCCGTCATGATGGCGGAGCGATTTCATTGGCCGCGGGCTGAAGAGGGGGGGCGGTGCAGTGTCTGCGAGGAGCCGCGTGGCCGTCTCCTTCTGGCCGCGGCTCCTCGGGAAACGGACGCGTTGCGGCGGGTCCGGTGAGTGGGGTAATCGGGGGGGGTTGTTCTGCTCGGGGGGTGCTCGGGGGGCGATTTGGTCGGGGGGGCGCTCTGTGCGGCGGGCGTTTCCGGCGGGAGCAATTTTCTTTTCTCGCCGGGGGTTGGTGGCGGCGTCCGGCAGCTTGGCGGGCCGCTGCTATGCAGGGATCGATCGGGGCAGGAGCACTCTGCCTACCGGAGGGGGGATCAGGGCACGGCCAGAAGGAGCCAAAAGAAAGGGGGTTTCGGCTGGACGGGCTGGGGGGGAGCTCAAGGGGGTCACGGGGTGTGGGTTCCGCATTGGGGGCCGGAGCAGGCAGTGGGAGTTTGCGGAGGGGGGGGCAGGTAGGGGGCGGGGAAGCATGGGACAGGGGCTGGGGAAGCGGGGGTCTCTACCTGCTTCAGCAGCCAGGTTGCGGGGTCCGGGGGGGCGGTGGGCCTCCTGGCTGGGGGTGGGGGGGCCTGGGGGCGGGGGAGACTGATGGGTGGAGGGGGGGGTGGGGTGAGGGGGTGTTGCGGACGGGGGCATTGCATTCGGGATCGTGGTGCCGGGGGCTGGTAGGGGACGGGGGGAGCGGATGGGCTGCAGGGGGGGTGCTGGAGGGCTGGAGGGGGGGATTTGATGGGCTGGGGGGGGAACGGATGGGTGGGGGGGGGGGGTTCCGGTCACGGGCGGTTGCCCTGCGGGGGGTTGGCCTGTGCGTTGGGCGGCACGGGAGCCTAGGGGCCCGTGTCGCAGGGGATGGGGAGGCCGGGTTTGCATGGTGGGGAATGGGCGGCCTGGTCCCCGGTGTCGGGGCAGTCGATGGGTGTGGGCCCATGGGGGGGGGGAGGGGTGGGGGGCCGGTTTCCAGGGAGGCGGAGGGCTGCTTCCCTAGGGAGCGGCGGGCTGGGCAGCCGGGGGGTTGGGGTCCTCGGGGGGGGGGTGGGGGGCCTCAGGGGATGGCTTCTCCGGGGGTTGGTGCACCTCCTTCCCCGTGTGTTGGTTCTCCTCCTTCCCCGTGTGTTGGTTCTTCTCTCCCTCTGCAGGTTCCCTGGAGTGCAAGGGCGGCAGCAGGCGGTGTGGGAGTCGGCTCGACGGAGATGTCGCGGAGCTGGTGCCGGACCGATCTGACCACTGTGGAGCTGGCGGGGTCCACCTCGGTAGTGCAGGGAACAGCGGCGCCGGCGGCGCTAGGTGAGTGTACCGGGAATCTGGTTGGGGGGTGTTGTCATCGGGTGAGGGTGCGCCGCGGGTACGTAAAGCCTAAGCGTCGTGGCTGCACCGGCAGCGTCTTAGGCGGAGTGCGTCGTCTTCGTCGTCGTGGTCATCGGCTACTTCCTCGGCGGCCTCCGCGGTCGGGCCGCAGGCAGGTGAGGGGGTCCTCGGCGGTGTGGTATGCGGCGTTGTGGGAGGGGCTCCTGCGCAAGTTGTGGTGGCGGATCGTAGAGCGGCGTCACGACGATATTTTCCGGCGCCTCGAAGGGGGTGACGCTCGGGGGAGGGTCGCGAGGAACGGAAGGAGGATGAGTAGGCGGGGGGTGCGTAAGGTGTCCTGGAACGCCTTCAAAAACTGAACCTGGGGCCTTTTTCGTGAATGGCGCGCGTAGGGTGCCTGTGGACCCGAGTCGGTACGGTGAGCTGCAGGCTGGAGCCGACTTACGATGGGGAGTTTCGGGATTGGATGGGGAATTCGGCAATTGTCGAGGGGAATGTAGGAGGTTAAGCGTCGGCTGCCAAGGTCGGCCAGGAATGGTGGGGTGGGGTGGGTGGGGGGGGGGCCGGTCAGGTTAGGGCATCTGGTGATGCAGCTTTGCGGGCCTTTCAGTCCTGTTAGCCAGCGGGCCCGGGGCCCGATTCGAGCTGCCCATTTCCGGACTGCAATTTTCGGCGCGCCTGCTTGCTTGGCGGTGCCGGTCGCGTGGCCGTTAAGGGTAGTCGACGGACAGTACAGGGGGCGCCGGCGGCGGGTAGGTGTAGCGGGTAGCGGGGGGGCTGGCGCCTACCCCCCCTTCGGTGTTAGGGTATCAGGCACGGTGCGGCGGGGAATATGTTGGGGGCGGGGGGTTTTCCGAGGCTTTCCGATCCCAGTTCAGGAGGAAGTCCGGGATGTGGCGGGGGGGGGGGGGGGGGAAGGCTAGCTCGGTGAGGCTGATGGCGGAGGTGGCCCACGCGATGATCGCGGAGGAGGGCTCGCTGGGCTGGGTCGCAGGGTCATTTGACTGGCTGCCCGGTGCGCTGGCTATGGTTTCTCCGCTGTGGGTTCTCCTGAAGGAGGAGCCGGGGCGTATCGGCGGATACCCGATCTGTCTTGCCCCTTGGGGCCTCGGTGAACGGCCCCATCCCGTGGGAACTGTGCTCAGTGCGCTATTCCTCCTCCGATGCGGCCTAGGAGCTGGTGCGCCAAGGTAGAAATGGGCTTGGCTGGGGAGTCGGACATTGGATTCGCCACTCGGCTTTGGCCGGTTCAACCTCCTGCCTTCCTCTGGCTGGGAGTTCGTTTCGGGCTCAGTATTATTGCTAGGGGTTGGGGCGATCTCACGTGCTTACTTCGTGGCCATCAGCTCGTTTTGCACTGGATATTGGTGCGGAGGTCGGGGGTGCCGGGTACCGTGCAGTATCTCGACACTGTTGTTCGTGGGGCCCGCGCGCGCGGTCCGCAGCGGGCGGGTCCTTGCTGGGGCGTTTCCTGGGGCCTAGCAGAGGGGTGGGCATCCCTTTGGCAGTGGGAAGACATTGGGGCCGGTGACATGTCGTTCGTTCTTGGGGATCGAGATCGACTCAGTGGAGTAGAGCGGCGGCGGCGGTTGGTGGCAGAGGTCGGCTCCACCTCGGAGGTGACGCTAACGATCTTCGGAGGCTGGTCGGCCACTCGAATTTTGCTGGTCGAGTCATTGCCAAGGGGAGGCCGTTGGCATGGCGGCTATCCTTCGCGGCGGCCAGTGTGTGCGAGGGGCATCATTGTATCCGGGTGACGTTGGGGATGCGAGCCTACTGGGGGGGGTGGGTTGCTGTTTGGGGAGGTATATGGGCTGCGCGGGGTTGCGGCCTGTGGTATTATCCCACCGTGACTTGGAATTGTTGGCGGCGGCGGCCTGTAGGTTGGGTATGTGATGGTACTGCCCGGGTTTATGGGGGCGGCGCCGTGGCCGGCATCCTGGACGGCGAAGGGGTTGACGCGTACCGTGGCGTTCCTGGCATTGTTCCCCATTATGGTGGTCTTCTGGGTATGGCCTAAACGGTGCGGGACAGGCGGGTGGTTTTCTGGTGCGACGCCGCCGCGGTGGTGCAAGTCATCCATCGGCATCCGTCCAAGTGCCCGCGGGTAGCGGCGTTGATGCGTGTGTGGTGCTGGCCCGTCTTCGTCTCATTATTCCGGCTCGGGCTCGCTCTGTGCGGGGTGATCTGAATGCTATTGCTGTTGAGCTGTATCGTGTGCAATGCTCTTCTTGTTGCGGTCCTGTGGGGAATGGGCTGGAGAGGCGGTTGAGTGGGGGATGTTCCGGCGGTTTTTCCTTTATAGCGTGGGCCAGAGAGTCTGGCGGTCCCGGTCGGCGGTGCAGGCGGCGGTGGCCGGTTCCTCCTTGTTTCGGCAGGGCGGCGGGCTGGGGCAGTCCGGGTGCCCTTATGTGGTGAGGCGGCTATTGGCTGGGTGGGCGCGAGCGCAGCCAATGGTCCCGAATTGGCGCCGTCCTGTGATTCATGAGGCCTACGGGAGGCACGAGTGCGGATATTTGTGTCCCATGCGAAGACCGACCCGTAGGGCCGGGGGCGGTGTGTGCTGCGGTGGGCAATACCGGGTCTGGGATCCTGTCCGGCGCGGAACTTGGCGTCTCATGGGCGTCAGCGACCGGATCTGGCTGGAGGTTTCTTCTGTCACCCGGACTGGTGGTGTGGTTCTCCAGTTTCCATTCTCGGTGGTGCTCGCCTGGCCTGGCGGCGGCTGGGCTTGGATGGACGAGAGTATGCGTCTCCATTCCTTCCGGATAGGGGCGGCGACGTGCGCGGCTGCAGCTGGTCGGGGGTGAGGTGGGTTCTCGGACCGGGCGTTGGCGATCCGGGGGCCTATGCAGGCTATGTGCGCCTGGACCAGTTGTGAGTTGGGGCGCTGGGGGGGGTGGGGGGGGTGCTAATGCTGTGTTCTTTTCAGGTACTGCAGGGGGGGCCTACAGGGGCATGGACAAGTTGTGTGTGGGGGTGGGGGGGTGGTGGGGGGGTGCTAATGCTGTGTTTCCTTTTTCAGGTGGACTGCGGGGCCGGTCTACAGGGGGTAAGGCACGGGCCCGCCGATCATCTGGGCGGAGCGCAGAGCCTGGAATCGACTGCTGGGTCCGCACCTGGGCATGGTGTCCGGCAATTCCCAGTCGGTTTGGCTGGGCGAGTGGGACAAGCGTCAGTGGCAGCTCCTTCCAGGGATTCGGGAGCGTGCGGAGCGGCGACAGCGGCCCGTGGGATTTGTTTTTTGAGACATCTGGGTGGGCACGATCTCTCCGGTGGGACGTGCCAGCAGCTCATTCGAGCGGTGCCTGGGGTCCTTGGTGTGCTGCAGGAGCAGTGGCCAGACGTGCAATCGTCTGGTCGGACATCATCACGCGGTCGGCCTGCCTGCCTCAGCGACGGTGGTTGAGAGGGCTAGCGCAGATCGACAGGGCTTGGCTGTTGGTTGCAGCAGGCCGGAGGGGGGGGGGGCAGGTCTGGCGTCCTGGGGCGGACCCCCTGTGTGCTGGACTGTACCGTGCTGACGGGGTACACTTGTCCCCGGTTGGACAGGACTTATTGCTTAATGATGGGCAGGAAGCATTGGAATTGATTGGTCGCAGCTTTATGGGGGGGGCGGTGCGAGGATAGTGAATACCTCGCACCGGTGGCGGGGTACAGAGCCAGCGCTCGCAGGAGCGGCGCGGGCTTGAACTGGTTTACGAGCAGTGGGGGCGAAGTGCTCCTCGGGGTGGGGCGAGACAGCCCGGTTGGGGGGGGGTGGGAGCCGGCCTTTGCTACTAGTAGGGCGAGGCAGGCGGAGGGGTTTGGGGGGGAGGAGGATGCTCCGCCTTGCTACTAAGATGGCGGGTGGGGGGGCATCCTCCGGCAATGGGGTGTGGGGGCTGGGTTATGTTGGATGGTTTTATATTCAGGCCCGTGTTGGGCCGGTTGTTACAGGTGTAAATAAAGCTGCGACCAAATGTTTGTACCAAACTACAGTTGTTTGTGAATTTGTGGGGGAATATTATTGTGGGATGCTAAGACTGGTGATGGAGGCGAGGAGGGCCTCCGGGTTACCAGAGTTAATGCTCGAGGCCGCGGGCCGGGTCCCGCGGCCGTCAGTAACCTGGGCCCGGGCCCGGCCTCGGCCTCCAGCATGTGACGGGGAGCGGGGGGGGGGGGTGAGTGAGAGGAGGCCATGCTCGCGGCATCCGAAATCGCTCCGTCATGATGGCGGAGCGATTTCATTGGCCGCGGGCTGAAGAGGGGGGGCGGTGCAGTGTCTGCGAGGAGCCGCGTGGCCGTCTCCTTCTGGCCGCGGCTCCTCGGGAAACGGACGCGTTCCCGCCCTCCCACCCATTATGGAGGTGGTTTCGAAATGTTGCCGCTGGCGGGGGCGGGGTACAGAGCCAGCGCTCGCAGGAGCGGCGCGGGCTTGAACTGGTTTACGAGCAGTGGGGGCGAAGTGCTCCTCGGGGTGGGGCGAGACAGCCCGGTTGGGGTACTCGGCCCGCTAGCGGGGGGGATGGAGCCGGCCTTTGCTACTAGTAGGGCGAGGCAGGCGGAGGGGTTTGGGGGGGAGGAGGATGCTCCGCCTTGCTACTAAGATGGCGGGTGGGGGGGCATCCTCCGGCAATGGGGTGTGGGGGCTGGGTTATGTTGGATGGTTTTATATTCAGGCCCGTGTTGGGCCAGTTGTTACAGGTGTAAATAAAGCTGCGACCAAATGTTTGTACCAAACTACAGTTGTTTGTGAATTTGTGGGGGAATATTATTGTGGGATGCTAAGACTGGTGATGGAGGCGAGGAGGGCCTCCGGGTTACCAGAGTTATTAAGATCCTTAAGTCTGTCCTCATATGCTTTATAATGAAGAACATTAATCATTTTAGTAGCCACCCTCTGCACCAACTCCATCCTGTTCACATCCTTTTGAATGTGCGGTCTCCAGAACTGCACACTATACTCCAAATGAGGTCGCACCAAAGACTTATACAGAGGCATTATCACCTCCTTTTTTCTGCTAGCCATTCCTCTCTCTATGCACCCAAGCATCCTTCTAGCTTTTGCCGTCGCCTTTTCTACCTGTTTAGCTACTTTAAGGGGCTTGTTTACAAAGCCGCGGTAGCGGTTTGCGATCGTAATCGGAGCCGCGGCCCCATTGATTTCAATGGGGCCGCGGTTGCGATCGCGATCGCGAACCACTACCGCGGCTTTGTAAACAAGCCCCTAAGATCATCAGACACAACCACGCCTAGGTCCCGCTCTTCTTTAGTGGACAAAAGTACTTCACTCCCTATACTATATTGCACCCTTGGATTGCTGCAGCCCAAATGCATGACCTTACATTTTTTAACATTAAATCCCAGCTGCCAAATTCTAGACCATTCTTCAAGCTTAGCTAGATCCCTCCTCATGTTATCTACACCTTCCTGGGTGTCTATTCTATTGCAGATTTTGGTATCATCCGCAAAGAGGCAAACCTTACCCGACAGCCCTTCCGCTATATCACTAACAAAGATGTTAAAAAGAATTGGACCAAGGACAGATCCCTGGGGCACACCACTGGTAACATCATTCTCATCAGAGTGAGCTCCATTTACCTGTACTCTTTGTCGACTCCCTCCCAACCAATTTCTAACCCAAGCAGTAACTTTAGGGTCCATCCCTAGGGTGCTCAGTTTGTTTATAAGTCGCCTGTGAGGAACAGTGTCAAAGGCTTTACTGAAATCTAAATACACCACATCTAGGGCTCTCCCTCGGTCCAAATCCCTGGTCACCCAGTCAAAGAAATCAATCAGATTTGTCTGACAAGAACTGCCTCTGGTGAATCCATGCTGCCTCGGATCCTGTAATCCGCTGGACTCTGGAAACCTCACTATTTTCTCTTTCAGAAGCGTTTCCAATAATTTACTCAACACCGAAGTTAAACTAACCGGCCTGTAGTTTTCAACAACATCCTTACTTCCGCTTTTGTGTAAAGGCACCACATGAGCCTCTTTCAAGTCCTTTGGCACCACTCCCGACTCCAATGAGGCATTGAAAAGGTCAGTCAGTGGAGCTGCTAGAACATCCCCAAGTTCCCTCAGTATTCTAGGGTGTATCCCATCCGGTCCCATCGCTTTGTCTACTTTAAATTGAGCTAGTTTCTCACGAACACAATCTTCTGAAAATTGCTGAAGATGTCCCTCGCTTCTGTTCCTGTCTGTGGGTGTTTTCTGAGGTCCTGCTCCTGGTTCTTCATCTGTGAACACAGAACAGAAATATTTGTTAAGCAATTCCGCTTTATCCTTATCAGCTTCTACATATTCCTCCCCTGCACCCTTGAGTCTGACAATACCACTTTTGCCCTTCCTCTTTTCTCTAACATATCTGAAAAATGTCTTATCCCCCCATTTTATTGCATTGGCTATTTCCTCCTCCTTTTGAATCTTTGCCTGCCTGACTACTTTGCTAGCTTCTCTAAGTTTTTCCAAATATAGATGCCTGTCTTCCTCTGTCTGTGATCTCTTGTATTTCATGAAGGCCTCCCTCTTTTTCTTCACTTTTTCAGCTACTTCTTTCAAAAGCCATAGCGGTCTCCTTTTCCTTTTACCTTTATTTACCATTTTAACAAAAAGGTTGGTTGCCCTTAAAATATCCCCTTTCAGTTTTGCCCACTGTTTTTCTACATGCTCCAGCTGTTCCCATCCCACTAACGACTCCCTGAGCTATAGGCCCATCTTGGCAAAGTTAGTCTTCCTAAAACCTAAGATCCTCACCTTTGAGCGGATTCTAACAGCTCTAGTCCTAATACTGAACCACACCATCTGGTGATCACTGGATGCAAAATGATCTCCCACTACAACATCAGAAACATTTTCACCATTGGTAAGCACCAAGTCCAGTATGGCCCCTTTACGTATGGGGTCTGTTGCCAGTTGCCTGAATAGTTCTCCCTGTAGAGAATCCAGGATCTCCTTACTTCTCGATGATACTGCAGTAGGAATTGGCCAATCAACATCTGCCACATTGAAATCTCCTATCAGTAGCACTTCCCCTTTCTTAGCAATGCTGCGTATGTCTTCAATTAACTCTCTGTCCACCTCTTCCTCTTGTGAGGGGGTCTGTTTATCACACCAATGCAAATAGATTTCTCTTTCCCTCTTTCTAGTTTAACCCACAATGCCTCCTCTCTCCCTTTTAAGCTCTGTAATTCCAAAGCTTTAATATTATTTTTTACATATAGTGCCACTCCGCCTCCCCTTCTTCCTACCCTGTCCTTTCTGAATAAAGTATAGCCAGGTATAGTAGGACAAAAAGAACAGATACCCAGACAGGCAGAGTTTTCAGGTTTGAAAAAACCTCTTCTTTATTACCCCTACGTGTTTCGGCCAGATGACCTTCTTCAGGGGGATATTATAGGGTGCAAACCTCAAAGAAACAAACAATAAACATGTGTATGTGAGTGTTTGTGTGTGTGATAGGGCCTGTTGGGAGCTATGCGATTGTCTGCTTCATGAAGAACGTCATGGGCTACATACATGCAGTAAATATCTGTTTCTGTGTGTGTACCTTTGTGTTTGTGTGTGGGGTGCCTGTCTGTATGTGTGTGTATGGTGCAGGGGTGGGGTATCTGTGTGTGTGTGTGTGTGTGTGCACATGCTGAGCTGGTCAGATGCCTGTGTCTGGGGGTGGTGGGATGTGGGGGAGGGGGAGGGTCTGCGTTTATGTTTTTGTCATGTGGGGGAAGGTTGCCTGTGTATCAGGGGTGAGGATAGAGTACCTGTGTGCCTTCTGGGGGCAGGGGAGGCTGTGTCCTTTAGCATATATTCATTGTTCCCTTTTCTCCCTCTTTTCAACCTCCAGCCCCTTGCACACTTTCACCTCTCCCTACAGACTCTGTCCTGCTGCCTTCACTCACTCTGTCCCTCCTGTCCACCCCAATTTTATTTCCTCAAACCACTGTCCCTTTAACTGTTCCTTACCTCCTATGTGTCTTTCATCCTTGCAGCAGTCTAGCCGCAAGTCTGTCTCCTCAGCCTGTCCTGCAGGCATAGAGCAGTGCTGTTTTCTGCAATCTTTCACCTGTGGGAGCAGCCTGCCTGTGGTCATACAACAGTGCTGCAGGGGATCGTGGCTCGCGGCTCTCTTTTGCTCTTCAGCCATGGGACAGGCTGTTCCCGCAGGCACACGCACTACTATTGGCTATGATTTTGGTGCCCCTTGTCACCGGTGTCCCCCTGCTATGTTTACCTGGCTTATCGGGTAGCGCCAGCCCTGTCTCTATAAATCATTGGTGAGTCCTCACTTGGTGTACTGTGTGTAATTCTGGAGACCAGGTATAAACAGGATGGAGTCTGTGCAGAAGGCAGCTACTAAAATGCTCAGTAGAGATGTTTAAATACCTCTGTGATATAAACGCACTGGAGGAGAGCCTCTTTAAATTGAAAAAAAGCTCTGCAATGAAGGGGGCATTGGATGAAGGTGAAAAGGGATAAACTCAGGAGTAATCTGAAGAAATATTTCTTTATGAAAAGAATGGTAGATGCATAGAATAGTGTCCCAATGGAAGTGGTAAAGATGAAGACTGTATTTGAATTCAAGAAAGCATTGAAGAAATACAAAGGATCTCAAAGGGAAATAGATTGTTAAGCTTAGTAGCTGGAATGGAAGGGCAGATTGGATAGGCCATATGATCTTTATCAGTTGTCATTTTTTCTCTGTTTTTATTTTCTTGTTAGGAGCTAAAGAAGTTAATTGCTTGATTATAGCAAGACTTAGGGGGAACTTTACCCTCTAAACCACATAAATATATCACCAACTGGAAAGTTAGTCTGGGGGGAAAATGACAACGATGTTTTTTGGATTCCCATGTGAATATATCCACACTTGTTCTATTTCCCAGCCGAACCTAAAGATAAATTAAAGGGGTTTTTAGAAATCTGGCAACCGGTGATTAAGTTTTTTGATTTAGTCAGTGCTTCAGCCAATCCTTTATCTGTGCATACATAAGCTCTTTTATAGTCTGTGGACTACTCTCATTTAAATGATCTGTAATTATGTATTATATTTTCTAACTTTATCACACAGCCAATCATGACATTTTTCTTTTCTTTCCATTCTGTAGTTTAAACTTCATTTTGAGTTTTTTTTGGCTGGTAAAGATCCCCTCCTTTCCCTTATCTCCTCCCCTCTTTTCAGTCTTTTTCCCTTTTTTCACTTTTTCTTTGAATCAGATGTATATTGATTTGTTTTTCTACGTTTTCATTTGCATTTGTTAAATCCTGTACTGTAGTCTTACGTGGTTATTGCTTTTTTGTTATCTGTTGGGGGAAAGACTGTTAATATCCTCTACATTATTGTTGTTGGTTGAACTACTTACTCAATACAAATGTTTCAATAAGAAAAGTATGCACATCACAAACCTGCCCCTTCTCCACCCTGGAAACTTATATGTGGTATGTGTATAAGTAAAAGCCATCTTGTTGTTGTGCATACTTATATGCATCTATACCATCACATAATTTTATAAAAGGTTGTTTTTGCTTGTAAATTAGTCTTTACAAACATAAAAAAAATCTTATAAAACTTTCCTCACATGTACCCTCATAGTTTTAGGAACCCTGTTATAAAATTATCCTTGTGAGCAGTTCTAGTGACTCAGTCTTAAATGATATAGAAAAACAAGAAAAGGCAAAGAACAGATCAACAAAAATGATAAAGAATACTGTACGTCTTCTGTTTGGGCAAGAGACAATTTAAAGGAGAGTGACATTGAACAGTTATTTTCCCTTTGAAATCATACTATGTCTGGAAAATAAACCATGAAGCTAAGTAGTAGGTGATTGGTATGAAATTTGAGACAGTATATTTCATTCAATGCACAATTAAACAGTGGAATTTGTTGCCAGAGGATGTGACAAAAACAGGAATATAGTTGGGTTTAAGAAAGGTTTGGAAAGTTGCATTATTAAGTATTTAACCGGGGCAGGCGGACCCGGCACTCCGGGCCCCACCCTTTCAACCCCCCCCCACCCCTACCCCTCCCCACCCCAACAAAAGACATAACACCATAAATTCATGGAACACAAACTGGTCGCAGCTTTATTACCCAACAGCAATTAAAACAAGATAACATTAAACTTCCTATCCCCCATTAGTGGCACCCGGCTGCACCAGCCATACCATAGCAAAGCGCCTGCCACCGCTAATACCATACTTGCCACCCGGCAAGTTGCCATGCCCCTCTCCTGACTTCGCCATGCCCTTAGCAAAAGTCGTTCGAGGTTCGACCGGGTCAGGGGCACCCCGCCCCCGCCCAATTATAAACTGCTGCTCCGGACCCCAGAAACCTCCGGGATCCCGCCACCTGCACATAACTTCGTTCATGTGCCGCCCCCCCCACCCGAAGCTGCGACCAGCGCACATCATGGACAGACATATATTCCAAGGCCTCCTGCCAGTCATTAAGGAGCAAGTCCATACCAACTGGGGACAAGTGGACCCCATCAGCCCGATAAAGCCCTGCACACCCCACATCCACCCAGTCATGCAAGATCTGGTAACCCCCCCTCTCACAAATCCAGCGACCAATCTGACGATTGATCTTGGTCAAGCCCCGTGACCAGCGACGCTGGTCCCAGCAGGCCGGCCTTGGAATAATGTCCGACCACAGCAATATAACACCTGAAAACATTTGAAGAACCACCCCCAAATCGTCCTGAACAGCCCGGATCAGCTGCCGGCAAGACCAGGACACCAGGTCATTGCCCCCCAGGTGCACAATCAGGGCAGCTGGACCCCGGGACGTCCTCCCATGGCGCTGTAGCAAAGGCAGCAACTGCAACCAGCGAAGTCCTCGAACGCTCAGCCATGTCACAGCCACCACCGCCGGGTCCAGTCCCAAATTAACTCCGATAGGCCAGTCAGCCGCACGCCGACCCGCCCAGTGGACAAAAGAATGGCCAGCAACCCAGCAGTCGCCAGGCCCGATACCCCCATCTGCAAAAGAAATAAACAGTTAAAACCTGACCCCCTCCCCGGGCTCCTACAGCCGCACATAGCCTTTAAAAGCCTGAGAGCGCCACCGACCTATGTCTTGAATCACCTGACTAGGCAAGCCCACCGCCGCCGCGGTGGTAGCAGCCCCAATACGAAAGGAGTGAGGCGCAAACCTCACAGGGTCCTCCCCCACCGCACGCAATGCCAGGCGCAGTACCGCCGATACCTGGAAACGGGTCAAAACCCGCGCGTCCGAATGCACGAAAAAAGTATCCGCTAACCCCGGACGCATCGACAAATACCGCCGCACCGCCCGAACCGGGCAAACCCGCGGGTCCCCAACCTCGCCCAGCAACACCCACAAACCTTTACCCCGTGGATCCGTCTTAGAGCGTGCCAAAAGGATCCGCAACCGCCCGCCCTCCACCCGAACATGCCGCGCCTGCAACCCCCCAACCCCTCCCCCCCGCCCAGAGTCCGCGACCAACTCACCGATCCGAAAAGCACCAAAAAAGGCTATGCAAAACACCGCCTGAAACAAAGAAGCTTCGTACGCAGACGAGGCTACCTGCGTTAAGACCCCGCAGACCCTCACCAGGAGCTCATGCATAATGGGCAATCTCGAGTCCCGCGGTGTAGGCTGAACGCGTTCCCACCCGAGCAAAAGTCGCCGCGGCAAAACCCCCCCCCGCAGGCACACCCCAACCCACCGCGCTCGCAAAAAAGTTAAATCCTGCCAAGTGCGCCCGCACCGCTGAACGAGAGAAACCGGCACGCTTGGCATCCACAATATAGCGCCCAATCAAACCCTTTGGAACCCCACCCGCCTGCCACCCCTGAGCCACCAAAAAGGCAACCACCCGGTCACAACCCCGCTTATACGCAGACCAAGTCCCCGCAGACACCGAGTTCTTCAGCAAGTCTAGCATCTCGCGAGGCCAATGTTCCACAAGCTCTCTGGGACCACCGATCCGTCCTTGTCCGCTTCTGGGGCCAGAGCCCGGAATCGTTCCCACTGAAAACGAGAAAGAGCATCAGCGATTTTGTTAGTGCATCCCGGGATGTGCCGCGCTCGTACCGACACATTCAAATGCAAACAAGCCAGTACGACTTCACGCATCAAGCCCGCCACCTTCAAGCACCTAGGGGAGTAGCGATTAACCACACTGACCACCGCCGCATTATCACACCACCAGAGCACCCTTCGGTTCCGAAGCTGCTCCGGCCATAGCTCTAAAACCACACAAATCGGAAAGAGCTCTAAGAATGTGATGTTCCTGGTCAGTCCCGCAGCGTGCCAGGATGCCGGCCAACGATCCGCACACCAGGCCCCATGGAAATAAACTCCCAATCCCGCTCCCCCCGCCGCATCAGTGTACAACTGTAATGCCTCACTAGACACCTCAGACTCCATCAAAACAGAAGTCCCATTAAAGTCTACCAAGAAACGACTCCACACCATCAGGTCCGCCCGCATGGCCCCCGTGACCCTAATCCGGTGGTGCGGCTTCCGCACCCCGGCCGTAGCGCATGCCAGCCTACGCGAAAACACCCTCCCCATGGGAATCACCCAACACGTGAAATTTAAACACCCCAACAGCGCCTGCAAATCCCTCAAGGAAATCTTGCGGGCCGACAACACGTTAGCCACCGAAATCCGCAAACGATCAACCTTGTCCTGCGGCAGACGCACGACCATCTCCACCGAATCTAACTCCACCCCCAAAAAGGTCAACCGCGTGGACGGACCTTCCGTCTTCCCGTCCGCCAATGGTACTCCGAACTCACACGCCAGCTGCACAAACGCAGCTAACATCTCCGGGCATTCCCCCGACTGCGCCGAACCCACAAACAGAAAATCGTCGAGGTAATGGACCACGCGCGACGATCCGGACGCCCGAACCAGCACCCACTGCAGGAAGGTACTGAACATCTCAAAATAAGCACAAGAGACCGAACAGCCCATCGGCATACACTTGTCGAAATAATACCCCCCTTGAAAACAAAAACCCAATAAATGGAAGGAGGAAGGATGAACCGGTAGCAAGCAAAACGCCGATTCGATGTCCACTTTCGCCATGATGGCCGACCGCCCAGCCCCCCTCACCAGCAGCGCCGCCTTATCAAAGGACGCATAACGGACCGTACAAAACTCCCGCAGAATGCTATCATTAACAGAAGCACTTACCGGACAGGACAAATTATGAATTAATCAGAACTTCCCTGGCTCCTTCTTGGGAACTATACCCAATGGAGAAATCACCATGCCAGGAAAAGGGGGCTCCGCGAATGGGCCCGCCACCCTCCCTAACCGCAATTCCCCAAATAATTTGTCCTGTACGATCTGGGCCCATCGGCGTACCGACGGGGAGTTCCGCGCACGCGGAGCTAACACCACACCCCGCGCCGGGATAACAAAACCGAAACGAAAACCCAAGGACAGAATCACTGCCTCCCGCCGTCGAGGATAGCGACTTAGCCAGCCCTCCAAAGCCTCCAGCCGAATCGGTGAAGGCGCCCACCCCAACCACTCAGTGCCCTTTAGGAGCGGGACCGCCAGCGCCAGCGGCGCCTTGTTTAACGCACTTGGTGGCGGAGTGAGAACCTGCACACAAGGAGCAGGAGTGACGAAATTTACAGTCGGGAAAAGGGCAAGTGGACCGGTTGAACCGCCAACACAGGTCACTGTTCCCCGCCGCGCCTGCCTTTTGCAGCACCCCAACCGCCCCCGTGCGAAAGGAACGAGCGGCCCCCCCCCACCACCCTGCCACTACCCTTCCCTCCACCCCCCCCACTGACCCCAGACCTAGCCGACATCTGAGTCAGCCACAGGTTAATGTCCTGCGTGCCCCACGACAGCGATCTACTCTCCTCCATTTTATCCCTGAACTTTTCATCGTAGTTCAGCCAAGCCCATCCATCATGCGTCTGAGACGCCTCTAGGATGGAATCGGCATAGGCAAGCAACATACCATACTGCCCCGGCTCATGGCAACCCCACACGCTGGCCAACCGCCAAAAAGGCACGCGTCCAATTCACCACATTACGCGTCACCTTCTTAACCCTCCCAGCTTTTTCATCTTCCTTCCTCTTCTTCCGACTCTCCCCCGAGCGCTTCCTCCCTTCAAGCAATCGGAAGATATCGATATAGCGCCGCTTCCGGATCTTTTGCCGCAATTTACGCGGCACACCCTCCCACAGCTCCGGAAAAACCACCATCGATGCGGCCCCTCCACCCTCACCGGAAGCCAGCCCTCGCCCACCATCCCCGTCGCATCGACCAGACTCCAAAGACGACCCACTCGAAGAGGAAGAGGACGAGGACGAACCCGAGCTATGCCGCCGCCAACAAGACCGCCTACGCTTCTTACGCGAACCCCTATCCGGCCTGCCTTCGGGCGACTGGACCCTCCCATCCCCCCCGTCCCCAAGCAACTCACCAGGCTCACCGCGAACAGGTGCTGAAGCCGCATCCGTCCCAGCTGCCGCAGAATTGTCCTCGACGCCAGCACTCTCAACCTCTAGGGGACACCCCCACACTGACTCTGCCGCCACTCCTTGCTGCGACACTGCTCCCAATACTGGACCCAACCAGCTCTCGCATCCTGGAATTGATGTCCATGTCGGCTGCGCCATGACTTGCCCCTGAGGAGACATGAAAGGAAAAACAGGGGGGGGGGGGGAACAGCCAGGGGCCAAGCCGGAGGCCAAGGACTGCCCCAGTCGGTCCGAGATGAACCCTGCCCCCCATTCAGCCACTGCTCCCAAGGTGACGGCCCCCCGGAGGCACCATAACCACTGGTACCCGTGAGCCAGCCAGTGGGCACACTATAGCCAGCGCCCCACTGGGCCCCAGCCGGCCGCAACCCTCCCCCCGGCCCCTGTACCCCCAAAACAGCCCCCAACTCACCCCCACCCCCCCGACGGAACCGCATCACTTTCCCCACCCCCCATTGCCCCCCCAGCCGCCCTAAGCCCCCCACTCACCCCCAACGTTCCGCTGGGGGGCTGAGCACCTCCCCCACCCCTGCCAAGCATACGGACCCCCTTTGCCCCCCTCTGCCCCCCACAGCAGCCCCCCGACCCCTCCGCCCCTTACCACCCCCGATGTCAGGCAACCCCGCCTCCCCGTGAGACCGCGACCCGCCCCTCCCCTGCACCCCAGACCCCGAAGCACCTGCCGGGGCCAAGCCCCTTGATTTTGCCCGACCGCGTGGCCCAGGCATCCCTTAACAGGCCCTGAAAAGCAAACCCCTGGGAAAAGACACCACCCAGCTGAATGGAGCTGCTGCCCCCTTAACCCTCCCTGAAAGTGGCTTGGATCCCTTATTTTAGCTGCAATTGGTATTTGATCGCTTTTTGTTGAAGCAACCAGCTGCAAAACAGGACCCCCTGCTCCTTTACAGCAGCCGGCTGCCACCCACCCGGAGAAAACGGGCCACCGCAAAGAGACCCACCACCACGCTCCTCCCTCAAATACCTCCCAAAAACTGCCCGTAGTTGCCGTGAACCACCCAAAGTCAACCACCTCTGGGGCTCCGCAGCTGCCCACCACCAACAGAAAAGACGCTGCAGCCCCTCTGCTATCCGGCAAACTCCGACGCTCCACAGGCCTCCGCAAAGCACGCCGCAGCTCCGAGAAAGACAACGCCGGCACCCCGAACGCAGCCTCCGCAAGAACTGACACGCGGAGGCTGCCGGCCGGTAATCAACCCCCCCACTCGCAATAATGGCCTCCATGATTGGCTCCCGTACGGCCGCAACCCACGGGAGCCAATCATTTTAAAAGATGCCCCCGTGCGCCCGACTCGGCCGCGCGCAGGATCCCTGCGCCGGGCTGCACGCCCGGTTAAAGTCAGCCGCCGGGACCCTGCCCGCGGCCTCGTGGAAGCAGACAGGCATGGGGAGTATAGTCTCTTATTGTTAAGAACTGGAAGTGACCGTCAGGGAATGGATCTTTTCATTAAGATCTTTTGGTATTTCTTCCAATGGTTCCAGATTTGCAGCTGTTGAAGGGTGCAATGCATGCTGAGCTTGATGGACCATTGGCATTTACCTACTATAGCATTTCTTTTGTTCTCACATTCTTATGGATCATGCCCATTGCTTCTGCCCTTCCTTTTGCAGTTATTATTGTTTGACTAAGTATTAAAATAAGAAATCTCTTTTTACATATCACAAAATGTTTTTCATGCCTCATTTATATTCATAACAACTAGAGATGGGATAAAATCTAGAGGTAAAAGTCGAGCCTTCCTGGACTACATAGGCTGAGATTTTACCAAAACTAAAACAGAGGCAGGATCGGGGACCAGAAGCCCGAAATTACAAAAGCAATTTGCCTAGGGTTGAACATCTGGATGATCTTTTCCCTCTTGTTTATGTTAGCTGACAAAAAAATGATTCTTTGCCAGGAGATAACCCAGCTGCAACTCTTTGGCTATCACAGGCCTGTCCTCTCTTCCCTTTACCTTTAGAAAGCAGAGGGTAGGGCTAAATGGCCAATTTTCCCAATGGAGAAAGGTGAATAGTGGTGTACCCCAGGGATCTGTGCTGGGTCCGCTGCTTTTTGACATATTCATAAATGACCTGGAAAGTGGAATAACGAGTGAGGTTATCAAATTTGCTGATGACACAAAACTATTTAAAGTTGTTAAAACCCAGGAGGATTGTGGAAAATTGCAAGAGGATCTTGATAAATTGGAAGACTGGGCATCAAAATGGCAGATGAAATTTAATGTGGAGAAGTGCAAGGTTATGCACCTAGGGAAGAACAACCCAAACTATGGTTACACGATGCAAGGTTCCACATTAGGAACCACCACCCAAGAAAAAGATTTAGGCGTCCTTGTGGATACCATGTTAAAACCCTCGGCCCAGTGTGCAGCGGCGGCCAAGAGAGCAAATAGAATGCTAGGTATGATAAGGAAAGGAATGGAAAATAAAACAAAAGATATTATAATGCCTCTATATCGTTCCATGGTGAGACCGCACCTTGAATATTGTGTGCAATTCTGGTCGCCATATCTTAAAAAGGATATAGCAATTTTAGAAAAGGTTCAGAGAAGAGCCACCAAAATGGTAAAGGGAATGGAAGGCTACTCCTATGAAGAAAGGCTAAAAAGGTTGGGGCTCTTTAACCTGGAAAAGAGACGGCTGAGGGGAGATATGATAGAAGTCTATAAATTAATGAACGGAGTGGAACGGGTAAACGTAGATCGATTGTTTACCTTATCAGAATATAGAAAGACTAGGGGACATGCAATAAAGCTACAGGGTAAACTATTTAAGACTAATAAAAGAAAATATTTTTTCACTCAACGTGTAATCAAACTCTGGAATTTGTTACGGAGGATGTAGTAAAGGCTGTTAGTGTAGCTGGGTTTAAAAAAGGTTTGGACAAGTTCCTGGAGGAAAGGTCCATAAACCATTATTAAGAAGGGACCCAGGATATCAATGCTTGAACCAATACAAGCATTGTGGAACCTGTGTCCCTTGGGGAAACTGCTAGGTACGTATGACCTAGATTGGCCACTGTTGGAAACAGAATACTGGGCTTGATGGACCTTGGTCTGACCCAGTATGGCATATCTTATGTTCTTATGTTCTTATGTACCTCCTTACAAGGTCTCAAGCTCTCTTTCCCTTTTTCCTACTCCCATTTCTAGCCCTTAGTGGGATTATTCTTCTTACCCCTTCTCCTCTTTCCCCTCCTCCTTTGGCCTCAGAATCAAGTTTCATATATTTCCTTAATTTTCTTTTAAATAAAACTAAATATGAGTATCTGCAGAATGTTATTCAGGGGTGGGGGTGGATATAACAAAAAATAGGGAGGAGTAAAAACAAAATCATAGAGATAGATGCAAAACAATTAGGGGCAGGTTTACTAAAGTGTGTTAGGGTTTGCAAATGTTACGCATTTAGAGCAAAAATTAAACATATGATATATGCAACAGCTTCTGACTCTCATTTCATGTGCAGCTACATCAGCAGTCAGACTTCCCGAGGGCTTTGATCCAACCACATCATAAATGCTGGCTTTACTCTGAAAAGTCTTCAGCTCTTCCCCAATAGCTAGTTGAGTGCCTTCTGACCTGGGGGTCTCATCTTCCAGCACCATAGCACAATTTGTTTTGTTGTAACTATCCATTGGTTTTTCATGGCAAGATACAGAAGTAGATTGCCGGGGCTTTCTTCTGCGCAGTTTAAGTTTGGTGTTGTTGCCGTTGTCACAGAAATGTGATCCTCCGCTGCCAACACTGTCCCATTCTGCTGCTGCCCAGATGGGTGGTTTGTCTTGGTCTGGCACTTCAGCTGCACATGAAATGAGAGTCAGAAGCTGTAAAGATGTCTTACACATTGGAACATGGAACATACGAAGCATGAACCAAGGGAAGTTGGAGGTGGTCAAGAATGAAATGGAACGTGTACAACTTGATCTGTTGGGTGTCAGCGAACTGAAATGGACTGGCATGGGGCACTTTGCATCAGATGATCACATGGTCTACTATGCTGGAAATGAAAGACAAAGAAGAAATGGTGTTGCATTTATAATAAAGAAGAAACTTGCAAGAACTGTAATGAAATACAATGCAGTCAGCGAACGCTTAATCTCTATTCGTCTACAAGGATTGCCTATCAACACACCTATAATTCAAGTATATGCCCCAACAACAGCTGCAGAAGAGAATGAAATTGAAGAGTTCTATGAACAAGTACAAGCTGAAATTGACAGAACATGCAAACAGGATATCCTGATAGTCATGAGTGACTGGAACGCAAAACGTTGGCAACAAAGCAGAAGGCAAAGTAGTTGGAAAATATGGACTTGGCAACAGAAATGAAGCTGGAGAAAGACTGATAGAATTCTGCAAGACCAATGATCTATTCATCTCAAACACCTTCTTCCAGCAACACAAGCGGCGACTGTACACATGGACTTCACCGAATGGATTATATAAAAATCAAATTGACTACATATGCGGAAGTCAACGATGGAAAAGCTCTGTAACATCAACAAAGACAAAACCTGGAGCTGTCTGTGGTACAGATCATCAAAGGATATCTATTTGTGCTTTATCGACTATAGCAAGGCTTTTGACTGTGTAAACCATGAGAAACTCTGGGCCACATTAAGAAGCATGGGTATACCACAACACCTGATCGTTCTCTTGCGCAATCTGTACATTGATCAAGAAGCAACAGTTCGAACGGAACAGGGAGAAACAGAATGGTTTAAAATAAGCAAAGGTGTAAGACAAGGCTGCATACTTTCCCCCTACCTGTTGATGATCGGGAACCATTGGTGATGAAAGAAGAAGTTGAAGCAGCATTGAAAGCCTTATCAAAGAACAAAGCACCAGGCATTGATAGCATTCCCGTAGAATTATTACAGCAATCTGATGCAGCTGTTACCGTACTTACAAGGCTCTGCCAAGAAATATGGAAGACAACATCATGGCCAACTGACTGGAAAAGATCTGTGTTTACACCAATACTAAAGAAAGGTGATCCAACTAGAAATTATCGCACAATCGCTCTGATCCCACATGCCAGCAAGATTCTACTGAAGCTTATTCAAAAGAGACTACAACCATACCTGGAACAAGAACTACCTGAAGTGCAAGCATGGTTCAGGAAAGGGCGAGGAACGAGAGACATCATTGCGGATGTGAGATGGATCCTTGAAAAGACTAAAGAATACCAAAAGGATATCTATTTGTGCTTTATCGACTATAGCAAGGCTTTTGACTATGTAAACCATGAGAAACTCTGGGCCACATTAAGAAGCATGGGTAATTGGGTATACCAGAACACCTGATCATACTCTTGCCCAATCTGCACATTGATCAAGAAGCAGCAGTTTGAATGGAACAAGGAGAAACAGAATGGTTTAAAATAAGCAAAGGTGTAAGACAAGGCTGCATACTTTCCCCCTACCTGTTTAATTTATATGCAGAACAAATCATCAGAGAAGGAGGATTGTATGAAGACAACAGAGGTGTGAAGATTGGTGGAAGACTCATCAACAACCTTCGCTATGCTGATGATACCACATTACTGTCTGAAAGTGAAGATGATCTGAAACATTTGCTTCTCACAATCAAAGAACATAGTCTCAAAATGGGCCTGCACCTTAATGTAAAGAAGACAAAGATCATGACAACTGGCATAATCAACAGGTTCATCATTGAAGGAGAAGAAATTGAAATTGTGAACAACTTTAACCTACTTGGATCAACTATCAATAAAGAAGCAACAAGCAGTCAAGAAATCAAACGACGCATTACTCTTGGCAGAATGGCTATGAAAGACCTAGATAAGATTCTCAAGAGCAGAGATGTCTGTCTCCATACAAAGATTCGACTTGTTCAAGCCATGGTATTTTCAATAACATCATATGGATGTGAAAGCTGGACAGTGAAAAAGATAGACAGGAAGAAAATTGATGCCTTTGAATTATGGTGCTGGCGGCAAATACTGTGTATACCATAGACTGCCCGAAGAACAAACCAGTCGGTACTAGAGGAGATCAAACCTAAGCTTTCTTTAGAAGCTCAGATGACAAGACTTCGACTTTCATACTTTGGACACATCATGCGAAGAGAGAGATCATTAGAGAAAGACATTATGCTTGGCAGGATAGAAGGTCAACGCAAAAGAGGAAGGCCAGCAATGAGATGGATCGATACAATAACAGCAGCTATGGGTACCAGTCTGTCAACAATGAGCCGCCTGACTGAAGACCGAACACAATTTAGGATAGCTATCAAGAGGGTCGCCATGAGTCAACTCCGACTCGACGGCACTTAACAACAACATATACAACAGCCCTCACTTGGTTTGCAGCTTGTCATGCTGTGAGGGCTTGTATGCATCAGTGATGCTGAGAGCTAAACTATCGGTAGTTTAACTACTGGCAGGGTCTCCCAAGATGGACAGGTCTCAGCTGATGTGCCAGACCAAGACAAACCACCCATCTGGGCAGCAGCATAATGGGATAGTGTTGATGGCAGAGGATCACATTTCTGTGACAACGGCAACAACACCAAACTTAAACTGCGCGGAAGAAAGGCCCAGCAATCTACTTCCGTATCTTGCCATGAAAACCCAATGGATAGTTACAACAAAACAAATTGTGCTATAGTGCTGGAAGATGAGACCCCCAGGTCGGAAGGCACTCAACTAGCTACTGGGGAAGAGCTGAAGACTTCTCAGAGTAAAGCCAGCATTTATGATATGGTTGGATCAAAGCCCTTGGGACGTCTGACTGCTGATGTAGCTGCGCATGAAATGAGAGTCAGAAGCTATAAAGATGTCTTACGCATTGGAACATGGAACGTACGAAGCATGAACCAAGGGAAGTTGGAGGTGGTCAAGAATGAAATGGAACATGTACAACTTGATCTGTTGGGTGTCAGCGAACTGAAATGGATTGGCATCGGGCACGTTGCATCAGATGATCACATGGTCTACTATGCTGGAAATGAAAGACAAAGAAGAAATGGTGTTGCATTTATAATAAAGAACAAAACTTGCAAGAACTGTAATGAAATACAATGCAGTCAGCGAACGCTTAATCTCTATTCTTCTATGAGGAATGCCTATCAACACAACTATAATTCAAGTATATGCCCCAACAACAGCTGCAGAAGAGAATGAAATTGAAGAGTTCTATGCACAAGTACAAGCTGAAATTGACAGAACATGCAAACAGGATATCCTGATAGTCATGGGTGACTGGAATGCAAACGTTGGCAACAAAGAAGAAGGCAAAGTAGTTGGAAAATATGGACTTGACAACAGAAATGAAGCTGGGGAAAGACTGATAGAATTCTGCAAGACCAACAATCTATTCATCTCAAACACCTTCTTCCATCATCACAAGCGGCGACTGTACACATGGACTTCACCCAATGGATTGTATAAAAATCAAATTGACTACATCTGTGGAAGTCAACGATGGAAGAGTTCTATAACATCAACAAAGACAAAACCTGGAACTGACTGTGGTACAGATCATCAACTACTAGTATGCAAACTCAAGCTAAAGTTGAAAAAGAGCAAACCACTCATGAATGCAGCAAAATATGACCTTGAGAATATACCACTGGAATTTAAAGACTGCCTACAAAATCAAATTGCTGCTTTAGATACAAATTATAACTACAAAACCCAACCACTCAGTATTCCTAATAATCCACAACCTTTGAGTGTCTTAATAGTAACTGAAAACCCTATATGTAATAAATGTAGTGCTTTGATGTTTTTTTGTTTTTTGTCGGAGGTTTTTGCCGTGAGTGAATTCTCCCTCTCGAGGCGTAACTTCCCTTTTAATTAAAATTATAGCATAACAACCACTTTTGGTAAATATGTAGTGTGAAATAATTGCACCAACATTTAGTGCTATAACACAACCACTCACGATTTGATGTACCGAGAAACGGCTTAGCTTCAATCATGCAGATTGACTACGAACACAGTACTGCGTTTAGAGCCTCCAATCCTCTTCTGGCCCTGTTTCAATGCTTTCGTCACTGCAAACCAAGAAAAATGTTCATCTTCTGTGGTCCTCCCGCCAATGGAATAAAAATTAATTCCTCCATCAGCGCATTACGGAGGGACTATTGAGGGACTTAAGTTGGACTGAGTTTTTGTATCATCTCGACACAATAGTCCCTCCGTAATGCGCTGCTGGAGGAATTAATTTCTATTCCATTGGCGGGAGGACCACAGAAGATGAACATTTTTCTTGGTTTGCAGTGACAAAAGCGTTGAAACAGGGCCAGAAGAGGATTGGAGGCTCTAAACGCAGTACTGTGTTCGTAGTCAATCTGCATGATTGAAGCTAAGCCGTTTCTCGGTACATCAAATCGTGAGTGGTTGTGTTATAGCAATAAATGTTGGTGCAATTATTTCACACTACATATTTACCAAAAGTGGTTGTTATGCTATAATTTTAATTAAAAGGAAGTTACGCCTCGAGAGGGAGAAATCACTCACGGCAAAAACTTCCGACAAAAAACAAAAAAACATCAAAGCACTACATTTATTACATATAGGGTTTTCAGTTACTATTAAGACACCCAAAGACTTTAGATACAAATGACAGAGGTCCAGAAGAGTTATGGAATGATATCAAGAAGGTTGTGTTGGAAGAAAGTGAGAAGTCTCTACAAAAGGTGAAAAAGCAAAAACAGCCAAAATGGATGATGGAAGAAACTCTGAAAATTGCCCAGAAACGCAGAGAAGCTAAAGCCAGAGGAGAAAGAAAGACAATAACAGAACTCAACAGAGATTTCCAACAAGTCAGGACAAGGAAAAGTACTACAATGACGCATGCAAGGAAATAGAAGCAGAAACTATTAGAGGAAGAACAAGATCGGCTTTCCTAAAGCTACGAGAGTTAAAGAAAAAGTTCCAGCCTCGAATTGGAATGTTACAAGATACTCAGGGTTCTATGTTGAATGATGCTGAGAAGATCAAGAAAAGGTGGAAGGAATATACAGAGTTTTTATATGATAAAGATCAAGTGGACCAACAGCCGTTTCAACCTGTACCTTATGATCGGGAACCATTGGTGATGAAAGAAGAAGTTGAAGCAGCATTGAAAGCCTTATCAAAGAACAAAGCACCAGGCATTGATAGCATTCCCATAGAATTATTACAGCAATCTGATGTAAAGAAGACAAAGATCATGACAACTGGCATAATCAACAGGTTCATCATTGAAGGAGAAGAAATTGAAATTGTGAACAACTTTAACCTACTTGGATCAACTATCAATAAAGAAGCAACAAGCAGTCAAGAAATCAGATGACGCATTGCTCTTGGCAGAATGGCTATGAAAGACCTAGATAAGATTCTCAAGAGCAGAGATGTCTGTCTCCATACAAAGATTCGACTTGTTCAAGCCATGGTATTTTCAATAACATCATATGGATGTGAAAGCTGGACAGTGAAAAAGATAGACAGGAGGAAAATTGATGCTTCTGAATTATGGTGCTGGCGGTGAATACTGTGTATACCATGGACTGCCCGAAGAACAGACCAGTTGGTACTAGAGGAGATCAAACCTAAGCTTTCTTTAGAAGCTCAGATGACAAGACTTCGACTTTCATACTTTGGACACATCATGCAAAGAGAGAGATCATTAGAGAAAGACATCATGCTTGGCAAGATAGAAGGTCAGCGCAAAAGAGGAAGGCCAGCAATGAGATGGATCAAGACAATAACAGCAGCTACGGGTACCAGTCTGTCAACAATGAGCCGCCTGACTCAAGACCGAACACAATTTAGAATAGCTATCCAGAGGGTCGCCATGAGTTGACTTTGACTCGAAGGTACTTAACAACAACAACATATGCAACAGTAATGTGCTACCTATAGGGGGCATATATAGCATGGTTCCAGCAGAGAGCACTCTAAATCAGACCCCAATGTGTGTGCTGGCTATTGTGCTTAACGTGGATGCATTTATTGCCACCCACTGAGGTGCTGTTAAATGCACTTGTCCTAACTGCAGCATTGATGGTGAATGCATGCTATCAATCCCTGTGCTAACTAACTGTGCTGCGCAGACACGCCCATGCTCCACCCTTACCCCATCCATTTCTCTCCCTACTGCACACTAAGCAGTCTGTTTAGCATGCATGCTGTTAGCATGGTCCATTAACCCAGCTTATTAAACATGTTCCTTAGAGTCCGACTTTGCATAGGTTTTCTCAGTAGAAAAGGAATGTCTAAACTAGGATGTCCACAATTCACAAGGTAGTTTACAAAAGGCTCATCAAACATAAAGCCAACTACCCATAATACCAACTATCCTTGTAAGGTGACAGGAAAAACATGGGTAGTTGGTAACATGCATACTGAGAACAGCCCTTTTACAAAGAAACACATTCAAAAAAGAGCAACATTACTCAGGGTTTTGAATGTGTAATTAGCGACACACTTGTAAGTGGTTGATTTTGCAACCTATACATAAAAGAGTATTTTAAAAGAGCTAGTCAAAGATGGCTCTAGAGGCATTTTGGAAGCCAACTCGTGAGGTGCCCTTGGTACACTGATGTCCAAGCCATGAAGGGGCATGGTGGAGGCATGTCTGGGGTATTCCCAAGAACATGAACATCCTGGTCCTATTTCAGAAATGCCCTTTACATCCCGAGCAATGGTAAAGGTTATGCACATACCTGTCCAAGCATGAATAGGAATTTGGATATGTAGATAAGGAGGTACACTCATATACCCCATATTTATTTATTTATATGTTTTTTTATACCGCTTTTTCATTAGAATCAAAGCAGTTTGCAAAGAATTGTCTATGCTGACAATAAAATACTAAGTACCATGTCAATGGACAGCCTCAAATGCAAAGTTGCATGTGATAGAAGTCTCCATCCCAAGTTTTTGTAGTGGGGACGTCTATGTGGATGCCATCATGGGCTCTACATAAGGAACATCTATGTGTCTATAATCAGGCCAAAGTAAAGACGTTTTGCCCTGCATGTCCCAGATTGTACTTGGACACCCTTTCTAAAATGCAACTTCACATGTCGTATTTTACAAAACTGGACATCCAAGGAGACCCAGTTACAAAGCTGAAATCTGAAACTCTTGTTTTTGTCGTTTGAAGTGTTTTTAACACTATAAAAGTAAGCACAGCCACCCTCTCAATTACTCCTTCAAAGCCTAAGTTCAAACAAGCAATTAACTGACACTTTTACTGTATACCTGACTCAGAGTTGATGTAAATGCCAAGGGCACATTTTTTAAAGCATACTTGTCTTATTGCAAAACAGGAAATATAAGAATACTTCTCAAGCCTGACCAATCCATGCCCAGAATATGCTCCCTCCAAAACTGTGAATGCTTCAGATATATAAGTAGTGGCTTTTCTAAAATGTCTACTTTGTTGTGTAGGTCCATTTAAACATGCAAACCTACTATTTGCAGGTGGATAACTAATACTGTGAAGATACCGTAGATGATATTGCCCTGTTTGGCAGAGGGATGGTTGCCCAGTCTTCTAAAAGGCCACCATGGTTTGCAGCAGTGTTATAGGAGATGAAGAGGAAAGAGGAAAGAACAGGGGTGACACTATTTGGAAGCAGTGGAATTTTTGGGCTAATTGCTATTGCTCTGAGACTATTTGAGCTAAGGGGAAAGTTTTTTTTCTTTTTCTATCTCTCAAGCTGAGAATGGTTCTAAAGAATTATTTGTCACAGTTGCCTGGTAATTGGGTATAGATTTGGGAGGGAAGGATTTCTCAGCCCCTAGTTGTGAGACTGTTGTTACCCTTTATCAGGATAAGGCAGCGCGGCTTGAAAGATCAGTTAAGTCCTGACTGTCCCATTTTTTGGCAGCAGCCTTACCATTTGATGTGACCCATGATTTTTGCTGCCCCTTTTTCTTTGCTTGAGTTTGAAAAAGTGGTTAGGGCTGTAAATTCTTATAATTGTGTTCTGGATCCACGTCATGCTTCCTTGTGGAACTAAGGTGCTGTATCCGCTTCATGATATCGTACTTTGCCAGTTAATTATTTCTCCTTTGTTGAAGAAGCCAGGGCTTGGATTCAAGAGCTGTTGCAATTTGCGCACTGTGCCTTCCTGGCCAGCATCTTGGATTTGTGTTTCTTCATCTTTCATCAGTTTTGTAAGACAATGATTGAGTGGATCAATGGCAGGCTGGATTTTGACTTGGTAATTGCACTGAGTCAGTTCTTGTTGCTGTTCAGGATGAAGCCCTTGCCATCTTAGATCTTTGACCTTGTCATTCAAGAGCTTTTTTCACAATGCTGGTCAGATCTTGGACTAGGGAGTGTAGTACATAAATGCTTAACTTCTTTTTTGGCTTAACAGACAGCTCCAGTGACATTACCCAATCCCTATCTTACCCTTTTAAGATCATATGTGACGTCCCTCAGGAGTCAACTTAACTCTTTCACCTTTCATTATTAATTTTTTTTTGCAAACCCCCTTCCCCCCAGAGAATTGCTGCACACTTTAGGGTTTACTGGGTTTTTGTATGCTGATGATGTTTAATTGATTTACCCAATGAAAAGTATGCTCAGAAATCAATTATGTCATTAAATGAGGGACTGTGGAGTCTTGCCAAGTGGTTTAGTCAGAATAAACTTTCTAAATGTGCAGAAGACTGTATTTTTACATGTTGGCCATAGAGGCCTGCTTTATTGTATTCCTCAAGTGCAAGAGAACCCATGCCAGTTCAATAAAGGAATTGGCATGGGTTCTGTTGTTCCATCACCACTGACAAAGGACTTAGGTATGACTTTCGATGCTGCATGGTCCTTAAATGATGAAGTTTCGCATGTGGTCAAAGTGACTTTCTTTAAGTTGCATCAGGTAAAGAATGTGAGATCTCATTTGAACTGTTCCTCATTTTGGACTATAGTTCAGGCTTCTGTACTATCTTTGCTGGATTATTCCAATTAGTTGTACGTGGGTCTCCCCAGAAGCTTTTGCATAAACTTCAGGTTGTCTAGAATGGTGTAGCCAGAGTGATCTTGGGAAAGCCTAGATGGATATATGCTACACCTAGGTTGTGACAGCTACAGTGGCTGCCAATTGATTCACACACAAAATTTAAAATCTTGACCCTAGTGCTCCACCTTTTGTGTGATGGTATACTGAGCAATTTGAGGAACGGGCTTTCCCAGTATGGTCCAGGCTGTCAATTATGATATAGTGCAGAAATATTATTGCTGGTTCCCTCCATTGACCACACTGGGAAATATATTTATCATGCAAGAACATTCTCTGTGATTAGGCCTGTCCTTTAGAATAGACTTCCTAGTGACATCAGATATAAACCTTGCTATATTTGTATTTCAGGAAATTCTTGAAATCTTGGCTGTTTGTCTAGTAATATGTGTTTTGTTTGACTGATGGATTGTTTAATGTACTGACTGTTTGTTTTTGTTGCATGCTGCATTGAGCCACATTGTGCTGGGATTGCAATATATTTAAATACCTAAAATATGTCACATAAAGATATGCTTGAGAGATAAAGTACCTTTTGGGATTCTGCCAGGTATTTGTGACCTGAATTGGCTATGGTAGGAAACAGGATACTAGGCTTGATGGATCCTGATCTGATCCAGTATGGCATTTCCTATGTTTTTAAAGTTTATAGATGAAATAAATGACTGCTTCATGGAACAGCTAGTTTAGGAATCAACACAGTCCCTAATGGAACGTAGGATCTAGTGCAAGAGGTAATGATTTTGGGGCCACTTGGCAACAGAGATCATAACATGTTCACATTTATTTAATAAATGGAGGGAGAATAGCAAGGAAATTCATCATGCTTGCCTTTAACTTTCACAAAGGAGACTATGATAATGTGAAGAAAATTGTTGAGAAAAAACTAAAAGGAGCAACTGCAAAGGTTAAGAGTTTACATCAGGCCTGTGCGTTATTTAAAAATATTATTTGGGAAGCCCAAAGCAGATATATTCCGTGCTTTAAAAAAGGTGGAAGGAAGTTCAAACAACAGCTAGCGTGGCTTAAAGTTGAGATCAGAGAGGCTGTTATAGCTAAGAGATAATCTTTCAGAAAATAAAAAAAAAAGAGCCAAATAACAAAAACAGGAAAGAGCATAAGTACTGGCAAGTTAAATGCAAGGCACTGATAAGGCAGACAAAGAGAGAATTTGAAAAGACGCTTGCCATTGAAGCAAAATCACATAATAAAATCATTTTCAAGTACATTCATAGCAAAACACCTGTGAGAGAGATGGACCATTAGATGATAGAGGGGTATACACTTGATACTCACAATTAAGAACTTGTCCACACAAGCATAAAAGCATAACAATCTTCTCCCCCTTCCACATGTTTAATAATGCCAATACTAATAAATTGTTACTACAACAAGTCCCAAACCATGTTTCACATGGGATTTTGGCTCATCCTCCTAGGCCTTACCGCCTTAATTCTAATTGGGAAAGCAGTTTTCCTGCACAACCATAGATCTATTCCAATAATATATAATCCAACACGGCCAAACCTCAGCAGCCATTGGAACTTTAATCACATACATAGAAGCAAGAAATATGGATTCCTCATCAGAATTAAACCTAGCAACCACACAACTATAGCACAAGGACATTCTGAACAACCACATAGGAAAACAATGCTAACCTGTACCCTCGTCAATGCACGCTTGGCCCACAACAAAATACCAACCTTAAGTGACTACATAACTGACCAAAAGGTTGACATTATGTGTATTACTGAAACCTGGTTCTCAGAAGCAAACAACTTCTTAGAAAATCAGCTAAACACTACCACACACAACATGCACAACTGCCCTAGAATTGCCAGAAGAGGAGGTGGAGTCTGAATTCTAACCAGCAAGCGACTTCATTTCATTACCATCGAAACCTCATCCTCACACAACCTGGATATGCTCACAATCTCAAATAAACACCTTAAAATCTGCTTAATGTACAGAGCCCCACTGAACAGCACTAAAGAATGATCAATTCTACTTGAAGCTGTGTGCTCCCACGCCACCAAACAGAACAGCTTCATTCTTCTTCAAGACTTCAACTTATTCTCAGCATCCAACAAGCAAGCTTCCACCTTCACAGAAGCAATGGTGAATTTGCATTACACACAACTCATCAACAAACCCATCAACAACAAAGGTGGAATCCTTGATCTGATCTTCATCCCAAGCAACCTAGCAGACACCTCTGGACAACTACCCCAACAATTGTGCCAGTCTTGTGATCAAATCATAGTCTAAGAAATTGCACATTATATATACAAACACAACTCAACACAAGACACCACTTGTGTCTTCAATTTGACAACCAAGCCTTCATCTAGAAGGTACTACCACAACTCATAGCTAACCCAGCCAAAGCCTACATAGAAGCACTTGTCAACAAATGGAATTCAACAATATCAACTGCAGCAGAAGCACCTACAAAGGCCATCAATAACAAACAACAACATTTCATCCTATGGTATTCAGCAACTCTAAAGGAACAGAAATGTAACCTACATTGCCTCGAGTGTAAATGGAGGTGAACAAAGAATCTGCAACTTCAAGTCACATATCTAGAGGAACAAAAAAGACACTGCAAAACCAACAACAGATCCAAATGGGAATTTCACACCAACCTGATCATGAGTGCCATCAACAAACTCAGGAACCTATTTGATTTAGCCAAATCATTCTTAAGGGAATCCACTCCCGCTTGCTGAGGTAACATCTTTAACCCAAACAACATGACATGTTATCTGCAATTTATATACAACATAAACAATTATAAAAACCCCACATTTCCCTCCCATAACCAACCGAACACTTCTAGTTACCTCTGGACTACCTTTGATAAGATTACTCATGAACAGCTCAACAGCATAATTAGCAACTTAAAAACAACAATCTCTCCATGCCCAGTTTCAAGATACCAAATCATACCATTTAGCTCAAAAATACTCTGACTCCCTCAAACAATCTTCATTCAGACAATACTAAAAAAAGCCTAATCTAGACCTATGCTCCCTAGCCTCATACGGACCTATATCCAGCATCCCATTCATAACAAAATTCATTGAAAAAGCAGTACAAACGCAGCTACAAAATCACATAAACAATCACGCTCTACTTGACCAGCACCAGCATAGATTTCAACCTCATCATGGCGTTGAAACCTTCTCACCTCTTTGCTGGGCACACTCATTACTGGCACAGAAAACCTCTCATGGCTTCATCCTTCTATTTTTAGATATATCAGCAGCATTTGACTCTGTATCCCACCAACAGACTTCATGATATCAGGCTACAAGGCACTACCATCAAATGGTTCCATTCATACCTCTCAGACCACATCCAAGAAATAAAAGTAGGAACCCATAAATCCCTTCCTTATTCCCTACAACAAGGGGTTCCCCAAGGCTCCTCCCTATCATTCATACTATTCAATATCTACATCCAGCCACTGTGTGCAGTTATTTGGAGCTTTAACATGAACTACCAAATATACGCAGATGACATTATGATTTACACATCTTTCTCCTCAACCACACGGGACTACTCCATTATAACCAAATGCTTCACGGAGATAACTAAGTGGCTCCATAATCACAACCTCAACATCAACTACAACAAAACCAAAGTCCTGCACATAACAAAAGACATTAACTTCAAGCCACTACAACAATCAAGATGGGTGACATAGAACTCAAAGGCAAAACAGAGATCAAATACTTAGAGTCATACTTGACTAGGGTTTAAACGTAGAAACCCAAATTAAAAACATCACCAAAGATAAGAAGTACCGAAGAGATCCAAGATGGCGACAAGCACCGTTTAGGCTCCTGCGTCGTTTTTCCGATGGGACGGAAGAGAAAGGGGAAGCGAGAGGTGCAGCCTCAGGCACTCTCGCGTACCTCGACTCCTGTTGCTGGTCCATTAGACTCCTTCGTTGTGCATTCCCGGGAGCCCCAGCCTGTTGTGGGGAGTGGTGTTTCGCTTGGAGACTGCTCGGGGCAGGGAAGCTCGGCGTCTCCTGCGAGTTGTGATCTCACACCCCCTGAAGCGCGTCGTGCCCCGAGGCAGCCCTGTCCGATGGCTGCTCAGCAGAGTGTGAAGACGCTGAATGCCCCCGAGATAGGGGTTTCGGCAGGACCTCTGAGGCCGCTTGTGACCAGCGTGTCAATGGGGGAACTCCCCTCGACTGGGCAGGAAGATGGAAATCTGCACGGGTCGGTGAACCTGGTTGAGGCGTCGGTTGGAGACGCTGCTCTCCCCTCTGGAGCCCCACAGCCTTGCGGTATTCTGACAAGCACTCAACAACATCGAGGGTCGGTTTTCTCTTTTGCCTTGCCACGGCCGGACCATTTCACCCTAGAATCTATTTGGATGGCCATTAACCAACTTGGGGAAGCGTTTGTCTCTCAGGTTAATCATATCCAGGAACAGGTCGTATCTAATTCAACGAATATCTCAAATTTGGAGCAGGATTTGTCTTTGCTAAAAGTGTCGGTAGAAGAAATTTCTGTTAAGAATACTCAACTGGAGACTTTGTCTGAGTCCTTTGTTAAGGACTCTAATCAGATGAAGATGAAGCTGGAGCAATTTGAGAATTTTTCTAAACTGGCTAATCTTAGATTGATTAATTTTCCTTCAGTGCCAAATATTTCTCCAAAGGAAATGTTTAAATCATATTTAGTTGAATGTTTGGGGGTCCCAGTAGATTCATGTCCTCCTGTAGTTAAAGTTTACTATCTTCCTACAGCCCGTAAGGTCTCGACTTCCTCCGGGGCCGCCGGGCTGGGTGGATTTGAGGAATTAAATGTGTCTGAATTGCTTGAGATTTCGGATAATGCGTTAGTAAAACCTGTAACTTGTATTGTTACTTTTGCCTTAGTATCTGATCGCGATTGGTTATTGTGCCTATTTAGAAAAAGAAATGTTTTATTTAAGGGGTGTCTTGTCCGCATATTTCCTGATCTGGCTAGGGAGACCAGACGCCGTAGGAGTGAGTTTCTAATCCTGCGGCCAGGGGTTTCCAAGCTAGGAGGGTTTTTCTTCCTTAAGTACCCTTGTAAGTGCTTGATAAAACTGCAAGGGAATTCCTATATCTTTTTGTATCCCTTTCAGTTACTTTCCTTTTTAAATACTCGAGGCTCCTTAGGGGGTGAGTCACAAGGTTCTTAAAGATGTGTGATTTAATTTAGGGCTGTTCGTATGCTTGTTCTTTTTTTGCATATTGTGTAATTTTCTTTTTTTCCTATTGGATCTCTCTCATCTTGTGGGCTGTTAGTGGGTTTTTTTTCTTTGTTTTTTTTTTTTTATTGCCTTGTGATTTTGTTTCTGGATTTGTTTGTATTTGCTGTAATTTCCCCCATTTCAAATGCAAGTGTTTTACTTGTAAGGTTTGTTGGAAAAACAATAAAAATATAAATTAAAAAAAACAAAACAAAACAAAAAAAACATCACCAAAGCCATCTATCAAAATTTAAAACACCGAAGAATCTATGCCCCCTCCTCAAAACTGAAGATTTCTGCACAGTTTGCCAGGCAATTATAACCTCTATTAGATTACTGTACAGTAACTCAGTATACCAAGGTCTATCCCAACACACACTATACCCACTGCAACTAGCACAAAACACGGCAGTAAGAATCATACAAGGAACATCTTGGCAGACCCACATCTATCCTCAAGCAACTATATTAGCTACCCATCACATTCAGAATCAAGTACAAAGTCATCCTCAACATCCACAAACAGGGCATTCTCCATCTACGCCCCAAACATTTGGAACTCTCTATCTCCTCATCTAAGAGCCATTGAATCTTTAGGAGACTTCCCAAAAAACTCAAACCAAACTATTCTTAGATTTCTATGGGGCAGACCCCCATCAGGAATAAATATATCACAACTCATGCACCATGGCCACTGGACACAAGAGTAATGACGATTTCACAACCTCAATCCTCAGCCCATTGACAAACCAGCAATCAAGATTACCCACCGCATCCATCCTCAGAGAGCAACAGAAACCACTCATTACTATCCCCCAGTCCTCAAATGCCTATAGTATCTATGAGGGTTATTTTTAAAGTAAGGTCCGATTGGCTGTAGCTTTGTAAATTCTTTCCTCCTGTAGAAACAAGCATGCGTGCCAGCTCCTGGCATGCCTTGTGCAAGGTCTGTATTTTGCAGATGACACGAAAATTTGCAACAGAGTGGACTCCCCTGAGGGAGTCCTTAACATGAGAAAAGATCTACAAAAGCTGGAAGAATGGTCAAATGCTTGGCAATTAAGATTTAATGCAAAGAAGTGCAGAGTCATGCACTTGGGTAGCAGAAACCCAAGAGAAATGTAAACGAAAGGGGGCGAGAGGTTGGTGTGCACGGATCAGGAGAAAGACCTTGGTGTGATTATTTCTGTATATCTCAAGGTGGCAAAACAGTGCGACAAGGCGGTGGCAAAAGCCAGGAGGATGTTGGGCTGCATACGAAGAGGAATTACCAGTAGAAAGAAAGAGGTTCTAATACCACTGTATAAGTCACTGGTGAGGCCTCACTTGGAATACTGTGTTCAGCTTTGGAGACCGTATCTTGTAAAGGATGTAAAAAGAATGGAATCTGTTCAGAGGAAGGCGACCAAAATGATTTGGAGCCTGCGTCAGAAGCCTTATGAGAAGAGACTTGAAGACCTAAATATGTGCACTTTGGAGGAGAGGAGGGATAGGTGAGATATGATTCAGACCTTTAAATACTTAAGGAGAAATAATGAACAAACAAACCTCTTCCAAAGACGGCGAAGCTGTAAAACGAGAGGGCATAACATGAAGCTGCAAGGTGGAAAATTGAAAGGCAATATCAGGAAATACTTTTCCACTGAGAGGGTGTTGGATGCTTGGAATGCCCTCCCGATGGAGGTGGTGGGGGAATTCAAAATAGCATGGGACAGACACAATGGATCCATTTATAGCAACAGAATAAAATCAAAATAAACTGAACCATCTAACGTCTCAACAAATAGGGGTGTCCTGCAAGGAGCGGTGGGTTCACCCCTAAACAAAGACATGGAGAGGGGTGGCCTGAGGGCGGCCTGCACAGAGTGGCACCTACTCCTGCCATCTTACTCCAGCCTTCTTACTGGGCAGACTAGATGGACCATACTGGTCTTTATATGCCGTCATTTACTATGTTACTATGGTGCTATGTTGGAGTGGAGGAGTAGCCTGGTGGTTAGAACACTGGCTTGGCAACTAAGCAACCAGGGTTCAATTTCCACTAGTACTTCTTGTGGCCTTGGGCAAGTCACTTAATCCTCCATTGCCTCAGAAGAAAGGCCTGGCAATCTACTTCCAGTGACACTGCCAAGAAAACCCAGGAGCTTCTAGGTTGCCAGGAGTCAGGACTGACTCAAAGGCAGACATTGCATTGCATGTTACTATGCTAAAAACAGATGCCATTTGCAGACATAGTATCACTTTGAACAGCTTATACTGAGACATTAAAATGTTTAAGACAATTGACCAACCCTCCAACTGTGAAATACAATCTGTGATTTGGTTTTTGACAGCAAGGACCATGTCATTAGCGGACATTCATCACCAGATATGTGAGGTGTACTGCCCCAATACGATGAGTGACAGCAAAGTGAGTAAATGGGTGAGATTGTTCAAGGATGGGCAGGACAAACTGTGCTCATGATGGGTTCCCAGGCTGCTTTCCGAGGAACACCAAAAAAGGAGAATGACTAGTGCTTTGATATTTTTGATCTGATACAGTGAGGAAGGAGATGAACTTTGGACCACTTTGTCACAGGGGACAAGACATGGGTTTCTCACATGACTCCAGAATCAAAGCGGCAGTCGATGGAATGGAGACACACGTCATCTCCAGTCAAAGTGAAAGCCAAACAGACAATCTCAACATGCAAGTTTATGGCAACTGTGTTCCCTGGAAAGCAGCCTGGGAACCCATTGCGAGCACAGTTTTCTGAACTGCAAATTTTCAGAAAAGATTTTGTATAGCACTGACCTTGAAACTTGTGGAAATTTCAGTGACAAAGTGGAAATCATGAATCACCGTTCTTCATGAAATTTTGCGTCAACTGTGCGCACCAAATCTTCTGTGATTACTGAAGGTCGACCCGATCGCTGTTCATCATGGACATTGTCCTGTCCGTCCTTGAACAATCTCACCCATTTACGCACTTTGCTGTCACTCATCGCATTGGGGCCATACACTTCACATATCTGGCAATGAATGTCCGCTGATGACACGGTCCTTGCTTTCAAAAACTGAATCACAGACAGTATTTCTGGGCCGCTCAATTATCTTAAACATTTTAACGTCTCAGTATAAACCGTACAAAGTGATGCTATGACTGCAAATGGCATCTGCTTTTGCACAAGGCCTGCCGAGAGAGGGCACGCATGATTGTTTCTACAGGGGGAAAGAATTTGCAAAGCTACAGCCAATCGGACCTTACTTTAAAAATAACCCTCGTATATCGTTTTGAGTCATCTGTTCCACACTACCATGATTGATATTTTGTACATAGGTTAAGTAAAGCTAAGCCATCTTAGCCACTCTCTGGCTCCTTGTAACCAAGATGTCAAAACATATCCTTTTCACTAATAAGGGACCCTCAGAATGAGAGCATTCAAAAGTGCAAACAGCATTAAGGCATGCCTAGAAGCAGCATCATTAGTTTCTAAAAATGTATACATTTGTAGAGTAATGATGGTGCCTTTGGGCATGCATTAGTGCTGTTTGCACTGTTGAATGCTCCCATTCTGAGGGTCCCTTATTAGTGACAGGGATATGTTTTGACATTTCACTATGAAGAACCTCTTCTGATTATTTCTGGTCCATACTTAGCATTGAACAGACTGTTTTCAAGATGGCCAATGCAAACATAACTAAGGATGTCTTCTACTGCCATGTATGTTGTGATGCAAGGTATGTCATGATAAACATATCACTTTCTACCTGCTTTTATACTATCTTAGAGTGCACTGAGATAACTTTGAAATGCTCTGGGCATGCAACAGACTGGTATATACATAGTCTAGTTTGCATCAACATTTATGTATCATCAGTAGTCATGTATCATTTGCATCAGCAGCTTAGGAGAAGCATGTTTTACAAGGGGGTGGGGTGGGGGGGAGTGACCATTCAAGGGTATACACCAGAGATGGGCAGGATTGACTACATCCATCTTTTCAGAATATGGTGAACACCGGGATGTACATGGCCCTTTGCTGCATATAGCCGTATCTCATGCTCCATAGTACTTTGTTTGTGCCGCGCCGAAAACATCTCTGTCCCCAATTCTGAAACCACAGGAGTGTCCATCCCTGCGGTTGCAGAATCATGTTTAAATTGGGTCTGTTTTAACTGTGGAGGAGCCCGCAGGCTGGACATGCATGCTCTGGAATTGGGCTCCACGTATAAGATGAATTGAAAGAAATCTTGATAAATCAGTAAGATGGAACATAGCAATTTGATAAGCTAAAGAGTAGCAAATCACTCAGACCGAATGGCATACATCCCAGTGTGTTGAAAAAACTGAAATATGAGATTGCAGACCCACTTTTAATAATCTGTGAACCACCATTAAAATAATCTGCAGTACTTGAAGATTGGAGAGTGGCCAGTGTATCACCAATTTTTAAAAAAGGTTCCAGGGGTGATCTGGGAAACCACAGATGGTGAGCTGTCAGTACCAAGCAAAATGGTAGAAACCATTATAAAGAACAAAATTACTGAACATGTAAATAGTCATGGTTTAATGGCAGAAAGACAGCATGGACTTAGCCAAGGAAAGCCTTGTCTCCCAAATCTCATATTTTTTTGAAGGTGTGAATAAAAGGTGAGCCAATTGATATAATGTATCTTTTCTATTGCTGTCTCCTTAGATTTATCTGCAGTTTTGACCTCGTAGATCACCATGCCTTCTTGTCTCTGGTCTCTCCGGATCAGTCCTTCTCTGGTTCTGCTCCTTTCTTTCCAACAGCTCATTCTCAGTTTTCTCAGGTTCTTCCTCCTCTCCTTCCACCCCCTCCTTTCTGGTGTCCCCCAGGGCTCTGTTCTAGCCCCCCTTCTATTCAACATTTTCCTTGCCCCCTCACCAGTTTGGTACAGCAACACTGTATATCCGCTTACTACTATGCAGATGACATCATCCTTCTCTATCATACAGACGTCTCTTCACCCGACATCAGCTCTCTCAATTCTTGCCTGTCCGCCATGGCCTCCTGGCTATCCTCAAACTTTCTACATATCGTGTCCCTCTTTTCTCTGCCACTCCCATCCCGATCATATCTTCTCTGCATTATCTAGGGGTCACCCTTGATTCTTCCCTGTCCTTCAAAGATCACATTTCCTCAGTAGTTCAGCGATCCTTTTACACCCTGAGACAACTCTGCATGGTTCACCCTTTTCTTTCCGTCCCCTCCCTCACCACCCTTCTTCTGTCCCTAGTAGTATCCCGCCTCAACTACTGTAATATTTCCCTTGTCGGCACCCCCCCCCCCAATCACAATTACACTGACTACAAATTGTCCATAACTCTGCCGCCCATCTCCTGACCCATGCCTCCTGCTTTTTTACCACATCACCCCCATCCTGATCCGTCTCCATTGGCTCCCAGTTCCCTTCAGAATTCAATACAAAGTGCTTACTTTCATCCACAAATCTATTCACTCCTGCTCTCCCCTTTATCTCTCAGACCTTGTTCGCCTCCACACACCGCACCGCTCTCTCCGGTCAATACACGCTAATCATCTATTAGATCCCTTGTGCATAGCACTGGTAACTTCCTTCTCCTCAGAGTGAACTCCATTTACCTGTACCTTTGTTGCCTCCCACTCAACCAATTTCTAACCCAAGCAGAGTTTAGGGTCCATTCCTAGGGTGCTCAGTTTGTTTATAAGTCGCCTGTGAGGAACGGTGTCAAAGGCTTTACTGAAATCTAAATGCACCACATCTAGGGCTCTCTCTCGGTCCAACTCCCTGGTCACCCAGTCAAAGAAATCAATCAGATTTGTCTGACAAGACTTGCCTCTGGTGAATCCATGCTGCCTCGGATCCTGTAATCCGCTGGACTCCAGAATTTTCTCTTTTAGCAGTGTTTCAAATAATTTACTCACCACAGAAGTTAAACTAACCGGCCTGTAGTTTTCAACCACATCCTTACTTCGACTTTTGTGTAAATGGACGACGTGAGCCTCTCTCCAGTCCTTTGGCACCAAACTTGACTCCAACGAGGCATTGAAAAGGTCAGTCAATTGAGCTATTAGAACGTCCCCAAGTTCCCTCAGTATTCTAGGGTGTATCCCATCCGGTTCCATCGCTTTGTCTACTTTAGGTTTAGCTAGTTTCTCACGAACACAGTCTTCTGAAAACTTTTCAAGATGCCCCTCATTTCTGTTCCTGTTTTTGGGTGTTTTCTGAGGTCCTTTTCCTGGTTCTTCATCTGTGAACACAGAACAGAAATATTTGTTAAGCAATTCTGCTTTATCCTCTTCAGCTTCGACATATTCCTCCCCTTCACCCTTCAGTTTGACAATACCACTTTTGCCCTTCCTTTTCTCACTGACATATCTGAAAAATGTCTTATCCCCACATTTTATTGCATTGGCTATTTCCTCCTCTTTTTAAATCTTTGCTTTCCTGACTACTTTGCTAGCTTCTCTAAGTTTTTCCAAATATAGATGCCTGTCTTCCTCTGTCTGTGATTTCTTGTATTTCATGAAGGCCTCCCTCTTTTTTTCACCTTTTCAGCTACTTCTTTTTGAGAACCATAGCGGCCTCCTTTTCCTTTTACCTTTATTTACCATTTTAACAAAAAGGTTGGTTGCCCTTAAAATATCCCCGTTCAGTTTTGCCCACTGTTTTTCTACATGCTCCAGCTGTTCCCATCCCACTAATGACTCCCTGAGGTATTGGCCCATCTTGACAAAGTTAGTTTTCCTAAATTCTAAGACCCTCGCTTTTGAATGGATTCTAACATCCCTAGTCCTAATACTGAACCACACCATCTGGTGATCACTGGATGCAAAATTATCTCCTGCTATAACATCAGAAACACTTTCACCATTGGTAAGCACCAAGTCCAGTATGGCCCCTTCATGTGTGGGTTCTGTTACTAGTTGCCTGAATAGTTCTCCCTGTAGAGAATCCAGGATCTCCTTACTTCTAGATGATATGGCAGCAAAAATGTGCCAATCAACATCTGGCATATTGAAATTCCCTATCAGTAGCACTTCCGCTTTCCTAGCAATGCTGGGTATGTCTTCAATTAACTCTCCGTCCACCTCTTCCTCCTGTGAGGGAGGTCTGTATATCATGCCAATACAAATAGATTTCTCTTTCCCTCTTTCTAGTTTAACCTACAGTGCCTCCTCTCTCCCTTTTAAGCTCTGTAGTTCCAAAGCTTTAATATTATTTTTTACATATAGTGCCACTCCTCCTCCCCTTCTTCCTACCCTGTCCTTTCTCAATAAAGTATAACCAGGTATAGTTACATCCCAGTGTGGTTTTATATGAACCATGTTTCTGTAACTGCCACTAAATCCAAGTCAGCCACTCCCATTAAAGCTTCAACATCCGGGATCTTATTTCCCTTGCTACGGGCATTTATTCACACTGCTTTCCATATGTTTCCCCTTTTACCCATTTCAATAAATGTATTTAATGTTTCACTAACCTGGAGGCTTTCTTCACCCATCTCTAATGAATCTAGTTTAAATCCCTCTTCAGTAGATTAGCCAGTCTGCTACTGAAGACACGTCAATCTGTCTTGAACAGATGGACGCCATCTCTACTTTGCAACCCTTGGAACAGCATCCCATGGTCCAGGAAACCAAAACGCTCTCGATGACACCATCCATGCAGCCATGCATTCATCTCCAGGATTCATCTGACAGGTACTTGTGACCTGGATTGTCCAGTGTTTAAAATAGGATACCGGGCTTGATGGAACCTTGGTCTGACCCGGTATGGCATATCTTATGTTCTTAAATAAATAAATGCCCTTTAACCTTTTCAAAATGACCTCATATTATTAAAGTCTTGGGGGAGGGTAAAGGGCACAAATGGACTTTATTCCTACCTCTCTCTCCGCTCCTTTGTGGGCACCCTTGATCAAAAAACATAATAATTTGACCTTTTGGAAAAACTGTATCAAAACCACATTTCAGCACAGCTTTATGAACAATAGTTTTAATAGTTCATTCTAGTAAACTTTAAGTAGATACATGCACAAAAACAGACTTCAAATACAATAGTAAACCCATATTAGCTATAAAGTTCTTTCCATGACTGCAATCATGTAAAATAATGGCAAGGTAAAACAAGCAAGAGAGAGAGAGAGAGATAAAGCTAGGAACAGATGGAAAAGAATAAGGTGGAACAGCTTTCTTCTATTTTGTTATGTGGGTCTTTATTTTTGTTTCAGTAAAGGCATCCAGATGTTACTGTATATCTTCCCTTTACATTGAACTTACCGATCAGATTTTTATAAGAGATTGTTGTAATGATATCCTTATACTAGTCAATAATAATACAGGTTTGTAGATATTTATGTTGTTGTTGTTAAGTGTTGTCGAGTTGGTGCCGACTCATGGTGACCCTCTGGATAGTTGACCTGAACTGTGTTTGGTCTTCAGTCAGGTGGTGAATGGTTAATACATAGGTGTCCATAGGTGCTGTTATTGTATTCAGCTATCACATTGCTGGCGTTCCTCTTTTATGTTGACCTTCAACCAGTGCTGGGATTCAAAAATCTTAGGAAATGGTTCTGAATCAGGTCAGTATGAGTGAGTTGCAGCACCCCGATCCCCTCATCCAAACAAAATAGACCTGATGGCCTAGAAGCCCCCTCCCGACTAACATACAAAATAGACCTGGTGGCCTAGTGGCCCCGAAACCCCCCTGCTACCTTTCAAAATGAGAGGGATCACTGCCTACCCACCCCCGCTCGTGGTCCGCCATCTTCAAAATTGGCACACCTGGCATGGCGTGGAGCCAGGCACCACCATTTTTGAATATAATGGACCACAGGTGGGGGAGCAGGGATGCGTAGGCAGTTTGCCTGCTCATTTCTAAAGGTAACGGGAGGGGGAGGGTGGTTTAGGGGCCATCAGGTCTATTTGGTTTGTTAGTTGGGAAGGGAGGGATGGGAGGTTCAGGGGGCATCAAGACCACCAGGTCTATTTTCTTTTTAAGGGAGGAGAGGGGTCCAGACCATTAGGCCACCAGGGATTTACTATCTGTCAGGGCACTGGCCACAACAGTATTTTGATGGTATCAGAGGCTTTTCCTAATGTTGTGATTGCCCTGATGCCATCAAAATACTGTCGGGTGGGGGGATTGGGGCCACTGGGCCATCAGGGATTCACTGTCATTCGGTGCACTGGTTCGACAAACTCGGGAAATTTTAAGAATAGGTTCGAGCAAACCGGTGAGAACTGGATGAATCCCACCACTGCCTTCAACCTTGCTAAGTATGATGTCTTTCTCTAATGATTCTGTGATATGTCCAAAGTAGGAAAGTCAAAGTCTTCTCATCTGAGCTTCTAAAGAAAGCTTACATCTTTTCTCCTCTAATAACGACTGATTTGTTCTTTTGGAAGTCCATGGTATACATAATGTTCTTCGCCAGCGCCATCATTTAAAGGCATCAAATTTCTTCCTGTCTTTCTTCTTCACTGTGCAACTTTCAATGTAATGTTTTTAACACACACTAAGGTCATTGCAAGCAGGGTCGGCACTACCATTAGGCAAACTAGCCAGTTGCCTAGAGTTCCAGTGGTGTGAGGGTGGCCTCTTTGGGACCAGCAGCGGCGGCAATGGTATTAAACAGCACTTCAGCACTTCCCTAAACCTTTGGCACTGTAGTGCTGTTCCTGCTTCTGTCTCCTCTGATGCAGACTTTCTATTTGCATGAGGATGGAAGCAGCTGTTCTCTCTGTTCTGCCCCCATGTAATCAGGGAGTCTCCAACGGAGGGGAGAAAGCTGGAACAACACCACAGCACTGAAAGTTTAGGTAAGCGCTGGAGATGGGCTGCTGTGGTGTCAATGGAGCTGGGATGTGGGCAGAAGTAAAGGTGCACCAGGATTAAGGTTTCCTAGGGAGCGTCATATCCCTGCATCGCCTCTGACTGCAAGCCATCAATTTTATGTTTATCAAGCTTTCAAAAGCCTGTAAAACCATGTAGAATACAGTCAGACAGAATGCGTACATAGTCATTTTCTGGTATTCTTACAGACAACATTTTAGCTATTACTCTCCATACTGTGCTATAGAACTTCTGCAATCACAGGTACCCCCATACAGTATGCTATAGATGTCCATCATCTTTTTGACATTGCAACATTCTTAGTGAAATATATTTATTATTTTCCACCAAATATAAAGATCAAATACAGGTAAGGAAAATCGAAAACAACCAGCAACCAAATACAATACATCAAGGCAATTAAACACAAAATGATATAGTCCACATCATGGGAGCAAGACTAGATGATTAATTAAAAAAATAAAATAAAAAATAAACGGAAACCAGAGCCAAATATATGGCCCACTCTTTAAAGGGGAAAATGATAATCAGACTTCATTATCCCCAACCAAACCCTGTCTATCCGTCAAAAATTTCTCCAAATGCATTACATCAGCAATAATAAAGGAAGCACTGTCATAATTGACGATGCACTTACAGGGAAACCTTAAGAAAAACGTGGCACCCAACGCAAGCACATGAGACTTCAAAGACCAAAACTGCCTGCGCTGCAGTTGGGTGGCACGTGATACATCAGGGAAAATGTTGACTACCTGCCCACAAAACTTAACAGCTTTCACACGGAAGTATGCTTTAAGTATACGCTGCTTAGTCACCACAGAAGGAAAGGTGACCAGTAGGGTAGATCGTAAGGAAATAATCTCTAGGGAATCTTCAATAAAGGCAGTAAGATTAGAAATAGAGGGGGTTATCTCATCCAATTCACCTTCCGCTGAGTTAACCTTTTTCAGAGATGAGGGGATATAATAAATCTGAGAAACATCAATAACATCAGATATAGCCAATATTTCTTTAAGATACTTATCTAACAGAATCTTAGCAGATAGCAATGGGGATTGAGGAAAATTTAAAAACCTAAGATTATACACCCTCATTGAATTTTCAAGCGATTCCAATTTCGAATGCAAAAACAAAGAATCCTTAATTACCGGCTGCACTAGCCAAGTGAAGAGGAACCACCTGAGATTCTAGTTTAGAAAAAGCTAAATCAACGGAAGACACTCTTTTATCTAGATGCTGTAAAGCTACTACAGCATCTTGGGTGAAAGTGCATAAGGAGTTAAATTTTAAGGACACTTTCGAATCAATGCACTTTAAAGCACCCCACACTTCCTTTAAGGTTACCTCTGCTTCTGATGTTAACTCTGGGAGCTCTAAACAAACCTCCGAGGTTAAACATTGAACTGGCATAGGTAAACTCATCCCACCTTTCGAGTCTCGATCTGCCGAAACAAAAGATCCAGGAGGGGCAGAAAGAGCTGACCCAGGGCAAGGAGGGGGAGATCTCCCATTGGGGCTCAAAGAGACCCCATCGGGAGAAGACTGAGCCAGGGGGGGAAGGAAGAGTAACTAGATGTTTATCCATGGGGCTGACTGGTTTGGACCCTCCAGAATCGGCCCCAGAGCTCTTATTGCCTGCTTTAGCTTTCCTCTTACACATGACAATATAAGAAAGAAAAACAAAATAACAATGCTTATCTGGGGAGGGGATTCACACCATCAAGCAACAAGAACTTCACCACCTCGCTGCTGCATAGGGCACAATAACGCTGAAACGCAAAGCGTCAAGATGGCGTCTAAGGGGCATCTAAGGGGCAGTACCTGCCCCTTTAGACACGCCCCTTCAGACACGCTCCGCGGACACGCTCCGCGGTCGCAGAGCGGCTGAAGATATAAAGGGAGCACAAAGCCCCTCAGGGGGAAAGACTGTCCCGGGCATCCCTGCCCGATTTCAAAGCAGCAACGACACCTCCACCGGGTCAGTCCGATAGTCTCAGGGCGCAGTCTCCACGGCCAGCTCCCCTCACTCCACTCTCCAATCTCACTCCAAGAGCATGAAATTCCAGCAGGCTTTTAAAGCTCCCTCAAGGCCCCTCAGGGGGAAAGACTGTCCCGGGCGTCCCTGCCCGATTTCAAAGCAGCAACGACACCTCCACCGGGTCAGTCCGATAGTCTCAGTACGCAGTCTCCATGGCCAGCTCCCCTCACTCCACTCTCCAATCTCACTCCCTGCCAACATTCTTTAAGTATGATTAGGAGTCTATTTATCAACCTGTAATATGTGGTAACATGGTTAGCATATATGATTATTAAATACCTCCCATCACAAATAAAGGGAGCTGCAGTAAATAAAGCACATTATCACGCCTCTCAGGCTGATAACATGACCCCTTATTTCTTTTTTCCCCACCTTGTGCCAAAGATGATAGTTGAATAATTTAAGATCCTTCTCTGTGGCTCGAAAGTCATTGATGAAGCTGAACTCATTAACACCAGCAGAGTCACCCTTCAATGAAATTACAACTCATTTTCAAAGATCAATGGCCCAAGTTATTTCCCTTTGAACTTGAGCAGCCATAAAGTAAACAGGCTAAAACCACCAGCATATCTAGCACCTGCTGTTTGTTTGGGCATTGGAGCAGAAGCAAAAGAGCATGAATGCATTTGAAAATTGACTACTGTATATTCATACAATTTCACTCTCCAACACAAAGACATCTTTGGAAATGATTCTTTTTAACCTGCATAAAAACATGCATGTTGTGGGAGCCAGTGTGTACTACAAGTAAGGCTAAAGCTTTACTCTGATATATATTTATTTATTTAAACACATTTCTATTCTGCAGATTCTAGCCGTTTCCAGTGGATCAAAAAATAACGTAAATATGAATTAAGTACAAACTTCAAGAAATACACAAACAAAAACTAACACTAGCAATAAAGCAAGATTAGAGTTATGAAACCAAAACCTTTTACCATACAGACACTGAGGGGTATGTTTACTAAAGCGTCTTAACGTCGCAGCAGTGGTATTATTGTGCGATAAGTGACGTTATCGTGCGATAATGTGGCTGCGGCGTTAAGGCACCCTAACACTGTGAAATCCGGCTCTGAAGGGTGAAGTAAGGCTTCTCAGAGGGCGGAGAGAAAGGGTCAATGGGCGGAGAGTGGGAGAGGAGAGGCTCCAGACACACTAACGCTGTGAAATCTGGGTCTGAACACTAACGCCAGTGAAACCCTCGTGTTAAGGCACATTTGCAGGAAAGAGGAACCATTTCAGTCAGCAATGTACAGCAAAGCCAGGGAAACCCAAAAACGTAATAGTAGTGATACATGTGCACAGAACAAAAAGGCAAATAAACATAGAAAATGACCTGAACAACATCTAAAAGCCCAATAACTAAGCTGGCCAAAAGTGATATTAATGATAAACATAACGCAACACCACTGCCAAAGCTCAAAAAATAAGATACCATGTTTGGAAGGGTCTATTCTCTGTCCCCCTACAAAGTGAATGATCCCACATTGAAATAGTGCTGATCAGGGTTTTTCACGTCTATATTGGGCAGATTTGTTATGGCGTGCACATGTGCAGTAACAGCAGAGTGGGCACGTAGGAAAGGGCAACTGTACTGATGCTGAAAATGGGATATAGAGGGCTGCAGGCGGCACATGCTGTGGTCCAGCTGGGGCACAGTGCGTGTTAGGTAGATGCCTAGGTGGCACATAGGAATGCCGAAACTGTAAAGCAGCAAGACATCAACTGACGAGGGTCCAACATGGGCACGAGTATGTGTCCCACAGTGTCACAGGGGAGATTACCCAGCAGGTACCCCCAAGGGCAAATAACATTGGCAGGCGGTGGGGGAGGGGGGAAGCACGCATGTCCATGTAGGCACCCCTACCCAAGAACCCACACCATAGGCAGCTGCCTACTGGCATACTGGCTGGCCTGGGACTGCGCACCACCAGCACCACCGGCATAATGGCATGGCAGCATGGTGGCGGAGGGGTGCTGGTGGCAGAGGGGGCAGTGGCATCTGCCCACAGCAGACCATGGCCTAGCCCCATTTAGGTGGGTGCCGTGCAATGCAACAGACAGGGTCTGTCTGGCGAACAGTCATGGTATCCCCAGGGAATGAACTCTCCCTGTGACAACAGTGTGGTGCAGTACACCCAGCCAGTGTGTTCATGAGCAGAAGTTGTCAAGTTCAAGTCCCAGCTGTGGCTCCTGCCACCCCAGTCCCCATATTTGACCCAGTACTAAACTGTGGTAATAAAGACAGAAGCTTTTTTGCAGTTAACATAAACATGCCTGAAACACCTATATTTTACCCTACAGAGCACAGACACCATAAACATGTGCAATTCCTAGAGCAGAGTTTCCCAACTGCAGTCCTGGAGGCCCAAACACCATTCAGGTTTCATGCTGTCTCTAATAAATATGCCTGTGCTGCATTTGTATGTGCTGCCCCCATGGTATGCAAATGTATCTCGTGCATATTCATTAGGGACAGCATGAAAGATAGTGGAGCCTGTGGGTGTGGGTGTTTATGCCCCTGTTGGCCACTGTTTTAGGGCAGAGGTTCCCAACTCCGGTCCTGGTGTGCCAAACACTGTTCGGGTTTTTATGCTATCCCTAATGAATATGCATGAGATACATTTGCATGTATCTGGGAAGCTTTACTCCACCCTTCAGAGCCGGATTTTACAGTGTTTGTGTGCCTTAACGCCGCAGCCGCGTTATCACACGCTAAGTGACGTTATTGCACGATAATGTTATATTATAGCACGCTAACATCACTTATCGCGTGATAATACCACCGCTGCAATGTTAAGACGCTTTAGTAAACATACCCCTTAGTGTTCAGACCCAGATTTCACAGCGTTGGTGTGACTGGAGCCTCTCCCCTTCCATTCTCTGCCCATTGACCCTTTCTCTCCACCCTCTGGGAAGCCTTACTCCACCCTTCAGAGCCGGATTTCACAGTGTTAGTGCGCCTTAACGCCACCGCTGCATTATGTCACAGTGCTGACTCATTAGTGACCCCTATGGAGACAGAAGATAGTGCAGCTCAGGGAAATAATGACGTTCTGAGAGAGCACATGGTGGAAAGTTGCCAGGGGCAACGTAAGCAAGTGAGGTCACGGGCTTGGGAGACACCCTCAGCCAATAGGGAAGCCAGGGGATTTTCACCTGACTCTAATCAGCTAGGGAGTGGTGCAGCTAGGAATTACCTAAATAAACCTAGCTCACAAACAGTTAAGCAGAACGAGAACAGGAGCAAGGCTGAAAGGTTTAAGTGCAGGACAAAGGCACAAACCAGGAGCCAAGATAGGAACTGGAGAGAAACCCAGAGAAGGAACTGGTTACAGGAGGAGGACGAGAGGAGCTGTGGAGAGAGCGTGTCAGACTACCCCATTGGAAGCTTGAATGGACGTCTGTGTGAGTCTGAAGAGTGCTTGAATGAAAGGTACAGACAGCATGACACAGCTAAGGAAAGTAAATGTAACAGCCCAGCGTGGAGCAGAGATAAGAAAGAAAAGGTACAAGCCAGGAAGTTTAATTCCAGTGCAAGGAGGGAAGCAGAGATATTCTTGTACCCTTTTTATAAGCAAAGTAAAGGCTATTTACCTGGAGAAGGGACACACTCTGCAAGGTATGTGAGACCTAGAGTTTCCCAAGGGCTGCCGTCAGGAGTTCCAGCTGGTTATCAGTTCCTACCTAAAGCAAAGCTCAGAACAGGGCCAATTCCACCTAATAGTGGGGCAGAGCAATTCCTCAACCTGCTTCACAGAGGTCAGCAGAGGGGAGGCTCCTATTACCACAACAAGAGTGATTTTGGTAAACACCCACAGTTTTCCTTTAGCAAGGGAGGACGACGTCACAGCCAGGACGGGCTGTTTGCTGAGCCCACACAGAGGGAGAGTGCAGAGGGATTGATTCCCGATGTGGAGCCAATGCAATGTGACTTACCTATGACTGAAGATATTATAGAAATGGACTGTAGTCTTTCTGTAGCAGATGATATAATATCTCTCAGATAAAAAGGAATAAGCAGCTTGCCAAGGCAAAGCAAGGCCTTATTCACAGTGGCTACCAGCCTATGTTAAAAGTATATTTTTGTTGCTGAAAGAAAGCTATTTTTGTGTTCAAGTTTGCTTTCTGTTTCACCCAAGAAGGGGTTTTGTTTGTGTTGCTGTAAATATTTGAATATCCTATTTGAGAAGGGAAATAAAGCCCTATTTACCTTATTCGGTTGTCCACAACTATTTTTGGTGTAATCTGGCAGCAGCTACAACTACCAGGAGGCCAGTTACACCGGGGTCTAGTGCAATACCAAAGCTCACCGGTAGGTGCACCAAGAGGGCCCGCGACAGTTATTATGCGCTAAGTGACGTTATCGCGCGATAATGTGACGTTATCACGCGATAATGTTACATTATCGCGCGCTAATGTCACTTATCACGCGATAATACCACCGCTGCGACGTTAAGACGCTTTAGTAAACATACCCCTAAGGCTTTGAATATTATTCTCATTATTTCCATAATACAGATATATACTGTCAGCTCCAATGGACAGAGCATCCAAGGTTAACTAGTATTACTTGGGAAATCAAAAAGTATGATAAAAGGTTATTGTATTGCGACATTCTCTATACCAAAGCATATAACTACTCTTTATTAGGGCAAGTTACAAAGTGATAGAGACAAAGGTCCCCTATGTCAAGTTCGACTTTCCTTGTAAATATCATTATATAGACTGCCTTAGTCTGAACTGCATTAATTTTAATTTATTACGGTGTTATCACACTGTTCTTGTAAACAAAACCTTATTTCTGATGTTAACAATGCTTGCGCAGCTTTTAAATATGATCTCATTTTGAGTGTTGGTGCTCTCTCTTCAGTGTTGGTGCTGGCGAGATGCTAATGAGCCCCTTTGTGCTTTACTATTTTGCATTCGCTCTGCTCTGGATTTATGAACCATGTCACCTACCAGAGCCATGCAAGCCTGCAAAGGCAAGGCAGAAATCAGACTTTTTCTACCGTTCATCTTCAAAGCCTCGCAAAGAGCCCTTACTGATATTTTCTGAGGATTTCATGAAACAGTTACATTTGAAACTCTCTAGTCTCTAACAAACAAGCACATGTTCAAGAGCAGTTCATGGGGTACATGACCCTGTTAACTGGTCTAAAGATTTGTCATGCAAGAAGTTCCAAGATGAATATTCAAGTGTTGTTTTCATGCAGTAAAGATTAGCAAACTTGATAAGACCATTTAGCAAGTACCCAGGAAAGCATGCTGGGTCAGAGATACCGGTGAGTGTGCAGTAAAATTAACTCATATTCGTATGTAAATGATGGAAAACTATTGGGGGAATTCTAGATGCTCTATTTATGAGTTGGGGGTCTGATAACAGGCACTTAGATGTGCAAATCATGGAGATATTCCTGGAGCTGTTTTAGAAAGCCAGGCATAAAGATGTCCCCAGTGTGAGAGTATGGAGACATAACAAAGGCATGCCCTGGGTGGAGTAAGGGAGTTGTACGTCATGGTGCGATTGCAGAATGCCACAAGCACGTCTGGCTCTGGTTGTTGAGGCGGCCATGCGTATACCCATTCTTGACCACAAATAAGATGTAAAAAAGTGCTTGTTTCATGGCTGCAGTGCTTCCAGGGGAAGAACAAAATGCACTTATATCACAGTGGTTAATCTTGCCTGCCTGTAACTATATACACCAAACATAATACTGGCCTGCCATCGCACATCTGAGTATCTGAAATGGCAGGCCAGGATGTGCTAATCTCATAACATAGATCCCTCCTTTCTGACCTGTCCAGGCTGGGGCATCTACTGTAAGCACCTAGTTCTGCGGGCGTGCACTACAGGGACGTCCACATTTGTAAGATGGCCTACACTTATGCGTGCACCCATCCTTGCATTCTGTGTGTGGCTATCTCCAAAACCAGTTATTGGGATATTCATGTTTCAGGGAGGAGATGGAGCAATTTCAGAAGACACCGCTGCCACTCCCCTGCTTTTTGGACATTCTACTCTGGACTTCCCAGATTTTTTTCTAAGCATCCCTTCTAAAATTCCACTTCATATGCAAATCTAGTTTTTGAAGGCACATAGTAATATGGTATGCTCTTCTTCAGGTGCACTTTGCTTTGTGCCTATTAAATTGTAAAAGAAGTTTTAGCATGTATGCTGGAAGAATTTAGCACACGTTTCAGTGCGTAAACCCATAATAGATTGAAGGATCATGTAGAGAAGCTACAATCCCCTAGTGCATTATGATGGCAATAGTAAATGATAAACAAAGTCTGTTGGTGTGTTTACCTAAGCTATTATAAATCACAGTCATTGAAGACAGTCTTAAAATTAATCACACACTATAACCATATATTTATTGCAACCAAACAAAAAGAAACCATATTTACTATGTAGCTTTTATTCTCTTGGGTTCAAAAAAGTCAGCAGTGCTGACTTCTGCATCAGCAATGAGGGTTTATCAAATACATTCTTAGGTTTAATGGAAAAAACAAGGAACGCAAAAGCTCTCCCTGCCACTGATAATATGTTTCTGAATATAAATGTTCCTACTTAGTCTTCCAGAATAAAAAAAATAAACTTTCTGTGCAAGAAATATATGTCTTTCTGGTTACAAAAGTTCTTTATTTTTAATTGTATCCTAGAAAGCAGCATTCCAGTTGTGATTTAAATCTGGGAATTTGTGATTTGCTGAGGTTTTAAGAGATGCAGTGTGTATGCTCTATGTGAGCAAAGTAGGTTCAGTTCAGCATCTGTAAAATCATCTGCTGGAAATTTGTGAAAAGTACATAATGACAGACCAAAACATTGCTCCAAACAAAATCAGAAGAGGCCATTCTGTCTGGTAAGTTGCTATTTTTCATTATCTAACATTGTTTATTGTTGGCACTGAAAATGGAGCTATCTTAGTCTGAATGGGGCTTTTCACATATAGACATTTAGTCACAGAATTTCTCCAATAAAGCTTAATTGTTTGCCATATTGCAGCTTTTCGGATTAACTGAAGTTAAAACTACGTATATGTCCTTATCTATTCTGATATGTATTACCTGTGTAACCAGTCTAATAGAGGAGATATAATCTAGTATTTTTCAATTTTAAAACTGGTCTTTCAAGTCAAAATTCAATGGCACTTTAAACTGAAAATCATTGCCAGTCCTGTACGTGACTTTCAGCAACACACTTTGGACTCAATTCACAGAAAATATTTTTTTGTTTTCTGAAGTGCAAATAGTGAAAGCCTGAGCATCATAAAAGCAGACATTCAGATGTGGTTGCTGTTTTCTGATGTCACAATCAAAAAAAGGCTAAAGTTGTGGAAGGAGGGAGGAGCAACATGTTTGTCAGGGTTGAGTGCCAGTATAGCTGCTCTCATGGAGTGGAGGAGTAGCCTAGTGGTTAGAACACTGGCTTGGTAACCAAGCAACCAGGGTTCAATTCCCACTAGTACCCCTTGTGGCCTTGAGCAAGTCACTTAACCCTCTATTGCCTTGGAAGAAAGGCCTGGCAATCTACTTCTAGTCAAACTGCCAAAAACACCCAGAAGCTTCTGGGTCATCAGGACTGACTCAAAGGCACACATTGCTTTTTTTTGCATAGCTGCTCTTAGAACTGAAATAAAAGCCTAAAAAGGATTATTTCAGATAGCTAGATATTTATCTGGATATGAACTTTTTGTAATAGTGCTGTTGCTCATTATATATTTTGAGATCTCACATGAGGGTCAGTTCGATGGGAGAGAAATTACTTTAAGGCCAACAGCCACAGGTCTGCTCAAACCAGGGCAGGCACTTTAGTTGCGTTGATGATTCAGTCTGGACTGTAAGACGGGAAAATGAGCCGATTCCATTAGTTGGGCAAAATGCAGGTGAGATCTGATAAGTAGCCAAGCATTTGCTCCTATTGCCATTGGTGACTAGTTTTGCTCCTATAATTGGAAGTGCTTCTTTGTACCAGTAATGGAGGGGAAACAGGAGACAATGGTGGCAGAAACTTCAATGAACAGAAATATTTAAATTCTAGGAATTTGCATGTCTCCTTCAAGAACAAAACAGGAAGAAATGTCAATGAAGACAGTTTTCTTACACCATTGGGTAGATACGTGAATTATAGAAAGAGCAAAAGACTTGACAGTGCTAGATATGGAAGCTCTGTTTGATATTGTATACAAATTACTGGAAATGCAGACTTGCAAGAAGCGTGGCATGAGATCATACATAGAACATATAGCCAAGGAGAAGAGAGCAAGAGTCAAATTGTTGGATAGAAGTCATCAAGCAAATATAAAACACAAACAGGGACATTTCTACATTCTTCATAAGAATGTGTCAAATTATCTGAAATATAGCAAAGAACTTGATGGTGCTAGAAGAGATGGTAAATGCAGTGCCAGCACTACCATTAGACAAACTAGGCAGTTGCCTAGACTGCCGCCCTCTCCAGGGGCCCCCATTAGCACCACTGCCAGCCCTCTCTGGGGGCCTTCAGCAGAGGCTACGGCTCAGTAAATTTAGGGCAGCACTTACCTCAGGTCACCGGCACTACCCCACGATTCCTTTGCTTTGCAATGCCTTTTCCACCCTCCTCCCATGCAGATTTCAAAACCAGAAATAGCGCTGGAGGGGAGGGGGGGGGGCGAAAGGCGACCCAAGGAAAGTGCTGCACTGCATTTTCTGAGCCATTGCTGCTGCTGCTGCAGGCCTCAGAGAGGAGTGGCAGCATTGACAATGGCGGGGGGGGGGGGGGGGGAGAGGCCTGCCTAGGGCATTCAATTATTATCGTTGGCAGATACTGAAAATTTAGCCACTCAGATACTAAAGAAAACAAAAAAATAAATTCATAGTGATTCTCTTGGTTAAGAAATTGATCTTAAAATGCTAGATTAACAAGCACGAGTTCCCTATTTAAATACTAGATACTGCTGATGCACAAGATGGCAGCTTTATAATTGCAGACATAGAACCATAGAAAATGATGGCCTATCTAGTTTATCTATTCAAATGGCAAGTCTTAAGGATATGCAACCTCTGCAACCCTTGCCCTCCCCCTTTTTACTGTCCCCCTCCCTCATATGTGTTTCTTTATTTATTTAAATCTTTTTTATATTGCACTCTTTAGAATCAGTGTGGTTTACAAATAACATTAATATGTACAATGCAGGCTGAAACATATATTGAACTTTACAAGGAACAGGTAATACAACTTGGGTTTCAACAGGGATAACTATATACAAGTCAAGTAATTGTATCAACGGATATGGTTGTCAACATGACGGATAGGGAGGGTATGCTGGGTTATGTCATGTCACCGGTATGAGAGTAATGCTGAAGGAAAAGGTGGTGCTTTAGAGCCTTCCTAAATTGTGTGAGGTCAGAAATAGACCGGATAGTGGTAGGGAGGGCATTCCAAAGTGCAGGTGTGTAAAACACAAAGGCTCTGCTCTTTGTCGCGAGGGAGCATTTTGTTATTGCATTGGGGACAGCGAGTGTGTTAGCAGTGACCTATCTTCTGGATCTATTCTGAGGAGTGGGGTGGACAAGGTCCATGAGGGAGGTGGAGGATAGTTTGTTAAGGGCTTTGAAGGTAAGCAGTAGTACTTTAGAGGTGAGCCTGCAGTGGATAGGAAGCCAATGCAAAATAGGAGTTATGTGGTCTCTTCTGGAGGCTCCATGCAGGATGCGGGCAGCGGCATTCATTGCCAGTTGTAGTGGATTAAGTGTGCTCTTAGGGAGACCATGCAAAATGGCATTGGCGTAGTCGAAGTGGGGGGTTACAAGGGCTTGAAAGATCGTCCAGAAATCAGCAGGCTCCAGTAGGGGATGTAGGTGGCAAATTGTACGTATCTTGTGGTAGATTGCCTTGATGGTGTTGCTTATATGTGCTTTCATGTTGAGCTGCTGGTCTAGGGTTGTACCCAAGTAGTGGATGGTGGGCCTACTTGGGAGCTCTGTGTCTCTCACCTTAATCGAAGCAGGAGGGGTGAAAGATTGATTTCTAGTGATGTCTTACTTCAACAAAGGCTAACACACCTTGGTAATGAAGACGTGCAGTTTATTTATAATACAAAGCAGGGATAACTTGAATTTCACTTATTTAACTTCTTAATTTGTACTTATTTAGAAAGGCAAGTAATTCATATATCTACCTATGATTAGTTAAAAAGATATCTGGAAAACTATTAGAATAAAAGCACTTAATTACAGAATAGATAACTAGAAAGATAATTACAGAAGAAGAATATACTTCACCAAAAGAGTTCTACTTCATCTCCTGTCACACTTCGATTGAATGGATCCCTGATTCAACCAGACAAGAGAGACTTCTCAATCGGGAGTTTCTCTAGGCAATGCGTCCATTCCTAGATGAATCCATTTCTCTCTGTCTAGCTGAAAACAGGTACCCATTTTATCCAGTTGCAAGAACAATCCAGTTATTTCCTATCATGTGACACATACGTAGTATAGAGTCAGTTATCCATTAAGCACATCCAAGACACTGGCCAGGTGCTTGAAAATGCTCAAGGGAACCGTGAATTGTCCTGTTTTGTCCTGTTAATGGGTTTCAATTTGTCTGCTAGTAGAAAGGCTCCTAGGTGAAGTGTTCTTTTGTTCTCTGTAATGGGTCTCCATTTGCTTGCTAGGAGAAGGTCTCCTCCCTGATCTTTCCAGTATCTGTAGTTATGTAAATTGTTTCAACAGTTTCAAGTGCCCCTATTTACAGTTGAGGCATATTCACTACTGAGGCATAATCAATAGTCAAAATTCATCTGTATCACATTCGGTCCTTTGACTATTGATTGTGCCTATAAGATACTGGTAACATTGTGGGGACTTTGGGTGGATGAAATATAGTAATGAAACTGGGTATGCATTGAATAAAACAACATATCATAATTAATAAACAAATACAAATAATAATTCCCCCAATGATTTGTCTGAGGCTACCCATACTGGGCAGCCATCCAAATACCCAATCCCACCAATTAACATTAATATCTTGTTTAATATCTTTGGCTAGTTCTTGCAAAGCTTGAATATGAGACTGAATGGAAGTAGCATGGTCAGTTAAATTAAAGCAACACATGCCTTCAAAATGTTCACATCCATAATTGTGTTTTAAAAGTAAATAATCTATTGCTACTCGATTTTGCAAGACTGCCTTCCTAGTACTGTTGTTGTTGTTAAGTGCCGTCGAGTCGGAGTCGACTCATGGCGACCCTCTGGATAGCTATCCTAAATTGTGTTCGGTCTTCAGTCAGGCGGCTCATTGTTGACAGACTGGTACCCGTAGCTGCTGTTATTGTAGCAATCCATCTCATTGCTGGCCTTCCCCTTGGCGTTGACCTTCTATCTTGCCAAGCATGATGTCTTTCTCTAATGATCTCTCTCTTCGCATGATGTGTCCGAAGTATGAAAGTCGAAGTCTTGTCATCTGAGCTTCTAAAGAAAGCTTAGGTTTGATCTCTTCTAGTACCGACTGGTTTGTTCTTCGGGCAGTCCATGGTATACACAGTATTCGCCGCCAGCACCATAATTCAAAGGCATCAATTTTCTTCCTGTCTATCTTTTTCACTGTCCAGCTTTCACTTCCATATGATGTTATTGAAAATACCATGGCTTGAACAAGTCGAATCTTTGTATGGAGAGAAAAATCTCTGCTCTTGAGAATCATATCTAGGTCTTTCATAGCCATTCTGCCAAGAGCAATGCGTCGTCTGATTTCTTGACTGCTTGTTGCTTCTTTATTGATAGTTGATCCAAGTAGGTTAAAGTTGTTCACGATTTCAATTTCTTCTCCTTCAACGATGAACCTGTTGATTATGCCAGTTGTCATGATCTTTGTCTTCTTTACATTAAGGTGCAGGCCCATTTTGAGACTATGTTCTTTGATTGTGAGAAGCAAATGTTTCAGATCATCTTCACTTTCAGCCAGTAATGTGGTATCATCAGCATAGCGAAGGTTGTTGATGAGTCTTCCACCAATCTTCACACCTCTGTTGTCTTCATACAGTCCTGCTTCTCTGATGATTTGTCCTGCATATAAATTAAACAGGTAGGGGGAAAGTATGCAGCCTTGTCTTACACCTTTGCTTATTTTAAACCATTCTGTTTCTCCTTGTTCCGTTCGAACTGTTGCTTCTTGATCAATGTACAGATTACGCAAGAGAACGATCAGGTGTTCTGGTAAACCCATGCTTCTTAATGTGGCCCAGAGTTTCTCATGGTTTACACAGTCAAAAGCCTTGCTATAGTCGATAAAGCACAAATATATATCCTTTTGGTATTCTTTAGTCTTTTCAAGGATCCATCTCACATCCGCAATGATGTCTCTCGTTCCTCGCCCTTTCCTGAAACCTGCTTGCACTTCAGGTAGTTCTTGTTCTAGGTATGGCTGTAGTCTCTTTTGAATAATCTTCAGTAGAATCTTGCTGGCATGTGGGATCAGAGCGATTGTGCGATAATTTCCACAGTCAGTCGGATCACCTTTCTTTAGTATTGGTATAAACACAGATCTTTTCCAGTCAGTTGGCCATGATGTTGTCTTCCATATTTCTTGGCAGAGCCTTGTAAGTACGGTAACAGCTGCATCAGATTGCTGCAATACTTCTATGGGAATGCTATCAATGCCTGGTGCTTTGTTCTTTGATAAGGCTTTCAATGCTGCTTCAACTTCTTCTTTCATCACCAATGGTTCCTGAGCATAAGGTATAGGTTGAAACGGCTGTTGGTCCACTTGATCTTTATCATATAAAAACTCTGTATATTCCTTCCACCTTTTCTTGATCTTCTCAGCATCATTCAACATAGAACCTTGAGCATCTTGTAACATTCCAATTCGAGGCTGGAACTTTTTCTTTAACTCTCGCAGCTTTAGGAAAGCCGATCTTGTTCTTCCTCTAATAGTTTCTGCTTCTATCCTAGTACTACTTAAGTCAATAAATAATTCTTGTAAAGCAACTGAAGTATGATTAAGACTTTTTACCATGGTGCAAGCTAAAACATTAATTGTGCGAGTGTTATATAGGGCTAAACCAGGCACTCCCAGAAGGGAAACGGCTGCACTGGTATATTCTACTTTAGAAAGTAAAGTGACTTTTGAATCACAATCTGCGGGTATCATAGCTGTTATTGTTCTTCTCTTTCTAATTTTAGTTTTAGGAGAGGGTGGCATAATAAGTCCCAATCGACTAAGAGTGCAAGGCCCCCCTGTGAGATTTCCTGGAATATATGTATAAGTGGTATTACCACAAGACAATAACCACCCTATTGGCAGTTTAACATTTCTACCATAACTAGCTTGTACTATTGTATTATTACAATTCATAGTATTAGTTACATTTCTACATTTCCTAGTTGCATCACATAAAAGTATTATATCAATGTCCTTGGCAATTTCTTGTTGCATCTTTAGTTGTTGGCATTTCGGTATTTCATCAGGATTACATGTCATGTTATAACATACATCGCCTGGGGCGATATTATGGGTGATTATTTGAGTCATGTTATCCCAAAAATTGAAATTAGTGGGACAATCTCTGCAATATTCGTATAGCATGGGGTGTGTCCTTATATCTTCTTCATTTGCCCAACTGTCATTTTGTGTAGTTTTAAAATAGTACAACAAAACTCTAGCTGGTGTGGGTATTGCAATCAAACATGTAGTTAACAGATCCACTGGATTACGCATGTCCGAAAGGCAAAAGTTAGAAATATTTAAAACTTTTCGGGCTAAATAAGTCCAGATATTCTGAGGTGGTTCTATCGCATCTGCTAAACGCTTGGGCAAGTGTAATTCGGGTTGGGTTACCACTTGCACTCTCCAGTAATAGACTTTCCATGTACCAAAGATCAGGCTGGTAATGAGTGCCCATGTCACTACATGGCATATGAAAGCTTGCTGGAACCGATCCCGGTCCTTGATAGAAATATGCTGGTTCATTGGTTCATAAGGTGTAGAGATAACCTATAATGAAAAGACATCATTTTATTCTCGCAGGTAACATTTGTTTGCTGGTATATATTCCCACTTTTCTTGTCCAGGTCTCATAATCAATATTATGTTATCATTCCCAGTGGCAATAACTTCTGCCTGCTCAGGTGGGTGATTTGGTGATTGTACCCAAATCCTTGCCCCGGTGTTTAAATTAGCAGATCCAAATCCAGCATTGCCTCTAACTGTTAGAGCAGTGGGGGCACTCCCCTTCTTTACTACTCCTCCATAAGTGGGGATGATAAGTAATTGGGCCACTCTGTCCCCAGTCTGGATCATTAAATCTGAGTTACCACTGTTCATTAGAATAATTTTTATCTCTCCTTGATAATCTGCATTAATCACTCCTCCAAGTATTTGTATGCCTTTCAGGGCCAATCCAGAGCGAGGGGCAATTAACCCAAAATGCTCAGGTGGTAACTGGACTCCTATTCCTGTTTCTATTAATTGCAAATCATGGACCTTTATTCTATATTCCTGCAGAGCATGTAAATCTAGTCCGGCTGCCTCTGGTGTTGCCCGATATGGGGCTAAGGCACCTTCTTTAATTTCCCAATATAGAATAGTGTTAGTGGCTACATAAGATTTGATTTGTAATGTGGGAGTCAACATCCTCATTAGAGGAGTTTCAGTTTCTGCAATTGGTCTATTGTTAAGGATCTGTAGTGCTGCAGATAAATGATCTCTCCACTTTTGCAGGGATCCTTCCCCTAATTTCCTAGATGTTCTTTGAGCAATCCATTCATTCTTTCTATAAGTCCTGCAGCTTGAGGGTAATAGGGTATATGAAATATCCATTCAATGTTATGCTGTCTACTGTGATCCTGTACAAGCCTCCCTTTAAAATGAGACCCATTATCACTTTGAATCTGAAGAGGGATCCCATAATATAAAGTAATGAGGTCTAATGTTTTAATGGTGTTAATCTGCGTAGCCCTCTTACATGGATATGCCACTAAATACCCGGAATATGTATCCACAGCCGTGCATACATACTGACATCCCTTACTGGTAGGTAGAGGTCCTATGTAATCTATTTGCCATATCTGGCCTGGTAGTTTTCCTCGCCCTAAATGGCCATACACTATGTGTGGGACAGACCTGTGCTGTATATGCTGACAAATTGGGCATTGCAAGAGAATTGTTCTAATGGCATCTAAGGGGATAGGGATTCCCCGTGTTTGTGCCCAGCGGAAAGTAGCTTTTTCACCTAAATGCCCACATTTCTGGTGAGCCCATTTTGCCATGCCCAGCAAGTCAGATTCTTTGGTGTCTGTTTGTGCTTCAGCAATTTTAGCTTGTTCATCAGTAATAGAGTTAAACCATCTGTCTAACGAATCAATAGCACAATGAGCATCTACATGATACACAGTTACCGTACTTAAAAGCAACATTTCCCAAATTTGCTGCCACAGTTCTTTTCCCCAAATTTCTCTTGAATGTATCTCCCAATTATTTTGCTGCCAGGTAGGTAGCCATGTGGCTAAGCCATTGGCTACTGACCAGGAATCAGTGTAAATATGACAAGTCCCTGGGGTCTCTTGTTTTAAAGCCTGAAATACTGCATAAAGTTCAGCATATTGGCTACTTTTCCCTTCACCTGTAGTTGTCAACAATTTTTTAGTAGTGGGATTGTAAGACACAGCCTTCCAACACCTTTTATTTCCCACATATTTAGCAGACCCATCAGTAAACCAAGCATGATTTCTCTGTTCTGAGGTTAATTGTACAAATGGTTGTCCCCACTTCACTGGAGACTCTGTTGCTGTTAATTCATGATTTGGCAATTGCATGGTCTCAGTGTCCTTAAGAGGGGCTTGAGCTACCTTTTCATGTAAGGTAGCAGTTCCCCCTATACCAATTTTAGCTCTATCCTGAATATACCATTTCCATTTGATTATGCTTGCTTCTTGTGCATGTCCTATTCTGTGTGTCTTGGGGGAGCTCATTACCCACTGCATAATAGGAATTTCTGGTCTTAACATCACAGTGTGTCCTATGGTCACCTGTTCTGTATCCACCAAAGCCCAATAACATGCTAACAACTGTTTTTCAAAAGGGGTATATCTAGTCCCTGCTTCAGGGAGCTTCCTCGTCCAGAATCCTAGAGGTACTTTTTTCTTTCCCTGTTTCTGCCATAAACTCCAATTAGCATACTGTTCTTGTACTGATACATTGAGCTCGAGTTCCCCAGGTTGAACAGGCCATAAATCTAAGGCTTGCTGTATAGCTTGTTTAGCCAGTTCAAAAGCCTGCTGCTGCACATCTCCCCATTCAAACTCATATTTCTTCCTAGTTATTTTATACAATGGTGCCAGTATTTGACTCAAATGGGGAATGTGCTGCCTCCAAAAGCCAAACAGTCCAACAAATTTCTGGGCCTCCTTTTTATTTCGGGGAGTATTAAATTCCATTATTTTCTGTTTGGCTTTTGGGAGCACTTCTCTATGACCCTGATGCCACTGTATGCCCAGGAATTTTACTGTCTGGGCTGGTCCTTGAATTTTTGCAGGGTTAATTTCCCAACCCTTCTTTTTCATGTGTGCAATGAGAGCTTCAAGATGTTCCTGCACTATCTCTTGTGAGGGCCCCTGCATTAAAATATCATCAATATAATGTGAAATTTGTACCCCATCCGGAGGTGGGCGTTCATCTAAGTGTTCTGCTACAATCCTGTGACAGATAGTGGGGCTATGTAAATACCCCTGGGGAAGTCTAGTGGGACAGTACTGTCTACCCTGCCAAGAAAATGAGAACTGCTCCCAATTCTCCTCCGAAATTGGAATAGTAAAAAATGCATTAGCCAAATCTATGACAGCATACCATGTCCCTGCGTGTCTTTGAATATTTTCAATAAGAGTAATTGTATCTGGTACAGCAGCAGTCAGTGGAGGGGTATACTTATTCAATTCTCTATAATCAACTGTCATTCTCCAACTGCCATCTGATTTCTTTACCGGCCACACCGGATTATTCCAGCCAGTGGTAACTGGCTTAATCACCCCTGCTTCTAGCAATTCCTGAATTGTTTCTCCTATTTCCTGATGTCCTCCCGGGATCCTATACTGCTTCATACTCACCATTTTAGTGGTGGGGGGCAGCTTTACTGCTGGCATTTTAAGGTGTCCTACAGTAATAGGTCTAGCAGACATGTAAGGTTTGATGCCAAATTGGTATTGTTCCTCATCAAGTATCAGTGTCAACCCTTTTAATATGTCTATCCCAATTATATACTCGGGAATGGGAACAATTAACACCGAGTATTTTCTCTTAGGTAACTGACCAATTTTCATTTCCAATGTGGTTTGTACAGCATCTGTTTTCCTTCCTCCCAGCCCAGTGATTGTAACATGCTGTCCTCTGAAATGTTTTGGATTTCCATAAATTAAGGTGGCCTCCGCTCCAGTATCTACTAAGGCTCGGACCCTCTGATTGTTCTTATGTTTCCAAAAAATTTCTAAATTTACATGGGGTCTCATGTCTTTATGAGTCCACCCTTCAACTGGAGCTTGGCCTACTTCCTATTCTTGAAACAAATCCTGTGCCCATGAAAGATCAGGGTATAAGTCAGAAAGTGGTGCTGTGGGAATAACATTTGATCTTGCTTCTCTAATCTCACCCTCCTTCCTTTTCCCCTCATTCTTTCTCTCCTCTTCATTCACTTCAGAATTTTGTTTACTCACATTCCTATTTCCACTTTTCTTATACAGCCCTCTTTTCTTATATATTTCCCACATGCTCTGTGTGTCAATTCCATCAATCTGTTCCTTTTTAACACCATCTTTAAGGAGAGCAGTAAACATATCTTTCCTGGATACTCGGTTGTTTATATTTCCCTTCTGTCCTTCTGATCTATTCTCCCTTCTGTCACCAGCACTGTACTTTGGACCCCACTCTCCCAATTCACCTAATTGTCTCACTGCTTCTATTACTTCTGATAAAGGATTCCCTGTTTGATTTATCAGTAAAGTCATAATAACATGTTTGTAAGCTGGTGGAGCCAAACGTATAATCTTATTCCTCATTGATGCAGTCATGGCACAATTCATTAACTGATCAGCTTGCCCTATAAAAATAGCAGTTTTCATGCCTTCCTCTTTAATGCGCTGAATAGCGTCACGCAAAACAAACCATTGTTTATCATTTGGGGGCCAATCAGCTTCGGCAGGAAATTTAGCATTACATCCTTCTACTGCCAGTTGGAGTAAATTAGTCATATTTTGTGATATGTAATTACGAAACTGCTCTTGTATCACAGGGTCAACACTAATTAGACAAAATTTCCTAGCATCACCATGATCTAGCTATACTCCTGCAGCTCCAGTTTCATAAATACGCACCATCCAGGTAATCAGTGATTCCCCAGGTTTCTGCCTAAACCTGTCCTGGATATCATTAATCTCTTGTTGATTAAAATCCTCCACAGTATCTAGATTAACTCCTCCAGGATTTTGGGGAGTACTCTGCACTTTCCTCCTATAAATCGGTTGTGCCTGATAGTTTTCATTACTAACTCCTTGCTCTTCCTCAGAGTTAGATGATTCAGTAGAATCCCAGATATTACCATCCCAGTCATCAGGATTCCAATTTACACCTGCTTTAGCAATAGACATGTGCACTTTCTTTTTATTTACTCTCCCCTTTCTTTTACGATATTTATACTGGGCCACCCTGACAGCTGCTCTCTCAGCAACCTGCTGATAAGTATCTAATTATCCGTCAACAAACGGATTTGGCATTGTAGCATTGTTATCATATTTTGTAAATCACAATTCTGTTTTTCAAGTTGCTCAATCAAATCTACTTTGCTGGATTTTGTCTGATGTATCTTACGATATGCAGACAGCAAAAGCCAACCTCTCCTCCCCAACACACTCAATTCTATCCCTTTTTCAACAGGTATTTTTTGCAAGCATGTAAGGAGATTTACAGGTTCCGCATCTTTTAAAACAGATTCCCAATTCTCACTTAGTCCTGAACCGCAAGACCATTCTCTAGCTAACATTTCATAAGGCGCCTGATCCCATCCGGGGATATTTACAAAATCTTTATCTTCCTTTACAGTCTTTGTACTATTTACATTTTTTACTCTTCTTTTCAACATTGTTATAGCCTTTCTTTTTATCGCACCCCACTTCTGGTACCAAATGTCTTACTTCAACAAAGGCTAACACACCTTGGTAATGAAGACGTGCAGTTTATTTATAATACAAAGCAGGGATAACTTGAATTTCACTTATTTAACTTCTTAATTTGTACTTATTTAGAAAGGCAAGTAATTCATATATCTACCTATGATTAGTTAAAAAGATATCTGGAAAACTATTAGAATAAAAGCACTTAATTACAGAATAGATAACTAGAAAGATAATTACAGAAGAAGAATATACTTCACCAAAAGAGTTCTACTTCATCTCCTGTCACACTTCGATTGAATGGATCCCTGATTCAACCAGACAAGAGAGACTTCTCAATCGGGAGTTTCTCTAGGCAATGCGTCCATTCCTAGATGAATCCATTTCTCTCTGTCTAGCTGAAAACAGGTACCCATTTTATCCAGTTGCAAGAACAATCCAGTTATTTCCTATCATGTGACACATACGTAGTATAGAGTCAGTTATGCATTAAGCACATCCAAGACACTGGCCAGGTGCTTGAAAATGCTCAAGGGAACCGTGAATTGTCCTGTTTTGTCCTGTTAATGGGTTTCAATTTGTCTGCTAGTAGAAAGGCTCCTAGGTGAAGTGTTCTTTTGTTCTCTGTAATGGGTCTCCATTTGCTTGCTAGGAGAAGGTCTCCTCCCTGATCTTTCCAGTATCTGTAGTTATGTAAATTGTTTCAACAGTTTCAAGTGCCCCTATTTACAGTTGAGGCATATTCACTACTGAGGCATAATCAATAGTCAAAATTCATCTGTACCACAAGTGATAAATAGGATGTCCGTCTTATTGAAGTTGATTCTGAGGTTTTGCATGCAGAGCCAGTCAGTAACAGTGTCAAAGCAGCTTGTTAATGGCGAGAAGTTAGGCTGGTCAGTAGAGAATGGTGTGAACAGCAGTACATCATCAGCATACACAAGGCAGGAGATATTAAAGAAGCGGATGATTGAATAGATGGGCTGCATATAGATGTTGAAAAGGAGGGCATAGAGAGAGGAGCCTTGGGGGACGACTTGCTTTTGTTGAAAAGACTCAGAGGTAGTAGAGTCAATTCGTACTTGTTGCCATCTGTCTGATAGGTAGAACTTGCACCAACTCAAGGATGAACCATAGATTCTCTTCTCTTGAAGACGTGTGAGGAGCAGCTCGTGGTTGACTGAGTCGAAAGCGGAAACAATGTCCATGAAAATTAGTGCATAGCCTTGTCTAATATTATCAATCCTGGTGAGTAGGGTGCTGAGTAGAGTGGTGAGTAGAGTGTGAGTACAGTGGCTGAGTAGAGTGTGTTCCCTTCTCCCTTCTCCTATGTCCCCCCCTCCTCACATATGTACTTGTGCTATCTCTCTTTCTACATACCATTGCTGTTCCTTTTCCTCTCTTAGATATGTTTTTAATTGCATTTTATTTTAAACCGCTCTGATGCCCCCTGAAGGGTGGTATATCAAGTTTTAATAAACATAAACATATGCACAGGTAAAGCATGTCTGATTTGTTCTCGCCCCCCCAATTTTTATTAATTTTTTAAATTCATTTCACACATTTGTGTTAATAAAACTTTTTAATTCACATTAGAACATTTTCATGTGCAGAAATTCTTAATACATGTTAATTCATAGATTAATCCAAAACTCCCTGGCAACCCCCAAGACACCCACGGGCACCTCCCAGAACACTCTACTCAGAGTTTTCGAACTCTACATCCACCACCTGAGAGCCACCATGGACATTACCGACTTCAGAAAATCCTTGAAGACCCACCTTTTCACTGAACATTTCAAAACTACAAATTAACTAATTGCAAGGCTTACAACAAATGTCAAGAAACTGACAATTCCTCATGAACATGTACGAGTCCATTCGCTTATGTAAATAGTTATAATATGAATATAAACATTGTTAATTGTTATTGTAAATAGTTCCAAAAGTTCTATGTACAAAAAGTTGTTTGTTCCCTGTAAACCGCTTTGAGAATTTGAAAGGCTTTATATAAAAAAATGTTAAATAAATAAATAAATAATCCATGTTACATTGATTTTGTGCTCACTACAAGCTCCACCCTAACTCTGCCCCAAAGCCTGAGGCCAGACAACCTGCATGAGGCCACAATCACTGGCCTTCCCTTCCAGCTCTGCTCACAGGGATCTGATCACTCATGGGCAGACAGGAGGGGTCTTTGCCATGGCAAAGAATTATTGATAGGGTCAGGGCCCATGTGGTTCACCCCTTTCCGATGCCTATGTCATAATCTAATCAAGTAGACAAACAAAGGACTAGGGAGTTTCATTAAAAGGAAATTATTAAAACATACAAGGGTATTAAACAGGAGAATAAGAAGGTCAGGGTCTTAAAGCAGCTTTGAAAAGGTATATTTTGAGCCTGGATTTGAGTAGGACCAGATATGGAGTCTGATGTACCGAATCAGGAAGTCCATTCCAAGCAAATGGTGCTGCAAGGTGGAAGGAATGGAGTCTGGAGTTGGCGATGTAGGAGAAGGACACAGATAAAAGTAATTTACCTGATGAGTGGAGTTTCTAAGGAAGCGTGTAGGAAGAGAGAAGAGAGAAGTAATGAGGAGCTGCAGAATGAATGCACTGTAGGTCAGTAGGAAGAGTTTGAACTGTTTGCAGAGACAGGGAGCCAATGAAGTAACTTGATAGAAGGGGTTATGTGTGCATAATGGAGTGGAGGAATAGCCTAGTTGTTAGGAGCAGCAGCCTGGAACTAGATACATCAGGGTTCAATTCCCACTGATGCTCCTTATGGCCTTGGGCAAGCCTCCATTGCCTTAGGTATGAACTTGGATTGTAAGTCCTCTGTGGACAGGGGAATAACTCTGTACCTGAATGTATCTCACCTTGAACCTCTACTTGAAAAAGGTGCAAGCAAAAAAAAAAAAAAATACCAACAGAAGATATCCATGTAGTTGAGTTTTGAATAGATTGAAGGGGAGAGGATGGTTCAGCGGGAAACCAGCAAGGAGTAGGTGGCATTAGTCTAAGCAGGAGGTGATGTGAGAATGGATAAGAGTTTTGGTACTGTATTCAGAAAGGAAGGGATTAATTCTACTGCTGTTATAGAGAAGGGAATGGTAGATTTTACCTCTTAGTTGGATATGTACAGGGGATTCAAAGATGACCCCAAGATGATGAGCTGAGGAGACAAGGAGGGTCACAGCTTTATCCACAGAAATAGAGAAAGGAGGAAGAGTGGCGCGGGTTTAGGGGAAAGATAAGAAGCACTGTTTTGGCCATGTATAGTTTTAGATGACAGTGAGATATCCAGCCAGCAATGTCAGACAAGCAGGTTGAGATTTGGGCCTGGATTACTGGAGAAATTTCTTGTTCAAAGTGGTAGATCTTGGAATAATCAGTTTAAAGATGGTACTTAAAACCATAGGAAGAGATCAAGGCACCAAGGGAAGAGAGCAGTGTTCAGGATCCAAGACAGAGCCCTGAGGTACAACAGTTGATAGTGGGACAGAGTGGAGGAGTGTGAGGGCAGCGATAAGAAGAAAACCAAAACAGAACAGAGCCTCAAAATCCAAGCAAGAACAGTGTATCAAGGAGAAGGTGAAAGTGTCATAAGCAGCAAATGGGTCAAAAGGATAAGGATCAAGTAAAGGCTTTTGGATTTTGCCAGGGAAACAAGTCACTGAAGACTTTGGCAAGGACTCTTTCTGTAGAATGTAGAGGATGAAAGCCAGATTGGAGTAGATCCAGAGTGGTTTGCGATGAAAGAAAGTCAACAATGGTGGTGAGTAGCACATTCAAATAGTTTGGAAGTGAAAGGGAGGAGGGAGATGAGATAATAATTGGAATGGTAGGTAGTGCTGGGTGAAGGCTTTTTGAGGAGCAGTGTAACCACAACATGTTTGAAGGCAGCAGGAATAGTTGCAGTGGAAAGCAATAGGTTGAGGATATGACAGATGGAAGGGATGACAGCAAGAGTAGCTGGGTGGGAATGGGATCAGGGGGACAGACAGTGAGTTTGGAGGAGGAAAGAAGATGTACAGTTTTCTCCTCTATGATTTTAGAAAAAGAAGAAAGGGTGGCAGGGGTTGAAGGAAAGATGTGAGAATGAAGTGGGGGAAAGGGAGAAGGGGGTGACCCGATGGAGAACTCAAGACTTGTCTTGTGAACCTTGTCATGGAAGTAGTCAGCCATAATTTGGGTAGAAAGTGAAGTGGTGGAGTTTGGGGTTGGAGGTAGATGTACTTTGAGAAGAGATCCGAGTGTGCCAAAGAGATGGTGAGAGTTGGAGGCAAGAGAGTTTGTCAGATGGAATAGTACTTTTGTTTAGCAAATGCAATAGTGGGCTTGAAGGAGGTTGGCAAGAATTTGAAATGTATGAAGTTGGTCTGTGTGTATGTGAATAAAACTTAGCTAATCACACTCATGTTCCTTTTTATTTTGTTGGTTCACGTGATGATGCCTTATGTTTAATAAGAAATAGAATATTACTCTGCATCTTATTTTTTCTTTTTTTTATCCTACAAACTATGAGTGAGCTATTTGCATTTCAATTTGATAAAAATCTATGTGTAAATCTATGCATAATGCAGGTTATTTCTGTTGGATATTTTATGAAAATTCCTTTTTGTTTTAAGAATTTAGAAAATGAAAATAAAGAGAGAGGTCGATTTTCAGCAATAAAATGATTAGTCACAGTGATCAGAAACTAAAGATATAGGTTATGCAGGAAAAGAAACTATTGTAGGCATTGCTTTATCATACTCCATTTTGGTCTCCATAGAAATACATGCACATTTTATTTGCCTCAGGCCTGAATATATGTACTTCTGCCCCAGGCTGTCTTCAACCCTGGCTATTCTCATTTAAGTCTGTAAGAGCAGCTTTGATATGTTCAAAATCTGAATATGCTTGGACAAATATAGGAAAGACATCTAACACTACCATCTCCTTTTATTCTTTCACATAAAAACCTCCTACATTTTTAACAACATTTCACTAAGTTTAAAGAATGGCTACAATTTGTTATTACTAAAACTGCTTTTAAAGGACCAACATAACATTTCTGCTAGTCACTATGGTTCTTACTTTGTACTAAGTACTGTGACATACTCTTACATGACACCTACATTACTCCTTACAACATTACACTCTCTCTTTTCTTTTAGGGGCCCTTTTACTAAAGAGCACTACGGTATTGCACCAATAGCACTAAAACGATAACACCACCCAGAACAACTGCCAGGGATGTTGAAGACATGTTCCCGGCAGTTAACGTGGTGCACCTGTGTGAATTTGCCGCCTTATAGTCAGCACGGAAGCACTGACAGCAAACGTTCACCCTGCCATCTCTCTGTCCCGACCCTAACCCATCCATTTGCTTCCATAATGCGTCTGTGAACTGTTAGCACAAAAAATTCAGCAGCGCTATCATGGCCCCATGCTAGCTGTCAACATGTGTCCCAATGTGCTTTAGCACACGCCAGAACCAGCACTAACAGCTTATGTCCTTCAGTGAAAGGGTTTCTAAATTGAAATGTTTTTTTCAGTTGTTTTACAGCTTCACATATTGTAGGTCTTTCTGAGCTGGGGCCCTCCTCACTTTAAGAAACATTGTGGTGAAGTGGCGAAAAGATAATCATGTGGCAATAGTGTGGATCCACTCCAGATCGAATGCCCAGAGAATGATTTAGAAATGGACATATTATTTATTAAAAAAAGAGTAATCAAATAGTTGATCCAGTTGATTAAAATTAAATATGGATTATTTTATATTTTTAAAATATTTTTTTAAATTCAAATAAAATGTGTGTGGTATATAATTGGGGCTGTTTATTAAAATGCTGTAAGGTTTTTGCTCTTACCATACCTTAATTGCAAAAGTTACAGTGCAGAAAGTGTAAAGCCCGTTCAGTAAATACAGGGGGCGTGGCCAGCATCTGCCTACGTTTACCACACAGGGCAGTTAAGGCATGGGTCTCTACTCTCTGATTTGGCAGCAGCATGGGTGCAATGGCACCAAACCCCCCCCCCCCAACAAAAGTCTCCCTGAACCAGATCACCTCCCCTGAACTAGATCGCCCCAACAGTAGACTTCCCCGAGTACAGATCCCCCTCAATCCTCTAATGTCCAAACTCCTACCTAACCAACACCCAGAACTTACCTGGGCGAATCCCTGGTGTCCAATTGGGCCAAGACAGGAGCAGGCCCACTCCGCTCTTGCATCTGTGCTGCCAGGTATCAAAATGATGACTTTTACTCCTAGCAGCAGTCTCAGTTAGTATCACAAAGGATCAAAGACAACAGTTGGAGACCGGGCAGATCTGGGACAGGGTTAGAGGCGGACCTCTCCTGCTCTGGCCCCACTAGACATCAGGGAGTCTACTAGGTAAGTCCTGGGGGAGGGGTTTCTTGTTTTGGCCACCTCCTGTTTGAGTGGGGGGGGGTGTTTGTGCTTGGGGAGGTGACTACTATTGAAGGGGATCTGGTTCAGGGGGAACGTTTTTCTGGAAGGGGGGTTTCAAGTTCAGGAACTGTGCTGAAAGAGAGTACAAATTGGGTGTGCATAGGTCTGTGTAGGACCCTGAAGGGGTCTGGCATGGGGCCTAGGACAGTCTGTGCATGAGGGGGTTAGGGTGCCCTGCCACCATGACCTTAGCTGCTGATGTGTTTTTTCCTCCCAGGACTTGTCAGCAGCTACGCTACTGGACTGCTGCTAAGACAACTGCGTTTAACATTATCTCTTGGGGTGGCATTAAGTACAGTCATTCTATTGGTAGTCATGCTAGTTGTCACTGGCTGCCAAGACCACTCTGATTCCCAGCCTGCCCTGCCCCACCCCATCCCACCCCACACTAAGCAGTTAGCATGGGATGTTTACCTCACTGGCTGCTTTTAGTGTGTGGTAGTGGTTACTGCAGGCCTGCGCTACCCGTTAGTATTCCATTACATTCCTTTTCTGTTTTAATTTGCTACTATAACACCAAAATTGGTTTCTGAAGGCAATTTCAAATAAACAATGTCAGATAAGTGTTAGTGTTAGCTTTAAAGGCAGAATCGGAAAACCTCTGTATATAAGAAACAGATTACAGGGATATAGTCCAGAAAGACAGTTAGGTTCTTCCCAAGGTAACTTCTTAGAAGTCCCCGGTATGACATTTATGCATAAGTAAACATGGAGATCTAAGGCGTTTAATATGATTGGCTCTGAGCGTTGGATACTCTACCAGCATACTTAAGAGAAGAAACTAATTTAATGAACGTTAAGAAGGGATTGAAAACGTTTTTATTCCCTGTTGAGGAGTAATTATAGAGTGTTTTGGCTCACTGATTAGAAACAATTATTTGGAATCAGATATATCGGTCTGCCCTTTTTTAAATTTCCCATTCTCTACCTTTCATTGTTTTTATTTTGCTATGTAAATCATTTTCAGTGACTTTTGTCACAAAGATGGTGTATAAAATGTTTTAAATAAATAAATATGTCTTTGTAAACCCTTAAATCGATGTCATTCAGACACTTTTTTCTAAAAATTTTGCTGCTTTTCTTTAACTTTGTTTTCCAGGAACACAAGGATTGAGCTCCTTCCTCAGATTTCCCAGGGAAGCATGTATGAGTATATACATATCTTATGCATCTTCTCTGGGTGTTCTTCTATGTTCTCCCTAATCAGGGGCAGTGGAATGTCGTTTTCCTTGGGGGAGGGGGGGGGGGCAAGCTCCATCCCTAGGCCAGCCAATCTGTGTATAGGCCTTTGAATATTGGGCCCCACGTGTCTAGAAAAATTGACAACTTCTGGCCACTTAACTATTCACTGTCTCTGCTCTTCTCTTCCTCAGGCCTGTTTCCCATACGTGGTGTCTTCTGGTCTTTCCTTTCTTCCTGCGTGCGGTTAACTACTAGCCTAACTTTAATAAACCAAAAAGGGCAAATCCTATCTATGTATCTGAATTATTTTTGGTTATTGTAAACCTTTTAAAATCTTTCTGTACATTCAACCTCAATATCCTACACACCGTCCCTGACTGTGTGCAAAATAAAGAATAAGTAGACTTCCCTATCTACGGAGATCTCAGTAGCTTTCTTTCACAACAGTCACACTCAGTGCATGCCACTTCCAAAGAGATATTAAGCACTACTCCAAATGGTGTCAGTTTAAATGGGCCTCTCAGGCATGGCCTTCATAGAAGACCTCTTATCTATTCAATCTAATAATCACTTCAAAGTTCAATATTTCAAAGTTATATTTCTGCAGTCAGAATGTCTCTCTGGCATGGAGAGCTGTTATGAATTTCTCTGATTACTCAATCAGAGACAAATGGTAATGTTTTTCTCTAATCATACAGTGGTTTTGCTCTCAGCACTCGAACCATACACTAGAGCAGCTCAGTTCTTCTACTAACACTCACACTCTCATTTCACCTTTACACTTTTCTCTGAATATTTTTCAAATTTTCTGTCACATTTTGCAGGGATCCCCAAATAGCATCTACACCTCTCAATCTTCAGATGGAAACTATGGAGTATGATTACTAAACAGCAGTAGCAACTGTAGCAGTAAAGTGCAGACAATGAATAAATCCAGGAGTCAATTTACAGGGTCCAAGCCAATTTATTGTGCACAAGGCCCAGTTAGTCAAGCTTCAAAAAGGACTGAGCAAAGTTCTTACAGAGACATATTCATTTATACATTTCTTTCCAGTTTGATACATGCAAACTTTCTATTGGCCCCAACGCCCCCTGCGTTTGTCCAATCGGAGATCCCTCCTGGGCCTAGCACCCAGCTCCCTCCTCTAGGACTATTATAACAATGGTACAGTTTCTAGGTTTGGATACTTCTCTACTGCAAGGTCGTTTCTGGCTCTAGGAATGCATGTATTGAAACATTTCTATCTTCACAGCACAAGAGAATAATGAAAGATTTATGCATTCATGAAAACTTCTTATTAAGCTTTTTAAAACAGTTTTCTCAAACTTTTACAGACTTTGGTTCTTTACTGAGATGGGGGTTGGAATCAGGGCCTAGCTTACAGGCCTTTCATATTTGCAGGCTATCGTAGGCCATAGCCTGCCACACAACTTCCGTGCGGTATTGGAGCCGCGGCCCTGTTGAATAAAAGTGAAAATGAGAGAGTGTGAATGTTAGTAGAAGAACTGAGCTGCTCTAGCATATGGTTTGAGTGCTGAGAGGAAACCACTGTATGAGTGAAGAAAAACATTTCCATTTGTCTCTGATAATTGAGTAATCAGAGAAATTCAATGGGGCCACGGCTCTGATATCGCATGGAAACCACTACTGCTGTTTCGTAAACATACCCCTATGTGGTTACCAGGTTCAGGACTGTACCGAGCCATAAATGCACCCTGTGTGACTTGCAAAGCTGGCGCCACCCCATCCCCCCATGCCCACCAGCTCCCCATCTTACCTCACTTCTCATTGTCCAGCCGGCTCCTCCCCGCGCTGCCTGCCCAGCCTGCCCTTGTGCCGCCTCTGCTTTTCTTATTCTTTTGGTGGCAGCGGCAGACCTCCTTCAATTAAAAAAAAAGCATGTGTCTTTCCAACTCCACGCTTGCAAGGCTGGCCTGATCCCACCCTCCTCTGACGTATGCTCGTGTCAGAGGAGGGAGGGCCCAGGCCAGCCATGCAAGTGCAGAGTTGCAAAGGCTCGCATTTATTCTTTTTAAACTGGAGGAGGTCCACTGCCGCCATCGTCATGGCTACCGCCAAGAGAACAGGAAAAGCGGTGGCGGGGCAAGGACCAGTTGAGCAAGAAACATTGGGGGGCAGAGTCCCTAATGAGCCCTTATTTTTTGCAACTTGTGCAGCTGCATCTCTCTCAGAGGCCATGTTTGCCATGAGAGGAGTGATGCCAGTGTTGCCATGGTTACTGGTATCACTCCTCTCATCCCATTGGGTGGTTTCCATGGTGTTGTTATCATTGCACTTATCAGAATCAAGCATTGGCTTGCATTTGAGCTAGAATGTTGACTAACTGTGAACCTTTTGAAGTTACAGTAAGCTTTTTCTACAAAAATGTACTACACCATCACCCCAATAAGACACCCTAAAAGTTCTCTCAGAGACATCCCCATCTTCATCTGTGTGGTCCTAGAGGTTCTGCTCCCTGTTTATTTTTGTCAGTCTGTCTTCCTTAGCAGTGCTGTAGCACTGTGAATTCTGTCGCTGACAGAGGATTCCTCTGTATAGCAAGAGGACGGAATCAAAGCAAACTGAAATAACTTTTGTACTTCAAAAACAGAAGGAAGTAACCTGCACAGAGCAGCAGGTACAACCCTAAAGAAAGACACGAGGGGGATAACCTGCATGGAGCGGAGGGAACAACTCTTGGCATCTCACTGATCATACTAGATGGACCATGCTGGCTTTTATCTGTTGTTATTTACTATGGGGGTCTTTTACTAACGGGTGCTAAGGTGTTCAACTAATGCTACAATAATGCACAAACCATGGTGCGTTCGGTGCAACACCAAGCCTTAGCTGACAGGGGCGTGGAAAGCCTTTCCCCGGCTGTTAACATGGAGCCCTGTCTCCTAATGTATACTGCATTTATGCAGGTGCACCTAATGTCACCTATTGAAGTGCTCTTAGTAAACCTACGCCAATGCGGTTAGCACGCAGTGTGAACACAGCATTAACTACACCAAGCTCGCCACACCCACTCTTCACCTCTAACCTGCCTACTTGGGACTCTAACGTGGGCTGCACAGTTAATGTGGGAATCAACCTGTGCTGTCATGGCCCTGAGCTAGCTGGTAACACGGGTCCCAGTGCACCTTCAGCGCACCCCACAATGCTCACTGCTAGCTGGCACTATTAGTAAAAGACTCCCTATGTCACTTTAAAACATGTTTTTCTGTGCCTCAGCTCTGTCACTTAGCTCTGCAACACTCCATTTAAAACAGTAAACAGCTTCTCAGCTAGGATCTAACACCTAAATCACTATGCAGGGCCCTACGGTTGACTGGTTGTTTCTTTTTAATTGTCCATATTCCCCTTTAAGTGTTCATGGCTGCTGGCACCTCTGTCAAACTGAGCAGATCCCCTCACCTATTAGGGAAATCCCAGCATCTCTTTTTCCTGCACCAGGGAACTCTGGTGCTGGTGCTTTTAAAGTTAAATGTGGCCAAGTCCTGCTGCATCTGCTGGCTTACTGTGGCCTTTCAAACCACCAAGTCATAAGTGCCGCCTTCACCCAGGCCCTTTACTGTGCCTGCAGCTGTCTGCTGTCCCAGGCCTCCACCTCCAAATGCAGCTTCGATGCCATGCTTCTCAGCGCTGGCCATCTCCCTTCTCTCAGGTCATGCAGACCTCAACCTGCCACCCTGAGCACCGGGGGGAGGTTCCAGCTGCTATCTCATGTGCAGACTGTGAACCATCGCTGAAATACAGTTTGTCTTCTGATGCAGCCTGCACACTACTGTTGCCCCTGCTGGTTCAAGCCTACCATGGCCTTTGAGCTCAATTTAAAAAGTTATCAGTCACTCCAACTCACGACTCCAGAATTCATCCAGACTCAGACTCAAAGCTTCTCCCGACAGCTACAATAATCTCCCATGTGTTTCAGTCACAAAACTAGTGCAGAAGGCCATTCTAACTTTAGGGGGAATGTGTGCTCATTGTTTATGCATCTAAGAAAAAATTCTGATCTAACTAAGAAACAATTTCCCTTTGTGCACCATCTTTTTGTTGGAGCTGCCAACCAAAGTGAACAGAACAAAATCCGTACACCACTGTGGTTTCTCCATTTTAATTAAGTATTTTTTAATTTTTTTTAAAAACAAGCCAATAGCTTAATAGCTTGTACTTAGCAAACCCGAAAAGTGACACATCGTCATTTTTGGACCTACTCGGCAGTTCTTCATAAGCTCGACATAAAGCTAAATACAAGCTATTAAGCTATTGGCTTGTTAAAACTTGATTAAAACGGAGAAACCACAGTGGTGTACGAATTTTGTTCTGTTCACTTTGGTTGGCAGCTCCAACAAAAAGATGGTGCACAAAGGGAAATTGTTTCTTAGATCAGAATTTTTTCTTAGGTATATTAATTTGATTCTGATAGGGGTTTTCAATTTTTTGGCATTGTTAATGCATGGCACCATCAGGCGCAACCCAAGGGAGGTGCGGGGACTCATTGCGATGCCTCATTTGCATAATGACACTCATTTGCATAAATATTTGCATAATTTTAACATGCGCTAACTTTTAGTAAACATGCCTCTTAATGAGTGTATGAATAAAGAAAGACTACCAGATTTCTACATTACTATACTCCAGTGGCAACCACCAGGCACATTAGGAAGTACTATATATTGCCTATTCAGAATCCATAGCAAACCCGCCGTATCATAACGGCACTACCAGGACTCACAAAGCAGCAAACCCAACCTATCAAAGGGCAACACTGCATATATTAAACCAGTACATCTCAGAGAATACCAGTACATCTCCTACTGGGGAAAGAGAACAAATGGGGCTGTCACATAGAAACTACACGAATAGAATACCTCAGCTCGGTTACATATGCAGAATATAGACTGTTACCAAACAAAGAACAAGGGATCACAATTTAGAAATAGGAAGGCAATAATTAAACTTAGAATTCCAAAAACCAAACTTGGAATGTACAACAACACTGGAGAAGTAAAACTATAAATTAATTTCCTCTTGTACTAAACAAAATGCAAAGACGTTAGCGATGCACATTTCCCAGAGCTGACATATTCCAGTTAATAAATTCAAAATAAAAAAGTATTTTCTACCTTTTGTTGTTTGGGCATTTAATTTTTCAGTTGCAATTGCTCCAATCAATTTCTTCTGGTTTCTTCGTGTCTTGTGCTAACTCTCCATTGTCCGCTGTCCATTTATCCTTTCTTCTGTCTTCTAGTTTTTTCCATTCTCTCTCTACACCTACTTTAACATACTGATCTTTCCCCTTTTGCTCTTTCCTCCATTCCTTTCTTTATTCCTTTTTCATCCACTCAAATTTTACCCTTCAATCCTCAATCCCCACTTACTCTCCCAATACTCAGCTAATTATAGATTTTTCTTTCCTCCCACACAAACTATCTTTTCCCCTTTCCATCCTCATTCCCCAAGCCCCAACTCCTTCTAGTCCTCCCCCAACATCCGCTCCCTTCTAGTCCCATTCTCCCATCTCCCGCATCAGCCCATTTCCAGTCCTAGCCCCTCCATCATCGATTTCCAATCCTAGCCCCTGCATCAGCCATTTCCAGTCCTATCCTAGCCCCCCCATCAACCCATTTCCAGTCCTAGTCCTCCATCAGTCATTTCCAATCCTAGCCCCCCATCAGTTCATTTCCATTCCTGGCCCCCCATCAGCCCATTTCCAGTCTAAGCACCCCTATCATCCTATTTCTGAGTGAACAGCAGTGTGTTCCTTTACTCCAGCAGCTGTGTTCTCCTGAAGCACACTGGCACGCCAGAGGTTAAAGGGCATCTCCTGTTTCCCGGCATTCAGTGTGCTTCAGGAGAACACAGCTGCTGGACGCCGCTCTTCACTCCAGCACTGTGCAGAGGTGAGCTGGGGCTTCGGACCTCCCAGCTCCCTCTGAAGCTGGCCAGCCCTGCAAACCAAACACCATTGTAGAATGGAGTTTGTGCTAGGCCGCCTGAAGCACGGGGCCCTGTGTGAACAAAATTCTCACTCAGTGGATGGACCGGCCCTGGGCACTGTGCTAACTGGCATGTGAGTCCACTTAACACCACCTACCAAAGTGGCATTAAGTGCACCCATGCTAATAGCAACATTCATGGTTAGAGCATGTCCGAAATGCTTGCACGAACTGCAGTGCGCCAACATCCACATTCTACTGCTAACCTCTCCAGTTCCCACCCAATCACTCGCAATCACACCTTCCCCTCCAACCACCATGAGAAACTTATGCAGTGCCGCATAACTCATTATATTGTTGCATAAAGTAGACTGTATTTATTCATCGTGTCTCCTTGTTAAGGGACTGGTTATTTATACCCTATTTTACCTGTTATACCTGCTTAATGCATACCCAAGTTTAATTTTCCTGTTTAATATATACCCAAGTTATTATACCTGTTTCACTGTAAGCACAAATCACGAAATTGAGATGTGCAACTCTTATGTTCATTGTAAACCGCACTGATGTCGAATAGCGCGGTATAAAAGAGACTGCAAATAAAATAAATAAATAAATAAATCATACCCTATCCAGTTAGCATGGTATTTTAGCACGGCGTGTTCACCAAGTGGCAAACCCCACGCCAAAAGTGCATGTTAGTATACATGCTCCCATATCATTTAAAAAAATTTTTTAATATTAATTTGGACTTTTTATTCCGCTTTCTCCTATTTTGTTCAAAGCGGATTACAAGAAGCTTAAAACAGCATTGCATTTACATGCTTTACAACCTACATCAATATCAATCAAGTAAACCAAATTTCTATAAAATCGCAACCTCAAAATGCAATTTACATAATCCAGTTCTCCACAATCAAATAAGAATCTTCATTAATGAAGCTGAAGTGCCAAATATGCATGGAACAAATATGTTTTCAAAGCCCATTGAAACATACTGATCTTGAATTTATTCAGGGACACTTACCTTGCCACTAAACATATCCATATCTAAGTAGCATGTTGTAGGCTGACCAAAAAGAAAAATTCATTTTAATATTAAAATACATCTAAACATTTTCCATAAAAATGAAAATAGAAATTATTTCCATTAAACTCTGTAGCTATTAATACTCATAGTTTTTGAATGCTTGAGTATACAATCAAATCTTTATTAATTTCCAGAACTATAAATATTCCTTCTCTTTATGTAATTGCAATGGCAGAATATTCCACAACATAGTGCCTTGATAACAAAAAGCTTTTTCTTCCTGACATATGCCTAATTTCTGAAAAAGCTGGTACTTGTAGCAATAGTTGGTCTTGTGAGTACAAGGATCTTTTAAACACATAATACTTCAGATTAGACAATAAATAAGACATTTCCCAACATTTTTGACATTTCGAAATTATCACTAGTACTTTAAAATCAATCCTCCATTTTACAGGCAACAATGAATATCTCACAAGATTGATGTAATATGGTCATATTTATGTGGCCCAACCAGCATTTTCGCAGCTGTATTTCATAGCATTTGAAGGTGCTGCAAAGCAAACCAGACCTCGGTATACAGTATTACCCTAATCTGTTTTACTCATTGCCAAAGCATGAATCAATATAGACAACATATTCTGATCTAAATAACCCCACAATCTTTGTATCCTTGTCAAATTATAAAAAGTCACACCAAGCATACCTCTCATATTTTTTGTTTCTTTTTTAAAATGCAATCTCCACTTATCCAGTTTTACGTTTCAAATGATAATTTAACCACAATCTGATTTCCTCCAAACACTTATTTAATCTCTGCAACACTGTTTCTTCATCCCCATTTATCTGACACAACAAATGAATATCATCAGCGTAAATGTGGCATCTCATATCATACTGACTTACTGTTCTTCCAAAGAAGGGGCCAGATATAAATTAAATAATCAATCCTTGTGGGATTCCATATGCCAACTATACTCTCGGGATTTTCTCTCATTCCATCATACCAGAAACTGTCAAGTGATACAAAAGATAAAAGCCAGCTTTGTACTTTTCCATAAAATCCATACTCTTAAACATTGCTTGGAGTGGAGGAATAGCCTAGTGGTCAGAACACTGGCTTGTGATAACCAAGCAACCAGGGTTTGATTCCCACTAGCACTTCTTGTGGCCTTGGGCAAGTCACTTAACCCTCCATTGCCTCAGAAAAAAAGGCCTGGCAATCTACTTCTAGTGACACTACCAAGAGAACCCAGGAGCTTCTGGGTCACCAGGAGTCAGGACTGACTCAAAGGCACACATTGCTTTAATAATAAAAAAAAAAACAGGGGGCATGCAATTAGGCTACAATGTAGCATATTTAAGACTAATCGGAAAAAAATATTTTTTCGCTCAATGCGTAATCAAACTCTGGAATTCGTTACACGATGATGTAGTAAAAGCTATGAGTGTAGCTTGGTTTAAAAGTTCCTTGAGGAAAAGTCCTAAATTATTATTAAAGTGGATTGCCATCTTACTGGGCAGACTAGATGGACCATACTGGTCTTTATCTGCCGTCATTTACTATGTTACTATGATTGGAAAATGCTCTGCGTACCCCTGGGATAAGCATAGAATCTGTCTACCTTTTTGGATCCTGACAGGTACCTATGACCTGAATTGTCCACTGTTGGAAACAGGATACTGGGCTTGATGGACCTTTGATCTGACCCAGTATGGCAAATCTTATGTCCTTATGTTATGCCTATGCACATCTCTAAAAAAATATTGAAATGCTTCATATAAATTTATGATGGAATCTTTCTTAAATGCAGGGGTTCCCAAACTTGGGGTCAGGACCTCAAATGGGGGTTACATCAACATGGCCATTTCCCCTTCTCTCTGGGCTTTCACTGTGACAGATGCCAAGTAGTGGCAATTACCAGTCCTTATGTGGCCTGTGAGCTAATGAACATTCATAGGCTCTTGTCTTCTTCGGGGTGAGCTTCCTGTCAGACTGGAAACAAGTACTGGGGGTCTGTAAGGACACACTGACACAAGGGGCTCTGCTGATTGCTGTTGCTGTTACACTACAGTTGTGCTCCCTTTCTGCTTTAGATGAGGGGAAGGAAACTGGAGACCTGATATTTTGATTTCATCATCATCTGGGGTCACGGGAATTTTCAGTTGCTAAAATGGGGTTATACAGGATAAAAGTTTGAAAAGCACTGCTTAAATGTAAATAAGAACATGTTGCTGCAAGCACATGTAATATGATATTCAAGGTATCTAAACTTTGGAAAGCTGTAAAGCTTAGACTGTAACTTTAGTATATACAGTATATTGAATTATGTCTGAGAAATTATGATACTTTTCCAAGCCACTATTCTCCCCCTCCCCTCACCCCCTGGTTCTATGGGAACAGCTGTATGCTATGTTAATGCATCACTTATCCCAGAGTAGAGGAGTAGCCTAGTGGTTAGTACACTGACTTAGCAAACAAGAGGCCAAGGTTTGAGTCCCACTAGAATTCCTTGTGGTCCTGGACAAATCAATTAACCTGTCCAAAGAAAAGCCTGGAAATCTATTTCCAATCACACAGCCAAGGAAACTCTGCAACTGATAGGTTACCAGGAATAAGCACAAAGCCCACATCAAATCTTTTCATTCTAGTTTTTCTTCTTTTTTTTAAAATAATCTTATTGTATAACTCAAAGACAATAAAAACATTGAACTAGAAAAAAATAATGAACTTCCTAGTTATGCAATAGCAAATGTGGTCATACTATCAAATTCTCCTTTGTAAACGTATCTTTGGAGTCACTTGGATACTATTCCATGCACCTCTCAATTGGGCTCATTTTCTCACAAATCCAATCCTTACCAGCCTTCTTGGCAGGGCCGGATTTACGTATACGCCATGTACGCCATGGCGTAGGGCCCACAACCGGCAGGGGCCCACCAAAAATAGAACCAGTTTTTTTTTTTAACTCGATTAAAAAAAAAACCTGGTGGCTGCCGCCGCGGGGCCCCCTCTGCTGCCGCGGGGGCCCCGTCTACAAGATGGGATGGTCTGGTCTGGTCGGGTCGGGTCGGGTCGGGTCGGGTCGTCTCCCTCCCTCCCTCCCGGCTGCGAGAGACGCGAAGATAGAGCGTCTCCTCGCGTCTGTGTTAAGCCCGCAGGGGCTGATGGGATTTCCCATCAGCCCCTGCGGGCTTAACACAGACGCGAGGAGACGCTCTCCCTTCGCGTCTCTCGCAGCCTGCAGCGAGGGAGGGAGAGAGACCCGACCGGACCGGACCGGACCCGACCCGACCCGACCCGACCAGCTTAGCTTGTAGACGGGGCCCCCGCGGCAGCAGAGGGGGCCCCGCGGCGGCAGCCACCAGGTTTTTTTTTTAAATTAAATTTTACTTTAGGCCGGGGGGGGGTAGGATACCCCCCCCGGCCTAAAGTAAAATTTAATTTAAAAAAAAAAACCTGGTGGCTGCCGCCGCGGGGCCCCCTCTGCTGCCGCGGGGGCCCCGTCTACAAGCTGGTCGGGTCGGGTCTCTCCCTCCCTCCCTCGCTGCAGGCTGCGAGAGCCGCGAACTGGCGTCTCTCGCAGCCTGCCGCGCGGGTGGGAGCGAGACCCGACCGGACCCGACCCGACCCGACCCGACCGGACCCGACCAGCTTGTAGACGGGGCCCCCGCGGCAGCAGTGGGGGCCCCGCGGCGGCAGCCACCAGGTTTTTTTTTTAAATTAAATTTTACTTTAGGCCGGGGGGGGGGTAGGACTGGTAATGGGCTATGGGGGGTAGGACTGGTAATGGGCTATCGGGGGGGGTAGGACTGGTAATGGGCTATGGGCTATGGGCTATGGGGGGGGGTAGGACTGGTTATGGGCTATGGGGGGGGTAGGACTGGTAATGGGCTATGGGGGGGGGTAGGACTGGTAATGGGCTATGGGGGGGGCTGGGGCTGGAAATGGACTGGGGGGGGGGTAGGGCTGGTAATGGGCTATTGGGGGGCTGGGGCTGGAAATGGGCTGGGCTGGGGGGTTAAGACTGGAGGTGGGCTGATTGGGTTAGGACTGGTAATGGGCTGTTGGGCTGTTGTGGGGGGCTTAGAACTGGCAATGGGCTTTGGGGGGGGTTAAGACTGGTAATGGGCTGTGGGCTGATGGGGGCTGTCTGGTAATGGGCTATGGGGGGGCTAGGACTGGAAATGGGCTGGGGGGTTAAGACTGGAGGTGGGATGATGGGGTTAGGACTGGTAATGGACTGTGGGCTGTTGGGGGGGCTTAGAACTGGCAATGGGCTTTGGGGGGGTTAAGACTGGTAATGGGCTGTGGGCTGATGGGGGGTGTCTGGTAATGGGCTATGGGGGGCAATGACAGGAAAATGGCTGGGGGGTTAAGACTGGAGGTGGGCTGATGGGGTTAGGACTGGTAATGGGCTGTTGGGGGGGGGTTAGGACTGGTAATGGGCTTTGGGGGGGTTAAGACTGGTAATGGGCTGTGGGCTGATGGGGGTTGTCTGGTAATGGGCTATGGGGGGCTAGGACTGGAAATGGGCTGGGGGGTTAAAACTCGAGGTGGGATGATGGGGTTAGGACTGGTAATGGGCTGTGGGCTGATGGGGGGGGGTAGGACTGGCAATGGGCTATGGGGGCTGACCGGAAATGGGTTGATGGGGTTAGGACTGGAAGTGGGCTGATGGGGGGTTAGGACTGGTAATGGGTTATAGGGGGGGCTTAAACTGAAAATGGGGTGATGGGGGGTTAAGGACTGAAAATGGGGTGATGGGGGGTTAAGGACTGTAAGTGGGGTGATGGGGGGCTAGGACTGGAAATGGGCTGATGGATGGCTAGGACTGGAAATGGGCTGATGCAGGGACTAGAAGGGAATGGATGCTGGGTGAGGCTGGAACTAGAAGGGAGCTGATGTTGGGGGAGGATTAGAATGGGATGGGGCTGGAAGAGTAAAATGGAGAAGGGAAAAATATTTTGTGTGGGAGGGATAAAAAATCTACAATTGGCCGGGTATTGGGAGAGTAAGTGGGGATTGAGGATGGAGGGGTAATATTTGAGTGGATGAAATAGGAATGAGGAAAGAGCAAAAGGAGAAAGATTAGTATGTTAAAGCAGATGTAGAGAGAGAATGGAAAAAAATCTAGAAGAGAGAAGAAAGGACAAATGGACAGCAGACGATGGAGAGTTAGCAGAAGACACGAAGAAACCAGAAGAAAGTGGCTGGAGCAATTGCAGCTGAAAAAAATGCACAAAAGGTAGAAAAATATCTCTTTATTTTGAATTTATTAATTGGAATATGTCAGCTCTGGTAAATGTGCATCATTAACATCTGTGCTTTGTTTAGTACAAGAGCAAATTAATGTATAGTTTTATTTCTACAGTGTTGTACATTCCAAGTTTGGCTTTTGGGATTCCCAGTTTAATTATTGTCTTCCTATTTCTAAATTGTGATTACTTGTTTGGTGATGGTCTATGTTCTGCATGTGTAACTGAGCTGAGGTGTTCTGTTTATATAATTCCTGTTTGACATTGCCACTTGTTCTCTTTCCCCAGTAGGTCATGTATTGTTGTTCTCTGAAATGTATTGGTTTAATATTTGCAGTGTTGCCTTTTGATTGGTAGAGTATGGTGCTTTGTGAGTCCTGGTAGTGCTGTTAGGATACGGCGGGTTTACTATGGGCAGTGTTTGTAGTAGTTCCTAATGTGTCTGGCAGTTGGCACTGGATTATAGTAATGTAGAAATCTTTTAGTCTTTCTTTATCCATACACTCATTAAGAGGCACGTTTACTAAAAGTTAGTATATGGTAACATTATGCAAATATTTATGCAAATGAGGCCCCTTATGCAAATGAGGTCCGCACCCCCCTTGGGCCGCCCCTGCTGGGGGCCCACAATTTTTGTTGGCGTAGGGCCTCACTCAAGGTAAATCCGGCCCTGCTTCTTGGTACTTCTTTGCCCTATGTTCCAATGATTTGGGGGTCTCCATACCAATGCTGGTGCTGCTTCACCCCTCTTCCAGTCTTGAGTTCTTCAGCTAATGTTGTTGTTTTTCTTTCCCTTCTCCTTCAGATCTACCTCTCTGCATCTGAAATCTCTCTAGGAATCCAGGCCCGGATCTCTGCCTGCTTATCTGACATTGCTGCCTGGATACCCCACCACTGTTTGAAACTGAACATGGTCAAAACTGAGCTCCTTACCCTTCTCAGTTGATAATCAGATTGCTAATATGAATAAAATACAGTCTCTAAAATGCCTGCATGTAAATGCTAGAAGTCTGAAAAATAAGATGGAAGAGCTGAAATATATAGTACTAAATGAAATGTTAGATAAAATGGGGATCTCAGAGTCTGGTGGAAGGAGGACAACCAATGGGATACTGTGATAAGTGTTTACAAACTATATTGTAATGGCAGGGTAGATTAAATTGGTGGATGGGTTACACTGTATGGTAGAGAGGGTGTTGAGTCACGCAGAATAAATGTTTTACAGAAAACAAAACATACTGTAGAATCTCTATGGATAGAAATTCCATGTAAAAAGGGGAAGGCCATGGCAGTGGAGGTGTACTATCGACCGCCTGGCCAAAATGAACAGATGGATGATGAAATGCTAAAAGGAATAAGGGAAGCTAACAAAAGCTACAACACAGCAATATGGGTGATTTTAATTACCCCACTATTGACTGGATAAATGCCATAGCAGACATGTTAGGGAGATAAAGTTTCTAGATGAAATAAATGCTGCTTCTTGGAGCAGCCGGTTCATGAACCGACAGAGGGTAAGCTATTTCGGACCTAGACCTTAGTGGAACTCAGGATCTGGTAGATGAGATGGCAGTGTTAGGGCCACTTGGCAATAGTGTTCATAGTATGATCACATTTGATTTAATAACAGAAGAGAGGATGGCAAGGAAGTCCATAGTACTATATTTTAACTTTCAAAAGGGAGACTATGATAAAATGAGGAAAATAGTTAATTAAAAACTAAAAGGAGCAGCTGCAAAGGTTAAAGATTTACATCAAGCATGGGTGTTGCTTAAAATACTATCTTGGAAGTCCAGACCACAAGTATTCCATGCTTTAAGAAAGGTAGAAGGAAGGCTAAAAAAACTGCCATTGCAGTTTAAAGATGAGGTCAGAGAGGCTGTTGTAACCACAAAAGCATCTTTCAGGAAATGGAAAAAGGAGCCAAATTACGAAAATGGGAAACAACATAAGCACTGGCAAGTTAGATGCAAGGCATTGATAAGGCAGGCAAAGAGAGGATTTGAAAAAAAGCTTGCTGTTAAAGCAAAAATGCACACTAAAACCTTTTTCAAGTACATTCATAGCAAAAAAACAGTGAGAGAATCAATTGGATCATTAAGAGATAGAGGGAAAAAAGGGGGGTTAAGGGAGGGCACGGACATAGAGACCAAATAAATTCTTTGCTTTGGTCTTTACTGAAGTAGGTGGTATTTAAAGGTGATTTATCAGAAAAATTGAAACAAATTTTGATAAACTGGGAAGATGTATTACAACTATTTGATAGACTAAAGAGTAGCAAATCACCTGGATTGGATGGCATCCATCCAAGAGTGCTGAAAGAACTGAAGTATGAGATTTCAGACCTACTATTAGTAATTTGTGAGCTATCATTAAAATCATCTGTAGTACTTGAAGATTGGAGAATACCCAATATAATGCCAATTTATAAAAAGGGTTCCAGGGGTAATCCAGGAAATTATGGACCACTGAACCTGATATCTGTACCGCTCAAAATGGTAGAAACCATTATAAAGAATAAAATTACTGAACATGTAGATAGTCAAGGTTTAATGGGAGAAAGCCAACATGGATTTAGCCAAGGCAGATCTTGCCTTACTAATCTGTTATATTTTTTGAAGGTGTGAATAAATAGATAAAGGTGAGATGGTTGTGTATCTGGATTTTCAGAAAGCCAGAGACTCTTGGCAAAATTAAAAAAGCTCTGGGATTGGAGGCAGTGTACCATTGTGGACCAGGAACTGGTTAAAAGATAGAAAGCAGAGAGTAGGGCTAAATGGCCAATTCTCTCAATGAAGAAAGTTGAATAGTAAAGTACACCAGGGGGTATGTTTACTAAGCAGTCTTAATGTGCGCCCAGCGTTAGTGTGCAGGATGCCATAAAAGGAGTGGGCGTTACAGTCTAAACGTTGCAAGCACGCGTTATCGCGCGATAATGTGCGTAGTGCACGTCAACGCGGGGTAATCACAAGTAGGCGCACTGACCTGCAAATATAGCAACAAAGGTGTAGTACAATGGTTAATACATTGACAGATGGTACAGGGGTTATGAGTTCAAATCCCAAGTGGGCCTGCTGAAGAAGGCTGTCTGAGGCAGTACCCATGACATGTACCCACTGCTGGCTAAGGCAGCTCCCTTTTTAATTGGAATCTGTGCTGCCCTCAAACACACCCTCAAAGTGCCGTAAAAGAAAGTGCTGCAGAAGGCTCCTCCGAAGGCACCTTTTAAAGTGCACTGTATGCTAAGGTACCCTATAATGTTGCCTATAGGGCACCCTAGAGGGTGCCTCATAGGGTGCCCTATGAGCCGCTGCAAGGGTACTGCACTGTTCTGGATGGCAGCAGTGCACATCCTAACTCGTGGTCATCCTAAGTAGGTGCGCTGACATGCAAGCAGCAACAGCACTGTACCACAATGGTTAATACACCGACTGATGGCACAGGGGTTATGAGTTCAAATCCCAACTGGGCCTGCTGAAGAAGGCTGTCTGAGGCAGTACCTATGACATATACCCACTGCTGGCTGAGGCAGTTCCCTTTTTAATTGGAATCTGTGCTGCCCTCAAACACACCCTCAAAGTGCCGTAAAAGAAAGTGCTGCAGAAGGTGCCTCCTAAGGCACCCCAGAGGGCACCTTTTAAAGTGCACTGTATGCTAAGGCACCCTATAATGTTGCCTATAGGGCACCCTAGAGGGTGCCTCATAGTGTGCCCTGTGAGCCGCTGCAAGGGTACTGCACTGTTTTGGATGGCAGCACTGCACATCTGAACGCATGGTCATCCTAAGTAGGTGCACTGACATACACAAAGCAACAGCAGCGTACCACAATGGTTAATACAATGACTGATGGTACAGGGATCATGAGTTCAACTCCCGAGTGGGCCTGCTGAAGAAGGCTGTCTGAGGCAGTACCCATTACATCTACCCACTGTTGGCTGAGGCAGTACCCTCAACATCTACCCAGTGCTGTCTGAGGCAGTACCCTTTGCCCTCATGTAGTCTGAGGCATATTATGATGCATTTTAAACCTGTGCTGCCAGCAAACACACCCTCAAGGTGCCGTAATATAAGGTGCCCAATAAGGCACGTCAGAGGGTACAGTATAAAGTGCACTGTCCGCCAAGGCACCCAAGAATGTTTCATATAAGGCCCCCACAGGGCGCCCTATAGGGTGCCCTATGAGGCACGGTAAGGTCACAGCACTGTTTCTGATGGCAGCACTGTGCATGTTAAAGTGTGGTAAGCCTAAGAAGGCCCCCCACCTGCAAATACAGCAACAGAGCTGTAGCACAATGGTCAAGACATTGACTGATGGCACAGGGATTATGAGTGCAAGTCCCCTATGTGCCAAATGAGCAAGGCCGACAGAGGAAATTACCTTTTCTGCTATCAATCTGTGCTGCCATCCAAAACATAACTGTACCCTAGTGCCATAAATCAATGCACCTTTTAGGGTGCACCAGAAGGCACATCCTAAACAACCACGTCAGCGAAGATGGGTTATGATGTGCTCCAGAGGCCATGTTGCAAGGCTGCAAACCCCCAAGGCACCATAGTAGGCACCCCAGAAGCTGATGAATCGACGGTCTGCCACAAGATGCCCCAAGGATGTATAGGTGAACCCAAAAACTTTGACCAAGTGCAGTAAGATCCCACAATTTGAAGGGCAAGAGAGGTATGTGCCAAACAGACATGCAAGCCTAACACTACACAGAGCAGCAAGGAAAGACAATGCATAAATAAAGGAAGGACTTAGATCAGACCTGATGGACCAGACGAATCAGCGTCCAGCCCGTGTGGCAGCTGGAAAGATGGACAAACATATCAGGGGCAGCTGCACCGATGCACAGAGGGAAGAGAATGTACCATGCAATAATGACAGTGTGTGGCAAAGGATGTGAAGATGTGTGCAGCAGAGGAGGTAGAAGTGGCAGGATAGGTGGAATGTCAGGATGACAGTGGAGTAGCAGTGCTATGCAGAGGACACACAGGAGATGCAACCAGAGAGAGCCGCAAAGCAGGAATGTATAGGAGTGCAGGATGTGGGGGTAGCAGCATGCACATCAGGGTAGGACGGCACACAGCTGGCAGACACATGTAGATGGACAGAAGGATGGCTCACAACTGCGATGAGGGTACATTGTGCCCACAGCACAGATCAGCACAGATATGCCTGTTACAGGAATGAAAGGTAGCTGTGCAGGACAGGCAGACAAATGAAAGATAACAGAGGAATCAAACCCATGACAGTGGCACAAATGGCAATGCTCAAACCTGTAGGCCACACCACCAACGTGAACGCAGTAGCAAAAGCCGCATACAAACGTAGTGCAGGGCATCACACAAGACACCCGCTGGCCCTCAGGATAGGCAAAGCCCCAACAGTAACTATGATGAAATGCACATGCAGATATGCTGTTTAAAGAGCAGATCACAGTCTGTAATTGGGAGCACACCCACATAGGGCCACATGTACACACACAATGAAAGGTCATGCAGAGGATACAGCATGCAAAAGAGGAAAGGAACGAAATCCCCAGGGCAGCAGAGGATGCACTATGGAGCAGGTGCATAATGTGTAACTGGACAGGAGAGAAGCAAACCTGCAAACAGGTGCACTACACACCAGCAGAACCACAGCAATATGAAACCCCCAACTGGACTGCCATGTACACACCATAAAGAAAGAGACATATGTAACTGCTAATATGTGATGGGTAGGCACCTCAGAGGGGACACCCTGGTGTACAGTGAATGGATGGAGGTTTGTGTGCAGAGGTGATGAACCTGCTGGTAATTAGTGGTCATATTAGCACAACAGCAAAAACACAAAGCCATGTGGGGATCGAACCTGCAACCAATGGTGTCAGAACACATGCCTTAAACAACTACCCCAAACAAACACAATGAGAGCACAGAGCACAATGCATAAATAGTACCACAAAGGGAGGGTGTGTATGGGAACCTGTAATACCCAGTGATGTGGCAAATGGCTAGCAGACAGACAGCTGACACCATACAAGGATGTGAGCACAGGTAGGCCATGTACATGACCAGTGAAACACGACAGACAAGTGTCGGTGTGATGAAAGAGTGTTGGATTAGCCTATTCGTGAGAACACTGTCTGGGTCACCAAGCAACCAGGATTAAATCCCCACTAGTACCCCTTGTGGCCCTGGGCAAGTCACGTCACCTTCAAGCACCTTGGAAGAAGGGACTCCCAATCAACCTCCAGTGACACTGCCAAGTAAACCGTGGAGTCTCTGGGTAATAATGAGTCAGGACTGACCAAAAGGCACACGTGGCAAAGCATGTTTGTCACCATTATCAAGCAGCAGCAGAGACAAATGTATGTAAAACACATTTTTATTCGGATCCGCATGACAGATAGTGTAGATAACGGCATCATAATATCAAGATGAGGGGATCCCAGGTGACAGACGGGAACACATTTAGCAGGGCAGCAACCCACATTCTACAGAAAGGCCACTGGGCCATCAACAAATGAGGGGCAGGAGACACAATGTGCATCAGGTGCATGGTGTGCAGTATGCATTAGTCCACGCCGCCCTGCTGGTGCATGCCTCCAATGTGTTACCCACATATGAGGGCATGTAGACAGTAGGCTGTGCATGATGAGGGCCCAACACACATCAATCATGATCTGTGTCCCTAAACATATCTATCTGGCAACACAGGAGGCACACAAATGGAAACAGCATGTGTTAAAACGTTCCAACTTTAAAACCAAATATCAAAAGTGATGTTACAACACCAACATAACCTTTGATATAGGAATTCAAGCAGCAACAATGTAACCCTAAGCAATCAGCTAATGCACATTGAGGATTTGTGAACGGTAGCAGAGGCACATGAACACAGATGGAATCCCAAAGAAAATACCTGCAGAAACATGCAGAGTTAACACAGTGCATGAGGTCTCCCTGCATTGGTTGGTGTGTAGACAGTGTCTGTACACATATATCACGGTACAGGGAATGCAAAAGTGAAGGAAGACAGATACTCACACTGTCATACTCCAAATGTAATGGGGCAATGTGAGTGTAGTTACCTCAGGGGATATATAGCAATGTCCAGACATGCAATGCAAGGTTTGTAAATCAATGTTTATCGTCATGTCTGTATAGTAAACAAACACAAGAACCAGTATAGAGAGATGGAAAGTAAGGGCAAACATGTCACAGAAAACCATACAGAAACCATATTGCCACGTGCTGTGTTTCCCCAAAATAGTCAGCCATATGCACATGCCCCATCCACATTTCAACATGATACAGTGACCCCACACATGCAGGGAAACACCCTTGGTGATTGAGAACATCAATTCAGGATGATGATGTGCATGAAAGCATGGTCGTGGCAAAAACTGTATCATGTCCAGGTGGAGAGTATGTGGACATAGACAACAGGACCCCCCCATTGCTCCATCTATGCCACATGCATGGCTGTATGTTTGTGCTGAAACAAACAGATGAGTGTATCCTGTGTCCCATGCCACACACATGGCCAAAACACAAGACCACAACTTTGAAGGAATGCACACCATACGGTGACAAAGGCAGCCCTTGCTGCACACCTAGAGACCAGCACAGTGTCCAAAGTTTAAAGCATATCTGCAATCCCACAGGTCAGGTTAATACTGTCCTTGCAACCCTGGGCATGCATAGTCAAGTGTCACATCCCAATATGCTGCAGTCCGTGAATTTTCATGTGTGTGTCCTGCAATGATCACGACTCCCAGCCAGAGCACAGCAGCAGCGGTGTGTTGGACAGGTCTGTCATGGCCAAAGTAGCACTTTAACAAGAATAATGTCCATCCTAGGCATGTGTCCCACTTGCAGAGGTCGAACATCCTATGGCACCATTTTCCAGGGTAAGCTCCATGGTATAGTGTCCCCCAACAGGTGGCTGATGGTGATGCCAGATGCACTGCAAGAGATGTGTCTGGTATGTCCTCCGCCCTGTGTCAGAGGAGGGAAAATATTGTATTAGTATGCTGCTGGCAACAGTAGCACAAATTGCAGAGAGTCAAACAGTGAGAAACACATACGAAAGGGACGCACAGGCAAACATGACACTATCACAACACGAAACACACCGCATGTGGGTGACATCCTGAACTGGAACAGCAGACACAGGTGTCACATGGATAAGGACATGTCCATGCCCGTGTCACACAGGCATCACACTGCTCCACCCTATGTGCATCAGTGCCCATGAACAGAGATCCCGCCAAAAATGTACATGACATAAACAGTAAATCACCAACATGTAAGGGCTAATGTCAGTACCAACCAAACAAAGGTGCAAACTACCTTGTGCTTGCATCAGGTGTATGTCCTGGATCCCCAGAGCTGCTCGGAGGCTAAATCAGGTCCAAGTGATGGGAGGCACTGTCACCAAAATGTGTAGAATCGCCATGTCACCATGTCATGCCACTGTTGATGTATGTCCACATGATGAAGCTATCTGTGATACAAAAATGCTGGTCAACAGTGGTTTGTCAGAACACAGGACATAGGTCTGCCCCCAACACACAACACATGCCCACAATGTGCAGATGGTAAACAGCAGTGCAGTACAGATAGCACACTCACCACCGCCACCCAGGTGTACAGCCCCTCACACCACATGGCAATGTGAAATGCCTGCACACTGTATCATCACACAGCCAACCCCAGAAAACAGATTCACACAGTATGTTAAGGGCAGCGTGCCAGCAGTAGGAGAAGGACTGGATGTGCATAACTGGAGAGTTGTACACATACACGCCATGTGACATGCAATGATACACTGGTGTTGGCTGATGTTACAATTCCGTGAAAGGGTGCAGGTGAAGGCCACCACCAAATCCCCTGGTCCCCCACACACATGCAGCTCTGTTGGTCCCATCCCAGAGACAGTGTTGCTGAGGACCTACTGTCCAGGAACACATGGGCATTTGTGTGCGCACAGAACAATATGGGGTATGGAGGTGCAGGGAAAAGAGGTGAATTGCAAAAATAGGGTGACACGATAGATCATGGAGGACATGTGTACCCCCTGTTTGCTGACACAGACAGAGCAGCAGTAGATCCACCTACCCTGGACCACTGCATGTTGGCGATGCACAGTCACCTGGCAATGCCCCACAGCACCCGGAGTTTCAAAAACTATGTCCTGTGCATTGAGAAACACAAGGCCAACATACATATGTTATGCCCTAGCTCTACAACACATACTACACCTTCCCATAACCAGCGTGCAGACCCACCAAACCCTAAACAGACTGACTGTTCACCATCACACTGCACAGATCTCACCCATGTGACAGTCATCACTGACGTTTCCCTTGCAAACTACAGGGATCCGTACGCTGTCTGTCCCTTCCCTCACCTCCCTGCTGTTGTACACAGTGGTGGACAGAGGTGTCTGCTCCCTACTGTGTTGCTGTGTCACCCCAGGGTTGCCGTAATATCTGGCCTCTCCCAAATTGCTCCCAATGCCCCATCACTGTGTGTATTGGTGTCTCAATGTTGTTGCCTACCCTGCTGTCATGTCCTGTAACACAAGGAAATATGTAGGGCCAACCCCCGTATCCCCTGTGCATACCCATTTACGTGGTGTGGATACCCTACACCTTAGCTAACATTAACACCTGTGTGCTGATGCTATGCAGCATATATTGCTATGTCTGCGTTATGCCTGCTAAACCACACCCTGATGAGTGTTTCTCACCTGACCATGATGACTGCATGTCAACACACTGTGTGACAGTGAGAATGGCAAAGCAGGGACAGCCTACATGTGCATCTAACACCTCCCCCCCAACAGAGTCTCTCTGTGTATGTGGACATAATCTCCCTTCTCGAGGGTCCACGATGTAGTTGATGTCGTGGAGTGCACCACCCTCCCCTGCACACCCACACAGCCTGTACATTAGTTATGTGCTGTATGTCCTGATGTCTGCAGCTGGATGTGTTCATTCCCCCAGCAAAACACCAGTGGAACCCAATTGCACCCCCACATGCAGCTCTTGGCTTTCATACCTCAACCTACACCTTGTTGATCTAGCTTGGTTTGCCTCTGTATGTGTGTAACTAGGCAACACTGCAAGTCCCGGCTATTCAACACCCCATAAATAGGGCAACAATACCCCCCCCCAGGCTGGACAATGCACAGGGCCCCTATCCGCCACAGCATCCAAGTCACGGCTGTGTAATAACCTACACAGTCATGCACACTGTAGTGTCTCAGTAATCTCCTTTACGGACCTCACAGAATAGTAATACACATACCACAGATCACGTAGATAGCACTACGTAGCAAATGGAGCGCCACACAAACACAGCACACACATGGACTCTGCAACTCCAAGCATACCAACCTCACAAACAGCTTAGAGGACCTACTGATAAACACACACATCTAGACAACTGGCCCCATCCATGGTCTTCTCCCCCACTGTAAAAGTCATACCATATGCCTGTCACCCCGCTGCAAAGTATCAAAACCAACAACGTGTGTCTGCACAGCAGCCCCTATCACATGCACCCACAAACCAGGTATGTCAGGTCGACACCTCCCACAAGCCTAAAGCAACACACACACACACACATAACACCTCCACCTGCTGCTTTACCCCGCACACAGTCACTGTGTATTAGGCATGAGTAGATATGATGCTGCTATGGCTAGACACCATAAGTTACATGTCCGTGCATTGCCGCATATCACTGATTCTGTGATACAAATGGTCACTAGTAGTAGCTGCACACAAATATATTCAAACAAATGTAGGTGGTAACAAATGCAGTACGTACATGAGAAGAGCTCCGTAATCAGCTGACGCCTGACTGCTGTCCCCTTGCGTGTGTCACCACAGGCACATGCTGGGGGGCACACAGGGTCCTCCTCTAGACCCTCATTAATGTTGACAGGGATACGGTGCCTGAGAGCAATGTTGTGCAGGATGCAACATGCTAAGATGATCTCTGCCACGGTCTGTGGACAGTATTGTAAGGCCCCGCCTGTCCTATCCAGACACCTGAAGCGACTCTTTAATACACCAAAGGTGCACTCTATGACGGAGTGGCTGGTGGCATGGGCCTCATTGTACCTCCACTCTGCACATGTCCGTGGATGACGCACAGGGGTCAGCAACCAGGGGCGACACCCATATCCTGCATCACCTGCAAAAAGAAGAATGTGTGATATTAAAGCAGGAGACCATGTCCAACCAAATGGACACAGGTACATATGTGCTAAACAAACGCATAACGCAATTTGACATACACATATAACAGCACATGATGGGGCAGCACAGCTATGCATCAGGGTGTGAAGGGCAGACACACACGGCAAGGGCTAGGTGCACGGATTGGAATCAGTAACCACGGCACATATGCTAGCAGCCTTTCAACTATTACGACAAAGCTACATAGCAAGGTGGATTGTGAGGCCACCCCTATTAAGTTACATACAGTTGACATACCCACACACCGAGTCAGATATCTGCACATACAGTTAGTAACATGAACATGTGCACGTAAGAAATGAGAAATACACACCCAGCAATACAGTCCCCACAGTGTCCGGCCTCAAATTGAGTGAAAAGTGCTGAGTTCTGCAGGATATAGGAGTCATGGGTGGACCCTGCAAACCTGGGAACCACATTCAGAATATGCTGATGTGCATCACAGACAACCTGAACATTCAGGGAATGATAGTGTTTGTGGTTGCGGAACACTACCTCCCTGTCTCTAGGCGGGACCAGGGCAACATGTGTGCAATCAATAGCTCCCATCACGTGTGGTATCCCGGCTAACGCCTCAAAGGCTTGGTTCAGGGTCCCCCACTGTTGCCTAGTGTGGGGAAGGGCTATGTAATCCCCCACCCGGCTGACCATGGCACGCAGTACCTGGTGGAGACAGCGTGAGAAGGTGGGGCGGCACATTAACTGATGTCACCCTATAAATACCTCTGCATACCTAGGCCACTTCGAGGGTTTTGTGTAGGAGAGAGAGACAGAGAGAGAGAGAGAGAGAGAGGGCATGTGGTATTGTTTAGTGTTTTGCGGAGTAGCGTTGGTGTAGAGAGTCAGCGGCAGTTGGAGAGGTGTTACAGGGGGCAGAGGCAGGTGGAAAGGGTAGTGAGACAGCAGAGGAGAGAGAGAGAGGAGGGGCGGTGAGCAGCAGGTGCGAGAGACAGCAGAGGTGAGAGGGGGCCACCACGGGGGGGAGCCCTGTGGGTGGGGGCAAGGATGGCTGATGGGGAGGGGCAGGGGGGCAGCCTAGGGTGCTGGAGCACCAGCACATGGCGGCGCTGGAGATGGGGCGGCCACCTGCTCAGGCGGGAGGGAGTGGTGGGCATGGAGGGGGAGGGGGATGCGGGCACATCAGGTGGCTCACAGCCCACACAGGGGCCCCCCACTGCCAAGAGAAGGAGGATCCCTGTGCCTGGTGCTGTGCGGAGGAGGGCCATGCATTTCAGCCCCCAAGAGAACCACATCCTGCTGGCCTGTGTCCTCGAGCATTACGATGTTCTGTATGGGCGGCTCAGCAGCAGCACCACAGTCGCCACACGGACAGAGGTGTGGGAGGAGGTACGGGTGGCCATGGCTGAGGCAGGGGGGCCAGCTAGGGACCTGGACAGCCTCCGTAAGAGATTCAATGACATCAAGCATGGGGTGCGAGCGCACATGACAGCAGAGAGGCAACATGTCATGGGCACTGGTGGGGGTAGCCCCTTCACTCCAACCCTCACCCCCCTGGAGCAGGAGCTGGCAGACAGACTTGGGCCAATATACCTGCATGGCCTTCCAGAGGCCCTGGACACCGCCCATCCCCCGGCAGGTACGTATGTCAGCCTGTGCTCCCTCTCTCTCTCCCCCCACCGCATCTGCTGATGCTGCTCCCCCCCACCCCTCACTCCTCTGGTATGTCCCTGCCCCGACCTATCACATGGTGAGGCCACAGCGTCATGTGGCTAACAGGTTCTATGTCATCCTCATCTCTGGCCCCCAAACCCAACCTCTCACTCTGTAAGGGCACCCACCCACCCCAAACAGACCTCTCATGTTGGAGGTGGGCCACCACATTCCCTCCAACCTTATCCACATACCCCTCCCCTCCCCGCATGCTCTCCCCCCTTTGGCCCATGGAATGTGCACACAAGTACAGATGAAGTCGCCTTTGTACATGACCGTTTGTATCCCGCTCCCCCCACCTCTCAGCCGCAGCTGCGACCTGGCCCGTGCCTGTTGGAAATGCCTCCATTGCCGCACCGTTTCATGGGGGCCTCCAGGTCTCACACATTCCCTGGTCCTCTAGCCTTGGCAGGGGTAGTGGGCCCCCTCTGTCTCCCACATATCACATACAGTCTCCCCTCCTACCCCATACCCGCTCCTCTCTCTCCTTCGGATTCCATCTGAGCCGCTCCTCCACACTAACCCCACCCCGAGTAGCTGGTGTCCACCGTCACACCGACACCTCCAGTCACACCATCCTCTCTGATTGTGAGTCATGGCTGTCAACCCTCCACACCCTTCCCCACTCAGTCATGGTGACATGAACAATCATGTCGCGGATACCTCCTCCCCCCATGTACGAAACCCCTCCCCACTACCCCCTGCATAGCCCCCTGCTCCCACCCATTGCACCAACACACCAGCAGGGATATTGCCCTGTGCTACCTATCACCTCTAACTGTTCACCCCCCAACTGCCCTGTCTCTGTGCCCCCTCTACCTGACCACCACCAGTTAGGCCTTATAACGCCTCATTCCCAAATTCAGCCTCGCCCTGGATCCACTACTCTAATGAGTAACCCTCCTGCCACTGACCCTCCAACTCCCTCCCCCACTATGTCCACACCCCCTCATCCACTATGTACACCAATTCCACTGCTGAGTCTGTGGTCCCCTTAACTGCTGTACCCACCGCTGCTGTGGCGCCTCCAGCTCCCCACATCCTGTGCCCTGTTAGCCGTACCCCCCACAGCCATGGTTCCCTCATGTTACCCGCTATTTGCGGTCATGTGCCCGCTCCACTGAGCAGGCCTGGCACACAACATGCTCCAATGCTGACCATCCCCACAGTAGATACATGCCCCTGTCCTGACCACCAGCCATTGCCGCCTCCAAACCAACGGCCCTGTCCAGCTGGCGACCTCTCCTGTCTCTCATCCCCGTCATCTGTTCTGTACACGCAACCCTCCCTATGTGTTCCCACATCTCTGGCACCTACCTCCTGTCGTGCGCAAACTGTGGCATGGCGCCCCCATGACCAAACCATGACAGCACCCTCTATGTTCCCACCCCCTCCCCCACCCCCCGTTCCCCCAGCCCCATCCTACCCCCTGCATCCACCCCCGCCCTCTTCTCACAGATGAGGACACAACACCCCTCCATCGTACACTGGGCTGCCCACCTGCCACACCGATCCCAGGGCCACCACCTCACCAGCCCCATGTGTAACACAACCGTCACCCCCCCATTACTCAGAGTCGCATCCCGTTGCTCACCACTGCTACCGTTCTATCTGACTGTCAGCATGCTATGGTCACGGCCCTGCCCATGAAACCCTCACACAATCCCTCCCATCACCTGAAACCCATACTGAAAGAACTGCCCTGGCTCCCAATCATCTCACGCATCAGATACAAGACTATCTTAAACATAGTCAGGATCAAACAACACTCCTCCGCCATAAGCCTACACACACTCATACAACGCGACACAAGCGCACGGCCAAGAAGAAGAGGCACCTCAAATCGGGTTAACACCCCAAAAGACGTCACCAAGACCGGCAAAGACAACGCACAACGAGCAATCTCCCTGCCTGCTCCATCCATATGGAACGCCCTCCCAGATGATGTGAGACTAACCACAGAAATCAAGGACATCTGAAAACAGCTGCAGACAACCCTGTTCCTCAATTACTATGGACATACCCCCTGAACCAGCATACAGATCGGTTCATCCACCCCCCCACCCCACAACTGTGTACAAGACTGAGTAATAGCTCATGATGTATTATAGCACACTATGTAGATAAACCACATCTAATCACATCCCCGCCAACACATACACACCACACTGTACACTGCATGAAAGCATTTGCCCCCTAGATTGTTTGCCGTGGAAACCGCTTTGATTGAACGATAAGGCGGTATATAAATACCATTACGTAAATATATAAAGAAATCGTGTCATCTCTCCCCTGCCCATCATGTCCACATTACGTGAGCGCGTTGCCCACCATAGCTGCCTCGGCGCCCTCCCCCCACATGCCCTCCTTGATCACACACAAGCCATTATCCGTCCCCTATATTCAAACACAACTGGCCATAGCTGAGTCTATGCTTAGCCTCTAGTGGTGTCTAAAGACATTTGACCTGTCATCACCCCTCTTGCTCTCTGCTGCCATCATCACCGTTGTCCAACACCGTCCACATATCACCCTGTCACCAGTTGGATAACAAGGGATCTGTACCTTCCTGGTCCCCCCCCAATCTCCCCTGCCGCCCCCACGGCGTGCACATCGGTGGCCCCTCCACCTCCCCAATCCCTATACCTGTGGTTGTACCTCATGGTTCTGCCCAAGGTCAAACCCCCTCTACCCCTATGCCCAATCCCGTGTTGGCCATATCTCCTCCCATGCCTTCCGCTGTCACCTCTATGCTGACCACCCTCCATTCTACCACTCCGTGCCTGTGATGACCCACGCACATCAGGCGGTGATCTCGGCCTGCCCCTCTGACACTGCGACTTGGCGGTCTCACCGCTGCTTGCAGCTGCCCATGCCCATAACCTAACCCCCTGCCCCTCCCTCTGATGCCCCCCACCTCCATCCCTATTCACAACCTCTGTGAAGAACTGTGTCAGCCCCCATGGCTCCCTGGCACAGACCCTCGGGGTCGCCGCAAGTCATCTCTCCCCTCCGCAGCACATACCCACAACACTGCTGACACATCCCATTTCAATCCCTGCAACATCCCCTGGAACCGCCCTGTCCTCCCTGATGACACTCCTACACTGATTGTCTACTCTGTCGGACCATCACACCATGATTACTGTAACCTCCCCCTTGCTGGCCACCCTGCTGACCACCCCCAGTTCTCTCAGGCCAATTCTTCAGTCTGCTGCTTGTCTGACGACCCGTCAGTCACGTATTGCACAAATTGCTCCATTTCCCATGTCCCCTCAGTTGCCCCCCTATCATCCCTCGTATTGCGTTCCTACCCCTCTGTCCAACCTATACATGTGTTCAGTCGTCTGACCATCGTAACCTTACATACCCCCCTCCACCTAGACACCCTCTTGCCTACTCTGCACCTCGAAATGTCGTAGGGTAACTATGCCTATTGCATGTCCTGCCAATGCTTGATTATGGGCCTTTCCCATGACTGCACCCATCTCCGTGGATCCTCTACCTGTCACTGTCCACCACGCCTCCCCCCTGGGCATATGTGACCCCAATCTGGAACCCAAGCCCTCTCTAATGACCCCTGTCCCTGCTGCGTTCCCTCCCGCCGTCTCCATAGACATGTCGCTGATCGTGGTGCGTGTCAAATGCATCTGCTAGCCTACATCGTATTGTGCCCTGTCATGATTGCGGGCTTTAATGGGCAGGAACAGTCTCCTGTTATGTCTGTACAGCGCTTCCCATGTTGCAGTGCTCCGTATATATGGCTAGTGATACCAACTATTAGTACATTCTATGTTGGCCTACGTCTCTCGATCCATGTCTGCAACACCCTTTGTCTATGCAGCTGCCATCCGCCTGCACCTCCCCCTCCGTGTTCGGCACCCAAACCATGTGCCTCTGCTAGGGGCACATGGGTGAGCCTTACTGCAACACACCCCTTCGCCTGTGATCCCCCTTCCCGCAGATCACATGCGTTTCAGATGGCATCCCTGTTTCCATCTGCTACGGACATGTCTCTGCAAGCATGCCATGACACGCACCCCACCCCATGTTACTGCCACCAAGTTGGGGGATGGGGGGGATGCTCCTCCTGCCCGCTGCCTCCTTGCTGGATCCGCTGGAGTCTCTGTCCCTGGCCCTGGCCACTCAGGTAGTGGGGTGACAGCTATTCTGCTCCCCTCTCTTGTATTCACTCATATTTCCTCCCCCCACCTCCCTACACAGCAGCCCCCTCACCCTAGCTCCATACATCTCCACCAACGCATATTAGTCATATCTTTTCCCCCCAGTCCCTTGCCCTGGCCTATGGGGCTCTCATTCTCTAACCATCATGGAGCTCTCTGTTGCAATCCCTCACCTACCCATTGCATGCGACTGTAACCGTCACCTCACTCCCCCTCCGCTACAAGGGAGCACGTGTTTGCCTCAGTCATTCCTGACCTATCCTTATCACAAAACACTCCTGTCCCTACTCATAGTACCAGCTACACACATGGTCTCCTTCAGACCTCATCCCCCTACCCTGCAGCTGCACAACCTCTCCTGCCTTCCCTTTCCGTGGACTCACCACACCTGCCTCTCCATTTCCTGCCCTCACTTTGGGACGCACCGTTGCCTTCCTCCCCTTCAGCGCCTCCACATCTATGATACCCCCGCCATATTACTCCGCTCACCGTCCAGCTCCTTTCCCCTACAACTGAACGTCTCCCCACTGACATCCCCACCCTCTCCCCTAACTCCCAGGTCTCCTCCTTGTCCTCCACCCCTTCTGCGGCTCCTGACCACTTTGCGCCCCTGCAAACCTGTCCGCCCAGGTGCTGCCAAACAAAACCCTTGTTTTTTAGTGTTCATCGCTTGCTACGTACCCATCTGCGCAGAGTCAAGCAACTGTGGTGAATGGCCCCCTTCCCAGATACATTGCCATATTTCAGAGCACACCATTCCCACTACCGTTGCAAGGTTCATCTCGCAAAGAAAACATATGGCTCCACCGCCATTCCTAATGCCCCAACCATACCCATCATTTGTATAGCACAATCAAATACCTCACCTCCCTCCACCCTGCCACCTCAGCCACACCCATTCAGCCCACTGCACCTCTACCATGTCTAGCGTCATTCCTCCGTGATAAAGTCTCTCCCCTGAGCACAACCCTTCCCCCTTGTCCCGCTCCTATTCACGCACCCCCCTCTGCTGCCTCACCCCCCACCCCCTTCGCCCACCTTTCACACACATGGGTCTCCTTCCCCTTAACCACCTCAGCTGAGCTCCACCAGCCATCTCCTCCTCCAATAGGACAGACTGCCCTCTCACCCCATCCACCCCACTTGGTAACGTACCCTATCCTTGGCACTCTGTCCCCCTACTCGCCCAATGCGCAACTCATGTTGTTCCACATGGCCCTTCCCTAATCCTTGATGCATGCCCTAGCCCGCCCTAGTCACAAATTACCCCCATTCGACCCTTTGGTCCCAGTCCATATCCGCACAGTTCCCATCCTCCCCTTTCTATCATGATCACATGAGGGATTGTTTGTACACTGCTCCCCCACCATTTGGACTCCACTAGGTTCCCTAGCCCCCGTCACTCATGGATCTGTCCAGACCACAGTGTCTGTTCTACTTGCCTTCACACACACATTACAGGTAGCTCACAACCACGGGGATATCTCGGGGGCGGTGGCTGTGGATGTACCTGCTGCCTTTGCTCAGGATGACCACCCCCATCTTCCTCCCCCTCTCCACGAAGCAGGTCTCTGTGGCACCATCCACCACTGGTGTACCCTTTCCTCTCCTCCTCTCCATCCTCCCCTTATCCAACCCCTTTCCTCCACCCTGTGGGGTCTCCTAGGGCTCTGTGCTTGCTCCACTCCTCCTCAACCTCTTCCTTGCCCCTCCTGCCCTTCTCATACAACAGTCTGGGATCTCAGCCCTCTACCACGCAGATGATATTGACCTCCCTCACTACACCTCCCCCTCTCACCCTGACCTCTCCGCACATATATCCTGTCTTTCCACCATCGCTACTCGGCTAACCTACAGCTGCCTCCATTTCAGCTTATCAAACACTGTCACAATCTGGTTCTCCCATGCCAGCCCGCCCCCCACCACAGCCCCCTCCTTCTCTGAGTCTCCCATCCCCCTAGGTCTCACGTTCCGCTAGCTCTGCGTGCTCTGCGACTGTGGTCTGTCCTTTCAGGCGCACGTCTCTCATGTCATCCAGACCCCCTTCCCCTATCTGCATCCCAGTCTCATCATGCGCCCTTTTCCCATTCCAACCGCCCTCACCACACTGCTCTTATCACAGATCATGCCCCGCCTATACCTCTCTAACTCCATCCACACTGGTGCTCCAAGGAAGCAATCTGACAGGCTACAGAGGATGCAGATTACAGCTGCCCATCTCATCAACCACTTCTCCCCAAGGGATCATATATCACCCTTACTGCCTCATCTGCAATTGTTTCATGTCCCCTTCCAGTTGCTGTGTCAACCGCTCAACCTCGACCACAAGGCGCTCCACACCACCACCCCACAGACATTGCCAGACCTCACACCATACTCACCCCCATGCACACCCCCCAGTCATCCCATCGCAGTCGCCACCATCTTCCCCCCCTCCCTTGCACACCTTCCGTCCACTTGTTCCTCAGCCTTCCTCCTCACAGTCCCCGCCCTCTGTGACCTGCTCCCTACCTCCCTCCGTCTAGGTCCCCACCACCACACCTTCATGTGTAATCTACGGACCCATCTCTTCTCCCTTGCCGTTGAGCTGTCCTCCCTCTGTGTGTGACCCAATCCCTGCATCTCGTGCTGTCCTCCTTCCCTTCCTGTATACCTCTCAACATTTGTGACCTCCTTTCGTCCTCCCGGCCTTGCGCCCCCTTGTGTGATGCTTTGTATACTGTATACCGCTCGCCCCCCTTTTAAGAGTGGTATATCACATAGACCAAACAGACACATTAACATTCAACCATCATCGGGACTGTAACGCACGCAGATCAGAGTCAGTCTGTTTGTCATACCATATTAACAGTGGTGCGTGTGCTTGACAGCGCCCATAGTTGCATAATTTTATTGGGTTGCAGTGTGGTCGTGCCGGGGCGGAACACGTTCAGGGCACCCCAAGGTGTACATTGACTGTGGGGGGGATGTTGTGCACACATGTACATATATTGCAACCCACGGTTGACCTGTCGTGTATGCTCCCTCCCAACCCAGGTGACTATAGTATCATCGGGGCACCTGCTGAGGAGGATGGGGACGGGTCTCTGGATGTGGGTGGACCTGCAGACGATGTGTCTGGCGACATGGCTGCTGAGGAACAGACACCAGCCAGCCCAGAGGTGCCGGAGGCACAGGGCGGGGCCACCCTTGCCGGTTCTGCAATGGGGGGCGATGCGAGCCCCGAACAGGCTGAGTCGGCCAGTGACCACAGGAACAGCCCCCACCCGTGCAGGACCGCGGTGCAGCAGGCGCAGCTCCTACGATGTTGGACACCATCCTTGTGGAGCTGAGGGCCTACGGTGCAGGTGGGTATCCCCAGACACACTGCTCCCCATGGTTGTGGAGCCAAGATGCACAGGGGGTATGGCTTCTGTTGACACCACTCATGCTGACTGGGGTTGGGGGAGGGGTGTCTTGTGCCAGGTGTGTCCCACCATCCTTCTGGATGGTGTGTCCAGTGGCAGCACGTTCTGGGGTCTCAGACCCACACCTACTGTGACTGGCCATATACCCCAGGTGTTCAGACAGCGGTAACCACTATTGACAGGCCACCCAGACACACTAGCCAGCAGACACCCCTCCATGGATACCGGATTGGAGCATGTTGTGTCCACATGAGGTGCCCTATGCACAGGCATTTCAGGGGGCAGTGTACCCCTGATGTAGATATGTATGTGTGTGCACTGAGCCCTCACATCACACGCCTTACCTCTGACAAACTGTATGCACATGTGGCCTCAACAGCTCGGACTGTCACACTGCCATATATGAGCCCTGTGATTCCCATGACCACCCATCATGACCACTGTCTGGCATGCGGATGGCCCATGGGACACACATGTCTACACCTGGACATGCACTGTTGGCTGAGCCATGCATGGCTCTTCCAAGACCTAGGATCAAATGGTCGCCTCTAGGAGCAAACTCTATTGCGACGGGAATGATGGTAGACTGTGCCCACCTTTCTACCACTTGTACGTATGACGTGTTTAGATGTATACCAAATCCACAAATGTTATGTTTGTGATCCCAGGTCTCAGTCTACGACGTACAGCGTCATCTCCAGGCTCTGTATCCTGCCCATACACTACGCAGCTTTTTACATCACTATCCTTCCTTTAATTGTTACACAATAGTCAGTCACGTTTGGTGTACTTTGTGTATACATTCTCGAGATATGCCATCATCAGGGTCTGGTCTAGACTGGTACGTGACGTCTCTCCATTGGAGCCCCATATTGGTGTTATCGCTGCCCGCTCAGGGATCCTCATCTGCATCTCTGAGTGGGCATGGAGAACAGCAATAGTGAGCTACAATGGAGAGGCGTCATGCACCAGTTTATACCAGACCCTGAAGATGGCATTTCTAGGGAATGTATACCCAAAATGCATAACCGAAGCAACATAATGTGTAACTAATATAGGAAGGTCAGTGATGGTAACAACAGCGTATTGTGCGGGCAGGCTACATAGCCTGACAGCGACACTGTATGTTTATGACTGAGACCTGGTTACACAGACATTAGAATTGTGGATTGATAAGGTATAAAACGGACCTGTTAGTTTCACGGGTTGATAGAGTGAGCACTGCTTACCCTCATTCCTCCATGCATGGCTGTTTGGAGGACGGATCAGGTGGCATGTGCATGGCATGTGTATGTGTGACATTTCGGTCATGAGGGTATCTCACACATCACCTTGTGTCCCACCCACAGGCACTCAGCGGGCTCACCAGTTGCTACACGAGGATCTGGGGGCGATCACTCGTGAGCTTCAGCAGACGAGGGCCACGTACGCTATGATTGTGGAGGAGCTGCAGTGGAACAGGGCCACCAATGATGTAATGGTGGGGGCGCTTCTCAGAATCGCAAACGCACTGGAGATAAGACCGGCCCAGGTGCAGCAGCCTGCGCCAACAATGCCACCGGAGGCTTCATCACAGGAACAACCACAGGGGGGTGGGTTGGCACGTGGGGGGGCCATGCAGGGTGGGCGGGGCGGCGCGGCCGGCCACGGAGGATGTGATATAAACAAAGTTAAATGTCATGTACCTGTGCATTTTGTGTGTTGTATTCCGATTTGTGGGGTTATGGTGCCCGACAACACCCGCACCGCATGTTGTCTCCCCGGCCACATGGCCACACTCATGCCCCTCGGTGCAGGGGTGGCTGTACTGGCAGGTCCCAGTGCACAGTGGACTTGCCAGACCCTGTGTGTCATGGACAGTGTCAGGTCCCATCCCCTGGGCCCCAGCATCGGGGATAGCCACACTCCCCAGATGCAAATGGCACATGTCCTGGTGCTGGGACCTGTCACCGTCATGCCCCCCAGTACCCCCCAGCATTGGACACACACGTGCATACCATCTCCCTGGCCACACAAGGCTTACGTGGCAGGCCTCCCATATTAACCTGCCTGCAGCACTGACAGACATGGCTGGCTTATATAGGTCGGTTGCTCATTCCTGCATGCACCTATGGTCACCCACTTCCCATCCGTGAGACATGCATGTTCCTGTGCCGCCCGCATATGCCATCCCCCTTGGCAGCTCCGTGGTTCGGAGGCACACCTTCCCCACCGACCACTGGCATCGCTATCATCCGGTTCAGCTATTGGCACACATGCATCGTGCATCTGATATGGTTCTCACACATTGCACTCCGCATTCACGTCACCAGTTACTGTGCGACATGATCCACATCGGCACACCACACTGTCTACTGTGCACACACATGCCCACACACATGGCCATTCCCCCCAGGCACGTGTGGGGAGAGGACATGTCTGCTACACATGTCCACCTTGTATACACATACCTCCCAACACACATGTCCCTGGATCATGTCCGCAGCCTGTCTGTGGGAATGACAACAGACCAATGGGTTTATCTCAACCACGCTGTATTTGAGAACCATTACACATAGAACTTGGTGATACAGACAACATAGTTCTCTACATCGGTGTTTCTGCTTTACAGGCATACAATGCCATGCTGTGTCACACCAGCTGCTGTGTGGGGTCGGAGAACACAGGACACCACAGGGCATGTGTGTGGGCATCACAGGAGCCATCACACGCTCCTGGGATGCCCGTCAGGGGAAGGCCGCCGAATGGGCAGCCGCTCCATCTCTGCGGCCATCCACTGAACGGCCGCTGTCAGCCACCGGTTGCTGTGTACAAGATAATTCAAGGATTGCTCCATGCCAACCAGGGCCACATGCATGTCGTGCATGCACATGCCACACACACACATGGTGCCAGGTGTCTGTTTAGTGGCATGTGCATGCAGGCCGTGTGTGGCCATGGCTGGTGCGTCGTCTCTTCCCCACACATCCTGTACAGGCACGTGTGGTGGCTGGCAGGGGCCCACGCCGCCCTGTGATGTCCTATATTCCCTGGTACCCTCCCAGGGCCCTGCTCCTCCCCCCCTGACACCACCCACTCCCCCTCCACCTCCCCCATGCTCCCCCCTCTGCCCCCCTCCCACACATCGACTGCACTCACTCCCTCCCCTTCTGCCCCACCCCCAGCCCCTCCATGTCCACATTGTCCCCCCCCTGCAGCGTCCGCCATCTCCTCCTCAGTCATCGCCTCGTCCTCTACCTCTGTCCCTTGTGCCTCCTCCTCGTCCTCGGTGGTGTGGCGGGCAGTGGGGCATGACAGGGGCCGCTCGGGTGCTGACGGGCCCTCACTGGCGGCATCTCGCTCTGTGGAGGATGACAGTCAGTAGATCATTGTCCTGTGAGTCACCTGGCACATGTACATATTGTGGCACCACACAGGCTAGTGAGCCAATGTGACATCCCTTACAGATCTGCAGAGACAGCACAACTCACCTCCACCTTGGGCCATCGCCCTCCTTTGGAGGCGGGAGAGGTATCCTGGGTGCCGCAGCCATATCTCCTGGCCCTTCTTCCGTAGTTCCTCCACCTGTGCGTAGTGAGAAATGAGTGGGGGCATCAGTGACCATATATCTCTGGTGGGTGGCCAACACAATGCTAACCCCTCTGGGGGCGGATTCTCCTGCACCGCTGCTCCGTGTGTCGTGTATTGGCTTTTGCCAGTGCCACCTCAATGTGTGGCTGTAGGTACAGGCATGTCTGCAGTGACACCTATGTGTCCTGTGCACTTTACTCTCGACAGACTGTTCAATGTTCCTATGCTCACTCTGCATGACATGGCAGCACCTTGTCATGTGTGGTGTGCCGTGCTGGTGTCCAAGGAACCCCCTGACCCCTTATGTGGCCTGCAGCCACATTTGTTGTCCTCCTGTCCTGCCCAGCTCATCCAACACATCCCCGATGGCAACACCATATCCCAGAACACATGGGTGATGTGTCCACACATGGAGCGGCAGGTGGGTGGCCCTGTGCACTTTGCCAGGGGTAACTACACTGCCATTTGCCCCTCTAGTATACCTCTGGGCCATGACCAGGGACCTGTGTGGGTAGGTCAATTGTGGCTGGCATCCACAGGGGCCAGGGCCTACAAAACGGAATGGCCCATTGCCAACTGTGCTGTTGTCTGGGTATCACGCAGTGCAGTGCAAACCCCACAGGTGCATGAATCCTTCCAACAGTATCTGTAATGTTCCTCTGCAACCAGGGGCGGCATTGGTGCCGAGTGGGCGGGTGTCCTGACTCAGCATACAGTTCTGGGGACATGGCGCTGTTACAGACCTTCTTAATCAGATCCCATAGCTCGTGGGGTTGGGGTGCTGTTCCGCACATTCACATCTGCACCCACCATACCATTGGGGCACATCACATATGTGTGTGGAGTGGCATTGCCCCACGTACTAGGGGGTATATGCAACCTAACCCGCTATAAGCTAAACCTGTCACTGAGGTACATACGAACCATTGCATTCAGGTACCAGGCATTCTCGGGGTTTGGTATCCTAGCGCACATCAGCAACAGAGACCATATCACCAGGGTGGGTGAGAGCCCACTCTGATGAGCCCTCAGGTCTGCTGGGGATAGGGAAGATGTTGTAAACTGCAACAGCACACACAGAACCATATCCCCAGGGTGAGTGAGAGCCCACTCTGATGGGCCCTCAGGCCTTCTGGGGATGGGGTAGATGTTTTAAACTGCAACAGTACACAGAACCATATCCCAAGGGTGAGTGAGCGCCCACTCTGATGGGCGCTCAGGCCTTCTGGGGATAGGGTAGATGTTTTAAACTGCAACAGTACACAGAACCATATACCCAGGGTGAGTGAGAGCCCACTCTGATGGGCCCTCAGGCCTGCTGGGGATAGGGAAGAGGTTTTAAACTGCAACAGTACACAGAACCATATCCCCAGGGTGAGTGAGAGCCCACTCTGATGGGCCCTCAGGCCTCCTGGGGATAGGGTAGATGTTTTAAACTGCAACAGTACACAGAACCATATCCCCAGGGTGAGTGAGAGCCCACTCTGATGGGCCCTCAGGCCTCCTGGGGATAGGGTAGATGTTTTAAACTGCAACAGTACACAGAACCATATCCCCAGGGTGAGTGAGAGCCCACTCTGATGGGCCCTCAGGCCTCCTGGGGATAGGGTAGATGTTTTAAACTGCAACAGCACACAGAACCATATCTCCAGGGTGAGTGAGAGCCCCCTCTGATGGGCCCTCAGGCCTCCTGGGGAAAGGGTAGATGTTTTAAACTCCAACAGCACACACAGAACCATATCACCAGGGTGAGTGAGAGTCCACTCTGATGGGCCCTCAGGCCTGCTGGGGATAGGGTAGATGTTTTAAACTCCAACAGCACACAGAACCATATCCCCAGGGTGAGTGAGAGCCCACACTGATGGGCTCTCAGGCCTCCTGGGGATAGGGTAGATGTTTTAAACTCCAACAGCACACAGAACCATATGACCAGGGTGAGTGAGAGCCCACACTGATGGGCCCTCAGGCCTCCTGGGGATAGGGTAGATGTTTTAAACTCCAACAGCACACACAGAACCATATCACCAGGGTGAGTGAGAGCCCACTCTGATGGGCCCTCAGGCCTGCTGGGGATAGGGTAGATGTTTTAAGCTCCAACAGCACACAGAACCATATCACCAGGGTGAGTGAGAGCCCACACTGTTGGGCCCTCAGGCCTCCTGGGGATAGGGTAGATGTTTTAAACTCCAACAGCACACACAGAACCATATCACCAGGGTGAGTGAGAGCCCACTCTGATGGGTCCTCAGGCCTGCTGGGGATAGGGTAGATGTTTTAAACTCCAACAGCACACACAGACCCATATCAGCAGGGTGAGTGAGAGCCCACTCTGATAGGCCCTCAGGCCTCCTGGGGACAGGGTGGGTTATATATCGACAGCTGCATACACTATATCACCAGGATGACTGGGTACACACTTTAATGGACTATCACGGCCACTGGGGGTTGGGCTGATGTGTTACCCTGGAAATGCGGATCCACCATATGAGCATGTTGTTTAGAACACCTCCTTAGGCATACATTTGGGCTACCTGTGTTACAGTTTGTGTTTGGACATCAACGGCAGCAGCTGCCATGACACCAGGATGGCATCAGGGCCCCTGTGAACAGGACCTTGGCCCCCTGGGTGACAGCCAGACTACCCAGATGTGCTACATAGACAATATGGCACATGGGTTTACCTGCTACACATAACTGTGATGGACTACCTACACACACCACCATGCACAGCTGCAATCAACACTGGATATGTGTATGGTTCCACTGACCTGTCCCCATGCACTTACCTCCCGTGGGTATGCAGCTACACGGTTATAGCGCCGTGTGACTCAGTCCCATGCTCTTTTGACCCTCACCAGGTTCTGCCACCTTGAGGAGCCTGGAAAAAGCTTGTCCTGCTTTGGGGCTATCAGCCCTGCCAGGTGCCGCAGCTCTTGTCTCGTGAAGGGTGGCTTCCTGGATCTGGTTGCCATTTTCACCTGTGCTGTGCTCACGCATGCGTGCCGTGACGTATGCGCATGCGCCCTGCAACGCGCGCTGCGGCCATCTTTCCCGCCCCGCACTAGCCTATGCTACCTGAGATACACATGATTTGGTGTCACCAACGATGTTTAGATTGATGTTTGCTGCAGACACACTTTTCACAAATGTGTCAGACATTTAAAACTATAATTTGGCATCTATGCATTTATCTGGTTCTATAACCACTTGGGTCTCGAACCCATCACCACTGGTTCCTGGGGTAATGTCTTATCCTGTGTGTCATGCCTTTGCACATAGCAAGGACTGCCTACACAGTGACACTACCGGTGGTTTTTCACTGATCTGTCTTAATGTGCGGCCAGCAATGATGTGCAGAATGACATGGGGGGGGGGGGCGTTATCTGGCCTACATGTGGGAATCGCACAATAGGTTGCATGGCGCACATTATGGCACTATGGGGGTAAGCGTGCCACGTTAATGCACATCATACGTAGGTAGGTGTGCTGACATACAGCCTAGTGGTAGAGGTGTGGCACATTGGTTTACAGACTGCCTGATGGTACAGGCGTCATGGGTTCAATCCCCCAGTGTGGCTATTGCATCTGACTGCCTGAGACATTGCCCTTTACTATCAGCGGTGGTTTCTGAGGCAGTTTCCTTTTATTTTCATATGTGTTTCCAGCAAACACACCCTCACAGTACCATACCCTAAAGTGCCGCATAGGCAGCTTATGTAGTAACACCCATACTGCCCCCTGGAGCTCAGTATCCCCCACCAACACATCCACATCCCTGCGATGGTGGCGACCATCCACCTCAATGCATCAGGGATACAGACAGCTTACAGGTCAGTCCATGCAGCTCTGTACGCATCCATTGGGCAATAGGGGACAGACAGTAGGACTGGAAATGTTCAGCTGCCCCCCACCAATATCTGACATTCTCCAACAGTGAGCACAGGGAGTCTCCAGCTGCTTCATCCTGCAAGGTGTTCCAGCAATACACATAGAAACTGCATACAGCCTGCTAGCTAGTCCATAGTACTGGAGGAGAAGTGGTCACCCAAAACCTGGGATGTGTGCACACCCACCAAGCAGATAGGTTGCTGATTGGGCCCCCAGGCCTGCCCTGCCCCCCCCAAAAGGAAAACCCATATATATCACCTCACAACAGCACTATATGGCACTATGGGGGCACCTAGCCAAGCCATGGTCACTGCCCGGTCATGGTGAGGGTGCCTCCCAGTAGGACATTCTGTAACCACCCTATCCCTGCTGTTGGCGGCTGGCCACTACACTGTCCCAGCCATTTCCTTATGCCCCGTGCTGCTTCATCCTGGCCAGGCCACCCTGTCCAGGCTATACCCACAATACCTTGCTCCTCATTATGCACATTGGCAGACTAACACTCTGAACAGTGCAAGCAGTGTGGTCGGCATAAGGTGTTGGTAACCACCACACATTGGATGGACAGACACACTCTCTCACACCTGTGGCAGCATTGTACCAATATAGAGGCATTTTGAGGCCCTTGCCACCTCAACAGGCCTGGTTCCAGCACAGGCATGGCTATGTTACGCAACACTGTTGGGGTGAATCCCCAGGATGCTGGACACTTTCGGAAAACAGACCTTCTACACACTCCACAGACATCAGCGAGGTTGGTATGGTACAGCTCAATGGGCAGTTTGAGCCTAACTTAGGGTTTGCTATCATCCATTATTCATAGCAACCTTTTGATATATGTGCACCTTATCCTCGGTTTTAGGGTGGCATTGCTAAGGTCTGCAGGTGCTAGTATTGGGGGCGGCACGCAGGGCCCAACATCCAGCCTCTCCATGGAGCATTGGGGAATGGCGCCTGTGGGTGCAGGTGTGTCTGGCCCTGTTGGCCGCTGCTCTAGAGCAGAGGTTCCCAACACCAGTCCTGGTGGGCCAATCACTGTTCGGGTTTTCATGGTGTCCCTAATGACTATGCATGAGATACATCTGCATACCATGGGGGCGGTACAGGGTCATGCAGCACAGGCATCTCTATTTGGGACAGCATGGGACACAAATGTTGTTTGGCCCTCAGAGACTGCATTTGGGGGACTCGGATGTAGGTGATGCACATGTGTATGATGTCTGTGCTCTGTAGGGTAAAATATGGGCATTTGGAGCATGTTTCTGTTCTCTGCACTAACAGTCTGTTTTTTACTGGCATGGTTTAGTGGTGGGTAAATTATGGGGCCTGGAATGTCAGGGCCTCAGCTGGGATTTGAACTTGTGACCTTCGGCTTTTGAGTACACTGTCTGTGTGTACTGCACCACAATGCGGCCACAAAGATGCTTTATTCCCTGGAGATACCATGACTGTTTGGCTGGCAAAGTGTGACTGTTGCACTGCACGGCTCCCACCTGGACAGGGCTAGGCCATGGACTGCTGTGGGCAGTGGGCAATGCCCCCTCCTCCACCTGTACCCCTCCGCTGCCATGTTGACATGTCCTTATCTTGGGGACGGCGTGAGCCCTGTCTGATTTGTGGCCCTCCAGGGCTGCATTTGGGGGACTCGGGTGTAGGTGATGCGCATGTGTATGATGTCTATGCTCTGTAGGGTAAAATATGGGCGTTTGGAGCCTGTTTCTGTTCTCTGCACTAAAGGTCTGTTTTTTACTGGCACGGCTTAGTGGTGGGTAAAATATGGGGACTGGAATGTTAGGGCCTCAGCTGGGATTTGAACCTGTGACCTTCTGCTCTTGAGTGCATTGTCTGTGTGTACTGCACCACAATGCAGCCACAGGATGCTTTATTCCCTGGGGATACCATGACTGTTCATCAGACAGGGCCTGTGTGATGCAGTGCATGGCACCCACCTACACAGGGCTGGGCCACGGTCTTCTGTGCACAGCTGCCACTGCCCCCTCCACCACCAGTACCCCTCTGCCACCCTGCTGACATGACCTTCTGCTGGTGGTGCTGGTGGAGCACAGTGTCCAGCCATCCAGTGTGCGGGTAGGCGGCTGCCTATGGTACGGGTTCTGGGGTAGGGGTGCCTGCATAGATATCCACGCTTCCCCTCAACACCGCCTGCCAATGTTCTGTGCCCTTGAGGGTACCTGCAGGGTACTATCCCCTGTGACACTATGGGAGGTACACTCGTGCCCATGCTGGGCCCTCATCATTTGCTGTCTGGCTGCTCTACTGTTTCAGCATTCCTATGGGCCACCTAGGCATCACCCTGGTCCGCACTGTGGCCCAGCTGCAGCACAGCATGTGCCGTCTGCAGCCCTCTGTGTCCCCTTTCCCAGCATCTGTCCAGTTGCCCATTTCAACATGCCCGCCCTGTTGTTGAGGTACATGTGCACGCCACATGGATCCTGTCCAGTGGAGAGAGAAACCCTGCACAGCACAATTTCACTGTGGGATCTTTCACCTTGTATGGGGACAGAGCGTGGACTCTTCCGCAATTCATATCTTTTTTTTGGTGCTTTCTTGGGAGTATTTTTTGGTGTTTCCCATTAATGTCACTATTACCCAGCTTGGTTATGGTTTTTCTATATTTTGTTGGGGTCATTTTCAATGTTTATTTGCCCTTCTGTTCCGTGCACATATATCACACTTATCACTGTTTTGATGGTTTCCCTGGTTTTGCTGTACATTGCTGACAGAAATGGTTTCTCTTCCCTTTAAATCATCTCTAACGCCAGGGTTTCACTGGCGTTAGTTTTGAGCCTCGGATTTCACAGTGTTAGTGTGCAGGGAGCCTCTCCCCTCCCACTCTCCACCCATTGACCCCTTCTCTCCGCCCCTGGGGAGCCTTCCTCCGCCCTCCGGGAGCCTTTCCCCGCCTTCAGCGCTCGTTTGCGCCGCAGCGCGCGTTATCACGCGATAAGGTACCTGTGCACCTTGTAAAGCTCCATTATCGCGCGATAACGTTACAGAGCGCACATTAAGACGTTTTAGTAAACATACCCCCAGGTATCTGTGCTGGGCCCACTGATTTTTAACATATTCATAAATGACCTGGAAATAGGAATAATGAGTGACGTGATCAAATTTGCAGATGACACTAAATTATTCAGAGTTGCTAAAACACAAGAGAATTGTGAAAAATTGCAAGAGGACCTTGATAAATTGGAAGACTGGAAGGCCAAATAGCAGATGAAATTGAATGTGGACAAGTGCAAAGTTTTGCACCTAAGAAAGAACAGCACAAACTATGGTTGCATGATGCAATGTTCCACATTAGGAACCACCCTCCATGAAAAGGATTTAGATGTCATCATGGATAATACGTTGAAACCCTCCACCCAGTGTGCAGCGGCAGCCAGCAAAGCAAATAGAATGCTAGGAATCATAAGGAAAGGAATGGAGAATAAAACCAAGGGTATTATAATGCCTCTGTATCATTCCATGCTCTGATTTCACCTTGATTATTGTGTGCAGTTCTGGTCACCATATCTTAAAAAAGATATAACAGAATTAGAAAAGGTACTGAGAACAGCTGCCAAAATGATAAAGGGGATGGAAAGATAACCCTATGAGGAAGGACTTAAAAGGTTTGGGCTCTTCAATTTGGAAAAGAGACAGTTGAGGGAGATACGATAGAGAGCTAGAAATGTATTTATTTATTTAGCTAGGTTTATATACTGCTTTTCACTGGGTCAAAGCAGTTTCCAGAGAACAGAACATTTTACAATAAACACATGTCATACAAGGAACCCCTCACTTGATTTGCAGCTTGTCGGGCTGTGAGAGCTTGTGTGCATCAGTGATGCTGAGGACTAAGCTATCGGTAGTTTTACTACTGGCAGGGTCTCCCAAGATGGACAGGTCTCAGCTGAAGTGCCAGACCAAGACAAACCACCCATCTGGGCAGCAGCAGAATGGGACAGTGTTGACAGCAGAGGATCACATTTCTGTGACAACGGCACCAACCCTAAACTTAAAATGCGCGGAGGAAAGGCCCGGTAATCTACTTCTGTATCTTGCCATGAAAACCCATCTGGGCAGCAGCAGCAGAATGGGATGGTGTTGGCGGCGGAGGATCACATTTCTGTGACAACGGCAACAACGCTAAACTTAAACTGTGCGGAATTCTGTATCATGCAATAAAACCCAATGGATAGTCACAACAAAACAATTTGCACTATAGTGCTGGAAGATGAGATCCCCAGGTCGAAAGACACTCAATTAGCTACTGGGGAAGAGCTGAAGACTTTTCAGAGTAAAGCCAGCATTTATGATGTGGTTGGATAAAAGCCCTCGGGACGTCTGACTGCTGATGTAGCTGTGCATGAAATGAGAGTCAGAAGCTGTAAAGATGTCTTACATATTGGGACATGGAACGTAGAAAGCATGAACCAAGGGAAGTTGGAGGTGGTCAGGAATGAAATGGAACGTGTACAACTTGATCTGTTGGGTATCAGCGAACTAAAATGGACTGGCATCGGGCACTTTGCATCTGATGATCACATGGTCTACTATGCTGGAAATGAAAGACAAAGAAGACATGGTGTTGCATTTATAATAATAAGAAACTTGCAAGAACTGTAATGAAATACAATGCAGTCAGTGAACGCTTAATCTCTATTTGTCTATGAGGAATGCTTATCAACACAACTATAATTCAAGTATATGCCCCAACAACAGCTGCAGAAGAGGATGAAATCGATGAGTTCTATGAACAAGTTCAAACAGAAATTGACAGAACATGCAAACAGGATATCTTGATAGTCATGAGTGACTGGAACGCAAAAGCTGGCAACAAAGAAGAAGGCAAAGTGGTTGGAAAATATGGACTTGGCAACAGAAATGAAGCTGGAGAAAGACTGATAGAATTCTGCAAGACCATCGATCTATTCATCTCAAACACCTTCTTCCAGCAACACAAGCGACGACTGTACACATGGACTTCACCCAATGGATTGTAAAAAAATCAAATTAACTACATCTGTGGAAGTCAACAATGGAAAAGCTCCATAACATCAACGAAGACAAAACCTGGAGCTGGCGGATTTTGGATCCAAAAATGGCGCTGAATGGAATTGAAAGAGCGCCGTGATAGCTAGAGGCTCGTAACATAACAACAATGGACTTTCCATCATACCGAGTCCTTTTGGGGAGTTTGTAAGCAGCATAGGTTGCTTATGAAAAATCGCCTTTGGAAGTGCTGTCTCAAGCTAAGTACTCTTTCTAAAATCATACAATACTAGTTGGTATTGGGATTGTGGTCCCTTGATCCTCATTAGGGGTGATTCCCTAATTTCTAATATAAGAGAAAAACGGAACAATACGCACGATAGAGGTGAGATTTTTTCTCTCCTTTTAAACGTACGTTCCAACAAAAATAGTGTGAACGAGGTTTTCCTTTTTTGAATGTGGTTATCAAAGAACAAAGCACCAGGCATTGATGGCATTCCCATTCTGCATTGGCTGCCCATTCAGGCCAGACTTCTATACAAGATTCTAGTTACAACCTTCAAAGCCCTAAACAATCACCCTTCTTCATCCATTAAAGAGTTGATCCCTTATACACACCTAAATAGAACCAAACGATCAGTAATGGTCAACACATTGATGATTCCTAAAGAAATGACCACCTGCACAATGACAACCTCTAACAGGGCTTTCTCGATCTGCGCTCCCTCAGCTTGGAATGCCCTCCCCGCAGACATGCGTACCATAACTAGCCAATCCCAATTCCAGAAGGCCCTCAAGCATTACCTATTCGTGAGACACTACCCCGAATCCAACAACGGAATCCAAATAACATTAAACCACACTATATATCGAGATCATCCCAGCATAGAAAGGAATAGCCGGTTCAAGCTGGCCCATACTGAATAACATAGGGCCTCAACCCGATACATAAGCTGTACTGTAAATAATATTGTAGATATGTTATCCCCAGTTGAATCCAAGTTTTAACCCTTGTTCAATGTATACTCTGTGGCCCGTCCGCATAGTAATGTGTTTGTTTATTGTAAACCGCACTGATATGTAATAGCGCGGTATATAAGAGAAGTTAAATAAATAAATAAATAGAGGTATTACAGCAATCTGATGCAGCTGTTACTATACTTACAAGGCTCTGCCAAGAAATTTGGAGGACAACATCATGGTCAACTGACTGGAAAAGATCTGTGTTTATACCAATACTAAAGAAAGGTGATCCAACTGACTATGGAAATTATCGCACAATCGCTCTGATCCCACATGCCAGCAAGATTCTACTGAAGATTATTCAACAGAAACTACAACCATACCTGGAACAAGAATTACCTGAAGTGCAAGCAGGGTTTAGGAAAGGGCGAGGAACAAGAGACATTGTCGCAGATGTGAGATGGATTCTTGAAAGACTAAAGAATATCAAAAGGATATCTATTTGTGCTTTTTCAACTATAGCAAGGTTTTTGACTGTGTAAACCATGAGAAACTCTGGGCCACATTAAGAAGCATGGGTATACCAGAACACCTGATAGCTCTCTTGTACAATCTGTACATTGATCAAGAAGCAACAGTGCGAACGAAACAAGGAGAAACAGAATGGTTTAAAATAAGCAAAGGTGTAAGACAAGGCTGCATTTTCCCCCCTACCTACTGAATTTATAGGCAGAACAAATCATCAGAGAAGCAGGACTGTATGAAGACAACAGAGGTGTGAAGATTGGTGAAAGACTCATCAACAACCTTCGCTATGCTGATGACCACATTACTGGCTGAAAGTAAAGATGATCTGAAACATTTGCTTCTCACGATCAAAGAACATAGTCTTAAAATGGGCCTGCGCCTTAATGTAAAGAAGACAAAGATCATGACAACTGGCAAAATCAACAAGTTCATCGTTGAAGGAGAAGAAAATGAAATCGTGGACAACTTTATCCTACTTGGATCAACTATCAATAAAGAAGCAACAAGCAGTCAAGAAATCCGACGACGCATTGTTCTTGGCAGAATGGCTATGAAAGACAGATTCTTAAGAGCAGAGATGTCTCTCTCCATACAAAGATTTGACTCGTTCAAGCCATGGTATTTTCAATAATTTATTTATTTTTTATTTATTTACATTCTCTTATATACTGTGCTATTTTGCATCAGTGTGGTTTATAGTGAACAAACTGAAATTACATTGAACAGGGCATTATAACTTGGAGATAACTATTTTACAGGGAACATGGGCTATGGAGGGTTAAGTGGCTTGTCCAAGACCACAAGGAGCACCTGTGGGACTAGAAATCCCAGTCCTTCCGACCCAAGGTTGCTGTCCTCTAGTGGGATTTGAATCCCTGACCTTCCGGCCTGAAGTACCTTGCCCCAACCACTAGGCCACTCCTACACTCCAATAACATCATATGGATGCAAAAGCAGGACAGTGAAAAAGATAGACAGGAAAAAAAATGTTGCCTTTCAATTATGGTGCTGGCGGCAAATACTGCGTATACCATAGACTGCCCAAAGAACAAACCTGTCAGTACTAGCGGAGATCAAACCTAAGCTTTCTTTAGAAGCTCAGATGACAAGACTTCGACTTTCATACTTTGGATGCGTCATGCAAGGAGAGAGATCATTAGAGAAAGACATCATGCTTGGCAAGATAGAAGGTCAACGCAAAAGAGGAAGGCCAGCAATGAGATGGATCGATACAATAACAGCAGTTTCGGGTACCAGTCTGTCAACAATGAGCCACCTGACTGAAGATCGAACAAAATTTAGGACAACTATTCAGTGGGTCACCATGAGTCGACATCGACTCGACGGCAATTAACAACAAGAACAACATACAAGGACCAGCATAACAGTTAACTATTGAAAAAGTTCAACATTTTGCTATCAGAACATACTAATGATTGGTTATTTACACCATCAAAACATGGAAAGACTAGGGGACATGCAATGAAGCTACAATGTAACCTATTTAAGACTAATAAGAGAAAATATTTTTTCACTCAATGTGTAATCAAACTCTGGAATTCATTACCAGAGGATGTAGTAAACTCTGTTAGTGTAGCTGGGTTTAAAAAAGGTTTGGATAATTTCCTGGAGGAAAGGTCCATAAATCTTTATTAAAGAGGTCTTGGTAAATCCACTGCTTACCCCAGGACAAGCATTTTGGAACCTATATACCCTTTTGGGAACCCGCCAGGTACTTGTGGCCTGGATTTGCCACTGTTAGAAACAGGATACTGGGCTTGATGACCTTGGTCTGACCCAGTATTCCATTTCTTATGTTCTTATGTTCCCCCCTAAACCCACCTTTCCAATTCCTTCCTTCTCTAGTTCTCAGCTGTTTCCTCAGCTCACAACCTTCAGGTCATCTTTGACTCTACTCTGTCTTTCTCTGCCTACATCCAACCTGTTCCTTCTTTCTCTATAAAATTGGCAAAATGTTACTTTATTTATTTATTTATTTGAATGTTTTTTTTTTTATACCGCTCCTTCCAGCGATCAGGGGTGGTTTGCATGGAACTACAACACAGTGGTACATGGAACATATTTAACCAATACAATTTAAACAAGGAACTTAGAACAATAACTATATACTGTACATACCAGTACACACTAATTATAGAGGCATAGTGATGGCTGGATGTTCTTAGCTATATACATTGAAATAAGGGATGGAAATGGGAGGTGTTAGACTGTTGGGGTAGAAGGGGGGTGGAGTTATTGGAGGTATTGTTTATTAGGTGAACATTAAAATATTGTGAGAAAAGGTGTGTTTTCAATTCCTCGCGGAAAGTTAGGATATCTTTGGTAGCTCTGATTTGGTCAGGGAGGGCGTTCCAAAGTATAGGGGCTGTGTATCTGAATGCCCTATTACTTGGGTGTTGTTTAGTTTTGCGTATAAGGGTTGGAACTTGCAGAAGGTTTTGAGCGTGCTTTCGCTTGTGTCTGATGTCAGTTTGAGATTTTATTATAGTGGAGAGGTAAGAGGGGGAGATATCATTATACAATTTAAAAGCAGTGAGGATTTGCTTATATTGTATTCTGGAAGTTATTGGGAACCAGTGAAGGTTATATAATATGGGGGTGGTGTGTTCAGATAGGTTGTCGTGGTTATTATCCTGGCAGATACATTTTGGACAAGCTGGAGGGTGTGAATGGACTTCTTTGATAGACCTTGTAAAATACCATTACAATAGTCCAGATGGGGGTTCACTAGTGCTTGAACTATCATGCGAAAGTTGTGTGGGTCTAGGATTGGTCTCAGATGTTGAATAGTTTTTAGTTTTGTTTCTACACACACTACTAAGACTCTCATCTACTCACTAGTCATCTCCCATCTTGAGTTCTGTAATCTGCTCCTCACTGGTCTCTTTCTGAATCCTGGTCAAGAACATAAGATATGCCATATTGGGTCAGACCAAGGGCCATCAAGCGCAGTATCCTGTTTCCAACAGTGGCCAATCTAGGTCATAAGTACCTAGCAGTTTCCCCAAAAGACACAGGTTCCACAATGCTTGTATTGGGTCAAACAGTGATATCCTGGGTCCCTTTTAATAATGGTTTATGGGCCTTTCCTTCAGGAACTTGTCCAAACTTTTTTTAAACCCAGTTACATTAACAGCTTTTACTACATCCTCCGGTAACAAATTCCAGAGTTTGATTATATGTTGAGTGAAAACATATTTTCTCTTATTAGTCTTAAATAGGTTACCCTGTAGCTTCATTGCATATCCCCTAGTCTTTCTATATTCTGATGATGTAAACAATCGATCTACGTTTACCCGTTCCACTCCATTCATTAATTTATAGACCTCTATCATATCTTCCCTCATCCGTCTCTTTTCCAGGTTGAAGAGCCCTAACCTTTTTAGCCTCTCTTCATAGAGGTATCCTTCCATACCCTTTACCATTTTGGTGGCTCTTCTCTGTACCTTTTCTAATAACGCTGTGGTCCACGCACACCAACCTCTTGCCCTCTATTGCATACAGTTCCCTTGGATTTCTGCATCCCAAGTGCATGACTCTGCACTTCTTCACATTAAATCTTAACGGCCAAGCATTAGACCATTCTTCCAGCTTTTGTAGATCTTTCCTCATGTTGTCCACTCCCTCAGGGGAGTCCACAGTGTTTTGGAATCTTCATGCTATTCTTGCCTCTTTTTGTTGGGTGCACTGCAAGTCCTCATATCACTCTTGATGCCTTGGGGTGCTGATGCCAGCCAACAAGTTTTAGGCAAGTTTTATTTCAAATTAATGAAAAACCCCACCGTTAGAGTGCAAAAGTACTTGTCCCATTGAATTTAATGGAACTAAATGATCTGAATGATTGAATAATTTAGAATCTGAAAAAGAATTGAACAGGTCATTAAAACAAATACAAACTGAACCAAACCGTTTTTGCTGGGCACATCCCTACTAAGTAATGATCTTGTTCCAAAGCTGACTGCTAATTGGCAAGTACAGTGGAACGAGCCCTCCAGTAGTGCATTGAGTATGGATCGATAATTTGCCACAACCGTCAGCATTTTTTTAAACATCATCAGCCGCTGCTAAACAAAGTCCGGCTACAACGCACTGGCAACTGGAAAGTGGCCAGCACTGAATATTCAGTCACTGCAATCAGTGCTGGCACCATCCATATGGCGATTTTCAGCACTGCTATGCTAGCTGGATAATATGAAAAATACCCCAAAATTTGCAGGAAAATTATTTTAAACTTTATATTTTTATTTGCTTGTATTCAAATTTCACAGTCCTCCCTAATGTCCCAATATGAAAACAAAATCATGTGTACTGTTCATATCAAAATATACCCTCATTATCAATAAAAAAAAATAAAAAACTTGTCCACAAAGGGAGCTCAATAGTATAGCACAATATTACATATTTTCTGCTCCAATGATCTCATCATCGCTCCGCACTTATACTGTAATACTGCACATGTGCGGCATTTTCAGTATTGGTATCTGCCATTTTTTTAGTTTTACGGAATCCCTGAAGAAACCTTGATGGTGAAAACTTGGCCAAGGTCGGGATGTTGAAAAGGAAGTTGTCTACCTTTTCATAGAAACATAGAAAAATGACGACAGAAAAAGACCACATGGCCTATCTAGTCTGTCCTTCGATATCAACAACTTCAACAGTCCCCTTTTTTTCTTTAGAGGTCCTCTGTGTTTTTCCCATGCTTTTTTAAAATTCAGATACTGTCCTCATCTCTACCACCTCCACTGGGAGACTATTCCATGGATCCACCACTCTTTCAGTAAAGAAATATTTCCGCATATCACTCCTGAATCTATCCCCCTTCACCCTCATCCCATAGTACCTCGTAGCAGAACTTGCTTTTAATCGAAAGAGGCTCTCCCCCTGTGCATTTATGCCATGGAGGTATTTAAACATCTCAATCATATCACCTCTATCCCGCCTTTCCTCTAAGATGTACATATTAAGATCCTTAAGTCTGTCCTCATATGCTTTATAATGAAGACCACTAACCATTTTAGTAGCCACCCTCTGTATTGACTCCATCCTGTTTATATCCTTTTGAAGGTGCGGTCTCCAGAATTGCACACTATACTCCAAATGAGGTCGCACCAAAAGTTATAAGAGGCATTATCACCTCCTTTTTTCTGCTAGCCATTCCTCTCCGTATGCACCCAAGCATCCTTCTAGCGTTTGCCTTCACCTTTTCTACCTGTTTAGCCATTTTAAGATCATCAGACACAACCACACCTAGGTCCCGCTCTTCTTTAATGGACAAAAGTACTTCACCTCCTATACTACATTGCTCCCTTTGATTGCTGCAGCCCAAATGCATGAGCTTACATTTGTTAACATTAAATCCCAGCAGCCAAATTCTAGACCATTCTTCAAGCTTAGCTAGATTGCTCCTCATGTTATCTACATCTTCCTGCGTGTCTACTCTATTGAAGATTTTGATATCATAAGCAATGGACTAATAAGGAAGAGTGGATGTGCCTACTTGCAACTTCTGCAGAAACATTTTTGTGGCTTCTGAGAATGCAAGTTAGTATTTTTTGAATAAGGTCCAAAGAGATTGTTTTGTGGAACATATCAAAAAATTATGAGAAAAACAAAGAAAAATTATAAGTGGGGAGCAATAATGAGATTATTGGAGCACAAAAAGATTTGATATTGTGCTATGCTATTGAGCTCCCTTTATGGACAATGTTTTGTCAATTTTTATTGATAATAAGGATATACAGTATTTTGATGCAAACAGTACACTTAGGATTTTGTTCTCATTTTGGGATATTAGGGAGAAGTGTGAAATTTGAAGCAAATAAAAATAGAAAGTCTACAAAGATTTTTTCTAATTTTGCGGTGTTTTCATGTAATAAGTTTTTGCAGAAATGTGGATTTTGGTTTTGCTGGCTAGCTGAATATCCATTTAAAATGGCTTTTCTCTGCCTTTTGCTATCCGGCTACCTACCATATAGCAGTGCTGAAAATCTCCGTTGCATGGATAACTTACAGCTCAGCCCTCTATCTGCCTCTGGATAGCACCAATGCAGTCAGAGAGAACCTTCACTAGCATTCTCAGTGGCACTTATTCATTAAGAGGCGCTGCTAATCCAATTAGGAGGTGCTTCCTTAAAAATGACCTGACAATTATTAAGGAAGCCTTTCAAAATTGTAGTTGTTTTTGAACGTTTTATCTCATGGCTCTTTGGAGACAGTAAAACACGTCATGGGTGTAGACCAAAAGATGCCAATTAGTAAATCCCAGAAAGTTCAGAGTTTCAATAGGCAAGCTGCACAGTGCCAACAGGAATCTTAACACAGTTACTGCTACCAGAGGCAAGAGTGAAAGTATGTGGCTCTGGGAGCTGCTGAGAATTGAATGAATGCGATGTATCTATCAGAGTGAATTAGAGTCTGTGAATGGGTCTGTGAATAGAGTTGAGGACATTAGCGGAGGGTCTGTGAGGCTACTTTCTTCTATGAAATCTGAATTTCATTTTATGAGTTACACCAAATTATTATTGTTTTTCAAATAAATATTTCACATTAATGGGTGATGCCTTATGGAATGGATGTTGCCACCTCTAAAAGGGATATGTTAGCCTAACTTAACATTTCCCTGTCTTCTGTAGTGCTTCCAGTGCTGGTAGATTTGAAGAGAGGAGTAGCCTAGTGGTTAGAGCAACAGCCTGATACCCAAGCGATCTGGGTTTGATGCCCCCTGGCATTCCTTGGGTGAGTCACTTCATTCTCTGTTGTTCTGGAAGAAAAGGTCTGTCAATCTACTTCTGGTCATATCTTGCCAAGAAAACCAGGGGGCTACTGCGTTGTAAGAAGTCAACATTGACTTAATGGCATTTAAAAAAAATTCAAAAGAAAAAGATTTACATTTGCACTTCAGAAAAGGGACTAGAATTGTGTTTGCCAAATGCATTGTGCTGTTACAGAAGGCTGTCCCATGAAAAGTGGTAATTAGCCCAGCATCTAACATACAGTAAAGGCTGCTTGCACTACAGCAAGCCTGTTGGTAAAAAAACAAACAGCTGTGCATAACATTTAAAAAAAAGGGATACAATGGGTTCACGTCTTAAAAAGGCAGAAAGTGCATAAATAAAGTGTCTTATCATAGCATTCCATTGCACGCATCCACAAACATGCAAATAGTGAAGAAGTTATCACTGGGTTCAATCTGCTGTCAATTTTATATAAAATACTAACAGTATTAGAATATATGGGGCCTGATACTGAGTCCACAGCGGTCAGCATTTCTAAAGCGCCTGACTGCTGCAGGCAAAAGAGACACTAGTGGGCATGTTTACAAAGCAGCGGTAGCGGTCTCTGTGCGATTCAATGGGGCTGTGACTCCAATATCACACAGAGACCGCCACTGCTGCTTTGTAAATATACCCCTAGGTATTCAGCGCCGGAGCCTAACCAGCATCTAGCATTGAATATCCAGGTTTGCCATCGACAGTGCTTGCTAGTCGGTCAAAGGCAATAGTCAGCCACTAACCGGATAGCAAAATTGCATAATGTGAGGATAGTCCTGACTTTATGCCATTACCTATGTGGTTCCAAAACAAAAATAGAGTAAACTTGAAAAAAGTGAGCAGACATGTATATAAACATATTAATGTCGGAAGATATGCCGTGATGATGCAACAACCTCTTGAGGCTTAAACTTCCATTTTACTCAAATTAAAAAGCCTGTTAGATCTTTTCAAAACGTAGGCAAAAACACCATGAAAAAGTGAAACCTACACCATAATATTTGAAAAAATTCTACTTCCTCTTAAATATCATAGTTAAAGACGAGATTCAAACAGAAAGACTGCCAAAAGGCCACTTATCATATCTGTCATCCCGATAATTCTGGATCTTGATGATTTGCAACCCAGACATAACCCACTGGAGTTGGCAACTTTTAAACCTAAACTCTCAGAAGTCCAGCAGCAGTTCTTTGAGGACACAGCACTGCGTTTCGGGCAAATAAAATCGTAATGCCCTGTTTCAACGCTCAATTCTACTACAAACAAACTGTCGGCTTCCCCGTCTCTCAGAGATGCCAGCGCATGCTCATTGACTATCCAATGCCACCACAGAGATTCATATTTTGCTCTCAAAAACGCTTGTTTAATAATTTTCTTAGGGTATCCCCTTTGCACTAAACGGCATAACAATTCATGTGCATGGTTCAAAAAATCTTCAAAATTAGAACAAATCTGCCGTAATCTTAGAAATTGTCCAAATGGAAGACCTTTTTTCAAAGACATGGGATGAAAACTAGAAAACGTTAATAGTGTATTCCTCTGTACAGGTTTACGAAATAAAGTAGTATGAAGTGTATTGTCATGCTTTAAAACTAAAACATCCAAAAATTCCAGCTGGCACGTGCCTAATTCAGATTTTGTTCATTTGGCAAAATGGTATACTACTTGTTCCACTTCTTTTGTAGTATATGTTTTGGTTTGCCCTTGTGGTCTTCTGTACATAGGCAGGACTATTCGTCCTATATGAACTAGATTAAGTGAACATGCATCCCGAATTAGGAATAAAAGTACATCTGCACCTATTGTCCAACATTGTCTTGATTACCATCATTCATTTCAACATCTGCTTTGGAGAATTCTTGATCATGTACCTGAAAATCCCTGGGGGGGGTAATCGTGAGCAGCATCTTCAGACGTTTGAACAAACATGGATATTCAAACTTTCCACGATTGAACCAGCGGGACTCAACAAAGAATTGGATTGGATCAGCATTCTTTGAGACATTATCGTGATTGTAAACATTGTATTTCACAATTTCATGACGTCATAAGTTGTGATTGGCCAGTTTCTGACATTTAATTCATGAATCTCTATGGTGGCATTGGATAGTCAATGAGCATGCGCTGGCATCTCTGAGAGACGGGGAAGCCGACAGTTTGTTTGCAGTAGAATTGAGCGTTGAAACATGGCATTACGATTTTATTTGCCCGAAACGCAGTGCTGTGTCCTCAAAGAACTGCTGCTGAACTTCTGAGAGTTTAGGTTTAAAAGTTGCCGACTCCAGTGGGTTATGTCTGGGTTGCAAATCATCAAGATCCAGAATTATCGGGATGACAGATATGATAAGTGGCCTTTTGGCAGTCTTTCTGTTTGAATCTCGTCTTTAACTATGGTATTTAAGAGGAAGTAGAATTTTTTCAAATATTATGCTGTAGGTTTCACTTTTTCATGGTGTTTTTGCCTATGTTTTGAAAAGCTCTGACAGGCTTTTTAATTTGAGTAAAATGGAAGTTTAAGCCTCAAGAGGTCGTTGCATTGTCACGGCATATCTTCCGACATTAATATGTTTATATACATGTCTGCTCACTTTTTTCAAGTTTACTCTATTTTTGTTTTGGTATATTTGTTGTAGAGTAATAGTTATTTTTGTAGGATTACCTATGTGGTTAGCAGGCTGAAAATCTCCACTAACTGGACAAGTGCCAGGAAGATGCCAGTTCCACACATGGACTGCCCCGGCACCATCTGCTTAGAGCCAAGGTGCTCTGTGGAGATATTCAATGGCACAAGTCAGTCAGTGCCTCTGGATATCGGGTTCATCAGGGTTTATGTGGTTTGCAGGTCCTTTAACTATCAAGCCCATCATTTTTATAATAGTCCCATCGCTCAGCTTTTCAACTGTAAAACACCATTTAGATCTGAGAAGTAAAACTCCCATTTGCCTAGGTACTTACCGTAAATGTATGGGTGGGAATACTGGACTTATTTTTAGGTTTTGTGCTCACAAGGTACGGCAGAGATAATTTTACATAACTTAATATCTTTGTATTACTTTTCTACTCGTGTTATGACATAGTTGATTCAAAGTTCCTTGTACTTTGGAAGGAAGCTGTAGCTATATAAAGGAGAGTGTACAGTGCACCTGAATCTTTACTAGAGAAATGCTTCACTAGTATGAGGGCCCTTCCAGCTGAGAATAGTAAGAAGAGTGCGACATTGTGCTATAGTGATCCCTTGTGTATGTTCTGCAGTGGTGTTGTCCAGTTTCTGTGACTTCTAGAATCACTATAGATATTTTCGGTTTGATTCTGAGGAAGCGGGATCTTAATCTATTTCTAGGGATGTACATTTGTTAGTGCCTATTTTGTGAGTTAGTGTGCCTTAAAAAATGTAGTGCACGCTAAATCAATTCAATGTGTGCTAACCAACGAATTAATGGATGGTGCTGGTTAGCACATATTAAGATATTTTAACATGCATTAAACATTTTTTATTAAAACAGACTGAAAGGGGAAGGAAATTATATTTTGCTCATGCTTTTTCAGTTGTTGTTGACGGTACGTTACATTTGGGTACAGGAGATATTCTCCTTTTGTCATAGATGACTGGAACAGGGCCAGAGCAAGGATATGAGGTGCCCTAGGTGAGCCCTCAATCCTGCTGCCCCCCCCCCCCCTATTTCCACCCCTACCTCCATTGCTGCTGCCTCTACCCATCTTTGGGACTTGCAATAGCAACAATACCATGTAAATTGCAATGCAGCACATACCCAAACTCTCTGGTGCTGCACTGCTGTTTCTTCTCTCTCTATGACCTGTCACTTCCATCCCCTCTGAAGCTGATTTCCTTCAGAAGGTCAGGAGACAAGGAATGGTGAAAGATGCCTGAGGTGGCTTATACAACACCTGAAGAAGACACAGACAACCCCACCCCCGCCCCATGATGAAGACCCAATGGTCATGGAAGGGTGGGACTTTGAACTGGCATTCCTCATCCCAATGCTGATCTCAGCATACTCCTCTTTCCCTATCCCCACTCAGGCATCACCTGAGCACCCTTCCTTTTCCTTTGGGTCTGTCACCAACTGTGGAAGTGGTAGAGTCCATGGACATGGGGGGGGGGGGGTAGGATGGGGCCTATGGCACCTTTTCCCAGTGGTCCAGGTGGAGAACCAGGCTAATCTCTGGGGACTAGCCCCAGATTCCACCCATCCCCCTTCTCTGGCTTGGACACTTTTGGAAACAGCATTCTGAGCTTGATGGACCTTGGTCTGACCCAGTATGGCAGTTCTTATGTTCTTATGTTCCCCAAACACTAGTTTCAGGGTATATGGGATTAGAAAATCTACAAGGGGAAGAAAACAGTGTCCATCTGTCATCTGAAGACCCCCCAAAGCTGCAAAGCTTAGGGAAGGCTCCAACTCTTCCTGGGGAACCTCCTCCTGTCTCTCACAGTGACACAGAGGGGAATAGACACTTGAGGGAGAAAGAGAGATGGCTATGACAATCCCCCATCCCCCATACCTTGTAGCTATTGATAGTGATGCAGCCTTCCTCCAGCTCTTAAGGAGGGGTAGGGATAGATCCCCACCTGGGACCAGACACAAGACTCAAGTATATCATTCCTTCTCCTAGGGTGGTCAACAGAGTGGGATGGTTCATTCCTTTTTTCCATTCCCCTAAGTCCCAATCTCTAGAGGTTGATGGGCACAGGATGGAAAAATATGAGTGTGAGAGAGAGAACATAAAAACTTAAGAAATGACATACTGGGTCAGACCAAGGTCCATCAAGCCCAGTTTCCAACACTGGCCAATCTATGTCACAAGTACCTAGCAGGTTTCCAAAAAGGTACACAGGTTCCATAACACTTGTCCCGAGGTAAGCAGTAGATTTCTTAGGTCTTCTTTAATAATGGTTTATGGACCTTTCCTTCAAGAACTTGTCCAAATCTTTTTAAACCCAGCAACATGAACAGTTTTAACTACAACCTCAGGTAATGAATTCCAGAGTTTGATTATGCATTGAGTAAAAAATTGTTTTCTCTTATTACCCTTAAATGGACTGCATTATAGCTTCATTACATGTCCCCTAGTTTTCCTACTTTTTGATGGTGTAAATAACCAATCTACATTTAACCTGTTCCACTTCATTTATTAATTTATAGACCTCTATCAAATCTCCCCTCAGCCATCTCTTTTCGAAGTTGAAGAGCCTTAACCTTTTAAGACTTTTCTCATAGGGGTATCCTTCCATCTCCTTTGCCATTTTGGTGGCTCTTCTCTGTACCTTTTCTAATTCTGATATATCCTTTTTAAGATACGGCGACCAGAATTGCACACAATATTCAAGGTGCAGTCGCACCATGGAATGATAAAGAGGCATTATAATAGCCTTGATTTTATTCTCCATTCCTTTCCTTATGATTCCTAGCATTTTATTTGCTTTCTTGACCATGGTCACACTGGGTAGAGGGTTTCAACGTATTATCCACGATGACGCCTAAATCTTTTTCCTAGGTGGTGGTTTCTAATGTAGTACCTTGCATCATGTAACCATATTTCTTCTTTCCTTGGTGCATAACTTTGCACTTGTCCACATTAAATGTAATCTGCCATTTGGATGTCTAGTCTTCCAATTTATCAAGGTCCTCTTACAATTTTTTCACAATCCTCTTGCATCTTAACAACTTTGAATAATTTTGTGTCATCTGCAAATTTGATCATCTCACTCGTTATTCCTATTCCCAGGTAATTTATGAATATGTTAAAAAGCAGCAGGACCTTGTCAAAGGCTTTCTGAAAATACAGATACACTATATTGACTGGCTCACCTTTGTGTACCTTTTTATTCACACCTTCAAAAAAAATGTAAAAGATTAGTAAGACAAAACTTTCCTTGGCTAAATCCATGTTGGCTTTCTCCCTTTAAACCATGACTATTTACAGCAGTTGTTCTTAACCCAGTACTCTGGGACCCCCAGGCCAGTCAGGTTTTCAGGATATCCACAATGAATATGCATGAGATAGATCTACATACAGTAGAAGCAGTGCATGCAGATCTATCTCGTGCATAGTCCTTGTGGATATCCTGAAAATCTGACTGGTCTGGGAATCCCAGAGGACTGGGTTGAGATTCACTGATCTACATTTTCATTAATCTTATTCTTTATAATGACTTCTACTATTTTGCCTGGTACTGAGGTCAGGCTCACTGGTCTATAGTTTTCTGGATCACCCCTGGAATGCTTTTTAAAAACTGATGTTACATTGGCCATTCTACAATCTTCCGGTACTACAGATGATTATAATGATAGCTTACAGATTACTAACAGTAGGTCTGCAATCTCCAATTTCAGTTCTTTCAACATTCTTGGATGTATACCATCCAGTCCAGGTGATTTGCTATTCTTCAGTTTATCGAATAGTTGTAATATATCTTCCCAGTTTATTGATATTTCTTTCAGTCCTTCGGATATATCACCTTTAAGTACCATTTAAGGCATGGGTAACTTCCCTACATCTTCTTCAGTAAGGACTGAAGCAAAGAATTAATTCAGTCTTTCTGCTATGTCCTTGGCCGTGGCTTCATACAGGGCAGAGGGTCTCAACGTATTATCCTCAAACTCTTTTCCTGGGTAGTGATTCCTAATGCGGAACCTTGCATCATATAACCATAGTTTTGGTTGTTTTTCCATAAGGCCCTGATTCTGTTCTGAATGTAGATCCTCTCTGTACATCCAATCTGAACTGGATGTACAGAGGGGATCGTGATTCTGATCCTGCAGGGCACGTCTAGCCCCGTGGGATCAGAATCACGAAACGGTCCTGCAGTCCAGCCAGCATGTGCAGACAGTCCTGGGCTAACTCAGCCAAGGCTCCTCAGTGGCGTCATCTTCCCATGGCACTGCGGCTCCATTGAAGAGCCGTGATGCCAGCTGACGCAAAACAAAGAGTATTCCCCGCATCCCGACCCTCAATTTTGCCCTCTAAGGCCAGGGTTGGGCTGCGGGGAATGTCCCCTGGCCCCCCCAGTCCAGTCTGCACCCAAGGCACACACCTTAAAAACATCTCGGAGGTGGAATAACTTCCCTGCACATGTCCCCAGCCCTGGATGTACAGGGCCAACATTAGAATCGGCCCTATATGTCCAGGGCCAGCGACTGCCCAGCTCTGTCCCCAAGTCACCCCTTCCCCACCCCCATCTAACTTCCCCGCACAACCTGCGGGGAAGTTAGTCGAGGCCGGGAGAAGGCAGGAATGGGTCTGAACCGGATGCACAGAGGGGATCGTGATTCTGATCCCGCGGGGCACTTCTAGCCCCATGGGATGAGAATCGCGAACAGTCCATGCACGTGCAAGCCGGGACAGCAATTCTGTCTGGCCTGCATGTGCAGAACTGCACTCGGTTAACTCAGTCAGGGCATTTAAATGGAGCCGCGGCACCATGCCATCTGCCGACCAAAATGGTACATTCCCTGCAGCCCCACCCCTGATCTGTTCTCTAAAGGCCAGGGTTGGGCTGCATGGAATGTCCCCTGGTCCCCCAAGCTCTTTCCAAATATAAAAAAAAAAATCCAGTGGAGTTATTCCACCTCGGAGGTGAATAATTTCCCTGGCCATTTTGCCAGCCCTGGACATACAGGGACAAACATTAGAATTGGCCCTGTACATCCCGGGCCGGTGACTGCCCATTCTCCACCCCCGGGTCATCCATTCCCCGCCCCCAACTAACTTCTACGCACAACCGGCGGCGAAGTTAGTCGGGAGCTGAAGCTGGCACATATAGCAGAGATGGACATCCCGTTGGCATGTCCAACCCTGCTATTCGTGCTTCAGAATGACCCCTTAAGTGTATTTCTTTCTTTCTTTATTTGAATTCATTTTTATACCGCTCCTTCCAGTGATCAGCAGCGGTTTACATTTTAACATTTAGTTCTGCAATGACAGCAGTTACATATAACAATATAGAAACTATGTACATAGCAAAGGAAGCGTAGGAATTCAAAACTCAAAACTATTTACATAGAGAACAGTGTATGTTCAGTTAACTATATACATTACATTGACGTACAATGGGAATATCACATGGCTAATGGGTTTACATTTTAATATACTCTGTTGGGTTTGGTGTGGCATATGACAATGGAGTTGTTGGAATCCATCATGATATGATTTATACTTGAATACAATTTGATTTATGTTATTTCTGACAGATTATAATATTCTTGGAATATGTGTGTTTTGAGTTTTTTTTGGAATTTATTTATTTATTTTATTTATTTATTGTTCTTATATACCACACTCTTAAAAATCAGCGCGGTTTACATAAAACGGATCTAAGCCGAATAAGATCCTATTAAGCTCTTACAAAGAACAGGAAGAAAACTTGGTTTCAACTGGGGGAACTATGTACATCAATTTCAGTTTATCTACAGTATGTACATGTGTTGACAGTAAGTCATGACTTCATAGTTGGGTGTGTGATAGGTGATGTTAGGTTGGTGGGTTGCGAGTAGTGCAAAAGAAAGAGGTAGTGTTTTAGTGCCTTTCTGAATTGGGCAAGATCTGTTATGGCTCTGATGGTAGTTGGGAGTGCATTCCAACAGCTGGGAGCGTAGAACTTGAAAGCTCTGTTCCTTGTTGTCTTGGTGCATTTTGTTATTTCACTGGGTATCTGTAGAGTATTGGCGGTGCATGTTCTCCTTGCTCTGTTCGCTGACATGGGGTGAACAAGGTCTGTTATGGCTGTGGGGGCTATTTTGTTGATGGCCTTGAAGGTTATAATGATTGCTTTATAGGATAGCCGGCAGTAGATTGGTAGCCATTGTAAGTCCTTAAGGATTGGGGTGATGTGATCGCTTCTGGTGGCTCCGCTCAGGACGCGTGCGGCAGCATTCATTGCTAACTGTAGGGGGTTTAAGGTGCTTTTGGGAAAGCCCTGCAGGATAACATTGGCGTAATCAAAGTGGGGGGTCACCAGTGCCTGAAAAACGGATTGAAGTCATCAGGTTGCAACAGGGGTCAAAGATGTCGTAGAGTTTGTATTTTGTGGTAGATTTGTTTGATGGTGTTGCTAATGTGTGCTTTGAAGTTGAGCTGCTAGTCTAAAGTAACGCCTAGGTAGCGGATGCTGGGTCTGCTCGAGAGTTCTGCGTCTCTTGTCTTTAAAGTTGGCGGAGGCGAGAAGGACTTTTTTCTAGTAATGAATAGTACGTCCGTCTTGTTGAAGTTGATCTTGAGGTTCTGTGAGTGGAGCCAGTCGGTTATGGTGTCAAAGCATTTTACCTGTTGCGAGAAGTCCGGATTCTCAATCGTGAATGGGGTAAAGAGTAACACGTCGTCCGCGTAGAGCAGACATGAGATGTTAAATGAGTGGATTATTTCACATATGGGTTGCATATAAATATTGAATAGGAGGGCAGAGAGAGACGAGCCCTGAGGTACACCATGCTGTTGTTGGAAAGATTGGGATGTTGTGGTTCCTGTCCGAACCTGATGCCATCTGTTGGTTAGATAAGATTTACACCATCGCCATGCTGATTCACTTATCCCTTTATCATGGAGACGTATCATGCTGATTCACTTATCCCTTTATCATGGAGAGTTGCTCGTGGTTTACAGAATCGAATGCAGCAGTGATGTCTAAGAAAATTTAAGCATATCCTTGTTTGATATTGTCAATCCCGGTTATAAGCGTGTTGATGAGTGTGGTTAGAAGCGTTTCAACACCATGGGATTCCCTAAAGCCGTGTTGGCATGGGTCAAGGGGCGCTGTAGAGTCAACATGATCTTGTATTTGCCGTTGGACAGCCTTCTCAATTATCTTTGCTAGCAGCGGGATACTCGATATAGGTTGCTATGATTCCACCTTCTGGGATTTTAATTTGGAGTTCTTCAAAAGGGGTCTAATGGATGTCTGCTTAAGGCTTGAAGGGAATTGTCCCGAGGAGAAGGAGAGGTCAATGATCTTAGCTATTATCGGGCTGAATTCGTTATGCAGTGACCTTATCCAGAAAGCTGGACAAGGGTCGTTAGGGGCAGTGGTGGCGTTGATGTTAGCTATGATGCTCTCGATGCTTGTATCCATCAGTGTCGAGAAGGAGGTGAGTTGCTTGGGTGGATTCTTAGTGGAGCAGGATAGCTTAACTTTGCTAACGTTGGTTTTGGCTATCATGTAGTCTGCATAGTCTTGAGGGTGTATCAAGGTTGATTGGGAAGAAGAAGGTTCCTTTGTTAGATTCTTCACTATATTAAACAATTTGTGGGATGATTGGAGGTCCTTGTTGGCTCTTAGTGTAATAATAATAATATAATTTTGAACTTGCCCACATTAAATTTCATATGCCATTTGGACTCCCAGTCTCCCAAATTCTCAAGGTCTTCTTGCAATTTAACACAATCCTCTTGTTTTTTTTATCCATTAGAGATCTTCTGTATTTGTCCCATGCTTTCTTGTATTTAGATACTGCTCTAGTTTCTACTACTAAATTGGGAGATTCCTTCATGCATCTGGTCTCCAGAATTGTACACAACATTCCAAATAAACTGAGCAGCCTGGGGATGGGTCCCAAGATGGTGAACTGGATCAGAAACTGGTTGACTTACACATTTCAGAAGGTGGTGGTAATTGGAACCCACTCAGAAGAAAGGAAGGTGAGTAGTAGTGAACCCCAGAGATCAGTCCTAGGACTGATTCTGTTCAATGTATTTGTGAGGGGTATTGCTGAAGGATTGAAGGGAAAAGTATGCCTTTTTGCAGATGACATAAAAATTTGCAACAGAGTGAATTCTTCTGAGGGAGTGAACAACATGAGGAAAGTTTTAAAAACACTATAAGAATGGTCTAATACTTGGCAGTTTTAATGCAAAGAAATGCAGAGTCATGCACTTGGGATGTGGAAATCCAAAGGAATTGTATACAATAGGAGGCGAGAGGTTGGTGTGCACGGACCAGGAGAAAGATCTTGGAGTGAGGGTGTCTGAGGATTTCAAGATGGATAAACAATGTGACAAGGTAGTAGCCAAAACCAGAAGGATGCTGGGTTGCATGAAGAGAAGAATAACCATCAGCAAGGAAGAGGTAGGTCATTGGTGAGGCCTTTCTTAGAGTATCGTGTTCAGTTCTGGAGATCATATCTCACAAAGGATATAAAAAGACTTGAAACAGTTTAGAGGAAGGTGACCAAAATGATTTGGAGCCTGTGCCAGAAGATGTATGAGAAGAAACTTGAAGACCTAAATATGTATTACCTAGAGGAGAGGAGGGACATGGGAAATACAATACAGACATTTCAATACTTAAAGGGTATTAATGAACAAACAAACATTTTTTTAAAAAAGGGGAAGCTGTAAAAGTAGACTGCATAAAATGAAGCTGCAAGGAGGTAAAATTAAAAGCTATGCTTGGCATGCCCTCCCGATGGAGGTGGTAGGAGAAAATACAGTGACGGAATTCAAAATGGTGTGAGATAGACACAGTGGCTCCCTTTATAACAAGAGGATAAAAATAAAAATAAATATCTTTTATTCTTCAACAAATAGAAGAGGGTGACCTTCATGGAGCAGTGGGTACAACTCTAAAAAATGACATAGAGGGGGGTGACCTGCCCAGAGCGGTGAGTGCAACCCTAAACAAGAGCATAGAGGGGGTGACCTGCAAGGAGTGGCGGGTACAACTTCTCTAGCCACCTTACTGGGCAGACTAGATGGACCATAATGTTTTTTATCTACCATTATATACTATGGATGGCATTTTTGAAGGCATTTACATGGGTAACTGCCCTAGTTACCCATGTAAATGCCTTATCTGGGATTTTCCAGACACACATACAAGGGTAGTGCCTTTGGAAAATCCTGGATAAGTCCCTAACGCGCCCAGATGCTATGGGCCCGATTCTGTGCCACGTCCATCCCTACTATTCGTGCCTTCCCCCACCGCGTCTAACCTCCTCGCCAGTTGTGCGGGGAAGTTAGAGGGGAACGGGGAAGGGCGGCTCGGGGGAGGAGTCTGGGTGGGATGTGGGTGGTCTCCGGCCCTGGAAGTACAGGGCCAATTCTAATGTCGGCCCTGTATGTCCAGGGCTGGCTACTTGTGCGGGGAAGTTATTTCACCTCCGAGGTGGAATAACTTCCCTGGACGCATTTTTTCTTATGCCTGGGGCGCGGATGGGGTGGGGGGAGGTCAGAGGACATTTCCCACAGCCAAATCAGGAGGCCAAATCAGGGGTCGGGCTCCAAGGAATATGCTTTTTTTTTCAGCGGCTGGCATCGCAACTCTTCAATGACAACATGATGCTATGGCAACATGATGCCATGGTGTCAGGGCTCCATTGAAGAGCCTTGACTGAGTTAGCCGGGAAGGTCCTGTATGTGCAGGCCAGGCTGAATCGCAGTCCCAGCCTGCATGTATAGGACAGATTGCGATTATGATCCCACGGGGCTAGACATGCCCCATGGGATCAGAATCGCGATCCCCTCTGTACATCTGGCTCAGACTGGGCATAGAGAGGGGATCTACGTCCGGGACAGAATGAGTCTGTATGCGGATAGCACTGGGGTATGTTGGAGGCATTCCAGGGTGGAGCAGGAGCGGAAGAAAGAGCTAAACAGGTAGCAGTGGTTTTCGGTGCTACCCACTTAGCCCTCTGCGCCTTAAAGATAGGCAAGGTTTTTCCTTGCCTATCTTTCAGGTGCAGGGGCTAAGCAGGTAGCATCAAAAATCTCTGCTACCTGTTTAGCCTCAGCAGCTGCTGGCGCATCCAGCCAAACCCAGATTTTCGCTTTCATTGCTGTGGAAGTGTAAATCCAGGTTAAGGATTCAGTTGTCAGGCTATTTGCTGATGCGGTGCATAGCCTGCTTAACTGAAAATTGGGCCCTATGTTACTGTTATCATGAAAAAACTCATCCCTCGCCTTCTCCTCCATGCCTGAACAAACCATGTTTCAGCTACCCAACTCCTAGACCAAATCATCCCTCACTGTCCTGAGCACCCTTCAGTAACTTATTAGGCCAATGGGCAGCAGAAAATGACAGCAGTTTCACTAGTTCTCCTGGTGGTAGGGCCATACCAAGCTAACAACGTGCAACTTGTAAAACTGGTGCCCCCCACTCACCCATCCAGCTGCGTGCAGGAACTCACTTTTGTTTGACTTCTTTAAAGCCTTTTGATGACATCAGCGCTCCTTCTGTACTTGTGCCCTGTGCAGTTGCGCTGCTTACACAGCCCTTGTTACGGCCCTGGGTGGCACAGTCTTTCGAGAGTTGTGTGGCTTTTCTTCTTTGTGGGCCTCCTGGCAGCTGAGCTCTGGATGAGTTCTAGTCACTGGTTTCTCTTTCCCCATGCCTGAACAAGCTGCTGCATTTGAGCGCTAATGCATACGCAGGAAGGAGATAAACAGGAACTGAATCTGTGCCATGTTCTTCTCCTGGGTGGAAGCTTGGGTTGTCATAGCAAGAGCATAGAAGTTGATTCACCAAAACAGGAGTTTACCCTAAATGTGGGAGATTTGCTAAGTCTAATTTCCACTACAGGCTAAAAACAGTCAGGATAAACCGAGAGACTGAGCACTAGAAATCATGAGGTCAGTATTCAAAAGTACTTATGCAGTTGGCGATGGCGCTTGCCACATAGGTGCTCTTTAAAAAAACAGTCCTGGGGGTTGAATGGCTAATTTCGGATGTATAAATTTGTAATGGTGGTGAGGCTTGGAGCATTCCGCCGGCACAGCACTTTCTTGCACGATTCAGCACATGGACGTTAACTTTATAACAGGTCGCCCAGGCTCGGAAGTTGAGAAAGCTCCTATTTTTAGCTTAGGTGTTTATCTTTATAAAGTACTAGGTGTAAACTCACAGAAATCGAGACTGAAGCCACGCACATTGGTTCTGACTCAGCAATAGGTATAAGTACTTGTATTTTAGAAAATGCATGCGTATGTCATGACGCTGCCTATGCTCTGCCTAAATACCATCCTAAAACACGCCTACACCAGGGTCCTGCGAAAGTACACACCTTCATGTCGTGGGCATACTGGGGCAGAGCAGAAGCGGCACTCATCGCTAACCAGTTAGCTTCCAGACTTTGCCACGCCCCTGGATATTCAATGCCGGTGGCCAGATATAGCCCCGGGTTAGAATTCAGCAGTAATGACTAGGCACTTTACAAGCGCGGGCCACCACCACTGCTGGATATCTCCCCCATATTTCCTAGGGTAATTTTATAAAAGTCCTGTAAAGTTTATAAAATTATCCCCTAAAACACAATAAATACATTATATGATACTTGCCTTTGTTTCCCCATAAGGATTCAGGAAGGTGAAATTACCTAAAACAATTCCTCAAAAGCTGCAGAGATGTTTAAGCACTCTCGAAAGAGTTTTGTTTTCCTTTCTGTTTAGGCAAACTAAGATGGATGAGCATCTCAGACATACCTCACTGGCTCCGAGAATGCATCTATTCTTTTGTGCCTATTGCATTTGAAGCCAAGCCTCCCACTGCTAATTATTTTACCACAGAGTAGATATAGAGGAGATCTTTCCTGAGTAGATTCTGACTGACAAGAATGCTTATTGCCCAGTTTTCTGAGAAGTTTCACATTCATTTAATCTCTTGATTAGGCCACTTCAGCTAGTCTGCTGAATTGAAAGTTTGGAATCTGTGTTATTTGACTGCTGTCTCCTTTCATAGAGTAAAAACAACAAAAATACAGAACCAGACAAAATATGAGAGTTTTCAAAAATAAACACCAGCTGAATATCAGCTGAAACAAACAAACCAAAAAAACATAGAAACAAAAATGTTATAGAGGAAAAAGGACCTCAGTAATCCCTTCTGCAAAACTAAGCAGAGAGGATGAGCCAGTCGAATGGCAGCCAGACACAAACAATGCCTCAACGATGCCTAAATAATCGACTATGCTCAGAAAAACATCAGCGGTCAGGAAAAAACCTCTAGAACGGGGAACTCAGCCAAACAACAACAAAACCAAAAGGCTCAGATAGAACCCCAAAAAGCCAGCATTGCCTGGTGAAAACAATTTCAGTCATAGTAATTAGCAACCTGATCCATCAAGGGTATTAGCACCTAATAAAGCAACAAAAAAGGCTGAGGAAACTTAGCTCAAGCATCAATGTGATAGCAATAGAGTGGGGCACAGCACAGGCAGAACAGACATCACAAGAACTGCAGCATTCATGACAACAACCTGGAGCCCCAACACTAGGTGTTTTGCCAAAGTGACTTCTTCAGGGAGCTTGACAAAAACGTTGCTAATCCCGAAAAAAACAAATAAAGAAAAACTCTCACAATCTATTATGGACTGGTTCCATGGAACAATTGTTATTATTTCATCATTAGCTTAATTATTGTGATGACAATCTTTCCTTTTCATTGGAATATAGTGCAACATCAATGTCTTTTTTGGATGTTTCTTTGATACGCCAGGATGATTGTTTAATTTCTACGATTTACAGTAAACCTACTCATCGTATGTCCTTTCTTCATTATTCAAGTGCACATCCTCACCGGCTTAAGAACAGTTTGCATTGGCCCAGTTCCTTCGTTACCATTGGAATTGTTCTACAATATCTGAATATAAATTACATTCACAAAGTCTAGAAGAATCTTTTCTTGCCCGTGGATATCTGTTTCATTTGGTTCGCCAGGCTCGCACTTGTGCTCGATATAATGATCGTACATGGTTACTTACTCCTTGTGATCGTTCTGTTTCTCTGAATGCCAGTTTTGTCCATTATGTTTCCCGTTTCAAGCCACTTAGTTACTGGCTCTCAAAGATTGTTCAATGTCATTCACATATTATTCATTTAATTCCTGGTTTTTGACACCTTCAGATTAGACCAGTATATACCAGATATCATAATCTGAGTGATTGTGTTCTTCAGCCTATACTAGTGATATGCCACGCTGTTCATTGACTCCTGTTTCATGACGGAGACGTGACAGTCTTTCCAATATAACCATCAGACATATTGTTTATATCATACCACTACCTGTAACAGTGTGGGGGTTGTATATCTGATTTTATGCCCTTGCGGTTGGGGCTATATTGGGAAGACACAATGGACATTACGGATATGTCTTGTGGAACATAGAAGCAAACTCCAACATCTGACTGAGGGGGCACCTTTGATAAAACACTGCCAATTATTTCAACATCGGTTTGAAGATCTCAAATGTCTAGTGATTACTCATTGCTTACCTTCTGTTTATGGTGGCAACTGGGATAAAACTTTGATTCGTCTGAAGCAGCGCTGCATTTTTCATTTGAATACTGTGGCACCAGCGGGTTTGAATGATTCTATTGAATGGAAGACCTATTTTTGATTTGGATTTTCATGCTGTTTGGGTGGGCTGGGGGGGGCTATCTTTTGATTTTTGAATTGTGTTCTTTTGATTTTTTTTCTTTTTGATTTTGTTTTTGATTGATTAAGTGCTTTTTTGCTTGCCGCGCTTTCAGGGTTTATCCTAATGTCACTCAGGATTCCCTTTTATTATTGCACATGCTTGGCATTTTTTGCTCTTTCATGCTGGTGGTTTGTGCGGCGAGCTTAGCACTGTTGCTTCTCTTCCTTTTCTTGCTTTATTGGTCAGTTTTTCTTTTTTCTTTTCTTGGTTTGTAATCTATGTATGACCAGATTGTGAGAGGTTTTTTTTATTTGTTTTTTCAAGATTAGCAACATTTTTGTCGAGCTCCCTGAAGAAGCCACTTTGGCGAAACACCTGGCGTCGGGGCTCCGGGTAATTGTCATGAATGCTGCAGTTCCTGTGATGTCTGTTCTGCCTGTACTGAGCTGCACTCCATTGCTGTCACATTGATGCTTGAGCTAAGTTTCTTCAGCTTTTTTTGATGCTTTATTAGGTGCTAATACCCTTGATGGATCAGGTTGCTAATTACTATGACTGAAATTGTTTTCACCAGGCAATGCTGGCTTTTTGGGGTTCTATCTGAGTCTTTTTGTTTTGTTGTTGTTTGGCTGAGTTCCCCGTTATAGAGGTTTTTTTCTGACCGCTGATGTTTTTCTGAGCATAGTCGATTATTTAGGCATCGTTGAGGCATTGTTTGTGTCTGGCTGCCATTCGACTGGCTCAACCTTTCTGCTTAGTTTTGCAGAAGAGATTACTGAGGTCCTTTTTCCTCTACAGTATAACATTTTTGTTTCTGTGTTTTTTGGTTTGTTTGTTTCAGCTGGTATTCAGCTGGTGTTTATTTATGAAAACTCTCATATTTTGTCTGGTTCTCTATTTTTGTTGTTTTTAATGTTTTTGGTGCGTTGTTGGGAGTCTTTTTTCATTATTTTTGGTTGTTTTGGCTCCTTGAGGAGTTTGTGCTATATATCCTGTCACAGAGTGCCAGAAATACAACTGATCAGTCCACCTTAGGGATGTCATTAGTGAGTGCCATTTATTTCATTTGGGTGCCTAAAATTTTAAAATAGAAACATAAAAACATAGAAAAATGATGACAGAAAAAGACCACATGGCCTATCTAGTCTGTCCTTCCATATCAACAGCTAGAGATCCTCTGTGTTCGTCCCATGCTTTTTTAAATTCAGATACTGTCCTCATCTCTACCACCTCCACTGGGAGACTATTCCACAGATTCACCACTCTTTCCGTAAAGAAATATTTCTGCATATCACTCCTGAATCTATCCCCTTTCACCCTCATCCCACGTCCTCTCATAGCAGAACTTGCTTTCAATTGAAAGAGGCTCTCCCTTTGTGCATTTATGCCATGGAGGTATTTAAACGTCTCAATCATATCACCTCTTTCCCGCCTTTCCTCTAAGGTGTACATATTAAGATCCTTAAGTCTGTCCTCATATGCTTTATAATGAAGACCACTAACCATTTTAGTAGCAATCTTCTATACTGACTCCATCCTGTTTATATCCTTTTGAAGGTGCGGTCTTCAGAATGTACACTAATCTCTTCTATGAGAGCATACTAATGTACATATTAATGTGTGTATAGTTGATTTGTGAAGTTAAAATAATTCTAGCACTCATGTGTGAAACAAACACAAAAACGCTTGAAAATTAAGTAAATTTCATTTTAAATTAACTCAAACCAAATATTTTTTTAGGCAAACCATCCTCCTCCAGTTAGCCCTCTGTCCCTAGATGTGGCAACTCTTTTCTCAACACCATGTATGTTTTGGGGCAATTTCTCCAAATGGGTAAGTTTTGCACATATCATGACAATCATGAACTCTATTTCTACACCACGGTATGTGAAGTATGATCTCAGTCTATTAGATTTACTGCTAACACATAGTACTTGCATTGTGCCAAAGACAGCCTCCTTCGTAAGATGTAACATGTATGAGTAATTTATCCAGGTATGCTTGGAAAGTCTGCTTAATCAAGCCTGTGATACTCAGCATGGTGGGAAATAACTCAGCATCTTTCTTCCACATTTTCTTGGTCTCTGGCTACATTTCTTTGTACTTGAAGTTCTTTTTTCTCTCAATGCGATTCACAGAATAGTCACCGGGGACTGACACCTCTATAATCTATGGGCCCGATATTCGAAAGGTATTTTTCCCTTACGTGCTCTGATGCTAACTGCTTAGCATCGGGGCGTGTCATGGGCGTTCTTGGGAGGAGCAGAGGTGTGGTGGAGGTGTGCCCTGGGCAGAGCAAGGGAGATACGTGTCGCAGTGCAATTTCAGAATGGTACAAACACATCAAAGCCTGGTTGTTGAGACGTCCGTTCTCATATCTGCTACTGGCTATGAATCAAGTGCAAAAGAGTGCTCATTTCATGGCTGCAATGATTCCAGGGGGAAGAGTAAAATGTGCTTCCATCGCAGTGGTTTATATTTCCTGGCCAAAGAAACCTACCTGTAAATATATACTCCAAAAATATTATTCGACTTCTGTCACATGTCTGAGTATCCAAAATGGCAGGGTATGATGAGCTTGTCTCATAACATAGATTCCCCTTTCTGACCTACTCAGGCTGGGGTGTCCAATTCCCCGGATCTGCCGTGTACACTTTGGGGACATTCACATTTGTAAAATGGCCTACACCCATGCACGTACCCAGCCTTGCAATCTGCATAGGGCCCATCTCCAGAATTAATGGTATGTTCATTTTTCAGGGTGGAGACAGAGCAATTTCAGAAGACACGGCTACCACTTCCGCAGTTTTTGAGTTACTGAGATCTTTAAGTCTGTCCCATATACCTTATGGCGAAGACCAGCTGACCATTTTTGTAGCCACCATGAAAGACTAGGGGACACACAGGAAGTTGCAAAGTAGTGCATTTAAAATAAATGGGAGAAAATATTTTTTTCACTCAATCTATAGTTAAGCTCTGGAGCTAGTTGCTCAGGATGTGGTAAAAGCTGTTAGTGTAGCTGTGTTTAAGAAAAGCTTGGGCACGTTCCTGGAGGAACCATTACTACTGTAAGGTAGTCCTAGAGAAAGCCACTACTTATACCTGGGTGTAAGTAGAACAGAAACTATCTACCATTTGGGATTCTGCCAGGTAATTGTGACCTGGCTTGGCCACTGTTGAAAATAGGATGCTAGGCTTGTTAGACCTTTGGTTCTAATGTTCTTATGCTATATTCACCCCTTGTTTAGCCTTCTGTGTAGTCTCTGATCCAACTTTGAGTAGTCAATATTTCCATTTGCTGACCAATCCAAATATTTGTCTTATTTTTGGCCATAAAATGATTGAGTTGACTTCTATGTATCTGGCTCTTTAGCTTCATCCCAAACCTTTTTTTATGGATGAAATATGGAGCTTAATCAAGTCCAAATAGATCCAGAAATCAATTAGTAGAAGGGTGGGATTTATATCCAACTGCATGACTATTAACATTCAAAACCCACAACAATACCCCTCAATAAACCAATGAATGGTTAGATTTGCATGAATGGTCTGGTGAATCTCTGTAGAAATTGTTGGTAGGGAAAGTCCCTTAAATTGTAGTGTTAATGAATTTTGTGGTAATGTATTTAATAAATTGAGGCTAAGGACCTATGATGTAAGTGTCCACCATTTTCCTATGGTGATGAATTTCGCCAAATGGGGGGTGTATAAATCCTGAGGTCCGGTAAGAGCCTATTGTTGATGGTATATGGCAGTTGTTTCATTGTTGGATGTGAAAGTTTGCTCTGAGTTGATCTCTATAGTAATGGTTTATTGAGGGGTATTGTTGTGGGTTTTGAAGGTTAATATTCCCCTCAAGCGGTAATTTTTTTTTGGTGTGTATACATGACTATTAACATGCCAGACTAATATAGAGGGTAACTTTATAATGGGGCACCTGTATAATTGTCAAAAAATATGTCTACAGTACTTTATAAGACAACATGGAGCCCGATTCACATAGGGGGATGTCTGGGCTGTCTGGACATCCCGGATGAAGACAGGGCTGTGTGGACCCGATTCTGGTCCACAAGAACAAAATGTTCCTGCGGTAGCCAGAATCGGACCCGAGGACAGCCCAGTGTGCTCCCTCCATCTTTGGGGATGTCCTCCCTGTAGGCGCCCCCAACATCTGTTGCTCCAGCATACCATTTCCCCACCGCCTGATCCATGGCTAGCCTGTCGGAGCCTGGATTGGGCAGCAGGGACCTCCATTACCCAGTCCCTCAGACCCGATCGGGCCGAAAGTGCTTTTTATACCACCTTTGAGGTGGTATAAGCAGCACATCCCCATGGTCCTGGCAGCACCTACAGGGCCATGACCTGAATCGGCCATGTACATGCTGCCGGGCTGGCCCGCCCCCACTCCGGTCCCACTCCACCTCATTCCTGCTCCCTCCTGCCCCCCACCGGCTATCCCTGTCCTGATGCACAGGACATACAGGGAAAGCCGGAGGGGGAATCGGGCACGGATGGCTTGTGGTGTTCCATCCGCAACCTGCAACCCGCATTCGTGAATGACCTCCCATTGGCACTTAAGTGCCTTTATAAAAGAGGCTTCTGCAAAAATTCCTAATAGCACACAAATGTTCTTGACATATGTATACGAGGTATGTACTCCAAGAAAGCTATAACTGTGTGCATGTGTGTACTCCGTGGACTTGATTTTATAACAGGGCACCCATGTGAATTGTCAAAGAAGTGGAGAAAGCATACATAGCATGGCTTATGTTATTCTTTCCAACCCTTCTGCATGTGTGTACATGTATCTGCATGCACACATCCTTCATTCATCAGTCTGTCTGTCCTTGTGTATATATCTCTGTTTTGTATCTTTATTTATTGTTTCTATATATCTTTATGAGTTTGGTATGTCTTTACTTGTTTGTATGTATGTGCATGTGTGTGTGTATGTCAGTGCATGTGTGTTTGCATGTGTGTGTGTGTGGGAGCATTTGTATGCATGTATATGTATTTATATCTCTGTTGGTTCTTTGTGTGCCTATGATTATAAGAGATGAGAGGGATGACCTGTTTGAAGATGCAATTCCTTGATTGCTATGGTACTGTGAATCAATATTAGTATGCTGCAGATGTTGGAACTTCTTTAGCCATAGAAAAGCATTGAACAATAATTTTTTTTGAAGGAAGGGAATTTATTTCTTTTCATACTCCTCCCATAGGCAGAAACATCACTTATACAGCACAGAAACCTTCTGTGACAAGAACAGCATTCAAATGGTCTAATACCAGAATCTTAATAGCGGTTGTATCCTACTCACAGTCTGTTACTAGATCCACCTTCTACTATTCCCATGTCCTGTGGCTTATCATTGGTTGGATGCTATCCACAGTTTGTGTTGCTAATTATAGTGGAAACAGAAAAGGCAAGTTTACGCACCCGCCAGGGGGGAGAGGATTAGAGAACTGCAGATAGAAAATGTACATGTATGAGACAGTCCCTGCACTTCAGAGCTTACAATCTAGTCAAGACAGACAACACAGTAGGTGTAGACAGGGATGCATCTAGGGGGGATGGTAAGGAAACACAAAGGAGATTAGGTGAGTCAAGATCCAAAAGCTGCAGCGAAGAGATGAGTATTCAGCCTGGATTTGAAAAGGGCCAGAGAAGGCGCCATTGGGTTGGACAGAATAAAAAAGTACTTATGTTATGCCTATACCCAGTAAGACAAACTTGGACCTGCTACTGTATACTATACAAGGCAGGATGGTCCAAATCAAGCAGCAACTTGATGTTCACACAGCATAGTTAATACAATTGCAATGTGCCACTAAGAACAAGTTGAATCTTTGTGCGCAGACAAAAATCTCTGCACTTGAAAATCTTATCCGAGTCCTTTATAACCATTCTCTAAAGGAAAAAAAGGGATGGTTGTAGTGGTTGATATGGAAGGATAGACTAGATAGGTCATGTGGTCTTTTTCTGTCATCATGTTTCTATGGGGCTTGTTTACAAAGCTGCGGTAGCGATTCGCGATCGTTATCGGAGCCGCGGCCCCATTGAAATCATTATCGGAGCCGCGGCCCCATTGATTTCAATGGGGCCGCGGCTCCGATAACGATCGCGAATCGCTACCGCGGCTTTGTAAACAAGCCCCTATGTTTCCATTCTGCCAAGAGCAATACATCATCAGATTTCTTGATTGCTTATTGTGTCATTATTGATTATTGATCCAAGCAGGTTAAAGTTGTGTACTATTTCTATTTCTTCTCCATCAAGGATGAAATTATTGATTTTGCCAGGTGTCAGGATCTTTGTATTCTTCATGTTAAGGTGCAGTTCCATTTTAAGACTATGTTCCTTGATCTTGATAAGCAGATGTTTTAGATTGTTTTCACTTTCAGCCAGTAACATGGTATTGTCAGTGTAGCAAAGGTTGTTGATGAGTTTTCCACCCCTTCACACCTCATTTGTTTTCCTACATCCTGCTTCTCTGAAGATTTGTTCTGCATATAAAATTGAACAGTTATTGCCGATTCTAAGCCATTCTGTTTTTTTTTTTTTTTTTAGATTATAAAACTTTATTTAAAGTATACAAAAGGTAATATAAGTAATCAAAACAAAATGCATAGAGGTTTAAACAACAAGATAAGACACCCAGCCCACAATATGGAGTGCGACATACAATACAAGTTGTCCAGGAAATATCTCTAATTGGATTGAAAATTACAAAGACTCCTTTTAACTTAGCCAGAACTAAGAAATAAATAAACAACAAAGAAAAAACTTAGTCAGCCACCGATTCCTTCAAAAAGGACTCTAATTGAAGAGAATCTAAAAAAACATAAGATTTAGCCTTATAAACTATCACACATTTACAGGGATATTTCAACATAAACGTAGCTCCCATAGCCTGAACTCGAGGTCTTAATACAAGAAACGCTTTCCGCTTTATCTGAGTGGTGCGACAGATGTCAGGAAATACCTGAATTGTCTGACCAAAATATTTTTCTTGACGTAGTTTAAAATATGTACGTAAAACTATATCCTTATCCTTTTCCAAAGCAAAAGATACCAGTAAAGTTGCTCTGGTTGAAATCTCCTCAATAGAAGTCTCCAAAAATTCAGATAAATCTAAACTAGGTGGATTCAATTGATCAACTCCTTGCAGGGCTGTAGCTCCAGTCTCGGAGTCCGCCCTCAAAAACTGACGGACCCCGGAAGGCAGATAGTAAATTTTTGATAAAAGTATAGAATCAGAATTAGGTATTTTCAAAACATCTTTAAGATACTTAAAAAATAATATAGAAGGAGACAAGTAGTGGGTACGGGGAAAGTTCAAAAAACGTAAATTTTTGACCCGCAAGGAGTTTTCAAAAACCTCATCGCGTTGATGTAACAATAGGGAGTCTTGGACAGAAGATGCCAAGACCCCCTGTACAGAGGAAATTAAACCATCAGTTCTAATTTTAGATTGTTCCAACTTATCCAGTCTGGTCTGACAGTCTGTCAAGGCAGTAACGGTTTCATGCGTAAACTTGGACAATTTTGATAAAGAAGACTTCAAAGAAATCTCAGTCCGTGAAACCACCTGCCAGATATCTTGTAAAGAGATTTCTTTAGGAGGCATAGGGGTGTCTACATTAACGGTGAAGTCGAAAGGAATAGGCAAAACAGTAGCAAGATCTTTTACCTTCAAGAAGGAAGCCGGCAGCTGAGAAGGAACCGGCGTAGAGTCCTCCACAACCAACCGGGGAGAACTCACATCCAGAGGTGAAAGTTCCATGCTGGGAGGAGTCACAACCCGTCGCGGATCTGGAGACAAATCACCAGGAGGGGAGCTGAGAGAAGTAGAAGACTCCGGTGATAGTTGGGCGGGAAGGGAAGGAACCACAGACTTGACATGACTGTCCATGGGACCAACTACCTTGACCGCCTTACTTGTAGCCATCGAGGAGGAAGAAGGTTTCTTCTTTCGCTTCCCCATACAAGGTACAATTGTAATCCAAACTCAGAAACAACTCCAGAATAAGCTCCTACGTGCTCCGAAGGGGCTCCAAAGGGGCGGGACCTGCCCCTTTGGACACGCCCCTTCGGAGCACGTGCCCTCGGGCACGCACCCGCGGTGCGCGTCCCGCGGTGGGGGCTCAGATCTTATAGCCCACAGCTACCCACGTGGCTTCAGCACACACCGGGAGATAGCAAGCAATCCAAGTTGAGAGGAAATAGCAGGTAAACGCACACTCAGAGTGCCGCAGTGGGGGCGCAGATCTTATAGCCCACAGCTACCCAAGTGGCTTCAGCACACACCGGGAGATAGCAAGCAATCCAAGTTGAGAGGAAATAGCAGGTAAACGCACACTCAGAGTGCCGCGGTGGGGGCGCAGATCTTATAGCCCACAGCTACCCACGTGGCTTCAGCACACACCGGGAGATAGCAAGCAATCCAAGTTGAGAGGAAATAGCAGGTAAACGCACACTCAGAGTGCCGCGGTGGGGGCGCAGATCTTATAGCCCACAGTTACCCACGTGGCTTCAGCACACACCGGGAAATAGCAAGCAATCCAAGTTGAGAGGAAATAGCAGGTAAACGCACACTCCGAAGCCATTCTGTTCTGTTAGATCTATTGCTTCTTGATAAATGTAAAGATTGTGTCTGAAAGCTATCAGATTTTCTGGTATACCCATACTTCATAATGTGGAATCAAAGGCCTTGCTATAGCCAATGAAACCATGTAGATATCCTTTTGGTATTCTTTTGTCTGCTCAAGGATCCATCTGACATCTGTGACGTGCCTTGTTCCTCGCCCTTTCCTGAATTCCTATTGCACTTTGGCAGTTCTCATTCCAGGTATGGCTGTAGTCTCCATTGAATGATCTTGAGTAGCACCTTGCTGGTATGTGGGATCAGTGTGATTATGTGATAATTTCCACAGTCAGTCGGATCACCTTTCTTCCATATTAGTATGAACACAGATGTTTTCCAATCTGTCGGTCATGATGTTGTTTTCCAAATTTCCTGCATCTGATTGCTGTAATATTTCAATGGGTATGCCATCGATGCCCAGTGCTTTGTTCTTTGATAGCGCTTTCAATACTGCATCAACTTCTTCATTCATCAGCAATGGTTCCTGATCATAAGGTACAGGTTCAAATGGCTGTTGATCAACTTGATCTTTACGGTATAATGACTTGGTGTATTCTGTCATCTTGTCTTGATCTTCTCTGCATCATTCAACATGGAATTTTCTCTAACTCTTATAGCTTTAGGAAAGTGAGTCTTGTACTTCCTAGAATACCTTTTGTTTCTATTTACTTGTATGTGTCATTGTAATATTTCTCTTTGTCTCATCTTGCTGCATGTTTGAAATTTCTATTAAATTCTATGATTACTTCTCTTTCTCTACTGACTTTAGATGCTCTGCATTTATGAGCATTTTTCAGAGTCTCTTTGGTCATCCATTTTAGCCATTTTTGCATTTTCACCTTTTGAAGAGACTTTTCACTTTCTTTGAGCACAACTTTCTTGATGCCACCCATACTGTAGCTCATCTTGTTCTCTGTCATTTAGATCCAAAGCAATGAATCGATTTTGCAGGCAGTCTTTAAATTCTGGTGGTATATTTTCAGGATCATACTTTGCTATTTTCATGAGTAGCTTGCTCTTTTTCAGCTTTAGCTTGAGTTTGTAAACTAGTAGCTGAGGATCCATACCACAGTTGGCCTCAAGTTTTCTCTTTGTTGATGTCATTGACCTTTTCCATCACTGACTTCCACAGATGTAGTCAATTAGATTTTTGTACAATCCATTGGGTGGTCCATGTGTACAGTCATGCCTTGTGTTGCTGGAAGAAGGTGTTTGAGATGAATAGATTTTTGGTCTTGCAGAATTATATCAATCTTTCTCCAGCTTTATTTCTGTTGCTAAGTCCATATTTTCCAACCACTTTGCCTTCTTTGTTCCCAACATTTGCACTCCAGTCACCCATGACTTTCAGTATGTCTTGTTTGCATATTCTGTCAATTTCGGCCTGTACTTACTCATAGAACTCATCAACTGCATCCTCTTCTGTATCTGTTGTCGACACATATACCTGAAAAATGTATTTATTTATAAAAATGTGTTGTTGAGCATTCCTTTTTAGAAGAACAGAAATTAAGCTTTCGCTGACTGCATTGTATTTCATTACAGTTCTTATAAGCTTTTTTTCTTAATTTAAATGCAATGTCATTTTTTCTTTGTCTCTCATTTGATCTCTTTGTCTCTCATGTGATCTTCAGATTCAAAGTGCCCAATGACAGTGCAGTTCAGTTCACTGAGACCCAACAGATCGAGTTGTGTACATTCCATTTCATCCTTCACCACTTCTAGTTCCCCTTGGTTCATGTTTCATACATTCCATATCCCATTATTTAAGACATCTTCAATGCTTCTGACTATCATTTCATGGGCATTACATCATCAGTCAGATATCCTGAGGTCTTTGATCCAACCACATCATAAATGCTGGCTTTATTCTGAAGATTCTTCAGCTGTTCAGCAATAACTCATTGACTGTTTTCCAACCTGGGGGGCTCATCTTTCAGCATTATAACACAATTTGTTTTGTAGTCACTATAAAATAGATTTTCATGGCAATATATGTAAATAGATAGCCAGGCCTTTCATGCAGGGGTATCAGTGTTGTTGCTATTGTCACAGAAAGGTTATCCTTCACCATCAACGCTGTCCTCTACTGCTGCTGCCAAGATGGGTGGTTTGTCTTAGTTTGGCATGCCAGCTAAGACCTGCCATCTTGGAAGACCCTGCTAGAAGTTAAGCTACTGATAGCATAACTCTCACATCGCTGATGCATGCAACCACTTGTGGCACAACAAGCTGCAATCTAAGCAAGGAAAATTAAATCTTGGCTTAACTTAAAAAGGAAAATTCAGTTATTGCAATTCTCCAGGAAATGCATAATGATTTTAAAAAACTATGGGGGATGTTTACTAAAATCCGCAAATGTGCGCGCCGCAAAATAGCGCACGGAAACGCGGCACTGAAACGCGAATAAACGCGTTTAAACGCCCCGCACACGTGCGTGTCACCCCCGCACAGGTACGCGGCACACCAACGGGCCCCGTACAAGTGCGGGCCCGCAAATGTCCGATAGAGGCGTGGAACGGCGAAAGAAGGGCGGAGGAAGGCTCCGGAGGGGCGGAGGGACGGGGTCAATGGGTGGAGAGTGGGAGGGGAGAGGCTCCCCGCACAGTATCGGGGCAGAATTTCTATGTAAAAACTACCGCGAGTGAAACACTCGCGGTAGAAAGCATTTAAAGGGAAGAGAAACCATTTCCGTCAGCAATGTACAGCAAACCCGGGGAAACCTGTAAAACGTCAGCAGTGTGATACATGTGCACAGAACAAAAGTGCAAATAAAAAGCGAAAATGACCACAACAAACATTTTAAAAAGTATAAGTCAGCTGGGGAACAGTGCTAGCAATGGGCACAAAGAAAAAACACACCCAGGAAAGCTCCAAAAAAAAGGAATGAACCATGGAAAGGTGTATGGAGCGGAGACTCTTCCAAAAAACAAACTCCCCTCTTTTGTAGCTGTCCTGGGAGTGTCCCCCATGTTTGTTCATGAAAATCACTGTAGCCCGTGTTGGTTATATTTTATCGCCCCTTTCCGTGGTCATGTCTGGGTATTATTTGCATGTTTGTCACCGGACAGGGTGAAGGAGCCCACAGTAAAAATGTGCAGAGCAGTGTGTGTGACCCCATCCTGCCAGGTTTATCATCCCCAGGTACTGCGCCATCTCTGTGGCAACAGTGTAGTGCAGTGGACAGAGCCAGTACCTGTAAGACCATAGGGTCACAGGTTCAAATCCCATCTGGGGCACATGCCAATATATTACCCACCACTAAACAGAGATATGAAAGGCACCCCTTTATTGCAGAGAACATAAACATCCTTCTTTTACCCCACACCGCACACACATCAGAACAATGGTCATCACCCACATACTAGTCGCCCAAATGCAGTCCTGGAGTGGCTCCACTCAATCAGGCCATATGCTTATGCTAAGAGAAGGACATGCTAGCATGTTGGTGGGACTGTACAGATGGTGTAGAGGGAAGTGCCTGCCAGCCACAGCAGACATTTGACTAGCCAGGTGCAGGCTGCCACCGTCCACTGTAACAGACAGGCCCTGTTGGATGTACAGTCATGGACATCCCAGGGAACTCAGCCAAGCTGTGGATACACGGTGGTGCAGTGTACACAGAAAGTGTATGAAAGAACAGAAGGTCACAGGTTCAAAGTTCGGCTGGGGATATTGCCAATCATGACCACATATTTTACACACAAATAAACCGTGGTAGTAAGCAAAACCTTTAAGGCAGAGGACAGTGGCATCAGTAAAACCCCTAACATTTACCATCCCAAGCACAGACACCATGAACAGGGTGATCACCTAGAGCAGAGTATCCCAAATGCAGTCCTGGAGGACCACACACCAGTCAGGTTCCATGCTGCCTCTAATACAAATGACTGTGCTGCATAGCTATGTACCACCCTCATGTCATGCAGATGTAGCACATGCATATCCATGAGGGACAGCATAAAACCACAACAGTGTTTGCCACACCATGACAAGATGTGGGAAGGCCCGATGAAAAGCACCAGCCAACAGGCCCTGACACACCCACACCCACAGGCCGCATTGCACAATGCATCCTGGAAAGGCAGGACAGTGGGCCCTGCCTGTAACCCCCAATAGTAGCAGTTGCATACGTCACCAATGCCACCCCACACCTGGGGACATGGTACACAGCTATCTAATGTTTCCATTGAACACAGTGAAATATGGATGTAGATGCTCAGTACATTCTGCCCATTGAGCACCACATGACAATCATTCAGATGTGGGTTATGTGTGCAGCAGGTCTGTTGTCTGACAGTGTGTACATCCTGGGCGGGTGACCCCCAACAGCTATGTGTAACATACCCATGCCTGTACTGTTCCCAGGACTGGTGTGTCGCCCAGGGCTGCTAAACTACTTGATCGTACCACACAAGACGACCAACCTGGCTAATGGTCACAGCAATGTGAAACATCAACATACACTCTCAAGAAAGGCAGGGCTAAAAAATAGGCATGTTGGAAGGGTTCCCGGCTCATGCAGCATAACATGTGGATGAGTCAACATTGATGAAGGAGAGAGCAGGTGTCCCCACACCAATGGTGATTTCCCCTAGGGCATGCACATGTTGCACAACAGCATGTGTGATTTGTGGGGATGTGTGGAGGACTAGGTAGTCACCCCAAACCCATAATGCTCAGCATAGGGAGTTGCGTACATGCACAGTGGATGTTCAACAACTGAGTGGCACCAGCACTAGCAGGGCCTGCAGCATGTTAGCAGAGGTGTACTGGTATCAGTGGGGCCAGTGGCAGGTGGCCAGAGAAGATGGAGCCAGAGCCCCTGACACGTGGGTGCAGTGGCCCACAACAGAAAGGGCCGCTAGGACAAGCAGACATGCTATTTGCAGGGTCTACATTGACTCTGTGTCCGCAGTGTGGTGCAGGGGACACAGCCAGTGTGTTGTGGAGGCAAAGATAACAAGTTCAACTCCCAGCTGGGGCCACCGGCAACACAGTGCACATATTTTATCCACCAGTAAACCGTTATAGGGAATAAAAACCCCACCTGCAGAGAACAAAAGCATGTTCTGAGGATTGCTATTTTACAATAAGTAGCTCATACCCCTCAGAAATGTACAACAGCTACAGCAGAGTACACACAATGCAGTTAGCTGTGATGCTGTCCCCAATATAAGGCCACTTTATCATGGTGTTGGACGCCTACTGCTGGCAGAGGGGGCAGTGGCTGCTGCACCACAGCAGATGCTGCCCTAGCCACCATCACCAGACAGCCACTGTGTGACAAACAGCCATGAACTCCCCCGGGAATGAACTGCTGCTGTGCTAAGACGGTGGTGCAGTACACATAGCAAGTGCCCCAAGAGCAGAAGGCCCCAGGTTCAAATCTCAGCTGGGGCACCTGCCATCCCACTCCCCATATTCTTTTCCATGCAGAAAACCTGTTAGTAAAGACTGGAATTCCCCTGCTGATGACATAAGCGTTGGTCAAGACAACATATTTTACAATAAACAGCCCACACCACATAAACATATGCCTCACCCACAGCACAGTCCCCCAAATGCAGCCATGCAGGGACAAAGAACACTCATGTTCGCTGATGTATCCAATATAGATGCGTGTGCTGCAAGTTAAATGAACACCACCATGGTATGCATCTGTCTGAGAGGCATACTCATCACGGACATCATGAAAACCTGACCAGTGTGTGTGCCATATTGACTGGCTTTTTGAAATTCTGCCGTAGAGCAGTGGCCAACAGGGGCAGAAACACCTGCACCTGCAGGCCCTAATATCTGAGGACCAATGCAGTGGCAGGATGTCAGGCCCTGTGTGCCCCTCCAAAAACTAGTATGTGCAGACATTACCAATCACACGCTACACATGGCGATACATCACACGCATATCAGAAGCCTGGTATGAGCAGTGAGTGTTAGAAATGCCTATGCCAAGCATAAGCAGATCATCGAGCTGTAACAGACCAACATCTCAGATGTATGTACAACGTGTGTCAGGTCATGTGCCCTCCAGAGATTAACAGCCTGGAACATTTCACCAAAAGTGTACCCCAACGTTGCCATACCCCGAGTGTGCCCATTACTGTTGCGTTGGTCTCTGCTCCTACATAACAGTACATCGTCTCAATGCTGTCCTAGGTTTGGGAGTGTGTGTCTGTTGATCCAGTGTGTGACGGCTGCCAACACCTCCCACAGCCCACAATGATAGCACCGTTGCCAGTATTGGCCTGCAAATGTGCATAATGAGGAGCAAAGTACTCTGGGTATAGAACAGACAGGGTGGCAGGAGCAGGATGCAGCTACACAGGGCAAATGTGCATGCCTAGGACCATGTTGTGCTGTGCCATCACCTCCACAGACATGGTGCCCATAGCATGTACTGTGAGGAGGTAACCCTCACCCCGACCGATCAGTGACCACGCCATGGCTAGGTTACAACATATTGCCATACAGTAGTTCTCTCATGTGATTTTTATGGGTCCTGGATATATGGGACCCAATCACTGAGTCAACTGCATGGTGGCTGTGCTCACATCCCAGGTATGGGTGCACAGAGTCTCCCTGGTAGCATGCACCATGGACTGTCAAGCGGCCTGAAAGCAGTTAACATGTGTCTGGCTGGAACACCTTGCAGGGTCAGTAGCTGGGCACACACTGTGCCCTCTGCTGCAAAATGTCAGATGGTGTTGGTTGAGCTGTGTGGCTCTGCCTCTACTGTCTGTTTGCCTGATCTAGACATATGGATATGTTTGAAATTGCAGAGAGTGACCTGTAGGGTCTGTGTACGACAGGTGGAATGAGGTTGCTTGCAACTGCTAGCACTGTAGTTGGGCTACAGAATGTGCATATCGTAATATTGTGCAAACTGTGTTTGACAGGGATGTTCAGGTGGTCAGACACAAATAGCCAATGTGGCCAGACATCTCCCTCACCCCCACAACCCCTTCACATATATCAGGAAGGGCAGAGCACCCACAAAGGATATGCACCCTTGGGTGAGCATTGTAGCCCAGATGGGTCAGGAAGATACAGATGCTTGAAGGAGGACTGTATGTGTGTCTGATATGTCAACCTATCAAACATCGTCTGACAAGCTGATCTGATGTTCCTGGCGTTCTCAGCCAGGACAGGTGCTGTGTGTCTCACCTCACACTCAGGGTGAGTAAAAGCCACACACACTGTGAGGTTCTGTACCCACTCTGTACCTGCAACACAGAAGGTCCGTGCCCAAAAATATGCCCAGGTGCTGTGTGGTTGCACACCCTATCGTAGGACCATTAGTAGACTGCTGCTGTGCATGTGCAGTGCATCATGGGTGTGAGTGGATTGGCCCCACCCTGTTAACTGCAGCACAAAGTCTGCATAGGTTATATTTCAGACAGCCAGATAACTCATCACAGCCCCAGAGCTGTAGTCCAGTGGTGACTGCAATGCCTCAGAAACAAAAGGTTGTTGGTTCGAATCCAAAGTGTGGTTATACAAGGAAAGTATTTTATATATCCTGACAGTGGCCCACAGACTCCACCAGTCAGCAGCAGTGCGGGTAAACGTTCTGAAAACCAACAGACATTGAACAAGGCAGTGTCACATTAGGCAAATGTTTTTCCAAGGTCCATGGGGGCTGTCAGGCCTGGAACGTGGGTAATGTCCTCTAGTACTGGCAACTTAAACACCATCACAGTGCATTAACCCAGGTACACCCTATAAGGTGGTCTGTGGAGCACCTGCTGCTGACAGCACTGTGAGGATCTCCAAACAACCACCAGTAGCCCACAGTCATGGACTTGTCATTGGCTGCACTCACCAATAAACCCACTGTTTATGGAAGTATGCAACCTCTGGCTCCCCATGCAGCAAGGTTAGTTGTGGGCCACAGCTAGATTGCTAACAACAGATGCCTGGCTGGCCAAAGAGGCAATCATGCAGACTGTGTGTTGTTGTTACCAGGGTTGTGTTGCCCCATCAGTGAGAATGGTGTATGACACATGATGTATGCAGCAGTGTGAGTGTCTTGCCACCAGCAGCACCTCTGTAATGCAGAAAGGGCTCTGGGCCAAGTAATAATGTTGCAAAGTATGAAAATATATGTTGTGCACAGCATAGATGTACATGGAAAGCACCATGCCCAATGTTGTAACAAAGTATGATAATGTGAGCTGCCTGAGACAGGCACTCCAGAGCGCAAAAGGAAGATGTAACCCATGATGCCAGGTTAAGCAGCCAATGTATCCACCATTGCGCTATATCTCAGCCCCCAGGACTGTATGCCAGCAGATATACCACAGTTTAATGTGGATTGTGGTGACATGCTGACCACATTGCCCCCTAATGTCTAACACACAACCTACTTTTTGTGTGTAATGCACATATATGAACCCCCTCAAAACACCTATGGCAACCACCACATCATTGCTGTCTGTACATGGTGAGTCACCACAGAACATAGCCCACTAACACACATAACCCCATATCACCAGGTTGCTTGACCCCTGACGCTGATGGTCTGTTTGCACCCATTGCTATCAGTGTCAGAGCACTACCTGCTATGTGACACACATAGCACACCGCATCTGACAATGGCCCAGGAATCAGTGCATATGTGTCCAGAGGTTCAAGACCACACTGTGTGAACAAGTGAAATCCACAATAATTAAAGTCTGTTATAGGGACATGAGAGATACCTTGTAGCTATGTGAGTATGCCAAGAACATGAAACCTATTTCTATTGTTAAATATAAGAAATGTGTATGAATGCTGCGTGCCGGTAATCTTTGCACTTTTCTGGCGCGCAGCAATGCGGAACGCAAGGGCAAGCAGTGATGAGGGCCACAGCCATGCGGCGTGCACGTGCGTGCTCTGATACGCGCAAATGCGGAAGTTGCATCCTTAGCGTTCGCGCGTCTACACGCCCACAAAACAAAATGGCGACGAGAAGCAGGAAGCCTGCATTCAGCCATCGGGAGCTGTGCCTCCTGGCCTCCCTTATTGGGCCAATACAAAAACGGCTGTTCCCAGGGCCCTCCAGGAGGAGAAACATGGGGAAGGTGCTGAGGGCCTGGGAGAGGGTGACCAGGCGCTTCAATCGTGAGGCAGACCACCCACGTGAGGTAAGTGAATGGGCACAGGTCACAAAACCATATACACAGACAGGGTTAATGTCAGCTGTCCATGCTGTTGTGTGTAAGTAGTCCAGATAACGTACATGTAGCAGGGTAACCACATGCCATATGCATTGTGTAACACATCTGAGTGGTTGCCCATGTAGCCAATTCCAGATCCATGTGGCCACAGAGGGCATGATGACCCCCTGGCGTCATGACAGCTGCTGGTATTGATGCACTACAGACCACTGTAACACAGCTAGGCCAACCATCTGCCTAAGGAGTGTCCAGAATCACCATGTGCTGATGGCGGTATCTGCATCTTGAGGGTAACACATAGGGGCAACCATCAGGGGTCGTGGAACCGTCAGCACAAGGGCCCTGACGCACACAGGTGCCCAGGGGTCGTATACAAATGTGGTATAATACATCCCCCTCCCCTCAGGGGTCCAGAGAGCCACTCAACCCCACATAACCCATATCTCCAGGAGGTCAGAGAGCCCATCCAAGTGGGTCCTCTATCACCCTGGAGATATGGATCTGTGTCCTAATGTAGTTTGAACCCCTCTCCCTACCTCCAGGTGTGCAGAGAGCCCATCCAAGTGGGTCCTCCAGCACCCTGGAGATATGGATCTGTGTCCTATTGCAGTTGCAAGCCTCCCCCTTACCTCCAGGAGTGCTGAGAGGCCATCCAAATGGGTTCTCAATCACCCTGGAGATTTGTATGGATGTGCCAGTGTAGGCTAACACATCGACCAATCCCCAGTTGTCTGCCCAGCCCATCACAGTGTGCCACAGTCACCCTGGTGATATGGTGCAGGGTGAGGATGGCGTTAAGTCAATCATCTGTACCTCATGCAGTCCTGACTCATGCACATGGCGTCCAGGGTGTCACCATATTGCAATGCTGTATCTTGGTGATGATGTGCCCTAGGACACCCAAGACCCTGGTGGCTGATACCTGATTGTAACAGAGGGTATGTTAGTCTGATCTGTCACATAGGGTATAGTGGTCTGGTTGCACCTCACACTCGCTCTATGTGGCACATAGTCCAACACACGCACTGTAGACGTATGGACATGTTATGGTAGATGCAGATACAGATGTGCGTCAACAACATCTATCACACATTAGCCTCGGGATGGACGTCAAAAGCCTTGCGAGAGGGACATGTCCACAGCTATGTATGCAGAATTAGGTTTCCCCTCCCCAAAAGCACCCAGGCACAATGACCCTTTCTGTACATGTACCTCACAGATGCCCCTGGGGGGTTCCAGACACACATCCAGGTTGCACACAACAGCCTATAATCCACACATGTACAGGGGCAGAAAAAGCACATATCCGTGTAATGTGTCATTGCCCGTAGTGTGTGCAGGCACATCTCATATAACCCGCAAGGACACAGGTCAGAGGAACATGACAACACTGGAGAGGCTGGAAGGTGACAGATGCATGTCCACCGTCGCCAGTATGCTGTGTCTAACAGTCGGCAAGGTAGGTCTGATGTAGCTATCAGTAGCCCTATGACATACAGGACACACAACTCATGTGGTGGGTCAGGTAAGGACATCCATGGCCATGTAGATATCCACGTGTCATGGAGCTGCCCCCTGCCACAGTGCATAGGGCAAACCACCCAATGTCACATGTATGTGAGAACAAACATGTTTGCTGGTAGATCAGGGTGCCATTGCGTTTGGAGTGCATGACATGTACAGATAATGTGACCACACATGTATCTAAGGTAATACCTACTGGTTTTAAGTCCTCTGCATGGACATGCACATTGGCCAAACAAATGAGGCATGGCAAAGCCATGTCTGTCAAGGGTGCCAAAGGGAAACATCCCCATGCGCTCAGGGAGACACGGACATTGCACATAGGTGTCACTGCACACATGTCCACACCCACATTGAGGCATGTATGTGGCACTGGGGACAGGTAATCACCTGGAAAAAGCATGAATGCCGTGACCCATATCTGTCTGAGATGCAGTGTCGAAGTCAGCATGCGACTGCTCCCCACCATCCACTATAAAAGCATATGGGAGTACCCCACAGCTCATGTGGCCTGCCCTGATGCAAACCCCAAGTGCTGCTCCCCAGTGCATAATGTCACGCAAATATGTCATCTCTGTGTCCGTCTAAGTGCAATACACCTGCATGTTAAAGCAACCCCTGTGTGTGTCTCTGCTGAGGTCCCCACGAACGGCGACACTGGTGTATCTGATACCCCAGCACTAGTAGCTGTGTGGACATGATCCACAGACAATACCAGGGGAACAGTGAGAATGACACTATTACGTTGCTACACTATGTATGCATAGGGCCAAACCATGCCATCAGCATGGAGAACACACCATGTGCCGGAGGACATGAGCCAGGAGTGCCAATTACTCTCTGGTCACTGTCAGCCATGCCTAGTGTGCTGAATGCCAAGGGCCTACATGTGACCTGTCACCATGAGTGACCAGTGGGATGGCATCCAGGGGAGGTGTCTGACCGAGCCGCCCAGCCATGCGCACCACCCCCCCACCCCACAATGTGGCTGTGTTGGTAGCCATATCCCCTGTGGAGCGCCATGTGTCCTGTGCATCACATCTTGACCAACATAATGTGGCATGATCACAGAGGGCCACAATCCGCACAACATCGGGATGCCCTGGCAGTGGCACTGACATATGCAGTCTGTCACAACAGCTCTGGTGTGACCACCAGGCCCAACAAAGTGAGTCAGTAACCACAATACCAGTGGGGAGGCGGGACATGCGTCATAACACCACGTGCTGTGCATTGGGGCATGGGATGTGTCCATGACAACTGCAACGGCATAGCAGGTGTCACTAGCACACACATTGATGTGCCAAAGATGCGGGCCTGCAGACATCCCTAATACACCAGGGCACCGGACAACACCCCAGGCCACACTTATTGTGTCATTGGCACACACAATGTTTTGGCGCACAGCATGGGCATATGGACCATCAATGCAGATGTTTATTGTGCGGGACACATTGGTTCCATGTAACCTCTGGCATTACGCACCTGTGTCCCCAAACCGCACGCTCACAAAAACCACAGGGACAATATATGTCCAACCCACCTAGGTGCCTAGTGAATGGGACAGCTCAGAGTAGAGTAATGTAATTTGCAAGAGGGTGCCTGCATGTCCAAAAAGGAAATCTGTCCCACCCTACGATCAGACCCACTGGGGGCTGCCCTGGCCTGTGGCCATGCTCCACTCAGTTGCAGTCAGAAATGAGGTACAACACAGGGGACATGCGGCTGACAACCAATCAATATCCACATATGCCAAGGGAGGGTGTCACCCTGGCTGGACATCAAGACATCCAGGATAGCACCCTGAACAGGAGGGGATATACCCCCCAAACCCTACCCACATGGCACATATTGAGATAATAACTATGCAGCGTTAAACGTTCCCTGTGGTGCCAAATTGAAAGCCCCCTGTGTACCCCATTGTGGTGTAGGCGGTTATGCTCACAACACAATGTCACAGATTACATGTCGTCAGACACTCTGTTAGTGGCGTATGAACAGTGCTGCCTTGGCTGCCGTGTGTGCCATGGATCCCTGCTCTCACACAGGATACTGACCCAAACAATGTTGCAGGGGACGGCGTGGATGGCGTCTGACGAACATGTAGAGCACCTAGATGTGGCCCTCCCATATGACATGGGGGAGGTATGGGTAGCGCCTGTCAGTAATGCGTGTTTCGAGGGCAAATGATGGCAACAGGGTATCATTGGGCTTGTGTGGACACATAGGGTGAGTCCCTGCCCTTGACATTGTGGCATATGCCGCCAAAAGTGACATGTCTGTCACACGACATTGTCTGCTACACCCACTGTATGTGTGTCTAACTGTCATGGACAAAGTGACAGCAAGGATCCATGAGGTGGATGCTGACAGGTCTGTCCTGGCCAGGGGGGCCAAACAGTACTACCCAGCAAATGGAAGGCCAACAATGACTACACACTGTGCAGCACAAACTTAGCCAAGCAGTCATATGGCCATCATGCCCCACACCCACCTCTACCTGTGAGAAATGTACATGTTCCACACTAGAACACATCTGGAAAACACCCAGCCGTAGCTTGTACAGTGGTAATAGCAACCAGAGGACATCCCAGCACCTGGTCAGGTACATCCCCACCCCCCTGCAAACAACTGAAACAGATATGGGACAGCTCATGATCCCCATGTCCCCGCATGCATGTGTGTTGCGACACACCATAGGAGGCCTGGACACTGTCAACCATGGGAGGTGGCCCATGCAAACGACCCAAACACACCTACCCTGCACAACACAATGTGAGGACAAACCCCAGAATATAACCCCAGCATGCCTTGTGAGAGATTTGCAAACTAGCTTACAAGGGGTACAAGTGGGGGCACTGCAACAGGCGGGTTGTGTATTACACAGCCCCAATATGCACCTACCTGAGACTACATGAGGGCACAGACACATAGGGATGCGATGTGTCATGATGATGCTGTGAAACACCAAGTACACACATGGCCGTCACCGGGCAACACCCATAGGGGGTGACCCAGAAGCCTACTGTGTAGGTGAGCTGCCCCACAGGGGACACACACTGTGGGAATCATACAGTGGCAATGGCTCAGAGTTGGTCACCTCCATCGGTCACCATGTCCTGCCTGTTCCAGGAAACATCAGACACACACACCTTTGACAGCTGCTGTCATTGCACAGCAGGGACATGACCTGCAATGCACACCATGTCCCCTAGGTGATCTATTCCCCCCCCTCATCCCCTCTGTCTCTGTGACATCCCACCTATGGCCACTCGTCTCCACCCATGTCTCTCACTGTCACTCCCACCAGTCCACCGTTGTGGTGTGGTGTTCTGGGGATATGGGTGAAGAGCAGCATGCAGTCACCGTGTGATGCTGTTGTGTGCTGCCCTACATGACAGTGCAGGTGGATGTACGCTATGCTCATGTCATACTGCTGTGACACCTATGTGCTAACCTATTCATACATATGGGAGGGACTGACTGCTGGAGGCGCGTTACTATGCTCTACATGCCACAAACAGCAGGGGTGTGGGAGAAGCATGATGCGGGTGAGACAAGGCAAAGTATGTTTACCCATAGCCCCAGTGACAGGTGGTATGTGTTGACACCAGACAACGTTTGCATATCCACAGGTGGAGGACCTGAGGAAGAAGGGGCGCGAACTTCGCCAGTACCACCCCGAGTTCCTGGCACGTGCCTGCAGGGAGCAGGAGCACCACCACGATGGTGAGTATTGGAGGGCAAAATCACAGGTTCAGGTGGGCCATAGGGCCACCAGCCTGTCTCTCGCCTGTATCTGCACATTCGGTATGTGTCACACATGGACATGCCCTGATGTATGTCATCCTTCACAGACAGTGATGCCAGCGACACCTCCCCACACACCTCTGCGTACTGTTTACACAGGCCCACCACCCGGCGCACAACAGAGGAGGAGGAGGAGGATGACCAGGCCAGAGGGATGTGTCAGCAGCAGGAGCAGCAAGATGCAGGCCCTGAGAGGGCAGATGTGGTGGTGGTGTCCTCCTCCAGTGATGTGGGGGAGTACGAGGCGGATGGCAGCAGCCACACCCCTAACCAGGGGCAGCGCCAAGATGGGACAATGGGGGGTGCAAGGGAGAGGGGCAACGGGGGCAGGGGCGCGGGCAGGGAGGGGGGAGTTGGGGTGATTGTCTGGGCAGGGAGGGTGGGGGGTGGGAGTGGAGGGAGCGGGGAGGGGTTGGAGGTGGGTGGGGGGGAACACAGCCCAGCAGAGGGCCACCGGGGCACCAGTCCGGCACTGCAGGCGTCTGCACGGCATGGACGTGTGCACGGTCTTGCGGCATCCAGGGCCACTGGCACACCTCATGCTAATGCCAGCACACAGACCACAGCCAATGTGTGTCTGTGTGCTGGCAGGTGTATCCACGATGTGTTTGTGGCCCTGGATGACGTATGACGTGACATCCGTGTCGTGTACCACGCCCTGCAGTGTCTGACTGGGGCTGTTCGGCAGGTGGCCACTGATGTGGTGCATCTGGCATCCCGATGGCCACCTGCCGGAGAGCGTGACAGGTACCATGGCTGGCACCTGTGATGCCCCTGTGTGCCCTCTGCTGTGCTGTGTTTCCCCCGCCCCCACGTTATGCACCTGATAATGTTGGGCATGTTGCCCATTGTGTGTTTTATTGTTGGTCAATAAAAAGTTTATGACCCTGCCTCACTGGTCACGTGTTTACCTCACACACACAACATGTACGCAAGCATGGGACAGGTCCATACACCTGGTTGGACATGTAACGTAGCCATGGCCATCATAATGTTACCAGCACCACATGCGTAGCTGTGGGATAAACATGTGTGCATAGAAATGGGACATGGGTAGCCACAGGTAATGCTGCTGTTAATATCTCCCACCTAAACAGTCATGTCACAGGGATGTGTCTGTCGCAACACCAATTGCTGGTACAGAGCAGCATCGTACAGACACCTGACACCCATGTGTGCCTCTGACACATGTGTGCCATGGAGGGGCGGGACACGCATGACATCCCTGCCAAGGACAGGGCCAATGGGCACATAGCCTCCCCCAATGTGCACAGTATAAGGGGGTGGGAACGTGGAATGCCCAAGATAGTGTTGCTGTAACCCTGGAGCTGGCCAACATGTGCTATTGGGCCTATGTGTACATCGGTGTATTGCAGCCAAGGGGCAATGAACAAATCGTATGCATTTACGGAATGACAGGCAATGGCATGTGTGCAGTAATACATGACAGTATGAACACCCCGGCAACAACGGTCCGGGTCTCAACTCTTCTGGCCACGGTCAAGGCATGCATGTGCACACAACCTATGGTATAAAAGGAATACAAATTGGACTGAGACGTAGTAGGTATGCATTGTCACCGTAATATGTATTGTGCTATTGACGACGGCGTGGCCTCCCACGTCTGCCAGCGATACGCATAATGACGCTCAAAATTAGTTACTGCCGCACAAACTTTCATTCGCGACGCCTGGAGACGGCCAAAATTAGTGTGCCTCCATAAACTTTCTGTTTCAGCATTACTATTTATGCCTCTGCCAGCCTTTTCGGATTGCACACAATGGGGTATTGAACCCGTGGCCCCTGCACCATTGGTTGGTGTCTTGCCATTGTGCTACGTCTCGGGTCCTGTGTATGGACATTTTCCCACCGCCTCATGCCGTCCACAACTAACACAGCACCACCTACTGCCGCCCAAAACGCAAAAGATGTCCCGCGCACAGCCTAATGCCGCACGAAACGCAAGCGACGTACAGCGCGCCGCATAATGCACCACAGATTTTACAGCGCATAGCCTCATGACACAAAATATTACTTACTTCCGCACAAATGTACCACCGCAGCACCCACAGCCGCCCAAATGTGGTATGCCTCCTGAAATGCTTTTTCAACATTACTATTCATGCCTCACCCTGCCGCCTTTGGTTGCGCACACTGGGGGATTGAACCCATGGCCCCTGCACCATTGATTTTTGTCTTCAACATTGTGCTACGGCTGTGCTCTTCTATGTGCCCGGCAACGCCCCGCTTAGCCTTCCCACGCGCTAATGTGGGACCCGCACATTAGCGCGCTGCGCACAGGTACGGTCCCTTTTTCCGTTTTTCGGCCTGGCCCGCCCACTCCTTATATGGCACCCGCACACTAACGGGAACCCGCACAGCAACGGTGTTTAGTAAACATGCCCCTATGAAACTTGATAAACATTACTCAATTGCTGCCTTCTCCCCAGTGAGAAAAAGTGGAATGGAGGTATCCATTTTGTTCTAAACCTCCTTACAGTATCTTTCTCTTTAGTGTCTCAAAATTTGATGAGGAAGGGAGGTGGGTTAGACTAGAAATTTAATAGAGGATGTTAGTTATGTTTTTCTCAATATTTACGCACCTACAACAAACTACCCCAAATTTTTTAGACCCTTATGTATTCGATAGATGAAGTTGGGGATTAAAAGTGCTCATTGGGGGGAGACATTTTACCAAAGTGTGGTAAGTGCATTTGCAGTATCACTTGGCATATGTAAAAATGCTGTATGGTAGTTGCAAAAACTGGGTGGTATCTGCAGGAGGAATGGCCAGTATCAGCCCTGCAGATATCGTGCAGGGCTACCACTTACCAAAGTGATCCATGATCCCTGTATCAGCAAGTTACACAGGTAGTCCCGCACTGCCTGCCAATGCAGGAATCGTGGGATAAAGGGCTGGAGAAAGGGGAGTACAGAGCAAGTTGTCCCCCCCTCTGACACACCTTTGGGTGTACTACCCCTTCTAAAAGTGGTGCCAATGCCTCAGATTTACTGATTCAAGGCATTGGCACCATTAAATGTCCCTCTTCCCAATAAGAGACCACCCCAGGCAGCTCTCAACCAATGTTCCCTCTAATTTTCTGTAGGCTGTGTGCGCATAAAATATCAGCTGTGCAGCTTTTGAAGGAAGGTTGAATTTTTGTGCGCCACATAACAACACTCGGGAGTTATATACTTTAAAATTTGACTACATGTCAGAATACAGTATGTACACCACATTGATTTTAATCAAATTAAATGAAAATAGACAATTACTAAATGAAGCGGAAAATTTCTAGCAATTACAATCACAACTTTCAAATTGTAAGACATCAGTTTTTTTCTATCAGAATCAGAACCGTAATTTTTGTGTGCTCTGTTGTAAAGTATGTGCGCTTGCTCAGTGAGGTGTGTGTGCGCGCGCACATGCGCACAGCTTAGAGGGAACAGTGCTCTCAACCCTAATGGGAATCTGTGTGGGGGTGGGAGGTGGGACTGGGCCAAACGTTTTTGCCCAGATAAGATCCGGCTAGCCAGTCATACTCCCTTCCTCCCCCTTTACCAAGATCCATCTCGACTAGACAGTTGGCCCCCTCCCACCCCCTCAAACCAAGATCCCTCCCAGCTAACCAGTCAGGCTATCACCAATCGCCAATACCCAACTAACCCCCCCAGCCGTTACCTACAAATTCATTGGTGGTCCAGGAAGCAGGAGTGGTCTTCCCTGTTCCTGCCGCTGCTCTGGTGTGAAGTAAAATGGTGCCGGTCTGAGATGCTGCCCCCAGGCATGAAGACAGCATCTGATAGTGCCAGGGCAGTCAGAAGGCAGATTCAGGGTGGAGTACTAACTTATCCAGAAGACAGTGATTTTCCGCATCACTATCAGGATAACTATCTGCATAAATACTTTGTTGGATATCTGGATAATGGATCTGAATGTTACCATTATTCAGAAACTGCTGACCATTAGCACTATACCCCACTATTCAGTGTTGTATCCAGATTGCAGCTGGCACTGAATATTCAGGTGTATCTTTAAACATAGCAGCCAATGTGTAAAAGGAGTGTTGGCTCAGCTCATGGGTTTTCTTGGTAAGGTATGACCAGGAGTAGATTTCCAGGCCTTTCTTCCACCCATCCCCTGGTATTCTAAGGTGGGGTCACCCATCCAAGAACTAGCTAGTCCCAACTCTGCTTAGTTTCAGAGATCAGCCAAAAGCAGGTTCATTCAGGACAGCTGAAGACTAGTTGAGCTGGTGGACACTAAATGTCTTTTAAGGAAGTTTAACTCTCTCAAGATACATTTAAAGTTGCAGACAAAATCAAAATCATAGATAGTGCTTGTATGTTGTGAAAGCATGTCAATTTTCATGTATTTATCTAATGGCCTGGGTGGTTGGTAGGCTTTATACCACTTCAGGCTTCTGCTTCCAGGGCATGTGTTGGGTGAGAGGAGAGCTAACTCTCAAGGGGCTACCTTTGTGAGAACTTCCTTCCTCCTCTGCTGTACCAGTTTGTACATCCCTCAGGAACACTATAACGCTCACTGTCCAGGCCAGTCTCTGAATAACAATACAATTTATTGCTTTGATTTCTGCAAAGTAAAAAGGCCAACAAATGGGGGAAACCCAAGCAAAATCTTCTACTAGACCATTGTAAGGTTTTGTCCTTTTTCTTCACTGATTTTCAAGACCAACCTGCTCCTTATCTTCTTCGTTCTGCCTCCTCTTCTCTTGGGAACGGTAATGCACAATCCCTGTTCTCCTCCTCCTCCTCCTTCATGGGGCTCTGTAATACTTCTATCCTCTGCCCTAGACAACTTCCAGCACATTGATACCTCATTGTGGGGTCCAGGTGTCAACCTTTGGCACTGTTTCTCCATCAGCAGGGTGAGAACTCCTGTCCTTGGCACACCTTGGGCTAGTGATTCTATACTTCCCGGTTCGGGTACTTTTCCCTGAGTCTCGGTTGCCTCTTATTAGGGTGTAAAATAAAAAGAAACCCCCTAATCTTGCTGCCTACTGGTTGTATATTGCTGTATTCCATTATCTTGAGCACAAAGGGCTTTTTCTGAGGGGGTACTCAGTGGTACTGATCCTTGCTGAAATTCACCCATGATCGTCATGCATTAATGAAAGAGCCCTGCATATGAGTACCAGCACCTTTTTTGTTTCGGAAAAATGCACATCTCTTTTGGATGTGTCATGCAAAATACTCCTCCCAGTATGCAAGTCCTATGGGGAAAAAGATATCACTCAAAGTTCTGCAGACACACCCCGCCCTTTGGCGAGACAGGCTGCAAATTAGCCAGGGAAACTGGTGGTGATGGGAGCTAATGGCACCTCCATGTTTGTTTTTATAATAAAAATAGTCAAAACAGTTTATAAAAACAATGCATCTGCTTTAAATTAACATAAAACAAAACCTTTAAATAAAAGAAGACAAATCCCTCCCCCAAAGGACATATTATAAAAACCTGTAACGAAACTCTCCCTACCATCAACAACAAACAGAAGGAGCGTCTCCTGAAGCACCATGTAGCCACCAGTCAGAATTGTACTGTACTAGAAATGTGCCCTCTGTGACTGGCACAACTGGTACCCCCCCCCTCCCCACTCAGCAGCATGTTGAAACTCAATCTTATTCCTTGCAGGCGCACCACTTACCCTGGTCACCAAATTTGCTCACAAAAATAAAGAAATTGGACAACCGTAAAAGGGAGGAGTGAGGGCGAGGGAAGATAGAGGAAGAAAAAGGCCTCCTAAACATCCTGAAAATCCAGCAAGTCTTCAGATTTCATTGAATGTCCAAGCTTTTAACTTCTTTCTGAAGTCAAGGTTTAGTTCAATCCTAATTTCCAAAAGGCACAGCACAAATAAAAACCGTGGCAGTGTGAAACGATGACTGATTAATAAACAAGGAATAATTTTGACTTATTACAGTTGTTGTTTTCCTGAAACACACAGAGATCTGGAAGGCATGTTAGTTCATGTTTTCTGACTAAGGTGTTTTGCAGCTCACAGAGTATATGGGAGAAATTCTCGCTGTCATGTGATATTGTAGTTGTTAGGGTAACAGCGTTTCCACCATTAGTAAGGTAAACAAGTGTGTGTGTGTGAGGGGGGGGATAACATTTCAAATATGGTTTCCTGTTGTCTTTCCGTTGTTGTTTTTTTAATAACTGTTATCATATAGTATCCGTGAATAATTGGGTAATGTCCTTACTTTGTCTCTTTTAAGAAATCTGGTTAATGATTAAAAAGCAATTGACTGCTAAGGATGAAACAAAGTTAGGTGAAATGTAGAAATTCTTGTGCAGTGCAACATATTGCGTAGTGTAACAGCTTAGCATATTTGCTCAGTGAGGCTCTTGTTTGTAAAGAGTATTACTGACAAATGCGGTTTTCTCCCAGTTGTGTAAAAAGTGTAATCGTTAACATAAACAGAAATGTGGTCTGCAAGCATAACCCCAGGAATGTAGCCCACTGATTACAGCAGCTAATCTTTTGCATTCTATGGTGTTTGCTTCATGTTTTCTGCACTCTCTTTCCAAGTGTATCAGTGACATTTTTCATTCTTCCAGACAGACCCAGGAGATGAGTTAGATGGTCTTAGGTTCTCTAAAAGCATGCATTTTCAGGATAGTGTAATATCGTGCCTTTTTACAAGATTAAAATTTGGAACGGACTTTATATGTTATTCGAACGGTTTTTCAGATGCTACATTTCTCCACCTATTTCACATCATTAAGGCAGCAAAAATGCGGAGATTGATTATCGACCCAGGCTTATGCAACTGAAGCCGGTTGCTAGTTAATATAATAAAGTGCTCCTTATCCTCTCATTGCAGTTGAAAGAATAGCAGGTGGTCATTGTTTACAAAGCTAAAGCGAGCCTCTCCATTTGAGACCGCTCACTTTGGGCAAGCTGAATGCCACGCATGAGGGATTCTACATTTAACAAAGCAGAGAACATTCTCATTCACATTGTTTCCTTTGAATGAGAATTAGCTACTGCCACTGCTGCCTGCAAGTCTGAGATCCTCAGCTATAAAGTGGTTCTCAAGACATGTTTATTGAAGACCAGCGGCCATAGAATTTGCAAATGATCTTTTAATGGGGCTGCACATTTTTGCTTTCAGATTTAGCAGAGAAAATGAAAGGCAAGCTAAGAATTCAATGAAAGAGGTAATGCAGACAGCATCCTCAGGTTAGGCCAATAGCCATAGCAACCCTAGCATGGATTGTATTCGGCAGAAACTGGAAGCCCATATATTTTCATTAAAGCGAGTGAAAGGCCCTGCTTACTGATGTCAGTTTAATTGACAGGACACTATGCTTGACCAGTACACTGTCAACTATCCTAATACAAACAATAGCAATTACTACCCAAAATCTAGTGATACTCTGATTGAAAGAAAATGAGATTTCAGCTGATCATGGTCTCATTCACACAGGTATAGCATTCTCTGGCTCACCTTTTGAAAATGCTGTACTGAGAAAGTTGATTTTCCTCAACCATAACTTAACAAACCAGCAAAGTAGCTATGAATATAGCAAGACCTGAAACTCTTTTTCATTTGTTGATTGGAAAGACAGGAGCCAAGGCTTTGCTTTCATCTGGATCCTGGAGAAACAGTGATGTACTATAACTTGTCCAAGGTCATGAAGAGAGTCAGTAAAAAAGGAAAGTCTTTAACTCAACGCTCAGATGTTCTTCTGAATTGTAGTCCAATATGTTGCTATTTATTAGATAAGTCTTTCACCTCCAGAGCATTAAGGGTCAATATCCTCTAAAAAACATCCATAATCTACAATATAGAACTATAGGGGCCGATATTAAGTGACTGATATTTAAATGTCATAACAATAGTTGTGATGCTTAAATTTCAGTAAGTCATTCAGCAGGAGTATCCCTAAGGAGCTCTGCTGATGAGTGAACTCCATTTTCCACAGCCCTCATTTTTTACCCATTTCCACACCTAGAACCAACTCTTATGATGTCCAGCTTATTTATGAGCCCCTTTTGTGGAAGCGTGAAACATTTTTTTCTGAAACCATAACTGATCAAATTATCTGGGTACCCAGTTAAAGAAAGTGACCAGATGAATGAAGAATGTCATACTTCCCTTCCCTTCCAGTCGTCAAGAACAGTATAACTCCTCTGATAGTCTGATGAAAGCAGAAATGATATATCTAAAACCAGATCTACACATAAGAATGTTCTCGGCCCAAGTCATAATTGTGAAGTTCTGCTACCAGTCTACAGGGGTCTCTGCTCCTGGGAGTTTTATCTGGGTGAACCCCTCACCTTCAGACAGCAGTTATCAGCAATCTCCATAAGGCTGGATGGCTGCCTTGTCCTGTGCCTCTCGTAGGCCATTGTTTGCCTGCCTGCAAATATTTTGAACCCAATCTTCATTTCACTTCTTTGCTGGAACATGATCTGCACTGCAATAGTGTCACTTTGTATTTGGATTCCTTACTATCTTCTTTCTGTGCTTCAAATCCCGATTCTTTTTCATGAAAGCCTCCTTGTTCCAGTACTCATGCCTCCGCTGAGATTCAGCATTGTTTCTAGCCTAGACTTCTTGGTAAGTCTTTCTGTCTTTATCTCTGTGCGTTCTCTTCAGGGGTTTCTTGGTATCTGGTGTTCCTCCCTGGGTCTTGTGCAGCTAAGTCTTGGCAGCCACCAGCACCAGAGGAATCAACCAGAAGGGAACAAGGTTGCTACAGGCAGAAGACCACACTGTAATCCTGTCCCCAGGGGTGCCATTCCCAGTGAGGAACCTGTCAGTGGACCTCAGTCTACTTGCCACTTCTGATGAGACTTACCACAATAATAGATGGGGGGGGGGGGGGTAATTTTACAACATGGAAGCCAATATAAAATGAAAAAAACCACACAGATTTTATGCCACGTGGAGCCCAATTCCATAACGTGCACATCTGATCCTCAGACACATCTAAATGATAAAAGAGCTCCATTTGAACTTAATTCTGCATCTGCAGGTCTAGATATGCCCGTGGGTCCAGAATTGGGGCGGTAAATGTGTCTGGTGTGGCACAGGCAAAGCGCTATTTAGCCGGCACGTGCAGGACTCCAGCATGCTGCCTGTGCATGGGTGCAGGCATGGGCCATGCGTTATAATGGAGAAACATGTCCCTCTTTAATATTATGAGACACAGGTAAATGTTTTGGATGTCCCCACACCCACCATATTCTGAAAAGTTGCACGTTTCAGATCCTGCCCATCTCTGCGATGTACCCACAGATGCCATGCCTCCTTGGTAAAACGTGAGTCTCTTAAGCTGCTCTTTACACTGACATTAGTTTACTGATAAAACTACACATAAATACCAATGAGAAATGACTGCTGCTGCAACCTAGACCATATACCAGTCTTCTTCAGACCCTGTAAAGAGTGAGGTAATCCCAGTGCACACTAATATGGTATAAGAGAATGTAAATATGAACATGTATGTCAGGATATACAGTACCTTGCATCAAATGGTACTTGGCAGTAGGAACCAGCCCTAGTGATCCCTGCCTTGGTCATTTCTACAAACACGCTTTAAACTGCTAAGGATGGACCCTTACCAAGTGCCCAGAACCCAAATCTAACACTGCAGTTCCCCAAAAATGCATAATATTGCTGAGCAACAAATGTATGCCCCTTTTCGTGCTTATGACCTATAAGTGTGCTCATTCTGAGGCTCCACACTACCTTTCCCCTCTTATCTCTCCCTACACCCCTCCTTGGGAACTCTACTCTTCCATCAAATTGCTTCTATCTGTGCCCTTCTCTTCTACTACCAACTCAAGACTTCGCTCCTTTCACTTTGCTGCTCCCTATATCTGGCATAAACTATCTGAGTCTGTACGTCAGGTTTCTTCTCTTGCCCTTCTCAAATCCAGGTTGAGCACTCACCTCTTTGGTGCCACTTTTGGATCTGATCCACCTAAGCTCCCTTGTGATTCACCATTCCCACTAGATGTATCCTGTCCACAGCTGCTGTGTTGTCTGTCTTAACTAGATTGTAAGCTCTGCTGAGCAGGGACCATCTTTTACGTGTGTCTGTGCAGTGTTGCATGCTCCTTGTAGTGCTATACAAATTATCAGTCGCAGTAGTAGTGGTAGTAGTATGGCCTTCTGCCTAAGGCATATGATTCCCTGATATCTGGGTGCTAACATTTCCCACAGCAGCTATACCTGTCCCATGAAGGTGTATGTCAGTCTGTATACATCTGCTCTCTGTGGGGCAACCCTGTCTGCCTTCCCACAGTCTGCTTTGTGTCACTGTGGGGGCATGGAAGGGGGGATCCCTGTGCCATCATACCCAGGTAGCCAGCCTCCAGATATATCACCACTCTTGCAGCTTGCATAAATCCTGGACTGGGAAAGGATGTAGGCCTCAGGGCACAATCTAGGGGATGTTGGTACAACATAAGTCATGTCTCCCATGTCTCCCATGCCTGGCACACCTGATGTATGGCTGCCCTATCACACTGGCACCTGGTGATACAGCTGTCATCCATATGGTCCAGGTACCAGACAGTCGTTCATGGTCTCCATGAATTGCAGATCAGCACACCAGATCCTCCCGTTCTACCCCCAAACCACACACTCTCACTTGCAGTCACAAAAGACATCATTCTGCCAAATCAAACCTAGGGCTCACAGCTGCTATGCCATAATGGCATGATGTCACAGGACTACATATATGATCTCTGTTTCTCACTCCAACATAATTTGTTTCCAGACTCACTCACATACTATTTGTACATCAATAGTCCCAGTTTTCAGAACACAGGCTTTGTTAGGGTCCCCTGGATTAGCTCTTTTGGCACAAACAGCATATTTCAACATAGCCAGAATAAACAGTATGGGGGGTCATTCAGTGGCATGAATAGCGGGGATGGACATCCAGATTGGACATCCATCCGCACGATTCACTCCCCTGCCATCCCTGGCCAATGCCTCCGCATACAAACAGCTGGGCTCCCAGATGTCCAGCACACTACCCAGCTAACTCAGCCAGACTCCTGCATGGAGCGGCAGTGGCATGACATTCCGTTGCCATGCCATCATGGCTCCATGCAGGATCCGCGATCACCGGCTGCCAGCCAGACTCTTCTTTCCCCACAGCCCGACCCCCCAATCGGTCCTTCCATAGCCAGGGTCAGGCTGCAGGGAATTCCCTGCACCCACTTACCTTTCCTCCACACTCTGGCACCACCACCCCCCAATGCCCCTCTGTGGAATAAGTCCCCCGTCTATCCTGGTGGACCTGGACATACAGGGCCATGACTGGAATTGGCCCTGGATGTCCAGGTTGTGCACCCAGCCACGGGCCCACCCACTTTCCTCCCCATCGCCGCCCCTGCCTGCCCCCATCCAGAGCTTCCCACACATCTCCTATGTGCATGTTGGGCACTTTGGGCAGGGAATACGGTCACGGGCATTTAGTGGGGATTTACATCCGAACTGGACATCCATCCCCGCAAAACGCGTCTCAGAATCTACCCCTATTGCTCTTCTTACTATTACTGTAAGGGTGTTTATTAATATTTCTTTACCTTACAACATTCCTTCACCTCTGCTTTCTGCTCTTTGTAACTGCATCTTCTGTTTTTCAAGACTGCAGTCACACCAGTTCATCACATACTTGTCACAACCATTCTTCTATATAGGACAGACTGCAGAGCACAGCAAAATATTTTCTAAGGCCTGACCTTATTCCACGTTTCAGCAGAAATAATGTCTGTGGGATACATTTAAAATGTACAAGGGCCTTTTCTGAATATACTTTATACATCTCAATGGCTGACCATGACTCCTTTCCACCCCTTCTGAGCACATTCTGAGATCCCTGTGCTAGCACCGAAGATAGGCACGACAGCAGTGTGACAGAATACGGTTGAGGATGTTTTCGGCACATAAACATCCTCGCTGCGTGTACAAACCCCTTATTTGTGTTCTGGAAAGACTCCCTATCTATATAAGTTGAATCTCTTCCCTGGCTTCACTCCTGGATAGTGTCAGGGCAGTCTGCAATGACTGTCAGTGGCATTATCTACATAATGCCATTGAAAATCAGTGGCTGGCCCTGGTCATTAGCATTGATTTGGCTTGCAGCTGCTGCTAACACATCAATGCTTTTAATATTGGGCCCTATGTATTTAACTTGCAACACTCTTACAGCTTGCCAATATGATGCCCCCAGGAATCCTCGTGTGGTCTGTATAAAATTACACGTGATATTCCCAGAAGGGAGGAATAAATTTTAAGCGTATTAAAATGTGGGCTCTGGCTCAAAATTTTGTGGCCAGAATTGCAACTTGTAGATCCTTTTAGGCTTTTTCTTTCAGATGTCTTTATGTACTTTCAGACAGCGGTGTTTCATTGCTTGCTGTTTGTTAAGTATGTTGTTTGTTTTTTCAAAAAAGAAAGTTGAGCAAAAAAAATGTAGGCAAAATATTGTCACTGTGCACACTTTTATGCATTAATAGCCCTAAACAATTTTAATACAGCTATTTCCTTTGTGTAAAACATGCTTTACAAGCAGGAAATGTTTTCTAAAATTACCCCAATTAGTACAATGAAATTTTCAAAAAACATGGAAAATTAATTGCAGGCAATCAAATTTGAGTAAATAAATAAATACAGTTACATTAAGGGAACTTTACAAGTAATAGTCATATAGGAAAAAAATCAGGAAATGCTAAGTTATAGATCTTTGACCTATAATTCTACACCTCATTTGTCTTGTCATCAAATTGGAACATTTCCCTGGACAGTAGTGATCCGTGTGTTCCCTTACCCAGTGGAAGTGTGCCTCTGCGTATTTTACAGTGATGCTTCCCCAGTAATTTCTCCTCATGGGCTCCGATTTGCTCCCCATCCTTCACTTTCAGATCTTCTTCTCACATCCACCCACCAAATTTATTTTTTTCCACTATGAGTATATTTCAACACATATAGGTTGGCCTCAGCAGAATCCCGCATTGTGCAGTAGCTAACTTTAAGAAATGGACAGCACTTAAGAAAAACAATAACAGCAAAGATATTGCAAGTTTTCTTTCTTGAGAAATCCCCATTTTGTTATGCCAGCTCTTGACTTTCTGCCTTGGGTACAGAGGTAATTTAGGACCTTCTAGGTGATTTAATCCTTTGCATCTCTGCAAGGAACCGCTGACTCATTATGTTGCTTCATGCTAATCTTAGCAACAAGATCTCCAAATTGCACCTGACAAGCCTGCTCACAGGCAGTCATAGATGAAGTGTTAATTATCTGTGCAATTTCAAGCATCTTTTTTACACAAATGTAATTGTACAGTGCAAGTCCAATGTCCACCTTTTGTTGTTTCCTCTTTTTTTGGCTAATGTTGACTCTTTGGATATCTGGCTGCACTCTTCCAACAAAAGTATAAAAACTTGGAGATTGGGTGATTTAAGGCAGCCTGTCAAAATTTAGTAGCTGTGATTCAGAACTAGGTCAATTTCTGTCACATGGCCATAATGTTCCTGTATTTGTCAAGTGTACTGAAAACTACAGTAACAGGGCAAACACAGTAGATCTGATAATAGCTAGGTGTGCTCCCTGTTTTGAGTCTGCAAGCTTAGGAATGATATTTCAGGTGCTGACCTAATTTTTCCTATGTGGATCTAGAAGGACAGCTTGCGGCCCAGGGTTAACCTGAGGAATATTGGAGTTGCATAATGAATTGTACTCCAGTTGATGTTTAGATCTAGGTATATCAAAGTTTCGGTCTTTAAGGATTACCAAGAGGGGCTGTTACTGCTGGGAAGGAACCTCCACTTCTAAGTATTTACTTGCTGGGAAATTCTCTAAATCTTAGGGAAAAGGGAATTCTTTGGGTTAAAGCTGATAAAATCTGTGTTCTTTAATTCAGTGTTTTATTAAGTAAATTAGGGCTTAGTATTACAAGCCAACTTTCAGTTGGGGTGTAGTTTTGCAAGCCAGATTTCAGTTAAATTAAAATCAGATAGCTAACAGAGAAAGCAGAATAGGGTAAATATTCTTAGAGTATACAGAGGTAAATTGTTTTCCTAGAGACCTTTTACAAAGAGGCCTTACAGGAAAGAGAACTGTGAAATTGTTTTAAGTAGGTGTTAAAGACAAGTGACAGATTAAAGGGGCAACTTGAAAGGCTCCCTCTATCAAATCACGGGCAGCGTGAATTACCCTGGAAATTGTTAAAAGAGATTAGATAGATAGATAGATATATTCCCAGATCTGCCTCTCTACTCCTGATCTCTCCTCTTCAATCCAGACCCGGATCTCTAATTGCCTTTCTGCTATTGCTGATTGGATGCTCCATCGCCGCTTGAAATTGAACATGGCCAAGACCGAACTTCTCATCTTTTCCCCTAAAATTTCCCTTCTTCTTCCTCCTTTTTCAGTCTCTGTGAATGGCTCTGTTCTCTATCCTGTTCCCTCGGCTCACAATTTAGGGGTTATTTTTGACTCTTCGCTCTCATTCTCCACACATATTCACCTTGTCGTCAAGACCTGAAGCTTCTTTCTCTTTAATATTGGCAAAATCCGCCCTTTTCTTTTAGAACATACTACTAAATCACTCATCCATTCACTTATCACCTCTCACCTTGATTACTGTAACTTGCTTCTTGCTGATCTTCCACTGAGTCATCTTTCACCCCTTCAGTCTATTCAGCATTCTGCTGCTTGTTTGATCTTCAGCCAACCTCGTTTTGCCCATATCACTCCTCTCCTCAGGTCTCTTCACTGGCTCCCTATCCGTTTCTGCATCCAGTTCAAACTTCTCCTACTGACCTATAAATGCATTTATTCTGCAGCTCCTCTTTATCTTTCTTCTCTCATTTCTCCTTATATCCCCCCTCATGAACTCCGCTCTTCTAGCCAACTGCTTCTTGGTATGCCTTTCTCCTCTGTTGCTAACTCAAGGCTTCGCCCTTTTCACCTTTCAGCACCCTACACCTGGAATAGAATTCCTCTGTCTATACATCAGGCATCTTCTCTGACCCTCTTCAAATCCAGGTTGAAAGCTCACCTCTTTGCTTCTGCCTTTGTTTCATGACGTACCTGTCCTTCTCCTCTTCCCTTGTCTTGTTTTCACCTGTTCCTTTTCTTTTCCCTTGTTCTCACCTTGTTCCCTTGTCTTGTTTCTCCTATTATCCTTCCTTTGCCTTTGTTCTTTCCTCATCCTTCGCCTTCTTTGTTTTGTCTTTTTAGATTGTAAGCTCTTTTGGGCAGGGACTGTTTATTTCTGTCTTTTTTCTGTACAGCGCTGCATGCATCTGGTAGCACTTTATAAATTCTCAGTAGTAGTAGTATATGGATATAAACAGGACAACCAGAGCTCAGTGATTTTCAGTCTTGAAAGACTACCAAAAGGGACTGCTGCTGCTGGGAAGGAATATCCACTTGTAAGTATTTATCTGCTGGGAAATTCTCTGAATCTTGGATGAAAAGGGAATTCTTTGGGTTAAAGATGATAAAACCTATGTAATTTAATTAGTGTTTCATTAAGTCAGTTAGGGCATAGTATTACAAGTCAACTTTCAGTTAGTGTTTATTCCTCCACCCACCCATCCCGGCTTCCATCCTGGCTCCCAACCACTCCAGACATAATCCTTAATTAAGTCCTTGCAGTTTACCTTGAAGTGAACACTAAAAGTCCCTTTTACTTATTAGCTATAATTGTATTGGTTTGAGTATCCCTATTCTCCTCAGAGCTTTAAAGAAATGAACAACTTTAAACGCTAAAAGTAATCTTTAAATCTAAGATGCAGTCAGAAGTCCAGCAGTGATATGGGGGCCATACAATCTTTTGCACCAAATGTTACATGAATGATTTCCTCCAGTTGGTGAGACGTCTTATGTGTGCACTAGATGTAAAGAGCTCTTGGCTCTCAGAGAATGAGTCTGATCTTTGGAGGCTAGAGTAGCAGACTTGGAGGAGCTGAGGCAGACAGAGAAGTATATAGAAAAAAAAACTACAGGGATATACTAGAGCAGTGGCATACCAAGGATAAGTGCAACCTGCCCCAGCTGCTGTCCGGGAGGGAGGTGCAGCCCCACTGGGCCCACACTTCAGAGGCAGCGTAGCAAACTTATCTTAAAGCAGGTGGTTTATTGAGCTGCCTCCAATCCAATCTTCTCTCCCGGCTGAAGTCTTCAGAATCTCTTATACTTTTTGAAGGTATAAATAAACAGGTAGATAAAGCCGAGCCAGTTGATATAGTGCATCTGGATTTTCAGAAAGCCGTTGACAAGGTCCCTCATGAGAGACTCTTGCGGAAATTAAAAAGTCATGGGATAGAAGGCAGTGTACTGTTGTGGATTAGGAACTGGTTAAAAGATAGAAAGCAGAGAATAGGTCTGAATGGACAATTTTCTCAATGAAGAAAGGTGAATAGTGGAGTACCCCAGGGATCTGTGTTGGGCACAATACTTTTTAACATATTTATGAATGACATGGAAATGGGAATAACAAGTAAGGATCAAATTTGCAGATGACACAAATTTATTCAAAGTTGTTAAAACATGAGAGGATTGTGAAAAATTAGAAGAGAACTTTTAAAAATTGGGAGACTAGGCAAATGACAAACTAAATTTTAAGTGGATAAGTGCAAAGTTATGCACTTAGGGAAGAGCAACCCAAACTTCGGTTACACAACGCAAGGTTCCACATTAGGAATCACCACCTGGGAAAAGATTCTGGGCATCATTGTGGATAATGCATTGGAACCCTCTGTCCAGTGTGCAGCCTCAGCCAAGAAAGCAAATAGAATGCTTGGAATCATGAAGAAAGGAATCGGGACTAAAACCAAAGATATTATAATGCCTCTGTATCACTCCATGGTGTGACTACACCTTGAATATTGTGTGCGGCTATGGTCACCATATCCTAAAAAGGATATTGTAGAATAGGAAAAGGAATAGAAAAGAGCGGCCAAATTGGTAAAGGGGATGGAAGGATATGCCTAGGAGGAAAAGCTTAAAAGGTTAGGGCTCTTCAATTTGGAAAAGAGACAGCTGAGGGGAGATATGATAGAGGTCTGTAAAATAATGAATAGAGTGGAACGGATAAACATAGATCAGTTGTTTTCTTCTTCAAAAAGTAGAAATACTAGGGGCTTGCAACGAAGCTACAATGTAGCAAATTTAAGACTAATTGGAAAAAACGTTTCTCACTCAATGCGTAATCAAACTCTGGAATTTGTTACCAAAGGTTATAATACAAGCTTTTAGTGTAGCTGGGTTTAGAAAAGGTTTGCACGAGTTCCTGGTGGAAAAGTTCATAAACCATTATTAAAGTGGACCAGGGAAATCCACTGCTTACCTCTGGAACAAGCAATATGGAATCTGTTTACCTTTGTGGAACCCAACAGGTACTTGCTGCCTGGATAGGCCACTGTTGGAAAAAGGGTGCTGGGCTTCATGGACCCTTGGGTCTTACCCAGTATGGCATATCTTATGTTCTTAGAGTCATGAGATAGGTGGCAATGTCCTATTGTGGACTGAGAATTGGTTAAAAGATAGAAAACAAAAGGTGGGTGAAATGGTCAATTTTATCATTGGAGAAAGATGCGTAACAGATTACCACAGGAATACGGAAATAGGAGCAGTGAGTGAACTGATCAAATTTTCAGATGGCAGTAAATTATTCAAGATTGTTAAATTGCATGTGGATTATGAAAAACTGTAGGAGGTGCTTGCAAGTCTAGAAGACTGGGCATCCAAATGGCAGAAGAAATTGAATGTGGACAAATGCATAGTGATGCACATGGTGGGTACAACAACTCAAGTTATATCTAAATGATGCTAAGTTCCAGATTAGGAGTCATCACCAAGAAAGAAGGATCTAGATGCCAATTGGACAATACTTAAGTATGTTATTCTCAGTGTGAGACAGCAGCCAAAAAAGCAAACAGAATGTTAGGAATCACTCAGCAAAGAATTAAGAATGACATTGCAAATATCATAATACCTCTGTATTGCTCCATGGTGCTTTAGTGGGACTTTCCTTGAGCACAGTAGGTGGTTGAACTCCAGTAACCTCCTCAGCTTTGGGAACTGCTAACACCTAATCAGGAGTTAGTGGGCCTGATTACCTGAGAGCAGCTAAGGGCCTGCATAAAAGGCTCCAGTGCCCTGCCCTGTTCAGGCTTTCCTACAGGAGCTCTCCAGATCAACCAACAGTAAGGATTTAAGGGTTTGTTTTATTATATTAAATTGTTAGCTTTCTGACTGGGAGCTCTTAAAAGGTTTTTTTTGTACATTTTTAAAGCAAGGTTACTTACTTTTTGGTGCTTTAGTGGGACTTTCTTTGAGCACAGTAGGTGGTTGAACTCCAGTAACCTCCTCAGCTTTGGGAACTGCTAACACCTAATCAGGTGTTAGTTCCCTCCCTACCCACCCCGACTCCCACCCACCCCTAGCAAGTAGTCTTGCTTTATAGGGCACCTCCCCATTTGAAAAAGCACAGAGAATTGGACCAGCACATATTGAATATAATTAAGGAGATTTAACTGCTTTTTCTCTGAAAGGACAGCTGGGAAACCGGCTGGTACTTGGTAGATCTCTCTCTTTTGCTTTAACAGATACCTAAGCTCCACGAACAGAACAATGGCTGGGAAAAATCATATCGCTAAAGCTGTTATCCCCATTACAGCTTCTGCCTCGGTCCAGACAGAGGTCCTAATGCCAGTTGAAGGACCGGTTCCATGTGCAGGGTGCCTGCATGCTGAACTCTGAGGAAACAAATGGAGGAACTCAGAGAGGAGGTGGCGAGGCTGAGGAGCATTCAAGATAGTGAGAAGTACATTGATGAGATGCTTCTTGCAGCAACCAAGCTCTCCAGCAGAGAAGAAGATGGGTGCCAACAGAATGACGATGGTTGGACACAAGTCACCAGGGCCTGCAAAATCACCAATCCAACTTCTCCAGCCCTTGAATTGAAGAACCATTATGCAGCCCTGGAAGTGGAGGAGGTGAAAGCATCCCTGGAAAGGGAAGAACCAGAACTCAAGTACCCCAAAGTTGCAGAATCAGTGACCACAAGGAAACGAAGGGTAGTGGTGGTTGGAGACTCTCTTCTGAGGGGTACTGAGGCGTTCATCTGCCGACCAGACTTGATGTCCAGAGAGGTATGCTGTCTGCCTGGTGCCAAAATACAAGATGTTACAGAGAGTTTGCCGAGACTCATCAAGCCCACTGACTATTACCCAATGTTGCTAATACATGTTGGAACAAATGATACTGCCAGGTATAACTCGGAACGTATCAAAAGTGACTTCATGGCTCTGGGACAGAGGGTGAAACAGTTAGGTGCACAGGTGGTGTTCTCTTCAATCCTCCCTGTTGAGGGTAAAGGCCAAGGCAGAGAGGCTCGCATCCTGGAGATGAATGCATGGCTGCGTGGATGGTGTTATCGAGAGCGTTTTGGTTTCCTAGACCATGGGATGCTTTTCCAAGGGTTGCAGAGCAGAGATGGCATCCATCTGTCCAAGAAAGGTCAACGCGTCTTCAGTAGTAGACTGGCTAATCTACTGAAGAGGGCTTTAAACTAGATTCGTTGGGGATGGGTGAAGAAAGCCCCCAGGTAAGTGAAAGCCCCCAGGTAGGTGATATATTAAATAACTTTATGGAAATGGGTAACAGGGGTAACATATGGAAAGCAGTGTGTATAAATGCCCGTAGCATGGGAAATAAGATCCCTGATGTTGAAGCTTTGGTGGGAGTGGCTTACTTGGATTTAGTGGCAGTTACAGAAACATGGTTAACAGAAAACCATGATTGGGATGTAACTATACCTGGCTATACTTTATTCAGAAAGGACAGGGTAGGAAGCAGGGGGGGAGGAGGAGTGGCACTATATGTAAAAACTACTATTAAAGCTTTGGAATTACAGAGCTTAAAAGGGAGAGTGGAGGCATTGTGGGTTAAACTAGAAAGAGGGAAAGAGAAATCTATTTACATTGGTGTGATATACAGACCTCCCTCACAAGAGGAAGAGGTGGACAGAGAATTAATTGAAGACATGCGCAGCATTGCTAGGAAAGGGGAAGTGCTACTGATAGGAGATTTCAATATGCCAGATGTTGATTGGCACATTTCTTTCTGCAGTATCATCTAGAAGTAAGGAGATCCTGGATTCATACAGGGAGAACTAGTCAGGCAATTGGTAACAGACCCCACACGTGAAGGGGCCATACTAGTCTTCGTGCTTACCAATGGTGAAAGCGTTTCTGATGTTGTAGTGGGAGATCATTTTGCATCCAGTGATCACCAGATGGTGTGGTTAAGTATTAGGACTAGGGCTGTTAGAATCCATTCAAAGGCGAGGATCTTAGACTTTAGGAAGACTAACTTTGCGAAGATGGGCCAATACCTCAGGGAGTCGTTAGTTGGATGGGAATAGCTGAGGGATGTAGAAAAACAGTGGGAAAAACTGAAAGGGGATATTTTAAGGGCAACCAACCTTTTTGTTAAAATGGTAAATAAAGGTAAAAGGAAAAGGAGACCGCTATGGTTTTTGAAAGAAGTAGCTGAAAAAGTGAAGAAAAAGAGGGAGGCCTTCATGAAATACAAGAGATCACAGAGAGAGGAAGACAGGCATCTGTATTTGGAAAAACTTAGAGAAGTAGTCAAGAAGGCAAAGATTCAAAAGGAGGAGGAAATAGCCAATGCAATAAAATGGGGGGATAAGACATTTTTCAGATATATTAGGGAGAAGAGGAAGGGCAAGAGTGGTATTGTCAGACTCAAGGGTGCAGGGGAGGAATATGTAGAAGCTGAATAAGGATAAAGCGGAATTGCTTAACAAATATTTTTGTTCGGTGGTCACAGATGAAGAACCAGGAGCAGGACCTCAGAAAACACCCACAAATAGGAACAGAAGCAAAGGACATCTTGAACAATTTTCAAAAGATTGTGTTCGTGAGAAACTATCTCAACTTAAAGTAGACAAAGCAATGGGACCGGATGGGATACACCTGAGAATACTGAGGGAACTTGGGGACGTTCTAGCAGCTCCACTGACTGACCTTTTCAATGCCTCGTTGGAGTCGGGAGTGGTGCCAAAGGAGTGGAGAGAGGCTCATGTGGTGCCTTTACACAAAAGCGGAAGTAAGGATGTGGTTGAAAACTACAGGCCGGTTAGTTTAACTTCGGTGGTGAGTAAATTATTGGAAACGCTGCTGAAAGAGAAATTAATGAGGTTTCTGGAGTCCAGCAGATTGCAGGATCCAAGGCAGCATGAATTCACCAGAGGCAGATCTTGTCAGACAAATCTGATTGATTTCTTTGACTGGGTGACCAGGGAGTTGGACCGAGGGAGAGCCCTAGATGTGGTGTATTTAGATTTCAGTAAAGTCTTTGACACTGTTCCTCACAGGCAACTTATAAACAAACTGAGCACCCTAGGGATGGACCCTAAAGTTACTGCTTGGGTTAGAAATTGGTTGGGTGGGAGGCGACAAAGAGTACAAGTAAATGGAGCTCACTCTGAGGAGAAGGATGCTATCAGTGGTGTGCCCCAGGGATCTGTCCTTGGTCCGATTCTTTTTAACATCTTTGTTAGTGATATAGTGGAAGGGCTTTCAGGTAAGGTTTGCCTCTTTGTGGATGATACCAAAATCTGCAATAGAGTAGACACCCAGGAAGGGGTAGATAACATGAGGAGGGATCTAGCTAAGCTTGAAGAATGGTCTAGAATTTGGCAGCTGGGATTTAATGTTAAAAAATGTAAGGTCATGCATTTGGGCTGCAGCAATCCAAGGGAGCAATATAGTATAGGGGGCGAAGTACTTTTGTCCACAAAAAAGAGCGGGACCTAAGCGTGGTTGTGTCTGATGATCTTAAAGAAGCTAAACAGGTAGAAAAGGCGACGGCAAAAGCTAGAAGGATGCTTGGGTGCATACGGAGAGGAATGGCTAGCAGAAAAAAGGAGCTGATAATGCCTCTGTATAAGTCTTTGGTGCGACCTCATTTGGAGTATAGTGTGCAATTCTGGAGAACGCACCTTCAAAAGGATGTGAACAGGATGGAGTCGGTGCAGAGGGTGGCTACAAAAATGATTAGTGGTCTTCATTATAAAGCATATGAGGACAGACTGAAGGATCTTAATATGTACACACCTTAGAGGAAAGGCGGGATAGAGGTGATATGATTGTGATGTTTAAATACGTCCGTGGCATAAATGTTCAGGGAGAGAGCCTCTTTCAATTGAAAGCAAGTTCTGCTATGAGGGGACATGGGATGAGGGTGAAGGGAGATAGATTCAGGAGTGATATGCGGAAATATTTCTTTACGGAAAGAGTAGTGTATCCGTGGAATAGTCTCCCAGTGGAGGTGGTAGAGATGAGGACAGTAACTGAATTCAAAAAAGCATGGGACAAACACAGAGGATCTCCAAAGGTAAAAAGGGGACTGTTGTAGTTGTTATGGAAGGACAGACTAGATAGGCCATGAGGTCTTTTTCTGACGTCATATTTCTATGTTTCTATGGCATGCCAAAATCTTGAGAATTGTGCGCATTTCAGGTCGCTGCATCTAAAAAAGGATATAGCGAAATTAGTAGCGGTAGAGAGTAGGGCTACCAAAATGATACAGGGGATGGAACAACTCCTGTATGAGGAAAAGCTAAAGAGGTTAGGGTTCTTTGGCTTGGAGAAAAAGTGGCTGTGAGATTATGCGATAGAGGTCTTTAAATGCCTTAATGGAGTGGAATGGGTAAGCTCAAATCTGCTGCTTACTCTTCTAAAAGGAGACATGCTATGATGTTACAAAATAGTACCTTTAAAACAAATAGGAGAAAATATTTTTTTTTACTGAATGTCCAATTAAAATCTAAAATTCATTGCCAGAGGATGTTGTAACAACAGTTAGTTTAGATGGGTTTCAAAAGAGCTTGGATAAGTTCCTGGAAGAGAAATTCATAAACCATTAATAAGTTAGACTTGGGGAAAGTCACTACTTATTCTTGGGTATAAGCAAAACGGAATCTTCCTACTCTTCTCCTAAAATTAATATGTATCAGAGACTTTCCATGCTCTTCCTCTATGGCAGGGGTGGGCATTTTCGGCCCTTGTGCACCACAATCCAGCCTGGTTTTCATGATGTCCCTAATGAATATTCATGAGATCTATTTGCATCCACTGTCTTCCATTGTATGGAAATAGGGCCATGAATATTCATTAGGGCCATCATGAAAACCAGGCTGGATTGTGGTGCACGAGGGCCGGAATTGCCCACCCCTGCTCTATGGGATACAAATGTATCTCATCCATATTTATTGTGGATATTATGAAAACATGATTGGCTGGGTAAATCCTGAGAATGTTCTTACACTAGGCAAATTAATACATTGCTAGTATGTGGATTTGGTTGAGGGTATACTAAGAAAGTGAGGGTGACTGATCCATGAGTGTGACTAAATGTATGCCTTGTTGCTGTATGCAGTGTGAATAAGGGTATGCTGGCTGGCTTGACTATAACTGCATGTTAGATGAGTCTGCTTTGGTAAGTGGACATGAGGTATGCTAGGTACTAAAGATAAGAAGATACCAAGGAAAACTAGTTTTGACAATTAACAAACAATGCAAAGAAATAATCTAGCAATTGACAATCAAATTATGTTCAAAAAGTACTTTTATATTTATAATACTCTTCTATTGCACTGTGTGCGGTAATCCCACCCATACAGGTCTGTAATCAAAATATAATCAGGACTTTGTAGAATCATGACATTCCTTCATCTCTAGCTCTTACCAATATGGCTATCTCAGCCTGTCATTGCTACATGGGATGGTGCTGTCAAAAACATGACTCTAAAAGCCAATTGAAGCATAGGTATGGAGTCATCCAATAAGCAGGTGGAAAGGAAAAAGATTTCTTTTGTTTCCAAATCTTCCTGGACTAAGAGAGAGAGAGAGAGAGAGAGAGAGAGAGAAAGAGAGAGAGAGAGAGAGAGAGAGAGAAGGACCAGCAGAAGGGCTGCATGATTCTGACATTTTATGCCTGTTATACTCAGAGGCGGCCCAAGGGGGGTGCGTGGAGACTCCGTGCGGGGCCTCATTTGCATAAGGGGCCTCATTTGCATAAATATTTGCATAATGTTACCATACTCTAACTTTTAGTAAACATGCCTCTTAATGAGTGTATGGATAAAGAAAGACTAAAAGATTTCTACATTACTATAATCCAGTGCCAACCGCCAGACACATTAGGAACTACTACAAACACTGCCCATTTAGAACCCATAGCAAACCCACCGTATCCTAACAGCACTACCAGGACTCACAAAGCACCATACTCTACCTATCAAAAGGCAACACTGCAAATATTAAACCAATATATTTCAGAGAATAACAATACAAGACCTACTGGGGAAAGAACAAGTGGCGATGTCAAATAGGAATTACACAAACAGACTACCTCAGCTCAGTTACACATGCAGAACATAGACCATCACCAAACAAGGAATCATAATTTAGAAACAGGAAGACAATAATTAAACTGGGAACCCCAAAAGCCAAACTTGGAATGTACAACAACACTGCAGAAATAAAACTATAAATTAATTTCCTCTTGTACTAAACAAAACACAGACATTAATGATGCATATTTCCCAGAGCTGACATATTCAAGTTAATAAATTCAAAATAAAGAGATATTTTTCTACCTTCTGTGCATTTTTTTCAGTTGCAATTGCTCCTGCCACTTTCTTCTGGTTTCTTCGTGTCTTCTGCTAACTCTCCATCGTCTGCTATTCCATTTGTCCTTTCTTCTAGTTTTTTTCCATTCTCTCTCTACATCTGCTTTAACATACTAATCTTTCTCCTTTTGCTCTTTCCTCATTCCTATTTCATCCACTCAAATTTTATCCCTCCATCCTCAATCCCCACTTACTCTCCCAATACCCGGCCAATTGTAGATTTGTCTTCCCTCCCACACAAAATATTTTCCCCCTCTCCATTTCACTCTCCCAGCTCCATCCCATTCTAATCCTCCCCCAACATCAGCTCCCTTCTAGTTCCAGCCCCACCCATCATCCGCTCCCCACATCAGCCCATTTCCAGTCCTAGCCCCCCTTCAGCCCATTTCCAATCCTATCCTATCCCCACCATCAGCCCATTTCCAGTCCTAGCTCCCCCATCCATTTCCAGTCCTATCCTAGCCCCTCCATCAGCCCATGTCAAATCCTAGCTCTCCCCCCACTCAGCCCATTTCTAGTCCTAGTTCCCTACCCTCACAGCCCATTTCCATTCCAAGCCCCCTCCCCATCAGCTATTTGCAGTTGAAGCCCCCTTCCACTCAGCCCATTTTCATTCCAAGCCCCCTCCCCATCAGCTATTTGCAGTTCAAGCCCCCCTTCCACTCAGCCCATTTCCAGTCTTAACAACCCCCAGCCTATTACCAGTCCTAGCCCCCCCATTGCCCATTACCAGTCCTAAGCCCCCCAAATCCCATTACCAGTCCCAAGCCCCCCCACCAGCCCACTTCCAGTCCTAACCTCCATCACCCCATTTTCAGTCTTAGCCCCCGCATAGCCCATTACCAGTCCTAACCTCCCATAGCCCATTACCAGTCCTAACCCTCCCCATCAGCCCATTTCCAGTCTTAGCCCCCCCATAGCCCATTACCAGTCCTAACCCGCCCATCAGCCCGCCTCCAGTCATTACCCCGCATCAGCCTTTTTCCAGTCCTAGCCCCCCCATAGCCCATTATCAGTCCTAACCCTCCATTACCCCATTTTCAGTCTTAGCCCCCCCATAGCCGATTACGAGTCCTAACCCCCCCATCAGCCCATAGCCCATTATCAGTCCTAACCCCCCTCCCCCCATCAGCCCAGGTAGATTAAAAAAAACTGGCTGCTGCTGCCGCTGCCGCCGTGGCAGCGGCAGAATCAAGTGTCCCGCTGGGCCCCCATTGCACGGCAGAGCCTTCCCTGCAGCATAAGCTCCCTCAGCGCGGGCTTTTCAGAGCTGTGAAGGGAGAGTTTCCCTTTCTCGCGGCTCTGTTAAGCCTGCCGGGGCTGATGGGAAACAGGAAGTCCCACCAGCCCCGGTGGGCTTAACAGAGCTGCAAGAGAGAAACTCTCCCTTTGCGGCTCTGAAAAGCCCGCGCTGAGGGAGCTGATGCTGCAGGGAAGGCTCTGCTGGGCAGGGGGGCCCTGTGGGACACTTGATTCTGCCGCTGCCATGGCGGCAGCGGCAGCAGCAGCCAGTTTTTTTTTAAATCAACCTGGGCTAATGCAGAATGTTTTTTGCGCGGGGTCCCCTGAAACACGGGGCCCTGTGCAAAAAAACGTTCTTGCTCAATGGTTATATTCTGTTTGGCAGTGGTTCCTGAGACTGTCTTCTTCTGTGCTTCATGACCTGAGTACAGTTTGCCACAGACTGCGTGCCCAGGGTAATGGCCTATAAAGTGAAGTGCAGAATGCTACTGGAGAGACATCCTTGAATAGTGCCTCGGAAAATTATTAGAGACCATCCCGGCACTATCTAGATAATGCTGGGGCAGAGCAGGGCAATATTCAGTCCGCAATCGTATAGCTGTTTGGATTGGTTTGGGCCATCTGAAAGGCTCTTCTAAGTTCAGATAGTCATACAGAAATTTATCAGGATAGCTATATGGATAGAAATTGAATATTGCTATTATTCTAAGGGCGGCAGTGCTCACCGCTCTGTGTGTATATTCAGTATCACTCACTATCCAGATAGTGATGATGGCTATATGCATTATACTGAGACCATGTTGAATGAATAACCCCTGTAAATAAGTTATGACCTGTTTGATGTATCTCTTGTTGTTTAATATAAACCGTTTTGACCCAGTGGAAAGTGGTATATAAGCATAGCTAAATAAATAAATACAAATATTTAAATGCCACTGCCAGTGTTTAAAAAAATGCTAACCAAAACATTTAATATTGATCTGTATGTTTTCATGTTTAGAAAATATGACTCTCAAAATTCTACCGGCAGATATTGTATAAACAACGGGCTTGATATTGATCAGAGTGATCAGCAGTGTCCCAAATGGATAAATATAACTGCGCACAAAAAGATTTTGACAAGCTGATATTGAAAATGCTTAGCAGGATGACCAACAGGAGGCTATCTGGATAATGGTGCTAATCGCAATCTTTGGCAGCACTATTTGGATAGCGCTGAATATCTTCACAGACCACCCCAGCACTATCTGGTTAAGACAGAGGTAGTATGTGGGCAGATCGAGGATGGTGTCGGTACCATCCAGATAACTGCTGACTTTATCCAGCTAGTACGATGATCGGGGGCACTTGATACAGGGACGACAGCCTCGAAACATGCACGTCGTGCGGTGGATCAGTTAAGTGTGGATTTGCTCTCTTTTTTTGTTGGTTTTTAAGTCACGTATTAAAAAAAGAACTTTGGATGAATAAAAGGGGCATGTACTATATGTGAGTGATAGAGTGGTTCTATCCCTCTTGCGGTTTATGCCCGACAAAAATGTAGTGGATGGTGGAGGGGATTTGCGGTATTCTGCCAGTTTTTGAAGTGCTTATCTGGATAGCGGCACTCAACCTGGATATTCAGCAGCAGCTACCAGATACTGCCACTGAATATCCCACCGATATTTAGGCTCCATGGCTGGCTGTGACTTTTGAAAACTGGGCCTAAATTTTCAAACTAGCGACTAGTGTCTGAATCATGTTTGAAAATACACAGATAGGTGACCGCTGTTGGTTGTGCATAAAGTCCCTCATCTGGCATCATTAAAAATCTAGATGACTGGTGCAGCAACCAGATAGTCAAAATATTGGAAATCATGTGGATATGCTACTAGTCCCCTGATTTGAATATCGGTACAAAGAATAACTGCTGACCTCTGAATATTGGTATGAAAATGCAGCTATGACTTTCTCAATTTAATATGCCCTGTTCCTGGATGATGGCGCCCCAGATGCAGATATGGACAGTGCACAGTATGGCCCATAAACAGATGATGGCACTATATATCCAGATATGGACAGTATGGCTGGAAATGGACAGGAGACAATATGGCCCATACCTGGATAATGGCACTATATACCCAATTGTGGACAGTACAGCCCATATCTGGATATGGACAGTAGACAGTACAGCTCTTACCAGAGTGATGGCACTACAGACCCAGAAAGGAGCAGATTATATCTGGATACATAAATCTGTCTCTGATTGGTCCACTGTCTGATCAAGTGCCCTCTGCAGCTGTTGTGTTCATTTCACCGAAATGATGTCTCCCATGAGCAGGGAGAATTTTGATGAAGAAGAGGCAGAGCTTCTGGCCAGACTGGTCTCCAAAAATGATGATCTTCTCTACCCCCATGGTAGGAAGAGAGCCAGTCTGGCAGTGTCCGGGCCACTGTGGAAGAAGATCCAGAAGCGCTTGGTCATGCCTCGCCAATATCTCCAAGTTCTGTGCATGCCTGTACCAGGGTTGTGTGTGTCAGTATCCCATGTATTCTCCCTGGGAGTGTGTCTGCAATAGTTTGCATAATGTAAGGTTCTGCACAAGGCTATGTAGTCAATACTGACCTCTTATGACCCCTTAGTATACGGCCATAGAAATTACTATTGCCTATAGATCAGTAATATGGTGCTGGAACATGAATAGGACATAGATAGGACATGATAGGGGACTTCCTCTGTTGTTCATAATGAGTGGAGATCCTGTGGAACTACATACTTCATATGCTGGAAAGCATTGGGGTCAAAACCACATTTTCTGCTGGCAACAGCTGGCTGTTGAAAGAGGTTAGAGTCTGTCTTCACAGTAGGATGAATGGGCTCCTAAAGTCACAACTTGCCATTCTGGGAGGGTATCCAAAGTGTCAGTAGAGAGGAGTTAGAACACAGACACTTGAAATACTTCCATAATGGCACATAAGCTGTAGAGTATAACCTAAATGAGGTTGACTGGGATGGCAGGCTGCCTTGGTAGTTCCTCCTTGGAGCAGTTGCTCACACAGTGTGAGAACTCAGAGAACATAGGGATGGTTGTGCCTGGCACATGCAAAGAGTGCACTGCAGTAGTATACAGTAATGCTTATTCCCCATATGGAGGAATGTGCATCTTTCCATATGGAACCTCTCAGCTTGGAATACCTTAGCATGCAGTTAACCTGAGAATAGCTGTAGACCAATGATTTCTGTCAGACTGGCATCTTTCCACATCCCTGACAAGGTAGCTATACATAGCAATTTGGCTAGGGATCCCAACACTGCCATATCTAGTGCTGCACCTTCTATGTCTGGATGAGTGAGTACATGCAATATGCAGCTATGAATACCACAACATCAAGCCCAATGCATCAGTCATGTCTGCAACTGTTAACACGAGCCTTTGGCCTGGCTGTGCTAGATGATGGCTACTGAACCTAAAATCTTCAATTGATGGAGAAGAGGAACAGGAGGCAGAGGGGAGAACATTTGAAAATAAGTTTGCTGTTCTGCCTCTTCCTGCTTGGGCTCCCCTGCATTAGGGGGGCTGCTTGGGCAGAATTTACACCACTGTTTATACTTTATGAGTTTCATCAGGGTTCTGACATAATAGCTATTTTTCATGTGTTGCCAAACCTGCCAAGAGAGAGAGGAATGTCAGGAGGGCCTACAGACTGAAGAAGAGGCTCTTGCAGAAGAGCCTGTGGAGTTGGAAGACTCTTCATTAGAAATATAGAAACATGATGGCAGAAAAAGACCACATGGGCTATCTAATCTGCCCTTCCATATCAACTACCACAATAATCCCCTTTTTCCTTTAGAGATCCTCTGTGTATGTCCCATGCTTTTTTAAATTCAGATATTGTCCTCATCTCTGCCACCTCCACTGGGAGACTATTCCACACATCTACCACTCTTTCTGTAAAGAAATATTTCTGCATATTACTCCCGAGTCTATCTATCCCCTTTCACCCTCATCCTATGTCCCATCATAGCAGAGTTTGCTTTCAATCAAAAGAGGCTCTCTTTCTATACATTTATGACATGGAGGTATTTAAACATCTCTATCATATCTCCTCTATCCCACCTTTCCCTTTTTTTTAAGTGCCATCAGGTCAGTGCTGATTCCTAGTGACCCAGCTGCTTCTGGGTTTTCTTGGCAATGTATCACCAGAAGTAGATTGCCAGGCCTTTCCTTCCAAGGCAATGGAGGTTGAAGTGACTTGCCCAAGGTCACAAGGAGTGCCAGTGGGAATCACACCTTTGAGTTTCTGGGTACTAGGCAGCTGCTCTAATCACTAGGCTACCCCTCCGCACACCTTGCCTTTAGTATACATATTAAGATCCTTAAGTCTGTCCTCATATGCTTTATAATAAAGCATATATGCTTTATGACTTCAGAAATGTTTGCCAGTCACTCATCACCCTCATCCTAGACTATGCAAACATAATATACCAGGGTCTCCCTAAAACTACCTTATTACCTTTACAGCTTGCACAAAACTCTGTAGCCAGAATAATCACAGGCACGGGGCCACGAGAGATCATCACCCCCATTCTAAAACAACTACACTGGCTGCCCATCCACATGAGGATCAAATATAAAGTTGCGCTAACCATATTCAAGACCATCCATTACCTCTCAGCAGACATCTTTCGCCCCCTTCTTCAACAATCTCTCAACAACAAGGTCCTCCGACTACAACCTCCTCTCGATTCCAACTTCTTTCATCCACTTCAACAATACCACTACTAACAAAGCCTTCTCCTACTATGCACAGCTCATTTGGAACTCCCTCACCCCAGAAATACGAGCCCTCACAGACCTAGGTGAATTCCAGTGCAAGCTAAAAATCTCCCTCTTTCTGGAACACTTTGGCACAGACTCTTAACAACCCTCCATCACATCCTGTGATGTAGGAGACTCTTTTGAAGCAATGGAAACTGATAGTGATCCGGTGGAGAGAACTGGTATTGCAAGGGAATGCAGGATTTTCTCTTCTGAGATAAAAAAACACAGAGCTAATCAGGAACCACACCTCTCCTCAAGGCAGGAGAGAAGCCAAGTCCCTGATTGGGCATGCCCAAGCAGGAGGCGGGCAGTGCAGTTTTCAGGCAGCTTGTTAAGAACCCAGAAACAGAAACAGTTAGGGAGGGACGAAGAGGAGGAGTCAGGACACAAGCACCTGGACAAGGACAGGTCAGATGACCAGGAACAGGAACCGTGGGAGAGAGAACCACTAAGCAGCTGTGATCCACGAAGGAGCAGACAGGACCTGGGAGGCTCAGGGGCAGAGAAAGACTTCTGTAAGCAGAAGAATTCAAAGGCACTGAGAGACCCAAGGCTACAGCTCAGGAGTTTAAAGGACCAAGCAGAACCTTGGAACAGGAGGCAGAAGGAGAAAGAAATACCCTGGAAGAAGCCCCAGCACAAGGTATCTGGTGGGTTTGGAACGGCTAGCAAGCTTAACAGTGGGAAGCCAGAAAGAGTGAACTTTAATTGTGAAAGACAGGACAAAGGCAGAAAGTGTGATAGTAATTGGTTAAGCCAAGAGAAGCCTGACTGTTTTCCTTTTAAAACTCTGAGAGACTCTCCAAGCACAGCGGAAGCGTTTTACCCTGCACTTTCATTTGAAGATAGGTGGGGGAAGGGAAATGCTTACACGCTGAACTCTTGTCCAAGTAAAAGCACTGATAATTGCCAAGAGATAAGAACTGTAAACAAGCATTTACCTGAAGGAGGATATTCTCAGCCCAGCTCAGAAAAGACACAGGCTGAATTACTTCTCACTGAATTCAGGGAGTTCCTTAAGAGCAGAGCAGTTTCTCCCAATAACGTAGCAAAGCCTATAAACAGCTGTGAGGAAGAAAAGCCTTTAATTTCTATGCCGTCTGTAGAGCAAGAAGTCCCGATGGACTGCTCTACATGTGTGATTCAAAAGGACATTTAAGTGAGATGCTTGCCAAAGGTTTTATGAAAGAATATAGCAAAGTTACCTCACTGATTGCTATGCTAAAGAAGCTTATGTGAAGAGAATAAGTGAAAGCATATTGTGTGCAATTCAGGAGCATTGCTGTTACCAGAGTTTTCTGTTACGTTAATGAAAGGAGGTCACATGACAAATGAATGTGATCAGTAATGGACATTTAGCCAAGAAGTGTAAAGCCTTGTTTAGTTAAGTTTCTCAGCCTTGTTTTCTGCTACATTATTTCATTTACGTCTGCTGCATTTGAACTGCGAAAGCGGGAAATAAACCTCACAAAAGAAATTTTCTTTGCCTTGCCTTACTACTTGAGCACCTACACAACTACAACCTTAACCCTCAAGGGCAACCAAGGCCAGCCCCTCCTGAAACCCTCAAGGTCCAGGGAGTGGGTGGGTGGCAATCCTTATATGTACAGTATCTCACGCATCACCAGTTCAATTCTATGTAAATAGCTTTGTTACACCCAGTTAAGTCATTTACTATTCCCTATGTTTTATGTAAGTTACTTGTTCTTTTGTTCCATATAAACCACTGTGACTGGTAGATACAGTGATATAAAAAGAGCTGCTAAATAAATAAATAAAGCCCGCTAACCATTTTAGTAGCCACCCTCTACACTGACTTTAAAATGTTTATATCCTTTTGAAAGTGTGGTCTCCAGAATTGCACACAATACTCCAAATGAGGTCACACCAAAGACTAATATAGAGGCACTATCACTTCCTTTCTTCTGTTGGCCATTTCCCTGTGCACCCAAGAATCCTTCTGGCTTTCACTGTCACATTTTCTACCTGTTTAGCTACTTTAAGATCATCAGATACAATCACGCCCAGGTTCGACTCTTCTTTCATGGGCAGAAGTACTTCACTTCCTACATTGTACTGCTCCCTTGGATTTTTGCAGCCCAAATGCATGAACCTGCATTTTTTAGCATGAAATCTCAGCTGTCAAATTCACAACCATTCTTCAAGCTTAGCTAGATCCCTTCTCATGTTATCTACACCTTCCTGGATGTCTACTCTTGCAGATTTTGGTATCATCCGCAAAGAGGCAGACTTTACCCAACAGCCCTTCCGCAATGCCACTAACAAAGATGTTAAAAAGAATCGGACCAAGGACAGAGCCCTGTGGCACCAAACTGGTAACCTCCTCCTCAGAGTGAGCTCCATTTACCTGTACCCTTGGTTGCCTCCCATGCAACCAATTTCTAACACAATCAGTAACTTTAGGATCCATTCCTAGGGTGCTTAGTTTGTTTATAAGTTGCCTGTGCGGAACGGTGTCAAAGGCTTTACTGGAATCAAAGTACACCACATCAAGGGCTCTCCCTTGGTCCAACTCCCTAGCCACCCAGTCAAAGAAATCAATCCGATTGGTCTGAGAAGACCTGCCTCTTTAGACTTAGTTCTCTGAAGAAGAAGGAGATAAGAGTAAGAATGAGGCAGTAGGATGGCTTGTCTCATTGAGGTCACACACTCAAGGCCAGCTCCACTTGTGGCCCTCGAATCAGCATTCCCAATCCCAAGATTCAATCCATGAGGTACAGCATCTGAGGGCCAGCAACAACAGGCCACTGTCTTTATTTAATTAATTAGGTAATTTATTTATTTATTGAGTTTTATATACCACCTTGTCCTTTAACCAAAGTTTACAAGGTTGGGTTAGATACATATTATAGAAGGCGGGGCAGAGGGGGAGGGGGCATGTAGGGGCATGTAGGGTGGTTAAGAGTTTTGTGAGAGAGTCCATAGTGTTCGTGGAAAACAAGTGTCTTCAGCATTTTACGGAAATCCTTGATGTCGTTTGTGATTCTCATTGGTTCAGGAAGTATATTCCATAGGGCAGGCGCGGCAAGGGATGGAGCTCTCTTGGAAGTGGATTGAATGGATCATTGATATGCTATTGGGGTGATGAGCTTATTCACCATACTGCTTCATCTTGTAAAGCTAACTGCCACTTTCAGAACTATTTCCCACAGTGTCAGTACCCATGCTGCCTCAGTTCCTGCAATCCATAAAAAACACCTGGAGAAGAGACCCATGGCAGATGGAAGTGCCCTCACTTATGTCCTTACACATCATGGGGTCCATACATCTGCCTCACCACATGGCAGGATATCTATAGTGTGGGCTATGTTTTGGTGTTGTATTGGACATTATTTTATGCTATTTTTGTTGCTTTTATGTACTACTACTACTATTTAGCACTTATATAGCGCTGAGCACGTAGCGCTGTACAGGTATGATATACATATAAAAATATACATATAATGGACAGTCCTTGCTCGTCAGAGTCGTGCTCATCTGAGCTTACAATCTAATACTCATCAGAGTTTGAAATCTAATACAACAATACAAAGCGATAGCGATAGTCAGTGCGGTGCAAAGCATAATGTACACATTAATGTATGTAAATGAACACATTAATGTATGTAAATTTGTAGATACTGTTGTATTCGAGTGTTTTGTTGTACATAGATAATCCCAGTTGATATCCAAGTTAAGCTTCCAGTTCAATGTAAGTGCCCCTGGCACAACCTTGTTTTATGTGAACCGTGCTGATTTTTAAGAGTGCGGTATATAAGAAACAATAAATAAATAAAATAAATAATGTGGTCTGTGTAATTTGGTCATGGGAGATTGGTGGGAATTGGGTTAGGATAAGGGTGGAAGTCAGGATCTGAAGGCAACAGTGAAGAGGTGGGTTTTCAACTTGGATTTGAAGAGGGCCAATGAGGGTGCTTGGCGTATAGACATAGGTAGGTTGTTCCAGGCGTAGGGTGCAGCGAGGTGAAAGGAGCGAAGGCGTGAGTTAGCTGTGCGAGTGAAAGGCCTAAATAGAAGTAGTTTGTTAGTGGAGCAAAGTTCCCAAGAGGGGATGTAGGGAGAGATAAGGGATGAGAGGTATTGAGGGGCCACAGAGTGAATACATTTATAGGTCAGTATGAGAAGTTTGAACTGTATGTGGAATTGGATGGGGAGCCAATGAAGTGACTTGAGAAGAGGAGTAATGTGGGCATGGCGAGACTAGTGGAATATTAGTTGAGCAGCATAATTTTGTATAGCTTGAAGGGGAAAGAGATGATTTGCGGGGAGACTGGCAAGGAGCAGGTTGCAGTAATCTAGGCAAGAGGAAATTAAAGAGTGGATAAGCGTTTTGGTAGTGTGTTCAAAAAGGAAGGGGCAGATTTTGCTAATGTTGAAGAGGAAGAAGCGGCCGGTCTTAGCTACAAGCTGGATGTGTGTGGAGAAGGAGAGAGAGGTGTCAAAGATAACCTCCAGATTGGGGGCCAAGGGAACAGGAAGAATCGTAGATCCATCCACTGAGACTGAGAAAGGGGAAAGAGGAGGGGACGAGTTGGGGAGAAAGACAAGGAGTTCAGTCTTGGCGATATTCAGTTTCAAGCAGCGATGGGACATCCAGGCAGCGATGTCGGAAAGGCAGGCTGAGATCTTTGTCTGGATGGCTGGAGAGATATTAGGTGTAGAGAGGTAGATTTGGGAGTCGTCGGCATAGAGATGGTACTGAAAGCCATGGGAGGAGATAAGTGCGCCAAGGGATTGGGTATAAAGGGAGACAAGGAGGGGGCCCAAGATGGATCTCTGTGGAACATCAACATGGAGTGGGGTAGGGGAGGAGGAGGAGCCCCCAGAACATACACTAAAGGAGCGATGGGAGAGGTAGGAGGAGAACCAGGATAGCATGGAGTCCTTGAAGCCAAGAGAGGAGAGGGTGTTAAGGAGAAGATTGTGGTCAACAGTATCAAAGGCCGTGGAGAGGTCAAGAAGGATGAGGACAGATTAGAGTCCCTTAGATTTAGCCAGGAGCAAGTCGTTGGAGGCCGGTGGATTGTAGGGGCCGGAAGTCTGATTGTAGTGGGTCCAAGAGGTCATGGGAGGTGAGGAAGTCGAGACAGCAGTGGTGGGCTGCTCATTCTAGTAGTTTAGAAATGAAGGGAAGGAAGGAGCTGGGTCGATAGTTAGAAGGGCAGGTGGGAACGAGTGAGGGTTTCTTGAGGAGAGGTGTAACAATAGCATGTTTGAAGTCAACTGGGACAGTTGCAGTGGAGAGTGAAAGGTTGAGAATATGAGAGATGGATGGAATAATAGTGGTGGAGATGGGATGTAGGAGATGGGTGGGGATAGGGTCAGAGGAACAGGTGGTGGGTTTGGAGGAGGAGAGGAGGAGTGCGGTTTCCTCTTCGGAGATCGTAGGGAAGGAGGAGAAGGTAGCAGAGGAAGTATGGATGGGGGAGGAGAATTGGGGAGGGGGGAGGTAGATGAGGGAGTGGGGAATTGGGGGGTGACAAATCTATGGAAGGGCAAATTGCCTTGATTTTATGTTTAAGCTATACATGTATTTATGATTTTCTTTTCTTTATTTATCATGGCTCATTGTATTTTACACTTAATTTATGGCCAAATGGTTCTCTTTATGTCGATTGCTTGTTTGTTTTTTTGTTTTTACAGAAAATAAAAATTGAAATGGAACATATGATGTGTCCTCAATTTCATCTCTTCGCAGGGAGGTGAGAGGGTGTGGAGTGTAATTCTCTATGGTGCGGCTAGATTTCTACATGTGTTTGCACATCTAAATCATGGTATGTTAGTGATTTATTTGTGTAAATGAGCCCTTACATGTGGCGTTCACTTGGGCGCTAGACTGAAAGTATGCACCAGTGATCGATGGTACATACTTACACTGTGGGTATGCACCGGGGTGGAGTTTGGGTAGAGCACAAATTTACATGCATTTATTATAGAATCTGGCCCTATGTGCATAAGATACACACAATCATTTATGCATGTCTGCAGTCACTTACGCAGATTTGACTTTTTTAGAATAGGAACCATTAACATATTTAAATCTAACTGCCACTTACAGAATTATCTCCCACAATGTCAGTACCCATGCTGCCGCAGTTCCTGCAATCCATAAAAGACAGCATGTTTTTTTCTAGAGGCAAGTCTCGTCAGAAAAATCTGATTGATTTCTTTGACTGGACGACCACAGAGTTGGACCAAGGGAGAGTCCTAGATATGGTATAGTTTGTCACGCCCTTGCCCCTTACTTCCAGTATGGAGGGGCGTGGTTATCATAGAAAGTTTCACCTTTTAGCCTTTAACTGACTGGTTCCTTTGCCATGCCCTTTGGGAAAGGTAGTTCAGTCACAATCCACTTGGCTTCAGGTAGAAAAAACACTTGTAGTTGGCTCCAATGATAAGGCAATGACAGAATTTATTGACTCAAATGCAAGGTTCACAAATACTACCCTTGGATACTTTCTCCCGGATTCTTCACAATACACATCAGGACATAAATAAGCTCAAAGCAAAACTTTCAGCTTATAGTGTTCTTCAGCTCAAAGATAGAAACATAGAAACATGATGACAGAAAAAGACCACAAGGCCCATCTAGTCTGTCCTTCCATAACAACAACTACAACAGTCCACTTTTTACCTTTAGAGATCCTCTGTGTTGGTCCCATGCTTTTTTGAATTCAGTTACTGTCCTCATCTCTACCACCTCCACTGGGAGACTATTCCACGGATCCACTACTCTTTCCGTAAAGAAATATTTCCGCATATCACTCCTGAATCTATCTCCCTTCACCCTCATCCCATGTCCCCTCATCGCAGAACTTGCTTTCAATTGAAAGAGGCTCTCTCCCTGAACATTTATGCCACGGAGGTATTTAAACATCTCAATCATATCACCTCTATCCCGCCTTTCCTCTAAGGTGTACATATTAAGATCCTTAAGTCTGTCCTCATATGCTTTATAATGAAGACCACTAATCATCTTAGTAGCAACCCTCTGCACCGACTCCATCCTGTTCACATCCTTTTGAAGGTGCGGTCTCCAGAATTGCACACCATACTCCAAATGAGGTCGCACCAAAGACTTATACAGAGGCATTATCACCTCCTTTTTTCTGCTAGCCATTCCTCTCCGTATGCACCCAAGCATCCTTCTAGCTTTTGCCGTCGCCTTTTCTACCTGTTTAGCTACTTTAAGATCATCGGACACAACTACGCCTAGGTCCCGCTCTTCTTTAGTGGACAAAAGTACTTCACCTCCTATGCTGTATTGCTCCCTTGGATTGCTGCAGCCCAAATGCATGACCTTACATTTTTTAACATTAAATCCCAGCTGCCAAATTCTAGACCATTCTTCAAGCTTAGCTAGATCCCTCCTCATGTTATCTACACCTTGCTGGGTGTCTATTTTATTGCAGATTTTGGTATCATCTGCAAAGAGGCAAACCTTACCCGACAGCCCTTCCGCTATATCACTAACAAAGATGTTAAAAAGAATCGGACCAAGGACAGATCCCTGGGGCACACCACTGGTAACATCCTTCTCCTCAGAGTGAGCTCCATTTACTTGTACTCTTTGTCGCCTCCCACCCAACCAATTTCTAACCCAAGCAGTAACTTTAGGGTCCATCCCTAGGGTGCTCAGTTTGTTTATAAGTCGCCTGTGAGGAACAGTGTCAAAGGCTTTACTGAAATCTAAATACACCACATCTAGAGCTCTCCCTCGGTTCCAACTCCCTGGTCACCCAGTCAAAGAAATCAATCAGATTTGTCTGACAAGACCTGCCTCTGGTGAATCCATGCTGCCTCGGATCCTGTAATCCGCTGGACTCCAGAAACCTCACTATTTTCTCTTTCAACAGCGTTTCCATTAATTTACTCACCACTGAAGTTAAACTAACCGGCCTGTAGTTTTCAACCACATCCTTACTTCCGCTTTTGTGTAAAGGTGCCACATGAGCCTCTCTGCAGTCTTTTGGCACCACTCCCGACTCCAACGAGGCATTGAAAAGGTCAGTCAGTGGAGTTGCTAGAACGTACCCAAGTTCCCTCAGTATTCTAGGGTGTATCCCATCCAGTCCCATCGCTTTGTCTACTTTGAGTTGAGCTAGTTTCTCATGAACACAGTCTTCTGAAAATTGTTCAAGATGTCCCTCGCTTCTGTTCTTATTTGTGGGTGTTTTCTGAGGTCCTGCTCCTGGTTCTTCATCTGTGAACACAGAACAAAAATATTTGTTAAGCAATTCCGTTTTATCCTTATCAGCTTCTACATATTCCCCCCCTGTACCCTTGAGTCTGACAATACCACTTTTGCCCTTCCTCTTCTCACTAATATATCTGAAAAATGTCTTATCCCCCCATTTTATTGCATTGGCTATTTCCTCCTCCTTTTGAATCTTTGCCTTCTTGACTACTTTGCTAGCTTCGCTAAGTTTTTCCAAATACAGATGCCTGTCTTCCTCTCTCTGTGATCTCTTGTATTTCATGAAGGCCTCCCTCTTTTTCTTCACTTTTTCAGCTACTTCCTTCGAAAACCATAGCGGTCTCCTGTTCCTTTTGCCTTTGTTTACCATTTTAACAAAAAGGTTGGTTGCCTTTAAAATACCCCCTTTCAGTTTTGCCCACTGTTGTTCTACATCCCCCAGCTGTTCCCATCCCACTAACGACTCCCTGAGGCATTGGCCCATCTTCGCAAAGTTAGTCTTCCTAAAGTCTAAGATCTTCACCTTGGAGAGCCTGGATTGACTGTTAAAGCCTTTTAACAGTCAATGCTACCAGCTTGGCTAGCATTGCTGTTTAAAACAAACAAAAACAGCATTTCTCAATGGCAGTTTTCTGTTCTCATAGTCCCAAACACTTCCAGGCTAGTTTGTCTCCTTACAAACAAAGTAAAACTTTTAACAGGACAAAAACTTCTCATAAGCAAATAATGCTCTATTCCATGCTTTAGGAATATTCAAAAATAAAGCCAAAAACTTTACTTCCTTTCACCATTATCTTGGCTTCTTGCTGGTGCACTACTCTGGATATCAGGTGTTTATCAAGCACAATCAGAGAGCTTCAGCTTGCTCTTGCTTTCTCAGCAAACGTATTTCTTCTTTAACACAGGACATGCACAAAACCATCTACAGGCTTTCAAGGTTACCTGACTCTGAAGGTTTTCTCTTAAGGGTGGTTTTCTTTCAATCCCTCTGCAGTAAAGGATTGGCACAAGGAGCAATCCATGTATGAGTCTTCGCCATTCACAGCTAGGTCTGGTTCACCTAGTTGCATAGGCTCTACCTCTCCTTCCAGTTCACAGGGTTCAGTTGACTGCCTAACGTTAGAGCTGAGAGTATCCCTTGCAACTCTGCACTGCTCTGTATTAGTCAAGCTTTCAAGGCTCATACCTGGGCCTGGGCTTGTAGCAGCTTCACCTCCCTCATGCTCTGGCCACCATTCTCCTGTGCTTCCTTGTCCTGTCCTCCAGCTTGTGTTTCTGCTTGGGTCTCTCCCTAAGACTCTCTCTGGGACTCTCCTCCTCCTCTCTCTTTCTTCTTCTTTCTCTATCCTAGACTTAAATCCCCAAGGCTCCAACCCCACCTCTTCTCCTCTCAGGTGATGGAGATCAGCTTGCCTCCTGGCAGCTGGGTAATTAGGGAACTCAGTGACGTAAGGGTCCTTTACCCTGGGTCTGTATTCCCTCTCCTTTTCTCCACTAGGGGAACTCTGAAACCTATCCCATCTGGGAATTTCCTGCTTTCTAGGTGTGATTGAGGTTTTGTTTCTCTGACCTTGCAAAATAGGTCCTTTTATAAGGGTGGCTTCCTTTCCTTTATCCCTTTCTCCTCTGTCATGATAAGCTTCCTTATCACAAGTTAGATTTCTGAAAAGCCTTTGACACCCTAAGAATGGACCCTAAAGTGATTGAATGTGTTAGATATTGAGTGAATGAGAGGCGACAAAGGGTACAGGTAAATGAAACTCACTCTGAGGAGAAGGATGTTACTAGTAGTGTGCCACAGGGATCTGTTCTTGGTTCAATTTTTTTTTACATTTTTGTTAGTGATATTGTGGAAGGGCTATTGGGTAAGGTTTGCCTCTTTGCAGATGATACCAAAATCTGCAATAGAGTAGACACTCATGAAGGAGTAGAAAACATGAGGAGGGATCTAGCAAAACTTGAAGAATGGGTGAGAATTTGGCAGTTGAGATTTAATGCTAAAAAATGCAGGGTCATGCATTTGAGCTGCAAAAATCCAAGGGAGTGGTACAGTATAGGGGTGAAGTACTGTACTTCTGTCCATGAGAGAAGAGCGGGACCTGAGGGTGATTGTTTCTGAGGATCTTAAGGTGGCTAAACAGATAGAAAAGGAGAAGGCGGTATAGGAAACCTGTTAAATAAAATAAATAAATAATGGCAAAAGCCAGAAGGAAGCTTGGGTGCATAGGGAGAGGAATGGTCAACAGGTGAAAGCGCCTCTGTATAAGTTGTTGGTGAGACCTCATTCAGAATATTGTGTGCAATTCTAGAGACTACACCTTCAAAACAGGATGGATTCTGTGAAGAGGGTGACTCCCAAAATGGTCAGTGTACTTCGTCATAAGGCATATGGGGACAGACTTAAAGATCTCAGTATGCATACTTTGGAGGAAAGGTGGGAGAGAGGAGATATTATAGAGATGTTTAAATACCTCAGTGGCATAAATGCCCAGGAGGAGAGCCTCTTTCTATTGAAAGAAAGCTCTGCAATGAGAGGGCATAGAATGAAGGTGAAAGGAGAAAGACTCAGGAGTAATAAGCAGAAATATTTCTTTATGGAAAGAGTGGTAGATGCATAGAATAGTTTATCAGTGGAGGTAGTAGAGACCGGGACAGTATCTGAATTCAAGAAAGCATGGCACAAACACAGAAGATCTAAGAAGGTAAAAAAAGGGACTACAGTAGTTGGTACGGAAAGGCAGACTGGATAGGTCGTATGGTCTTCTTCTGCTGTCGTGTTTCTATGTTTCTAAGTAGCATCACCAGCTTGCAGCTCCAGCTGTCCATCAGCGATGCACTGAAGTGCCCTTGTCTCCAGGCTTAACACATGCTTTGGTGAAGATACAAATCCACAAGTGGGAACAAAGTAGTTACTAGGAAATGGGACACACCTCTTAAAGGCAACACCTATAGTGAGGGCGCTTTATAAGCGTCCAGTGATATACAAAACTTTCCTTTCTTCCTGACCTTCTAAATGGGGAAAATGTTTAGTTAAAATAAATCAGTCTGAGGTATAGATAGTAGTGGGATATTTTACAGAAAATGTTATAGCTAAGAAATGCTGATATTCCCCCAATATTTATACATGTCTAGCGCTGTTGTTTAAATGAAATGCTGTAGTGCTTTCCAAATTCAGCAAATTTCTAGCACATATTGTAATATCATGTAACGGGTTTTCAGCAGGACACTGTAAGGATATAGAGTATTTAAAGCCTCCTGGGCGGGATGACTCAGAGGGTTGCAGAATCTTTCACCTCAAGTTTATTGGTTCAAATCCATTTAAGGTTAATAGTGAAAGTCAGTATCATCTGAAAAATGTTTGGTGGCCCAAGTGAATTGAGTTTATAGTTTCAGTTCCAGTTTCCAGGCAACAGGTGTCTACATCACTAAAACCGTCCTCTTAGTTTGTCCTAATATGAAGCATTACTGGCAGTTTCAGCAGAGAAGGCAAAGATTGCTCCAGTGTGGAGACCGAATTACTCTCTGACCCTTAGTGGAGTCTCTCAAAAATAGGTTAAAGTAGGCTACATTGATAGGATAGTGGGGGATGAGGAAGTTAAAATTTTACTTTCTGTGCCATGTCCGAATTAAGTTCACCAAAGGGCACAGCATAAAATTCAGCCGCAGCAGCAGCAAAACAGATGATTTGCTGTGCGTCTCTCAGGGTAAGAACATAAGGGTGAAAGAATAAGCTGCTCTTCCCATGTTTTGTTAAATTCCATGGTTACCTCATTGTATTAAATCTAGACCAAATCTCAGCAAGGTGACACTACCATCCAAGTATGGTCAGGACTAGCTCAGTCATCAGGCAAGATGCGGTGGTGGCCTAGAGAGACAGCAGCAGTCGAAGCAGATCGATTCTGACAGCCAGAGAAGCTTAAAGAATTATTAGCATGTTCTTTTACCTGCAGAGAGAGCAGGTACAGAAATGCATACAAAATAAAAGTTTAGTATTCAAAAGCACAATATTGGATTATGCATTTTTACAGGAATAATTCTGGGAGTGATGGTGTTGGGATGATCATGACTTTTGAGTTTAATTATCAAAATATTTTGAGGGGAGGGGGCGGTGTGTAAAGCTGAAGGTTCGCCTAGGATACCCAATATCCTTGCACCAGCATAAAGTATAGTTGTCAAGAAACAGAAGAATACATACTGGCCGCAGGTCATCCCAGGATGAAAAGGTGCCCGCCCATAACCTACACACTAGGGCTAGAAATGGTGGTAGTGATCTTGCAGACGCTGCATTTTAAGATAACATCAGTGCTGCAGATATAGGCCACAGTGAACTTATTTATGGAACTACTGTAGCAGGAGATAAACCATAGAAAGTAATGAAAAAGCTAAGAGGATTAACTACAATTAAGTGGACCCCTGCAGTAAAGAGGAGATAATGTGCTGCTACCTTTATGCTGCAAAATCTATATTTAAATTGAGAGGGTATACAAAGAAGGTCCACCAAAAACTGGAAAAGAAATATTGCCAAAAGGAAACTATAAAATGCAGCCATGAGTTTTAGTTTTAATCTTGTCTATATGACTGCAATATTACTTTTTCTCTTTTTCTGTCCTTAGTTATTTGTTTGCTTTCTGTTGTGGCTTGTAGTTCTAGTCCGTCTAATTTTATAAATTGTTTTTATTCTACACTACCTTGCCATGCAACTAAAGGTGGTATATTAAATAAAATAAGCCATAATGCAAATTTAAGATCCCTCATTTTAAAAATCAAAGTCAAGAAGTATGTAAGTGATGACATACTCTCTAGAGAGAGAAAGAAAGGATTTGGATAGGAACACCAGAAAAAAGGCAAAGGAGGAGACCCGGAGAGGAGCACTTAGGGATGGGGGATCTAAAAATTCAAGAAAGTGAAATAAAGAAAATACAGATCAAGAAGTCAATTGAGGAGGAAGAAGACAGGCCGAAGGAAGACATAGGTTGGATGAATCAATGATGGAACTCCTGGCCTCTGCGGAAATAGATGAATTTACTGTGTTTCAGGAGAGGGGAAAGATGACCTAAATTGAATTTGGCATCTAAAGCAAAGAGTTTGATAAGTATGATGAATAAAGCGATAACCTGTAGAAAAAGACCATTATTGATATAACAGAAATAAATCACATACAATACTGTGCAACAAAAATTATTACTGAGCAAATCCTTTTTTTAAATATCTTTATTTAACTTTTCAACATATACACACAGAATAACATATCTCTGTTAAACATTTAGTGAACATAAATCCAAAACCACCCCCCTGGTCCACTGTTAGCTTTTTAATGTATAAATGTTTTAAATATACAGGTGCCAAGAAATAAAAGTAAGTAACATATATACTTAAGTCAGGTAGTAAGAATATAAACCAAAATTCTTATGTGTTACCACAACGTGCTACAGCCACAAAATCTGTCAGAGCCTTCCATTTAAGCAGATTAGAAGAAGCTTGTAGCGATCCTTTTTGGGGCATTTGCTCATATATACTAAATAGACATAATTGGTTCCACCATGATTGGCAATTAAGATCAGTAGTATGTTTCCAATTAAGAACTATGAGGTGTAGGGCTATTCCCAACATGAAATCAAGTAGAAAGTGACACTCCCTTCACAGGGAAGGAATGTCAGCTACTGAATGAAAGACTATAATCTCCCAAGTGAGGAGAGTCCTGAATCCCAAAGTTTCTTGTATCTACACCCATATCTGGGACCAGCAAGTCTGTACACTAGAGCAATCAAAACTATGTGGACAAAGGTACCTACGTTTCTCTGGCAAGAGAAACCCGTTACAGCTGGCAATGAATGCCGCAGCAAGAGTACTTCAGGGAGCAGCCAGGACTGACCATGTTACTCCTTTGCTAATACAATTGCATTGGCTACCCATTCAGGCCAGAATTCTCTTCAAAACTCTACTTCTCACGTTCAAAGCTCTCAATGAGCTCTCCGCTGCATCCTTATCTGCCCTTATTCACACTACTACACCAAACAGAGCAAGAAGATCCTCGACCATCAACTCCCTAAAGCTCCCAAAGGCCCTTACAAACTGCTCTTCGTCTACAGCCAACAGAGCCTTTATCCTTTGTGCCCCTAGGTGCTGGAATGCACTACCCCCTGGCATCCGGGCTATCAACAGCCTATCACAATTCAGGAAAGCCCTCAAATTCCATCTCTTCAACAAGTACCTTATAGAGTCATCAACTCCCATTGACATCAGTGATCCCACCCAGTTACCCAATTCCATGACGTCTCAATAACATGCTTAGGCTGATTCTCTATAACGAATGATCTTGTCCCTAGTAACATGTACCTATTCAGTAGTATTACATCTGTAAATAGATTGTAAATAGTTTCCCATGTTATCCAAGTTCCTTCCCTTGTTATCTGTAAACTCATGCAAGTTGACTGTACTGAGATTTTTGTTCTATGTGAACCGCGCTGATGCTGAATAGTGCGGTATATAAGAGAATTTAAATAAATAAATAAATAAAATAAGACCAACACAAGTTACTAGTTGCTTTATCCCACTTAGCCACCTTTACCGGGGTGTAATAGGCTCTATGGGCAAAAAAAGAATAACGTTTGAGTGATAGAGGCAGATTGTGAGACTCTAACTTGTTTTGCCCAAAATCTTTCCCACTTTTGCGAGGGAAGGGTTACCCCAGTGTCATGCTCCCAAACACGTTATATACTGTGAGCCCGCCCCTGTGCCAGATAGCTTGACAGCAGGAGGCGCTGCACCTTAACCTTGAGGTTGTATAAGAATTTGTAGTTGAGCCGTTGGTTAAAGATCACAGATTTTTATTTGGGTTCTCAGAGACTCACAACAGGTAATGTCCACAGGAAAACAAAAGTAGGGATACTCCTCCCAAAGAAAATATATGCAAACTTTGCCTGGTCAAAAATAAAGTCTTTTAAACAAGCTTTTCTTCTTAGCTCTTACAAAAGGTATTTCCCCTCTTAACAGTTATTCACATACAGTGCAACAATCACATTCCATGTCAGTGACTGAAGGATCTGAATCCCCTTTGAAAGAGTCAATTTCCATGCTCTCTGGAGGACTCTCAGGTAGTGGTTCTGGACTCTTAACTGGAATGGTATTAGTCCCATACATTAACAGTTTCTTCAGTCTTGGCCACCTAATAGGTTTCTCGCCTTTAAGTAAAAGCTCATGGGGTTTCAAAAGCCGTGGTTTAAAAGTTCCTTTCCTTTCATGTAAATGTCTACAGGTAATCTCCTCCTCATCTGAAGAACTGTCCCTGTGTTCAGTTTTGGGCCTAGGCTTTCTCCTGGTTTGATGCTTAACTTGCACAGTTTTATATACAGGCCTTCTATCAATAAAACCCTCTTCTGAGCTGTAATCAGAGGACAGGTCAGACCTCCTTCGGGCTCTATAAAAAGTTCTTGCTTTGGAAGCTTCCCTAGCAGAGCAATGCCTGCATCTAGGTTCCAGCAAGGGTTTTGCCTGGGTAAAAGTTCTGCCTTCTTGTGCCTTCTTTAAGCTTCTTTCAAATACAGGGTTTAGCCTGCTCACTAACCTGCATTGTGGTTTCACTGCACTAGCAGTGTATCTCTGGGCCTTGCAACAGCAGCTGCCTGGCCTGTGAGTATTTCTTCCTGGAGAGCCGCAGTATTTCCCTTTCTCCTGGGGAGCGAATCTGGCTTCAGGTCTTCCCTTCCTCTCAGCATAGAGCCTGGGAGCCTTGTTCCAGTCAGGTTCAGAATCCTCGTGCTGGTAAGACAGGTGATTCTCTTCCCCTGCTCTCCTCTCTCTCTCCCTTCTCCCTTCCGTTTCTGTCTGCCCTTCTTTACAAGCAGCTACGTGACAAGGGCACTCCCTTGCAGGCTCCTCCCCCGAGTACCTGCTTCTCTGATTCCTCTCTGGTGTGTAACGTGGGAATGACTCAACACTAGTTTTGGCCCACTGACTATCAACCCTGGGGTTTTTCTGCTGTGAACTTCTAACCCTGGGTTTTCTCTGACACGTGTTTTCTAATGTGCCCATCCCCCCAGCCAAGGTAAAACCTTCAATGTTTCCTGCTTTTCTAGGTGGCACTACTCTCTCCTTGCCACAATACCTATTGTCTGTGGGTGAGGATGCTGATTTACTAGTTTGTAAAAATGAGAGGCCACCCCTGAGGCCTGCTGGGCCTTCTGAATCATGGTGATAATCCCCATTCCTCCGACAGGCGCTTGATATCTACAGCGGATTTCTCGATGCAGTGTCTGAGCTGCATCCATTGGAAGTAGGAAGATCCAGGGAGACTAAACTCCTGTTGTAAGCTGTCAAAATTCCTCCACTTGCCGATCTCTAACAGTTGTCCTATGGACCAGATTCCTCTGGAATACCATTGTTTCCAGGCAATCGATTTCTGTTGAATCCTTAAGAGGGGTTATGCCCCAAAGGAAGAAGCACGGAGAAACTTTTTTCCAGGCCATCTGCACTGGCTATCATTAGAAAGGCCTTTTGTGTGTCCATCAGAATCTGGGGGGCAACCGTATTTGTCGAGAATAGCATAACTGGGAGAATCATCATGGGGAAGGGGGACACTAATTTCTCCTCCAGTACTAAGAAAGCACTATGATAAGACTGAAAGTCTGGAAAGCTTACACCCCCCCCCCCCCACCTCTTTTCTGGATTTGAGCTTTTTAAGAGCTATCCCAGGTGGTTTATTATTTCATAAAAATTGTACAAGGGTCCTTTAGATCTGCCGATAGATATGTGCTGGGATATAAAATGGCAACATTTCCAGTATATAATTTACCTTTGGGGCGATAGTCATTTTGATCGTCTCCAAGCGGCCCCACCAAGATATAACAAGAAGGGACCATTTAGCGGTCATACTCCGAATATTAGACAATAGGGCGCTTACATTGAACCTAAGTGTCTCCTCGAGCGGGTAACAATAATGCACCCCTAGGTATTTAACCATTTTAGGCTCCCACACAAATGGAAATTTCAGCATGTCCGCTTTATGCGCTCATGAATTAAGAGGAAAAGCTACCGATTTTGACCAATTAATTTTGTATCCCGACAAACGCGAATATTGGTCTATCTGCTCAAGAACAAAGGGCACAGAGTCAGGAGTAGTAAACAGAAGGAGGTTGTCGGCATATGCTGAGCGCTTAATCTCCATGCCTGCAATTGACGCTCCCTGGATCTTCGGGCCCTGTCGTAATAGAAGAGCTAAGGGTTCTAATGCAAGATTAAACAGAATTGGGGAAAGGGGGCATCCCTGTCGAGTACCCCGGCCCAACTGAAGATCTCGAGACTGAGTGGCATTTACAAATATATTGGCAATTGGCCGTGCATACATTACCTTGAGCAAGTTAAGAAAGCCCTTCCCGAAACCAAACCAACTAAGGGCGGAGAACAGAAATGACCATTCTAATCGGTTGAATGCTTTTTCTGCATCTAAAGATAATCCGACCAAAGGACAGTTCGTATTCTCCGCTCCTACCAGGACATGACATAAGAGTCTGGCATTATCAGCCGTAGAGCGGCCCTCAACAAATCCACACTGATCTGGATGGATCAGGATTGGAATCACCTTTGCTAAGCGGCGTGCCAGGGAGATTGCATAAATTTTATAATTTGCATTTAGCAGAGAGATTGGGCGGTAATGGCTTACCAGCTGAAGATCTCTCCCCGCTTTTTCCAGAACTATGACATTTGCAGAAGCAAATGCTCCCACATGAGCATTCGACTCTGCTAGGGACTGAAAATATGGTTGTAAATATGGGGCTAATTCTTTGGAGAAGGTCTTAAAGAATTCTATAGGAAGTCCGTTTGGACCTGCGGCCTTACCCATAGCCAAGGAATCTATAGCCTGACAGATTTCAGTGATGGAGATCGGGTTATCCAATGCTATGGATGTTTCTTTGTTCAGAGTTGGTCTCTGAACATCGGCCAATAAGTTTTCAAATGCGTCATGTGAGAATTCTGTTTCAGAAGAATATAGCTGATGAGAAAAAAGATCTAAAGGCTTCTGCAATTTCTGAATCTTTTACGATCAAGTTCTGACCCTGAGGGTCACGCAAAGCAGCTATTCGTACGGAATCCCTGCGAGGCTTTAAGGTATTGGCTAAAAGGCGGCCAGACTTGATACCTTCCAAATAGAATGTTCCTTTCTGTGCTTTAATATTTTGCGAGGCTACAGTCGAAAGAATCGTATTATATTTAAACCTCAGTCGCTGTAAGCGCAACAAAATATTCGGATCAGAGCGCTTAGCTAAAATGCGCTTGCCAGCCTTTATCTACTTTTCCAGGGCAAGTATTTGCTCTTTGCGCTGCCTTGCCAGTTGTATAAGAGCATAAGAATATAAGATATGCCATACTGGGTCAGACCAAGGTCCATCAAGCCCAGTATCCTCTTTCCAACAGTGGCCAATCTAGGTCATATGTACCTAGCAGTTTCCCCAAAAGACACAGGTTCCACAATGCTTGTACTGGGTCAAGCATTGATATCCTGGGTCCCTTTTTAATAATGGTTTATGGACTTTTCCTCTAGGAACTTGTCCAAACCTTTTTGAAACCCAGCTATACTAACAGCCTTTACTACATCCTCCGGTAACAAATTCCAGAGTTTGATTACATGTTGAGGGAAAAAATATTTTCTCTTATTTGTCTTAAATAGTTTGCCCTGTAGCTTTATTGCCAACGCTGGTGATGGTAGCTCTTATAGAGGCTTTAAATCCCTCCCACCAAGCCCAACCCGCGGTGGCCTGAGGCGAGTTAAATTGAAAATATTCCGCGATGGCAGTCTGGATAATTATATGGAATTCCACTTTATCCAAAAGAGACCTGTTGAAAAACCATCTTGAGAGAGGGGGACCTATCCTACAGTCTTGTACCGATATGGATATGGCTGCATCGTCTGAGATATGAGCCGCATGTATGTTAGATGTTAATATGCTGGGGATCAACGCTTTAGAGATCAATAGAAAATCTATACGCAATAAAGATTGGTGAGGGGGTAAAAAAAAAGGTAAATTCCTGGTCTACGGGATGTTGTAGATGCTAATTGTCTACCAAACTGGCATCTTGAATCATAGATGAAAGAACCAAATGAACCTTGGGAGGTCTGGAGGTCCTTGGAGGTTTCTTATCAATTAGGGGGTCTAGTGCAAGGTTAAATCCCCTCCTAGGATTATCGGCACTTTGAGTACCTCATGTACTTCTTCCGCTATGGAGTTGAAGAATTCTGGACTGTCACCATTTGGGACATTAACATTAATAAGAGCCAGTTCCATAGCTCCTATCTTGAGCAGGGCTTTAACCCACCGCCCTTCCAAATCTGAACAGGTTTACATCACATTTGGGGTGAGGGACTTTCTGACTAAAATAGCAACTCCATTTCGCTTGTGTATTGCGGTGGAGAAAGCCACTAATGCAAAGGGTTTCATATTGAGTTTCAAGGATTCCCTCTTATTTAGAAACATAGAAAAATAGAAATATGATGACAGAAAAAGACCACATAGCCTATCTAGTCTGTCCTTCCATATCAACAACTACAACAGTCCCCTTTTTACCTTTAGAGATCCTCTGTGTTTGTCCCATGCTTTTTTGAATTCAGTTACTGTCCTCATCTCTACCACCTCCACTGGGAGACTATTCCACAGATCCACTACTTTTTCCGTAAAGAAATATTTCCACATATCACTCCTGAATCTATCTCCCTTCACCCTCATCCCATGTCCCCTCGTAGCAGAACTTGCTTTCATTTGAAAGAGGCTCTCTCCCTGAACATTTATGCCATGGAGGTATTTAAACATCTCAATCATATCACCTCTATCCCACCTTTCCTCTAAGGTGTACATATTAAGATCCTTAAGTCTGTCCTGATATGCTTTATAATGAAGACCACTAATCATTTTAGTAGCCACCCTCTGCACCAACTCCATCCTGTTCACATCCTTTTGAAGGTGCGGTCTCCAGAATTGCACACTATACTCCAAATGAGGTCGCACCAATGACTTATGTAGAGGCATTATCACCTCCTTTTTTTCTGCTAGCCATTCCTCTCCGTATACACCCAAGCATCCTTCTAGCTTTTGCTGTCACATTTTCTACCTGTTTAGCTACTTTAAGATCATCAGACACAACCACACCTAGGTCCCACTCTTCCTTAGTGGACAAAAGTACTTCACACCCTATACTATATTGCTCCCTTGGATTGCTGCAGCCCAAATGCATGACCTTACATTTTTTAGCATTAAATCACAGCTTCCATATTCTAGACCATTCTTCAAGCTTAGCTAGATCCCTCCTCATGTTATCTACACCTTCCTCGGTGTCTACTCTATTGCAGACTTTGGTATCATCCACAAAGAGGCAAACCTTACCCGACAGCACTTCTGCTATATCGCTAACAAAGATCTTAAAAGGAATCGGACCAAGGACAGATCCCTGGGGAACACCACTGGTAACATCCTTCTCTTCAGAATGAGCTCCATTTACCTGTACTCTTTGTCGACTCCCACCCAACCAATTTCTAACCCAAGCAGTAACTTTAGGGTCCATCCCTCGGGTGCTCTGTTTAAAAATCGCCTGAGGAACAGTGTAAAAGGCTTTACTGAAATCTAAATATACCACATCTAGGGCTCTCCCTCAGTCCAACTCCCTGTTCACCCAGTCAAAGAAATCAATCAGATTTATCTGATAAGACCTGCCTCTGGTGAATCCTTACTGCCTTTGAATCCGTAATCTGCTGGACTCCAGAAACCTCACTATTTTCTCTTTCAGCAGCGTTTCCAATAATTTACTCACCACCGAAGTTAAACTAACCGGCCTATAGTTCTCAACCACATCCTTACTTCCGCTTTTGTGTAAAGGCACCACATGAGCCTCTCTCCAGTCCTTTGGCACCACTCCCGACTCCAACGAGGCATTGAAAAGGTCAGTCAGTGTTGCTGCTAGAATGTCCCCAAGTTCCCTCAGTATTCTAGGGTGTATCCCATCCGGTCCAATCGCTTTGTCTACTTTAAGTTGAGCTAGTTTCTCACGAACACAGTCTTTTGAAAATTGTTCAAGATGTCCTTTGCTTCTGTTCCTATTTGTGGGTGTTTTCTGAGGTCCTTCTCGTGGTTCTTCATCTGTGAACACAGAACAGAAATATTTGTTAAGCAGTTCCGCTTTATCCTTATCAGCTTCTACATATTCCTCCCCTGCACCCTTGAGTCTGACAATACCATTTTTGCCCTTCCTCTTCTCACTAACATATCTGAAAAATGTCTTATCCCCCCATTTTATTGCACTGGCTATTTCCTCCTCCTTTTGAATCTTTGCCTTCTTGACTACTTTGCTACCTTCTCTAAGTTTTTCCAAATACAGATGCCTGTCTTCCTCTCTCTGTGATCTCTTGTATTTCATGAAGGCCTCCCTCTTTTTCTTCACTTTTTCAGCTACTTCTTTCGAAAACCATAGCGGTCTCCTTTTCCTTTTACCTTTATTTACCATTTTAACAAAAAGGTTGGTTGCCCTTAAAATATCCCCTTTCAGTTTTGCCACCTGTTTTTCTACATCCCCCAGCTGTTCCCATCCAACTAACGACTCCCTGAGGTATTGGCCCATCTTGGCAAAGTTAGTCTTCCTAAAGTCTAAGATCCTCACCTTTGAATGGATTCTAACAGCCCTAGTCCTAATACTGAACCACACCATCTGGTGATCACTGGATGCAAAATGATCTCCCACTACAACATCAGAAACGCTTTCACCATTGGTAAGCACGAAGACTAGTATGGCCCCTTCACGTGTGGGATCTGTTACCAATTGCCTGAATAGTTCTCCCTGTAGAGAATCCAGGATCTCCTTACTTCTAGATGATACTGCAGCAGGAATGTACCACTCAACATCTGGCATATTGAAATCTCCTATCAGTAGCACTTCTCCTTTCCTAGCAATGCTGCGCATGTCTTCAATTAACTCTCTGTCCACCTCTTCCTCTTGTGAGGGAGGTCTGTATATCACACCCATGCAAATAGATTTCTCTTTCCCTCTTTCTAGTTTAACCCACAATGCCTCCTTTCTCCCTTTTAAGCTCAGTAATTCCAAAGCTTTAATAGTAGTTTTTACATATAGTGCAACTCCTCCTTCCCTTCTTCCTACCCTGTCCTTTCTGAATAAAGTAGAGGCAGGTATAGTTACATCCCAATCATGATTTTCTGTGAACCGTGTTTCTGTAACTGCCACTAAATCCAAGTCAGCCATTCCCACCAAAGCTTCAGTATCAGGGATCTTATTTCCCATGCTACGGGCATTTATGCACACTGCTTTCCATATGTTAGCCCTGTTACCCATTTCCATAAAGGTATTTAATGTATCGCCTACCTGGGGGCTTTCACCTACCTGTGGGCTTTCTTCACCCATCCCCAACGAATCTAGTTTAAAGCCCTCTTCAGTAGATTAGCCAGTCTATTACCAAAGACGTGTTGACCTTTCTTGGACAGATGGATGCCATCTCTGCTCTGCAACCCTTGGAACAGCATCCCATGGTCTAGGAAACCAAAATGCTCTTGATGACACCATCCACGCAGCCATGTATTCATCTCCAGGATGCAAGCCTCTCTGCCTTGGCCTTTACCCTCAACAGGGAGGGTCTCTTGCCAGAATAAGATGTCTGCCTTTTCTTAACGCCCATAGAGGATTATTTTTTTTCTCTTTATAGGGTTATTGATGCCCTTTACGTTCAATGAGACAATTTTAAAGAGTGACATACCAACTTCGTAACAGACATATATAGGCAATACATGGTGAATCAACGCATATAAGGACTATGATCTCGGATCTCCTAAGCTGGATTCCTGAAAACACTTCCATATATAAGTATTTGTAACACCCTATATAATACCCAATAGAAATATACCAGTGTATAATACTCTTCTTTACAAAATTCAGCATCACCAAACCAGTGAAAAGAAACGGTATTAACCCAGTGGACCATGGAGGGATACTTGAGCCTCTCGACCTAATAGGTGAGCCCAAGGTGGACAGGACAAGCACAGAGGGACTATAACAGCCATATATTTACTCCGCTGCCATATCCATCAGACTTTTATCGCTTTTTATGAATATACAGGGTGGCCCAAAAAAAGTGAGAACATCTCGTAGCATATAAGTTATTTAAGAATTTAAAAAGACAGATGTAAATGATTGACAAATTTAAAAAAAAAGATGGTGACCGGTAATTGTCAAAATAAAGAGGTTATATAGCTAAAAAAGGTAAATAAGTAAACTATTTAAGCTTTTAATTTATGAGATGTTCTCACTTTTTTTGGGCCACCCTGTATATTACATCTCCTGTGGACCTCAGCCACATTACAGCGCAGTAAATTGTACTGCTACTGCTACAAGCTTGTATTCCTGTAATTTTAAAAGAATGATCACTAATCTAGGAGGCCCAACTCAGTAACCCTGAGCCCGAGAACAAAATATAAAATGAAACAAAAAAAAAAACAATAATTGAGGACCAGTGTGAAGAGGCCATCGGCTATTCACAACTGTTTCATTAAACCACAAAGGTTTCGACCTCCAACCCATAGATATCGGCATCCTCAGCCAGTCTGTGTATGATGTTCCACCGCTCTGGAAAGCAACACCGCATTTGCGACAGTTCTTTGTCTTCCAGATATAAATGAAGAGCCTCTGGATCATTGAAGGTTTTCGTCTGGTTATGTAAGGTAACTCTCATCCGGGCTGGGTAAAGGAGCCCAAACCGAACTTGCAACTGCAGGAACCGGGGTCTCAATGCCAAGAAGTTCCTTCTCCGTTCTATGGTGATTTTGGTGAAGTCTGGAAAGAACAACAGCCTGTGGCCCTCATATTCCAGTGGAGAGCGTGTTCGCTCCGCTTCCATAATTTGAGACACCTGCTGAAAACGGAGGACTTTCAAAATGATCGGACGTGGCCATTTATTATTCAACGGAGCCTGCGGGGGGACCCGATGAGCCCGCTCTATTACAAAAGGCATGTCAAATGTAAGTTTGAGTACCGTGGGGATCAACGTATGCAGGAAAGCATAGATATCTCTTCTCTCAGCGCCTTCAGGGACACCCATGATTCTTATGTTGTTTCTGTGGGCCCGATTGTTACAGTCCTCCACATCTCTCTGCAGCACTGGTATTTGCTTGGCCTGTTTATCGATCAAACTTAGCCGCTCCTCATGTACTGCAATAATTTGTTCGGTCTTGTCCTACCTCAGCGTTAGAGTCTCCATACTGTTCCTCAGAACACTGATATCATCCTGCATTGATGTTAATGACTCGCCATTTGCTTTGACCATTTCTTCGACCGCACACACCTCAGATAGGAGCTCTTGCAGGGCCTCAGGATAATCGCGTGTGGCCGCCATCTTGTGTGGGGAAAGAGACTCCATTTTTGAGCATTTTGCACTCGTGTTTTGCGCGGCTGAGTTTTCTAAGTGGGTCGGCTTAGGTCCGGACATATCTCAAGTCCGATGGTTGCAGAACCAAATGTCTCTCTCCAAAATTGGCAGCGAAGGTACAGGATTCTTTCGAGGTCCCTCCAGAGCTCTGCTCTATGTGTCCATCCTGCCCTGTGTTAGGTTCCGCCTCTCCTGAGCAAATCCTTCTGATGAGGACACAGAGCCAGAAGAAAAGGAGAAAGATAATTCCTCCTTGGAAAAAACATATTGAAAGGAAAATAAAATCACTGTGTGCGAAAGTGTCCCTAATAGATGACTATCTCAAAGGACTGAGATCATCAAAGATAGTAAGAAAAATCCAGAACATCAAAATGAAACATGCTGCATTAACAGAAAAAGACCTTAAATTCATATGCTATAATGATAAATTAAATGTAACCACAGAAGCACAAAAAGTGTGGATATACAAAGAAAACAGAAAAGAAAGATAGCAAAATAAATATTTAGAGATAATCCCAAACAGTTCTACAGATAACTGGGAAAAAAGAATTGGTAAGTGAAAATACCACTTACTAAAGCCAAAACAGAAAGATTTTGGAGAAAATATATATAAGAATCATGTAAAGCATATAAGAGAAGCTGCAAAAGATAAGCATCAAAGCTATAAACTAGTATAATGTAACAGCAGAGATGGAAAGGAGATTAATATTCACGCTCTTACACTTGTCGTTTTACAGATTTACCTTGATGAAGCCCCTGGTCGCCAGGTTGTTTTTTTGGCACAGCTAACCTTGGTGGAGTACATTTATTAAGATAAATGGGTTTTTTTCCTGTACAGTTTAAAGCAAAAATATTTTGATACTATAAGATTCAATTTTTAATGAAAGCTATATGGAGCAATGATGAATAGAAACATAGAAATATGATGACAGAAAAAGACCACATGGCCTATCTAGTCTGTCCTTCCATATCAACAACTAAAACAGTTTAAGTCGAGACAATTCTGTGAATACCCCGTGAAGAAATTTGAGCTGCTTGCTTTCATTGTTTTAGTTTCTGCATTACTGAATTTGCTCGGGTGGATTAAATTTACAGTATCTCTTGCTTTTTTTAAATATGAAAGTAAATATCCAAAATCAAACTTGGATAAGCATTCCATTGAGTAGAAGGAATGAGTTAGAATCAACGAGTATACCTAGGAAAGAATAGAATTTGCAAAACAAAAAGAAGAAAGTTTAAAGAATTAGAACAGTAAACAAGGAAAAGTAGATGGCAAATACAAAAATACAGTGGAACATGCAAATTGTTACTCCAATGACCATTGTTGGTCAAAACCAAACGCCTGAATGGTTAAGAAGAGATGAGATGAAACCTAAGGATGAGAGCTTGATAGTTGCAACCCAGGATCATGGATTATGAACATGATGGTTCACAGTAAGCATAGAAAAAAACTGGTAAAAGAGACCTATGCAAATACTGAAAGGAAGAGCTGGAAACAGTTTCCCATCTTGTAGCTGGCTGCGAAGTTCTGATGGAAGAAGATTTCCATACAGTAAGGCACCATAAGGTGGGACATTTCATCCACTGGAAACTTTGTAAACACTACAACATTGCTGTACGAGAATACCACTGGGATCACGATCCAAAGAGAATTATAGACAATGAAGAGGTTATGATCCCCTGGGAAATTCCCATGCCAGCTGATAAGAAGCCTGATGCAAGAAGACCAGACATAGCAGTAAAGGAGTAAAACACGGGGATGGCATGAGACATCAGCACCAAGCAGTTATTCTGCACATCGAATGTAAAGAGAAGATCCTTAAGTATTAAGCAATGCAGTGAGAGATCAAGAAAATGTGGCAGAAAGATACAGAAATATTTCCCATCATATTAGGTGCCACAGACTTGATTAAAAGCAGTTTTCATGCGCACTTTGTTAGGTTGCCTATGCACATTACATCCTATGATGCAAATGCTACGGTGAACATTAACAGTAAATTTCAGAGATTGAGATCATATTCCACATATATTAGTTTAGGAGTGAGGTTCATTATTGTCATTGCATGCATAAAACAAACCCATTTGGAGACATTGACCCTGAAATATTCTAATCCTTGTTTGATTTGCATCTTGCAATAACTATTGATTTATGATATATTGTTAAGTTGAGACAAATATCTGATATCATGATCAGTGCCAGAACTGCTTGGGGGCATGTTTACTAAAACCCCGGTAAAATGCGGGCCACGGTAGTGAGCGCATGCCATAAAAGGAGTGGGCGTTCCCTGCTGAAGAAGAAAATCCAGAATTTACATATGCGCTAAGGTGCGCGGCACCCTTGTGCGCCCCGCACATTAGCACATCAGATAGCTGCGCGGGAGGCATATGTGGCACGCTGATGGGCAAGCAGAAGAGCCGAGCCACAGAACAATGGTTAAGGCACTTACCAATGGTGCAGGGATCAGGGGTTCAATCCACCACAGAGCCCAATAAAGACAGCTGGCTGAGGCATTAATTTAGGAGGCAGTGAAATAATGGGCAGCATAAGGCAACACGCTAATGTCTTTGGAGGCATATTATACTGGGCAGCATAAGGCGGCACGCTGATGGGCATAAGGCGGCGTGCTAATTTTTTTCAGGAGGCATCTCAATATGGGGGGCGGCATAAGGTGGCACGCTGATAAGCATGCAGAAGAGCAGAGCTACAGCACAGTGGTTAAGGCACCTACCAATGGTGCAGGGATCAGGGGTTTGATCCCCACAGTGCTCAATGAACAAGGCTGGCTGAGGCAATGTGTATTATGGGGAAGATTGCTTTAGGAGTCATTTTATTTTTATTTTAATTATCATTAATAGCAAATGCACTCTCAAAGCGTGTTAACATAAGGCGTTCTATAAGGCACATGTTAAAGTGCACTGTCTGCCACGGCACCCTAAAATGTCCCCTATAGGGGCACCCTATAAGTTGCATCACAGGATAATGTATAGTGCACCTTATATGGATGGGAACCATAAGGTGCCCTATAGGGCGCCCTATAAATTTCATTTATTTATTTATCTGCATTTATATCCTGCTTTTCACTGGGTCAAAGTGGTTGGGGGATACATTTAACATGATGGGATATGAGACACATACACTAATACTTACAGGGAACATGGGCAATGGAGGGTTAAGTGGCTTGCCCAAGACCACAAGGAGCACCTGTGGGACTAGAAACCCCAGTCCTTCCAGCCCAAGGTTGCTGTCCTCTAGTGGGATTTGAACCACCAACCTTCCGGCCTGTGGTACCTTGCCCCAACCACTCGCCCTCAGAGGCACCTTATGGGTACAGTACGCTGAGGGTGTTTCTGCTGGCATCAGAAATTACATTAAAAAAAAGATAATGCTTTGGGCAACTCTATCAAATAACCCCACGGTGGGCTTGAACCCATGGTCTCTGGCTTCACAGGCAGTGACACAACCATTGGGTTACAGCTACTAGCAAGCCCCTGGCTAGCTGCAGAGAACCTGCATGTCACCACACAGACAGTCTGCTGCAGTCACCAGGATAGGGTTAGCCCACCCGTACCCATGATGCACTGCACATGCAAATAAGCTGTCCACAGATGAACACAAGATGGGGAATGCACCCTCACAGCACCTTGGCCTGGTAGGGGGAAGTGACCGGGTGCACCCCCACAGCACCTCAGCCTGGTAGGGGGTATTGACCGTGTGTTTTACTGGCACAGAGTAGCTACACATCGTCACATTGTGCGGGTACTGTGCTCACCCTGAGTGTGTGATGAGGTGCCCGGGACCAGGTCCACAACACCTGCCATGGCCATGCAGGAGGTCCAAAGCAGTGTTAATGTATGAGATAGGTAGTTTCTGCACAAACACCTTGGATATCTGTCTGTTTAAGTCAGGTGTATCCCCCATGGACCCTTTAAGAGGATTTTGCACCACCACCACCCTTCTCCTCCAGGGCTGAGGGTGGCAAACAGGGTCTCCCATCAATAGATCCACATTATACCTCCCTGCAAAGGTGGCAGTAGGGGGGAACATCAACCCCAGTCCTGCTGAGGAACAGACACCCCACAGGGCAGTCAATGCAGCTCTATACACATCCATAACACAATAGCAGACAGACATTAGGCCAGGATATGGTAAGCTGTACCCCACCACTATCTGATATTCCCCTGCAGCAAGCCATCAGCTGATGCACCCTGCAAGCCTCTCCAACAAGACACATACCAGCTGCAAACAGTCCACTAGTTAGTCCATAGTGTATGTTCCCAGTGGAGATGCATTCACCCAGAACTGGGATGTCAGCATACACAGCAAGCAGAGATATCAGTGATTGGACCCCCAAAAGAAAACACATATCTATCACATGAGAAAAATACGATGTAGCACTATGGGGGTGCCTAGCCATGCTGTGGTCACTGCACAGTCAGGGTGAGAGTGATCTCTCAGCAGGACATACTGAGGTCACCCTGTCTGTGTAGGTGGTGGCCGGGCACTAACATGTCCCAGTCAGTGCCCTATGCCCTGTGCAGATGCACCCTGGCCAGGCCACCCTGTCCGGCCTATACCCATGGTACCTTGCTCCTCATTATGCACATTGGCAGCCCAATACTGGCAACATTGCTGGCAGTGTGAGCTGTGGAAGGTGTTTGCAGCCACCACACACTGAATAGACAGACAGCCACCCCCACACCTGTGCCAGCATTGTGCTACTATAGGGGAGTTCAGCAGCCATACCCACCACACCAGTCCTGGGTACAGTACAGGCATGGATATGGTACGCAATACTGTTGGGGGTCACTCCCCAGGGTGGTAAACACTGTCAGAGACCAGACCTGAAGCACACACCACAGACATCAGAATGATTGTTGTGATGGAGCTCAATCAGCAAACTGTGCTTAATGTAGGAATTGATATCTGCCAGTTATCATAGGAAACGTTTGATAACTGTGTACCGTATACCCAGGTGTAGGGTGGCATTGCTAAGGTATGCAACTGCTAGTATTGGGAGATACAGGCAGGGCACAATGTCCTGCCTCTCCAGGAGGCATTGGCCAATGGGGCCTGTGGGGGTGTGTCTGGCCCTGTTGGCTGCTGCTTTACGGCAGAGTTCCCCAACTCCAGTCCTGGTGTTCCAAACACAGTTCAGGTGTTCATGCTGTCCCTCATAAATATGCATGAGCTACATCTGCATACCATAGGTGTGGTGCATAGATATGCGGCACAGGCATCTTTATTAGAGGCAGCATGGAACCTGAATGGTGTGGGGCCCTCCAGGACTGCAATGGGAGACTCTGTTCTAGTTAATGCGCCAGTTTATGGTGTCTGTTTGGTGTGGTAAAATATAGGCGTACTATCCATGCGTATGTTCGCAGCAATAAAAGTTTGTCCTTACTTGCACGGTTTAATTGTGGGAAAAATATGTGGACAGGATAGGCAGCAGTCCTAGCAACCTGTGACCTTCTGTTCTTGCACACACTGTCTGTGTGCACTGCACCACTGTGTTGCCACAGATATGCTGTGTTCCCTGGGGAGTCCATGACTGTACATCCGACAGAGCCTGTCTGTTGCGGTGGACGGTGCCAGCCTGCACAGGCCTAGGCCACTGTGTGCTGTGGCTTGCAGCCACTGGCCCCTCCACCACCTGTACCCTTCCGCCAACATGTAGACATGTCCTTATCTTGGAAAAAGCATATGACCTGCTTGAGTTGTGGCACTCCCGGACTGAATTTGGGGGACTCGGCTGTAGGTACTGCCCATTGTTATGGTTTGTGTGCGGTGTAGGGTAAAATATGGGTGTTTGAACCATGCTTATGTTCTCTGCAATAAAGGAGTGTCTTTACTATCACTGTTTAGTGGTGGGTAAAACTATGGGGACTGGGTTGGCAAGAGCCCCAGCTGGGATTTGCACCAGTGACCCTCTGGTCTTACAGGCACTGGCTGTGTCCATTACACCACACTGTGGCCACAGAGACAGTGCAGTCCCTGGAGATAGAAATCCTGGCTGGACGAGTCAGAAACACACTCCCAGGAAAGCTCCAATAAAATGAAATGATATTTGAAAGGGTCTACGGAGCGTAGACCCTTCCAAAAATCATTTCTTTTTTTTGGAGCTTTCCTGGGAGTTTTTTTTATGGTTGCCCATTAATATCACTGTTGCCCAGCTGGATTATAATTTTTTAGGAATTTGTAGTGGTCATTTTCAGTTTATATTTGCTATTTTGTTCTGTGCACATGTATCACACTGCTCACGTTCTGCAGGTTTCCCCTGTTTTGCTGTACATTGCTGACGGAAATGGTTTCTCTTCCCTTTAAATCGGCTCTAAAGCGAGGTTTTCACTCGCGGTATTTTTTTCATCGAATTTCGGCCCCGCTCCTGTGTGGGGAGCCTCTCTCCGCCCACTCTCCACCCATTGACCCCATCCCCCCGCCCCTCGGGAGCCTTCCTCCGCCCTCGGAATGCCTTTCCACGCCTCTATCGCACATCAGCGCACCGCGCACTTTTGCGGGCGGCGCGCATGTGTGCAGGTGGCGCGCACGTGTGTGGGGGCACCAAAATGCACCATTAGCGTGTGCTAAGGTACCTTAGCGCACGCTCAAGTGCGCCCCCGCACAATTGCATGGTTTAGTAAACATACCCCTTAGTGTTCTTTGATGATTATCATGTAATCTTGTCTTAATTAACCAGTTGTACAAAAGAGTGTTTCCTAACCTGGTCATGAATCCTTCCTAGCACAGATAGTTTTAAAGATATTCATAATAAATATTCTTGAAATATATTTACATACACTGAGCCAGAATGGAAACCAAGACTGACTGGTTATATAAAGCAACAATAAGCACTTTTCAATGCTAGTATATATTGTTCTGTTGTATATCCTTGGGCAGTTTTTGTGGATTTAATTATATATGTGAAATTGTAATCTGCCTTGAGCAGTTTTAATTGATAAACTATAATAATACTATCAATGTATGCATGTAGAAAGATGTCTTGCATTCATAAGTTGCTATAATATTATCCTCAAAGTGCACTGATGTCATGGCCCCAGTATGCCCCATTTGCATCATCCACCTTTCCTTATAAGGAACCAAAAGCATCAGCATGTGTTTTCTAACTTGCCTTGTCCTATTCATAATACGGATGGAAACATATGCTCAACAACAAGGACTTATTCCCATCATACAAGGGTATGGCTGAAGGGGACACAAAGAATCATTGGATCCTACAAGGGCAGTACACTCAAAAAGATACAGCCCTCTCATACACATAGTCCACCGACCCCCAGAAAGGATCCACAGATGGAAGCATCCACAAGCAGGAAACATAAAATGCATGCTCATAAATGCCCGCTCTATTCAGAACAAATGGCCAGTACTCATAGACTACATTGAACACCAAATGTTAGACATGCTGTATGTCACAGAATCATGGCTCATTGACACACAGACACTGTACTAACAAACCAATTAAGACTCCCCAATCATGACCTCTTTAACCGTCCAAGAGTCAGCTGAAGGGGTGGAGGCAGCTTCATCTTAGCCAGAAGCAACATAAAATTCAACAACATAACATCTGAAACTTAAGCAACCTTGATACCATCACAGTCTCAAACAACCAATTAATGGTATGTCTGTTATACAGAACATCCTTGGCATGCACCGATGATCTGTCTGTAATCATCAAACTAGCATGCAACCACACCACCCAAAGAAAATTGCTGTGGTTGCTGGGCAACTTCAACCTCCCCTCACTCCCAATAAAGCATTCCAAACTTTCCTGAAAGCATTGACTACATTAGACTATGATCAAATAATAAACACACCTATCCACAAGAGAGAAAACATCCTGGACCTTATCTTTGCTCCCTCATCCACACACAAATCACACAATCAAGACCTGCCACTAGTATTCCCAATCCCCTGTTCAGACCATAACCCCATTGCTTTCCAAATCCCTATGGACAAAGACAGACGTGGGCACACAGACAGCACACTACCACCACCTTGTCACTTCTAATGCTTCACCAAGAGATTTTCTTGGAAGAAACTCTACCTGAACTAAATACTGACACAACCAATCTTGACGAACTAGTAAGCATCTGGAATGGGACTTTAAGCAATGCCTCACTCTTGCCACAATCCACAAAACCCAACAGGAAGCATCACATGGCTAGCTGGTATACTGCCAAACTATGTGAGTCCTTACTCCAACTCAGAAAACTCGAGTGAAATGACACAATCAAGACTTCCACAGGACCACGATGCTTATATGAACAGCCTGCAAGAACACTGCAAAGTGATCAATCAAAAACGTAAGGATTACCACACCAATATCTTAATACGCTTGCTAAACAAGCCTTGGAATCATCAAATCCCTCCTGAAGAATGCAACAAAACCAGCATCATGCAAGCACCCCTCACCCACAGACATTTGCAATTTACTTCCAAAATAAAATAGATGGAAACCACTTCAATCCAGAAAGTTATCTGATAGACAACACCAGAATACCCAAGCAGGGCAGGCCCAAGGATTTCTGCCACCATAGGCAGAAACCCCGGCCTCACCACCTCTCTCAGCTGCTGCTTCCCATCCCAGCTGCCACCCCTCCCCCAGTGGTTGCCGATTCCATCTTGGGAGGGGGAGGCAGGCAGCAACAGCAACAGTATTTCAAAAAGCAGCGGCAAAAAGCAAATGTTTTTGGAAACACTAATGCTGCTACTGCCTACCTCCAGCCCAAATGGAATCAGCAGCAGCTGGAGGGGCAGCGCAGCCACCCATGTATGCCCAAGTTATCCTCCTTCAACCCAAGCTCCACCAATCACATCGAGAATATCATAAGGGGGATCAACACCACCACCCCACCAACGGATCCATGCCCCACAAGCTGAATCGGGATTTCACAAACTGAACTAAGTGCAATCATTGCCAAAATCGTGCACCTTTCCCTAACCATGGGCATTGTACCAATCCCTGAAAATTACCTCCATCAGACCACTACTAAAAAACAACAAACTGGACCCACTTAACATAAATTCTTACAGACCCATATCCAGCCTCCCATTCTTGGTCAAAACAATCAAGAAAATAGTACAGCAACAACTTTAACATCACATTGACTCCCATGCTCCCCTAGATCTGCAGCAGCATGGGTTTAGACAGCAGCATGGAGTCAAATCCATCTTGGCTACTCTCCTTGACAGGCTCAGAAAAGGCATCGACGAAGTGAAGCAGGGATTTATCCTAATATTCCTGAATAGTGCCTCAGCATTTGACACAGTAAATCACAAGCTCATCCTCTGCCTATTACAGGAGAAAAGAATACAAAGCACAGCCCTTGACTTTTGCAGATCCTACCTAATAGGTTGCCAACAGCAGATACGCGGTGGCACTCATGCATCAACCATATATGAGCAAAGCAAGGAGTCCCACAAGGATCATCACCATCTCCCTATTCTTCAACATCTACATTCAGCCAATTGGCTCAATAATACAATCCTACAACATAATCTACCACATATGCGTTGACGATGTCCTGCTATCTGCACCCTTCTCCATGGATGAACCTAACTACACTAATATAACAGAATGCTTCAATGCAGTCTCAGAATGGCTCCTTAGACACAACCTTAAAATGAACTGCAAGAAAACCGAAGTGCTGTTATAATCAAAAATAAAACCTTCACCCCCCCCCCCCCACAACTACTCTAAAGGTAAAGGTTGCAGAATTGAAGACAAAGCAAGAGGTACGCTATCATGACATCACCCTGGACCAATGACTGAGCATGCAAACACATATAAACAATGTCACTAAAGCAGCATATCACAAAATAAGACATCTATGCCTACTCTTGGATGCACCCAACTGCCACACCGTATTCCAAGCCCTTATGTTCCCACACTTCGACCATGCCAATATTATCCTCCAAGGCCTACAAAAATGCATGCCATAACCATTTCAAATGGCCCTGAACACTGCAGCCCAAACTCTGCATGGCGCTTCCAGGTCAGAGCATGTCAAAATGCAATGTATACCTTTGAGTCAATGCTGACTCCTGGCAACCCAGAAGCCCTTGGGTTGTCTTGGCAGCATGACCAGGAGTAGATTGACAGGCCCTTCTTCCAAGGCAATGGAGGGTTAAGTGACTTGCCCAAGGAGTGTTAGTGGGAATTGAAATTTGGTTGCTTGGTCACTAAGCCAGTTATTCTAACCACTAGGCTACTCCTCCACTCACAGAGAATGGCATGCCTATCTTAAGGCAACTACATTGGCTACCAATACCAAGCCGTCTAAAATACAAAACACTATTGATGACATTTAAAATACTAAAAAACACAGGTACACTACCAAAAAACTGCCTCCAGTTTTGCAACTGATTTCTATAGATTTTGGGGTGCTGAATCCAGGAAAAATAGCCAAAATGTTCCATCACGTCACGTTTTCTTGCAAAATTAGATTTCTTACCCATATAAGGAATGTTCACATAATTTCTTTTTAGCCGACTGCAGTTTATTTTCTTGGCCCAAAATAGAGGTTGTAATGGTTAACTAACTAGAAACACTCCCTCATGATATTTTAGAGTGTTTTGTATTCATTTTATACATTAACAGGACAATTGGGAGGCGGGGGGCTAAATCCAGTACTCGCGCTGGCGCATGTTCTTTCCTGTTCGCCTCGCCTCGTTCGCTCGCTCAAACACGGTGGTTGTGACATGAACGTTCCTGTCAAATTTCAGTTTCTTGCAAGTTCATTATTACCTTTTGTTTGCTCAGTCGTAATCCAGCTTTATTCCGAAGTGGTTCACTACAGTTGTAGTTTGCAGTGCTGTGTATTTGTGATGGCTCACAGAGCCAGAGGTTGCGTCAACTCTCCGGACAGTTTTTGTTTTATTTGTGGGGAATATACCGTGAAAAAGCGGCAGAGGAACATTTCTGCATTTATTAAAGTATATTTCGCCTATTTCGGTTTGAAGTTAGGCGATCAAGACAAACCGTGGGCTCCTCACAAAGTGTGCAAGACATGTGAGGAAGATCTACGCTTATGGATGAAAGGTAAAAAACAAGCATTTCGTTTCGGAATACCTATGATGTGGCGTAAACAAAGAGACCACAGCAGTGACTGCTATTTTTGCGCTTGCATTGTGAAGGGATACATCTTAAAAAATAAGAACGTAATAAGTTACCCCAACCTTCCCTCAGCAATTAGGCCTTATATTTTGCCTATTTCGGTTTGAAGTTAGGCAATCAAGGAGTGGAGGAGTGGCCTAGTGGATGGGGCAAGGTACTTCAGGCCGGAAGGTCAGGGGTTCAAATCCCATTAGAGGACAGCAACCTTGGGCTGGAAGGACTGGGGTTTCTAGTCCCACAGGTGCTCCTTGTGGTCTTGGGCAAGCCACTTAACCCTTCATAGCCCATGTTCCCTGTAAATAGTTATTTCCAAGTTATAATGCCCTGTTCAATGTAATTTCAGTTTGTTCAATGTAAACTGCACTGATGCAGAATAGCACGGTATATAAGAGAATGTATGTAAATGTAAGAGAATGTATGTAAACCGTGGGCTCCTCACAAAGTGTGCAAGACATGTGAGGAAGATCTACGCTTATGGATGAAAGGTAAAAAACAAGCATTTTGTTTCGGAATACCTATGATGTGGCGTGAACAAAGAGACCACAGCAGTGACTGCTATTTTTGCTCTTGCATTGTGAAGGGATACAACTTAAAAAATAAGAACGTAATAAGTTACCCCAACCTTCCCTCAGCAATTAGGCCTATGCCTCATAGCAACGAAGTACCTGTGCCTGAACCACCAAAATCTTTGGATCATATTTGTGTGGACGGTTCTGATCATGATGAGACTCATCAGATGGCTTTTCCCGATGAGTCCAGTACTTCCGAGTTTGAAACTGAACCAGATCCGAAACCTGAACTTTTCTCTCAAGCTGAATTGAATGATTTAGTCCGGGATTTAGGACTCCCAAAAGATGCTGCCCAACTGCTAGGTTCTCGGCTTAAACAGAAAAATCTATTGTCACCAGGAACAACTTTTTATTGGTACCGCAACCGCGAGACACAATTTTTGAAGTATTTCAGCAGAGGAAGATTTGGTATTTTGCAATGATATATACGGAGTGATGGAAAAGTTTAAACTCAAGTATGATCCTGCTGAATGGCGGCTGTTCATTGATTCGTCAAAAGACAGCATAAAAGGTGTTCTTCTTCATAATGGCAACACATTCGCTTCAGTTCCTATTGCTCACTCTGTTATTCTCCAAGAAAAATACGAGAATTTGGCCCTGATTCTTCAGAAGATTCGTTATGATGAGCATAAGTGGATGATTTGTGGAGACTTTAAAATTCTATCCATGCTATTAGGGCAGCAATCCGGTTTCACCAAATATCCCTGCTTCCTTTGCTTGTGGGATAGCCGGGCCCGCGACCTACACTGGGGGAAAAAAGACTGGCCAATTCGGGAGTATTTGAGACCCGGTGAGAAAAATGTTCTTCATGAGAGCTTGGTACCTCGTGATAAAATTCTATTACCACCTCTCCACATTAAGTTGGGTCTCATTAAGCAATTCATCAAGTCCCTTCCAAAAGATGGTGAGTGCTTTCGGTACCTTTGCTCAAAGTTCCCCCGACTTTCTGAAGCAAAGCTAAAGGAAGGAGTGTTTGTTGGCCCTGATATAAGGAAACTCACTTCAGATGGAGCATTCGCTGAAACGATGTCTGAGAAGGAAAAAGAAGCCTGGGATTCCTTCAAGGATGTTGTTCTCAAATTCTTGGGGAACAGGCGGGATGAGAACTATAAGGATATTGTTGCCAGGATGCTCAATGCCTTCAAAGAACAAGGCTGTAACATGAGCCTGAAAGTCCATTTCTTGCACTCCCATGTGAACTACTTTCCCGAAAACGTGGGGGCGTACAGTGAAGAACAAGGTGAAAGGTTTCACCAGAACATCAAGGACGCAGAGAGAAGGTACCAAGGAAGATGGAACACCACTATGATGGCTGATTTCTGCTGGTTCCTGCTGCGGGAAACCCCAGATGAAAAATACGCCAAGCAGCGCACCAAGAGAAGCATTCGGGGGAAGAAGAAACGGGCCCACCAGGAGATTGATTGACCAAGAATGACTTTAAAATCTAAACTGTGTTGACAAATATCGTGTTTTTACTAAACTTTGAAATAAAAATTTGCTAGTTATTACCACAGTGTCGGATCTCATTTATTAAAATTTTATTTTCACACCATCGGGTGTTTGTCTTCATGTATTGCAATGGTGCGGTTTGCGTTTTCTATTCTTACATACATACCTGTACAACATTTTTTGCACATTTCTTTGCTTTGCTTTGTGTCTAACCTCGCTCTTATATGCTCAATGTTTGTGCACATGTATGTGGCTGTTTTAAGTGCAGACAGTTTTGCTACCATCACAGTGTGTTTTGTTGACATTACTCTATTCTTATGTGCTGCCTTGTTACAATTTTCTTTATTCTTATTTGAATAACTACTAAACAATTAGTATAAAGAATTCATCCAAGAAACTTTTATCTCGATCGCACTCAATCTGAAACGTTCACCTCAAACTGCTAACCCAATGTAGCAAAAAATCTGTACGTGATGGAGCAAATTGGTTACCAGATTTGGATTCAGCGCACCAAAAAACGTAAAAATCAATCGAAACATTAGAGGCAGTTTAAAAAAAATTTTTTTTAGTGTACCTGTGTAATTTGTCTGCAGATTCCCTCATGGACATCATACACCTAACACCAAACAACAGAATGAGGAGAAAAGGCATGGTGAGCACACTTATAACCCCTACAGCAATAATAAAAAGTACCCAAGCTGCAAGGAACCAAGCTTTCATGCTATATGCACTATCCCTTTGGAACAACTTCCCTGTAGCGATCCGAAGCATCTGTAACCTCTAAACCTTCCATAAGGCAATGAAAATGTATTTGTTCCAACTATTCTATGATCACATACCATAACTTAATCAATAGCCTTAGAATGACAGTCCCATTCCTCTGCTTACCCTCATGCTGACCCTAACATCTTTTGAAACTTATACTAGTATGTAATATAGTTCTTCTCCATTAGCTATTCAAGTTGACAGCCCTGTTCAATGTAAAATGTGTATTGTTATTGTTCTATGTAAACTGCTCTGATCTTAAAATAGAGTGGTATATAAAATCAAATAAATAAATAAATAAACATCATAGGAACATTTTTTGCATATTCTAAAACAGTGGTTCTCAAACTAGTTCTTAGGACACACCCAATCAATCAGGTTTTTAGGAGAATCACAATGAATATATATTTGTTTATTACATGTATTTGATACCCCACTTATAATCAGAAAAGACCCTAAAATAATTTACATTCTAAAACAGAATACATCATAAAAATATATAAAATACAGCATAATAATCTTATGCCTCCACTGTATGGAGATTGGCTATCTTGAAACCTGACTGGCTGGGCGTGTCCCAAGGACTGACTTTTGAATCCCTGACCTAAAAGAAAAAATGAACCTCATGCATATTGGAATGAGAATGATAATATACCTGGCTGGCTCCCAGTACCTCATAATAGGGTGGTTAAATGGATATTTGCTATTATTTGGCTTCCTAAGGCTGACACCTTTGATCTCAGAACAGCATTTGAAATAAACAACCAACCCTCCAGGCTTCCTTTCTGTCTACAGAATGGGTGAATTAAACCCTTTCTGGGAAAACTCCCTGAATATAATATAAACCTCGCTAGCATTTTATCTGATGTTGCCAAGTTGGTCTGTATTCTTATTTTTCATTGTCTAGGAACTGTCCTGGGAAGTGGTGTAACACAGACATATCAGTCTCATCTCCTTTCAGTCCCATTTCTACCAAAACCAGGAAGAAAAGAGCCAATATTGAACAACAATGGGCTCTATAGCGCTGGAAATTAGAAGGAGACACCTCTCAAAGAACAGAAAGTGTATTAAGCAAAGACCTTGATTGCATTACTTGTTCGGAGTGGTATGCAAGGGCCAGAGCAGAACATGAATGGAGAATGAAATTCTCCCTGTGATACATACAATAAATGTGTTCCTTAAAGAAAAAATAGCAAAAGAAAGAAAAAAAGACATGCTGAGCCAATGTTGAAGACAAGCCTGTTTGTGTCTAATACATTGGATACATTGTTCAAGAGCAGTTCATCCGTGTAAAAATATGACCTCTGTACTACTGCCAAGGTCGGTGGATCCTGGGGTGATCTGTTGTTTAAGAGCTTGTCATGCAAGTTAGAGCTGCCTCAGGGTTCTTCTAATTTATGCAGACATTTTTATCAAGATTTCAGAAAAAGCCATTGAGGAGAATATGCCTGACGATTTGTTTGGCTAAGTTTCCCCCTTTTTTCTACAGTTTGCGCTTTCTTCCCAACCATACTTAGTCTTGGCCTTAGGTAACCAGCCAACCGACTGAGATGTATGCATGCACTGCTGCTGAGAGCAGAATATTAACGTTGTGCTGTTTGAATGGGAAAACAGTTTATATGATACTCTCTAACTAAACGAAAATCCGATATAAGAAAATTATGGAGTTGATATTCAACCGTGGTAGCCAGCACTTTTAAAGCTGCTGGCTTTCATTGTTTTAACTTAAACCCAGATATTCAATAGGGTCATATCTGGCCACTGGAATTGAATGTCTGGGTTGCTTGGTTAGCAATTTAATTGACCTGTGATCTGTGAAATTCAATCAATAACCGGTTATCCTTAACTGGGTAAAGTTAGGCCAAACTTTTTTGGCCTAACGTTACCTGGTTAAGGATAACCAGTTAGTTGAATAACACAGTTAGTCAGAAATGTGATGGCTCTTCCTCAAAATGACTGCCTTTTGACCCAAAAGTCACTGGTTCATGACCAGTCTCTTTGTGTGAGAAAAAGGCCAGTTGGATTTTTATTTTGCCTGACACCTCTAGTAACCTTTCAGCTATGTTTTTTGTTTGGATAGCCGCAACAGCTACCTCTTTAATTAACAAAATTGCCTTGAAATGAAAATTTATAAAAACAAAACTAAAGCAAATGAACGTTTATTAAAATGAAACAAAATGAAATGAAAAAACCTGCAAATGAAACAGGAAATGAAAGAAAAAACATTTTTTGCCTACATACCCCTAATGAAAACTGCTCTCTTGTAATTGATGGGTGATTTGTATAAAAGCCTTGCTTCCAGGTCTGGCTGCATAACTATTTTTTCTAGACCTATCTGCAGCCTTTGACATGGTTGATCGTAATCTTTACTGTCTAGCTAGGGGGGGCCCTAAACCTTTTGAACTGAGGATTACATTGGACTTTTCAGATCTTTGAAAGGGTCGTTTTTGCTGAACTGCAAAGAGAGAGCCCTCCCTAGATGATTTCCTGCTCAGCAAAATCCTTGGCCCTTTCATTGATCAGAAAGTACCAATGTAGCTCTCCAGGGGCGGCTCAATGCAATCTGCTGCCTGAGGCGAAGTATGATAAGGCGCCCCCCACCACCTTAGAGGGGGGCAGGGCTTTTTCAGAAATCCAATCAGTGACTGAACCAAACCAAAAAGCCGATTAGATTATATGGAGGAAATGCAAGATGTTTGCACACAGAGCCGTATCGAGCTGCAATTGCACCCTGTGCGACTTGCAGCTCGGACACACGGACCCCTCTCCCCCATACCTCTGTCCAGCGCTGCCTGCTCTTTCCCTGCTGCTGCCACCCTCTGTTTTTTTCACGGAGGTGCTAGAAGCAGGGAAAGAGCAGGCAGCGCTGGACGGAGGTATGGGGAGGAGGAGGGGGGCATGTGCCCAATCTGAAAGGCGCCGGCACTTTAAGAAGATCTGTCCCTCCCTGCTCTGACATGGCATCGGAGAAGGGAGGGACCAGACCTGCTTAAAGTGCTGCAAAAAGGCTTAGGGAGCAGATTTCGTCTGCCTGCTATTGTCTTGCCAGCAGCGGCAGGGCAACAGCAGACAGCCGAAATGCACCCCCCCAAACCTTTCTGCCCTGTGCGGCTGCACCACTTGTTCAGGGCTAGTTACGGTCCCGTTTGCACACTAAGGAACTAAAAGACAGCAAGAAACAACAGCACAGTTTATAAAACTAAATTATAACTCATTTTTATTTTGTTGTTATAAACTGCATTATGGTTCTTGCTTTTTCTTTTTTAACATACATTCTGCAGCCACAGTAGGTGCAGAGCAGAACCAGGACATTCACCCACAGAACTCAATATTTAAAAAAAAAATCTGATTCTGATCATCTCACAAACAACAATCACCATTATTTTCCAGTACCAGGCATATTGTGAACCAATACAAAACCCTACAACAAAGAGCAAACCTACCATACCATACCATATCAGCACAAACTTCTAAAACTCACATAAGGAGCCCATCCAAAAAAAGCATCACTGTAAATACTACAGTGGGCCCTGGAACATCCATACACCCATTTGAAAAGCTGAACAAGTCAAATTACTACAGTACAGTATAGATCTTTATGTACAAACTCCATGTTAACAGAACACCTGACCTCAGTCAAACTTACAACATCGACTCTCACCAAGTACAGAATAAGTAACCACAATCTAAAGTAAAAATAAAAATATGTAGACTAAATTTAAATTGAAACCCCAAGAAGCCAGAGTACACATGCAGTGCTATATCAGATAAATAAGAGATGCAGTTCCCCAGTACTGTGTAAAATTTATTTATTTATTTATTTTTCTTATATACCGCGCTCTTTTAATCAGTGCGGTTTACATATGAACAAATATAAACACAATGACACAGACAGCATTGGTTTTTTACAAAGAACAGGGTACATAAACTTGGCGGTAAACAGGGTTAACTATATACAAAAAACATGGCTAACTATATACATGGTATTTTTGGTTAATAGATGGGGGTGGTAAATAAGTTAAAACTACAACTACAATATGAATGTAGGCAAAATATGAAAATAGCACAAAGTCCAATAACTAAAATTAACTAAAATTATTTTTTCTACCTTTGTTGTCTGACCATTTTATTCTCTGATCATGCTGGTCCCGATCTGAGGCTTCAGCTTTCCTGTCTTCTCTTAGCTCTCTTTCTGTGGTCTATGGTCCATCTGCCTTTTCTTTTCTCTTCTTTTGTTTTCTTCACTTCCTTCCATCAGCCCATTTCCAGTTCCAGTAACCCTCCCCAGTATCAGCCCCCTTTCCAGTCCTTCCCTCCCAGTACCTTCCACTGTCAACCGCCTTGCATTCCCATGACTGCAACTGGTGTCCATTCCCTTTCAGTCCCCCTCTTTCCTCACTGTCCTGCTTTAAAACATCTGCCCTACCCCCAGGGGGCCTGAGACCTGATCAAAGTGGTCTGTCAGTCACCCTGGTGTTATGGTATGTGCTGCTGTTGATATGTTCTGGTCCACCCTACCCCCAGGAGTCCTGAGACATGATCAAAGTGATCTGTCAGTCACCCTCGTGTTATGGTATATGTTGCTGTTGATGTGTTCTGATCCACCCTACCCCCAGTAGACCTGAGACCTGATTACAAAGGTCAGTAATAAATCCAGATATTGTGGTAGGTTATGCAGGGTCAGGTCACACATCTGCCCTATTCCCAGGGGGCCCGTACCTGATCGCAGAGGACCATTGTAGATGCTGGTTTTAGGGTACCTGCACCTGTTGGGATTTCACAGCTCTGCCCTAACTCCAGGAGGGCCCAGACCAGATCACAGATGTTACTAGCTCAGCTAGGTGTGGTGGGCCATGCTCCTGTTGCAGTCGCCCACAACTGCCCTATTCACAGGAGGCCTTAGTCGTGACCACAGAGGTATAGTACAAAGCCTAGTGTCATGGTAGGGATGCCTGGCGATGTGTTCAGGGCCACCCACCTCCTGCTCTATCTCAGAACATATCACCCATGCGTTGTACGGATAGCATGGTGCCATGGCGGGTGTGTCGGATGATGTGTGTAGGTCAGGCAACCATACAGGTGTGTGCCAGACCACACAGGGAGTTAGGGAACACCTCCCCTGGACATCAGCATGGCCAAACCACACGTGGCATGGTGCTGCCATGTCATGCAAGGAGAGTGTAGGAACAGTGTATGGGGAGTCTGCTATTGTGTCTGCTGTGGCCCGCAGCTGGTGGATCTCCTGATGAATGGCCAACAGAGCCTGACGAGTGCCTGTGGGTGGGACACAAGGTAACATGTGTGAGACACCTGTTACAACCCCCTCTGTGACACATGCACATGTCAGGCATATCACACCAGACCAGGCTGCAGAAAAACCATGCACGTGATGACTAGCAATGCATGACCATGTGTACATCTGTGTGTCCCATGAGCCATTCTCATGCCAGGAAAGGGTCCTGATGAGGGGCTGTGTGAATCACAGATCTCACACATGGTACAGTGTCACTGTGCAATGTGTCAATGCATGATCTGCGCACTAGTCGTATGAGATAAGCCAGATGATGTGGGGGGTCATGGCACACACATACATAGATCTGTGGGGCACAGTTTTCTATAATGCTGGTGCTAAGTACAGATTACGGTGACAAGCTATGCTGTCTAGTTGACCTGGGATAGGTGACCTGGGATAGGTGTTTACCGCAGTGCGCTTCCTTGGGGTATATGGCCGTGAACAGTGTGCATATGTCTGAGCTCCTCAACATGCTAACACTTGACAAGTCATGCTACAATAGGGGGGAATGCACATGGCACAGCCTCTCCCCCCCACAACATAATATACGATCTGCTATGTTGACAACATATTGTGGTGCACATACAATCTCATTGTGGATGTTACGTCAACCCCCATGGGGATTGTTGTGTATGCTGTTACCCACCTTCAGCATCATGCCTTGCTGAAGCACTGGGGGCTTGCAGCTCCGCCAGGATCGTAGCCATACTGGTGGGAGGGATGACTGATATCCCTGGTGCCTGCACGGTGTGGTGACTCCCCTCCATCTCCATACCCTCTACAGCCTGTGAGTTGCTGCTAGTGGCCCCCACTGTAGCGTTGACATCCGGTGGCATGTCCTCTGCCTCGGGCAGCACATTGTTTCCTGTTGTGCCCTCACTATTGCTGGTGGTGTCCCCATACATTATGGCTTCTGGCCCCTCAGCATCCTGAGTCCCTGCCACATCCTCCTCCTCATGTGCCTCCATGGTCCGGTAGTCACCTGGGGGATGGAAAAGGGTACACAGCACAGATGAGTTTGCACAGCACACCTAAGTACATGTGTGTAGTACATCCCCGCCAAAATCAATGTGTTGTCTGCCTGTGCCTGATATTGGTGCACCTACAATGGGGACAGCACATGTGCCTACAGTGTGCTGTGCCTGGCAGGGATTGGGGGGGGGGAGCAGCCTCATTCCCTGGTGGAGCTGTAACACATGGGATGCGGTGTGTGGGAGATGGTGTGCTGAGTGCTGTGCCCCCTACCTGCAGTATCAGGTATGGACTGGCTGCCTGACCTTGGATGTGGCCTCAGCAATACATGTGGCTGTGGTGCATGTGGGAGCCCTGAGTGGGATTGTGTGCCATCATTGTGTGTGTGAGCGATGTGCTTGCATTGCCCTGAGTGGTATGCACGTTAGGTGTTGCAGGATGTGTCTGTGTCAGCCAGACATGTGTGGGGGCCCTCCGCTTTGCAAACTACTGAGTGGGGTGGGGTGTTTTGGGGGATGGGTGTAGCACTGCTGGGCATGGGGTTGCACCGTGTGTGGGGGTATGGGAATGTGCCTGTGCACCATGGGATGTGTATAAGGGCTGATCCCAGGTGGTGTGGGGTTTGTGCTATGTGTTATGTGCACGTGGTATAGGTGTGGCAATGTGCACACCAATGTCTGGTGAGGATGGGTGGGGGATTGCCACTGTATGTGGGCCCTGAAAGAGTGTTAAGTGTGTGACATGTGTGTGATGTGTTTGCTGGCATTTGTTTGCGTCTACGTCATTATCCCCATGTGTTAGGCCTTTCCCTGTCAGAGGTCTGGGATATGTTCCGGGATAGGTAAGAGCATACAGACGTCATATGTGTTTTGGTGCTGTGTGTGGGTACCCCAAGGCCAATATGTTCTGGGCTAGTTGTCTGTCCCTCTTGTATGTCTGCCCTTGTCACAATGTGCTTGGTGACTGCCTGCACGGGTATGATGAATGGTTGTGACCTATATGCCAGGTACTATGTTAGCAAGTAGACCTCAGGGGGACAGAGAAATCAGGCTGATAATACTACACACACCCCAAAAGGAGTAGGCCCAAATAAACAAATCAATATACACCCTCATAAGCCACAAGTGAGGAGGGAATGCTAGACCAATCTGGGTCTAGTGTTCCCTCCTCACATATGGCTTCCCATACATCTTCCCATCCTCTGCCACACACTGTCATTGTTGCATGGTACATTACCATCACCCTGTGCATCGCTACAGCTGCCCCCGATATGTTTGTCCATTTTTCTAGCTGCCGCATGGGCTGGACACAGATTTGTCTGGTCCATAAGCTCTGATCTACTTCCTTCCATCACTTGTGCATTGTCTTTCCTTGGTGCTCTGTGCAGTGTTAGGGTTACATCTGTGTTTGGCCCATACCTTTCTTGCTTTTCAACTTGGGGGACCTTACTGCCCTTGGGCAACATTTCTTGAGTCACCTATACATCCTTGGGGCATCTTTAGCCACACCTTAGATTCAGCCAGCTTATGCGGAGCCTAATATGGTTCCTTGGGGGTTGCCAACCTTTCGTCATGCCCTCTGGGGCACATTATGACCCGCCTTCACTGATGGGTGGTCTATGATGTGCCTTATGGTGCGCCCTAAAAGGTACATTAGGTTATGGCACTGGGGTGCAGGTATTTTTAACTGGAAGCACTGATTGTTGGAATGTTTCTGACTATTACAAGCAGGAAAAGGAATTTGCTTGGCCACCCTTATTCATTACGCCCACTGAGGGATCAAACTCATGACCCCTATCTCAGCAGTCATTGTATTAACCAGTGTGCTACACCTCTGTTGCTGTGATTGCAGGTCAATGCGTGAAGTTAAGGTTAACGCGCGGTAACGTGCACGGCTCCCCCTATCACGTGATAACGGACATGGCTTACTTCATCGCATGATAACCCATGATTGCTACCTTAAGACCAGAACGCCTACTACCTTATATGGCATTCCTCACAGTAACGCTGCAACTAGCGCCAGTGACATTAAGACGGTTTAGTAAACATACCCCTTTGTCTCAGTTGCAAGAGTTTACCATGGCTCTATAGCTAAATTTGTTAAACAGGATTCAAAATTGGAATAAGCTGAGGTGAGACTTGGCAATCTTGAAAACCAGCTGAAAACTGTGCAGACTGCCTCAACTGCTTCTATTAAAGACAGTCTTTTTTGTCATCGGCAAATGAAACATTTAGAAAATGTGCTTCGTGTATGGAATATTAGATGTCTTAACTTTCTGGTGACTCACTATCTTTTTCCAATGATTCTTTTTCATAAATATTTAAAAGAAATCCTTCTAATTAGGAATCCTGCAGGAGGGAGGAGTGGCCTAGTGGTTGGGGCAAGGTACTACAGGCCGGAAGGTTGGTGGTTCAAATCCCACTAGAGGACAGCAAGCTTGGGCCGGAAGGACTGGGGTTTCTAGTCCCGCAGGTGCTCCTTGTGGTCTTGGGCAAGCCACTTAACCCTCCATTACCAATGTTCCCTTTAAGTATTAGTGTATATGTCTCATATCCCCTCGTGTTAAATGTATCCCCCAACCGCTTTGACCCGGTGAAAAGCGGGATATAAATGCAGCTAAATAAAATAAATAAATAAATTGCAGATTAGTAGTATTTACTATTTGCCCCGAAGCAGGAAAAACAGTTGCAGCAGCTGAGGGCGAGATAGGTCTTGGATGTAGATAGTCTTGATTTGTCAAATTTTCTGGAGTCTTCCTCTGATATTATTACTTCACACGCTACCTTGATAGTCACTTTTGTTTCAGAAATATATAAAACTATGGTAATGAAGTCCTTTTTTTCTCAAATAAGTGATGTTATTTTGTGGGCAAAGAAAACGTAGCTTCTTACCTGTAACTGGTGTCCTCCGAGGACAGCAGGAATCAGTCTTCACATATGGGTGATGTCAGCACCGACGGAGCCCTCATGGAAGCATCCCCCAAGCTTTCAAAGAAAGTCTTTGGGAGATGCCACCATGCATGCACGATACCCTTCCTGCCCAAGGGTGGCATCTTGCTCAGTCAAATGACATAGCTAAAACACAGCAAAAATAAAGATGGTAAAGAAGCAACTCCAAGAGGAGGAGGGAGGGTTGTGAGGACTGATTCCTGCTGTTCCCAGAGAACACCTGTTACAGGTGAGTAACTATGCTTTCTCCAGGAACAAGCAGGAAGTCAGTCCTCACATATGGGGCTTCCTAGCTACAGGCTTCTGCAAACCTGTAGAGAAAATCACGGTTGCCCTCCAAGGGAGCAGTGAGCAGCAGCAATTGAGTCCGCAAATATAGACTGCAGTATGACCCATGTGTCCAAAGGAAACCAGCACTATGTTAGCCTGAACACAGAAGGGTCGGAGGGTACGAGTTGCCTAGACTCCAAAAGGATTACGGAGCATGGCCTAGCCGAAGACGCTGTCCTTTCGGGACTCCCTTTCCAGGCAGTAATGTGCTGCAAAAGTGTGAACTGAAGACCAGGTGGTGGCCCGGCAGATGTTCAGCATAGGGACAGAGCACAGGTTTGCCACAGAGGCCTCCATGGTCCTGACACAGGGTGCCGTGACCAGGCCATCCAGTGTGAGCCCTGTCTGCTCATAAGAGAGGGTGATGCAGTTCGCTACCCAGGTGGACAGTGTCTGTTTGGTTACCGCTTCTCCCGACCGACTGGGGTCATAGGAAACAAAAAGCTGAGAAGCTTTCTGGTGGCCCTGGGTATGCTGAACGTAGAAAGACAGGGCCCTCTTATAGTCCAAGATGTGAAGGACAGTCTCTGCTCTACTAGAATGAGACCTTGGGAAGAAGGTGAGCAGCACCACCTCCTGGCTGAGGTGGAAGGAAGACACCACCTTTGGGAGGAATTTGGGGTGCGTGCAAAGCAGGACCCTGTTCTTGTAAAACCTGGTATAAGGCACCTCTGCCACTAGGACTTGGAGATCGCTGACCCTGCGAGCGGAGGTGAGCACCACTAGGAACACGACCTTCCATGAGAGGTATCGCAGGTGGCAGGTAGCCAGAGGTTCAGACAGTGGGTGAGTGAGCTGCACCAATTCTACATTGAGGTCCCTTTCAGTCGCCAGAGGTTGGATGGGGGATTTTGACAGTAGAAGATCTCTCAAGAAGCGGATCACCATAGGCTGGACCGAGAGGGGTTTGCCTTCCACTGGGTGGTGATGCATCACCAGGGCACTGAGGTGCACTCTGATGGAGTTTGATTTGAGCCCAGATTGCGAGAGATAAAAAAGGTATTGCAGTACCAGCTGCACTGGGCAGGAGAATGCGTTCATCCCTTGCTCCTCACAACAGATAGAGAACCTGTGCCATTTGAAGGCATAAGCTCTCCTGGTAGAAGCCTTATGGGAGGCCAGCAGGATTTCTTCCACTTCCCCCAAGAGGTTGAAAGGGGCTAGGATCATTCTTTCAGCAGCGATGCCTTCAGTGATAGAGACCCCAGGTTGGGGTGCAGGAGAGAGAGCCCTCCTCCTGAGACAGGAGCCCTGGGGAGCTCCCCAGTGGGATCAGAGTCTCTACTGACAGCCAGAGGAGCAGCAGGAACCATGGCTGCCTGGGCCACCGAGGGGCCATCAGGATCAGTGAAGCTTTGGCAATCAGTGGCATGGGTGGGAATGCAGCAGGTACCAAAAAAGAGCAACAAGTACCTACACACTAGACAGAGAACCAACCAGGCAGGTACACAAAGACTGGCGACAATTTGATTCAGGTGAAGAATCTTTTTATTGGGCCCCTGCTGGGAGAAGAAGTGGAGCAACTAGTAGTTGTCTGGTGTCGCCCGCTCACCCTCCCAGAGGCCACGGGCGTGAATAGAGTGAGCAGGGTAAAGTTCCTTGATAACTGTGGAATATTATAATGAGGCTTAGCAGAGCCTTCTGGGTAGTGTAGTTCCACAGCCAGTAGAAATAAGTAGTTGCAGTCAGAGTGATAAGGTCAAATAGGATTTATTTCCCTTCCCAGGAAGGAACTACAAACAAAGAATTAACTTGAACTCAGGCAATGCATATCTTCAGCCAAAAAGAAATGAAAATGCAGAGAAAACAGTTTCTTTCCCAAAACTCCTTTTGTCTGTTTTCTCCTGTGAAACAGCCCTTGTAGCACTTTAACACAAAGATTGTATGCTGTCAGAAAAAGTATATGTACAATCCATAAATACCTCAGTGTCCGGGTCCTCATAAAAATCACATTGCATGTGTTCAATGTCTTGACCAGTTTCCCGTGGGCTGAAACCTTCATCTTGCCTGCCGGGTTCCTCTCTATAGCCTAAGGTATTTCCTTCCCCCAACAGCTTAGAGGAGTATGGGTATTTACCGTAATTGCTGCTGTTTCTCTCAACTGAGTCACAGAGTTCCTGGTAAGTGCAGGGAATTTGGCTATACTCTTCTTTCCTGCTATTAGGGAGAATACTCCTACCTTCTAACAAGTTTCTTCTAAGCTTCCTCCCTTGAGCACAACTCTGCATGGGGAAAAACTCTTCCCTTCGTGTTTGTTTAGCTTTTCTTTTGGGCAACAAATTAGCCTCAGGAAAATAATCCTCACTTGCTGGGTACCTTGAGCTATAAGGCTGGAATTGCCTTAACTGGGCTTCAGAGCAATTCTCTCTGCTTCCACGACAGCAGAGCTCTCCGGTGCAATGGTCAGCCGAGTACTGCTCTTCCAGGCAGTCTCCCTTGGGCTTCACGGCGCAGCACCGTCCTACCAGTCTTCTCTGGTCAGCATGTTTCTCAAAGCTTCCTTCCTCATTGAAGCTTTCTCTCTCAATGCTTCTCCTAAGACTGGGACTTCCTGTGCTTGCCGTTCTCCCTTTGTTTGCTGCCCTCTCTGTGTTGGCTACTGTCTCTGTGTTTGCTGCTCTCCCTCTTCTCTCCGGTAAGGGATTTTTAAATGTGTTGCATTTGGTATTTGTTTGGGCTCCGCCCCTATCAGCTGTCCCCTATCTCTTGATGAGCCACGAGGTAGCTTTTGGTTTGGGCGTTCCCTAGCACTACGTGAATTGGTTTGTGTACAGTTTATATGCCAACCCTCCTCCATGTTTATTTCTGAACTGTCAAAGTTAGCTTTATTCTGATCAAAATCTCCTGTCTCCGCGGGCTCTGATCTCTGCACCTCATGACACTGGGCTGGCAAAGAGGTCCACCCATGGGGTCCCCCAGAGATGGAAGAGCCAGTTGGCTGTTCTGGGGTTCAGCTGCCACTCGTGCAGCTGGAGGACCCTGCTCAGTTTGTCTGGCAGGGTGTTGTCTGGCCTGTTAGGTATACTGCCTGTAGGAGTATGCCCTGTTGAACTGCGTAGGAGCAGAGTGCCAACACTTCACAGCAGAGGGTGCAAGACTCTGTGTCCCCCTGCTTGTTCACATAGAACATTGCCACCTGATTTTCTGTTTGGATCAGTACCGGCTGGTGCCTCAGGCAGTGACAGAATGCTCGGAGAGCTAGATATATCACCTGAAGCTCCAGGAGATTGATCTGCTGGTTGCTCTCAGCCTGCGACCAGCTGCCCTAAGTGCAGAGTTCTTTGCAGTGGGCTCCCCATTCCAGCAGGGAGGAATCTATAGTGAGGGCCCTTAGATGGCTTGGGGTTTGGAAGTTCATCCTTGCTTGGAAGTGATGGGGGTTTTGCAATCAGGTGAGAGATTCCGCCAACTGGTGGGTCACTGTGACTCTGTCTTGGAGATGGCCCATGGCTTGTGTCCAGTGGTCTCAGAAGCACCACTGAGTAGCCCTCATGTGCAGATGAGTGTCTGGGGTGACATGGACTGTGGGAGGTCATGCTCTCGAGTAGGCACAGCAGAAGGCGAGCTGACACCGAGGGATGGTGTTGTATGTCTATGGCCAGTGCCCTGAGATGATCCGCTCGGTCAGAGGGGAGGAAGGCCTTTGTCTGAAGAGTGTCTAGCCTTGCTCCTATGAACTATAGACATTGTGTCGGGAGGAGGTGGGATTTGGGGTAGTTTATCACAAACCCCAGATGTTGCAGAACCTGGATGGTGCATGTGGTGGCCTGCTCCACCTCTGTGGCTGTGCCTCCTTTTAGGGGCCAATCATCTAGGTAGAGGAAGACAAATACCCCCTGGAGACGGAAGAAGATGGCCACTACTGCCAGGCATTTGGTGAAGACCCTGGGGGTGGAGGCCAGTCTGTAGGGTAATACCCTGTACTGGTAGTGGTTGCCCCCCACCGTAAAGTGCAGGTGCTGCCTGTGTTTGGGGTGGATGAGGATGTGGGTATAAGCATCCTTCATATCCAAGGAGCATAGCCAATCTCCCAGCAATGTCCCAAGGGAGAGCATCTTGAACTTCTCCCTTACCAGGAACCTGTTCAGGTTGCACAGGTCTAGGATGGTATGAGGAAGTATTTGGAGTAGAACCCCTTGCCCCTGAGATATTGGGGTACCAGTTCTAATGCCCTTTCCTCGAGAAGGCTTGCTAGCTCCTTCATTAGAAGGTCCTGTTGAAGGGGAGACCTGGGGGACACTCCTGGGAAGAAAGGATGAGGGGTCTGAGCCAGATGGAGGAAGCAGCCCTTCTTGACCACTTGGAGTGCCTAGGAATTGGTGGTGATAGCTGGCAACCTTTGGGCATAGTGGGTCAGATGTCTCCCTGTGGGCTGCTGACCACCTTGGGGTGGAGAGGCTATGCCCAAGGAGTCAAAAATTCCCCCGTGGCTGGGCCGGAGTCAATGCCTAGGGCTTGGGAACCTTCTGCTTATGAAGGCTCTGCTCATATCCCTTGGCCTGCTGATCCTGCTGGGGAGGTGGGGAGGCCTGAAAATGTGGGTAGTTTTTATAAGCAGCCCCTTTCCTTGGGTAAAATGTTTTTTTACCCAAGCCCTTCCATCGGGGAGGGGCAGCGGCCTTTTTAGAAAGCCTGGACCAGGCTTTTTAGAAAGCCTGGTCCACTGTATATAGCCCACATTGTACATAACTCAAACTAATCTAGCACACAACACAACACGCACCCAACTAAATTTTCACCCTCACTGCATGTATAACACACTCATACTACCAGATTGTTTGCTGTGATACCACCTTGATTATTATGATAAGGCGGTTTAGAAATACTGTTAAATAAATAAAATAAAATAAATAAATCATGAACTTTTCGGTCATGGGTTTGCCAAAGCTTATCCTGTATATATGTATTTATGTATATATGTAAATGAACTCCCCCATAGCTAAGAAGTGTTAACTCTGTATGATGTGCTTTTCTGACAATCTGTATGTAAACAAAATTTGTACCTGCCTTGATTCGGCAGTTTCACAATAGTAATCCTACCCGCTTCTGATCGCTGGAAGGAGCGGCCTACAAATGCTTGCTAAATAAATAAATAAATAAATCTCTCCTTGGCATGGGACATTGACCAATTTGTCCTGAATTGCACACAATATTCAAGGTGCGGTCGCACCATGGAATGTTACAGAGGCATTATAATATCCTTTGTTTTATTTTCCAGTCCTTTCCTTATGATACCTAGCATTCTATTTGCTCTCTTGGCCACCACTGCACACTGGGCGTAGTTAAATAGTTTTGTGTCATCTGAAAATTTGATAACCTCACTCGTTATTCCCTTTTCCAGGTCATTTAGAAATATGTAAAAAAGCAGCGGACCCAGCACAAATTCCAGGGGTACTCCACTATTCACCTTTCTCCTTTGGGAAAATTGGTAGAAACCATGATAAAGAACAAAATTTCTGAACATGTAGATAGTCATGGCTTAATGGACTTTCAGAAAGCCTTTGACAAGGTCCCTCATAAGAGACTTTTGGCAAAACTAAAAAGTTATGGGACAGGAGGCAGTTTACTATTGTGGATCAGGAACTGGTTAAAAGAACGCAGAGGATAGGGCTAAATGGCCAATTTTCCCAATGGAAAAAGGTGAATAGTGGAGTACCTCAGGGATCTGTGCTAGGTCCGCTGCTTTTTGACATATTCATAAATGACTTGGAATAAGGAATAATGAGTGAGGTTAACAAATTTGCAGATGACACAAAACTATTTAAAGTTGTTAAAACCCAAGAGGATTGTGGAAAATTGCAAGTAGATCTTGATAAATTGGAAGACTGGGCATCCAAATGTCAGATGAAATTTAATGTGGACAAATGCAAAGTTATGAACTTAGGAAAAACAACTCAAACTATGGTTACACGATGTAAGGTTCCACATTGGGAACCACCACCCAGGAAAAGGATTTAGGTGTCATCATGGATTGCATGTTAAAACGCTCCGCCCAGTGTGCAGCGGCGGCCAAGAGAGCAAATAGAATGCTAGGTATCATAAGGAGAGGAATGAAAAATAAAACAAAGGATATTATAATGCCTCTGTATCATTCCATGATACGACCACACCTTGAATATTGTGTGCAATTCTGGTCGCCGTATCTTAAAAAGGATATAGCATTATTAGAAAAGGTACAGAGAAGAGCCACCAAAATTGTGAAGGGGATGGAAGGATATCCCTATGAAGAGAGGCTAAAAAGGTTAGGGCTCTTCAACCTGGAAAAGGGACGGCTGAGAGGAGGTATGATAGAGGTCTATAAATTAATGAATGGAGTGGAACGGGTAAACGTAGATTTATTGTTTACGTCAACAGAATATAAACATACTAGGAGACATGCAATGAAGCTACAGGGTAACCTATTTAAGACTAATAAGAGAAAATATTTTTTCACTCAGCGTGTAATCAAACTCTGGAATTTGTTAACGGAGGATGTGGTAAAAGCTATTAGTGTAGCTGGATTTATAAAAGGTTTGGACAAGTTCCTGGAGGAAAGGTCCATAAACCATTATTAAAAGGGGCCCAGGATATCACTGCTTGACCCAATACAAGCACTGAGGAACCTGTGTCTTTTGGGGAGACTGATAGGTACTTGTGACCTAGATTGGCCACTGTTGGAAACAGGATACTGGGCTTGATGGACCTTGATCTGACCCAGTATGGCATATCTTATGTTCTTATCTTCTTCAGTAAAGACCGAAGCAAAGAATTTATAAAGTCTCTCCGCTATGGACTTGTCCCCTCTTAGTACCCATTTAATCCCTCTATCATCTAATGGTCCAACTAACTCTCTCAATTGTTTCTTGCTACGAATGTACTTGAAAAAGTCTTTATCACACATTTTTGCTTCCACAGCAAGCTTCTTCTCAAATTCTCTCTTTGCCTGCTTTTCAATGCCTTGCATTTAACATGCCGTGCTTGTGCTGTTTCCAGTTTTCGTCATTTGGCTCTTTTTTCCATTTCTTGAAAGATGATTTTTTAGCAACAACAGCCTCTCTGACCTCACCTTTAAACCATGCTGGCAAGTTTTTTGGACTTCCTTCCACTTTTTTTAAAGGGTGGAATACAGCTGGTCTGGGCTTCAAACAACACTCAATCTTGATGTTAGTCTTTAGCCTTTGCAACTGTTCCTTTTAGTTTTTTTTAACTATTATCCTCATTTTCTCATAGTCTTCCTTTTGAAAATTAAAAGGTAGTACTGTGGATTTCCTTACCATCCATTAATTAAATCAAACGCGTTTATGCTATGATCACTATTGCCAAGTGGCCCCAACACCCTTATCTCTTGCACCAGATCTGGTGTTCCACTAAGGACTAGGTCCAAAATGGCTTCCCCTCTGGTCAGTTCATGAACCAGCTTCTCCAAGAAGCAGTCATTTATTTCATCTATAAACTTTATCTCCCTAGCATGTCCTGCCGTTACACTGACCCAGTCTATACCGGAGTAATTAAAATCAACCATTATTATTACTGTGCTGTAATCTTTGTTATCTTCCCTGATTTCTTTGAGTATTTCATCTTCCATTTGTTCATTCTAGCCAGGCGGTAGATAGTATGCCCCCACTGCCATTGTCTTCCCCTTTTTACATGGAATTTGAATCCATAGAGATTCTACAGCAAATTTTGTTTCCTGCAAAACTATAATCCTTTGTGACTCAATGCCCTTTCTAACATAGAGTGCAACCCCTCCACCGATTTGATCAGCTCTATCATTACGATATAGCTTGTACCCAGGTATTACAGTATCACACTGGTTGTCCACCTTCCACCATGCCTCTGAGATACCAATCATATCTAATCTCTCATTTAGTGCTATATATTTTAACTCTCCCATCTTATTTTTAAGACTTCTAGAATTTGCATACAAAGATTTTAGAGACTGTATTTTATTCATATTAATCTGGCTATCGGTAGACAGGGGTAATTTGGAATCTTTAAGCTCTGTCTGCTCCGTACTCAAGGGCATTTGGACTACTTTTCTGTTTATTGGAATCTCTCTGCTCATATAGAAACATAGAAACATGATGACAGAAAAAGACCACATGGCCTATCTAGTCTGTCCTTCCATAACAACTACAACAGTCCCCTTTTTACCTTTAGAGATCCTCTGTGTTTGTCCCATGCTTTTTTGAATTCAGTTACTGTCCTCATCTCTACCACCTCCACTGGGAGACTATTCCATGGATCCACTACTCTTTCTGTAAAGAAATATTTCCGCATATCACTCCTGAATCTATCTCCCTTCACCCTCATCCCATGTCCCCTCGTAGCAGAACTTGCTTTCAATTGAAAGAGGCTCTCTCCCTGAACATTTATGCCACGGAGGTATTTAAACATCTCAATCATATCACCTCTATCCCGCCTTTCCCCTAAGGTGTACATATTAAGATCCTTCAGTCTGTCCTCATATGCTTTATAATGAAGACCACTAATCATTTTAGTAGCCACCCTCTGCACCGACTCCATCCTGTTCACATCCTTTTGAAGGTGCGGTCTCCAGAATTGCACACTATACTCCAAATGAGGTCGCACCAAAGACTTATACAGAGGCATTATCACCTCCTTTTTTCTGCTAGCCATTCCTCTCCGTATGCACCCAAGCATCCTTCTAGCTTTTGCAGTCGCCTTTTCTACCTGTTTAGCTACTTTAAGATCATCAGACACAACCACGCCTAGGTCCTGCTCTTCTTTAGTGGACAAAAGTACTTCACCCCCTATACTATATTGCTCCCTTGGATTGCTGCAGCCCAAATGCATGAACTTACATTTTCTAACATTAAATCCCAGCTGCCAAATTCTAGACCATTCTTCAAGCTTAGCTAGATCCCTCCTCATGTTATCTACCCCTTCCTGGGTGTCTACTCTATTGCAGATTTTGGTATCATCCGCAAAGAGGCAAACCTTACCTGAAAGCCCTTCCGCTATATCACTAACAAAGATGTTAAAAAGAATCAGACTAAGGACAGATCCCTGGGGCACACCACTGATAACATCCTTCTCCTCAGAGTGAGCTCCATTTACTTGTACTATTTTTCTCCTCCCACCCAACCAATTTCTAACCCAAGCAGTAACTTTAGGGTCCATCCCTAGGGCGCTCAGTTTGTTTATAAGTCACCTGTGAGGAACAGTGTTAAAGGCTTTACTGAAATCTAAATACACCATATCTAGGGCTCTCCCTCGGTCCAACTTCCTGGTCACCCAGTCAAAGAAATCAATCAGATTTGTCTGACAAGACCTGCCTCTGGTGAATCCATGCTGCCTCAGATCCTGTAATCCGCTGGACTCCAGAAACCTCACTATTTTCTCTTTCAGCAGCGTTTCCAATAAGTTACTCACTATCGAAGTTAAACTAACCGGTCTGTAGTTTTCAACCACATCCTTACTTCCGCTTTTGTGTAAAGGCACCACATGAGCCTCTCTCCAGTCCTTTGGAACCACTCCCGACTCTAATGAGACATTGAAAAAGTCAGTCAGTGGAGCTGCTAGAACATCCCCAAGTTCCCTCAGTATTCTCGGGTGTATCCCATCCGGTCCCATCTCTTTGTCTACTTTAAGTTGAGATAGTTTCTCACAAACACAGTCTTTTGAAAATTGTTCAAGATGTCCTTTGCTTCTGTTCCTATTTGTGGGTGTTTTCTGAGGTCCTGCTCCTGGTGCTTCATCTGTGAACACAGAACAAAAATATTTGTTAAGCAATTCCGCGTTATCCTTATCAGCTTCTACATATTCCTCCCCTGCACCCTTGAGTCTGACAATACCACTCTTGCCCTTCCTCTTCTCACTAATATATCTGAAAAATGTCTTATCCCCCCATTTTATTGCATTGGCTATTTCCTCCTCCTTTTGAATCTTTGCCTTCTTGACTACTTTGCTACCTTCTCTAAGTTTTTCCAAATACAGATGCCTGTCTTCCTCTCTCTGTGATCTCTTGTATTTCATGAAGTCCTCCCTCTTTTTCTTCACTTTTTCAGCTACTTCTTTCGAAAACCATAGCGGTCTCCTTTTCCTTTTACCTTTATTTACCATTTTAACAAAAAGGTTGGTTGCCCTTAAAATATCCCCTTTCAGTTTTTCCCACTGTTTTTCTACATCCCTCAGCTGTTCCCATCCAACTAACGACTCCCTGAGGTATTGGCCCATCTTCGCAAAGTTAGTCTTCCTAAAGACTAAGATCCTCGCCTTTGAATGGATTCTAACAGCCCTAGTCCTAATACTGAACCACACCATCTGGTGATCACTGGATGCAAAATGATCTCCCACTACATCAGAAACACTTTCACCATTGGTAAGCACCAAGTCCAGAATGGCCCCTTCACGTGTGGGGTCTGTTACCAATTGCCTGAATAGTTCTCCCTGTAGAGAATCCAGGATCTCCTTACTTCTAGATGATACTGCAGCAGGAATGTGCCAATCAACATCTGGCATATTGAAATCTCCTATCAGTAGCACTTCCCCTTTCCTAGCAATGCTGCGCATGTCTTCAATTAACTCTCTGTCCACCTCTTTCTCTTGTGAGGGAGGTCTGTATATCACACCAATGTAAATAGATTTCTCTTTCCCTCTTTCTAGTTTAACCCACAATGCCTCCCCTCTCCCTTTTAAGCTCTGTAATTCCAAAGCTTTAATAGTAGTTTTTACATATAGTGCCATTCTTCCTCCCCTACTTCCTACCCTGTCCTTTCTGAATAAAGTATAGCCAGGTATAGTTACATCCCAATCATGGTTTTCTGTGAACCATGTTTCTGTAACTGCCACTAAATCCAAGTCAGTCACTCCCACCAAACATATATGCCCTAACTTCATTCTTTTGATAGTATCCTTCAAGGATACATTGTTCTGAATCATGCGCTCTTTGGCGACTGTAGGCTCTGACCTATTATCTAGTTTAAAAACTGCTCTCTCTCCTTTTTAATGGTTAATGCCAGCAGCCTGGTTCCATCCCAGTTAAGGTGAAGTCCATCCCTTTGGAAGACCCCTTCCTTTCCCCAGAATGTTCCCCAGTTCCTAACAAATTCAAAACCCTCATCCTTGCACCATCGTCTCATCCACGCATTGAAACTCCAGAGCTCTGCCTGCCTTTTGGGTCCTGTGCGTGGAACGGGAAGCATTTCAGAGAACGCTACCCTGAAAGTTCTGGATTTCAACTTTCTACATGAAAGTTTCAGTTTAAAATTAAAACACAGAAGAGAGCTTTCTGGTTAAATTTAGAGCCAAAGACTTCCTCTATCCAAGCAAGGGCTGTGGGACACCTCCTGAAAATTGGTCACAGATTACCTTAGAAGCACAGGACAGGGTACTATGTAGCAACCAGCTTTTAATAAGTCTTCTTTCCCTCCCTCCCTCCCTCCCTGACACCCAACCACCCCTGGGATAATTGTGGCTTTATAGGTGCTTACACCTCAAAGGAAAGGAGGTGCCATATTCACTCTCAGGTGTAGCTGTTTATCCTCATCGGGCATACATTAAGGACCTGAGATTAATTAAGCTTCAGGTGAACAAGGTACATTAAACGTATTATGTATAGTTTTATTAGTATAAGTATCCCCAGAAACCCTTAGTAAGTAAAGAACTTAAATATCTAAACACAACCTTAAAACTAAGATGCAGAAAGCAGTCCAGCAGTGAGATGGGGACTTTCCAGTCTTTTGCATTGAATGTCACATGTATGATTTTCTCCCAGTTGGTGAGGGGTCTTATGTGTGCACTAGTTACAAGGAGCTCTTTGCTCTCAGGGAATGAGTCCAATCTCTGGAGATAAGAGTAGCAGACTTGGAGGACATGAGGAAGACAGAGAGGTACATAGACGAGACCTACAGGGATATAGTCCTGTTGCCATGGAGGAGAAAGGTCACGTGGCAGGAGAGCATCACCCTGGTGTGGCAGGAAGTGATCCTGTAGCTAGGACCTGTCCTCCAGGTGATGTAAAACTCTCTTGCAGCGAGGAAGTTTCTCCAGGGCCATGTGTCCATGAGGGAAGGGTTAGGACAGTCGTTATAGTTGGTGATTCGATCATTAGGCATGTAGATAACTGGGTGGCTCATGGATGTGAGGATCGCCTGGTAACATGCCTGCCTGGTGCAAAGGTAGAGGGACTCACGCGCCACCTAGACAAGGACTTGGATAGTGCTGGGGAGGAGTTTGCTGTCTTGATACATGTCGGTACCAATGACATAGGAAAAAGTGGTAGGGAGGTTCTGGAGGCTAAATTTAGGATTTTAGGTAGGAAGTTGAAATCCAGAACTTTCAGGGTAGCATTCTCTGATGAGCTGGGGAGGGAATGAATAAAGAGGATGAAACTGAGGAGCTAGAAAGTGGGTGAAAGAAGGAGAATTGGCTGGGGAAGGAATACGACAGAGGTGGGGGTAATGGGAGGACTGGAAAGGTGTACGACATGTACAACATCTTTAACGTCTTTCTCAACCCCTTCCAAGAAGTGCATTGAAGATACTGTCATGAACCTCAATACCATTACTGCGCAAACAGATCTTTGTCCGGCTTTCTGGATAAAGAAACTCCGCAGTGATCTCAGTCTGATAATAACAAAAATAATACATCTATCTTTCTCAAGTGGTTACTTCCCATCTGCCCTCAAGCACATGTCGATCAGACCACTGCTAAAAAATAGTAAACTAGACCCCCAAAAGGTAGACTCCTACAGACCCATTTCAAGTATCTTTTCTCGCAAAATTAATCAAAAAAGTGGTGCAAAGGCAGTTACAAGACCACATCGACTCTGCTGCTCCACTTGACCCATGCCAACATGGTTTCAGGGAGTCACATGGAGTGGAAACACTCCTCACCACCCTTTTCAATAATATAATCACTGGCATTGACAGCATTTGTCAGGGTTTTGCACTCATTTTCCTAGACATTGCCGCAGCCTTTGACTCAGTAAATCACAAGCTTCTTCTTGGACGACTAAAAGAGAAGGGCATCTGTGGAACAGCACTGGAATGGTGCAGATCATACTTGACCGATAGATGGCAGCAAGTACGATCAGGCGGAGCAACATCAGAACCGTTTCATCAAAACCAAGGAGTTCCCCAGGGATCCTCCCTATCGGCCTTGATGTTCAACATATACATGCAACCCATTTGCAATATCATCTGGTCGTTCAATGTCAGTTGTATGGTATATGCTGATGATGTCCTGCTCTATATGCCATTCTACATAGACCAAGTTGACCTCTCCCCTTTGACCAACTGCTTCAATGCCATATCTGAATGGCTCCTGTCACAAAACCTTCGGATTCAGCATAAGAAAACGGAGGTGCTCTTCATTACGAGGAACCCAAACTTCAGCCCACCCAAATACTTGAAGGTGAAAGAAGCCGAACTTCAAGCAAAACCCACAATTCGTTACCTGGGAGTTACACTGGATCAAAACCTTGACATGAGGGCACACATAGCTAACACTGTAAGAGCAATCTATTTCAAGATCCATTCACTCAGACATCTACGCCCCTTGCTTGAACCGGAAGATTTTTGGACAATTTACCAGGCCCTGATAATACCACATCTGGATTATGCCAATGCCATATTACAAGGTCTCCCACAATCCATCTTGAACCCCTTACAGCTTGCCATGAATAGTGCAGCGAGGGTTTTCCAGGGGTCATCTAAAAGAGACCATGTGACGCCCTTCTAAAGCAGTTACACTGGCTTCCTGTACAAGCCAGGATCTTATTCAAAACAATGCTGCTGACATTCAAAGCGGTCAATAAGCTCTCTTCATCTTCACTTTCTGACCTTATCCAAGCAACAGCACCTAATAGACCAAGAAGATCCACTGCGATATGCTATCATTGCCGAGAGAATTAACAAAATGCACTTCAATAACCGCAAACAGGGCCTTCAGTCTCTGCGCCCCAAGATTCTGGAACTCGCTACCAACAAACATCAGGGCAATAACTAACCTGACCCAGTTTAGGAAGGCCCTTAAACACTTCCTTTTCATAAAATATTTCCCAGAGAACAATGAACCACATCCCCACTCAGATACTTACAACTGTCCCACCACACCCTGTAAGCCAGGCGACCACACCATGTAAGGAGTCCTTGACCATTAAATCTCTTGCTATTTCTTATGTGACTTCATTGTGTAAACAGTTACCTTTTGTTATCCAAGTTGTTTCTCCTGTTAATTGTAAACTCAGACCTATGTACCCTGTCTGATTGTTATGTTCCATGTAAACTGCGCTGATGCTGAATAGTGCGGTATAGAAGAAATTGTAAATAAATAAAAGTAAGAAAAGGAAAGCTGGTAAATAGGTAGAAGGTGAAAATAGGAAGAATAAAGACCAGAGGGAGGAGACAAGGAGGAATGAAATCTAACTATATTAGATAAAAAGGCAGATGAGAGAAACAGAGAAAAAGATGAACCAGAATGGTCAACCTGAGGCAGAGATGTAGAGAAGAAGAGCCCTGAGAGTGAAGAAACAGAAAATAGAAATGAGATCCTGAAGTTGATTCAGGGTGCCACAAGACCTTGAACTGGCTCTGAATTTAGGGTCATATTTGACAAGTTATCTGCTGACTGCTTACTTATGCATAATGCATATGATTGTCTCATAAACTACTACAAGATATGGAGAGCACATTTGGAAGAATATACTCCATTTCACAGCTGTAATTAAATATATTACAGAAATATCTGAAAAAGAACCTTATCAAAAAACTTATTTAACAATCATCTTTAGCAACATCTTTACCAACAATCATCTTTTTCATCCCAAAGAAAGATGGCCTCTTATGTTTGTGTATGGTCTGTAGGACACTGACATAATTATCATCCCAAAAATATACCTTTCTCCTCATTAATATATTCTTTGAAAACCTTTGCATAGCACAGAAATTCATGAAAGTGTAAAATTTGATTTGTGTCAGAGATGGCAGTAAATAGAAGAAAGTCTTTCCAACTAGATATAAATATTTTAAATATTCAGTAATGCCATTTGGCTTACACAATTCAACAGCTCTCTTTCAAATTTTTTTTACTGAGATCTTCTGAGACATGCTGGATTGATGCATCATTTTCTACTTATGCAGCACCTTGGTCTTTCTAGAATGTGACAGTACATGAAAACTAAGCTCATCTGCACTACACCACTTGAAAAATCACAAACTTTTCACAAAACTGAAGAAGTGCTTGCTTGACCAAAAATGTATTGAATTCTTGCGTGGTGGTATGAGTGCATAATCTTTCTAGAAGGGATTCAAATGGATTGAAATAAAGTAATAATGATTGAATTAGATAATAGGGGAAAGAGCTGTATGAGCTGTGAAGCGGCTTGAAACACTGTCAGTGTCGCGAGAATCCTGCCGGGGATGTATTCTGTGAGCTGGCCCCTTGAAGCATGGACTGTGAATAAAAGTTGCTCTACGGGGAGAATCAGCTAAGTGATTTGTTTCCTTGCTGCTGTTTGAGGTTGGGCATTCAGTGACATTGTGGAGTATTTCGTCAGATTTTAGCCTACACTGAATCAGCCAAGGGATTTGTTTTCCTGTTGCTACGAATGGAGTAATAATTGACGGCAACGGGTGTTGTTTTGTCTAAACACATGACCGAGGTTTCGGTCTTTTAAATTGATTAAAAAGGAGGGCTCACTTCGAGACTTGAAATGTTTCTTGTCATGGTGAGCGATCCGACAAAAAAAAATTTTTCTTTTGGGGTGTGGGTGTAGTTCTCTAGTAGGTAGATAGGGGAATCAAATATTTCTAGAGATTACATGATAGTAGGCAGCATGTCTAATACCTCCTGTATTAAATACCTTGCTATGTCTAGCAGGTCCCCTGTCCTGCACAGTACTGTCTCTAGTGTTCTAGAGATAAACAAGTCCCCTTATGAGTCCAAACCTTGTGTCTTAGGTAGGGCAGCCACTACTGGGGGGGGGGGGGGGGGAACCCAATATGCTACCTCCGTGCCCGTCTTAGAGAGAGTGAACAGTGCATAAGGGCTGCAGGAATTTTTGAGGAGGTTAAAGCCAAAAGGTACCAGGATGCTGTGAGTGAAGATAGGAAGCAATACTAGACTGCAGCTGACTCTGGTATTCGGTGTAATAGGAAATGCCAAATTAGCCAAATTAGCAGGCCAAATGAGCCTGGATGTAGGGGTAGATGCTAGAGAAATTCAGTGTAACTACCTTAAAATGTTGTTGTTCTGTAGGACATGTGCTGCAAGGATATGTACATTTGTTTCATTTTACAACACAGGAAAATTATGATAATGCATAGCAATATTTGTACAGCAGTTAAAATAATAATAGGGTGAATAAAAACATTAAAGACATGGGGGCATGTTTACTAAAATCCGCAAAAATAGCGCGCCGCAAAATAGCGCACGGCAACGCGGCACTGAAACGCGCAGAAACGCGTTTAAACGCCCCGCACACGTGCGTGTCACCCCCGCACAGGTACGCGGCTCACTAACGGGCCCCGTACAAGTGCGGGCCCGCAAATGTCCGATAGAGGCGTGGAACGGCGAAAGGAGGGCGGAGGAAGGCTCCGGAGGGGCGGAGGGACGGGGTCAATGGGTGGAGAGTGGGAGGGGAGAGGCTCCCCGCACAGTAGCGGGCCCGAATTTGCATGTACAAACTACCGCGAGTGAAACACTCGCGGTAGAAAGCATTTAAAGGGAAGAGAAACCATTTCCGTCAGCAATGTACAGGAAAACCGGGGAAACCAGCAAACCGTGAGCAGTGTGATACATGTGCACAGCACAAAAGTGAACATAAAAATAGAAAATGACCACAACAGAACTATTAAAAATAGTAATTCAGCTGGGGAACAGTTATAGTGATGGGCAAATACAGAAATCACACCCAGCAAAGCTCCAGAAAAAAGAAATGAAGTTTGGAAGGGTCTACTGAGAGGAGACTCTTCCAAAAAACATTTCCACGTTTTGGAGCTTTCCTGGGAGTGTTTGCTATGGTTGCCCATTAATATCACTGTTGCCCAGCGTGGTGATATTTTGCCCCACATTTCCCGTGGTCATTTCCGGGGTTTATGTGCACGTTTGTCACCAGACAGGGTGCATATGCCCACAGTAGAATTGCGTAGAGCAGGGTTTGTGACTCCATCCTGCCAGGCTTACTGCCTCCAGGGGCTGCACTGTCTCTGTGACCAAAGTGTGGTACAGCGGACAGAGTTATTACCTCTAGGACCAGAGGGCAGAGGTTCAAAACCCAGCTGGGGCACCTGCCAGCCCAGTCCCTATATTTTACCCACCACTAAATAAAGATAGCGCAGACACCCCTGTATGCATGGGGAAAACACCCATATTTTACCCAACACCGCACACACCCCACAACAATGGGCATTACCTACAGCCAAGTCCCCCAAATGCAGTCCCATACTGCCACATTGCAATCAGGTCAACTGCTTTTTCTGAGAGAAGTTCATGCCAGCATGTTGGCGGACAAGTACATGTGGTGCAGGGGGCAGTGGCTGCTAACCACAGAAGACAGAGGCCTAGCCATGTGCAGGCTGGCACAGTCCACTGCAACAGACAGGTCCTGCCGGATCCACAGTCATGGACAGTCCAGGGAATCCAACCAATCTGTGGCTACACAGTGGTGCAGTGCACACAGACACTGCATACAAGAACAGAGGGTCACAGGTTCAAAGCCCAGCCGGGACTACTGCCACACCTGCCCACATATTTTTCCCACAACTAAACAGTGATAGTAAGGACACACCTTTCATGGCGGGGACATATGCAATGGTAAGACATCTATCTTTTACCCCACTGAGCACAGACACCATGAACAGGGGCAGTACCTAGAGCAGAATCACCCAAATGCAGTCCTGGTGGGCCACACACCAGTCAGGTTCTATGCTGACACTCATACAAATGCCTGTGCTGTATATCTATGCACCACCCCCATGGCATGTAGATGTAGCCCATGCATATTCATGAGGGATAGAGGGAAAACCCGAACAGTGTGATGCAAACCTGGACTGGAGTTGGGAATCTGTGCCGTAAAGCAGCAGCCATCAAGGGCAGACACACCCACACCCACAGGCCCCATTGGCCAATGTCTCCTGGAAAGGCAGAACATTGGACCGTGCATGCAGCACCCAAAACGAGCACTTGCATAACTTACCAATGTCACCCTACACCTGAGGTATACGGTACACAGCTCGGAGACGTTTGCTAGGAGCACAGGCAGGCAGTTATCCATACGTTACGTACATACTGATAGTTGACCCCATCCAAACAATCTGTTAGGTGTTTGCGGGGCATGCTCCAGGCCTGGCCTCTGACGGTGCTTACCACCCTGGGGAGTGACCACCAGCTGTAATGCGTACCATATCCATGCCTTGCCGTGCTCAGGACCAGTTTGGTGGGCAAGGCTACTTACCCCCTCAATCGTAGCACCATGATGGCAGAGGTGTGGAAGTGTGTGTCTGTCTATACAGTGGGTGTTGGCTGCAAGCCCCTTCAACAGCCCGCACTGCCAGCACTGTTGCCAGTATTGGCCAGTCAATGTGCATAATGAGGTGCAAGGTACCATGGGTATAGCCAGGGCAGGGTGACGTGGCCAGGATGCATCTGCACTGGGCATAGGGCCCTGGCAGGGACATTGGCTGGGATATTGTAGTGTCCGGCCACCACCTACACAGACAGGGTGGCCAAAGCATGTCCTTCTGGGGGATCACGCTCACCCTGACTGTGCAGTGACCACAGCATGGCTAGGCCCCCCCATAGTGCTGTATAGTAGTTCTATCATGTGATAGATATGGGTTTCTCTTTGGGGCCCAGTCACTGATCTATCTGCTTGCTGTGTATGCAGACAGCACAGTTCTGGGTGCATGCATCTCCATTGGGAACATGCACTATGGACTAACCAGCAGACTGTTTGTAGCTGGTAAATGTCTTGCTATAATGGCTTGCAGGGTGCAGTGGCTGTTGGCTTGCTGCAGGGGAATATCTGGTGGTGGAGTGCAGCTTACCATACCCTGGGCTTATGTCTGTCTGCTATTGTGTTATGGCTGTGTATGGAGCTGCCTGCCTGGGGGGGGTGGTGTTCCTCAGCAGGACTTGGGTTGATGTTGCCCTCTACTGCCACCTTTGCAGGGAGGTAGAGTGTGGATCCCTTGATGGAGACCATGTTTGCCACGGGGGGGGGTGCGCCTGATGGCGGCAGACAGGGATATCCATGGTGTTTGTGCAGAAACTAGCTATCTTACACATTAACACTGCTTTGGAACGCCTGCTTGGCCTCCATCAGCCATGGCAGGTGTTGTTGACCTGGTCCTGGCCACCTCATTGCACACTCAGGGTGAGCACAGTACCCGCACGATGTAACGGTGTGTGGCTACTCTGTGCCAGTAAAACACCCGGTCAGTGCCCCCTACTAGGCCAAGGTGCTGTGCGGGTGCACCCGGTCACTTCCCCCAACAGGGCCGAGGTGCTGTGGGGGTGCATTCCCCATCTTGTGTCCATCTGCGGACAGCTAATTTGCATGTGCAGTGCATCATGGGTACGGGTGGCCTAACCCTATCCTGTTGACACCAGCAGTCTGTCTGTGCGGTGACATGTAGGCTATCTGCAGCCAGCCAGGGGCCTGCTTACAGCTATGGAGCTGTAGCGCAATGGTTACATCACTGCCTGTGCAGCCAGAGGTCATGGGTTCAAACCCACAGTGGGGCCCTTTGGTAGGGCTGTCCACAGCTTTATTTTTATTTACTGTACATATGTCTATGCCGGCAAGACCACCCTCAGCTTACTATACCCATTAGGTGCCTCTGAGGGTGCTTCATAGGGCGCCCTGTAGGCCACCTTATGGTTGCCATCCCTATAGGGTGCACTATACATTATCCTGTGTCGCAACATACATGCTGCCCTATAGGGGTCATTCAAGGGTGCCTTGGCGAACAGTGCACTGTAACATGTGCCTTATGGGCCGCCGTATGTTAACATGCTGGGAGAGTGCGTTTGCTAGTAGTGTTAACAAAATATAATTATACAGCCTCCTACAGCACTCCACAACATAATACATACTGCCTCAGCAGGCATTTTTCACTGGGCATTGTGAGGAGTTGAACCCCTGATCCCTGCACCATTGGTCAGTGTTTTAACCATTGTGCTGTGGCTCTGTTCCTGTGCTTGTGCATCAGCGCGCCGCCTTGTGCCTATCAGCGCGCCGCCTTCTGCCGCCCAAGGGGACCAGTGCCCCGCCTTCTGCTGCCCAAAAATAACTGTGCGCCGCCTTATGCCGCCCAAAAAGCACTGTGCGCCGCCTTCTGCCGCCCAAAAATAACTGTGCGCCGCCTTATGCCGTTCCAAATTAATTTGCCTCCTAAAACAATGTTAATCATTACAGTTACTGCCTCAGCTGACCTTTGTCGTTGCGCACACTGGGGGATTGAACCCATGGCCCCTGCACCATTGGTCAGTGTCTTCACCGTTGTACCACGGCTCTGTTGTTTTGTAAACTCAGCAGCGCGCCACTTTGCCTTTCCACGCGCTAATGTCGACCCCCGCACATTAGCGCGACGCACACACGTCCGGTTGCTTACTACCGTTTTTTTTCTATTTTCTGCCTGAACCGCCCACTCCTTATATGGCACAGGCACACTAGCGCGGCCCCGCACGTTAGGAATGTTTAGTAAACATGCCCCTTGATAGAGTCATTGGTAGCCAGCGGTGTGGAATAAGTTGTCCCATTAATGGTGATGGAGACCAGTGGTGTATGACTGCACCAGGTATTGTTTGGTAAATAGTTTGAACTGTACAGCAAAGTGTTCTTAGGAAGGCGGATATCAGGCATTCTGGGAGCAATCGAAAAAGAAACATTCTGGGGAAAGAACAGATGAAAACAAAAGTGTCCAGCTCCAAGGTAATACAAACTGTGTGAGGTAGTCAGGGAATATGAGAGCTTAACAGTCAGGGAGCAAGAGGAGGAATTGTTCCAGCAGGAGGTGTCAGCCTCTTTAAACTGGTGAGATTGACACTTGAACTGAAATGTAGTCTGCTCACACAAACTGGGGTCCATCAGCTTGAATGAAGTCCAGGTGTCGTCCAGTGGCTGCACCCATGTGAGATGGTCCACAGGATACATAAGCACATTATCAAACTGCACCCCAATGTTAACAATAGGATAAATAACTGTGTGTTGTCCTGACCATGGGATCAAAGTACAGATAGAGCAGCCTTGTGGTGAACAAATGGGAACACTAACTGTCCACCAATCAAGGTGAGCTATAGCAAATTCAGGTATTTTGGTACTAGCCATATGGATGAGAGATGGTGGCCAGTGTCTTAACTTAGCAGTGATCAGAATTTCCTTTAGTATAGTAATAAGCTCGATCTGTACTTGATCCCAGGCAAGAGCCCAGGAAATATTCTTTCCCAATCTATATTCTGCATGTGCTATGTGATACCGCAAGCCCTCTGATGCAAGAAAGGAAACTTTTAAATCTTGAAAAAAACAGGATTTGCCTGCAATTACGAGAAGGGACACATAGAGGGAGCAGGAGAACAAACCTGAAAGTGGAAGAACCACACCTCTATGGGCAGGACTCAGAAGCAGCTGCTCTGGATTTAAGTAGGAACAGAGCACTGCAAGAGAGAGAGCCAAGAGAGAGAGAGCCGAGAGAGCCAAGAGAGGCAAAGGTGCCAGGAAGGCAGTCAAGAGAGCCAGAAAGGCAACAGAGAAATCCCGAAGGGAAGAACCCAGAGGAGAAGCACAGGAGGAGGCAAGGAGCTTGGCAGAGACCTTCATGTGGAGAACAGGAGGCAGTGCCAAGGGAAGCTCCAGAGGCCAGACTCAGAGACCGAGGTGAGGTCACTGACAAACCCAGCAGAGCTAAAGGAAAGGAAGCTACTGGGAGAGCAGGCCTAGAGAAAGGCCATACACAACTTCAAGGGGCAGTATCACGGACTGCAGCCATGGAAGGAAGTGCTTATCCCTCCGGTTGGAGAAGAAACCTTCAAGAGAAAAAAGGTACTTTTAAAAGCTTTTACAAAAGTAACTTGAAAGATAAAGGAAAAGTTCATAGCCTTGAGAGAAAGGATATACCTGGAGCACAAAACTCTCAGACTAGGCCTCAAGCCTTTTTCAAGAAGCCTAGAGAGGAACAAAGGGCTAGTTTTTATCTGGACAATAAGGACTGTTTTAAACCAGATATAACTGATAAGTTTTACAGGAAAAAGTTTAATGTTGCCAGAGAATGGAAGGAGCAAACTTTTAGTCCTGAAACGACAGCAAGCCCAGGGAGATATACTAGACCTAAAAGCCGACGCCCCAAACTCCCAAGCCAGCACTGGGATACAGTATGGCATGCTTTTAGGAAACCAGGTTTTAATATCCAAGAGATCTCAGAGACCTCAGTTTCAGATCCCATAGACATGGAATGGCTGCCAGGGGAATCTGAGAGCAGTGAAGATATAGAACCAATGGAATGTGACTTTTGCACAAGAAGATATCTTTGAGTAAAAGGCAAACAAATCTAATGTGTGCAAACTGTACTGGAAAGTTTATGCTTTAAGTTGGTGAAGGAACCATGTTATTTTGAGTGTTTTGCTGACTCACGTTTTGATGCAACTGAATTTATGTTCTGTTACTCATTACCTCATATTTTGAATTTCTTCATGCGAAAAGGGGAAATAAAAGCCTTTTTGTACCCTACACTTGGCAAGAGTTACTTTTTTAGGTTGTTGACCCTGAGGCTGACAATGTGACCTGCTATCCCATTGACCCTCACAACAGATCAACCCTGAACCTTTTAATTCTTATGCGCTCCCCAGCCCCTGTGGAACCACTACGCCGCCACTAGAGGGGGCTGCGGGGGACAGCTAAGGTAACAATTTTCTGTTCTATAATGGGAGATATAAGAGCAAAGGTATCTACAACTACATTGGACAGTTTAGAGGAAGCTTCATTAATAATATGCAGGACCATTATCAGAATCAATAGTCTTGGGAATGCCCCAGCTTGTAAAAAATTGCATAGTTAGAATTTCTGCAGTGGTTCGAGCAGTTTGATCTGGGACAGGGAATGCTTCTACCCAATGAGAAAAGGAATCAACAATAGTGAGTAAAAACATTTTTTTCCTAGCTGTTAATGGGAGAGGGCCCACATGATCTATTTGCAATCTCTCAAATGGGCCACGAGGAGGTGCTCTCATTAACTGTCCCCTTCTCTTTTTAGGTTGCCTCCCAAATGAAGCACAGATTGCACAGGAGGAAACATGGTCCTGTATATCATGTTTCATTTCTGGCCACCATACCAACCTATTGAGGATAGTCTGCATTTCTTCTGCTTTAGGGTGTCCCATAGGACCTGCACCATGAACCCAATGCATCCATTCATTACCTCGAGCTCTAGGGATAGCTATAACCAAGCCTTCCTCTCTTTTTGCACATAGAATGTCTTTATCTATAGCGAGTGTGAGAAAGGGTGTGTGCTGATATAGGTTATCTGGGGCATCCTGCACAAGCTTCCTTAAATTGGAAAGCTCAGGGTCCTTTGTCTGCAGTGCTACGAAGTAATCTGGTGGTATTATCTGATCGTAATCTGTGGAACGTGTAGCAATAGCAACCATGCGTGTCTGCTCATACCAGGGCCATATGAGGCCTACATGGCATGCTTCCTTGGCTAGTGAGTCTGCTAATGTGTTTCACTAAAGGGCCTTTCTTCCTATGTGCCTTTACTTTAACTAAATGTACTCTCTGAAACTTCTCACTCAGTTCTTGTGCCATAGTCCACACTGATGAATTTTTCACTGTGGACCCATCTGTAGAATTAAATTTATTTGCCAGCCACCAGGGTAACAGGGCAATGGCACTTTTAAAGACATAATCAGAATCTAAAATGATTTGTATTTCTAGGTGTGAATCCTGATATTGTTGCATACAAGCTACAAAAGCAGCCAGCTCACAGTACTGTGCTGACGCTGACCCACAGGAATACTCTCTCTGCAGTACCACTTGGTTATTTGGGTCCAATTGTACAATTGCAAAACCTGCTAGTCGCCTGCCTCCTTCACATTGGCTACTACCATCAATATATACTGTAGGAAGAAAAGGTGAAATTTTGTCTAGTCCCAGTTCCCTAAAGTTCATGTGATTAGGGGCACTGGGTGAGGACTGACAGTCATGAGGTTGCCCCTCCAGCAAGATTCCAGCCACTTGCACGTTAGGTTCTTTCAACAATTCAAACCTTACATTCTGTGCTTGCAACATGAGAGTCCACTGGACTATTCTCTCAGTCCTAAGCTTGCTACATGCTAACTTTCCCTCTACAATGAATTTGAGGGGGGTGTGATGGCTGCATATGTATGTGGTTTGAGTACCAATGATGTATGTAAATTTCTGCATAGCAGCATAGGAAGCCAGTACATGTTTTTCACAGTTTCCCATTTTGAGTTCAGGAGAAGTGAGAACTCTGGAACAGAAGGCAATAGGGCGATCTACTCCTCCTAGGCGTTGTGTTAAAGCTGCACCTATACTGTTCTCTCCAACTACAGGGTACAGGAAAAAATGTTGTGTGTGATCTGGGTGTGCAAGAACAGGAGCAGAAGTCAGAATATGCTTTAATTTAGTTACAGCTTCTGTATGTTCTTCCTCCCAAACATAACTTTTACTTTTTAGCAGGGAGTAAAGTAGAGCTGCCACTTCAGCATAATTGTGCATGAAGTCACGACAGAAACCAGTGAGCCCTAGAAATGACTGGAGTGATTTCTGATCTGTAGGAAGTGGAAGTTTCTGTATCAGCTCTATCCTCTGAGAATCTATGGATTTACCATCCTGGCCAATAGTAACCCCTAAAAAGGAAACCTGTGATTTGCACAGTTGAACCTTGGCAGGATTAACTTTAACGTTAATGGCTCGAGGAGATTTGTCTCAAACACAGTTAGAGTTCTTGCAAGCACTGACAACTTTGACTCTTTTTCACAATTTTTTTGAATTCCAAGGGGTTCTCTATCATCAGATTTCGGGGGTGGCCATGGGCGCTACTTGCGCCCCGTCAGTTGCCAATTTATATATGGGGACGTTTGAACGAAATTGCTTTTCTCACTCCCCATACACCATCAATATTAAAGCTTGGCATCGCTATATTGACGACGTGTTTATGTTTTGGCAGGGCACAGAAAGTCTACTGAATTCTTTTCTTCAATGGCTCAATTCGCGAGAGGTCAACATCAAGTTCACGTGTGTATCACACAAATATTCTATTGCATACTTAGATGTGCAAGTCACGCGAGGTAACACCGGTTGGGACACTTCAGTGTACCGTAAAGCCATTGATCGTAATACGTTTCTCCATCACGACAGTGCCCACCCCCCTCAGTTAAAGAACAGCCTTCCTCTGTCACAGTTTTTGAGGTACCGGAGGAATTGCTCCGATGTGAGTACTTTCAAGACGTTATCTAAAGTCTTGAAAGCCAATTTTAGGGATAGAGGGTACCCAAATTCAGTAATACAGCGAGCATATAAATGTGCGCTATATAATCATCGTGATCTGTTGTTAGAACCGAAGAAACAACAAAGGGTTTCCGATGAGTCACATACTGTGAATTTCATTACACGTTATTCCCCTTTGAGCCATAGTTTGCAAAGAATTCTCAAGAAACACAGTACAGTGCTTGGTGTTGTACCGGGTCTACAAGACAAAGCAATTAGATGTGTGTGGAAATGCAGTCATAATCTAAAGGAACATCTCAGCCCCACAAAATTGCATGATGTCACTGTTTCAATTACATGCGATTCCCGATTGGGTCATTATAAGTGCGGGCAATGTGAAATATGTAATGTTACAGTGGAACGAACACAGTTTACTCACAAGGATGTAACCTATACATTGAAACAATCAACTTCATTTGAATCCACACACGTGGTTTATGTTGTCTGCTGTCCGTGCGGTTTGCTCTATGTTGGCAAAACCATACGTCCTTTCAAAATTCGCATGAAAGAACATGAAAGTCGTTTACGATGCAGTCAAAGAAAAGCTCTGTTGGTTCAACACTGCCTGCAATTTCATCATGTGTTTGCCCAGCTTCGGTGTTGGTGTATTGAAAGAGTGACAACTGCCGCAAAAGGAAAATCTCAAGAACAGTTCCTACTTTATCGGGAACAATGGTGGATACACACTTTAGCTACGGTGCACCCTGATGGGCTTAATGCTGGCATTGATTGGGCGGTCTGTATATAGTTTCTGACCAATGGACAATGAGCCCTTCTTGTAGTCTTGGCCCCTTAGACCATTTAAAAATGGCTGCTTGGCTATTAGTCCGCATGCGCGGCGTTCTTTTGAGGAATTCCCCAACGAGTCAGAGGGAAATTCTGTTCTTTGAGATGAGAGCTTAATTTACAACAGGTCAGCAACCTTTTCATTTCACTCTATTACGTATGCCTCAAGATAATGTACCTCTGTAGTGTGTGTATTTTTAAGTTTAGTATTACAGTTCAATGACTTTAGACATGGTTTTTTACAGAAAATTTGCTGCATCTATAATAGTCCCTTGAAAAACCCTAAATGGAGAAACGCATGGGTGCCTGTAAAGTCGGCGTCGGGACACATTTTGAAAGCTGTGTTTTGAGGAGACGATATTGGAGAAGTCATTATTCTTTTAGAAAAATTGCCAAAAAGAAAAATTTATGCTGTGAAGCATTCCACATCTGATTGAGCTAAGTATTTTTGTGCTATTATAGATTCAAAAGTTACATGTTCTTTTTTATAGCATTTTTGTAAGCACAAGCAGCAGCATATACAGTTGTGGATACACCACAGTTTAATCGATTTCAGCCGTTGATGTAAAAACCAGCACATTTCTGGAAGATGAAAAACATCCAGTATTCTCGTGCTAATGGTTGTTTCTGAGGCTGTTATCAGGAGAAAAAAAACTAAATCTGTAGTCACAGTTGGATGAAGGTTTTTTGTATCACGTCGTAGGATTAACTTTAAGACCAGCTTGTAAGAGGGCTTTTAAAACTTCTCTTACATGATTCCAGTGTACAGCTTCATTCTCAGACTGAATCAGAATGTCATCTACATACTGAATTATATTATCTCTGCAAGACAATAGTGATAGGGCTTCCTGCCTGTATTTATGGAATATTGAGGGGGAATCCTTATATCCCTGTGGGAGCACAGTCCATGCATATTGTTTATTCAGCCACTGAAAGGCTGTTTTGTACTGGCACTCAAGGACCAGGGGCAGACTCCAAAACCCATTGGATATGTCTAAAACAGAGAAAAATTTATATTTGGGGTTCAGTTTAGAGATCATTTCAGGGTATGAGGCTACCACAAGCACTACAGATTTTGAAACTTGATTCAGGGCACGGAAGTCCATAGTGAGCCTGAAGGAACCCCCCGGTTTAACTATCGGCCAGGCTGGTGAATTGCATGTAGAAGAAATAGGTCTAATCAGACCCCTCTCCTCCAGTATCTTCACAATTTTAGTCACTGGTTCTATAGCCTGATGAGGTACTGGGTATTGTTTCTGTGGTGGAGGATCCTCGCCTTCCAACAGTATTTCTGTGTGCATTTTCCCACAATCTAACTTGTCTTGAGCCCAGACTGGAATATCAGCCACCTCTGAGGGAATTACACACAGATCATTCTGCTGAGCTGCCTTGGTGCACTGAGTTGCTAACTGCATGGGAATGACTACATGCACTAAAGTTTTAGAAGCACTTGAAGTACCTGAATACTGCCACAATTTAAGATTAGCCATATCCACCACCAAATTTAACTGGTTGAGAACATCGATTCCAATTATTTATTTTGGTGTGTTCACTATAGTGGAGGCAGTGGTTTCCAACATTTCCTTATTTTGTTCACTGTGCACAGGGATACCCCATTTAACTGGGATAGCCACACATTTGGAAGCTGTGTCATTAATTCCTTGAATTTCATAAATTTCCATATTTTTCTGATCTGCAGTGGGAGAAGCTCTGTTTGTAAAACTAATTCCAGCCCCTGTGTCAATCAAAGCTAGTTTATCCTGACCCCCTATTCTACTGATAATATTGGGGTGTCTGCAAGAGTCCAGTATCAAGGATGTTACAAGCCTTAAACTGTATTCTGGGCCTGTATCTGTTTCATCATCCAGAGGCTCTGGAATTGAGTCCTCTGCTGAGAGAACGGAGGCAGGCTGAGCTATGAAGGCTTGAGACATTTTGATATCTGAACTCAAGAGGTCAGGACATCCCTATGCACTAGCCTTGTGTTTGTCCTGAGCTGCTTGTAAATCCTGTTTTAATTTATCTATTTCTATCTGCAGTATGTGTTTGTCTTGTTCCCATTTAATTTTCTCCTTTTCTAATCCATCTCTCTGTGCTTTGAGCTCTTGAAAGGGGATGTAACCTGAGGAGTTTCTAAAAGTACCTCTGCTTTGTCCTCTCCAAGGTGTCTGTCCCCTGTATCCTTTGTCTGTGTTTTTTGTGTATTGGGAGGATCCCTCATCTTGCCACTTCCGTGCTTCTGATACTGTTATGACCTGCGAGGGCTGGGTCTTCCAAACAGACCCAATTCTGAGCATTAAAGTATCAAAAGGGGTTGCTTTAGGGTCTTCAGAAAATAACAGAAGGTGTTTTGTAATCTCAGGGGATAGCAATTCTAATAAAAATGCCTTATGCATGCTCTCCCCATAATCTTCTGCATTGGGCCAGGACTCCTGCTCATTAAGAACTGCTTTTAAAATCCAGGCTCTATATGCAAACTCTTCCAGTGTATCATTTGGTAGAGGTGAAATAATTTTAAATACTTGCATTGGGGAACAGTGAAATAGTTTCTCAATGTCCCTTTTAACCAAATGGTATGGGTGAGTGAGAGAGCCAACTTTATAATAGTGTGGCCCCAGAGCCAGATGCATAAGTCTATCAAAGTCTGATTGTTTTCTTCTGTATTTCCCTAGACCCCAGTGAATCAGAATATCAGTCGCCCATTTACACCAGTCATTAACATTAAAAGGCATAGGGCCAATTTTCTCAACTATTTTTTCCATGTCTCTGTCTTTTAAATTGTCCTGCAGCATCACTTTAACTGGTGCTCTGAGTTCAGTACTGGGTACCATATCTAAGTCATCTGAATTATCCTCTTGACACAGATCCTGATTATTGCTCTGTTCTGACTGAGATAAACTGTCAGTCCTAAGTCCAGCTATGCATACTTTAGTATTCTTTTGTTTCTCAATAGCTTGTATGCATGGCTGATAGGGTGTGTCATAGGCATAAGGGGCTGAGGGAGAAATGGGCGTATATTTATTCTTTGTTTTTCAATAGCTTGTATGCATGGCTGATAGGGTGTGTCATAGGCATAAGGGGCTGAGGGAGAAGTGGGCATATATTTATTCTTTTGTCTTTCAGAGGCCAATTGATCCTTAACGTGCCTCAATTCAAGTTTAAGTACTTCTAATTGCTCACTAACAGTTATAAAAGAATTTGTGGCTTGGATCACTTGAGTCCTTTGCATAGAGATGCAAATTTGTGCCTCCTCAAGGTCTTTGGTCAATTGGGTACACTGAGAAGTCAGTTCAGTATTGTCCTGTTTCATGCTAATGAGCCCCCTGCACATGCCTTGGATAAAAAGGCATTTTCTTTTATTTGTTTTCTTTTTGAATTCTTGATCATGGTTTAACATTTGTCTTTGAATATTATACCATGATGACTCAGGGAATTCACCTTCAAAGGGACCCCCTTTCCTCTTACAGTATGTCATTACTATTTGTTTCAGTTCTTTAAAATCAAAGGCTTCCATATTTGAGACTGCAGAAAGGCTGTAGTTGGACTATCTCAAATGTGTAACCTTAGAAGGAGGAATGCTCACCTTTATGAAGAAGTGAGACTTAGAATTATAGTTGGAATGGTATAAATTTTATGGGTGTTCAGTAAAGAGTACTGGCATAAAGACCACGCCTTAAAATTATACCTGAATAAAAGTGCTTATCAGCTTTTAAGAGGGTGGAAGTTTAGGATGAAGTTATAGTAAGAAGGGTGTTAGGAGATTAACAGAATTGTCAGTTATTGTATCAATTGCAGCCAGCTTTAAGCCTGCTCTCACTAAGATACTTACTGACAGGAGACAGAGAAATAAAAGTTAAAAGGGACAGGAGGTAATAGCTTTATCAGGAAAGATGTATATTGTATTCAATGAGAGACTGTTTACCTGTGTACCACTTCCAAACTAAATCTGGACTATCTCTCTGTCTTTTCTTAGCAGCTCAAATACTAGAGAAAAATCTGTAGCAAGCCTCTATATAAAAATAAGACAATTGCAAGCCACCCTATGTAATTTCTTTAGGTGTAGGTAATAATTAAAATTCAGGATTATTACAGAGCCTTTTGACAATAAAAATCTCACCTTGTCTAACCCACAAAACAAATGGTCACAAGAGCTATTGATTTTCCTGTCGCACCCTGTCTGAAATCCACTTTACTGTATCAAACACAATTATTACTTACCCAACTGAAGATCTGCTGTGAAGTCTGAGAGAGCCCCCATAAATGTAATCTTCTGGTCTTGTAATCTTCTAGTCTAGTTTTCGTTCGGTCCTGGGTTCATTTCACAGAGACAGTAAGGTAAGCATCACAAATAAGATAACCAAACAGGTGTGGCTTGGAAACAGGTCTTTATGTAGAAATAGGCTTATTACATAGTGAAGTAAGAGAGAATAGTCTATATGAAAGACTCTGTGTGTGCATGTGTGTGTGAGAGAGAGAGGTAAGAACATGTGGGTCAGAGCCTCATGGCAAGGTGTGTCCGATGAAAATAGGAAGAGAGAGAGAGAGGAGGGAGGGGTGAAGAGAATTGATTATCAGAGCCTCCTGTCCTTCATGTCCGATGAATAGTGGAAGAGAGAGAGCAAGAGGAAGTGTTTCTGTCCTTTATAGTGAATTTTCTCTAGCAACTCCCTTTGAGGTCTGCTATTGTTTCTAGCAACTCCCTTTGAGGTCTGCCATTCTTGATTTAGCAGGGAGGGGCTTCAGACCATTCTCAACAGGCTTGGAGACTTACATCGACAGGGGGTCAGAGTTAATCTCATCTTGTAAACTACTCTCATTAACTTTAGAGACTGATATCACCAGAGTAACAAAGCTGCATGAAATCCAAGGTCTGGGGAAAAGCCATGACTCCTATGTCATGTATGCTGACAGTGGCAAGGAAACACATAGGAGACCAAGTGGATCAGGATCCAAAAGCAGACTCGAAGAGGTGAGTTTTCAGCCTGGATTTGCAAAGGGCCAGAGATGAAGCTTGATGCATAGACTTGGGTAGTTATTCTAGGCGTAAGGAGCAGCAAGGTGGAAGGATCAAAGTCTGGAGTTGGCAGTAGAAGAGAAGGGTACAGATAGAAGGGATCTGCCAGAACAGCGGAGCATCTGAGGAGAGGTGTAGGGAGAGATAAGATAGGAAAAGTAGTGAGGAGCAGCAGAATGAGTGCACTTATATATCAGAAAGAGAAGTTTGAACTGGATATGGAAATGGATAGGGAGCCAGTGAAGTGACTTGAGAAGGGGGTTTATATGAGCACATAGATGCTGGCAGAAGATTAGCCATGCAGCTGAGTTTTAAACAGATTGAAGGGGAGAAAGATGATTCAGAGGGATATCAGCAAGGAAGAGGTTGCAATAGGCAAGATGGGAAGTGACTAAAGAGTGGATAAGTATCTTTGCATTGTGTGTAGAAAGGAAGGGACAAATTTTGCCAGTGTTTTAGAGAAAGAAGTGACAGATTCTAGCTATCTGTTGGATGTGTGCAGAGAAAGAGAGAGATGACCCAAGATTGCAAGTTGAGGAAACAGGGAGGAATGTAGTATTATACACAGAAATAGAGAAGGTAGGAAGAAGGGGGGTGGGATTAGGCGGAAAGATAAGGAGCTCAGTTTTGGCCATGTTTCGTTTCAGACAGCGGTGAGACATCCAGGCAGCAATGTTGGATAAGAAGGCAGAGATCCAGGTCTGGATTCCTGAAGAGATTTCAGGCACAAAAAGGTAGATCTGAGAGTCATCAGCATAAAGATGATACTGAAAACCATGAGAGGAAATAACTGCATCAAGGGACCGAGCATCGAGAGAGAAAAGGAGAGGCCTCAAGACAGAGCCCTGAGTTAAACCAACTGAAAGCGGGATAGCAGTAGAGGAAGAACCACCAGAACATACAATAAAAGTGTGATGGGAGAGATAAGAAGAAAACCATTACAGAACGGAGCCCCTAAATCTAAGTGAGGACAGGATATTAAGGAGAAGGTGGTGATCAATAGTGTCAAAAGCAGCAGAAAGGTCAAGAAGGATGAGACTCGAGTAGAGGCCTTTGGATTCGCTCAAGTAGTTTTGAAGCAAAGGGGAGGAGAGAGGTAGGTCAATAATTTTTGTTTTATTTTATTTAACAAACACTTATATACTGCACTTTCCCATGGATCGGGTGCGGTTTACAAAAAACAATGTAAAGAAACAGAGCAATTATAAAACCTGTTCTTTTTTACATGAAACATCAACGAACTATGTACAGTAGGCTTTTGCCTTAATACATAAAACAAAAATGATTGCATTGGACAAACAACTAAATACATAACAACTTTTGTGGGGTGCTTCGCAACTGTTTACAAAACATTTGTAACATTGTGTTTAGACTATTTACATTACAGTGCAGTTGGCAGTCTAGCCATAATGTATTAGAATTATTGTTACCGTGATAGAGTAGAATAATTTAATTTCCTTTGGATGCATTTATTTTGTTATGACTTACTTGGTTTGTTAATTAACTTGTCTTCTGTTATCCATCTTCAGTATGGAAGATGAAGTTTGTCTGTGGACCATAGTGTGTTATAAAAAGATGGGTTTTTAGTTTCTTACGGAATTCCTTAATTTCGGTTAAAATTCTGATTTCCTCCGGTAGTGTATTCCAGAGGATGGGGGCTGAATGAGAAAATGCCTTGTTGTTAGTTGACTTTTTGGGGTAAAGGAAGAGAAGAGGATCTTCCGCAGGAGTACCAATGGAGCAGAGCGGAAGCTATAGGCCACGGCCAACACAAAGGAGTGGTGTAAAATAACCTTTATTAACAGACCCAACTCAAACGGTTTCGGCCGGAGGCCTTCTTCAGGGTGGACTACACCACTCTTCCCAATCAGTGAAGTCGCTGAGCGGGAAAAGCGACTTCACTGATTGGGAAGAGTGGTGTAGTCCACCTTGTTCTGGTTGTTTGTTTACTCTTTTATGACCCCTGAAGAAGGCCTCCGGCCGAAACCGTTTGAGTTGGGTCTGTTAATAAAGGTTATTTTACACCACTCCTTTGTGTTGGCCGTGGCCTTTAGCTTCCGCTCTGCTCCATCGTTAGTTGACTTTTTGGCTTTTGTGTAGTCTTTCGGAGTTGTTATTTTATTTGTGTTACCTCTCCTATGAGCGATTTTTGTTGTTTCCATATTAATAAGCTTGCCCAGTGTCAGTGGTACTTTATTATTTAATGCTTTGAAAGTATTAATTGCAAGTAAATAATTGGAAGGACAGGTAGGATCTAGTGAAGGCTTTTGAAGCAAAGATGAGGAGAGAGGTAGGTCAAAATTGGAAGGACAGGTAGGTTCTAGTGAAGGCTTTATGAGGAGAGGTGTAACCACAGCATGTTTGAAGGCAACAGGAACAGTTGTAGAGGAAAGGGAAAGATTAAGGATATAACAGATGGAAGTGATGATGGCAGAAGAGATAGAGTTTAGTAGATGGGATCAGAGGAGCAGGTGGTCAGTTTGGAGGAGAAAAGAAGATTTGCCGTTTCCTCTTTGGTGATTTCAGAAAAGGAAGAAAGGGTGCCCGAAGGTGAGAGAAGAATTTGGGATTGAAGAGGGGGGAGATGAGGTGGAGGTGACCCTGCAGAGAACTCAAGGCCAATCTTCTAGACTTTGTCATGGAGGTAGTCAGCCAAGGTCTGGGCAGACAGTGAAGGAGGGATTGGGAGGGGAGGGACCTTGATAAGACGGTTGAGCGTAACAAAGAGATGGCAAGGGTCAGAGGCAAGAAATTTAGTCAAATGGACATAGTACTCTTGCTTGGAAAGTGCTGTGGCTGACTGGAAGGAGGTTAGCATGAATTTGAAATGTAGGTAGTCAGCAAGGATACGTGATTTAAGCCAAAGGTGCTTAGCTGAGCGGGCACAGGAACGTAGTTTGCGGGTTGTCGAGGACAGCCAGGTTTGAGGTACAGTATGCCTCACAGGGTGTGGAATGGGAGGAGCAAGTATATCCAGAGCAGAAGAGAGTATAGTGTTATAGGAGGATACTGGCCCATCAATGGACTCAGATGACATAGTGGAGGAAAGAGGTAATAAGACAGCAGTAGAGAGAGCTGAAGGGTTGACAGTGTGAAGATTCTTAAACATACTGGTGGAGATCAGGCAAGGCCAGGATGGGGGATGGTTAAGGGTGAAGATTAGCAGGTGATGGTCAGATAAGGGCAGAACTGAAGTGGAGAAGTTTGAAAGTGAGCAATTGGAGGAGAAGACAAGGTCAAGGCAATGGCCATGCTTGTGAGTAGGAGTGGTAGAGCACAAATGAAGTTTAGGGAAAGGAGCTTTAAGGCAGAAGGGTCAGAAGGGTAATCAACATGAATGTTAAAATCCCGAAGAATAAGAGAAGGGGAAGATGCATCCAGAAATGAGGAAAGCCAGGATCCAAAGTCTTTGAGAAAGGGGGAGGTGGACTTGTTGGGGGATTGATAAATGACAGCTACCTGGAGAGGTAGTGGAGAAAATAGGCAGATGGCATGGACTTCAAAGGAAGCAAAGAAATTAGATGGAGGCAGAAGGAGGGTCTCGAACTGACAGGAATGAGAGAGTAGGAACCCAACACTGCCACCATGGCTAATGGGTCAAGGTATGTGGGAAAATAGGTAGCTTCCATGACAAAGGGCAGCAACTGAAGCTGAATCTTCAGGGAGAAGCCAAGTTTCAGTAAGAGCCAGGAGATGTATAGCATTAGAGATAAAGAGGTCATGAATAAAGGCAAGTTTATTGGAGACAGAATGTGCATTTCACAATGCGCATGAAAAAGGGAGAAAAGAGGGAGATAGGAGAGGGATATGTAGAAGATTAGAAAGGTTACGCATTGATCTGTCCTGGGAATGTGAAAAAAATCTAGGGGGACCAGGATTGAGGTTGACATCTCCAGATGAGAGAAAGAGAAAGAGTAGGAGAGAATGGGGGAGAGAGAAGGCAGCACAACTGAAGCGAGGGTGAGATTACCTCAGTGAGAGTGGAGATGGCTGAAAGAGAAGAAAAAAATGGTGAAGCTCAAGGGCAGAAGGGTGAGGAAAGTAAGGAGTGTGCAATTATAAGTAGGGCCATGCTGCTGAGGGAACCAATGGAAAAGATTAGGGAGAGTTAACATCAAGAACAAGAAGTGATGTGGAGCCATAAGAGAGCATTAAGAGGAGAGACTGCAAATCAAGGAGATATAGGTGGGGGGGGGAGGGGAGAAACTTGGCAGCTTCAGATGCATTGGAGTAATTGCGTCAATGAACAGAGGAAGGCTATGAAAGAGTGTTAAGCCGGGGTGGGTGGGGTGAGGGGCAAGGGGGGGGGGTAATAAAGTGTTGAGAAGGAAGACAGCACTGCAGAGGACTGGAGCTGGGTAAAGGACAGAACAAAGATAGGACACACACTGACAAAACAGAAATATATACAGAATAATAAATAAATTACAAGCTAGATCATGAACAGGCACAGAAAAATACCTCAACAGAGCATACAAAGTTAGCTAAAGCTTGCAATGAAGATGTTCATCCAAGCAGAAACCATCAGCTCATGTGCTCACAGAGGAAAGCTTCTGAACAAAGCCCCAGCAGGGGAAGGGGTGGGGCAAGTGCAACTACAATAGTCCCTTTTTTTCCTTTAGAGATCTTCTATGTTTGTACCATACTTTCTTGAATTCACATACTGTCCTTGTCTCTACTACCTCCACTGGGAGACTATTCCACACATCTATCACTTTCCATAAAAAAATATTTTTGCATAATACTCCTGAGTCTATCCCCTTTCATCCTCATTCTATGTCCCCTCAGTTCAGAGTTTTCTTTCAATCAAGAGGTTCTCCTCTTGGGCATTTATGCCATGGAGGTATTTAAACATCTCTATTATATCTCCTCTATCCTGCCTTTCCTCCAACATATGCAATGTATATGTACTGGTAAGGTACTCTACTCATTCAGGGATGTGAGGCACAATTGCTTTAATGACTCACTGAATACAGCCAAAGTATGCAGAGTGTTAACAAGAGTGGAGGAGTGGCCTAGTGGTTGGGGCAAGGTACTTCAGGCCAGAAGGTCAGGGGTTCAAATCCCACTAGAGGACAGCAAACATGGGCTGGAAGGACTGGGGTTTCTAGTCCCACAGGTGCTCCTTGTGGTCTTGGGCAAGCCACCTAACCCTCCATAACCCATGTTCCCTATAAAATAGTTATCTCCAAGTTATAATGCCCTGTTCAATATAAACAGCACCAATGCAGAATAGCACAGTGTATAAGAGAATGTAAATAAAAACTATGTCAAGTTTTTAGAAATGAATGTACAAGGACAAAAGATCCCTGAACAAAACCACAAGATCTATTAATTCTAGGCCATGGGAATGGGTCACTATGTATTTTATTATAGACCTAACATCGACACAAGGGAACAGAGTCATCTTGGCAATAGTACATTTATTTTAAAACAGCACATTTTACATCATCCACGAGCCTCATTTCTGCCAAGTCTATAGACCAGCTGTTGTTTCAATAGCAGATCACAATGTAATTGTTGTTTGGTAATGTGACTCATACCTCTCTCCAAGCTATTGTGCAATCTAGGTTGTTTTACATGATCGTTTTGTGTGTACCACTTTAAGTGATCATTCAGGGAAGCAGTTTATTTATATATTGGATTTATTTCTGTTTTTCTATATCGCTTAGCCAGGTAATCTCAGCAGTTTACATGGAACAGCTTCATTATATATAAATTAAATTTAGACCAAGTGCCGCTAGCAAGTATTACACCTAACTATAAATGGACATTAACTAAAATCAGACATCTCAATTCTGAGATCAGGTGATGGAGCACAGGGGTGGGGAGGGGAAACAATGTGTCTTAGGGGTATGTTTACTAAACCGTCCTAATGTGCGACCGGCGCTAGTGTGCAGGATGCCATATAAGGAGTGGGCATTTCAGTCTTAACCTAGCAAACCGGGATTATCGAGCGCTAATGTGCACTGTGCGCTAATGTGCGCCACGCACAGTAGCGCACGAGCAACGCGCGCAGGAAGCATAAGCAGGCGCGCTGATGTGCAAGCAGAGGAACAGAGCTGCAGTACAATGGTGAAGACACTGACTGATGGTGCAGGTGTCATGGGTTCAATCCCCCACTGTGCCCAATGAATAAGGCTGGCTGAGGCACTACCTGTTATGTGTAATATTGCATTATGAGGCATTTTAATTTTATTTTAATTACTGCTGCTAGCAAACGCACTCTCAAAGCGCTTTAACACAAGGTGCTGCATAAGGCACCCCATAAGGTACCCCAGAGGGCACATTTTAAAGTGCACTGTCCACCAAGGCACCCTACAATGTTGCTTAAAGGGTGGCCTATAGGGCGCCATATAGGGTGCCCTATGAGGCACGGCAAGGTCATAGCACTGTTTTTGATGGCAGCACTGTGCATTTAAACGCATGTAAATCTTAAGTAGGTGCGCTGACACACAAGGAGGAACAGCAGTATAGCACAATGGTTAAGGCACTGACTGATAATACAGGGGTCATGAGTTCAATCCCCAGTGTGCCTAATACTTAAAGCTGGCTGAGGCATCAGCTTTGACATGTAAGTATTGTTTCCTGCTGCACTTTATTTGTATTTTATTAATTGCTGCCAGCAAACACACCCTCGCGTGCCGTAACCTAAGGTGCCGCATAAGGCACCCTATAAGGCACTCCATAGGGCACATTATAAAGTGCACTGTCCGCCACGGCACCCTATAATGTCCCCTATAGGGCACCCTATAAGTCGCTCCATAGGATACCGTATAGTGCAACTTATATGGACGGTAACCATAAGGTGCCCTATAGGGCGCCCTATAAGGCACCTTATGGGTACAGTATGCTGAGGGTGGTTTTGCTGGCAGCACTAATGTACATTAAAAATAGATAACACTTTGGACAGCCCTATCAAATGACCCCACTGTGGGTTTAAACCCATGACCTCTGGCTCCACAGGCAGTGAAGTAACCAGTGGGCTACAGCTCTATAGCTGCTAGCAAGCCCCTGGCTGGCTGCAGAAGGACTGCACGTCACCACACAAACAGTCTGCTGTGGTCACCAGGATAGGGTTAGCCCACCCGTACCCATGATGCACTGCACATGCAAATCAGCCATCTACAGATGAACACAAGATGGGGTATGCACCCCCACAGCACCTCGGCCTGGTAGGAGGAACTGACCATGTGTGTTACTGGCACAGAGTAGCTACACACCATCACATTGTGCAGGTACTGCACTCACCCTTAGGGTGAGGTGGGGCGCCCAACACCAGGTCCACAGCAGAGATAGGCCATGCTGCAGGTCCCCAGCAGTGCTAATGTGTGAGATAGGTAGTTTCTGCAGACACACCTTGGATATATCTGTATGTCTCAGTCAGGTTTAGCCCCTATGGACCCCTAGGGGGATTATGTACCACCACCCTCCTCCTCCTCCAGGGCTGAGGGGGGTAAACAGGTCTCCCACCAACAGATCCACATTCTACCTCCCTGCAAAGGTGGCAGTAGAGGGGATCGTCAACCTCAGTCCTGCTGGGGAACAGACAACCTACAGGGCAGTCAATGCAGCTCTGTACACATCCATAACACAATAGCTGACAGACATTAGGTCTGGATATGCTAAGCTGCACCCCACCACTATCGGATATTCTCCTACAGCAAGCCTTCAGCCACTGCACCCTGCAAGGCGTTCTATCAAGACACGTACCAGCTGCAGACAGTCTGCTAGCTAGTCCATAGTGCATGTTCCTGGTGGAAATGCGTGCACCCAGAATTGGGATGTCAGCATACACATCAAGCAGATAAGTCAGTGACTGGGCCCCAAAAGAAAACCCATAAATATCATATGAGAGAAATACCATATAGCACTATGGGGGAGCCTAGCCATCCCTTGGTCACTGCTCAGTCAGGGTGAGAGTGATCTCCCAGCGGAACATGCTGTGGCCACCCTGTCTGTGCAGGTGGTGGCCGGGCACTACAATGTCCCAGCCAGTGCCCTATGCCCTGTGCAGATGCATCCTGGCCAGGCCACCCTGTCCGGGCTATACCCATGGTACCTTGCTCCTCATTATGCACATTGGCAGGCCAATACTGGCAACAGTGCTGGCAGTGTGGGCTGTGGAGGGTGTTTGCAGCCACCACACACTGGATAGACAGACACACACTCCCACACCTATGCCAGCATTGTGCTACTATAGAGGTTTTTAGCAGCCCTGGCCACCACACCAGTCCTGGGCACAGTGCAGGCATGAATATGGTACGCAATACTGTTGGGGGTCACTCCCCAGGGTGGTAAACACTGTCAGAGACCAGACCTGAAGCACACTCCACAGACATCAGAAAGGTTGCTATGATGGAGCTCAATCAGCAAACTGTGCTTAACGTAGGAATTGCTATCTGTCAGTAATCATAGCAAACGTTTGATAGCTGTGCACCGTATTCCCAGGTGTAGGGTGGCATTGCTAAGGTATGCAAGTGCTAGTATTGGGAGATGCACGCAGGGCCCAATGTCCTGCCTCTCCAGGAGGCATTGGCTAATGGAGCCTGTGGGTGTGGGTGTGTCTGCCCCTGTTGGCTGCTGCTTTACGGCAGAGGTTCCCAACTCCAGTCCTGATGTGCCAAACACTGTTCGGGTTTTCATGCTGTCCCTCATGATTATGCATGAGATACATCTGCATACCATGGGGGTGGTGCATAGATATGCAGCACAGGCATCTTTATTAGAGGCAGCATGGAACCTGAATGGTGTTTGGCCCTCCAGGACTGCATTTGGGAGACTCTGCTCTAGGTAATGCGCCTGTTTATGGTGTCTTTGCTCTGTAGGGTAAAATGTAGGTGTTTTGGGCATGTTTACGTCATCTGCAATAAAGGTTCTGTCTGTATTAGCACGTTGTAGTAGTGGGTAAAATATGGGGACTTGGTTGGCAGGCACCATAGCTGGGACTTGAACCTGTGACCTTCTGCCTCCTAACACACTGGTTGTGTGCACTGCACCACCATGTTGCCACAGAAGCAGTGCATGCCCTGGTGATACCATGACTGTTTGTCCGACAGGGCCTGTCTGTTGCAGTGCATGGCACCCACCTACACAGGGCTAGGCCATGGTCTGCTCTGGGCAGCTGCCACTGCCCCCCTCCACCACCAGTACCCCTCTGCCACCATGCTGACATGCCCTTCTGCTGGTGGTGCTGGTGGTGTGCAGCCTCAAGCCATCCAGTGTGCAGGTAGGCGGCTGCCTATGATGCGTGTTCTGGGGTAGGGGTGCCTGCATAGATGTCCACACTTCCCCCCAACACCGCCTGCCAATGTTCTGTGCCCTTGGAGGTACCTGCTGGGTACTATCCCCTGTGACACTGTGATAAACACTCTCGTGCCCATGTTGGGCCCTCATCAGTTGCTGTCTGGCTGCTGTACAGTTTCAGCATTCCTAAGTGCCACCTAGGCATCTGCCTAGTCCGCACTGTGCCCCAGCTGCACCACAGCATGTGCCGCCTGCAGCCCTCTGTATCCCCTTTCCCAGCATCTGTACAGTTGCCCATTCCGACATGCCCGCCCTGCTGTTGTGGAACATGTGCATGCCATAGGAAACCTGTCCAATGGAGAGGGAAACCCTGATCAGTGCTATTTCACTGTGGGATCATTCACCTTGTATGGGGACGGAGCGTAGACCCTTCCGAAATTCATATCTTTTTTTTGTGGCTTTCTTGGGAGTGTTTTTTTATGTTTCCCATTACTATCGCTATTGCCCAGCTTGGTTATGTTTTTTTTACATTTACTTCTGTTCATTTTCAATGTTTATTTGCCCTTTTGTTCCGTGCATATGTATCAAACTTATCACTTTTTGTAGGTTTCCCTGGTTTTGCTGTACATTGCTGACGGAAATGGTTTCTTTTCCCTTTAAATCAGCTCTAACGCCAGGGTTTCACTGGCGTTAGTTTTGAGCCTCGGATTTCACAGAGTTGGTGTGCAGGGAGCCTCTCCCCTCCCACTCTCCACCCATCGACCCCTTCTCTCCGCCCCTGGGGAGCCTTCCTCTGCCCTCCGGGAGCCTTTCCCCGCCTTCAGCGCTTGTTTGCGCCGCAGCGCGCGTTAGCGCGCGATATGGTACCTGTGCGCCCTAAAAAGTGCCATCATCGCGCGATAAGGTACCTTATCGTGTGATAACATCGCAGAGCACACATTAAGACAGTTTAGTAAACATACCCCTTAGAGTTGTAGGGTGAATTTTTCATATCAATTCGGACAAGAATAAATATAGATTCTGGAGATCCAAGAAATCAAACAGAAAAGTAAGTCAAACCCTGGAACAATACCTTCAGAATTTCTATGGATTCCAATAGGGCAGCTGGACTGTTGCTTCACATGGTGGAATTCTTCTATAGCAATAATAGGTACTCATCCCTGCAGGAATCCCAATTTATTTTTGTCAATTATGGGTTCCACCTATGTTTCTACACAGTATACCCATGAAGATCCCAGCAGCTTCTGAGGCAATCAAAACCTCCAAGACAATGAAGCTGAACAACACAACCTGGAAAGAACTAAAAGATTTCAGAAAAGACTTGCAGATAATTCATAAGTGACCCCTCATTTCAAGGAATGGGATAAGGTCTGGTTCTTGATGAAACAAATAAGAGCCACCAAAATGACTACCAAACTAGACCAACAATTCATGAAACTGTTAAAGAGGAAAACAGTAGTGTTCAAAGTATATTTCAGAAGAGCCATGGATCTGCCATGTATTACACTAATATAACCATTTCATGAAAACTTGTTCCCAGGCTGAAAGTTCCCTTTTCTTCTATCAGAGATGATGAATGACCAACTGAAGCTTGTTGTTAGGCAGATCTTGCACTTGAGCATAATCCAAGACCAACTTCAGAACCTGATTAAGGGGGATACTGTATTTGATCTCGAAGATTGCACATGACAGGTGGTATAGAATTTACATACAGAAGGCCTTGTTAGAAATTGTCATTAAACTTATCGTCAAAAGCCCAATCTAGAAGAAGGACCACAAATCTGTGGGTCCTGAATCAGCAACCTTTGGGGGTAGAAGTCAGGATGTTCCACATGAGTGCAGTCTTAATTATCATTTAGCTTGCAGTCATCTGCCAGTAGGAAAATCCCAATTAGTGCAGCAGGAGACGCATCTTGATTGGTCCTAGGATTTAAGGAAATAACCTCACTCAGTAATGTTGCACAACAGCATTCCAAATTCTGAACAATTCCTATGGAATCTGTTTCTGTTCTACAATCGTGTTCCTGTTCTTTTCCTACATTGTTGTTGGTGTGTTTCTGCCTTCCTGAATTCCTGCTTGTTATTGGTCTGTTTCAATGGACTAGCCTCATTGTTTTTTGACTGCAAAATGGATACAATTTATGCTATTTTGTACTTCTTCCACTGGGGCATAGTTGAAATTTCGAGGTATACCCTGCATACTGTAAGGTACACCTATGTCCTTACTTACTCTATTCCTGCAGCCTGATCATGACCTAATACTTGATCAAAAGAAAGGCCATTCACCTGCATACTGAACTGGATATGGCATATCTGGGGTTTAGCTTGGGGTGCCCTGTGCTATTCACTGCTTATGAAGCTACTTCCACAGTCTATGGTTTAGGGGTTCAGGTGGTGAGGGCATCTCTCTCTTTCTGCCATCTCCTCCCTCTTATTGCTCCAGTCTCTCTTCTAAGTTCTTTTCTCTCCTTTTCTCTTGTTCTTCTTTCTCCTCTGCTTCACAACTCACATTACTTTCACATGCACCCTCATACACAGATACAAAATATAGTTGTGGTCAACATTATTGGCATCCTTGAATTTTAGTTTTGCTGTGTTCAATATCGAGAAATAATTAGAAATATTCCAAGTGTATGGTATCATAATATTTTAATAGTATGTTTGAAGGAATACAACAAAAAAAAAAGTTTCTATGCAACTTAGGGGCATGTTTACTAAAATCCGCAAAATAGCGCGCCGCAAAATAGCGCACGGCAACGCGGCACTGAAACGCGCAGAAACGCGTTTAAACGCCCCGCACACGTGCGTGTCACCCCCGCACAGGTATGCGGCTCACTAACGGGCCCCGTACAAGTGCGGGCCCGCAAATGTCCGATAGAGGCGTGGAACGGCGAAAGGAGGGCGGAGGAAGGCTCCGGAGGGGCGGAGGGACGGGGTCAATGGGTGGAGAGTGGGAGGGGAGAGGCTCCCCGCACAGTATCGGGCCCGAATTTGCATGTAAAAACTACCGCGAGTGAAACCCTTGCGGTAGAAAGCATTTAAAGGGAAGAGAAACCATTTCTGTCAGCAATGTACAGGAAAACCGGGGAAACCAGCAAAACGTGAGCAGTGTGATACATGTGCACAGCACAAAAGTGAAAATAAAAATAGAAAATGACCACAACAGAACTATTAAAAATAGTAATTCAGCTGGGGAACAGTTATAGTGATGGGCAAATACAGAAATCACACCCAGCAAAGCTCCAGAAAAAAGAAATGAATTTTGGAAGGGTCTACTGAGAGGAGACTCTTCCAAAAAACATTTCCACGTTTTGGAGCTTTCCTGGGAGTGTTTGCTATGGTTGCCCATTAATATCACTGTTGCCCAGCGTGGTGATATTTTGTCCCACATTTCCCGTGGTCATTTCCGGGGTTTATGTGCACGTTTGTCACCAGACAGGGTGCATATGCCCACAATAGAATTGCGTAGAGCAGGGTTTGTGACTCCATCCTGCCAGGCTTACTGCCTCCAGGGGCTGCACTGTCTCTGTGGCCAAAGTGTGTTACAGCGGACAGAGTCATTACCTCTAGGACCAGAGGGCAGAGGTTCAAAACCCAGCTGGGGCACCTGCCAGCCCAGTCCCTAAAGAATACCCACCACTAAATAAAGATAGCGCAGACACCCCTGTATGCATGGGGAAAACACCCATATTTTACCCAACACCACACACACACCACAACAATGGGCATTACCTACAGCCAAGTCCCCCAAATGCAGTCCCATACTGCCACATTGCAATCAGGTCAACTGCTTTTTCTGAGAGAAGTTCATGCCAGCATGTTGGCGGACAAGTACATGTGGTGCAGGGGGCAGTGGCTGCTAACCACAGAAGACAGAGGCCTAGCCATGTGCAGGCTGGCACAGTCCACTGCAACAGACAGGTCCTGCCGGATCCACAGTCATGGACAGTCCAGGGAATCCAACCAATCTGTGGCTACACAGTGGTGCAGTGCACACAGACAGTGCATACAAGAACAGAAGGTCACAGGTTCAAAGCCCAGCTGGGGCTACTGCCAATCCTGCCCACATATTTTTCCCACAACTAAACAGTGATAGTAAGGACACACCTTTCATGGCGCGGACATATGCAATGGTAAGACATCTATCTTTTACCCCACTGAGCACAGACACCATGAACAGGGGCAGTACCTAGAGCAGAATCACCCAAATGCAGTCCTGGTGGGCCACACACCAGTAAGGTTCCATGCTGACACTCATACAAATGCCTGTGCTGTATATCTATGCACCACCCCCATGGCATGTAGATGTAGGCCATGCATATTCATGAGGGATAGCAGGAAAACCCGAACAGTGTGATGCAAACCTGGACTGGAGTTGGGAATCTGTGCCGTAAAGCAGCAGCCATCAAGGGCAGACACACCCACACCCACAGGCCCCATTGGCCAATGTCTCCTGGAAAGGCAGAACATTGGACCGTGCATGCAGCACCCAAAACGAGCACTTGCATAACTTACCAATGTCACCCTACACCTGAGGTATACGGTACACAGCTCGGAGACGTTTGCTAGGAGCACAGGCAGGCAGTTATCCATATGTTACGTACATACTGCTAGTTGACCCCATCCAAACAATCTGTTAGGTGTTTGCGGGGCATGCTCCAGGCCTGGCCTCTGACGGTGCTTACCACCCTGGGGAGTGACCACCAGCTGTAATGCGTACCATATCCATGCCTTGCCGTGCTCAGGACCGGTTTGGTGGGCAAGGCTACTTACCCCCTCAATCGTAGCACCATGATGGCAGAGGTGTGGAAGTGTGTGTCTGTCTATACAGTGGGTGTTGGCTGCAAGCCCCTTCAACAGCCCGCACTGCCAGCACTGTTGCCAGTATTGGCCAGTCAATGTGCATAATGAGGTGCAAGGTACCATGGGTATAGCCAGGGCAGGGTGGCGTGGCCAGGATGCATCTGCACTGGGCATAGGGCCCTGGCAGGGACATTGGCTGGGATATTGTAGTGTCCGGCCACCACCTACACAGACAGGGTGGCCAAAGCATGTCCTTCTGGGGGATCACGCTCACCCTGACTGTGCAGTGACCACAGCATGGCTAGGCCCCCCCATAGTGCTGTATAGTAGTTCTCTCATGTGATAGATATGGGTTTCTCTTTGGGGCCCAGTCACTGATCTATCAGCTTGCTGTGTATGCAGACAGCCCAGCTCTGGGTGCATGCATCTCCATTGGGAACATGCACTATGGACTAACCAGCAGACTGTTTGTAGCTGGTACATGTCTTGCTATAATGGCTTGCAGTGGCTGTTGGCTTGCTGCAGGGGAATATCTGGTGGTGGAGTGCAGCTTACCATACCCTGGGCTTATGTCTGTCTGCTATTGTGTTATGGCTGTGTATGGGGGGGGGGGGGGGGGGCTGGCTGCCTGCCTGGGGTGGGGGGGGGGGGGGGAGGTGGTGGTGTTCCTCAGCAGGACTGGTGTTGATGTTGCCCTCTACTGCCACCTTTGCAGGGAGGTAGAGTGTGGATCCCTTGATGGGGACCATGTTTGCCACTTTGGGGGGGGGGGGGGGGGGTGCCGGATGGCAGCAGACAGGGATATCCATGGTGTTTGTGCAGAAACTAGCTATCTTACACATTAACACTGCTTTGGAACGCCCGCTTGGCCTCCATCAGCCATGGCAGGTGTTGTTGACCTGGTCCTGGCCACCTCATTGCACACTCAGGGTGAGAACAGTACCCGCACGATGTAACGGTGTGTGGCTACTCTGTGCCAGTAAAACACCCGGTCAGTGCCCCCTACTAGGCCAAGGTGCTGTGTGGGTGCACCCGGTCACTTCCCCCAACAGGGCCGAGGTGCTGTGGGGGTGCATTCCCCATCTTGTGTCCATCTGCGGACAGCTAATTTGCATGTGCAGTGCATCATGGGTACGGGTGGCCTAACCCTATCCTGTTGACACCAGCAGACTGTCTGTGAGGTGACGTGTAGGCTATCTGCAGCCAGCCAGGGGCCTGCTTACAGCTATGGAGCTGTAGCGCAATGGTTACATCACTGCCTATGCAGCCAGAGGTCATGGGTTCAAACCCACAGTGGGGCCCTTTGGTAGGGCTGTCCACAGCTTTATTTTTATTTACTGTACATATGTCTATGCCAGCAAGACCACCCTCAGCTTACTATACCCATTAGGTGCCTCTGAGGGTGCTTCATAGGGCGCCCTGTAGGCCACCTTATGGTTGCCATCCCTATAGGGTGCACTATACATTATCCTGTGTCGCAACATACATGCTGCCCTATAGGGGTCATTCAAGGGTGCCTTGGCGAACAGTGCACTGTAACATGTGCCTTATGGGCCGCCGTATGTTAACATGCTGGGAGAGTGCGTTTGCTAGTAGTGATAACAAAATAAAATTATACAGCCTCCTACAGCACTCCACAACATAATACATACTGCCTCAGCAGGCATTTTTCACTGGGCATTGTGAGGAGTTGAACCCCTGATCCCTGCACCATTGGTCAGTGTTTTAACCATTGTGCTGTGGCTCTGTTCCTGTGCTTGTGCATCAGCGCGCCGCCTTGTGCCTATCAGCGCGCCGCCTTCTGCCGCCCAAGGGGACCAGTGCGCCGCCTTCTGCTGCCCAAAAATAACTGTGCGCCGCCTTATGCCGCCCAAAAAGCACTGTGCGCCGCCTTCTGCCGCCCAAAAATAACTGTGCGCCGCCTTATGCCGTTCCAAATTAATTTGCCTCCTAAAACAATGTTAATCATTACAGTTACTGCCTCAGCTGACCTTTGTCGTTGCGCACACTGGGGGATTGAACCCATGGCCCCTGCACCATTGGTCAGTGTCTTCACCGTTGTACCACGGCTCTGTTGTTTTGTATACTCAGCAGCGCGCCACTTTGCCTTTCCACGCGCTAATGTCGACCCCCGCACATTAGCGCGACGCACACACGTCCGGTTGCTTACTACCATTTTTTTTCTATTTTCTGCCTGAACCGCCCACTCCTTATATGGCACAGGCACACTAGCACGGCCCCGCACGTTAGGAATGTTTAGTAAACATGCCCCTTAGACGTAGTAATTTCTGAGAAAAAAAAACAAAATATGACCTGGACAGGATTAATGGCACAACTCACTATTATTTGCTTGCACAACTTTTGGCAGTGATGACAGCCTCCAAACACTTCTTGTAACTATCTTTAAGTTTCGTACATTTGTCTGCTGGTAGTTTCAACCACTCTTCAACTGCAATTTGTTCCAGCTCATGAATGCTTCCAGGATTTCTTTTACCAAAGGCAGATTTCAGCTCTTTCCAAAAGTTCTCGATTAGATTGAGATCAGGACTCATTGCTGGCCAGTGTAAAACAGTACATTTGTTCCTTTTTAACCATTCTTTTATATTTTTGGATGTATGTTTTGGGTCATTATCCTATCGGAAGACCCATAACCTTCGACCTAGACCTAGCTTTCTGACACTAGGTAGCAAATTGTGCTCCAAAATACCTTGGTAGTCCTCTTACTTCATGATTCCTTTAATACGTTTCTGGCCTCAAGTTCCTGAGGCAGCAATATAGTCACACAACATTATGGAATCTCCACCATATTTAACTTTAGGAAGGGTGCTTTTTAATTTACAAGCTTCATTTCTTTGCCTGTAAATGTATCACTGGTTTGCATTGCCAAAGAGATCAAGTTTGGTTTCATCTGTCCACAGAACATTTTCCCAGAAGGATAATAGTTTCTCAAGGTGGGTTTGGGCAAAGATCAGGCGTGCCTTTTTATGTCTGTCTTTCAGCAGTGGGGTCCTCCTTGGACTTTGCCCAAGAAGTCATTCTTTGTTTTGTGCACGGCATATGGTGCAGGTTTAAACTACCTCTCCAGATTGCTCCAGGTCAGCCTTAAGCTCTTTGGATGTTGTACGTGGTGTTTTTACAACAGATCACACTATCCTTTGCAGACTTCTTGGATTAATTTTCCTCTTCCCACCACATTCTGGGAGGTTCTTGACAGTTCCATGAGCAGAAAACTTCTTAAAAACATTACAAACTGTAGACACAGGAATCCCAAGGTCTTTGGAGATGGCCCTGAAGTTTGATGTCTGGTGATAATAGCTTTTCTGATGGTCTCAGGCAGTTCTCTTGTCTTCATCATTGTGAAAATGGAACAGGGAGTGAATATGGCATAGGTTTTCAACCCAGTCCTCGGGGAACCCTAGGCCAGTCAGGTTTTCAGGATTCCCACAATGAATATGCATAAGATAAATTTGCATGCAATGAAGGCAGAACATGCAAATCTTTCTCATGCATATTCAGTCTGGGAATCCTGAAAACCTGACTGGCCTAGGGTTCCCCAAGGACTGGGTTGAAACCCCCCCGGGAATATGGCCATTTTAAATATTAGGGCCATCATTCATTGGTTGATTCAAGTCATGTGAGTACTGACGATCACAGGTGTGTCTAATTTTAGTGTAGTAAAAATGTGGTTCTTCTTTTCAAACTGATTTGAACTGTTTATAAGGGTGCCAATAATCATGTCCTGGTAATGTCCAGGTTTTCATACTATTTCCTACTCTTTCCTTTTTTAATTGGTCTTGTTTTATTTGATTCTTTTATGTGTCAAATATTTGTGTATATATAATCCAGAGCCATTTCACTGGCCACTTTTTTTTTTTTAGGAGATATTGGACATTAAGGGGTTGAGCTGCAAGGGTGCCAATAATGTTGACACAACTGCAGGTACCTTCTCCACCTCTTTCATACCTCATCTTCATATGAACCATTCACATACATTCCAATCTACAGTAGCATCCCAAAGACAAAAAAAGACCAACTGGAGAGATGCACAAACTACACAGACTTTCTCACAATCTAGCAGACGACGACAAGTCAAAAGGAAGAAGTATAGTCTTAGCAAACACTAGACTGAAAACTCAGAAGCGTTTTTGTCTCTCCTCAAAGTACAAAATGATCTTCCATGCTTGGGCCCAGTAGCACTTATCATTTGCTCTGCAGTATTGATAGCAGCTAACATATAAAAAACTTTTCTTATGCAAAACACCGATTTACATGTGTAAAATGTCTTTTATAAAATTAGGTCATGCTAGAAAATACACGCAGTATAAGTAGGCATGTACTTGCAGATAAGACGGGGCTGGGGGAGAGGTTTGGTCAAAGCATGGGTGGCATCACCATTTGCACTCATACTTTTAAAAATATGCACCTATTTAACATGTTTGTATGCATGTACTTTACTAGCAAAGCTGTAGAATTTCTACAGAATGCTGAAGCATGACTTGCAACTGGTTCATCGTAGTATAGTCTTGGTTGCCTATTCCATTCAGAATTAAATAGAACATCTTTATATTCACAAAGCTTTGCAGAATGAGGCATTATATTACTATATTTGAATTCAATATTGATGTTCTATAAAGCATCTAGGAACTTAAGGCTAGAAGGTGGTCAGTTGCTTATGATTACGGCATTAAGAAAAAATCATTTTGAAGCAAGTAATTGAACATTCTCAATTTGTGGATCTCAAGAATGCTGCTCTTTGAATAGGTCTTTAATTAGCAAATTACTGTCAGTTATGATGGCAGATTTAAAAGTTCTACTTTAAAGCAGAGGATTAGTTGTTTAGAGGAGGATAGATACATTGTAAGCTCATTAAAGGCAAGTATGGGGACCTTTTACTAAAGTGAGCTAAACGGTTAGTATGGGTAACAGCATGTGCTATCCCGCACTGTGAACCTGAGTAATTGTTAGCGTGGCCCAATTTCCATGCTATGTTGCACACATTGAGGTGATAATGGGTTTGTTGGGGTGGAGAATAGGTGGGATAACTACCTTGCAATCAACATGCCCTGCATTAACTGCAAGCCATAGGTGGAGGTAAGTGCACCCATACTAATTTTAGGCTGTGTTAGGGTAGGGTGCACCATGCTAACTGCTAGGAACATGCTTTCCACACCCTAAACAATTAATGAGGTGCTATTGCATCTAACACACTATGGTTTTGAGCACTATCATCAAGTTAGGTGCAACACCATAGCGCCCTTTGGTAAAGGTACCCTATGGGGGTCATTCTGAACAGCATTTAGCAGGGATGTACACCTCCGGCCAAATGCTTGTAACCAATTCCCTGCCATTAGCTCCCCCCACGTACAGAGGTGCTGTGTGGGGAGCTCTGGACAGGGGTGGGTCGGAAGAGGAGCGTGAGTGAGGCAGATGTGAGACTCTGACCCCAGACATACAGGGCCGATTCTGGTCACGGCACTGTACGTCCGGGGGGGGGGGGGGAGGGATGACAAGGATGCACAGGGAACTTATTCCACCTCATAGGTGGAATAAGTCTCCCCAACATTGTTGGCCGGCCACAGGGGACACCTCCAAAACAGGTGAATGGCAGCATGGGTTTCCCCGTCACCCGATCCCGGTCTCAGCTAGCCCCTCTGGGAGTTGGGCAGTGGGGAAAAGCTCTTTTAATGTAGTGCAGGGCAGTGGGGCTCCTGCATGGCATCCCGGTGCCATGGCAACGGGATGCCATGGCACTGAGGCTCCATGCAGGAGCATAGGATGGCCTAGATGTGAGGTCTGAATTGGGGCAAGTCCGGGCCTTCCAAGTGCCACGATTCTGCTCCCACAGGTACAGAATCGGGCCATCCAGATTTTGGATGTCTGGACAGCCCTGGTTCAGAATGGCCTCTATATGTCTGAATCGAGCTGATGATTGATGTGTCCATACTTAAAGATGCATATTGGTATTTCTGCAGAATTTATGCTAGTGTTTTATAAAGACACATTGGTGCCTATGCATCTTTATAAAATAGGCACCTTCTCCACCTCCAAACCTTGGTACCCTGTGATAAATTACCCTCATAGTAGATTGGTTTCTTTGCCTTTCTTGACTGGATAGCATTTCCTGTGCTATTTTATGAGTCTTGCTTGGTCAGAACACTACATGGTTCCTCTTTATAAATCATGCAGTAAGGAATTATAAAGCTGTAGCTATGATACCCCATAACAATTTGATAAAAATATCATGTGGTATTTTGCATATCATTAGCTTCATATATCAGCTGTTTCTTTTTTGTGGGATAATTTAATTAAATCTCCCATTATAACTTACCAAAAAATTGCACTTATTATACATCTAGCCCAAGTCTGCCTACATTCTTGTCAGCACAAAATTGAAAAAGTCTTTTTATCACCAAAAAGCAATTGTAATTTCTGCCTGTTGGCAATATCTTTTCTGTTCTCCCTTTCCTTGGTTAAAGATGACCTGTAACAAGACAGTCCCACTTGTGAGGACTTGACATCCTGCTTGATCTCAACAAAACCCAAGTTACTTACCTATAGCAGATGTTCTCTATGGATAGCAGGGTGTGAGTTTTCACATAAAATTCTAGCTTCTCTAGGAGTTGGCTTCTAAAATAAACTATTTAAGAATTGAGGAGACCCCCATGCAGCAATGGGACACAGGAAGTGATGCGCATGCCTGGTAGTGTCACAGAAAGCTTCTAGAAATCTTCCTATCTGAAGGAAGCTTTTCTTCTGTACGTTCTCCATCAGATAATTTCACCTACTTCCAAGAACTATCATTCTGCTGTTCATGTATAATATCTGCTACAGGTAAGTAACTTGGTTTAATGGGAAGGCGGAGGGGGGGAAGGAGTATTGTCTACTTTTATGTTATATATTTTTCTTGGCTTTCTTTTCTATGAAGGTCTAAGGGGTATGTTTACTAAACCGTCTTAATGTCGCAGCGGTGGTATTATCACGCGATAAGTGATGTTATCGTGCGGTAATTTAACGTTATCACATGATAACGTCACTTAGCGCGCGATAACGCAGCGGCGGTGTTAAGGCACACTAATGCTGTGAAATCTGGATCTGAAGGGTGGAGTAAGGCTTCCCAGAGAGTGGAGAGAAGGGGGTCAATGGGCGGAGAGTGGGAGGGGAGAGGCTCCAGGCACACTAACGCTGTGAAATCCGGGTCTGAACACTAACGCCAGTGAAACCCTCGCGTTAAGGCACATTTGCAGGAAAGAGAAACCATTTCAGTCAGCAATGTACAGCAAAACCAGGGAAACCCATAAAAGTGATAGTTGTGATACATGTGCAGGGAACAAAGAGGCAAATAAACATATAAAAGGACCACAACCATATCTAAAATCCCAATAACCAAGCTTGCCAATAGTGATATTAATGATAAACATAAAGCAACACTACTGACAAAGCGTATAAATTAAGATATCATGTTTGGAAGGGTCTATGCTCTGTCCCCCTACAAAGTGAATGATCCCACATTGAAATAGCGCTGATCAGGGTTTCTGTCATTTAGATTGGGCAGGTTTGTTATGGCCTGCACATGTGCAGCAACAGCAGAGTGGGCACGTAGGCAAGGGCAACTGTACTGATGCTGTAAATGGGATACAGGGGGCTGCAGGCAGCACATGCTGTGGTCCAGCTGGGGCACAGTGAGGGCTAGGCACATGCCTAAGTGGCACATAGGAATGCTGAAACTGTAAAGCAGCAAGACAGCAACTGATGAGGATTCAACATGGGCATGAGTGTGTGTCCCAGTGTCACAGGGGAGATTACCCAGCAGGTACCCCCAAGGGCACATAACATTGGCAGGCAGTGTGGGGGGGGGGGGGGGAGAAGCGCGCATGTCCATGTAGGCACCCCTACCCAAGAACCCACATCATAGGCAGCTGCCTACTGGCATACTGGATGGCCTGGGACTGTGCTCCACCAGCATCACCGGCATAATGGCATGGCAGCATGGTGGCGGAGGGGTGCTGGTGGCGGAGGGGGCAGTGGCATCTGCCCACAGCAGACCATGGCCTAGCCCCATTTAGGTGGGTGCCGTGCAATGCAATAGACAGGGTCTGTCTGACAAACAGTCATGGTATCCCCAGGGAATGAACTGTCCCTGTGGCAACAGTGTGGTGCAGTACACACAGCTAGTGTGTTCAGGAGCAGAAAGTCAGAAGTTCAAGTCCCAGCTGTGGCTCCTGCCAACCCTTTCCCCATATTGTACTAAGTACTAAACCGTGGTAATAAAGACAGAACCTTTATTGCAGATAAAAGAAACATGCCTGAACACCTATATTTTATCCTACAGAGCACAGACACCATAAACATGTGCAATCCCTAGAGCAGAGTTTTGAAACTGCAGTCCTGGAGGGCCAAACACCATTCAGGTTTCATGCTGTCCCTAATAAATAAGCCTGTGCTGCATTAGTATGTGCCGCCCCCATTGTATGCAAATGTATCTCATGCATATTCATTAGGGACAGCATGAAAACCTAAACAGTGTTTGGCCCACCAGGACCAGAGTTGGGAACCTCTGCCCTAGAGCAGCGGCCAACAGGGGCATAAACACCCACACCCATAGGCTCCACTATCCAAAGCCTCATGGAGAGTCAGGCTGTTGGGTCCTGTGTGCAGCAGCATCTCCCAATACTAGCACTTGCATACCTTACCAATGCCGCCCTAAACTTGGGAATACGTTACACATATATGAAAAGGTTGCTATGATTAATGGCAGATATCAATTCCTAAGTTAAGCACAATTTGCTGATAGAGCTGCATCATAACAACCTTTCTGATATCTGTGGAGTGTGTTTCAGATTTGGTTTCTAACAGTGTTTACCACCCCAGGGAGTGACCCCAGCAGTATTGCATACCATAGCCATGCCTGCACAGTGCCCAGGGCTGGTGTGGTGGACAGGGCTGCCAAAAGCCTCTATATTTGCACAATGCTGGCATAGGTGTGGGCGTGTGTGTCTGTCTATCCAGTGTGTTGTGTCTGCCTACACCTTACTCAGCCCACACTGCTTGCACTGTTTCCAGTGTTAGCCTGCCAATGTGCATAATGAGGAGCAAGGTACTGTGTGTATGGCCCGGACAGGGCGGCCTGGGCAGGATGCATCTGCACAGGGCATAGGGCAATGGCTGGGACATTGTAGCGCCTGACCACCACCTGCATGGACAGGGTGGCCACAGCATGTCCTGCTGGGAGGTCACTCTCACCCTGACTGAGCAGTGACCACGGCATGGCTAGGTTCCCCCATAGTGCTATATAGTATTTTTCTCAAGTGATATTTTTGGGTTCTCTTTTCTGGGGCCCAATCACTGACTTATCTGTTTGGTGTGTGTGTTCTCACATCCCTGTTTTGTGTGCATGCATCTCCTCCAGGAGCATGCACTATGGGCTAGCTAGCAGGTTGTCTGCAGTTAATATGTTTATGGCTGAACACCTTGCAGGGTACAGTGGCTGGAGACTTGCTGTGCTTGCTGCTGGAGAATGTCAGATGATGGTGGGGGGCAGCTGAGCACTTCCAGGCCTACTGCCTGTTTGCCATTGCCTTATGGATGTGTATAGATCTGCATGGACTGCCCTATAGGGTGTCTGTTCCCCAGCAGGACTGGGGTTGATGGTTTTCTCTACTGCCACCATTGCAGGGATGTAGAATGTGGATTGGTTGGTGGGAGATCATGTTTCCCCACCCTGAGCCACAGAGAGTGGGTTGAGTGGTGCTACATAATCCTTCTCTCTCAAATCATGTGACCATGGCACCCACACAGGATATGCACTATTCTGGGTGCATCATAGTCCACTAAGGGCTAGATGCGACTGAGAAATACAGATGAACACAGGTGTATCCTAGGCATGTCTACAGGAACTACCTATCACACACTGGCACTGATGGCAACCTGCAGCATGGCCTATCTCAGTCATGCCGGGTGTTGCGGACCTGGTGCTGGGCGCCCCACCTCACCCTCAGGGTGAGCACAGTACCCCCACAATGTGACAGTCTGTAGTTACTCTGTGCAGTGACACACACACGGTCAGTTCCCCCTACCAGGCCTAGGTGCTGTAGAGGGTGCATACCCCATCTTGTGATCATCGTTAGACTGCTGATTTGCATGTGCAATGCATCATGGGTACTAGTAGGTTAACCCTATCCTGGTAACCACAGCAGACAGTTTGTGTGATGACCTGCAGTCCTTCTGTAGCCTGCCAGGGATTTGTTAGCAACTGTAGAGATGTAGCCCACTGGTTAATTCACTGCCTGTGGAGTCAGAGGTCATGGGTTTGATCCCACAGAGGTGTTATTTGACAGGGCTGTCTGAGGCATTTTCTATTTAAATTAGTGCTGCCATCAAAAACACACTCACAGTGCTGTAACCTTAAGATGCCCTATAAGGCGCCCTATAGGGAACATTATAAGGTGCCTTGGCGGACAGTGCACTTTATAATGTGCCCTCTGGAGTGCCTTATAGGGCGCCTTATGCGGCACCTTAGGTTACAGCACTGTGAGGGTGTGTTTGCTGGCAGCACTAATTTACATTAAAAAAGAAAATGCCTCAGATAGCACTGATTTAAAGTAAAGGGTAAAACCTCAGACAGCCTTACTCATTAAGCCCACTGGGGAATCAAACTCATAATCCCTGGTTCATTAATCAACATATTAACCATTGTACTACATCTCTGTTGCTGTGTTGGCAGGTCAGCATGCCTAAATAAGGCTAACGCGCATTAATGTGCCACGGCTCCCTCTATCGTGCGATAACAGACTTTATCGCGCAATAACCCCAAATGCTACCTTAAGACCGGAACGCCCACTACCTTATATGGCATTCATCACAGTATGACTGCAGCTAACGCTGGTAACATTAGGACAGTTTAGTAAACATACCCCTAAGTTTCAGGTATCACTGTATATTTAAAAAAAATCAATCTACCTTAAGTCATCTTCAGATTCAAAGTGCACCTCTCTGCGTCAATAAATCCCACTTCCATGCAAAACTGATCTTTTCTGAGAATTTATCTCACAGTTTTATTTTATTTTATTTTTTGCCTTGCACTCCCAGGATTGTTCAGTCTGCCAACAAAACCTCTCTAAAGTCTTTAATGAAGTTGCAGAACTTGATTCAAACAATTTGAAAGAAAAAAAAAACATTCAAAAAGCTGTTGAAACAGAACTCAGTGTCACTGAAAAGAAAAGAAATGTGGTATAGCAGATATTTCACAGTCATTATCTATGCAACCACTTTCCCATCTCACATCTTATTCTCAGATAGTTCCCAGAATATAGAAACCAATTAACTCTTTATGTTGGCAGTGATAAACCTTAGGGTTTTTTTAAAATGGATAATATTCTTGCTAAATTATGGATGAGCTCTATAGTAAGACAAATGCCATTATCCAAGTTACTTATTCATGGGATGTCGTCTGTAACATACCCACACTAGTTTTTCGCAAAGTTTAATATTGATCAAGTGCTTTAATCTGGTGCATCTAGGGATGCTAAAAGATTTAGCAACTGAAGCATTGAATCTCCGTGCATCCATCTGGGTTTCTGCCAGGCCATAAGTGAATTCTGAGGCTGCTATCATGCATTCGGTAGCAGCAGTATAAGTGCTGGGTTTTTACTTTATTCTCATTAAGATAAGAATCTATAAGTTTCTTCCTCCTGGACTATGTGACACTCAATGATTGATTTGCTTGATACATGTATAGGACTTAGAAGTTATCAGCAACTCATTAGAAGCGGTTTCGGTGCTTAACTATATGCATTAATATACAACCTGTGGTGCGTGGGAAGTCCCTACCTAGTGCCCAACTTAATAATGGGGCCTTCATATTGTAAATGGTGTCTGGTGTATTGTGAGCCAAGTAATCACAGCACTATAGAATTTTATGATGTTGTGATTAATTTGCTTTGCATAGTCATACTTGGATCAGCAAAATTCTCAGGTCCTTGAAAGCCCCTGTCTCACTAAATTGGTTAGTCTGCAAGGTGACGCCAGCCTCTGTCATTTTAGCTACTCCGGATTAATATGACTATTCCTTTGTAGGTTCTCATAAGCAGCAAGTATACACTAAGGAGGTATTTTTTCTAAAGGGTGCTAGCTGTCAGTGTGTGTTCTGGTGTGCTGGTAGGGTCATGATAGTTCGTGCAGGCTGATTTCCATGCTATTAATGGCTCATTGGAGCAGTAAGGAGTGGGTCAGGGGCGGAGAGTGGGCATGGTGAGCACTGTGCAGTTAGCATGGAGTAAATACCGTGTACCGACTGCGACCCTTGCAATTAACTCAGCTTCACCTAATGCCACCTCAGTAGGAGTTCAGTGCACCCATGCTACTGTATGCCATGTCAGGACATAGGGCACCACGTTAACTGCTGGAAATATGCTTTCCACACCCCAGACAGTTAGCACAGTGCTGTTGTACCTAACGCACTATGTCTTTGGAGCTATTGGCACATCAGGTGGAACACCTTAGTGCCCTTTAGTAAAATACCCCTAAGGAAACAAGTTGATAAACATCACATATTTTTGTAAAATGTATAAATTGAAATTGTGATTAGCAGCCTAGCACTAAACTAATAAGATGCAGAGTACGCACACAGGGCACACAGTCAAAGGCACATACTAAAGGGAATGCAGGCCTTATACTGCAAAAAGGACTCCCAATCTACCTACTACTAGTACTACTACTGCTAATCAATTGTATAGTGCTACAAGGTGTATACAGCACTGTACCTATAGATGTAAGACACAGGCTCTGGTCATTAGAGCTCACAATCTAATCAAAACAAAACACATAGAAGGTTATTCTAAAGGTTTGGACGTCTGCAGACATGTACGTGGACATTGAAATCATAGAGAAGTCTCCATAATCATTCCACCAATCCCACTCCCAGAAATCTCTCGTATGGGGACGTTCAAATAGGCACAGGGGTGTGGCAGAGGCATGTCTGGGGAGGGGTAATGGACTTACACATCCCCTTTTGATCCCAGGAGCAGCAGAGCCATCTGTAAGCAAGTGCATGTTTATTCCTGCTCTAGGCATGAATAGGTTCCAGGAAAGTGTTTGTTTTCATCTTAAAGCATTCAGATAGTGTAGAAAAGATGGAGAATTAAGTGACTAGCTTTCGATTTCAAAGTCCCACAATGGGATTTGAATCCTGGCCACCCAGCTCTTAAGTCACTACACTAACCATTGTGCTATCATATAAGGCATCATACCCTTCTACTCCTATCATAATGCTCTTCTGGGAACACCTATATAAACATGTGATACATGTACATATCGGGCATGTCAATGTTTCTGGAATTGTGCCAGAACTTGCACGCGTCTGCCTTTCTTTTCAGACATTCTGGCTTTGACGTCCCAGATTGCACTTGGACATCCCATTTGGAATGTGCTTTATAGTGAAACTGGGAACTAGAGTATGGTAAGACAGACATAAGTAGTGGACAAGAGAGAGGATCCAAAAGCGGCTTCAAAGAGGTGGGTTTTTAGCCTGGATTTGAATAGGACTAGAGAAGGGGCCCGATGCACTGACTCAGATAGTTTGTTCCAGGCATATGGAGCAGCAAGGTGGAATGAACGAAGTCTGGAGTTGGCAGTGGCAGAGAAGGGCACAAATAAAAGGGATCTGCTAGAGGAGCAGATCTCCTGAGGAGGGGTGTAGAATGAGATAAGAGAGGTAAGGCAGTGAGGAGCTGCAGAATGAATGCACTTGTAAGTCAGTAGGAGAAGTTTGAACTGAATGTGGAAACTGATAGGGAGCCAATGAAGTGACTTGAGAAGAGGGATTATATTAGCATAACAACACTGGCAGAAGATTAGCCATGCAGCTGAGTTTTGAACAGACTGAAGGGGAGAAAAGTGAATCAGAGGGAGGCCAGTGAGGAGCAGGTTACAAAAGTCAAGGCAGGAGTGAGTGAGTGGATAAGGGTCTTAATAGTGTGAGTAGAAATGAAGGAACATTTTTTGCTAATGTAGAGAAACAAGTGCAGGTTTTAGCCATCTGTTGGATGTGCCCAGAGAAAGAGTAGAGTCAAAGATGACCCCAAGGTTGTGAGCTGAGGAAAAAGGAGGAGTGTAATGTCATCCACAGAAATAGAGAAGGATGTGCAATTAAATCATTCAAAACTAAAAGAGGCTCTCTCACACAATACCCAGCAGCAAAATATACTGGAAACAGTAGGCAAATTACTTTAGGAAAAAGCATAATAAAATTTTATATAAGCACCTCATGTAAAGGGCATACAGCACTGCATTTTACATCATTGGTTCAACAGAATGTCTTTTTTTAATAGTAATTTTCAAAACATGCACTTTAAAAATGATTTACACCTAAATTCAATGGGCCTGATATTGAATTGAGCCGGCTATGTGCCGCTACGGCGCATAGCCATCACCACCAACCTCTAACCCCGGATATTCAATGTCAGGGCTATATGCGGCCCCACCATTGAATAGCGAGGATTGCAGCGCATGCCTCAGAATGGCGATATTGCACCTCTACCAGTTAGCTCCTGCGGATAAAACTAGACCAGCTTTTGCTTCATCTAGTTTTACCTGCAGGTCACTAACCGGATAGCAATGCAATATCACTGCTACCTGGTTAGCGACTATCGCCGCCTCTACTGTGTCCCGGAATACACATGACATGCCCCGATGCTAAGCGGTTAGCATTGGGCCATGTAAGGGAGCTAATCGGGCATATTAGTGCAGTTGAATAAACTGTGTAAATGCCTTTAGAATATTGAGCCCAATATACTTATCTGAAAGGCTCTCATAGAAATGAAAATGGCCATTCCCAGTGTATACCAGCTATTGACACAGACAATGGACGGCTACATTGATAGCTCCATGACAGCCCACTGAGTCCCAACTCAAGTTTCATTAGTGGGAACTACCTGCTTCAGAGGATTTCTTAAGTTCTGGGGTCTCTCCACTATTGTATGAAGATCTGGATAGTTACTGAGTTGCAGAGTTTTTGAACTTGCCTGAACTTAAAAAATTTCCTGAAGCAGTTAGTTCCCACTAACAAAACTTGAGTCGGAACTCAGTGGGCTGTCCTGAAGTTGTGCATTTATCTTCCCATTGTAGGCATCTGTAGCTGGAATACACTGGGAGCGACAATTTTGACATCAATGAGGGCCTTTCAGATAAGTGTATTGAATTTATATGTAAATCATTTTTAAAGTGCATTTTTTGAAAATTACTATTAAAAAGATGGACATTCTGTGGAATGATAATAATTATGAATGGCTTCTAAAAAGCACTGATACAAAGTTGTGTTATTGCCCTTCTAGTAAGGTCTGGTTTATGGTTTATTACATTTTCCATACCGCCCTTCAAGTAACATAGCACAGCAGTTTACAGTGCCATCAATAAGCCACATTTTTGCACTTTTGCCTAAAGTAATTTGCCTGGTATTTTCAATTTATTTTGCTGTTAGGTATTACGTGAGTGTACCTTTTTTTGTTTTGAGGGCCTTATGTAATGCCCATATTCTGAATGTCAAGCCCCTCATTCATAATGGCCCAAAATACAAGGGCCAGGTAACATGGCGGAGTCCTCCTTACATGCAATATAATAAATATTAAGTGTTTGTCACCTCTGAAAACCGAAAACTTGTCACCCTTTTCTAATGCTCACTAATTAGTAATTGACATGGTATTTATCAAGCATGCTTTAAAAGCCTTTAGCATAAATGTTAAGTGATGGTGGTTCTTGGTGACTTGACCCCAAAGCACTTTTTATGCCAGTAGTGATGTTTAAATATTTAATGTATACTTGATACCTCTATCTATACAAGCAGTGACATGGAATATACAAATAACTGGCATTATTCAGCTATTATCCAGAGATAAGTAGTTTAGTTTAGGAAAGCCTTTTGGTGGCCTAAATTAAACCGCTTACAGTATGTGGATACTAGCTGAATATTGTTGGCTATTAGTATAGTTAAATGGAATGCCCACTCTCTGCACACTCTCGCCCTATCCAGAGTGCTGGGGTGGTCTGTAAGAAGCAGCACTAGAGAGGTAATTTTATAATGGCCATGTAGTATAATGCTTATTGTCAAGCATGTATTTTGCACCTATTTTATAAGTAAAGTACACATACTCATGCCAGATCTAGGTGCATGCACATACTACAGCCCTAGACTCGATGTAAATGCCTGTGCCTAGATTTATAGAAAAGGTGCATATGTTAGAATATTTTACAGTATATGTGTGTAAATTTGGGCTCTGCCTATGCTCCGTTCAAGCTCTGGCCCTGAGCTTGCCTACTCCACATCGATATGACACACGTACTTACAGAATTGCGCCCACCTAAATTACATGCATAAATGATCATCCTTCTATGAAAGTCATTGAAAACAGGTGACATACACACAATGGCCCAATTCTGTCCTAGACATAGATCCCCTCTATACGTCCGGTCTGAACCGGACGTACAGAGGGGATTGCGATTCTGATCCTGTGGGGCACGTCTAGCCCCGTGGGATTAGAATCTCAACTAGTCCTGCATGCACAGGCTGGGACTGCAATTCAGTCTGGCCTGCATGTGCAGGACTGTCCCCGGCTACCTCAGTCAAGGCTCTTCAATGGAGCCGCGGCACCATGGCGTCATGTTCCCATGGCCCTGTGGCTCCATTGAAGAGCCGCGATGCTGGCCTCCTGCACAAAGCAGTTATTCCCTGCAGCCCAACCCCCGATCTGGCCTCTTAAGGCCAGGGTCGGGCTGTGGGGGAATGTCCCCTGGTCCCCCCTGCCCCATCCGTGTCACGGCATTGTACAAAAAAAATGTTCAGGGAAGTTATTCTACCTCGGAGGTGGAATAACTTCCCCGAACATTGTGCCAGCGCTTGACATACAGGATCAACATTACAATTGGCCATGTACGTCCATGGCCGGCGACAGCCCACTTCCTGCCCAGACTATGCTCCCGGGCTGCCCATTCCCCACCCTGTCTAACTTCCCCACACAACCAGCAGAGAAGTTAGTCGGGGCAGGAGAAGCCATGAATAACAGAGATGGATGTCCCACTGCGATGTCCATCCCCGCTATTCGTGGATCAGAATAACCCCCAATGCAAACACAGTTCAGGATAGGGTGTGTGACCTTATAGTTAAAAGGCAGGTATCTTGCAAAGAAGTTAAGTCTCTAAGGTGAAGAGTTCTATTGAGCTTGCTTTTGACTATCTGTTGTATTACTGCTGATCTTCATTCCTGTTTCCTAATTGGACCAAAGTTTGTCTGGTCTGGAGCTTTGTGAAAAACCCTTCCTGAATTTTTTGGTATTCTAAATCTATTGACTCCTGCTATAGAGAATTACTCTGAAGACTTTTCATTTGCCATGTCCTTGTGCCAGAAATTCTGTGAAACCATGTCTGAGGTCCCCTTTTACTAACACTTTGCATGTGCTATCTGCCACAGATCCTATAGGAATAAAATGGGCCATGCAGCAGATAGCACATGCTAAGGGGTATGTTTACTAAACCGTCATAATGTGCGCTCTGTGACGTTATCATGCGATAAGGTACCTTATCGCACGATAATGATGCTTTACAAGGCACACAGGTACCTTATCGCGCGATAACGCACGCTGCGGCGCAAACGAGCACTGAAGGTGGGGAAAGGCTCCCAGAGGGTGGAGGAAGGCTCCCCAGGGGCGGAGAGAAGGGGTCAATGGGTGGAGAGTGGGAGGGGAGAGGCTCCCCGCACACTAACGCTGTGAAATCCGAGGCCAAAACTAACGCCAGTGAAAACCTCGTGTTAGAGCTGATTTAAAGGGAAAAGACCATTTCTGTCAGCAATGTACAGCAAAACCAGGGAAACCTACAAAAAAGTGATAAGTGTGATACATGTGCACGGAACAAAAGTACAAATAATAATTGAAAAGGACCCCATCAAAATATACAAAAAACATAACCAAGCTGGGCAATAGTGATAGTAATGGGATACAGCAAAAACACACTCCCAAGAAAGCTCCAAAAAAAAGATATGAAGTTTGGAAGGGTCTATGCTCCGTCCCCATACAAAGTGAATGATCCCACAGTGAAATAGCACTGATCAGGGTTTCCCTCTCCATTGGACAGGTTTCCTATGGCATGTACATGTTCCACAACAGCAGGAATGGGCAACTGTACAGATGCTGGGAAAGGGGATACAGAGGGCTGCAGGCGGCACATGCTGTGGTGCAGCTGGGGCACAGTGCGGACTAGGCAGATGCCGAGGTGGCACTTAGGAATGCTGAAACTGTACAGCAGCCAGACAGCAACTGATGAGGGCCCAACATGGGCACGAGAGTGTTTATCACAGTGTCACAGGGGATAGTACCCAGCAGGTACCTCCAAGGGCACAGAACATTGGCAGGCGGTGTTGGGGGGAAGCATGGACGTCTATGCAGGCACCCCTACCCCAGAACACGCACCATAGGCAGCCGCCTACCCGCACACTGGATGGCCTGAGACTGCGCTCCACCAGCACCACCAGCAGAAGGGCATGTCAGCAGGGTGGCAGAGGGGCACTGGTGGTGAAGGGGGCAGTGGCAGCTGCCCAGAGCAGACCATGGCCTAGCCCTGTGTAGGTGGGTGCCATGCACTGCAGCAGACAGGCCCTGTCTGATGAACAGTCATGGTATCCCCAGGGGATGTACTGTCTCTGTGGCAACACGGTGGTGCAGTGCACACAGCCAGTATGTTCAGGAGCGGAAGGTTACAGGTTCAAATCCCAGCTGTGGTTCCTGCCAACCCAGCCCCCATTTTTTACCCACTAATAAAGCGTGCTAATACAGACAGAACCTTTATTGCAGATGATGTAAACATGCCCCAAACACCTACATTTTACCCTACAGAGCACAGACACCATAAGCAGGCACATTACCTAGAGCAGAGTCTCCCAAATGCAGTTCTGGAGGGCCAAACACCATTCAGGTTCCATGCTGCCTCTAATAAAGATGCCTGTGTTGCATATCTATGCACCGCCCCCATGGTATGCAGATATATCTCATGCATATTTATGAGGGACAGCATGAAAACCCGAACAGTGTTTGGCACACCAGGACTGGAGTTGGGAACCTGCCGTAAAGCAGCAGCCAACAGGGGCAGACACACCCACACCCACACCCACAGGCTCCATTAGCCAATGCCTCCTGTAGAGGCAGGACATTGGGCCCTGCGTGCATCTCCCAATACTAGCACTTGCATACCGTAGCAATGCCACCCTAAACCTGGGAATATGGTACACAGCTATCAAAAGGTAGCTATGATTACTGGCAGATAGCAATTCCTATGTTAAGCACAATTGGCTGATTGAGCTGCATCATAGCAACCTTTCTGATGTCTGTGGAGTGAGCCTCAGGTCTGGTGTCTGACAGAGTGACCCCAACAGTATTGCGTACCATAGCCATGCCTGCACTGTTCCCAGGACTGGTGTGGTGGCCAGGGCTGCCAAACATCTCTATAGTAGCACAATGCTGGCATAGGTGCAGGAGTATGTGTCTGTCTATCCAGTGTGTGGTGGCTGCAAACACCCTCCACAGCCCACACTGCCAGCACTGTTGCCAGTATTGGCCTCCCAATGTGCATAATGAGGAGCAAAGTACCATGGGTATAGCCCGGACAGGGTGGCCTGGCCAGGATGCATCTGCACAGGGCATAGGGCAATGGCTGGGACATTGTAGTGCCCGGCCACCACCTGCACAGACAGGGTAGCCACACCATGTTCTGCTGGGAGATCACTCTCACCCTGACTGAGCAGTGACCACGGCATGGCTAGGTTCCCCCATAGTGCTATGTAGTATTTTTTTCATATGATATTTATGGGTTCCCTTTTGGGGCCTAGTCACTGACTTATCTGTTTGGTGTGTATGCTGACATCCCAGTTCTGGGTGCACGCATTTTCACCAGGAACATGCACTATGGATTAGCTGGCAGACTGTCTGCAGCTGGTATGTGTTTTGCTGGAACACCTTGCAGGGTGCAGCGGCTGAAGGCTTGCTGCAGGAGAATATCAGATAGTGGTGGGTTGCAGGTTAGCATATCCAGGCCTAATGTCTGTCTGCTATTGCTTTATGGATGTGTACAGAGTTGCATTGACTGCCCTGTAGGGTGTCTGTTCCCCCAGCAGGACTGGGGTTGATAGTCCCCCCCTACTGCCACCATTGCAGGGAGGTAGAATGTGGATCTGTTGGTGGGAGATCCTGTTTCCCACCCTCAGCCCCAGAGGGGGGTGGGGTGGTACATAATACACCTATGAGTCCATAAGGGCTAAACCTTGACTGAGAAATACAGATGTAACCAAGGTGTGTCTGCAGACATTACCTACCTCACACATTAGCACTGCTGGGGTCCTGCAGCATGTCCTATTTCTGCTGTGGACCTGGTGCTGGGCCCCCTACCTCACCCTCAGGGTGAATACCATACCTGCACAATGTGACGGTATGTAGCTACTCTGTGCCAGTGCCACACACAGTCAGTTCCCCCTACCAGGCCGGGGTGCTGTGGGGGTGCATACCCCATCTTGTGATCATCTGTAGACTGCTGATTTGCATGTGCAGTGCATCATGGGTATGGGTGGGTTAACCCTATCCTGGTGACCACAGCAGACTGTTTGTGTGGTGACGTGCAGTCCTTCTGCAGCCAGCCTGGGGTTTGCTAGCAGCTATGGAGCTGTAGCCCACTGGTTACTTCACTGCTTGTGGAGCCATAGGTCATGGGTTCAAACCCACAGTGGGGTTATTTGATAGGGCTGTCTGAAGCATTGTCTATTTTTAATGTGCATTAGTGCTGCCAGCATAACACCCTCAGGGTACTGTAACCATAAGGTGCCTCAGAGCACCCTATAAAGCACCTTCTGAGGCACCTTATGGTTACAGTCCATATAAGGTGCCTTATAAGGTGTCCTATAGAGCGCCCTATAGGGGACATTATAGGGTGCCTGGGCGGACAGTGCACTTTATAGTATGCCCTCTGGAGTGCCTTATAGGGCGGCTGATGCGGCACCTTATGTTACAGCACTTTGAGAGTGTGTTTGCTAGCAGCACTAATTAAAACAATATTAAATTGCCTCATAATGCAATATTACCCATAACAGGTAGTGCCTCAGGCAGCCTTATTCATTGGGCACAGTGGGGGATTGAACACATGACCCCTGTACCATCAGTCAATGTGTTAACCATTGTGCTACACTGCTGTTTCTTCTTGCATGTCAGCGCACCTACTTAACATTTCCATGCGTTAAAATGCACAGTGCTGCCATCAAAACCAGTGCTATGACCTTGCCGTGCCTCATAGGGCATCCTATATGGCGCCCTATAGGCCACCCTTTATGCAACATTGTAGGGTGCCGTGGCGGACAGTGCACTTTAAAATGTGCCCTCTGGGGTACCTTATGGGGTGCCTTATGCAGCACCTTATGTTACAGCGCTTTGAGAGTGCGTTTGCTAGCAGCAGTACTTAAAATAAAATTAAAATGCCTCATAATGCAATATTACACATAACAGGTGGTGCCTCAGGCAGCCTTATTCATTGGGCACAGTGGGGGATTGAACCCATGACCCCTGCACCATCTGTCAGTGTCTTCACCGTTGTACTGCAGCCCTGTTCCTCTGTTTGCACATCAGCGCGCCTGCTTATGCTTTCCGCGCGCGTTTCTCGTGTGCTAATGTGCGCGGTGCACATTAGCGCACAGCGCACAAGAGCGTGCGATAATCCCGGTTTGCTAGGTTAAGACTGAAACACCCACTCCTTATATGGCATCCTGCACACTAGCCCGGGCGCACATTAGGACGGTTTAGTAAACATACCCCTAAGTGTAAAAAGGGCCCTAAGTATGGGAATTTTACTGTACTGGCATTTTTAGTATGTGGTCAGGTTTCCCACTGTCCCATGCTAACCGCTTAGAATGGGTTTTAGCTTGTGATAGCCATTATCACACTTCAGTAAACATGCTCCTTATTAAGTGGTACTACCAATTTAAGTAGAAGCACTGACTAAACATGTAAGTGGTGACCATGCTAGCAGCGATTCAGCTGCATTTACATGTTCTATTTTTTGTTTCATTTGTTGTTAGATATTAGTTTAAGAGATTTATATCAGCTTATTCATATCTGTTATTAGTGTACTGTAGGATTTTTAACATATTCCATTTTTATTTATTTTTTTTACTTGTGACCGATATCAAATAAAAGAAAGGATGCCATGTTAATGCAGTTAGATTTATCTGCAGCATTCGCTTTGCTAAGAATGCCAGGGTGATTTTGATATGATTTAAGGAATTCTTGAACTGAACCTATAAAGTAAGGAAGAATAACACCTTTTCTAATGTATGGCAAACTTTTTGTGGAGTCCCAGAGGGGCTCTCCACTATCCCCTATGTTATTTAATGCATTTCCTAGCTGCTTTGGAATGGGCTTGAAGGATTTTGATGTACAAATTTAGTCATTTGCTGATAATATTTTAGTTTTAGTACCTGTCAGCGTGTGTTCTGGTGTGGCATGAAGGTGTGCTGGTTCATGCATTGACAGCTAGCCCAGGGTCATGACAGTTAGTGTGGGCTGATTTCCATGTGACGTGTGGCAAGCAAGGGACGGAGAGTGGGCATGGTCAGCACTGCATAATTAGCATGGGGTAACCACTGTGCACTGACTGTGACTTTGCAATTAGCTTGGGTTCATCTAATGCCACCTCAAGTCAAATCTGTCTGAGACTTGCGAGTTTATTAATAAGGTTTTCAGCCAAGTTGAGACTTGGAGGCATAACCATGGGCTATGCCTAGATGTTAGTAAAACAAAGCTATTATTGTTAGGTAACTCGGTTGATAATATTCAAAAGGAATCTGCACTTTTGGCAGGTTTTAGAATACCTTTATTTCCTCTTTGAAGATTTTAGACGTGTCTCTTTTAATAGCATTGCACATGGGAGGGGGGGGGGGCGCGTGGATATTCAAAGCCATTTAGGTGGTTTGCAGACCTGCTTCAATGGCACTCAGTGGGATATTCCATGGTGCATATCCTCGGTTTCAGGGTGTTCCGAGGGCAGAGCTGAGGCGGCACCTGGGGAGAACTGGCTAGTGGCGATATTCAGCTGCTAGCTGGTTATCCTAAAGTGGCTGAATTTGGAATGTGAAAGGGTAGCCTATATGTAGCTTCTTTAGCTAACTGGCCAGAGGCTGAATATCACTGTAACCAGTTATCTAATGCACTTTCTGGCTAACCCGCAAGCCAGATATGGCCCCGGAATTGAATGTCCATGTTCAAGGTTCAGTGGAGACAGCTAGCCGCTCTATCAGCACTAGCCACCATTGCTGAATATCTTCCATATAATTTCTATGGTGAAAAAGGTGTCTTATAAAGTGTGACATCTTAGGCAAATTTACTCTCATTTGCATGAGGAGCATTTTAGAATTTTAATGCTAAAAAATGCAGGGTCATGCATTTGGGCTGCAAAAAATCGACAGAAGCAGTACAGTATAAGGGGCGAGGTACTTCTGTCCACAAAAGAGGAGCGGGACCTGAATGTAATTGTGTCTAATGATCTTAAAGTAGCTAAACAGGTAGAAAAGGCAACAGTGAAAGCCAGAAGGATGCTTGGGTGCATAAGGAGAGGAATAGTCAGCAGAAGAAAGGAAGTGATAGTACCTCTGTATAAGTCTCTGGTGCAACCTTAATTGGAGTATTGTGTACAGTTCTGGAGACCGCACCTTCAAAAAGATATAAACAGGTTGGAGTCAGTGCAGAGGGTGGCTATTAAAATGGTTAGTGGTCTTCATTGTGTAGCATATGAGGACAGATTTAAAGATCTTAATATGTATATTTTAGAGGAAAGGCAGGATAGAGGAGATATGATAGAGACATTTAAATACCTCTGTGGCATAAATACACAGGAGCATCTCTTTCAATTGAAGGCAAGCTCTGCTACAAGAGGACATAGGATGATGGTTAAAGTAATATGCAGAAATATTTCTTTTTCGGAAAGAGTGGTAGATGCATGGAATACTCTCCCAGTGGAGTTTGTGGACACGAGAATAGTATCTGAATTCAGAAAAGCATGGGGCAAACACAGAGGATCTCTAAAGGAAAAAAGGGACTATTGTAGTTGATATGGAAGGGCAGACTAGATAGGCCATGTCGTCTTTTTCAGCCATCATGTTTCTATATTCTATGTTTCTAGATCAAGCCCTAATTTTGCCTCAACATGATTATTGTAATATTTTTTCTTTGGACTTACCTATAAAACAAACGAGTACTTTTACAAAAGTCTGTTACAGTGTTGTACTTAACACAAGTTTAGTGTGACAACTCATGTGCATTAAGTGCAAAGCATCTATTTATTTATTTATTTAAATAGTTTTGTATCCCGCTTTTTCCTTCAATCAAAGCGGTCACAATACAATACAAGGTTATACAAAGATGAGGGAAACATGTACCACTTTATCATTACATCAAAGTGGTAGCCAATGGGAGTACATAACACAGGGACTACATTACATTACATACACAACATTACATATGAGTTACAGTAGGTATACCAGTAGCCAGAACCATTTCCACTCTGGCTCTCATGTGTGAGCCTGCAGGTCTCAGGCGCGTCCCCGCAGTGGCGGTTATGTGATTTGTCTTCATGTCCTTGTGATATGTTGGAGGGTCTGTAGAATCGCCGGTGTGGAGTGTAGGCCTCTTCATTTTAGGGCTTTGCCTGGACATAGGCTGACGGGCCCGCGCCTAAGGGCCACACCAAAGGTCCTTCTGGCGAGGCCCTCAGGGGCGGGCCCGTCAGGCGCGGGCATGCCCGATGGTGCTCCGCTGTTTAAAGGTCTTTCTTTGTGGCCCTGATTGGTCTTGGGCCAGTGACAGGGAGGGGCTTACTTTCCCGCCGCCTCGCCTGCCGCCAATCGGCTCATTGGTGGGTCCGGCACAGAGTGCTGTGTGCCCAATGGCATTCCGTTGTTTAAAGGTCTTTCTTTGTGGCCCTGATTGGTCTTAGGCCGGTGGTGGGGAGGGGCTTGCTTTCCCGCCGCCTTGCCCGACGCCGATCAGCTTATTGGTGGGTCCGGTGCAGAGTGTCATCAGCATGTTCTCAGCAGTTACCGGAAGAACAAGGACCCTAATTGTACTGCAATTAATGTGGATGCACGTAAGGCCACATATAGAGGCATCATTATGTGTATCGGTGGTAACTTCCACATTGACAGCACATGATATGTTTCCCCGCGCTAGGTACAATGTGCTCTCCATCTCCACACTTTGCCCAAGTCCTGCCCATTCCCCACCTCTGTGTGAGAGGGACAATTTATGCATGTTTTAGCAGCAGGTAGCTGTCATGTTTGCTTGTTAACTGTCTCCATGGGCTTTACCACCCACTAAAATGCATGCTAACCACTTAGCGGTTTTTGGTGACTAAACTGGAAATGACTGCTACAGATCTGTCACATTTAACACCCTATATTTATCTAAAATCATAGGGTCTTCATCCTTAACCTCACCATTCAACTTTTGCTCCCAAGGTCAGTCTCCTCTGAATCCTGAAAGTCATTTACTATAGTCCGTATCTTCTGTTCAAAAAATTCTGCAAAATCCTCACTATTGAATCTAGACAGATACGCTTCTTTCATACCAGATATTGGCTCTACAAGAAAAGATATTACCTTAAACAACTCCTTAGAATGATATCCTGCATTATTCAGTCTGTGACTAAGAAATATTCTTTTAGCTTGCCAAATCGTCTTTCTGTATTCACCATTTTCAACACTGAATATGATCCATCTACCCCCCTTGATCTACACCATCATCTGACTAACTGCCGCCCCACCATTCTCACTCTCTTCCCTCATTAGATATTCTTGCTTCAATGCTCATGCATCAAATAACTCATGCATGTCTATATCCCAACTTTGTATCAACCCTTCTAATTCCAAATTGACACAAGCCTTCCCAACCTTCTCTAGCCTCTAACAACGCCTCTTCCTTATCCACATTCACCCTATGCTTCACAGTTTTCCTCCCACATCTTTGCCAGTACCCCCTTTGTGGTCCAGTTTAATCAGAATAGATAGTGATCTGCTCAGCACTTCCCCAGTCTCCCATACCAGCACAGACCATAAAGGTGCAAATATCAGGTCCAACACGTGTCCAGTAGAGATGTGCACCGACAAGAAAAATGTGGTTACTTTTCCTTTTTGATATATTAATTTTTCCAAATTTTGGGATGTTTATTCAGTTAGTTTCACATTTGCTTTGCTGGGAAATTTTTGGTACTCACATGCATTAACTCAGTTTAGTGCACATTAAGGGGGGAATAGAGTATTCAACACAATTAATGCAGTTAGCAAAAACCTGCTATGTTAATCACGGTCTCTAGGATATTCAACGTGGTTGGTGCCACTGAAATTCCACAGCTGCCACCACTCAATGTCCAATGCTCACTGGCTAGCATCGGGGCATTCTGGAAGTATAGCAGAGGATAACTGGGCAATATTCAGCCTCTGCCCGGTATCTTTAAGTTGTGAAAGTTAGGCACCATTAAGAGTGGCCTAACTTTCAATGCAGAAGCTAATTGGGCAGCAGCTGAATTTCACTGCTGCCCTGTTAACTTCTCTGCTATCCAGCCAACCCAGATGTTCCATGCCAGTGGCTGGATATGGCCCTAGCATTGAATAGGGTCATTTCCAGCCGCTTTAGCAGTACTAGCTGCCACCGCGGGTCAAAATCTTTTAAGGCATCTTAGCAAACTGAATGCACACTTACAAATGCACACCCCCAGTGGCCATGCAGGAGTGGTCTCTTCCACTCATGTGATCCCCTCTGTACGATATACAGAGGGGGTCACGATTCTGATCCTGCGGGGCATGCCTAGCCCGTTAGGACATCCATCCCTGCTATTCGTGGCTCAGAATTGGGCCTGTACTGTCTATTATAAGTGAATACCCAATCTTGTCCCTTTCAACACCCCTCAAAACAGACATTAAAATCCCCTACTATTAACAAATCCTGCAGTCAGACATTCAAGAGTCCCCATATAATTTGATAATCTAAGAAGGGAGTGACCCCCATGCTTTCGTGGTCTATAAACAATTAACACATGCTTGACCTCCCACCTCCCTACTGACAGCAACATACATTCCATTTCCCCCAACACACGGCTCTCAGAGACAGCAATCAACAAGTCACTCCTAGCAATCGCAGCCACCCTCCCCCCTTATCCCTCATCCGCAGCCAATAAGAAAATTCAAAGAGAAAGCATGCTGTCAACACCAGTTCTTCACCCTTCTTCATCCAGGTTTCCATAATACATAAAGGGGTGTGTTTACAAAAGGTGTGCTAAGGTTTGGCATCTCAGTGCACATTAAGAGACAAAAATTGGCATGGATGTTGAAATGGTCTCGTGCTAACTATTGGGGGTGTGCCTGGCATGTCCTCCCACAGTTATGCCAGTGAGAAGCACCTCACTGTGCTAAATCTGCAACTGCAATTAATGCAGCTGCACTTGACATCACCCATTGAGGGGGCGGTAGGTGTATCTGTGCTAACAGCAACAGTGAGAGTTAGCGTGCTGATCACCCCCAACGCTAACTGTAATGTGCAATCAGTGCCCACTCTCCACCCCTAACTTGCCCAGTCCCTGCCCTGTTGTGCACTAAGCAGTTAGCTAGAGGTTGTATTACACTGTCTGCTTTAGCATGCAGTAGCAGTTATCGCAGTCACGTGCGAATTGCTTCACTTGAGTTTTAGCTTGCAGTAAACATTAGCACACCTTAGCAATCATGCCCCATAGTGGTAGTAATTACTGGTGCGAAGATGTGACATTCTGGGCATATAAAGTGTTTAGTTAATCTTATATATCATTTGCATATTAATTTATGCATAACATATTTTGGAAAAACAGACTTTCTATCCAAGCAAAGCTTAGCTCTTAATCAAACTGTGATCAGACTTCATCTTTACAATACATTATTTATTTATTTAACAGTTTTTATATACCGCGCTATTTATCATCAGTGCGGTTTACATTGAACATAAATTACCTAGACAGAAAAACTGAAATAGGTTTACAGATAACAGGAAGTATGAACTAGGTTTGAACTGGGGAAAACTATATACATTTACACAAATTATTATTTACAATAATGCAGATTAAGGATGTTCATAGTTAAGAGAGTGCATTGATAGAAATAGCTGTGGTGCTAACGTAGGTGGAAGTGCAGAGGGAATAAGTGGTGCTTAATGGCCTTTCTGAATTGACTGATGTCCCTAATTGATCTAATACTGGGGGGGGGGGGGGAGATTGTTCCAGCACCTGGGGGCGTAAGATACAAAAGCTCTGTTAGTGGTTAACTGGGTCCATTTTGTGGAGTTGCTGGGAGTAGCTAGTGTATTTTCGGATACTAATCTTCTGGATCTGTTGTTTGGTGCATTGATGAGGAGCATTGATATTGATGCAGGGGAAATTTTATTAATGGCCTTAAAAGTGATGAGGAGGGTTTTGTATAGTATTCTGCAGTTTATCGGGAGCCAGTGTAAGTCCATTAGTATCGGAGTTATATGATCTCTCTTTGAAGCTCCATATAAGATGCGGGCCGCAGCATTCATAGCCATTTGTAGTGGACTTAATGTATTCTTAGGGAGACCATGAAGAATGATATTCACATAGTCAAAGTGAGGTGTGACTATTGCTTGGAAGATTTTACAGAAATCTTTGGTCTCAAGCATGGGTCTCAGATGACGTAGTGTTTTGATCTTGTAGTAGATTTGTTTTACAGTGCTTTTTATGTGCTCCTTGAGGTCGAGATGTTGATCGAGTAACACACCCAGATATCTTATAGTGGACTTAATTGGAAGCTCCGCGTCTCTTACTTTAAGGGTCTGTGGGGAGAAAAAGATTTGTTTCTTGTGACTATCAAGGCTTCGGTTTTTTGAAGTTTATTTTCATGTTCTGATTGATGAGCCAGTCAGTTATTGCATTGAAGCAATTGATTAGCGCAGAGTAGTCAGGATTTGAGATGTTAATCGGTATGTAGATCAGCACGTCGTCTGCATATAATAAGCAGGATGCACCAAAGACTCTGGTGATTTGACAAATTGGCTGCATATATATATTAAAGAGCAGCGCCTTGGGGTACTCCTTGCTTTTGTCGGAAGGGCTCAGAAGTATTGTTGCCTATGCGAACCTGTTGCCAACGACCTTCAAGGTATGATTTGCAGCAGTCCCAAGCAAGGCCCTTTTCCTGGAGTCTCGATAGGAGGATCTTATGATCAACTGAATCGAACGCAGCTGATATGTCGAGGAAAATCAAAGCGAAGGCCGTCTTTATGTTGTCCATTCCACAGATGAGTTTGTTAATTAGCGAGGTCATGAGTGTTTCAACTCCATGAGCTTCTCTGAATCTGTGTTGGCATATTTATTTATTTTTTTATTTATTTACATTCTCTTATATACCACGCTATTCTGCATCAGTGCAGTTTACATTGAACAAACTGAAATTACATTGAACAGGGCATTATAATTTGGAGATAACTATTTTACAGGGAACATGGGCTATGGAAGGTTAAGTGGCTTGCCCAAGACCACAAGGAGCACCTGTGGGACTAGAAACCCCAGTCCTTCCGGCCCAAGGTTGCTGTCTTCTAGTGGGATTTGAACCCCCGACCTGAAGTACCTTGCCCCAACCACTAGGCCACTCCTCCACTCCATAGATATATCAGCACCCCTGGCATATGTCCTTGGGTGCTGATATATCTATGTGGTGTTGGATCTGCCTCTGGGTCTCCTTCTCGAGTATTTTCGCTAGAAAAGGGATGCTAGAAATTGGGCGATAAGACTCTTCCTTCTTTGGGTCCATCTTGTTATTCTTTAGTAGTGGACGAATTGATGTCTGTTTGAGTTCAACAGGGAAGATACCGGATAAGAAGGAGAGGTTTGCAATCTTAGCTATGTAAGGACTAAGTTCAGTACGCATAGTTTTGATCCAGTGTGCTGGGCATGGATCATTAGGTGCCGTGGTAGTGTTTATGGCGGCAATAATCCACAAGCCTTTCCTAACTGCTCTTGCCAATCTGTAGTGAACATCTTGTGAGTTTATCAAAGTACATTAGCTGTTTTTGATCAATCATTTGGTGGCAAATCAAGGAGAGCTGTGAACTGTGCTGAAAGATGCAATGAGTCATGCTGTCTCCTGGAAACAAGTCGGCTTTCAGAAGCTGTCCCAAAAACCCCTTCAGTGCTCTCCAAATACAACATACGATCCTATATGGTATAGATGCCCGGTAATTCTGTGAAAAAAGATGAGTTGAACCACAGCTTCTTGATACCATCCATCAAATGAACTAGAAACTGGGATTGCTGGATGCTCTCATAGATTCAAAACAGTAAAGAGGCTTTTTTTTTGATAACTATTATATACAAAAGGAATATTGCATAGCGGCCAAGCTACAATATGTCTGCAACTCCAGACATGTGAGTCAGCCTATTAGGACTCATCAGTGCATTGCAGCATTTTGGCTCAGCTATTATGAAGCAGGGATTATGGTATTACCGAAGCACAAAGGAGGTATTGCAGCTAACAAGTGGGAAAATAACTGCCATATAAAGGTTCTGTACTTAAAATACACACATTTCTCAGTTTTTCTCCCCAAACCTTAATTCAGCATAGTCTTAAAACAGATGCATCAGTCTAGAGACCTTCTGAATATTATCATGTAAGTTAACATCTGAAGTGCTTCCTTTTGCTTTCTAGATCAAAATATCCGCTAAACCCAGGTCTTGAATAAGTTTGAAGTGAAATTTATGTTTGCTGCCTCAGACACAAAGGGAACTCATTTGTATTCATTGACTCCTTCTCTTGCCGCTGGTTCTCCTGTTCCCCGCAAATTAGGAAGACTTGACTTAACCTGGCAGAATCGTGTCTTTATAAGTTCTGGTTTCCCCTGATTCTCTACACTTTAACATGTTGTAATATTTTTTCTAAGTATATGAAATGTGATGATACATCCAACTGTTGACATTTTAACTCTGAAAATGTCATCTCACTTCCTGAAAAACTCATGAGTAAATGGAATGCCAGCCAAAGTCTGATAAAACCAAGTCTCCCTCCCCCGTGCTGACTAGTAACACTCACTAGGCAAGATTAATGGTAACCTGGGGTCACATTCAAAATAACTCATTACTAACGCACAGGTGTCATCCTAATAGGTCTCATTGATACAGAACAGCATCATTTAATAAGGAAGAAAATAGATAAATAATTCACTAATTATCCATTTTACCCCATGGAGGTAGGGGTGTGCCCAAACCAAATAGAGTAGATTTTTTAAAGATTTACCTAGATAACTTCAGATAAATGTAACTGGCTAAAAATTCTCTCTCCCCACTGCATCCCACAACTCTCTAAATGGTTAAACACAAATTAACAAGAGCCACAAATTTAGCCTGTCATGAAAATGAAGGACGAAAGGGGTCCCCCTGGGGTAGATTTACAACTTACCTGGTTACTGTATATTTTCTGCAATAACCAGATAAATGTAATCATACAAATCCATGCAGGTAAGTAGCAGGTCTAAGTCTAGCCAAATAAATATTGTTCAGCTATGGTTCTCAATCTGGTCATCTGGGACCCCCAGGCCAGTCAGGTTTTCATGATATCCACAATGAATATGCATGAGATAGATCTGCATGCACTGCTTCCATTGTATTCAGATCTATCTCATGCATATTCATTGTGGATATCATGAAAACCTGACTGGCCTGGGGGGGGGGGGGGGTCTGAGAAGACTAGGTTGAGAACCACTGAGCTAGATTTAGGAAACATTTTATCTGTAATCCTTACCAATTACTGTAGGTTTGGTTGAAAATTTGGCTCCAGATAATGATAAAATTAAGCTCAGCAGGTATTTGAGAATTAACTTAAGAGTGGTCTGCAACTTTTGCTGAATACATATTGGGGCATGTTTACTAAAGGATAGCATGGGGTTAACATGCAGTTTCAACATGGGGCTAAAAGGTAGCATGGGGTCCCTTGTGAAAAACCCCATGCCGCCTGGTAGAGCAAATCACGGCAGTGACTGGGCAGGATGGGGCATTCCTGGTGTGGCGCAGCTAATGTGGACATTTGTGGCTTGGCACAGATAGCATGGGTTCCAAGAACACCCCCCAATGGATGGCATTAGTTGCACCTGTTGCCAGTTTGCTATATTGAAGCATGTTAACTTCAGGGGGATGGATGTACCTGAGTCTCCTGCAATTATCCTGACGCCCCATGCTGGTAATGAGGCCCACATGCACGTTACCAGAACAGGGCTTAGTAAACATCTCCCATTGCTGTAAAAGAGAATAATTTGGTCATTAAATGATGTAGTGAGCTAACAAAAAGAGACATTCTGAATATGCAGTAGGCAATACTGTTATTTTATTTCCTGTCCACTTCATGCAAATGGCTACTCAGACATTTCGAAGACCGCTATTATTTGACTCCATGAAACCTCTATTTTAATATATTTGCTGCAGCTCAGACATGGGATAATTCTAGCAGGCCTCACTTTGACTTGCATAGCATGTCTTATTTCCCATGAGAGAGGGATTTTTTTCCTTCTCTTCTATGGAAAAATCACTGGAGCCGTGCCATACTATGCCACACATGTTTTCTTTCCCTCTGCTTCTACTGAAAATGAATTGGAAAAACATCTGAAGTAAAAATTGCAAACATGTCCTCACTGAGGTTGATTTCAGCAGGTTTTAAAAAGATGGTTCCACAGCAGTTGTAGCACATTTCGAGGTATCATGAGGCCACAATTTCACCTGCAAATGTTATGAAGCACAGGCCTCAGAAGTGTCCTTCCTATAGCTCAAAAGGAGGAACATTCTGGAGAGAGGGCCAGCATAAGGAGATGAGTCACCTTAGGTGTACCATATCTCTTGTGCCCTGCCTCGGCCAGCTCCTATTGTCACCACTGCTGTTGCCCCTCTCTGGGACCTACAGCAGCGGTAATGGCATGAAACAGCCCCGCGGCACTTACCTTAAAACGTCAGTGCCACTGGGCTGTCTTCTTCCACCCCCCATAAAAACAGGAAGTTGGCATCAGGTATCGGTGGAGGTGAAAGCAAAGAGCCCTGAGGTGCTGAAGTTTTAAGGTAAGGCTGTTTCAGGCCATTTCTGCCACTGTAGGTCCCAGTGAGAGGCGACAGCTGAGGTAAAAGGAGGGGGAGTCTCAGAGGTATTTATTTATTTAACAGGTTTTATATACAGCTTTATCATTTCAATCAAAGCAGTTTACATTGAAACTTAAACTTGATAATGCACATTAAACAAGGACATTGATAATTAGGATTTTTCTGAGGCAATGGAGAGTTAAGTGACTTGCCCAAGGCCACAAGGAGTGCTAGTGGGAATTGAATGCTGGTCTCTGGGCTCCCAAGCCAGTATTCTTAACCATTAGGCTACTCCTCCACAGCTATGGCACTTTAGGCAATTGCCTGGGTTTCCTAATGGTAGCACTTGGCCCTGTCTGGAGTCTTTGCTCCTAAGTAGAGGTCTCGACTGTATAATGCAATAGGAAAGGGCCTATCTGTCAGTCAAGGGGCAGTAAGCATCTCCTTGTACATTTTAGAGGGAAAAATAAGAGGGCATGAAAACCAACTCTCAGGGTCTTCCTTCCTTAAGAATCGAGGAGAGAGGTTGGCTAAACCAAAGAATGGAGGCCCTGTGTAGCAGGGAAACTTTCTGCATATTGACAACTAGGATGAAATCTGCAGATAACAGACTCCCTGAGTCAGCTTTACTTAAAAAAGAAGGGATATTTAGAAGGAAAAGAGGAGAGCACAGATTAGGAAGGTCTGGGGGGAGGATCAGTGACTGACAAAGGACTGGGGATCCTGGGAGAAGAAGGTAACCACATTTCCTTGTGTTGAGGAGAGAAAGAGAAGGAGCAGTGTAATAGGGTGTACATTTGTAAAACATAAATTCAGTTACTTTGCGCACTTAAATATTTAAAATGCATATATGTATAAACGATGGGGTATGTTTACTAAACCGTCTTAATGTGCGCTCTGTGATGTTATCGCGCTATAAAGTACCTTATCACGCGATAATGGTGCTTTATCGGGCACAGAGGTACCTTAGAGTGCGATAATGCGCGCAGCGGCGCAAACGAGCGCTGAAGGTGGAAAAAGGCTCCCGGAGGGCAGAGGAAGGCTCCCCAGGGGCGGAGAGAAGGGGTCAATGGGTGGAGAGTTGGAGGGGAGAGGCTCCCCGCACACTAACGCTGTGAAATCCGAGGCTGAAAACTAACGCCAGTGAAACCCTGGCGTTAGAGCTGATTTAAAGGGAAGAGAAACAATTTCTGTCAGCAATGTACAGCAAAACCAGGGAAACATATAAAAAAGTGATAAGTGTGATACATGTGCACGGGACAAAAGGGCAAATAAACATTGAAAACGAACAGAAGAAAATGGAAAAATAAAATAACCAAGCTGGGCAATAGTGATCTCAATGGGAAACATCAAAAAACACTCCCAAGAAAGCACCAAAAAAGGATATGAATTCTGGAAGAGTCCATGCTTCGTCCTCATACAAGGTGAATGAGCCCACAGTGAAATTGCGCTGTGCAGGGTTTTCCTCTCCATTGGGCAGGTTTCCTATGGCGTGCACATATGCGGCAACAGCAGAGCGGGCAAGTCGGAACGGCCAACTGGACAGATGCTTGAAAATGGGATACAGAGGGCTGCAGGCGGCACATGCTGTGGTGCAGCTGGGGCACAGTGCGGACTAGGCAGATGCCTAGGTGGCACTTAGGAATGCTGAAACTGTACAGCAGCCAGACAGCAACTGATGAGGGCCCAATATGGGCACGAGTGTGTTTCTCACAGTGTCACAGGGGATAGTACCCAGCAGGTACCTCCAAGGGCACAGAACATTGGCAGGCGGTGTTAGGGGGGGAAGCGTGGACGTCTATGCAGGCACCCCAACCCCAAAACACGCACCATAGGCAGCCGCCTACCTGCATACTGGATGGCCTGAGACTGCGCACCACCAGCAGAAGGGCATGTCAGCATGGTGGCAGAGGGGTACTGGTGGTGGAGGGGGGCAGTGGCAGCTGCCCAGAGCAGACCATGGCCTAGCCCTGTGTAGGTGGTTGCCATGCACTGCAACAGACAGGCCCTGCTGGACGAACAGTCATGGTATCACCAGGGAATGCACTGTCTCTGTGGCAACAAGGTGGTGCAGTGCACACAACCAGTGTGTTCAGAGGCAGAAGGTCACAGGTTCAAGTCCCAGCTGTGGCTCCTGCCATCCCAGCCCCTATATTTTACCCACTACTACAACATGCTAATACAGACAGAACCTTTATTGCAGATGACATAGACATGCCCAAAACACCTACATTTTACCCTACAGAGCACAGACACCATATACATGCGCATTACCTAGAGCAGAGTCTCCCAAATGCATTCCTGGAGGGCCAAACACCATTCAGGTTCCATGCTGCCTCTAATAAATGTGGCTGTGCTGCATTGCTATGCACCACCCCCATGGTATGCAAATGTATCTCATGCATATTCATTAGGGACAGCATGAAAACCCGAACAGTGTTTGGCCCTCCAGGACTGGAGTTGGGAACCTCTGCCATAGAGCAGCGGCCAACAGGGGCAGACACACCCGCACCCACAGGCTCCATTATCCCAAGCCTCCTGGAGAGGCAGGATGTTGGGCCCTGCATGCATCTCCCCATACTAGCACTTGCATACCTTAGCAATGCCACCCTACACCTGGGAATACGGTGCACAGCTATCAAACGTTTGCTATGATTACTGGGAGATAGCAATTCCTACGTTAAGCACAATTGGCTGATTGAGCTGCATCATAGCAACCTTTCTGATGTCTGTGGAGTGTGCCTCAGGTCTGGTGTCTGACAGAGTGACCCCAACAGTATTGCGTACCATAGCCATGCCTGCACTGTGCCCAGGACTGGTGTGGTGGCCAGGGCTGCCAAACACCTCTATAGTTGCACAATGCTGGCATAGGTGTGTGGAGTGTGTGTCTGTCTATCCCAGGGGTGGGCAAACCTGGTCCTGGAGGGCCGCAGACCAGTCAGGTTTTTGGGATATCTCTAATGAATATGCATGAGATATATATGCATTAGAGATATCCTGCCAACTTGGCTGGTTTGTGGCCCTCCAGGGCTGGATCTGGAGACCCCTGCCTTACACCTCTGTCATTTAAGATTGTGAGTGGACAAGGTGCAGATGTCCAAGACATCAAAAAGGTTAGATAGAATTTGTCACAGTCCTCCTCACTTCTCACCACCACCAAAAAATTGTATATTAGAAAACTTTTTGGTGGTGGTGGTGAGAATCGAGGAGGAATGTGACACATTCTATATACCCTTTCGATGTCTAGGACATCTGTACCTTGCCCACTCATGATCTTAAATGACAGAGGTGTAAGGCAGGGGTCTCCAAATCCAGCCCTGGAGGGCCACAAACCAGTCAGGTTGGCAGGATATCTCTAATGCATATATATCTCATGCATGTTCATTAGGGATATCCCGAAAACCTGACTGGTCTGCGGCCCTCCAGGACCGGAGGTGCCCACCCCTGGTCTATCCAGTGTGTGGTGGCTGCCAACACCCTCCACAGCCCACACTGCTAGCACTGTTGCCAGTATTGGCCTGGCAATGTGCATAATGAGGAGCAAGGTACTGTGGGAATAGCCTGGATAGTGTGGCCTGGCCTGGCCGCATCTGCACAGGGAATTGGGCAATGGCTCGGACATTGTAGTGCCCGGCCACCACCTGCACGGACAGCGTGGCCACAGCATGTCCTGTTGGGAGGTCACTCTCACCCTGACTGAACAGTGACCACGGCATGGCTAGGTTCCCCCATAGTGCTATATAGTATTTCTCTCATGTGATTTTTATGGGTTCCTTTTGGGACCTAATCACTGACTTGGCTGCTTGGTGTGTGTATGCTGACATCCCAGTTTTGGGTATACGCATTTCTTCCAGGACCATGCACTATGGACTAGTTAGCAGACTGTTTGCAGCTAGTATGTGTCTTGCTGGAACACCTTGCAGGGTGCAGCGGCTGGAGGCTTGTTGCTGGAGAATGTCAGATAGTGGTGGGGGGCAGCTGAGCATTTCCAGGTCTACTGTCTGTCTGCTATTGCTTTATGGATGTGTACAGCTCTGCATTGCCTGCCCTGTAGGGTGGCTGTTTCCCCAGCAGGACTGGGGTTGATGGTCCTCTCTACTGCTACCATTGCAGAAAGGTGGAATATGGATCTATTGTTGGGTGATCCTGTTTCCCACCCTGAGCCCTAGAGGGTGGGTTATGTGGTGGTACATAATCCGCCTATGGGTTCAAACCCCATATAAGGTGTCTTATAAGGTGTCCTATAGGGGACATTATAGGGTGCCTTGGCGAAAAGTGCACTTTATAATGTGCCCTATGCGGCACCTTAGGTTATGCCACCGTGAGGGTGTGTTTGCTTGCAGCACTGATTAAAATAAAAGTAAAATGCCTCAAAAATCACTACATAAAAGTAAAGGGTGATGCCTCAGCCAGCCTTATGCATTAGGCACACTGGGGGATCAAACTCATGACCCCTGTATTAGCAGTCAGTGTATTAACCATTGTGCTACACCTTTGTTTCTATGTTTGCATGTCTGGGCGCCTACTTAAGATTACCGCGCGTTAACGTGCTTAGCTGCGCTTCACCCGATAATGTTCGCAGCAGCACGCGTTATCGCGCAATAATCCCATTTTGCTTCTTTAAGACCGACACGCCAACTCCTTTAATGGCAGCCTGCACACTATCGCCAGGTGCACGTTAAGACGGTTTAGTAAACGTACCCCTATGTGTGCCTAAAGAATAAATATGTGAAACAATTATGAAAAATTGCCCAAAAATTGGGAAGAATTTATTTTAAACAAGCACAAAATTATTATTTTTTGGTTTGGGCATACCCCTACATATATGAGGGATCTGTATGCGAGGTGTATCCCTGATGAACAGTTTGAAGATTCAGCTGCTGAGTGAAGGGGATCTGCTAACCAGATGCTTCCCTATCCTCCTAGTGCAAGAGTGAATTTTGGCATTTTTGTGGCTAGTGCTTGCACCTTGGGGAAAAGAAAAGAATTAAAAGCTGAATCTATCTCCAACCAAGAGATAGCTCCCTCAGTGTAAAGAGGAGTTGAGAAAGCATGTTGTGGAGCTTTTGGTGTCTATAGAGTGCGTGTGAACTAATATGTTTAAACCAAGCATTGCAACCTAATGGTTAGAACCCTGGCTTGGGAACCAAGTAGCCAGTATTCAAATCCCACTAGTAGTCCTTGTGGCCTTAGGCAAGCCATTTAACCCTCCGTTGCCTCAGAAAAATCCAAGCTATCAAATTCACTGTTTAATATAATTACCAAGTTTAAGCTACAATATCAACTGCTTTGACTAAAATGATAAAGCAATATAAAGAACATGTTAAATAAAATAAATAGTTAAAGGTGTATATAGTTCTTTGGGGCCTCTTAACTTAGAGGTTGAGGTGAAGAGAGTCCTCAGGAGCAGACCTACTCATGGACTGTCTTCCAACTGGAAGAGACAGAAGAATTCAAGAAAAGAGAATGTGGCAGAACACTTCTGGTCAAGGGGCTGTGACTATCTAGTTGTTTCCCATGTTGTTTCATGTAATTTTTCACCCAAAATGACAGGAAAACAAAACAGACACTTTTTTTCTCAGGGTTATTGACATTTATGGTCATGAACCAGTGACCCTTAAAGTGGAAGGCACCAGTCTCCCAGGAAGAACTATTTTGCCTCCTGAGAATCTGGTTCTAACCAACCTAGTCTTATTTGTGTCTTGTATTTCTGGTCATCTTAATTCCTACTTCCCGATTGGCCCAAAACTTTCTTGTCTGGTCTTGAGCTCCAAGGAACACCCTTCCTGGCTTTTTGCCTTGTGACTCTATTGAATCCTGCTTTACAGAGTTATTCCAAATACTTTTCTTATGCCATGTTCCTTGACTTTAAGTACTGGAAAAGTATCCTAGAACCCTTGTTAAAATGTTTTCCTTTTTGAATTCTTGAACTTACAATCCTGAATCCTTGTGTGGAATTCCCAGTTCCTATTATACAAGGGTTATTTTTAAAGTAAAAGTCCGATTGGCTGTAGCTTTGTAAATTTTTCCCCCCTGTAGAAACAAGCATGCATGCCGGCTCCCAGCATGCCTTGTGCAAAAGCAGATGCCATTTGCAGTCGTAGCGTCACTTTGTACGGTTTATACTGAGACGTTAAAATGTTTAAGACAATTGAGCAACCCTCCGACTGTGAAATACGGTCTGTGATTCGGTTTTTGACAGCAAGGACCGTGTCATCAGCGGACATTCATCACCAGATATGTGAGGTGTACGGCCCCAATGCGATGAGTGAGAGCAAAGTGCGTAAATGGGTGAGATTTTTCAAGGATGGGCGGGACAAACTGTGCTCATGATGGGTTCCCAGGCTGCTTTCCGAGGAACACCAATAAAGGAGAATGTCTAGTGCTTTGACATTTTTGATCCGATACAATGAGGAAGGAGATGAACTTTTGGACCACATTGTCACAGGGGACGAGACATGTGTTTCTCATATGACTCCAGAATCAAAGCGGCAGTCGATGGAATGGAGACACACGTCATCTCCAGTGAAAGTGAAAGCCAAACAGACAATCTCAACACGTAAGATTATGGCAACTGTGTTCCTTGAAAAGCAGCCTGGGAACCCATCGCGAGCACAGTTTTCTGAACTGCAATTTTTCAGAAATGATTTTGTATAGCACTGACCTTGAAACTTGTGGAAATTTCAGTGACAAAGTGGAAATCGTGAATCACCGTTCTTCATGAATTTTTGCGTCATCTGTGCGCACCAAATCTTCTGTGATTACTGAAGGTCGACCTTATCGCGGTTCATCATGGACATTGTCCCGCCCGTCCTTGAACAATCTCACCCATATATATACTTTACTGTCACTCATAGCATTGGGGCCATACACCTCACATATCTGGTGATGAATGTCCGTTGATGACACGGTCCTTGCTTTCAAAAAACAAATCACAGACTGTATTTCACAGTCGGAGAGCCGCTCAATTGTCTTAAACATTTTAACGTCTCAGTATAAACTGTACAAAGTGATGCTATGACTGCAAATGGCATCTGCTTTTTGCACAAGGCATGCCGGGAGCCAGCACGCATGCTTGTTTCTACAGGGGGAAAAAATTTACAAAGCTACAGCCAATTGGACCTTACTTTAAAAATAACCCTTGTACTATCAGAGATATTTACCAAGCCTAGAACTTCTGTGGAACTATATCTAAGAAAATAAAAGCAGCAGTTTGGGATGTACACTGAGGCAATACTGGAAATTAAAAAACAAAGCAAAACACAATTTGTTTTCAGTTATCAGGGGTTAGCCTTCACTTAGGGGCATGTTTACTAAACATTCCTAACGTGCGGGGCCGTGGTAGTGTGTCTGTGCCATATAAGGAGTGGGCGGTTCAGGCCGAAAAAGGAAAAAAAAAGACCGTATGTGTGCGCGTCGCGTTAATGTGCGGGGCCCACATTAGCGCGTGGCAAGGCTAAGTGGGGCGCAGCTGGGCACATATAGGAACAGAGCCATAGCACAACGGTGAAGACAATAACCAATGGTGCAGGGGCCATGGATTCAATCCCCCAGTGTGTGCAGCCCAAAAAGGCTGGCTGAGGCACCACCTTGAATGTGGAAATGTGTGTCAGGAGGCAAAATAATTTTGGGGCGGCATAAGGCGGCGCACTGTTCATTTTGGGGCGGCATAAGGCGGCGCACTGTTCATTGTGGGGCGGCATAAGGCGGCGCACTGTTCATTGTGGGGCGGCATAAGGCAGCGCACTGTTCATATTGGGGCGGCATAAGGCGGCGCACTGTTCATTGTGGGGCAGCATAAGGCGGCGCACTGTTCATATTGGGGCGGCATAAGGCGGCGCACTGTTCATTGTGGGCAGCAGGATGCGGCGCGCTGATGGCCACAAGGCGGCGCGCTGATGCTAAAGCAAAGGAACACAGCCACAGCACAATGGTTAAGATACTGACCAATGATGCAGGGACCAGGGGTTCAATCCCTCACAATGCCCATTGAAAAAGGCTAGCTGAGGCAGTATATTTTATGTTGTGGAGTGCTTTAGGAGGCTTTTTAATTCTATTTTGTGATAACTACTAGCAAACGCACTCTCACAGCATGTTAACATAAGGCGGACCATAAGGCACATGTTACAGTGCACCGTCCGCCAAGGCACCCTAGAATGTCCCCTATAGGGCAGCATGTATGTTGCGACACAGGATAATGTATAGTGCACCCTATATGGATGCCAACCATAAAGTGCCCTATAGGGCGCCCAATAAAGCACCCTCAGAGGCACCTTATGGGTACAGTACGCTGAGGGTGTTATTGCAGGCATCAACATATGTACAGTAAATGTAAAAAATGCTTTGGAAAACCCTATCACAGAACCCCACTGTGGGTATGAATCCATGACCTCTGGCTGCACAGGCAGTGACGTAACCATTGGGCTACACCTCTATATCTGTAAGCAAGCTCCTGCCTGGCTGCAGATAGCCTGCACGTCACATCACAGACAGTCTGCTGGTATAAACAGGATAGGGTTAGGCCACCCGTACCCATGATGCACTGCACATGCAAATAAGCTGTCCACAGATGCACACAAGATGGGAACTGCACCCCTAAAGCTACCCGGCCTGGTAGGGGGAGGTGTCCTTGTGCACCCACACAGCACCTCGGCCTGGTAGGGTGTCCTGAGTGGGTGGAAATATGGCAAAGAGTAGCTAAACACCATCACATTGTGCGGTTACTATGCCCACCCTGAGTGTGTGATGATGCGCCCAGGACCAGGTGCACAACACCTTGCATGGCTGAATGCGGCTATGCCAGAGCTCCAAAGCAGCAATAACCTGTGAAATAGGTAGGTGCTGCATAAACATCTTGGAGATCACTGTCTGCCACAGTTAGTGGAACACCCCCGTGGACAAAACAGGGTCTCCCACCAACAGATCCCCATACTATCCTTTTCTCTTCTCTTTCTCTCTTCCCCCCCAATGGCAGCAGAGTCAACCATCAACCCCAGTCCTGGTGGGGTAGTAGACCCCCCCCCCCCCCCCCCAAGGGCAGCCCAAGCAGCTCCACCCACATCCATAACACAATATCAGACAGACATTAGGCCTGGATATTCATAGATTGCACCCCACCACTATCTGATATTCTCCTGCAGCAAGCCATCAGCCACTGCACAGCACTCCATCAAGACACATACCATCTGTGCTCAGTCTGCTGGTTGATCCTGATGGAAATGCATGCACCCACAACTGGAGTGGCAGCACACACAAGCAGATAAGTCAGTGAAAAGGCCCCAACAAGAAACCCATATATATCACATGAGAGAAACACAATACAGCACTATGGGTGTGCCTAGCCATGCTGCCATCACTGCACACTCAGGGTGAGAGTGATCCCCCAGCAGCACATACAGAGGTCCCCCTGTCTGTGTAGGTGGTGGCCGGGCACTACCATGTCCCTGCCAGTGCCCTATGCCCTGTGCAGCTGCATCCTGGTCAGCCCACCCTGTATGAGATATACCCATGGTTCCTTGCTACTCATTATGCACATTAGCAGGCCAATACTGGCAACAGTGCTGGCAGTGTGGGCTGTGGAAGGGGCTTGCAGCCAGCACCCACTGTATAGACCAGGGGTGGGCAAACTTGGTCCTGGAGGGCCGCAGACCAGTCAGGTTTTCGGGATATCTCTAATGAATATGCATGAGATATATATGCATTAGAGATATCCTGCCAACCTGACTGGTTTGTGGCCCTCCAGGGCTGGATCTGGAGACCCCTGCCTTACACCTCTGTCATTTAAGATTGTGAGTGGACAAGGTGCAGATGTCCAAGACATCAAAAAGGTTAGATAGAATTTGTCACAGTCCTCCTCACTTCTCACCACCACCAAAAAATTGTCTATTAGAAAACTTTTTGGTGGTGGTGAGAATCGAGGAGGAATGTGACACATTCTATATACCCTTTCGATGTCTAGGACATCTGTACCTTGCCCACTCATGATCTTAAATGACAGAGGTGTAAGGCAGGGGTCTCCAAATCCAGCCCTGGAGGGCCACAAACCAGTCAGGTTGGCAGGATATCTCTAATGCATATATATCTCATGCATGTTCATTAGGGATATCCCGAAAACCTGACTGGTCTGCGGCCCTCCAGGACCGGAGGTGCCCACCTATGGTATAGACAGACACACACTTCCACACCTATGCCAGCATGGTGCTACTATTGAGGAGGTAATTAGCCTTGGCCACCAAACCTGTCCTAGGCACGGCAAGGCATGGATATGGTACATAGTACTGCTGGGGGTCACTCCCCAGGGTGGTAAACACCGTCAGAGGCCAGTCCTGGAGCATGCCCCGCAAACACCTAACAGATTGTTCTGATGGGGTCAACTAGCAGTATGTGCGTAACGTATGGATATCTATCTGCCAAGCGTCTCAGAGCTGTGTACCGTATACCTCAGGTGTAGGGTGACATTGCTAAGGTATGCAGGTGCTAGTATTGGGAGATGCACGCAGGGTCCACTGTTCTGCCTCTCCAGGAGACATTGGCCAATGGGGCCTGTGGGTGTGGGTGTGGGTGTGTCTGCCCCTGTTGGCTGCTGCTTTACGGCAGAGATTCCCAACCCCAGTCCAGGTCTGCATCACACTGTTCGTGTTTTCCTGCTGTCCCTCATGAATATGCATGAGCTACATCTACATTGCATGGGGGTGGTGCATAGATATACAGCACAGGCATTTGTATGAGTGGCAGCATGTAACCTGACTGGTGTGTGGCACACCAGGAATGCATTTGGGAGAATCTGCTCTAGGTACTGCCCCTGTTCATGGTGTCTGTGCTCAGTGGGGTAAAAGATAGACGTATTACCATTGCATATGTCCTCGACACGAAAGGTGTGTCCTTACTATCACTGTGTAGGTGTGGGAAAAATATGTGACTAGGATTGGCAGAAGCCCCAGCTGGGCTTTAAACCTGTGACCTTCTGTTCTTGCATGCACTGTCTGTGTGCACTGCACCACCGTGTAGCCACAGAGTGGCTGGTTTCCCTGGAACGTCCATGACTGTGGATCCGGCAGGGCCTGTCTGTTGCAGTGGACTGTGCCAGCCTGCACATGGCTAGGCCTCTGTCTTCTGTGGCTAGCAGCCACTGCCCCCTGCACCACATGTACTCGTCCGCCAACATGCTGGCATGAGCTTCTCTCAGAAACAGCAGATGACCAGATTGCAATGTGGCAGTACGGGACTGCATTTGGGGGATTTGGCTGTAGGTAATGCCCATTGTTGTTGTGTTTTTGCAGTGTTGTGTAAAATATGGGTATTTTCCCCATGCTTATGTTCCCTGCAATACAGGGGTGTCTGCGCTATCTTTGTTTAGTGGTGGGTAAAATATAGGGGCTGGGCTGGCATGTGCCCCAGCTGGGATTTGAACCTCTGACCCTCTGGTCCTAGCTCTGTCCGCTGCACCACACTATGGCCACACAGATAATGCAGCCCCTGGAGGTAGTATACCTGGCAGGATGGAGTCACAAACCCTGCTCTACGCATTTTTACTGTGGGCACATGCACTCTGTCTGGTGACAAACGTGCACATAAACCCCGGAAATGACCACAGACACTGGGGGACAATATATCACCACGCTGGGCAAAAGTGATATTAATGGGCAACCATAGCAAATACTCCCAGGAAAGCTCCAAAAAGGACATTTGTTTTGGATGAGTCTCCGCTCCGTAGACCCTTCCAATATTCATTTCTTCTTTCTGGAGCTTTCCTGGGTATGTTTTCTATATTTGCCCATTACTATAACTGTTCCCCAGCTGCATTACTATTTGTGATATTTTTGTTGTGGTCACTTTCTATTTTTATTTTCACTTTTGTGCTGTGCACATGTATCACACTGCTCACGTTTTGCATGTTTTCCCCGATTTTGCTGTACATTGCTGACGGAAATGGTTTCTCTTCCCTTTAAATGCCCTCTACCGCGAGTGTTTCACTCGCGGTAGTTTTGCTTTGGGATTCGGCCCCGATAATGTGCGGGGAGCCTCTCCCCTCCCCTTCCCCGCCCATTAAACCCGTCTCTCCGCCCCTCAGGAACCTTCCTCCGCCCTCCGTTAGCCGTTCCACGCCTCTATCGGACATTTGCGGGCCCGTACTTGTGCAGGGCCCGTTATTGTGCCGCGCACCTGTGCGGGGGTGACACGCACAATTGCGGGGCATTTAAGTGCTCTTAAGTACCGCTTTTAGTGCACTATTTTGCGGCGCGCAAATTAGCGTTTTTTAGTAAACATGCCCCTTAGTGGCCCTAGGGTTAGTGAGTAACTGTCCCAAAGCTTCCATGTTTGATCTTGAGTTCTCTGGAAAACCCTTCCTGGACAATTTGCCTCTTTAATCTATTGACTCTTATTCTAGAGACTTACTGCACTTTTCTTGTGCTATGCTCCTAGTCCTTTTTGAATTCTTGGAATTACAATCCTGAATCTTTATGTGAAATTTCCAATTACTCTAGCTATCAGAGGCATTTACCAAGCCTAGTACAGATCCTGGTTGTTCATTTAGTGTCCAGTTTAGATATACTGTGAAACCATGTCTAAGAAAGCAAAAGCTGCAATAAGTCCCTGTGAATGGAAATCTCTAGTAACCTTTCACCTATTGTTTTAATTAAAAAATTTTGTTTGGGCAGCAGCTGCAGCTACTTCTTAATCTACAAAATTGTTCTGAAATGAAAACGTACAAAAACAAGACAAATCAAAATGAAAATGTATAAAACCAAAATAAAATAAACCTACAAATGACAGGAAACTAAACAAAACAAATTTCTTTTTGCCTGCACACTCTTTATTTTCTACCGGTTTACCTATATATGTACTGTGCAGTTTCTTTTGGATTTTGAGATACTGTAAATACCCAAGTTTTAGAGTCACCCCATTAAAAGTGTATTATATAAATTATCTACGGACTCCTGTATTTTGTTTTCCCATCCATCTGGACCATTTGTGTTTTAGGTGTTCTGCTGTATTTTATGCTTTTATTTCAGAATTGTAGACATGGGTACCTATTTATAAGTTCTGTTGTTGCCCACATTGTAACCACCCTCATCCCAAAGTAAAGGGAGGTACTATAGTTATAAATGGCACCAATAACTCTTCATATTGCTTCAGTATAAGAGCACATTAAAGAATGGTCTCTCTAATGTTGCAATTTTCTTGGAGAAATACAAATCTTTCACATCCCATAATTATGTCTTAAGTCTATTAGTGTTTTCTCTGACTCTTCTATCGAGGGGTCCATCACATCAGAAACTATCCTGCTTCCAGAGACAACAGCACAGCATGCATGGCCTGTATCATCCAACCTCACTGTGGTAAGCACCTTCACTAGGAAAATCAAAGGCCTAATATCACATACTAAATATTCAAATGCAAACTATGCAGATCAGCTTTATCCTCTAAACCGTGCTAAGAACCAGTGGGAGGAGTGGCCTAGTGGTTAGGACAAGGTACCGAGGGCTGGGGGTTCAAGTCCCACCTGGGGACAGCAATCTCAGACTGGAGGGACTGGGATTTCTAGTCCTATAGGCACTCCTTGTGGTCTTAGGCAAGCCACTTAACCCCCTCCATTGCCCATGTTCCCTGTAAGTATTAGCGTATGTGTGTCATATCCCCTCGTGTTAAATGTATCTCTCAATTGACCGCTTTGACCCGGTGAAAAGCAGGATATAAATACAGCTAAATAAAAAATAAAATAAATAATAAGAACCAAACTCAAAATATTTACCGTGCATCAAGCAATACAATTTGAATGAGAAAAAGGCCATGAAGGACAACTTTGGCAACTAGTAAGATGGTACAGACAACCTTCAACTGCTTCATGAAGATATACGTGGTTTGCCTCTCATGATGCACTGGTGTTTTCAAAGGATGCAGAATAAAACCTTTTAAGAAAAACACTATAAGGAGACTAGCAACCTCCAGGATCTATTTGGAAAAAGGAGATAATGCAGGATTAAACAGAAGTGATATACAGAAAGAGGCTGAGAAATATGAGTGAAAAATGCTGAGTTTATGGCTGAGAGGGCCTCAATCTCCCTACATGGCCTTCTGCTAGAGTTTGTGGCTCTTTGACCAGGCTGTAGCCACTGAGGAAGAAAGAGGGCAAAAGAGAAACACTGAGCAATGCCTGATATATTTCTACTATGGAATTGGAAATGGTTTGTAAAACTAATTTCCGCATCTAGTAGCCTACCTCTTGACCTGTATCCATCCTGCCTTCTAGATGTCATTCCAATACTATTTACAGCAGCATAAATGTAATTCTATTACAGTACATGTGTAGTACTTCATGAGTACTCCCTATAGGGCCATGGGAAACATGAGACCACTTCTCCCACTGTGACCTCCACTTCTCTGGAATGAAAGTTGTACGTGAAAGCCATTGCATACTTGCTATGTTTAGCTGGCATATTGCCAAGACTCAGTCCCTATGGCCTCAGGATTGGCTATGTCCTGTAAATTCCAAATAATGGGCTTTCCTTTCTGTAGTCCTGCAAATGGTATGTTGGTCTGTAGAATCCATTTTCGAGACAGAGGCTGAGGGCAGTGAATATGGGTCAGGGAATGAATCTGGGGCTGATTCTAATGCAGAAAGTGTAATGGAGGCTGAGAATCCAGAGACAGCTGTTTTGTGACTGCTAGGAACTGCGGGATGAGAAGCTGCTACAATAGACTGCTAGGAAGGAAGTAATTTATAGAAATGTCCCATTATTGAGAGCTACTCATAAACCTTACCAAGTCATCATCATCATTAGTTATTTTTCAGAATACCCCAAAAGCACCTTCACACAGTGGTGGCTTACAATTAAGGGCTGGCTAGACCTCGCTTTGGGAGAGTTCAAGAGGGACCCTTTTTAATCATGTATGCCCTGTGTTGCAGCTAATGGGTAAGTTTGAGGGGCACTGGATACCAGGAGGGTGCCAGGGACTCTGAATTGTGCCGTTCGGGAACTTTAATTACTGCCACTGTCACATGAAGAGCATGACATTTTCTTCTTAATTTCTCTCATGGTCCCACAGCCAGGAATGTGTGAGTTCCCAGCTGTAGAAACGGAAACTAAGTTAAGGATGTCAATGAACCAAGGAGTCATGTGCATCTTGTAGCTAAATTTTGCAAAAACAGTTCTTAACCTGTGAACATTATCTCAGGTTAATACATTGGCCCCTTATTGATGTCTGAAACTCAGCTCCAGTACTATGCAGTCCACCGAAAAAGGCAAATAACCTTGTTGAAGTGTAACCGAGGCAGGCGGACCTGGTGCTTCGGGTCCATTTCCTCCATCCCCCATTATCCCCAACCTCCAAACCCACAAAAGACACCACACCAACAGTTTGTGAAACATAACTGGTCGCAGCTTTATTAACCTTTTAACAATTTCACAATTATGCCAACATGCTACACCTTCTCCAGCGATTAGCGGCACCCGGCCCGCACCAGCCATACCTTAGCAAAGTGCCTTGCCACCGCTAACGCCATAACTTGCCACCCCGGCAAGTTACCTAACCCTTCCCCCCGACTTCGCCATGCTATAGCAAAAGTCGTCCAGGGTTTGACCGGGTCAGGGGCACCCCGCCCCCGCCCAAGTGTAGCCTGAGGCTCCGGACCCCGGAAACCTCCGGGATCCCGCCACCGGCACAGGTGACAACCTTGTTCCTGTGCCGCCCCCCCAAATGCCAAGCTGCGACCAGTGAGCATTCCAACCAACACATAATCCAGGCCTCTCGCCAGTCGTAAAGGGGCAACACCATCCCGACTGGCGAGCCTGCCCCCCCCCCCAGCACCCTCATAAAGCCTCGGGTGCATTATCTGGTACCCTCCCCTGTCGGCCAACCCAGCAACCCAGCAGTGAAGGACTGTTAGGCTCCACCCGACAGGCCCCGGCACCACGTCAGGCCCCATCAGAATTACACCCAGCCACAGCTGCATAACCAAATCCCCCCGCGCCGCTCTGATCAGACGCCGGCACGACCCAGAACTCGATCGGTGGCACCCACTGCCGGCAGGGGCGATATCCGCTCTCGGCGCCGCAGCAAAGGAAGCCGCTGCGACCCACAGCGTCACGCTTGCCCAGCCGTGATACCGCCACCACAATCAGGTCCATCCGAAACTGGCGGTCCCCCACATCGCCAGGACCCTGCACCTTGGACAAAGCAGTGACAAATTCCCCACATTCCGCAGGCTACAGACCGCCACCTGCAAAAGAAATAAACAATGAAATCCCACAACCCCACGCCCCCCTTGTATCCGCACAGGACCCTGAAACGCCAGAGAGCGCCATCCGCCCACGTTCCATATGACCTGCGCAGCCACCCCCACTGCGAAAAGTGTACAACAGGAATGCATAGGCTCTGCACCCACCCAACGCAGTGCCAGCCTGACCCCCCGGGCACCGGACTCCCCGGGCCTAAAACGGGCCAACACCCGCTCACTCAATAATAAGCCCTAGCCCGCCTGGGGAGCACCCACAGGTATCTCCGCACGCAGCCACAGGGCACAGCACCCAGCCCTCGACCCCTTACCATGCACCCCCGATCGGCTTCCCACGGGCCAGCCTGACACCAGCCAAAAAATCACAATCCACCCTGAAACCCCAACGCGGGTCGGCAAAGCGCACCCCCGCCCTTAGGCCCAACCAAATCCGTCGGCAACGTGACATATGAATAGCCCCGCGAAAGGCTAGAGAAAGACCGCCAAAACATAGCAGCTTCCTACCCGACCCAGCCCCACCGCCATACTGCCGCAAGCTACCCCCCAGCACCACCTGCGTGAGGAGGTGTGCTGGATCCCGATTAGTAGCCTGCAAGTCACAAAGCTCCCAACCAGCGATCCACACCCGCCCCCCCCCCGCAACTTGGAAATCCTCCAACCGCAAACGCTCTACCGGCATGGCAAACCCCCACCATTATCCCACCACATGTATCCACTAAGCAATGCCCCCGTGTGCAACCTGAGCGCGACCAAATCAGACTGCCCCGTCCCCATCCGGCTGCCATCCCAACCACGGCCCCCAGTGATACCGAACCCTGCCGCCACTAAGCTGGTCACTCGTGCCAGTGCTCCAGAATTTCCCCGGGACCCATGATCCCTCCCCGTCAACTCCTGAGCCAAAGCCCTAACCCCACCACCGGCAAACGAGAAAAGGATCGTCATTCCCATCCCTACCCCCAGGGAGACTCCCAGCCTCCTCTGATCTGGACACTGTCCACGGCAGTGACGCCAACCCAACCCCCCCATTACTCCCGCTGGTGGCAAGCTCCAGTGGCATCAACCGTGGACCCCCTGCCCCCATCCGCATCACCGCACCACAGACCACCGCACGGCAGCGGAGGAAAAGCCGCCCTGAACTCCCACAAACCCCCCCCCTGATCCAGAACCCGCCCCGCGAAAGGAGATATTGGCAGTCAAACCCCGTACCTGCCAAGACTGGGGCCAGCCTCCCGTGCCCCCAGGCCCCGCCCGAGTACACACCCCCTTGCGAACCTCCCCCTGCCGCACCCGAGTAAAGCTGCAACCCCCCACGGCCACCTCACCCCCCCCATCAAGACCAATGTCCAGACAAACTGGGCCGAAAAGCGACTGCCGAGCCGCAAATCAGCCACACGATTTCGCGACCCCAAACCAACAGTGTAGAAGCTACACCCCCCCCACTTGCAAACAGCCAACCGCCCCGCATACCGCTTCCCAGCGGTATCGCACGGCAGGCAAAATCCACCATCCCGACAACGCCTGCAGCCCCCCGCAAAGTCACACTGGAGGACGCCAACCCATTAGCCACCCCAACCCCGAACCGGCAACCTGCAGCCGACCCCCTTGCAGCCACAGGTAAGCTTCCCTATCCACCAAAGCGAAAACCGCACCTGGACATTAATCTCATCGCCGAAAACCAACGGAACATTCCCTGGACCGTTCCCCGCCGCAGACGCCCCCTCAAACAGAAAACAACCATAAATGCACCCCCGCCGCCACCACCGCAGGAGGGTACTGACCAGCCAAAGCACCCACCCGAGACTGAGCCGCCCCTGGCCCGCAGTTGTCAAAGCAAGAGACCACTTGAAGACGGAAGCCCTACCTGTAACGCAGATGAAGGCACCGACAACGGTCGAAAGGCAAGGCAATCCCAACCGAGTCCCGCAATGCGGCAAGCCCAACCGCGTCCCTCAATGCGGCACAACCCGCTCCTGGCCCATCTCCGCCGTCCGAGCCAATGACGCGGACAGCACTGAACACAACCCGCGCGGAACTCAGTCAGTGACCGAAACCCCCCGTAGGTCATGCATGCATACGAAGGGCCTGCACTGCCCGGGCTCCTCAACTGGTCCCAGCCGCCAAACTCCATGTGGAAGTAACAGCAGAGGACTGGCAACACCACCGGGCCGTACCCGTGTCACCCAGCACTAGGTCGCACCCTCTCGCCCAACCCCAGCCAAACAAACTGAACAGAAACCGAACCCCCAGTACAACCCGGTCCCGCCGCCTCAGACACCGCTGAAGCCACCATCGCAACATACCCGTATCCGGACCCCCGGCGCCGAGGACACCTGGAGTAACCCCCAACCACACAGTAGCGCCAGAACCCGCCGACTGAACAAATAGTGGGGGTGGATACATTGCACCTCCCACACTCGACCGCCCCCCCTGCCCCCCCCAAGTCGCACCACGCACGCGGACAAATACTCCACGGGGCCGGAACGCCTCCCAACATAATCCGAATAGAACCGCCTCCCCACAGAATCCGTAAATACCCACAGGATCCCAAATTGCGAGGAGCCAAAAGGATCGAGCCCACTACACTACCCTGCGCTCCGCCGGCCCATCCTGCCCCCACCAGCGCATCCTCCACCCCCTTCACCGTCACCCCCCCGAACGCTGCTCGCTACAACTAGTAAACAGATGCCAAAAACACCGGGGCCCCCAACCCAGCTCCGACGGAACTACTGGCAGGGCCCCTCCTCCCTCCCAGGCCCCACCACCCATGCGCGAACCGTCCCTCTCACCAGCAGCTCCCCCCAGATGCCGACGAGAAAGCACGAGGGGGGGGGGGCTGACACCGAGCCATGACACTGCCTGCTCCCTCGCCGAACCCCCCCCCCCGGAGACTCCAACCGGCCCTCCCGCGCCCGAAGGGCCCAATCACTCACCCCAACTCGCCACCCTCAGCAGCCCAGCAGCAGCCGGCCGGTCATACAGCTGGCGGATCTCCGCGCCAGCCTGCGCCGTCTCCCGCGCCGGACACCGGATGCAGCCTCGGCAGCAACTGTCCCCATGTCAGCTTCAGCGCCCTCGGCGCCGGCCCCTGTGGAAACATAAGCAAAAAACAGGGGGGGGGGGAAGGAAGGAGGGGAACCGCCGGACAGCAAGCAAGTGGCCAGTACCCACCCCTCACCGGTCCAACCAAATCCCGTCAACCCCCCCCCCCCAATCTCGGGCTCCCCAGGCCAAGGCCCACAAGCCACCACCCAATCCCCACAACAGTAGCAAGGTGCCCCCATACCCCACTACCCCAAACCCAGCTGCATACCCCCCCTTTGCCCGAGCTCCTCTCGCTCCCCCCCCACCGCTCGTCCCCTATCCCCCAGCATTCGCCACCTAGCCCCCCGCACCACCGCCCCCGACCACCCCCACCTGCGGAGTGTGGCACCGCCAACCCGCCAGGCCCCCCGGGAAGGGGATCCAGCACACAGCCCCCCCCCATGCCCACCCTTCCCCCGCCCGAGGGCAGCACCGTTAGGGGCCCCGAACGCCCTCAACCCACCCCCCGCCAGCTCCAGATGTCGCCGTGGAAGCTTTCCTCCGTCCCCATGATGCCCAGACTGACTGGGCCCCGTGCACAAAAAACTGACCTGGACCCTGCAAGCTACTCCTGGATCCGTGAAGGGACGGCACTCCACCACAGCAATGGTGGGGAACAGGCCCAAACCCCCTACCCCAGTGAGCAGCGGCCTTCCCCCGAAGCCAGCACGCTACCCTCCCCCAACCCCCCCCCACCCCCACCCCACCCCGTCGTTCCTCGCCTACCCCACTGCAGAGCCGCCGCTCCTTCGAAGTTGCCAGCAAGACTCGGACAGGAGCCAGCAGCCCACCTCGCTCCCGTCGGGTCCCTGTTGCGGTGGTTTATTTTGTTTTATTTTTTATTTATTTATTTTTTTTTGATTGTACTGCGCCCGGCCACGAACCGCTCCCGACGTCCACCCCGCGGAAGCCCGAGGACCGAGCGGCAAGGGCTACGCCGGGGCCGGAAAGAGGCGCAAGGGGGGGGGGGCCGCGGCAGCCAGCCGGCACCACACCACCGCGTCTCCCCCCCGCCCCTCCCCCCGATGCATCTGACCAGCACCCACGGCCCGCAAAACCCGCAGCTATCCCACTCACCAGGGAGAGCAGGAACAAGCCGGCACCCCGGGCAGCCTCCGCCGAGAATGACCACGCCAGGCCCAAACCCCCCACCATGCTGCAAGAATCAACTTGATTGGCTCCCGCGCGGCCGCAACTGCCGGGAGCCAATGAACTCCGACCAACTTGGCAGCGCGCAGGATCCTATGCACCGGCCGCGCGCCCGTTTAGGGTCGGCCGCCGGGACCCTGCCCGCGGCCTCGTCAGTTAATACTGTGATCACCTGTAGTTCCATCTGCTGCTAATCTGGTGGTTTTAGGCATTTCCTTCTTGTTAATTCACCAGCTGGTGGTCAGAAGACTTGAAATAACTGCACACCTACATGACTTCACAATTCCTTATATGAGTCAATACTTTTTTTTTCCATTATTTATTTTCAAATTAGAGAATACTTAGAAAGCAAGTATAAAAGAAATATGATTGAATAACATATTTTTTTTCAAAAGCACCCATGAGGAAAACAAATTACTTATCTATTAGCTCACATCTCAGGGAGAAACAATAAAAGAAACCAAATTATATCAAGAAAAAAAAGAAAAAACTCCAACATTACAGTCTCTATAAATTCCCATCAACAATCTCACCCAACATCAGTCTGTTTCTCCCTGTTGGCAAGAAATACCTCCAATTAGATCCTTGAAGTGTAACCAAACACAAGGATATCATATGAAAACGGATGCCCCAAGGGCCAACACCCTCAGCTTAAGAGCCAAAAAAGCCCTCCTATGCATTTGGGTGGCCCTCGAGATATCTGGAAATAACTGAATCCTTGCAACAAAATACAAATGCTTTACTCTTGAAGTAACTTTTAAACACAGAAATCTTATCCTGTTCAGAAAGAAATGTAACCAAAAGGGTAGCCCTAGTGGAAATAACATCCTGCAAGTGCTCCAGGAACTGTTTCAAATTAATATCTAATTGAGACTGCAGGATTCCAAAATCCTCAGAGGACTTGCCGGATACCTTCCCACCAGGCAAATAAAAAATCTTTGAGAATACCATTGAGTCAGCATTAAATAAAACCAACACCTCCTTAAGATACCTGTGGAGTAAGACCTCTGGGGAAAGCAAATGAAGGGAAAATTCAGAAAACAAATAGTTTTTGCTCTTAAGATATTTTCAAACATTTCTAATCTATGATGTATTACTAGACTATCCTAAATAATAGAAGCACTAAAAGCCTGCAGAGAGGAACATTGATTTTCACATTTGAGAACTTGGTTAGCTAAAATGTCCACATGCTCCTCAACTTTACCTAGCCTTGTAATAGTCTCCTTTGAGAATGCACACAGCTGGGAAATAGTATTGATCAAAGTCTGCTCACTCTGAGTGACTACCCTCCAAATATCAGCCAGAGAGACCTGGGAATCAGGTGCCTCCCCGGTGTCAACTGGAAGAAGTGTCCAGGACACAACTCTAAAAGATCCAGAAGCTATAGAAGGCGTACTCTGCTGTAAAGGCCGATTACCATTAATTAGGTCAGGTGGAGTCACAATAGAAGAGGGAGAGGATGGAGTGTGATCTGTAGAACTCACAGACACAAGGAAACAAAACAATACCTGCAGAGGTATCACCCTCCTTCTTGGGCTTCAAGTATTTATCCATCGGTCCTGTAACAACACTTGCAGACATCATCATCATCTTCTTCTGCTTTTCCATGGATATCAACGCTCAGTTCAGAGTGCCAAGACTGCTCCTTTGGTGCTGCAAAGGACTCTCAAGGGGCCTATTATGCCACTTGTGTCACACCCTTTAGATCATGTCATGACATGCGCCAACGGCCACATATCTAGCAAACCGGTTAATGTTAAACGAGTCCCCAGTGAAGTCAGGGCTGCCTGGGAATCAGAGTGCTTCCTCCTCTGCTATACAGTTGTGGGAAACTCCTCCCAGCAAGCCACTGATCTGGCTAGATCTTTTAAAACAAGCCTCCAATGATGTCGGGGCTGCCTGCAGATCAGCCTGCTTCCTCCTCTGCTGCCCTGCTGTGGGAAACTCCTCCTGGCCTGAGACAATACTTTTAATCTTTTTTAAAGAAGATTTTCAATAAATTTATAAAGATAGGACTAGTTTTAGAGGGGCATATTTATATTTATGTGTTGGGTGCTTGCATGTATACACAGGGCATGTTCGGAGATGTCGCAAAGTATGGCGGTTTTGCTGGTAGAAACCCTGTTGTTTCATATTATCTCTCCATTGATGCTGTATTTTCTTCTCGTTCCCCTATGTATCTCCAGGCTGTGGGGATGTAAATTTGATGAAATTCTTAAGCCTGATATCAGACCTTAGGTTGCAATGTGAGAAGTTGGAAGTTTGGTGGGATTATAATATCCCAGTTAATTTAGGATTATGTGGATGGAAGAAGACATTCATAGAAAAGGAGGAGATCTCAATTTTTCTCAAATTATAGATGCTGCTACCCACAGATTAGGTAATATCTTAGATCTGGTCTATATCACAAATATGAGGAACGTGCAAGGATTGGGGAATCAGGTTTGTCCTGTCTTCTGGTCCCATTATTTGTTAATTTTCAAATTGGTCTTCTTTATGTGGATTTGAATTGAAGGATTGAGCTACATGGAGGGAAAAAGTGGGAGAATTAGTCATTTAATTTTGAGAGTATGTCCTTAGATGAAGGAGCATTGTATTGGAGAACTTTGATTGACTGTTTAGTTTATGAGGGCTTTGAAAGTAAGGTTGTAGATAGGAAACTTAAAGGTAATAAAGAATGGCATCATTAGGGTTTGCAATGCAAAGTGTGCCTTTGAGTCAGTCCTGACTCCTGGTGACCCAGAAGCTCATGGGTTTTCTTGGCAGTATCACTGGAGGTAGATTGCCAGGCCTTTCTTCTGACCAAAAAATAGTAGAATTACTCTATTATTAACAGCACTTAATAAAAGTGAAAATGAACTCGTGGGTGTAACTCCAAAAAATGGCACGGGGACATCTCAGACTAATCGGCACAAAACACAGACAACAAGCATCTATCAGTGCCACAATAGCATCAATAACAGTCCACCGGCCCAGATCACTTTTTCAATGTTTTTAAATTTCTTGTGACAGCTTCTTTTTATATTCAGACACAGTGTTTCCAATACACCCACAGCGTATGGCAAAATATTAAAAGAACATTTGCACTTAACTTCACTTCAGGTACCCCAACGCCAGTTGTCTCGGCGCCATGTATTGCGTTTCACTCAATAATGCTGAGTTTCTTCAGGGGGATTTATTACTAAAAATAGACAAAAAAGTTAAGTCAAAGCAAAAACGCCATAAAAATAATAATCCCTTATATTAGTGCACAAGTAGAAATATATATTCCATCGCCAACAGACACAGCCAATAATGCCATACCTGAAATATTAAACTGATGCTGCCCACGTTTTAGAGTCGAAGAGTATAACTTGTGAGATTCAAGTGTCCAAAAAACGCCGCGCATGCGGACCTGCGTCTAGGAGCGCTTTTTAAAGGGCTTAATGACGTCAGCATTTATCCGAGACTGACGCTCCATAACCAAAAAATCTCATATATTCAATGGAAATTTGAACCTGTGAATAGGAGCCATAAAGCCATTGGCTGATGTTAAGGAAAGTAATATGTAGACAAGGGAACGAAACATTGACAAGTATAAACACCATATCACCTTCTACTGATGTCCCAAAATCTGAACAAAAAGCAGCTTCAAAAAAAGAAGAAAATGCTATTTAAAAGCAAGCACCCCAGTCTACGACTGTATTGAGCCCACCAGGAAAAACTGACCGCAAAGTGAAGATCCACCATTGTTCACGGTAGAGCAAAAATTGTGCCTGTGACTTCCCATAAGCACACCTAGGAACTTCCTTGATGCAAAAACACTGCAAACTTTCAAAAGTGTGTCCCTGCGATTTATAATGAGGAACCATCGGTGCTGTCAGTACTCCATGTTTTAATCGACTTTTATGCTCTTGTATTCTAATCCGAAACGATCGAGTCATTTTTCCAATATATAGGAGATCACAGGAACAGCATATAGCATATATGACACAACTAGTAGCACAAGATGTACTACCCTTCAAAAGATATGTACGTCCATTATAGGTAAAATGATCAGTTTCCCAGGTGATGTCACATATATTACATCATCCGCACTTCCTATGACCAGTGCTCTCTTCTGACCCAATATGGGGACCATCGGATCGCAGAGCAGCAGGACTCAATCGTTTTTAAGATTTCGGCCACGTTGCCATACACAACAGATTCGTTTATTAACCAGCCCCGGAACTGAATGGAGCACATTTATATGTTTAGAAACAATCTTTTGGATTTTAAAACTCAGGGGAGAATAACCTGTAATCAGATTAATACAATCAGTATCAGCGGTTGAAGTAGTATTGATCCCATGAGGCTGCAGTAGTTGAGTTCTATCATTATAAAGGGTGCGCCGATAAGCATGGGTAACAACATGAGACGAGTAACCTCGAGCAGTAAAATCTCTAACTAGCATTTTAGCTTGTGCCATTTTTTGGAGTTACACCCACGAGTTCATTTTCACTTTTATTAAGTGCTGTTAATAATAGAGTAATTCTACTATTTTTTGGTCATTCTTATTACTCTGAAAACTGACCTGGTGCTATTTTGTACAAGTACAAGGCTTTTCTTCTGAGGCAATGGAGGGTTGGGTGACTTGCCCAAGGCCACAAGGAGTGCTAGTGGGAATCAAACCCTGGTTGCTTGGTTACCAAGCCAGTGTTCTAACCACTAGGCTACTCCTCCACAGGGTTTGTGGATTTTGAAAGGACGGATGAAACATTCTGAGTGGTATTGGAGATTTAGACTGATGTAAGTGACATAGGGGTATGTTTACTAAACTGCGGTAATCGTGAATAATGCGTGTTATGTAATGTTAACGATCGTAAGCGCATCATAACGCGCGTTATGACGCGCTTACGATTGTTAACGTTACATAACGCGCGTTAACCGTAGTTAACGATCGCAAACTCCCACGGCGCGGTAAAACACCGCAGAAGGTGGAGAGAGGGCGTAGAGAAGGGGTCAATGGGCGGAGAGTAGGCGGGGAGAGGCTCCCTTCACACTAACGTGCTGATCTGAAGAGCTCAATTCCAACGCGAATGAAAACCTGCCGTTAAATGCACATTACAGGAGAGAGAAACCATTTCAGTGTCAGTGATAGGTGTGATACATGTGCACAGAACAAAAGGGCACATACACACTGAAAATGACCCCAACAAACTGGAAAAAGACCATAACCAAGCTGGCCAATAGTGGTAGCAATGAGAAACATCAACCCCTCCCCCCCTAGTAAGCTCCATAGAACAGATATAAATCGTGGAAGGGTCTATACTCCGCCCCCATACAAGGTGAATGAGCCCACAGTGATATAGCGCTGCTCAGGCTTTTCCCCACCATCGGACAGGGTTCGTATGGCATGCACATGTCCCGCAAAATCAGGGCGGGCATGTCGGAACGGCAACTGGACAGATGCCGGAGAAGGGGATACAGAGGGCCGCAGGCGGCACATGCTGTGGTGCAGCTGGGCCACAGTGCAGACTAGGGCGATGCCTAGGTGGCCCATACAAATGCTGAAGCAGCAGAGCAGCCAGACAGCAACTGCTGAAGGCCCAACATGGGCACGACTGTGTTTCCCACAGTGTCACAGGGGATAGTACCCAGCAGCTACCCCCAAGGGCACGGAACATTGGCAGGCGGTGCTGGGGGGAAGCATGGACACCTATGCAGGCACCCCTACCCCAGAACCCGCACCATAGGCAGCCGCCTACCTGCACACTGGATGGCCTGAGACTGCGCACCACCAGCACCACCAGCAGAAGGGCATGTCAGCATGGTGGCTGAGGGATACTGGTGGTGGAGGGGGCAGTGGCAGCTGCCCAGAGCAGACCGTGGCCTAGCCCTGTGTAGGTGGGTGCCGTGTACTGCAACAGACGGGCCCTGTCTGACGAACAGTCATGATATCACCAAGGAATGTACTAACACTGTGACAACAAGGTGGTGCAGTGCACAAAACCAGTGTATTCAGAAGCAGAGAGTCACAGGTTCAAGTCCCAGCTGTGGTTCCTGCCAACCCAGTCCCCATATTTTACCCACTACTACAACGTGCTAATACAGACAACACCTTTATTGCAGATGACGTACACATGCCCAAGACACCTACATTTTACCCTACAGAGCACAGACACCATAAACATGCACATTACCTAGAGCAGAGCCTCCCAACTGCAGTCCTGGAGGGCCAAACACCATCCCGGTTCCAAGCTGCCTCTGGTAAAGATGCCTGTGCTGCATTTCTATGTGCCACCCCCATGGTATGCAGATGTATCTCATGCATATTCATGAGGGACAGCATGAAAACCCGAACAGTGTTTGGCATCGCAGGACTGGAGTTGGGAACCTCTGCCGTAAAGCAGCAGCCAACAGGGGCAGACACACCCACACCCACAGGCCCCATTATCCTAAGCCTCCTGGAGAGGCAGGACTTTGGGCTCTGCGTGCATCTCCCAATACTAGCACTTGCATACCTTAGTAATGCCACCCTAAACCGGGGAATATGGTACACATCTATCAAAAGGTTGCTATGAGTACTGGCAGATAGCAATTCCTAGGTTAAGTACACTTTTCTGAGTGAGCTGCATCATAGCAACCTTTCTGATGTCTGTGGAGTGTGCTACAGGTCTTGTGTCTGACAGTGTTTACCAACCTGGGGAGTGATTCCTACAGTATTGCGTACCATAGCCATGCCTGCACTGTGCCCAAGACTTGTGTGGTGGCCTGGGCTGCCCAACACCTCTATAGTTGCACAATGCTGGCATAGGTGTGGGGAGTGTGTGTCTGCCTATCCAGTGTGTGGTGGCTGCCAACACCCTCCACAGCCCACACTGCTAGCACTGTTGCCAGTATTGGCCTGCCAATGTGCATAATGAGGAGCAAGGTACTGTGGGAATAGCCTGAATAGGGTGGCCTGGCCGCATCTGCACATGGCATAGGGCAATGACTCGGACATTGTAGTGCATGGCCACCACCTGCACGGACAGGGTGGCCATAGCATGTCCTGCTGGGAGGTCACTCTCACCCTGACTGAGCAGTGACCATGGCATGGCTAGGTTCCCCCATAGTGCTATATAGTATTTCTTTCATGTGATATTTATGGGTTTTTGTTTGGGGCCTAATCACTGACTTATCTGCTTGGTGTGTATGCTGATATCCCCGTTCTGGGTACATGAATCTTCTCCAGGACCATGCACTATGGACTAGCTGGTGGACTGTCTTCAGCTAGTATGTGTCTTGCTGGAACACCTTGCAGGGTGCAGCGGTTGGAGGCTTGCTGCTGGAGAATGTCAGATAATGGTGGGGGCAGCTGAGTATTTCCAGGCCTGCCGCCTGTCTGCTGTTGTGTTATGGATGTGTACCACTCTGTCTGTTCCCCAGTCCTGCTGCTGGTCCCCTCTACTGCTGCCATTGCAGGGAGGTAGACTGTGGATCTATTGGTGGGTGATCCTGTTTCCCACCCTGAGCCTCAGAGGGTGGGTTGTGTGGTGGTACATAATCTGCCTATGGGTCCATACACCCCCTTCCACCTACAGCAGGTAACGATGGCACCAACACAGGATATGCACTATTCTGGGTGCAGCATCGCCCATAGGGACTAGACATGACCGAGACATACAGCAGGACACAGATGTATCCTAGGTGTGTCTAACTGAACTACCTATCACACACTGATGGGGACCTGCAGCATGGCGTATTTCAGCCATGAAAGGTGCTGTGGACCTGGTGCTGGACGCCCCACCTCAACCTCAGGGTGGGCACTGTACCCGCACAATGTGACTGTCTGTGGCTACTCTGTGGCAGTGCCACACAGGTTCTGTTCCCCCTACAAGGCCGAGGTGCTGTGGGGGTGCATACCCGATCTTGTGCCCATCTCTCGACTGCTGATTTGCATGTGCAGTGCATCATGGGTACGGGTGGGTAACCCCTATCCTGGTAACCACAGCAGACAGTTTGTGTGGTGACGTGCAGTCCTGCAGCCAGCCAGGGCTTTGTTCACATCCTTATAAGGTGTCCTATAGGGGACATTATAGGGTGCCTTGGCGGACAGTACACTTTCTAATGTGCACTATGGAGTGCGTTATGGGGTGCCTTATGCGGCACCTTAGGTTATGCCACCGTGAGGGTGTGTTTGCTGGCAGCACTAATTAAAATCCACATCACATGCTTCAACAATCGCTACTTAAATGTAAAGGGTGCTGCCTCAGCCAGCCTTATACATTAGGCCCACTGGGGAATCGAACCCATGACCCCTGTACCATCACTCAGTGTTGTAACCATTGTGCTACAGCTCTGCTGCTGTGCTTGTATGCCTGCATGCCTTCTTAAGATTAACGTGCGGTAACATGCCCTGTAGCGCTCGTTCATTTATGGCGCCTTGTAACGCACGTTCTCGGTGTGTTCTCGGAAACAATGTACCGCCCATGTCCTTATTTGGGGTTTCTGTCTCTACCGCGGCTCCTAACGCGAATCGCACTAACACAGTTTAGTAAACATACCCCATAGTCACTATTACCACCAGCAAGTAAAAAATGTAAGTAAGATTATTTTAACATTAAGTTAAAATTGGCAGATAATAAAGCACTTACTCCTTCTAGGTTGGTTAAATGCTTAGGGCCAGGAGAGGAATCAGTGGGTTCAAGAATCTGCATCTTTCATAGGTGAGGACATTTTAGATTTTTTAAAAATACGATTAGTTAGCTTTGTGTCAAGAAGGAAGCATATGTCTAAAGGAGAACAACAGAAGGTTGGTGTGAGGAGGGAGGGGAGGCAATAGGGTCTATTAAGTCATCAGTGCCTTTTAGGGTTACTTAGGGAAATATTAGCCCAGATGTTACTTTTCCTTGTTCAGGTGATCAATCAGTCTCTTGTGGAGGGACAGGTACCTTTGGAATTTAAGACAGTGGTAATAATTCCCATTTTGAAGAAAGGCACAGTGAAGGTTGATGACCACTCAGTATCACCTGATAACAGTTATAATTTTTAACAAAAGTAGCAGAAATTATAATTTTGAAGCAATTACTGGACTTTATAGAAAATGTCCAGTACTTGCACCTCTCCCAGCTGGGATTTCATAAGGATCATAATAGAGAGTCATAATGGTGGCTGTGATTGACAGTGTCAGAGTCTAGATGGATCAAGGAATTGATACCTTATGGCTCAACTGCATCAGATGGTATTAGAAGTGAAAGTCACAATCAACTTTTTGGAATGGAAAACCTTCAGATTTTAGAGAAGTGGTTCCTCAAGGGTTCCTGATCTTCCCAATTTTATTTAATATGGGGGGGTGGGGGGATATTCAAAGGCATTTACATGGTTTTCAGGTCTGAAAACCATGTGATTGCTGCTAAATGGGATATTCAGCAGGATATTCAGCAGCATTAACACAGTTAGGGCCACTGGCTATCTGCAGGTATGGTTTATGTTTTATTAAAACATTTGATATATACCGCCTTTCAGTCACGCCAAAGCAGTGTACAATGAAAACATCATTTGGAAGAAGAAAAGAACACCATAAAAACTTGACAGGACAACATAAGAGAAGGAAAAGCAGGGAAAGATAACAAGGAAGAGAGAGAACGAGGGTCAGGACACAAGGAGACAGATTCCTGAGAGCCTGTATAAACCGCCCGAGACAGCAGGAGGCCCAGGACATTAAGGAACAGTGGGGAGGTCAAAGGCAATGGAAAACAGATATTTTTCAAGGAGGTTTTACATTTTGAGAATAGGGGTTCCAGTCTAAGATCAGATGACAAGAAATTCCACAATGATGGGCCCAAGAAGAAAAAGGCAGAATGCCGGGTCCGTTCTAACAGCCTGTGCAGGGAAGGTAGGTACAGCCGATTCTCATGCACAGACCGAAGGACTTAAAAAGGTGCATATGGAATAAGGAGGAGGAATGAAGAACGTTATGAATAACTGTAAGCAGCTTGTATTGGGCGCGGTGAGACAGTGGAAGCCAATGTGATTGTATGAGAACTAGGGTGACATGATAAAATCTGGATGTGTGATGAAGTAATCGTATGGCCGCATTCTGCATGGATGATGTTGCGATAGTCTAGCTTAGCGATACCAAGAGTAAGCAGAAGTGTCGTGATAGATGATGGAGAGAAAAGAGAATGAATGGTACTGATCAGTCATAAAGTGTAGAAGCATCGTTTCACTATGGCACTAATATGGAATTGAAAGGAAAGAGCTGAATCTAAGATATCTAAGCTGGGTGGCAGTTGAAATGTGTAGCCCATTAAGACAGAAGCTTGCAGAAGGTGGAGAGAAAGGACCTGAGAGCCATAATGCAGATGTTTTTGTGGGTTCAGTTTCAAACGACTGGTATGAAGTCAGGACGCAATAGCTGCCAAACAGACATCAACAGTGGAAAGATCAGGAGAAGCAGCATTCATATGGAAAAGCAGCAGGATGTCATCCGCATAAAAATACGCAGAGACACTCTGCTGCTGCTGAATCAGGGTAGCGAGAGGTGACAGAAAAACATTAAAAAGGAGAGGGGCAAGGACAGTTCCCCGAGGGACATCACAGTGCAGGGAACGCTGCAAAGAATCAGAGCCCTGATAACAGACATGAAACGACTGGGAATTATCACTGCTGCACTCCCTGATGCTATGCGGTTAGCACTGGGGCATGTTGTGGGTGTTTTAGGGTGGCACGGAGGCGCCACCCGTTACTAACCAGGCAGTGATGATATCGAGCTCAATATCACCGCTGCCTGCTTAACTTCTGGCTTCTGTGGCGATCTGGATATGTCGTCAGCACTAAATATGCGGGTTAGTATTCAGCGGCGATTGCTAGGTGCTTTACAATTGCTAACTGCTGCCACTGAATATCCTCCCCTATATTTTTAGCACCTTTGGCATTTATTGTCGGGAAATTTATTTTATTTTATTTAACAGGATTTTTATACTGCCTTTTCATACAATCAAAGCGGTTTACATAGAACTTCAATAATGTTACATAGAACTCAGTAAACAAATCAGGTAGGGGAGGCAGGCAGGAGATGACTGGAGGCATAACTTATAGACATGGGGTTAGCTGTGCTTTAGGATTGATGAGAGAGATGACAGGACTAGGTGTTGTCTTTGAAGTGGTCGGTGAATAGAAAGGTCTTGAGAAGTTTTCGAAAGACTTTTTAAGTCTTTGGTGGTTGCGATTTTCTCTGGCAGGTTGTTCCAGATGGCGGGTGCTGCTAAGGAGAGAGCTCTTCTCGTGGTGGAATTATTTGCTTTGGTGTAGGAGCTAGGAATTGGTATTGTATCTCTGGTGTTGATTCTCTTTGGTCTGCTGCTCGAGTTTGTGGAAAACAGGTCTTGTAGCGTTCCAGCTGATAAGCTGTTTCTTGTCTTGAATATGGTGATAATGGTTTTGTATTTTGCTCTTGAGGAGACTGGAAGCCAATGTAGTTGGAACAGTAAAGGGGTTATGTGCTTGTATTTGGAGTGAAAGGTTTTACCTATGCAGATATCATTCTGTTAGTGACAAATGTGTCATAAGATCAAGTGGAAGTGATTGTTAATTTGAATATGTGGATTTTGAAAAAGGGTGTTTCTTTAGAAGAGCAGCCCAAATTGAACGGAGAGACTTTGCATATTGTTAATAAGATAGTTAGCCTAGGAGTGAAATTTGATTTATAACTTTCTGCATTGCTGGACTGGGTCAGCAGTAAAGGCAAGTTTGTCAATTGAAATCCTATTCACAGGGCCGGCCCGTCTATTGTGTGGGAATGCTGCCGACACAGGCCTCTCACCTCAGGGAGCCCCACGCCTGACTGGATAGCAGTGCCAAATGTTCATGTTTTATTTAAGTATTGCGGCTGGTGTTTCAACAAATGCTGATTATGGACTTTAAATATCTAGGGAATCCTGGATAAAGTTAAAGAAAGGTTACAAAGATAACAGTGGCTTTTGGCCAATCTTACTTTTAGGAGGTGACCACAAATGATAAATAAATTTGTTTAATCAATGTTATGGCATAGAATCGGTGGTTTAGATCCACTTCCTTTTCTTTAGGGGCATGTTTACTAAAGTGCATTAATTGCTGGCACAGAGTTTAAGCCAAGGCAGAAAAACTTGAATCCTGCAAATGAATGCATGGGTGCATGTATGGTGTCATTGAAAGTGTTTTGGTTTCCTGGACCAGAAGATGATTTTCCAAGGCCTGTTGAGCAGAGATAGTGTCCACCTATCCAAAAAGGGTTGACGTGTATTCCGCAGCAGACAGGCTAACCTACTAAAGAGGCCTTTAAAATAGATTTGTTGGGGATGGCCAAAGAAAGCCCCTGGGAAAGTAAAAGCCCTTAAGTAAGTAAAACATGTCTCTGTAGAAATGGAGAAAAGGGGCAGCATCTGGTAAGCAGTGTGTATTAATGCCCATAGAATGGCAAATACAATTTTGGATCTTGAGCTTTAAAAGAAGAGGCTGACTAGGATTTAGTGGTGGGCATTGAGACATGGTTCAAAGAGAACCATGATTGGGATGTATTTATATCAGGCTATAATTTATTCAGGAAGGACAGAGTAGGAAGAAAGAGAGAAGTGACTCTATATGTAAAAAAACCCAACAACATTAAAGCTATAGAATTGCAGGGCTTACAAAGGAAGGAGCAGGCACTGGAAAGAAGGAATGGAGACTCCATTTGCATTGGTGTGATATATAATTCATTCAGAGGCAGAAGAAGTGGAAAGATATTTAAGTGACGACATTTGCAGTATTGTTATGAAGGGAGAAGTGCTGCTGATAGATGATTTCAATATACTGGATGTTGATTGGGACAACCCTGCTGTGGTGTTACCTAGTAGTAAGGGGATCCTGGAATCTCTACAGGAAAACTATTCCGACAACTGGTAACAGAAGCCACACATGAGGGAGGCTATACTGTACCTGGTGCTTACAAATAGGGAGAGTGTTTCTGATGTCATAGTGGGTGATCATCTTGCATCCAATGATCACTGGATGGTATGATTCAGTATTAAGACAAGGGCTGAGACAGTTCATTCAAAAGTGAGGGTCCTAGACTTAAAGAAAACTGACTTTGCCAAGATGGTACAATACCTCAAGGAGTTGTTAGCTGGATGGGAACGACCGGGGAATGTGGAAAAGTAGTAGTAAAGGAGATATTTTAAGGGCAACAGTCTTTTGGTTAGGAAAGTAAATACATGTAAAAGGAAAAGGAGTCCACTATGGTTCTCAAAAGAAATAGCTGAAAAGTTGAGGAAAAAGAGGGCGTCCTTCATAAAATATAAGAAATCACAGAAAGAGGAAAACATGCATCCATATTTGAAAAAGCTAAAAGAAGCTAGGAAAGTAATCAGAAAAGCAAAGATACGAAAGGAAAAAAAATAGCCAGTATAATAAAATGGGGGGAGGACAAACATTTTTCAGATATGTTAATTAGAGGAGGAAGAGCAAAAAGCAGAATTCTTTAATAAATACATCTGTTCTGTGCTCACAGATGAAGGGCAAAGAGCAGAACCACAGAAAACCCCCATAAATAGGAACAGAAATGAGGAACATCTTGAACATTTTCCAGAAGACAGTGTTTGTGAGGAGCTAGCTAAACTAAAAGTAGAAAAAGCGATTGGGCCGGATGGGATATATCTGAGAGTACTGAAGGAATTTAGGGAAGTTCTGTCTGACCTTTTCAGTGCTTCTTTAGAGTCAGGAATAGTCTCAGAGGACTAGAGTAGGATGCATGTGGTCCCTCTTCACAAAAGTGGAAGTAAGGATAAGGTTGGGAACTACAGGCTAGTTAGTTTATGGAAATGCTGCTTAAATTGATGATAGTGAGGTTTCTGCAATTCACTAGATTGCAGGATCAAAGGCAGCATGCTTTTCTTAGAGGTAAATCTTATCAGACACATCTGATTAACTTCTTTGATTGGGTGATCAGATAGTTGGACTAAGGGAGAGTACTAAATTTGGTGTACTAAGATTTCAAAAAGATTGAGACACTGTTCTTCACAGGCAATTTATAAATAAATTGAGCACCCCCAGGATGGACCCTAAAGTGACTGACTGGGATGGAAGCTGGTTGAGTGGTGTTCACTTTATGGAGAAGGATATTACCACTGACGTGTTCCAGGGATCTGTCCTTGTCCGATTTTTTTTTTACATTTTTGTAAATGATTTTACAGAAGGGCTTTCTAGTAAGGTTTTTCCTCTTTGCAGCTGATACAAAAAATCTGCAATAGGGTAGATACCCAGGGGGGTATAGATAACATGAAGAGGGATCTAGCAAAGCTTGAAGAATGGTTAAGAATTTGGCAACTGAGATTTAATGCTTAAAAATTGAGGATCATGCATTTGGGCTGCAAACATTCAAAGGAGCAGAACAGTATTTATTTTATTTAGCCATGTTTATATACCATCTTTCTACAAGTCAAGACAGTTTACATATAACAATGTGAAGGAAACAAAGGAAATGGTAACAGCTGTGCTCTTTATATTGAACAAAAGTGAGAAGGGGAGCAGGGTGGGGGTGGCGGGCTGGGGTGTAGGTTAACTATGTACAGCATGCTGGGTTAGTTATAAAGTCAGTGTATGGGCTGGAGGTGAATTAACGAGGGTCAGCTCCATAATATTCCAGGAAAAGTTGAATCTTTAGTTTCTTGTGGAATTCTCCTGTATTTTCAATAGCTCTTATGTGAGGTGGGATAGAGTTCCATGTAGCCGAGGCATAGAGGGACAAGGCTCTGTTGCGAGTCCTTTGGCTTTGTTTCATTTTGTGCATTGGTATTTCCAGAAGATTGGCTGTGTGTGTCGTCTTGGTCTGTTGTTTTTGGGTATTTTTATAAGTGGTCGGAGACAGGTTGCTGATTGGTTATTTATGACTTTATGTTTGATTCTAGAAGCAATCTGTAGCCAATGCAGTTGTTTAAAGATCGGGGTGATGTGGGTATACTGGGAGGTGCCATGTGTGAGTCTTGCAGCCGTGTTTTGGGCTAGTTGTAGTGGGTATATAGTGTGTCATGGTAGACCTTAGTAGACTGAATTACAATAGCCTAGAATGGGTGTGATGATGGCTTGGCAATCTGTGCGGAAGTCTGGTCGGTTTAGTAGGGGTTGCAAGTTCCTTAATATTCAGAGTTTGTGATAAAATGATTTTGTTGCTTGTTTTACTTGTGTTTGTAGGTTCATCTCTTGATTTAGGATTACTCCTAGATATTTGACTTTGGTTTTGACTGATATTTATTTGTTGCTCATTTTAATTGTTGTGGGTGGTTTTAAGATTGGATCTCTTGTGACATGCAGGATTTTGGTTTTGCTGCAGTTGATGGTGAGATTGTGTTCTTGTAGCCATTTAGTCTTCACTGTGAAGCAATTGTTTATGATTGAGTAGTTTGGTGCAGTTGTACAGAAGAGGATTTATTTTTTTATTTATTTGATTTTATATACCACACTATTTCAAAATCAGTGCGGTTTACAGAGAATAAGTATCAGTGCTTTACATAGAATAGGCTTTACATAGAACAGGTGTCAAAGAACAGAACAATAGTGTCAGTTGTTGCACTATAAATAATAAACATTTTACATTAAATAGGGGTTTCAATTTGGGTAGTAATAGAGCAAATTATCTACAGGCTGGTTAGTGGACCGTGAGAAGTAGAAACTCATCTCTACCTCTAATAAGACCTTCTGCTCCCTCGATCCCATCCCATCTTCTTGGCTACTTACACCCTCTCTTTCTTCCCTTCCCCCTATCCTTTCCATCTTAAATAATAGTCTCTCCACAGGAACCTTCCCCAACCCCTGGAAGCACTCCTTAATCCGCCCAATCCTCAAGAAATCCTCCCTTGACCCTCTGGACCCAGCACATTACCGTCCCGTCTCACACCTTCCATTCCTCTCCAAGCTCCTGGAAAAGATCGTCTTTGCACAGCTTTCGCACCATCTTGATTCCACCAACTACCTTCACCCCCGTCAATCAGGTTTCCGGCCAGGTCACAGTGTTGAAACCACCCTCCTTGCTTTCACTAACTCTCTGCACGTGGCACACGATCGGGGTGACATTTCAGTTGCGGTAGCACTTGACCTTTCTGCGGCTTTTGACCTGGTCGACCACTCCCTTCTTCTAGCCCGTCTCCGTGAAGCCGGTATTCATGGAACTGTTTACAGGTGGTTTCACTCTTTTCTCTACGCCCGATCTGCCTCAGTCCTTTCTGCTTCTTCCTCTACTCCGCCTTCTGCTCCCTTCCCTTTACCCTGTGGGGTTCCCCAGGGTTCTGTCTTGGCTCCTCTTCTCTTCAATCTCTTCTTGGTACCACTCACACTAGTCATCCAACAATTCGGGATTTCCGCCTTTTATTATGCGGACAATATTCTTCTCCTTCACCACACGTCCCCCTCCCTTCCCGATCTCACTCCCCTAAATAACTGCCTCACTGCTGTCACCCACTGGTTGACCCAGAACTGCCTTCACCTCAATCTTGCCAAAACCACTGCCATCTGGTTCCCCCACGGTCATCCCTCCCCCTCTCTAGCTCCGTCCCTTTCCAACACTCCCATATCCTTGGTCACCACTTTCCGCTATCTCGGTGTCCTCTTTGATTCGGACCTTTCCTTTCACGCTCATATCTCTCACATTACCAAAACTTCTTTCTACTTCTTACGTCAAATTCGCGCTATTCGCCCCTTCCTCTCCCCCTCTGCTCTCTCTACTCTACTTCTCTCTCTAGTCATGTCCCGGGTCAATTTTTCTAATTCTATTCTAATCGGCCTGGCCTCCTCCCATCTTCACCGTCTTCAGAGAATCCAAAACACCGCAGCTCGCCTTCTTTCTCATTCATCTCCTTATCACCATACAACCCCTCTTCTTATCCATCTACACTGGTTACCCGTCCCCTTTCGCTCCCAATATAAACTACTCACCCTGGTTCACAAGGCCCTACACACCAGTACCCCACAATATTTAGCTGATCTTATTCACTTTCACACCCCCAGACATACCCCCCGCTCATTCCATTTAAACCGTCTCATCCTTCCCCCCCCTTCTGCCGCCCATCTTCAATCCACCCGCTCTTCGGCTTTTTTCTTTATAGGTCCTGCACTTTGGAACTCCCTGCCCATTTCTCTCCGCCTAGAACCCTGTCACGCAGCATTCAAACAACAGCTAAAAACCCACCTTTTTTCCCTAGCCTTTAACCTCCCCACCTCCCCTCCTTCCTTATAGCTCTACTCTCTTCCCTCTATTGTTCCTCAGCCCACTCTGCTTTTATAAATTGTAATTTTCTTTTCCTTTTCTGGCCTTGTGCCTTACTTTTACTGGTTTTTATTTATTGTAAACCGCTCTGATCTTATTTTGAAGAGCGGTCAATCAAGTTTTAATAAACATAAATATAAACATAGATAGGTCTGAACTATGGCTGGCAGGCAGGATCCATAGCATAGCTATGGTATATGGTCATAATGCAATTGGAAAAGATGCATCTTTATCGCTTTCCTGAAGGTTGACAGATCGGAAATGGAGCAGATTTGGGCAGGGAGGTAGTTCCAGAGAGTTGGTGCATATAATGAGAAAGCTCGGTTCTTAGAAGCTTGGAAACTCTTTCATATTGCTGACGGTTTGGTGAGTGTGTTTGATATGTTTGTTCTTTTCATTCTACTGTTCGGTGTCCAATGTATGATTTCCTCCAGGGAGATTGTGGAGAGGTTATGCAGGACTTTAAGGGGCTTGTTTACAAAGCCACGGTTTCCGATCGTTATTGGAGCCACGGCCCCATTGATTTCAATGGGGCCGCGGCTCCGATAACGATTGGAAACCGCTACCGTGGCTTTGTAAACAAGCCCCTAAATGTCATTAAGAGGGCTTTGTACTTTGGGCGGCTAGCTATTGGGAGTCAATGCAATTGTCTTAGAATGGGTGTCACATGTTCATATCTGGAGGCTCCATACAGGATTCGGGCTGCAGTATTCATGGCCATTTGCATCTGCATCAGAGCAAGGATATCATAAAGTCGTCTGCATATATTTAATATTTGACATTGAGGCCTTGTATGATATTGCATAGAGGTTGGATGTATATATTGAATAAGAATGATGAGAGAGCCGAAAATTGTGGTAATCTTTGGTTATAGGGGGTGTGGTTGTGATTTCTGTGTTACGATTCTTACTCGCTGCTTTCGGTCTGATAAGTAAGACTGGAACCATCTCATGATGTCACCATGAATTCCAATGTTGTATAATCTGTTGAGGAGCATTTTGTAGGAGATGGTATTGAAAGCTGCTGTTATGTCAAGGAATAGGATTATAAATCCTTGTGTGCTCTGTTCAGTGTCTGTGAGTAGGGTGTTGAGTAGGGAGGTGAGTAGGGTTTCTAACCCATGCTTTGGTCAAATTCCATGCTGGTGTATGTCAAGGGGGGCATGTTTGTGAAGGGGACTTTGCAGTTGTGCCTGTACTGATTTTTTAAAATCTTTGCTAGAAAAGGGATGCTGGATATTGGTCTGTATGAGGTTGGAACGCATGGGTCAAGGTTCAGGGGTGAAGTACTTCTGTCCATGAAAGAAAAGTAGGACATGGGGGTGATTTTTTCTGATGATTTTGAGGTGGCTAAACAGCTGCAAAATACGATGGCAAAAGCCAGAAGGATTTTGGGGTACATAGGGAGAAGAATGGGCAGCAGGAAGAAGGATGTGGTAGTGCCTCTATATAAGTCTTTGATGAGACCTCATTTGGAATATTGTGTGCAATTCTGGAGACCGCATCTTCAAAAGGATATAAACAGGTTGGAGTTGGTACAGAGGGTGGCTACCAAAATGATCAGTGGCCTTCATCATAAGGGATAAGGGGACAGATGTAAGATCTCAATATGTATACTTTGGAAGATGTTTAAATACCTCCATGGCATAAATGTAAGGAGAACATCCTCTTTCAATTGAAAGAAAGCTCTGCAATGAGGGGGCCTTAGGGTGAAGGTGAAAGGGGATAGACTCAGGTGTAATTTGAGGAAATATTCCTTTACAGAAAAACTGGTAGATACATGGAATAGTTTACCAGCGGAGGTGGTAGAGACAAGGATGGTATCTGAATTCAACAAAGCATGGGATAAATACAGAGAATCTCTAAGGGGACAAAATGAACTCTAAAGCTTAGTTGATATGGAAGGGCAGACTGGATAGGTCATATGGTCTTTATCTGCAGTCATTTTTCAATGTTTTATGAGAATCAGAAAATTCAGGATTCAGTCTTTGCAGAGGTTATTGTTCTTTGAGATGCTGCTCTTTTGGAGTCAGATAGAATTCCTCGTTCCGCAGAGAGGAGGTAGACTAAGCATATGAACTGTTCTTAATACAGTGAAGTCTCATCAAGCTGAACTGACTGTGTTTTACAAATCTGTTTTATATGGCCAAAGATTTCTGCAGGTTGAGGAAGAGGACAGGTTCCATCTATGGCCCTGTTCAAACCCGGGCAATAAATTCACATCTTTGAGACTGCTTTTGGATCCTCATCCTCTTAGTCTCCTGTTCACCTCCTGGGTGTTTCCTTACCATTCTCCTCGTATATCCTAGTCACAGTTGTTGTGTTGTCTGTCTTGACTGTTGTGTTGTCTGTCTTGACTAGACTGTATGCTTTTATGAGCAGGGACTGTCTCTTACATGTCTTTGTACAGTGCTGCAGATGTCTTGTAGTGCTATATAAATGATAAATAGTAATAGGACAAAGATTTAAAGTAACCAGAATTCTTACAGGAATTTCTTTTTTACCACTTGCTCTGAATACTGTAAACTTTGGTTCTAGAAGCCTGATTTCATTATTCATTACTGCAGACATACCAATTCATCATCTGGTGGGTTGTAATACTGTAATTTCAGGTGGATATCAGAGGATTCATTTTCTGCCATATTACACATTAAGAGGGCCTTTTACTAAAGTGCACTAATCATTTACAGTATAAATGACTATATGTTAATTGTTAGCGCATGTCTGCAGTAACGTACCATGCTGGCATGACAGCGCATGCTAATTCATGCACTCACTGCATGTTGGGTTATGGGGTAGGAAGTGGACAGGTAATGGGTAGAGAATGGACATAATCTGAACATTTAGGAGCATGTTTATTAAGCTGCACTAGCTGTTAATGTGTGCTTGAATGTATGCTGATGGACCACAATAAGTGTGCTACCTAAATAGCGCAGAGTTAATTCCATGCTATCTTCTTAGTGTGCGATGGGGATGGAAATGCACCCTTCCCTCCCTTTCTGCCCAAACCCTGGCTGACTACTTCCATGACAAGATCCATAAGATGAAGAGAGCTTCAGTCTTCTTGTAGTTGATTGTTAAGTTGTTGTTTGTCAGCCATTACGAGACTTCTGTGAAGCATTGGATGAGGTTTGTGCTTGTGGGATGGCTAGAGTTGAATGGTCCATAAAGTATAATGTCACCTGTGCATATGTGGAAGTTGATGTTGTGGGTTCTGATGGTTTTGCAGAGTGGCTGTAGGCAGATGTTGAAGAGTAGAGGAGATAGGATGGATCCCTGTGGTACACCTTGTGTTTGATGGTATGGTGTGGATATGTTGGGTCTGATTTTTCTTTGTTGTTTCCTGTTGGATTTGAACCATTGTAGTATGGTGTTCTGAATTCCAGTGGATTGTAGGCGTTGAAGGAGAATGTCTAGGCTAACCATATCAGAGACAGTGGAAATGTCTAATATCATGATGTATCCCTATGTCTTGTCTTGCATTCCTTTCATTAATGTGTTTGAGTGAGACCATCAATATTTCTACACTGTGGAGTGGGCGAAAGCCATGTTGATGGGGGTTGAGGAGGGTATTTCTGTCAATGCGTCCCTGGAGTTGGTGTTGGACAGCTTTCTCAATGATTTTTGTTAAGAATGGGAGACTGGCAATTGGTCTTTAGGATGCTGGGTCCATTGGGTCAAGAGTTTCTTGAAGGTGGGATGTCTGGAGGATAGTTTCAGGGATTCTAGCATTTGTCCTTGTTGTAGTATGGATTGGGTAAGTTTTGTAATTATGGGGCTAAGTTCTTGTTTTGTTGCTTTGATCTAGCTAACTGGGCATGGATCGAGTGGAGATGTTGTGTTGAGTGAGGTAATTATGGTTTTGATGTTAGCCGTGCTAATGGAATCAAAAGCAGATCATGAGGTGTAGGGGGGGGGGGGGTTGGTTTGGGGGGAGGGGGTGAAGTTGGGCTGGGTGTTGCTTGTAGTGGTTTGTTAATGTTTGATGGCTTATGTTGAGGTCAGAGGAGGTGCTGAAAAGGGGTTTTGTGAGTTGCCTAATGATATCAAATAGTTCTCTCAGTCTATTTAGTGACTTGGTGGTTAGTTGAGTGTGGTAGGTGCATTTTGCATTATCAATTGCATTGCGGTAGTTATTCAGTAGGTCCATGTAGAGGTTTTTGTCTGGTCGGAGGGTGGATTTTCACTATTTATGTTCCAATCGTCTGAGTTGAGTTTTTAGTTATCGGAGGTTGGGGATGTACAATGGGGTCTTAGGCTTCTTGTTTGTTACGGAAGTTGTTTTCATGGTTGTAGTTATGGTCTTTTCAATGTTCGAGTTCCAGTTGATTACGAGGGTGTGGGCATCCATTTTTTATTTTCTAGCTGAGGGAGAATGTTCCTGAGGAAAGTTTCATTGTGGAAGGGTTTGAATCATCCGTTAGCTGGTAGGTGGGTGGGATGGTTCATTGGGTTGTTAATGGATAGGGAGAAGGTAATTAATGTGTGGTCTGACCAGGGTACAGGGTGGAGTTGTATTGTGTAAAGTGTGCTAGTATGTATCCTTTGGTTGTTGGTGAAGATCAGATTCAGTGTGTTTCCTTTATCATGCATGGGGGATTGAATAATTTGGGTGAGGTCCATGGCTCTCATGGCTTCTAAGAAGACTGTGGCATGCCTGGGTTGAGCTGAGGGAAGGTTGAGGTATCCTAGGATGGGAATGTCTTTTGCTGATTTGGTGCTCTCCAGGAATTTTCCTATTACATTTGATAGATTGGTGGTAGTGGTGGTTGGGGTTCGGTAGGCTAGGCAAATTGTCAACTGTTTGTTTGTTATGGTAAGACAGTTGGCCTCCTCTGAGCTTTCTGTGGAGAGGAGGTGGAAGTGGAGGTGTTATTTAGTGATGATTAATACCCCTCCTCCCCTTCGATGAGTGTGGGGGCAGTGAAAGAGATTGAAGCCGTCTGGTAGAAGTTGGTTTATGAGAACTGTGTCAGTGTCTGTGAGCCAGGATTCTGTTATACATATCATGTCAAGATGATGTGTTGTGAAGAGGTCCTTGAAAATGGGCATGTTGTTTCTTATTGAGTGGGTGTTTATTAGTGCTCATTGTAATGTCTGTGTAGTAACTGTGGGGGTGAAGGTGCTTGTGTGTGGTTGTTTCTACAAAGTATATATATGAGGTATTGTGTAGTGTTGTGTGTGCATGGTGGGCTTTTATTGTGATGTGTGTGGAGTGGATGTGCGGTTGGTATGGGGGCATGTGGGGCGTGTGGGTGATGCAGGTGTAGATGATCGGTATGAGGGTGCGTAGTGAGTAGCAAGTTGTATAGAGAGGTAGCATGGTCGAGTGGAAGCTGGTGGCTCTTCGTTCTTGAAGTGTTGTCCTTTTGTGGGGGTTCCTGATCCTGCCTTTATGGTGATCATGTCCTGCCTTTAGCTGGAGCATTGGTGGTGGTCTTGGCTGTCCTCCGCTCTGGTGCCCCACCTAAGGGCCCCGCCAAAAGGCCATCTGGCAAAGTCCTCAGGCAGAGGACCTCCAGGCATTGGCATGCCTGAGCTTGTACTGCTTCTATAGGTAGGCTAACTGGTGAAGTTAAATGAGTGCTGGAGCAGTGATGGAGCTTACCGCCTGGGTCTTGTAGCTGCTCCGGCGTTCCTTCGATGAGCTTGTTACATGCAAAATATCTGCAATATAACCATGGCACTAGCAACCTGCTTCTATTCACTCCTCTTTTGTTACAATGGGGTTATCAAAGGTTTATATTTGTTTTGTGTACTTGCCGATATATAAATTAATGTATGTGTTAAGGTTCCCCTGTTTCCTTTTCTGCTATGGCTTGTGCCTGGAGGTATATTTCATCTATGTTTTCTTATCTGTTACAGTATGCTTTTGGTTATTGTGGATCTTATTGACCCCTGGGGAGATCCACAGAGCATATGATTTTCAGCTAACAGATAACTGATTTTGTTTTTGAGTAGCAGCAGATGCATTGAAAGGCAGTTTTTGTAATGAACAGGTGAACAGCAATTGAAATTGAAAAGGAACTTTTGCATATTGACCTGTTAAGAGTTTTCAATGATAATTCAAGTACATACTTGTTTGCTAAGAATATATTTTGATTAAAATAGAGTAAAATAGATAAAGATTATTGATAAAGAGGGGTTTTTTTTATCCATGATGCATTATGCATATTTGAAGGGCTATTACATCTCATGCCTGTGAATAGTAGCACAATTGACTATGAGATCCTTTTTCTCCTATCAACATATGCATATGGGCTTATTTGCTCTTCCTTCTGGATTTCTGTGTGAATGAAGCTTTTATAGGCTTTCATTTTGGCCAAGGGGTGCACTGATTCCCCCCCCCCCCCCAGGTAGTTCATGAAGGGGATCGGAAACGGTCCAGGAGGAATTGGTCCTGAAAGGGAGGAGGGCAGGCCAGTGTTTTTATATATTGTCGGTGCTTTGGATCTCTACATCACCATACCAACAATATTGTTTATGGGGGGTGCATGGCATAGATGGGGGGTATGATAGTGATTGGAGAACAGAGCTGGTGAGAGTCTTGTACACCCGATTGCTACCATCCCTTCCCTTGAAATTACCATGGAGACCTACGATACCTGTTATTACTGGACAGACTGAATGGGTCATTTCAGTCTTTGGGGGATAGTAACTCAGGCAGTTTAGTGCAGTAAAGGCATTTTACCACAGCTTAGTGACTTCTGCAGTAAAGGAATAACACAGTTTGTGGTAAATCACTGCAAACTGCTGTATTCACAGTTAAAAATAATGCCAGCTCAAAGCTGGAGTTATATTTCCATCAAGAGAATGGGGCTTCAAACACATAGCTCAGTGCTGCTGGCTGCCATCTTACAGGGGCCATGAGGGTACTTTGCAACCAGTGGGCTTGGAGACCCCACCTCCTAACATCATCAAGGAGTCCACGCCACCCAGACCTCCCCTCACAGTGTTCTGATCCCCCCTCCCCACAAAAGACATTGGTCCCTTTACACAAAGCAGAAGTAAGGATGTGGTTGAAAACGACAGGCCAGTTAGTTTAATCTCAGTAGTGAGTACATTATTGGAAATGCTGCTGAAAGAGAAAACTGTGAGGTTTTTGGAGTTCAAAGGATTATCAGATCTGAGGCAGCATGGGTTCACCAGAGGTAGATCTTGTCAGACAAATCTGATTGATTTCTTTGACTGGGTGACCAGGGAGTTGAACCAAGGGAGATCCCTAGATGTGGTGACTTAGATTTCGGTAAAGCCTTTGACACCATTCCACACTGGTAACTTATAAACAAATAGAGCACCCTAGGGATGAACCCTAAATTTACTGATTGGGTTAGAAATGTGGTTGAGTGGGAGGCGACAAAGGGTACAGGTAAATGGAGCTCACTTTGAGGAGAAGGAGGTTACCAGAGGAGTGCCTCAGGGATCTGTCCTTGGTCTGATTCTTTTTAATATCTTTGTTAGTGATTTAATTATTTATTTAGCTAGATTTATATCCCACTTTTCACTGAGATAGTGATATTGTGGAAGGGCTGTCAGGTAAGATTTGCATCTTTGGAGATGATACCAAAATCTGCAATAGAGTAGATACCCAGGAAGGTGTAGATAACATGAGGTGGGATCCAGCTAAGCTTGAAGAATGTCTAGAGTTTGGCAGCTGAGATTTAATGCTAAAAAATGCAGGGTCATCTATTTGGGCTGCAACAATCCAAGGGTGTGATACAGTATAGGGGGTGAAATACTTCTGTCTATAAAAGAAGAACGGGACCTGGGTGTGATTATGTCTGACATTCTTAAAGTAGCTAAGCAGGTAGAAAAGGCATCGGCGAAAGCTAGAAGGATGCTTGGGTGCATAGGGAGAGGAATGGCCAGCAGAAGAAAGGAGGTGATAGTGCCTCTGTATTAGTTTTTGGTGCTCTGAGGCATTGTCCACTAGGGCGGTATATCAACTGTTTAATAAACATTAAGATAATAAAGAACCTCATTTGGAGTATTGTGTGCAAATCTGGAGATCGCACCTTCAAAAGGATATAAACAGGCTGGAGTCAGTACAGAGGGTGGCTACTAAAATGGTTAGTGGTCTTCATTATAAAGCATATGAGGACAGACTGAAGGATCTTACTATGTACACCTTAGAGGAAAGGCGGGATAGAGGTGATATGATTGAGATGTTTAAATACCTCCATGGCATAAATGTACAGGAGGAGAGCCTCTTTCGATTGAAAGCAAGCTCTGCTACAAGGGGACATAGGATGAGGGTGAAAGGGGATAGACTCAGGAGTAATATGTGAAAATATTTCTTTACAGAAAGAGTGGTGGATCCATGGAATAGTCTCCCAGTGGAGGTGGTAGAGATGAGAACAGCATCTGAATTCAAAAAAGCATGGGACAAACACAAAGGATATCTAAAAGAAAAAAAAGGGGACTATGGTAATAGTTCATATGGAAGGGCAGACTAGGTAGACCATGTAGTCTTTTTTTGCCATCATGTTTCTATGTTTCTATGAAATTACAAAGTAGTACAAAGTAGTACATGTAAAACAAATAGGAGAAACATAATTCATTGCCGGAGGATGTGGCAAATGCACAATCTTTTGGAGGAAAAGTTTATAAACCATTGTTAAGATAGACTTGGGAAAATTGCTGCTTATTTCTAGGGATAGGCAGCACATAATCTTGCTACTTTTTGGGAGCCTGCCACAAAACCTATGACCTAGATTTTCCACTGTTAGAAACAGGATGCTTTGCTTGATGGACCATCAGTCTGACCAAGTATGACAATTCTTACAGTCTCATGTTCTAATTTTCATTCTTCAAAAACACATATGTTCTGGAGAGGGACAAGATGCCTCCCTAGAGACAGGTTGTTCTGCATCTGGTTCAGGATTTCTGGCATGAATAAGAGAGAGGATTTGTCTTTTCTTTCCTTTAAACATAAGAACATGGGATTTGCCATATTGTGTTGGACCAAAGGTTCATCAAGTCCAGTATCCTGTTTTCAACAGTGGCCAATCAAGGTCAGAAGTGCTTGGCAGGATTGCAAAAGACCGATAATAAGTAGCATTACTTTACACTTGACCGTATCAAATTTTCTCTGCCCTTTGGATGTCGAAAGTCCTCCTGCAAATTCTCAGTTTGCATGCTGTTTAAGAACTTTGAATTGTCCACAAATTTAATCACCTCACTCATTGTTCCTTATCCCCAGGGCCGGCCCGCCCGATATGCAAACTAGGCAGCTGCCTAGGGTGGCCAGCCCCGTTGGGCAGTGGCAGTGGCATGGGTGGGTGACTACGCTATCCCTCCCTGCTGCTGCTGATACTGTTTGGGGAGAAGGCAGGCAGCGGCAGTATTTCCAAAAGTGGCAGCAGAAAGCCGCTGCTTTTGGAAATACTGCTGCTGCGTGCCTTCCCCTCCCGGGATGGAATAAGCAACAGCTTGAGGGAGGTGATGGCATCAGTTGGGGGGGGGGGGATGCATCATCAGGGGGGGCAGTGTCAGCGAGGGGGGGGGCAGCAAGGCCGAGGTTTCTACCTAGGGCAGCAGAAACCCTTGAGCCAGCCCTGCTTATCCCAGATAATTTATAAATATGTTAAAAAGCACCGATCCTAGTATGAGTCCACGGAATATTATTCACCTTCTTCCACTGAGAAAATTGACCATTTAACCCTCCTTTCTGGCCTCAAAGCAGCAAACTGTGCATTTTAGTGCAGGCAATAATGCAGTGTTTGCGCTCAATGTTCTGCATTAGTGTGGGTGCAGAATGTAGGACGGGATTTAATGGGGTCCAACAATGGGGTCCAACAAAACAAGCACAAGTTTTATGTATATTATATTGTTTTCTAGCCATTATTGCCCCTGAGGAAGGTTTTCACGAAACATGGCCAGTGTCGGGCCAGTGGCTGAAGCGGACTAATTTAATAAAAGTTTCCAATCTTTACACGTCCTTTTGTTGCAGTCCACGTTTCTTACTGGGTTGGACGGGATTTAATGTGCATGTAATCAATATGCAAATGGTTGCGCTAACGGCAGTGTACAGCACATTTAAATCCATTTAAATGGATAGTAATGGAGCAATTAGCTATGCAGCACAGATGCAGGTAAGTGCAGAGAAGACCAGAAGGCTGAGCTCAACACTGGGATTTTAGTGTAAGGTCTGAAAAGACATTAGGGGTTAGCTCATAGATCTGCGGCAATGCAGGTGAGGAATGTGTACCTTCTTCTTCATCGTATAGCACTCTCAACTTTTTTCTGGTTTTGCTGAAAGGAATGGTGAAAACAAATGGTAGGGGAAGTATCCTGGAGCAATATTATGCACATGTGCTGAAACCTTGTTTGGTGCATAAACAATAGCATTTTGCGCAGAACGTCTATGTAAAATAATATGCTGGATGTGCCACATAGCATTCAGGCACATGCCTTCAAGTGCCAAACAGTTTTTTTTCTGGGCAAGATATATTTATTTATTTATTTTAAAACATGTATTGACCACCAGGTGCTATAGCAGTCTATGCAGCTTACAAAAAGGCATAAAAATACAAGAGTACCAATCACTCTCCTCACCCCCACCGCCAAATTGCCCTTCACACCCCACCAAGCAACACATAATGCTACCATCTGCCATCACTGCTAGAAAGTCAAGACTGCCCGCCATTTAAAGGGGAAACAGAAAAGTTTCTAGTGCCTTCCTGAATGCCATCAGGTCCATCTCCTTCCACAAAACCTCCGGTAACATATTGTGGTCACCAAAAATACCCGAGCCCCCCACCGCTGCAAGCGGACGTGAGAAAACCCAGGCACAGCCAACTGGTACCAAGATAACGTCCCCTGTAGATAGCATGGTCCCATCCCTCTTAACACCTTGCTAACGCAGAGCTCTGGCTTGTTCACCTTGTTCTGTGCCGGCGTTTTGCTCACAGTTTATTTGCATGCTGTTTGCTTACAGTACTGGCAAGCAAAATGTCTGCATCAAACGTGTGTTAGGAAGACCCTGCACAAGAGCTTTAGTGCTGGGTTCTAGAGCAGGCTATCAGTTTTCAATCTTTTGACCAGTTCCCAATCCACCATAGGACATTGTTATGGAAGGACAGACTAGATAGAAAAAGACCACATGGCCTGTCGTCATATTTCTATGTTTCTATGTTTCTATGCCATGACTATTTAGTTTCCTCAGGAGTATTGCATGTGGGACTTTGTCAAATGCTTTCTGGAAGTCTAAATACACTTTATCCATTGGCTCATCTTTATCCACATGTTTATTCACACTTTCAAAGAAATGTAGCAGATGAGTAAGGCAAAATTTCCATTAGCTAAATCCTTGTTGACTTTGGGCCCGATTCCGAGATGGATCCTGCTTCTATTCCCCTCCTGATCTCCCCTCATGGCTAGAGCCACAGGACAGGGAGAGCCGGAGGGGGGCACAAAGGGGCAGGGTCTGGGCAGAGTGGGGCAGGCCAAGCCAGTAGGACATACAAGGCTGATTCAGGTCACGGCCCAGTATGTTTTGCAGAGTCAGAGGGGACATGCTGATTATTTCACCTCGAAGGTGGAATAATCAGCACTGGCGGGCTGATTGGGGCCAGGTATTCCCCCCTCTGTGACTGGGGCCGGGGCCGGGTACAGGGTGGTCCTTGCTGCCCAGTCCAGGCTCCGGCTGGCCATCCATGGGTCAGGTGGTGGGGAAGAGGGGGGCTGAGCCATGGGAGCCAGGGACACCTGCATGGAGGATGTCCCCACAGGTATGCAGGGGCATGCCAGGCCGTCCTCAGGCTCGATTCTGTGTCACAGGAATGTTTTGTTCCCGTGGTACAGAATTGGCTCCTAACGGGCCCGTCCTACTTGGAGCCCTCTAGAAGGCCTGGAAATGCCGCTTTGTGTCATTAAATAATATCCATCCATGTGTTCAGTAATTTTGTTCTATATAATAGTTTCCATCATTTTAGCCAGCACTGATGCCCTGCTCACGGTTTGTAATTTCCCAGATCACTTCTGCAGCCCTGTTTAAAACTGGCATTATGTTGGCCACTACCAATCTTCAGGTACCATAGATGACCTTAATGATAGATTAAATATTACTTATGGTAGTTCTACAATTTCATTTTGAGTTCTTTCAGCATTGTTCAGTGTGTGCCTTCCAGTCTAGGTGATCATAGTTTGTCAATTTGTTCTATTACAGCTTCCAGGTTCACTCAGATTTGATTCAGCTTTTCCAACTCATCACTGTTAAATATCTTTCCTGGCAGGAGTAGCGTCCTCCCATCTTCCTCAATAACGAATGAAGAAAATATTTATTTTAGCCTCTCATAAGAACATAAGAACATAAGATATGCCATACTGGGTCAGACCAAGGTCCATCAAGCCCATTATTCTGTTTCCAACAGTGGCCAATCTAGGTCATATGTACCTAGCAGTTTCCCCAAGGGACACAGGTTCCACAACGCTTGTATTGGTTCAAGCATTGATATCCTGTGTCCCTTCTTAATAATGGTTTATGGACCTTTGCTCCAGGAACTTGTCCAAACCTTTTTTAAACCCAGCTACACTAACAGCCTTTACTACATCCTCCGGTAACAAATTCCAGAGTTTGATTACACGTTGAGTGAAAAAATATTTTCTTTTATTAGTCTTAAATAGTTTACCCTGTAGCTTCATTGCATGTCCCCTAGTCTTTCTATATTCTGATAAGGTAAACAATCGATCTACGTTTACCCGTTCCACTCCGTTCATTAATTTATAGACTTCTATCATATCTCCCCTCAGCCGTCTCTTTTCCAGGTTAAAGAGCCCTAACCTTTTTAGCCTTTCTTCATAGGAGTATCCTTCCATCCCCTTTACCATTTTGGTGGCTCTTCTCTGAACCTTTTCTAAAATCGCTATATCCTTTTTAAGATACGGCAACCAGAATTGCACACAATATTCAAGGTGCGGTCTCACCATGGAACGATATAGAGGCATTATAATATCTTTTGTTTTATTTTCCATTCCTTTCCTTATCATACCTAGCATTCTATTTGCTCTCTTGGCCGCTGCTGCACACTGGGCTGAGGGTTTTTAACATGGTATCCACAATGACGCCTAAATCTTTTTCCTGGGTGGTAGTTCCTAATGTGGAACCTTGCATCGTCTAACCATAGTTTGGGTTGTTCTTCCCTAGGTGCATAACCTTGCACTTGTCCACATTAAATTTCATCTGCCATTTTGATGCCCAGTCTTCCAATTTATCAAGATCCTCTTGCAATTTTCCACAATCCTCTTGGGTTTTAACAACTTTAAATAGTTTTGTGTCATCTGCAAATTTGATAACCTCACTCGTTATTCCACTTTCGAGGTCATTTATGAATATGTCAAAAAGCAGCGGACCCAGCACAGATCCCTGGGGTAAAAGATCTCAGGATCTTGTCCACTCTGAGTGCCTCTTTTAGCCATCAATTATCTAATAGTCTAACTCAATCTCTCACAGATTGCTTACTTCAAATATACCTGACAAAGTTTTAATTGTGAATTTTTGTCTTTATGCTAAGCTTCTTTTCAAATTCTCTTTTTGTCTTCCTTATCAGTGCTTTGTACCTAACTTGTCAGTGCTTATTCTGTTTCCTATTTTCATTTGGTTCCTTTTACCATTTTTTGAAAGATATTCTTTTGACTCTAATAGCCTCTTTCATCTCACCTTTTAACCATGCCAGCTGTCATTTGGCCTTCCTTCCACCTTTCTTAATGTGTGGAATAGCTCTGGTCTGGGATTCCAGGATTCTATTTTTAAACACCCAGGCCCAATATAAAATTTTGACTTTAGTCTCCTTTTGGAAAGCTAAATACTGATACAATAGATTTCCTTATTGTACTCACTCCAGTTATTAAGTCAAATCTGATCATAATACAATCACAAGTTTCAAGTGGTCCCAGCATAGTTAGCTCTCACACCAAATCCAAATCTAAAAAAATTCCTCTTCTAGTTGGTTCCCAAACCAGTTGCTCCATGAATCAGTCATTTAGTTTACTAATATTTGATATACCGCCATATCAATAGAGCAGGGTGGTTTACAATAAAATAATAAACAGTAAAAGGAAACAAATAAAAATAAATCCATTGTAATAGTAAAGCCAATCACACAAAGAGTAAGTGAATATACATAGAGGAGAGAATATCAGGCATGTGAATGTCTAGGTGAATGATATGGACGAAAGAAAAAACATCAAATGGATAAGGTATCTAGATGTATGTATAAATCACAATGAAATAAGTGAGTCTTGAGGGATGACTTAAACCTAGGGTAAGAGACTTCCATGTGGAGTTCAGAGGGAAGATCATTCCAAAGTTTGATTGCAAGGAAGAAGAAAGCAGAATGTCTGGTGGACTCGAGTCTAGCCTGAAAAGCAGAAGGAAGGTGCAGATGATTATTGTGGAGTGATTGAAGAACCCAATAAGGAGTATGAAGAAGAGTACATGGGGCAAGAAAGGAGAGAAGCCCAAGGGGAAGAGTCTTGTGGACCAAAATGAATACTTTGAACTGAATTCAGTATAGGACAAGCAACCAGTGATGATTCATAAGAAGGGGAGTGATATGATCAAATTTGGAAGCATAGGAAAGCATCTGGGTGGCTGAGTTCTGAACAATTTGCAATGTTTTAATTTCATATTTAGGAAGATCAGCATATATGACATTACAATAATCAAGGCGATTGATGACTAGACTCAAGAGAAGTGTGTCAAGGGAGGATGGGGACAGAAAAGAATGAATGAATCTAATTTGGCGGAGAAAGAAATATGATTGTCAGATAACTGTACTGATGTGATCATGAAAAGACAGAGAAGTATCCAGCGTGACCCCAAGATATGTCAGAGTATGGAACGAAGTGACAGGAGAATTCAGAAGTAGCGGGGCAACCAACGGAGGGTCGATGGAACTTTACTTCCCTACTATGTCCTGATGTAATGTTTGCAAAATGCAATGTCTACCTTCAAGTGAATGCTGACTTCTGACAACCCAGCAGCTCCTAGGTTTTCTTGGCAGTATGACCAGAAGTAGACTGCCAGGCCTTTTTTTCAAGGCAATGGAGGGTTAAGTGACTTGCCCAAGGCCACAAGGAATGTTAGTAGGAATCAAGCCCTAGTCTCTCTAGGTTACCAAGCCTGTGCTCTAACCATTAGGCTGCTCCTGCATTCAGTGTAATGCTTATTCAGTCAATAATGGGGTAATTGAAATCATCCATTATTGTGTTGACATATTTATTGACTTTCTTAATCTCTGTTAACATTTCATCATCCGTTTGCTCATTCTATCCAGGTGGATGGTAGTATACTAGTGCCACTATTTTCTTCACTTTCATACATGGAATTTCTATACATAAAGATTCAATGGTGCATTTTGTTTCCTGAAGAACTTTAATTCTATTTGACTCAATTCTCTTTAACATAATTTGGATCTACCCTATTATTGCGATATAATTTGAACACTGGTATCACGGTGTGCTGTTGTTATCCTCCCTCCACCGAGTCACCAAGATGCCTATTATATCTGCTCCTCATTTAGTGCTATATACTCAAACTCTCCAATCTTATTTTTAAGGCTTCTAGCATTAGTATAAATACATTTTAAGGTATGTTGTTCAAAGTTACAAACTTCTTAACAGCTGACAGGCATAATTTACAATCTTGCAGCTCTTTCTGCAAAGGTAATTGGGCTACTTTACCCTTTATTGCAACTTCTCTACTGGGATGCCCTAACGTCCCTGTATCGCGCATATCCTTCAAAGATACCTTACTCTGAACTATGCACTTCTGAGCACCTGTCATCTTTCCCCTAGGTTCTAGTTTAAAAGCTGCTTTCCCCCAGTGATGGAAAGTAATAGGAACTATGTTATCCCAGATTACACTAGCCTCAAGTAAAAGTAAACTTATTTGATCTGATGGCTGCCATAGGCAAATGAAAGGTGAATAAATAGGCACTTGTGGGCTTGTCAGTGTGTGAAAAGGAAGACGTTATTGGATTATCTGTATTGGCATCACCTCATAGATATTCTACTTTTTTTTTAGATCATATCAAATATTTTCTTTATTTGCTGATTTCTTCTTTAAAATATGTTCTCATGACATTAGATATTTATATGTGCTACATTGTTTGCTATCTAGAAGCCAAAATCAAGCATTTTATGATACCAGAGGTATCCCCACAGCAATACATTATGATGTCACCAACAGAGATTTATGACCCTTTATATGAATGAACAACAGCAGGTAAAATAGAGCTAAGAGACATTTCTGGTTTCTACTTTTTCAATAATTAGCCTTCAGGGAACAAATTAGCTTCAGAAAGCTTATATTAGATGTTAAAATCACATATTTCTATTTTGAAGAGATGGCTACATATTTATCACCAGATTTCCCATTTGTCAAGTAAGCTTGTGGGATTAATTTAAGACTAAATTCCAAAATTATATGGGAAATCATTTAAAGTTTCATTAGTTTGTAAACAGGCAGAACTATAACAGGCTGCTGATATATACTGCAGCTTGTCCACCCAACACTTCGATAATGAAGAAAAAATACCACAAATCAAATCTAATAAAAAAGAAAAAAACAGGAAGAACAAAATGTTTGTATGGCATATGGCACGAGGTTGCCTTTATTGCATATAGTAAAGAAAAATATTCTGACCTCTGGAAACATTCATACAAAATGCTTTGATGTTGAAAGTAAAAAATGGAAAAAACAATATCTGCTACCTTGGTAATAAAGTAACAAACCAGAACATTTTATTAAAAAAAATTGTTTCTGTTCTGAATCTAACAGAAATCACTCCTTAATTCCAAATATTGCATTGAAAGAATTGATACGATAAGTTAGACATCAGAATAATGAACAAATTGTCTTTAACACTAAATTCCCCTTTAATTCATCATGCCATAAGCCTCCCAAAAATAAAAATGGTGCTCAATATAGCTTTTTATGTGCATATTTTAACCAATTTCATAGAGACACAGGTGGGACATTTCTGAGTTGCGGTAAAACATCATACTTTACTGCAACACACTTTACTATGGAATCAGAAACCTGTGGTAACTCAGTACTGTATATTTGTAAATCCAGTGGTAAATGTATAATGCAACTTGCAATCATTGTTGCAAGATGTGTCTTTCAACACCCTAGGAGTATCAGCCACTAATGCATTGCCGGAAGCTTCTGGGGTATCTTAAACGACCCATGCTAAATGAAGTCCTGACCTCTTGGGTTTCGTATATGAAGCTTAGCAGAAAAGCAGAATGATGAGGACTGTTTTTCCTGAATTCATTGCATTTGAGTAGAGCCAGCATTATTTATTCCCCTGATGCAGTCAAGACGTTTATGAAACTGGGACGTTCTGCTTGAAGAATTACTTTTGAGGACATAGACTAACAATGAAATTCAGACAGTGAATGGATACGTTTGGCTGCCTCTTGTAAACTGAATTCAAACGAGTATGATTGAGTGAATGTAATGGGAAGTGGTTTTGATTGTTTTTTGAGAAAATTTTCTCAATGAACATTTTTCTGGATAACGTGCTTTACTTTATAATTAATGGACATTAAAACAGATTTTTTAAAAAATGTATTTAAAATTAATAGAACAGTTGTGGGAGCTGATGATGGAAGGCAGTGTAAGATGCACTGGCATTTGGTAGACGCTAGCAGCCACAACTTTTCCATAATAGCTGTGATAATATCACGGTGGTATTGACAGCAGCACCTAAGGTGTGAGCTGCATGTAGCCAATTGCTGAGATTACCCAAATTTATATATTAAAAACATCTTTTTAAAAGTGTTTTTTTATTTCTGATCTTCATATTATAAAGATATAGCCTTTGAAATTAGAAATTTGTAAAACTTTCTTTAAAAAATCACAGGACTGATGTTGGAAGGCTTCTTTGGACATTATGCTAAATGACATGGCATGCAGACCTCCTTCCCCCTCCAACCCCACCCCCTCCCCAGTAAAGACCATCCACCCTGCCCTGAACACAACTCACTGCCCAGAAAACATCTATGAACCTCCTCAGAGCTCTGACTCTCCTGGAAATCCCCAGAAACATCAGCAAAGCCACTCTCCTGCCAAAAGTATCTCCAGGGTCCCCCAACATTCTACAGGGCTAATACAAGGGTATTGGTGTCCTAGGTGAACCTTTACCTTCATAACTTCTGCTCCCACTGCAATCATCATCATACTACCCCTCCCACAATAATACTGTAAAAATGCATAATTGGACATCAAATATTTCACTATGAAACTTTGTTTTACACTGCATGTATGTGTGTGCCCACTCTCGCTTTAGATAAAAGAATGTGCTGATGGCTCTTTGAGTTTCTGTGGCTGCCAGTATCTGTTGTTTTGCTTTGGCTGCTGTTTCTCTTTTCCATCCCTCAGAAGCTGATTCCCTAGGTAACAGCCTAGCCTTCCATAATGGTTGGGTTGACTCTGCCCCTTGAACCTCCCCCCCCCTCACCGTCAGAACCTACTAAGGGTTTCCATGGTATCTAGCAACTTGGGCAGAAATAATCTACAGTCACACATGCCTTATTGGACTCTGAGTTCAAAATGGTGCTAGTTGGACCCTAGCAGTATTCTCACAATACTATCACTAGAGATCTGACCGTTAGTGGTAATAATACAAGGCTACCGCTAGGGGTCAGACAGTTTCATTTTTGAGATAGGCAGCTGCTGGCGTAGGAGTGAGAGGGTATTGTTCCTGCCCTATTAACAGCAGATTCCTTCGGGTGAGTCATGGCTCCAGAGGGTTATTGGGGGGGGGGGATGGGGGAACATGATAGCCATATGGGGAGTGTGTGGGAGCCTTCCAGCCCTTTACTTTGGGGACAGGATTTTGGGAAGGTTTGAGTCATGACTTTAAAATGTTTTAGTTTTGAATTGGCACCAGTCCCAGTGTGCCATCAGAGAGTTGAGAACTGCCCCCCCCCCCCCACCAGGGAGGAGGAGATCTGAGGGGACCTTTCTTTGTGCTAAATGGAAAGCATTCCTCTCTAATTTTGGCAACTACTATGTAATAATTGCAAATCCCAATAGAGGACAGCAACCTTGGGCTGGAAGGACTGGGGTTTCTAGTCCCACAGGTGCTCCTTGTGGTCTTGGGCAAGCCACTTAACCCTCCATTGCCCATTTTCCCTGTAAGTATTAGTGCATATGTGTCTCATATCCTCTCGTGTTAAATGTATCCCCCAATTGTGTTGTGACCTCTTTGATTGAAGGATAAGGTGGTATACAAAACTGTCTAAATAAAATAAATAAATAAATAAAAACCTTATGACATCTTAGTAAATGGGGGCCTAAATATGAATGGAGTGAATTTGTGTTCTATGAACCCAGTTATTCACAGAGCTTTTGGAGCAGAGGACCAATGCTAATAATGAGGTAGTCTAATTAAAGTTTGGCTAAGTTATAGGCTTGGTCCATTCACCTTTGAGTTGTGCCCTACTTTGTCTACTGTTCAAGTAGGTTTATAGAGGCCAATTCAGATTGAGATCCATCTTGGCTGTCCAGATATCCAAAAATTGGATATGCCCCAAAGATATCCGATTCTGCAACTGTGAGAGCTATACATTCCTGCGGTTGCAGAATCGGGGCACTTGGATGGCCTGGACATGCCCTGATCCTGCCACGGGAGACATCCTTTGCCCTGCATGGCTAACTCTCCCTACCTCCTGCTGGAGTGTCGATGCCACGGCACCAGGATGCTTAGGAGGAGCCCCAATTCCCTACACCTCTGCAAAACAGTGTTTCCCCACCGCCTGACTCCCATAGGGTCCTAGGAGCTGCCAGGGCTGGAATCGGGCATAGGGGAACCTCATGCTGCTGCTCATCTTATTGTGGTGGTCCGCCAGTGCCGATCGCCATCTTTGGGTGACTTATTCTACCTCTGAGGAAATAATAATATATATAAATATAATATGTATAATACATAAGAACATAAGAACATAAGATATGCCATACTGGGTCAGACCAAGGTCCATCAAGCCCAGTATTCTGTTTCCAACAGTGGCCAATCTAGGTCATATGTACCTAGCAGTTTCCCAAAGAGACACAAGTTCCACAATGCTTGTACTGGGTCAAGCATTGATATCTTCGGTCACTTCTTAATAATGGTTTATGGACATTTCCTCCAGGAACTTGTCCAAACCTTTTTTAAACCCAGCTACACTAACAGCCTTTACTACATCCTCCGGTAACAAATTCCAGAGTTTGATTACATGTTGAGTGAAAAAATATTTTCTTTTATTAGTCTTAAATAGTTTACCCTGTAGCTTCATTGCATGTCCCCTAGTCTTTCTATATTCTGATAAGGTAAACAATTGATCTACAATTCATAATCAAACCGTATCAGAGGAAAATTCTGTAATCTCCTGTGTAGCTAATGCACATTACCACCAGCATATATGGGGCTTATTTTATAAAGTGAAGAATATGCATATCTTATAAAATTGGAGAGTACTGACATGCCTTAACCTAGGCACAGCAGTTATGCTTGTTCTAGAGCAGGTGCATATACTGTATTTTGCCCTGCCCACTGACCCTTATCCTTGGATACTCAATGCCGGGGTCATATGTGGCCCCGGCATTGAGTATCCGCGGATTGCTGCATGTGCCAGAAGCTGCAGTAGCTAATTGGGCACCGGTGATATTGCATGCTGCCCAGTTAGCTCCTGCACCTTAAAGATAAGCAAGGGTTTTCCTTGTCTATCTTTTAGGTGCACATCACTAACCGGGCAGCATGCAATATCGCCGCTACCTGGTTAGCGACAGTCTCCTCCTCCACTCTGCCCCAGAACACCCCCAACATACCCTGATGCTAACCGCATAGCACTGAGGCATGTAGCGGGGTTGGAAGGGGATATTCAATGGCACCAACCATGTAAGTGCCATTGAATATCCCAATTTATGGCATTTACATGGTTTACTGGGCTGTAAAAGTCCATAAGTTAAACGAACAAACCTTTTTCAAAAAAGGGGAAGCTTGCATGGAGCGGTGGTTACAACCACTCTAGCACCTTATTGGGCAGACTAGATGGATCATACTGGTCTCTACTGTTTGTTACTATGGCCCTCAGTCTAGAACAAGAATAAGGGCTGTCCTCATGCGGCAAGGACCTGTAGGTGGGGAATATGTCCCCCATTGTATTCCGCAACACTGCTGACATGCACGTCCTGGGTGTTAGCATGGGGAGTTAAGAACGTGGGCAGGAGAGAGCAGAACAGGGGCGTGGTGAGCCACCGACATGTAGAAACTTTATTCCCAAATAGGCTGTGTATATAATCCGAAAACATCTACGTTAGAGCTGCTGAAACCAGGTATAAAGCTCTGATTTAGAAAAAAATCAGCTCTGCCCTGCAATGCATCCCATAGAGGTGAATAGATGTGACAGGTTGGGTCTGAAGTGGCACCACTGCAGACAGGGCAAATATAAGATGCATGCAGAAGGTACAGGAAGCAGATCTGAGGGACCATTGTAGGGCAAAGAAACATAACTAAAAAGACATGCAGCAATACAATGAAGAATACCAGTGTCCAATCATGCCATGCACCTATGTGCTGTATGTGCCAAAGGAGACAATCCACAGAACTCCAACAAAACTAGACACATAGATGGGATTGCAGAGTCAGGGAGCCTATGGATGCAAACAGGGAAAGGAGACCTTTTGGGGTGAGTATGGGAGAGCAGATATGTAGCCCTGGTACCACATGTACATATGTTATATCATAGCTGATATGTACAGGTACCAGGCAGCCCCCCGTGGAATCATGTTGCTATTGCAGAAAGTGAGAGAGGGTGTGTATATGGTCTAGGGATGCATGGGGGTGGGGGGGGAGGGGAGCTAGTTTGGGCAGCAGCAGTGCAGGTGGGACATGAAAGCTTGGCCAGTATCTGGACCATATGGATGAAGACAGTGTTACCAGGTGTCAGTGTGACGAGGCAGGCAAAGTCAAAGAGGGCCCACCAAAGCCAAATGTCCAACAATAAGGGTCCCCCATAACAGAGGCACCCAACATTGGAAACAGCACTTATGCATGCCCATAATGCACAATGTGCTGTTGAGCAGATAGTAGTGAGAATGAGTGTCTGAAGCCACTGAAGGCGGATCTGTACAGATGACCACAGTGGAAATCACAGAGACTGCCCCAGAATGCGATATACCATGTGATGGTAGTTATATCCCGACATACATGTTGATATTTATAATTTGGAACCTCATAAAGGTGTGCGCTGGGTCTAGGCAGTGCCCCAAAGGGCATGAGGGGGACTGAGACACAGGCAGGCTGTTACAGCTGCAATAGCACAGTGTTAGTAATGTCCAATGTGAATCAACACACTGCTGGCTGTGAGAACCAGCCTAGGAGATGCATGTTTTACCCGAGGAGCATGGCATCAGCAGGTACAGTGTGGGGATGGGTAGGATCAGAAACGTCTAACGTCCTAGAATATGGTATGCGTGAGGATATCCCAAACCATTCCCCATGTCCGAGGGCCGGAGCAGCTAAGAGTGCCTGCACGAGCCTCGCAAAACATGTCTCCACGCATATGCTCACCCATGGATGCGGTGTCGGGTGCAAAGGTCCCCGTGTCTGATATAGACATGTCCCTGAACGGGATGTGCACGTAATGCAACCATAGCATGATATGTGACCAGGGAACACATGTCCACACCGAGGACTTGTCCTAGACCCCTCCTCGGACTGCCCACAGCCCCCCTCCTCGGACTGCCCACAGCCCCCCTCCTCGGACTGCCCACAGCCCCCCTCCTCGGACTGCCCACAGCCCCCCTCTGGGGAATGTTAATGCAGTACGCTGCCTGACAGCAATGTGACAGCGAAGAGAGCATATCCATGTGAATGGCAGTCCACTCCTGCTTCTGTGACATGGGCATACCTCTGAAACAACCTCCCCAAACATAATAACATAGCAACATAGCATATGACGGCAGATAAAAACCAGTATGGTTCATCTAGTCTGCTTAGCAAGATGGTAAGAGTAAGCGCACCTGCTGCTCAATGCAGGTCACCCCTCCCCATGCCTTTGTTTAAGGGTGTACCCACCACTCTGTGTAGGTCACCCCTATTTGAGATATAAGAGATAGTTATGTTTATTTTTATTTTATCCTGCTGCCATAAAAGGATCCACTGTGTCTGTCCCATGCCATTTTGAATTCTGTCACTGTATTTGCCCCCACTACTTCCATCAGGAGGGCATTCCAAGTATCCACTACCCTTTCAGTGAAAAAGTATTTCCTGACATTACCTTTCAGTTTACCCCCTTGCAGCTTCATGTTATGCCCTCTAGTTTTACAGCTTCCCCCTCTTTAGAAGAGGTTTGTTTGTTCATTAATATTCTGTAAGTATTTAAAGGTCTAAATTATATCTCCCCTGTCCTTCCTCTCCTCCAGAGTGTACATATTTTGGTCTTCAAGGCTCTTCTCATAAGTCTTCTGATGCAGGCTCCAAATCATTTTGGTCGCCTTCCTCTGAATTGTTTCCAGTCTTTCTATATCCTTTACAAGATATGGTTTCCAAAACTGAACACAATATTCCAAGTGAGGCCTCACCAGTGACTTGTACAGTGGCATTAGTACCTCTTCCTTTCTGCTGTTAATTCTTCTTTGTATGCAACCCAGCATCCTTCTAATTTTTGCCACCGCCTTGTCATACTGTTTCGCCACCTTGAGATACTCAGAAATAATCACTCCAAGGTCCTTCTTCTGGTCCATGCACACCAACTTCTCGCCCCCTATCACATACAATTCCCTTGATTTTCTGTTTCCCAAGTGCATGACACTGCATGTCTTCACATTAAATATGTCTGAGAAGATGTGTGCTACCAGGCATACATGACGTATGTAACAAATAAATGGACAAAGAGGATGCACAGAGATTGAGCCATGCCCCATACCTGTGAATTGTGCTACCATAATCATGTTATGAAGTATGTTATCCCTCGAGGGCAGGCCTGAAATATGCAGACAGCAACTGCCAGTGGTGGACAGATGCCCGATGTCTAAAATTCCATCCATAGTCTGAGAGAACAAAGCATACCAGAGCTGTGACATGGATATGTGATATAGTTGGAGAGATGCCCAAGGTATCACTGCAGTGAACCAGATGTAGAGTATGTGGCTGCCATATGTGGACACATGCAGTAGAGGCTAGTAGGAGGGAACCCCACCCATGCATCATCCGCATTGTGTCATGGTGGACTGACAGATTTGCAGGTGTATGATATGTATTGTCTGTGTCCTGAACACACCAGTGGCCCCCTGTGTGTAACCCATGCATGGTCAGGGTGAATGAGAGCTGCAGATGCAAAGAGCTGGTATGGGGGCTGGCTTGACACAGCACATGGATGACCAGACCCAACACCATAGGCCCATGGAAATGCTAGTGGCCAGAGGTATGGGACCGGATGTGGGACAAGGCACCACAACACCTTCCTACCTGTTCATGAGGGGCAAAACCTACCAGCTATGATCAGAGTGTGATGCCGTCAATGCGGGCTATAGTTACATGCAGTCATGTACATTACATAGTGGATGTGTAGGGCACTAGAAAAAGCACTATAGTACCTGGGAACCAAAAGATCATGGGTTCACGACCCACCACAACCTAACAACACAACCATGTTCCCTGTAAAATAGTTATGTCCAAGTTATAATGCCCCATTCAATGTAATTTCAGTTTGTTCAATGTAAACCGCACTGATGCAGAATAGCGCGGTATATAAGAGAATGTAAATAAATAAATAAATAAACCTTTCAATGTAGCATCTGCAGCACCATACTGTGCAGTATCTGAGGCACACATGTCACCCCACAGGAGTGCACCACATGCAGCCACCACACCATGTGTGTCAAACCAGGACCAGGAAAACATTTTCATGGCAAAGCCAAAGTCAAGTAAATGTGTAAAAGACAGCCCCCAATGGTCACCAAGTAAGGTAGGAGACTCTGGAGTGGGTCACAGCACCCGCAGTGTCCCGAGGGCTGGGGGTGCACATGCAGCAGTCCGAGCATCCTGCGGTGCATGCAGAGGGCAGGTAAAGGGCTCCACAACACCCTTTGAAGATCAGTGTGGAGGATGCCCCAGGGCAAGCACCAAAACTTATGGCAGTTGATGTATCTCTAAGCAGATAGAGATAGGAGGAGGGTGTGACAAATGTGACAGTGGGCACAGCACAGACAGGTGTCCCATGCATGCATTGATGCCAGTAAATGCCCCCCCCCACCACAGTATCTGACTGGGGTGGCACAAAGGGGCACTGGCAAGCAGACCTATGCCACAGATACCAGGATCCTGGGCTGAACAGTATGTGGACGTATACATGTGTGAGTCATGCAGCAACACATGAACATAGGTGTCCATGTCATGCAGAATGGTGTGGTCCCTGCAAACACACAATGCCAGACCTTTGAAGCACTGCCACCCTGTGGATCCCCCCAATCATGCATGCCCATCCACATGGCAGAGTGTCAAACAGACAGCTCTGGAATGTGACAGACACCCACCCCTGCACAAACCCATGCCACCTGTGCACCCCTTTGGGACCCAAACCCACACACCAAGCATTCTGCACCCCAATCCTGGTGCTAGAGGACATCCCTGTGTTCCCTCCCCCATGCCCAGCCCTTGCCCCTCCCTCTCCCTGAGGGCACATGCATCTATGCCTCAGTCACCATAGTCACTGGTGTGCATGGTAGCATTTCCTCAGACCCTGAGGTGTCACAGCTCGTGCTGCCTGACTCTATGATATCCTCATGGAATGGGGGAAACACCATCTAGGGACCGGTGCCCCTTGGACCTGGCCCAAGGAGAGGGGGTGTCTGTGTGGCGGGCCAACCAACAGTGGTGTGGGAATGTGCTGAGGCCCATGTAGTGACACCACTGGTACCTGGCTGTGGAGGTGCAGGTGCACATGCTCCTGAGGATGCTGCTGCTGTGGGAGCTGCCCCATCATGTCCCTGTCCAGACCCCATAGGAGGCACACTGGAGTGTCCATGGGGCATTGTAGGGATGCACTGGCCATGGACATGCCACAGCTTCATCAGGATCTCTACCATGGTTGCCTGGAGGGTGCTAGTAGCTATGGTTATGTATGATTTTCTCCCAGGTGGTGAGGGTTCTTACATGTGCACTAGGTGCAAGAAGCTCTTTGATCTCAGGGAATGAGTCCAATCTCTGGAGGCTAGACTAGCAGACTCAGCGGAGCTAAGGAAGACAGAGAGGTATATAGACAAGACCTACAGGGATGTAGTACTGAAGTCATACCTCCAGTCTGGCAGCTTCTCTGTTGCCATGGAAGAGAGAGGTCATGTGACAGGAGAGCATCACCTTGGTGTGGCAGAAAGTGATCCTGTAGTTAGGACCTGTTCTCCAGGTGATGCAAAACCCTCTCTCACTGAGGAGACTTCTTCAGGGACATGTGCCCATGAGCACAGGGTTAGGATGGCCGTTATTGTTGGTCATTTGATCATTAGCCATGTAGATAGCTGAATGGGTTGTGGACATGAGGATTGCCTGTTGGCATGCCTGTCTGGTGTGAAGATAGCCCCGATTCCCCCCATCCATCCAATTAAAAAAAACCCTGGTGGGCCCAGCAGCTCTGATCCCCCCACCCATATAACAAAAAAGGCCTGGGGGCCCACAAACACTCACAATTATACCGGGAGTGGGGTGAGAGTTTCAGGGCCTTTTTATTTATTTATTTATTTATTTACATTTTCTTATATACCGCGCTATTCTGCATCAGTGTGGCTGGGGGGATTGGGGCCACTGGACCACCAGGGATTTGGTTTCAGTCGGGGGGTCGATGTAAGGGACACTAGCCCCCCGAGAGTATTTTGATGGCATCGGGGGCTTTCCCCGATCCCTGGAAAAAAAAGAGGGAGGCCTTCATGAAATATAACAAATCACACAGAGATGAAGACAGGCATCTATATTTGGAAAAACTTAGAGAAGCTAGCAAAGTAGTCAGGAAAGCAAAGATTCAAAAAGAGGAGGAAATAGCCAATGCAATAAAATGGGGGGATACAACATTTTTCAGGTATGTTAGTGAAAAGAGGAAGGGCAAAAGTGGTATTGTCAGACTCAAGGGTGAAGGGGAGGAATATGTAGAAGTTGATAAGGATAAAGTGGAATTGCTTAACAAATATTTCTGTTCTGTGTTTACAGATGAAGAACTAGGAACAGAACCTCAGAAAACAGCCACAAACAGGAACAGAAGCGAGGGGCACCTTGAACAATTTTCAGAAATCTATGTTCGTGAGAAACTAGCTAAACTTGAAGTAGAAAAAGCGATGGGACCGGATAGGATACACCCTAGAATACTGAGGGAACTTGGGGACGTTCTAGCAGTTCCACTGACTGACCTTTTCAATGCCTCGTTGGAGTTGGGAGTGGTGCCAAAGGACTGGAGAGAGGCTCATGTGGTCCCTTTACACCAGTGATTCTCAACCTTTTTTGTACCATGACCCCTTTTACCATTGGTCAACTTGTGGTGACCCCCAATGATAAAATCAAATGCGTCTCTCTTCCTTTACCGTTAACGCATTATCGCTGTAATCATTTGTTGAATTATTAAGATATTATAGGCCTTTGCAATATGTTTTTATTTATTTATTTATTTACCTTTCTACCATGGCCTCCCCAAGAACAGCACACAACCTCTCCAATTGGCCCAGAACACGATTGCTGGGCTCATAACCAACAACCAGGGCTCCACACATCAAACAGTAAGTAAGGATTTGAGGGTTTCTTTGGGTTTTTTTGTTACATTGCTAGCTCTCTGACTGGGAGCTCTTAAAAGGGTTTTGTGTATATTTTTTAAAGCAAGGTTAATTTCATTTTTGCTGTTTTAGGGGAACTGTACTTGAGCACAGTAGTATTGCTGAACTCTGTAACCCCCTCAGGTTCAGGAACTGCTAACACCTAATCAGGGGTTAGTGGGCCTGTTTCCTGAGTGCAATTGAAGCCTGCATAAAAAGGCTGCTTTGCCCTGCCCTTTTGAGGCTTTCTTAACCAGGGCTCCACACATCAAACAGTAAGTAAGGATTTGAGGGTTTCTTTGTTTGGTTTTTTTTTGTTACATTGCTAGCTCTCTGACTGGGAGCTCTTAAAAGGGTTTTGTGTATATTTTTTAAAGCAAGGTTAATTTCATTTTTGCTGTTTTAGGGGAACTGTACTTGAGCACAGTAGTATTGCTGAACTCTGTAACCTCCTCAGGTTCAGGAACTGCTAACACCTAATCAGGCTAGCAGAAAAAAGGAGGTGATAATGCCTCTGTATAAGTCTTTGGTGCGACCTCATTTGGAGTATGGTGTGCAATTCTGGAGACCGCACCTTCAAAAGGATGTGAACAGGATGGAGTCGGTGCAGAGGGTTGCTACTAAGATGATTAGTAGTCTTCATTATAAAGCATATGAGGACAGACTTAAGGATCTTAATATGTACACCTTAGAGGAAAGGCGGGATAGAGGTGATATGATTGAGATGTTTAAATACCTCCGTGGCATAAATGTTCAGGGAGAGAGCCTCTTTCAATTGAAAGCAAGTTCTGCGACGAGGGGACATGGGATGAGGGTGAAGGGAGATAGATTCAGGAGTGATATGCGGAAATATTTCTTTACGGAAAGAGTAGTGGATCCGTGGAATAGTCTCCCAGTGGAGGTGGTAGAGATGAGGACAGTAACTGAATTCAAAAAAGCATGGGACCAACACAGAGGACCTCTAAAGGTAAAAAGTGGACTGTTGTAGTTGTTGTTATGGAAGGACAGACTAGATGGGCCTTGTGGTCTTTTTCTGTCATCATGTTTCTATGTTTCTATGTAACCACAGATGACCTCACATCACACCAGTCCTCCTTGATCTCCACTGGCTCCCCATTCAATCCAGAGTTAAATTCAAAGTACTTAACCTCACACATAAAATCATCTCCAACGAGTCAGCTCCATGCCTCTCCCCGCTCCTATCCTCCATCAACAATAAAAGAGCACGCTGCTCCACTACCAAAAACCTACTTACCATCCCAACAAATAAGAGATATAGCAAACAATCTACATGTAACCGGGCCTTCTCCCTCTATGCCCCATCCTTATGGAATGTCCTACCTCTTGAGTTATGAAACTGCTCTGACCACTCTGAGTTCAGAAATATGCTGAAAACCCATCTCTTCCTGGAACATTTTTCCCTACCACCATAGTCCTCAGTCCTCTGTCTTCAACCCCTCACCTCTGCCCTCTCAAACTCAATCCTGCAGCCATGCTGTACCTGTATATACCTATGTAATTAGTTGATCGTTGTAAATAGTTTCACATTTATACCTATGTATCATTGTTACATTGTTCCATGTAAACAGTTGAAATATACTGTCATGATATGTTCTATGTAAACCGTCTTGATTTGCAGAAAGACGGCATATAAAAAATGTTAAATAAATAAATAAATAAAATAAAATGTACTTATTTAAACCACAATAATAATCACAATAGCAAGTAACAATATTTGATTTCAAAATTATTATGATTTTGTAGTCAAATCACTAATAAGAAATACATTTTTTTTTCTACATTTGTTGTCTGACCAATTTATTCTCTGATCATGCTGGTCCTGATCTGAGGCTTCTGCTTTCCTGTCTTCTCTTAGCTCTTTTTCTGTCATCTATGGTCCATCTGCCAATTCTTATCTTTTCTTTTGTTTTCTTCACTTCTTTCCATCAGCCTATTTCCAGTCCCAGTAACCCTTCCCAGTATCAGCCCCTTTCCAGTCCTCACTCCCAGTACCTTCCAATGTCAACTTGCATTCCCATGACTGCCACTGGTGTCCATTCCCTTACAGTCCCCCTCCTTCCCCACTGACCAGTCCCTTCTAGTACAAATACTATGGCAGCCCCTCTCAGATCCACTCCCTTCCAGTTCCATTCTTCCATCCCCTCGTATCAGCCCATTTGTAGCCTTAGCCCCCAGTTTTCTTCCAGGGCCAGCAGCGCTATCCTCCCCTCCCCACAATCAGCCCATTCCCAGTCAAAGCCCCACAATCAGCTCACTTCTAGTGCTAATCCCCCTCAACCCCATTACCAGTGCTAGCCTCCCCTAATCAGCCCAATACCAGTCCTACCCCCATCAGATCATTACCAGTCCCAACCTCCACTAATCAGCTCATTTCCAGTCATAGCCCCCCGATCAGCTCATTTCCAATGCTAGCCTCCCATCAGTACATTACCAGTCCTACCCCACTCATTAGCCCATTACCAGTCCTAGCCTCCCCTAATCAGCTTATTTCCAGTGGTAGCCCCCCCCCTCAACCCCATTACCAGTGCTAGGCTCCCCTAATCAGCCCATTACCAGTCCTATCCCCCCATCAGCCCATTTCCAGTCCTAACCTCACCGATCAGCTCATTTCCAATGGTAGCCCCCCATCAGTCCATTACCAGTCCTACTCCCCTATCAGCCCATTACCAGTCCCAACCCCCCATGATCAGTCCATTCCTAGTCCTAGCCTTCCCTAATCAACCCATTACCAGTCCTAGCCCCCCCATCTGCCCATTACCAGTGCTAGCTCCCCCATCAGCCCATTATAATCCTAACCCGCACTGTCTCTTGCCTCTGTCCAGCATTTATTCCGTCTGTCCAGTATGTCCCCAGTCTCTCCCCTTTGTCCATGTCAGCCCCCCTCCCTCCATCCATCCATATCAGCCCCCTCCCTCCATCCCTCCATGTCAGCACCCATCCCTCCCTCCCTCCATCCGTCAGCCCCCTCCCTCCATGTCAGCCCCCCTACCTCCATCCATCCGTATCATCCCCCTCCCTCCCTTCCTCTGTCCATGTCAGCCCCCTCCCTCCCTCCCTCCATCCATCCATCCATATCAGCTCCCTCCCTCCATGCCAGCCCCTCTCCGTCCATGTCAGCCCCTCCTTCCTCCATCCCTCCATGTCAGCCCCCTCTGTCCATGTCAGCCCCCCCTCCCCCCTCCCTCCATCCATCCATCCATCCATCCATCCATATCAGCCCTTACTTCCCCCCTGTCCATGTCCATGTCCATGTCAGCCCCCCCCCTGTTGATGTCAGCTGCCCCTCTGTCCATGTCAGCCGTGTTGCAGGTTCCCTGCCCCCACATCCCCACTCCCCATGTCTGCCTCCCTTCTAATGCATCTGCTGCTGAATCTGCTTCTCGGCAGCGGCAAACTCACCCCCTTCCTTCTAATGCAGCCGCGTCTCCCTGCCTCTTAGGGAACTGCAGCTGTGCCTGTAAAATCGTTGCAGAGCCTCCCTGTCCCTCGACGGGCTCCGTGCAGCATTGTCCCGCCTCCAAAGGAAGTTCTTTACCACTTCCTTTGGAGGCGGGACAATGCTGTATGGAGCCTGTCGAGAGACAGAAAGGCTCCGCAATGGTTTCACAGGCATAGCCGCGGTTCCCTAAGAGGCAGGGAGACGCGGCTGCATTAGAAGGAAGGGGGTGAGTTTGCCGCTGCCGAGAAGCAGATTCAGCAGCAGCAGCAACTTCTGCGCGTTTAAATTTTTTTTTTTAACTTGGTGGAGACGAGGCGACCCCCGCTAAATCCTGTAATGACCCCCATGGGGGTCGCGACTCACAGGTTGAGAACCGCTGCTTTACACAAAAACAGAAGGATGTGGTTGAAAACTACAGGCCAGTTAGTTTAACATCAGTGGTGAGTAAATTATTGGAAGCGCTGCTTAAAGAGAAAATAGTGAGGTTTCTGGAGGTCAGAGGATTACAGGATCCGAGGCAGCATGGATTCGCCAGAGGCAGGCCTTGTCAGACAAATCTGATTGATTTCTTTGACAGGGTGACCAGGGAGTTGGACCAAGGGAAAGCCCTAGATGTGGTGTATTTAGATTTCAGCAAAGCCTTTGACACTCTTCCTCACAGGTGATTTATAAACAAACTGAGCACCCTAGGGATGGACCCTAAACTATTACTACTATTATTTTATTTATTTATTTTTATTTAACAGTTTCTTATATACCGCCCCTTCCAGAGATCAGGGGCGGTTCACATCAAACAAAAATCAATATACTTCTGTATATTTTACATGGAACTTGTGTTAACTATGTACACGTTTAGTTACATTGAACATGTTTTGAACATTAACTAGAATAACACTATTCAAACTATGTACAGGTCATCAAAACATAATTGAGTTACCGGTATTTATTTACAATAGTGATATAGCCATTTGTTTGTGTAAATCTTTGTCTGTAGGGTAAGGCAGAGTAGAGTAAGTGTCTTTCTTATGTTTAATCATTTGTTCTGTCTTGAGAACTGTGAATGTGTTTCTGTGATTGTATCGGAGAGGTTTTTTGTTGGTAGGGGATCTCAAAGTGTTTTGTGAAAAGGTATGTTTTTAGTTCTTTTTTGAATTGGTGAAGGTCCTTTATTTTGCGGAGGGTTAATGGGATTTCGTTCCAGAGGGTAGGGGCAGCAAAGGAGAAGGCTCTATCACTTGTCGTTGCTCTGGTCCTTCTGAAATTAGTTTTTATGTTGAGGGAGTGGGTTGCGTTCTGTCTTCATGTTCTAGTTCTGATGGGGTTTGTAATAGGGTAGATAGTTGGGAGGGAGAGATGTTATTGAGGAGTTTAAAGGTAGTCAGGAGGATTTTATATTTTATTCGGCTGCTTATGGGGAGCCAATGAAGCATTTATAAAGTGCTACTAGTCGCACGTAACGTTGTACAGACATGTATGAGACGGTCCCTGCTCTCGTTAGAGCTTACAAGCTAGTCAAGACAAAACAAACAGAACATAAAGCAATAGTCTAATCAGGGCAAGAAGTACAAGGCAAGGCAATTACAGTCAGGCATACAAAGGACAGACAAGCATGGCATTTACAATCAGGTAGACAAGGGATAGAAGTCAAGATCTGAAAGCTACAGTGAAGAGGTGGGTTTTCAACCTGGATTTGAAGAGGGCTAGTACAAGGCACGGCAATTACAGTCAGGCATACAAAGGACAGACAAGCATGGCATTTACAATCAGGTAGACAAGGGATAGAAGTCAAGATCTGAAAGCGACAGTCAGGCATACAAAGGATAGACAAGCATGGCATTTACAATCAGGTAAAGGATAGAAGTCAAGATCTGAAAGCGACAGTGAAGAGGTAGGTTTTCAACCTGGATTTGAAGAGGGCTAGGGAGGGTGACTGGCATATAGACACAGGTAGGTTGTTCCAGGCATAGGGTGCTGCAAGGTGAAAGGAGCGGTCTGGAATTAGGGGTGCGAGTGAAGGGCCTGAATAGAAGTAGTTTGTTAGAAGAGCGGAGTTCACGAGAGGGGTTGTGAGGAGAGATGAGAGTTGAAAGGTATTGAGGAGCTGCAGAGTGAATGCATTTATAGGTCAGGAGGAGACATTTGAACTGGATGTGGAAACGGATAGGGAGCCAGTGAAGTGACTTGAGGAGAGGAGTAATGTGGGCATGGCGAGGCTGGTGGAAGATTAGTCGAGCGGCAGCGTGTTGAATAGATTAAAGGGGAAAGAGATGACACACAGGGAGACCAGCAAGGAGGAGGTTGTAGTAGTCGAGGCAAGAGGTAATTAAGGAGTGGATGAGCGTTTTAGTAGTGTGTTCCGAAAGGAGGGGCGGATTTTGCTAATGTTGTAGAGAAAGAAGCGGCAGGTCTTAGCTACGAGCTGGATGTGTGTGGAGAAGGAGAGAGAGTGAAGTCAAAGATAACCCCCATATTGCGGGCCGAGGAAACAGGGAGGATTATAGAGTTATCGACAGAGATCAAGAAGGGGGGGAGAGGAGGGGAGATACTGGGGGGAAAGATAAGGAGTTCAGTTTTGGCCATGTTCAGTTTCAAGCGGTGATGAGACATCCAGGCCGCAATGTCCAAAAGGCAGGCAGAGATCTTGGTCTGGATTGACGGAGAGATTTCAGCTGTAGAGAGGTAGATTTGGGAGTCATCAGCATAGAGATGGTACTGGAAGCCATGGGCAGGGATAAGTGCACCAAGAGATAGGGTATAGAGAGAAGAGAAGCGGACCCAGGACGGATCCCTGGGGTACGCCTACTGGAAGCGGGGTAGCATAAGAGGAGGAGCCACCAGAGCATACACTGAAGGAGCGATGGGAGAGGTATGAGGAGAACCAGGATAGTATTGAGCCCCTAAAACCAAGCGAGGAGAGGGTATCGACGAGAAGGTTATGATCGACAGTGTCAAAAACAGCAGAGAGGTCAAGAAGGATGAGGACAGAGTAGAGGCCATTCGATTTAGCCAGGAACAAGTCATTGGAGACTTTGGTAAGAGCTGTTTCAGTAGAATGTAAGGGATGGAAGCCAGACTGTAAAGCATCCATGAGGGCATGGGAGGAGAGGAAGTCGAGGTAGCGGCGGTGGACTGCACATTCAAGTAATTTAGATATGAAGGGAAGGAGGGAGATGGGTCGATAGTTGGAGGGACAGGTGGGATCGAGTGAGGGTTTCTTAAGGAGAGGTGTGACCATAGCATGTTTGAAGTCTGTGGGGACAGTTGCCATGGTGAGCGATAGATTGAGAATATGAGAGATGGGAGGGACAATGGTGGGGAAGATGGGGCTTAGGAGGTGGGTGGGGATAGGATCAGAGGAACAAGTGGTGGGTTTGGAGGAAGAGAGAACGAGTGTGGTTTCCTCTTCAGTGATCACAGGGAAGGAAGAGATGGTGGCGGAGGTAGCGAGGATGGGGGGGGAGAATTGGGGAGGAGGGGAGGTAGATGAAGAAGTGGGGAATTGGAGGGTGATCTTGTGGATTTTGTCATGGACGTAGTCGGCCAAGGTTTGGGCAGGAAGGGAGGATGGGACCATGGGTGGGGGCACTTTGAGGAGAGAACTGAGGGTATTAAAGAGACGGCAAGGATTAGAGGCAAGAGAGTTGGTCAGATGGATGTAGTATTCTTGTTTGGCAAGAGCTTTGTCTGATTGGAAGGAGCCAAGCATGAATTTGAAGTGTAGAAAGTCTTCAGAGGAGCGGTGTTTGAGCCAAGCATGTTCAGCAGAGCGGGCACAGGTACGTAGATAGCGGGTGGTGGGTGAGAACCAGGGCTGGGGTGTGGAACGTCTTACAGGGCAAGAGGTGGGTGGGGCAAGAGCATCCAGAGCCAAGGAGAGTGCAGTATTATAGGAGGATACTGTCTCATCGACAGATTTGGAAGATATAATGGGAGAAAGAGATGGAGAAATGTTGGACGAGAGAGTCAAGGGGTCAATAGTATGAAGGTTTCTAAATAGTTTGGAGAAGACAGGACGAGGTTGAGGCAGTGGGAGTTGAAGATTAAAGCTTAACAGGTGATGGTCCGATATGGGAAGAATTGAGTTATGGAAGTTCGATGGAGAGGACTTAGAGAAGAGTATCAGGTCAAGGCAGTGGCCGTGCTTGTGAGTGGAGGAGTGGAACAAAGTTGGAGGTCAAATGAGGAGGTAAGGGCAAGGAGTTTTAATGCATGGGGATTGGAGGGGTTATCGATGTGGATGTTAAAATCCCCAAGAATAAGAGAGGGGGAGGAGGAATCCAGAAAGATGGAAAGCCAGGCATTGAAGTTGGTAAGGAAGGTAGAAGCAGACTTGTCAGGAGGGCGATAGATAACAACTACTCGGAGAGGAAGTGGTGTGAAGAGGCGAATGGAGTGGAATTCAAAAGAGGGAAAGGAGTGAGATTGAGGCAGTAGGAGGGGTTGGAATTGGCAAGCGGGAGAAAGTAGAAGCACAACACCACCACCGTGGCCAGTGGAATGAGGTGTATGGGAGAATTGATAGCCCCCATGACAGAGAGCAGCAGTAGATGCGGTATCATCTGGGGGGAGCCAGGTCTCAGTTAGGGCAAGAAGATGTAGAGCGTTTGAGATAAAGAGATCATGGGTAAAGGCAAGTTTATTAGAGACCAATTGTGAGTTCCACAAGGCACATGAGAAAGGGAGAGTGGAAGGGGAGAGGAGAGGGATATGGATGAGGCTAGACAAGTTACGTGAGGATTGCTTTCCAGAGTAGGACAGAGATCGAGGGGAGGTTGTAGTGTGAGGATCTCTTTCCAAAGTAAGGCAAGGATCTTGAGGGGCCAGGGTTGGGGTTGATATCTCTGGATGAGTGTGCAGGGTTGGGGTTGATATCACTGGATGAGTGTGCGTTCCATAACGCACATGAGGGAGGGAGAGTGGGGGGGGGGGAAGGAGAGGGATATGGATGAGGTTAGACAAGGTGTGTGAGGAACTCTTCTCAGAGTGAGATAGAGATTGAGGGGGGTCAGGGTTGGGGTTGATTTCTCTGAGTAAGTGTGTGGCACATGTGGGGGGGGGGAGAGTGGCATGGGAAAGGAGAGGGATATGAATGAGATTAGATAAGGTACATGAGGAACTCTTCTTAGAGTGGGATAGGAATTGAGGGGGGCCTGGGTTGGGGTTGATATTACCTGATGAGAGAAGAAGAAGGAGTAATAGGAAGCAAGGTAAGGAGGAGGTAATATGGTGGAACCGAGGGTGGGGTTGCCTTAGAGAGAGAGAGGGGATGGTTGGATGAGAAGGAGAGTGAGATGAAGCTCGAGAGCTGATGAAAGGTTAGAAGACAGAATGGAGGGAGAAGTGAGGAAGGTAGAGGGGGAATGGGGGGGGGAGGAAGGAGGGTGCTGGCAGGAGGGGAAGCAGTTGGGGAGTATGAAGAAAAGAAGGACAATGTGATGTAGGGCCATGGGGAGGAATGGTGAGGCTACGTAGTATCTGAGATTTAATAGTGATGGGATGGTAATGAGGTGGCACTGGGTTCTACGCGCTATGCAATATATGTCAAATTACAAGCAATGAGGTAGAGGGGACTACACGCTATGCAATATATGAGAGCTTACAAGCAATGTGGTAGAGGGGACTACATGCTATGCAATATAAATTAAATTACAAGCACGATATGTTAATTACAAGCAATGAGTTAGCAGTGGAGTCAGTAGGCTGTGCAGCAAAGTTAATTGCAAGTAATGAGGTAGCACTAAATAGTAGCAGATGGTCTTTGCAAGCAGTGTGGTAGCAATGGGTAAACTGTTACAAGCAGCAATGAGATCAAGAGTCAGTGCAGCAAGAGTTATTTAGGCAATGAGGTGGTAGAACTATAGGCTAAACAGGGTGAATTGTTGCAGCAGCAATGGAGTCTACAGGCAGGGTATGATGTTGCAAGCAGGGTATGATGTTGCAAGCAGCAGTAGAGCCAATAGGGAGTGCAGCAGAGTTGTTTAGGCAATGAGGTAGGGGTTTCACGCTGGTATGGCCCCAAATGGATGCTGATTGGAAGGCGGGAGGGCTGCAGCCCCGATTGGGGCTCAGAAGGTGGTGCGCTCTTTTGTATGTGGGAAGCACTTACTTCTGGGTTATGAAGGTTGCATCTGGCGTTGTACTGGGGAGTGAGGCTCTTTGGATGGGGTCTTGTGTGCTTCAGATCCCGCTACAGGGCCTGTGCCTAAGGGCCATGCCAAAGGGCCCTCTGGCAAGGCCTTCAGGCATGCGCCTGCCAGACGTGGGTGTGCCTGAAAGTGCCGGCTGTTTAAATATTCCTGCGGCGTTCTCCTCAGCTTGATTGGCCTTGGTGATGGGAGCATGGAGGAGCTTACCTTCCTGCTCCTGTGGCTGATGCCGGGCAGGTCTCTGCGGGCGTGCCTGAAAGCCCCTAAAATTACTGCTTGAGTTAGAAATTGGAGGTGACAAAAGGTACAGGTAAATGGAGCTCACACTGAGGAGAAGGAAGTTACTAGTGGTGTGCCCCAGGGATCTGTCCTTGGTCCGATTCTTTTTAACATCTTTGTTAGTGATATTGTGGAAGGGCTGTCAGGTAAGGTTTGCCTCTTTGCAGATGATACCAAAATCTGCAATAGAGTAGACACCCAGGAAGGTGTAGTTAACATTTGGTGTATGTATTACAATGCGCTTGCCCGCTTATTTATATTGGTAGAACGTCCAGAAAAATTAAAATCAGATTAAGTGAACATGCGTCGAGGATACGCCAACAGGTGTTATCAGCTCCGATTGTGGAACATTGCATTGAGAAACATCATCATTTCGGTAAAGATATCTTTTGGTCTGTACTAGATCATGTCCCGCCTAACCCTCGGGGGGGTAATCGATTAGTATGGCTTCAACATCGTGAGCAACAATTGATTTTTACTATGGATGCGGTATATCCCAAAGGCTTGAATAAAGAAATTGATTGGCCAAGCTTGTTCTGATGTCACCTCCACTCACCAAGGGATTCCCCGATGTCAATGGGGTCTCCCATTTGGTGATTGGTGCTCCTGAATGATTGACGCTTTTATTAGCCATGCTACATGTTCTGTTCTCTATATCCGGTGATGCAGGTTTCATGAATAATAAGCGGGAGTACTACGCATTCCTGACCACTTGACACAGGGCTTGATGGCCCGAAACGTGCGCGTCGTGGGATGTATAAGCTGCTTGTGACCGCTCAAAACCTTGGGAAATGAAAAGACTTTGTTTCTGCAGACTGCTACAAAACTTCACTGGGACACAATTTGATAAGTACTATTTTGGCTTGGTTTAATTAAAACGGAATTGGCTGTCTGGAGTGACTGTGTTGCTCTTTCAGCCGCCTCCAGCCAGTTCCAACAAAAAGATATTATAATTGAGGGAATGCTTTGATTTGGTTTGGTATTATTTTGGTGTGCCTTTCTGCATCCTGGCACAGGCGTTGTGTGCTATCGGCATGCTACATAGAGGCATACATAGCTGAGAACGTGCAACTTCAGCGCTGGCTTTCTGCATTGGCCCCTTAGACTATAAGTTAGACAGGGAGGTATGTACGAGACCTACAGGGATATAGTCCTGAAGTTCCACCTCCAGTCTGGCAGCATCCCTGTTGCCATGGAGGAGAGAGGTCACGTGACAGGAGAGCATCATCCTAGTGTGGCAGGAAATGATCCTGTAACTAGGACCTGTCCTCCAGGTGATGTAAAACCCTCTCGCACCAAGGATGTTTCTCCAGGGCCATGTGCCCATGAGGGAAGGGTTAGGACAGCCGTTATAGTTGGTGATTCGATCATTAGGCATGTAGACAGCTGGGTGGCTGGTGGACGTGAGGATCGCCTGGTAACATGCATGCCTGGTGCAAAGGTAGCGGACCTCACGCGCCACGTAGATAAGGTCTTAGATAGTGCTGGGGAGGAGTCTGCTGTCTTGGTACATGTCGGTACCAATGACATAGGAAAATGTGGTAGGAAGGTTCTGGAGGCTAAATTTAGGCTTTTAGGTAGGAAGTTGAAATCCAGAACTTCAAGGGTAGCGTTCTCTGAAATGCTTCCCGTTCCACGTGCAGGACCCAAAAGGCAAGCAGAGCTCCGGAGTCTCAATGCGTGGATGAGACAATGGTGCAGAGATGAGGGTTTTGGATTTGTTAGGAACTGGGGAACATTCTGGGGAAAGGAGGGGCTCTTCCGAAGGGATGGGCTTCACCTTAACCGGGATGGAACCAGTCTGCTGGCATTAACCTTTAAAAAGTGGATAGAGCAGCTTTTAAACTAGATAATAGGGGAAAGCTGACAGTCGCCCAAGAGCGCATGGTTCGGAAGAATGTATCCTTGAAGGATACTACCAAAAGCAGAGAGGTTCCAAAAAAGAGTAAAGTAGCCCAAATGCCCTCAAGTATGGAGCAGACAGAGCTTAAAGATCCCAAATTACCCATGTCTACCAATAGCCAAATTACTATGAATAAAATACAGTCTCTAAAATGCTTGTATGCAAATGCTAGAAGTCTAAAAAATAAGATGGGAGAGTTAGAATATATAGCACTAAATGAGAGGTTAGATATGATTGGAATATCAGAGACATGGTGGAAGGAGGACAACCAGTGGGACACTGTGATACCTGGGTACAAACTATATCGTAATGATAGAGCTGATCAAATTGGTGGAGGGGTTGCGCTCTATGTTAGAGAGGGCATTGAGTCAGAAAGGATTAAAGTTTTGCAGGAAACAAAATTTGTTGTAGAATCTCTATGGATTGAAATTCCATGTAAAAAGGGGAAGGCGATGGCAGGGGTGGGGGGGGGGGTGGGTACTATCGACCACCGGACCAGAATCAACAAATGGATGATGAAATGCTCAAAGAAATCAAGGAAGCTAACAAAAGTTACAGTGCAGTAATAATAATGGGTGATTTCAATTACCCCGGTATCGACTGGGTCAGTGTCACGGCAGGACATGCTAGGGAGATAAAGTTCTTAGATGACATAAATGACTGCTTCCTGGAGCAGCTGGTTCATGAACCGACCAGAGGGGAAGCCATATTAGACCTGGTCCTTAGTGGAACACCAGATCTAGTGCAAGAGATAAGGGTGTTGGGGCCACTTGGCAATAGTGATTATAGGGATAGTACGGAAATCTACAGTACTACCTTTTAACTTTTGAAAGGGAGACTATGATAAAATGAGGAAAATAGTTAAGAAAAAACTAAAAGGAGCAGTTGCAAAGGTTAAAGACTTACATCAAGCTTGGGTGTTGTTGAAAAATACTATCTTGGCAGCTCAGACAAGCTGTATTCCATGCTTTAAGAAAAGTGGAAGGAAGTCCAAAAATCTGCCAGCATGGTTTAAAGGTGAGGTCAGAGAGGCTGTTGTTGCCAAAAAGGCATCTTTCAGGAAATGGAAAAAAGAGCCAAATGACGAAACCTGGAAACAGCACACGCACTGGCAAATCAAATGCAAGGCATTGATAAAGCAGGCAAAGGGAGAATTTGAGAAGAAGCTTGCTGTGGAAGCAAAAACGTGAAATAAAGATTTTTTCAAGTACATTCGCAGCAAAAAACCTGTGAGAGAGTCAGTTGGTCCATTAGATTATAGAGGAGTTAAAGGGGCACTAAGAGGCGACAATGCGATAGCGGAGAAACTGAATAAATTCTTTGCTTCAGTCTTTACTGAGGAAGATGTAGGGATGTTACCCAGGACTGAAGTGGTATTTAAAGGTGCGGAAGAATTGAAGGAAATATCGATACATCGGGAAGATGTATTACAACTATTAGATAAACTGCAGAGTAGCAAATCACCTGGGCCGGATGGTATACATCCAAGGGTGTTGAAAGAACTGAAATATGAGATTGCAGACCTGCTATTAGTAATCTGTGAACTATCATTAAAATCATCTCTAATACCTGAAGATTGGAGGATTGCCAATGTAACACCAATTTTTAAAAAGGGTTCCAGGGGTGATCCTGGAAACTACAGACCGGTGAACCTCACGTCAGTACCGGGAAAAATGGAAGAAACCATTATAAAGAATAAAATTACTCAGCATGTAGATAGTCATGGCCTAATGGGAGACAGCCAACATGGCTTTAGACAAGGAAGGTCTTGTCTTACTAATCTGTTATGTTTTTTTGAAAGTGTGACTAAACAGGTGAACAAAGGTGAGTCGGTTGATATAGTGTATCTGGACTTTCAGAAAGCCTTTGACAAAGTCCCTCATCAGAGACTTTTGGCAAAACTAAAGAGTCATGGGATAGGAGGCAGTGTACTACTGTGGATCAAGAACTGGTTAAAAGATAGAAAGCAGAGGGTTGGGCTAAATGGCCAATTTTCCCAATGGAGAAAGGTGAATAGTGGTGTACCCCAGGGATCTGTGCTGGGTCCGCTGCTTTTTGACATATTCATAAATGACCTGGAAAGTGGAATAACGAGTGAGGTTATCAAATTTGCAGATGACACAAAACTATTTAAAGTTGTTAAAACCCAAGAGGATTGTGGAAAATTGCAAGAGGATCTTGATAAATTAGAAGACTGGGCATCAAAATGGCAGATGAAATTTAATGTGGACAAGTGCAAAGTTATGCACCTAGGGAAGAACAACCCAAACTATGGTTATACAATGCAAGGTTCCACATTAGGAACCACCACCCAGGAAAAAGATTTAGGCGTCATTGTGGATAACATGTTAAACCCTCAGCCCAGTGTGCAGCGGCGGCCAAGAGAGCAAATAGAATGCTAGGTATCATAAGGAAAGGAATGGAAAATAAAACAAAAGATATTATAATGCCTCTATATCGTTCCATGGTGAGACCGCACCTTGAATATTGTGTGCAATTCTGGTCGCCGTATCTTAAAAAGGATATAGAGTTATTAGAAAAGGTTCAGTGAAGGGCCACCAAAATGGTAAAGGGGATGGAAGGATACTCCTACGAAGAAAGGCTAAAAAGGTTAGGGCTCTTTAACCTGGAAAAGAGACGGCTGAGGGGAGATATGATAGAAGTCTATAAATTAATGAATGGAGTGGAACGGGTAAATGTAGATTGATTGTTTACGTTTTCAGAATATAGAAAGACTAGGGGACATGCAATGCAGCTACAGGGTAAACTATTTAAGACTAATAAAAGAAAATATTTTTTCACTCAACGTGTAATCAAACTCTGGAATTTGTTACCGGAGGATGTAGTAAAGCCTGTTAGTGTAGCTGGGTTTAAAAAAGGTTTGGACAAGTACCTGGAGGAAAGGTCCATAAGGACCCAGGATATCAATGCTTGACCCAGTACAAGCATTGCGGAACCTGTGTCTTTTGGGGAAACAGCTAGGTACGTATGACCTAGATTGGCCACTGTTGGAAACAGGATACTGGGCTTGATGGACCTTGGTCTGACCCAGTATGGCATATCTTATGTTCTTATGTTCTTATGTACCTGAACTACCAAAGGAAAGGTGTGAGCTTAATACTAAGGGTAAAATTATGGAGTTCCCTCTATGATTAATATTCAAAGTCCGTCAGTTTTGTTTTAATGTTAATTGGTGATGTCTGGTTGGGTGTTATCTGTTATTACTGGTTGTCTTTTTATGCAGATTTCCTGAAGCCTAAATAAATGAATTGTACCCAGGCCCTCAGAAGAGTTCAATTGTTTATGGTCTGCTGTGTTGCACACATCACCAGCACCATTCCTCTTCTTCCCTTTTCTTGATGCTGTAAATTTTCAGTTCTACCTCACCACAGCCCAAATAGGGGCAGCTCGTTTGGGGATGCAATGCCCTTTCTCACTCTCCCCCACAAATGCACTCATGGGACTAAGCAATTGGATGGGGTTGTGAGTAGGAGTGTCTCAGATGAGCTGTGGGATATATTACAAAATAAAAAAGAGGTGGAGAGAAGGTATGATAGACCAGCAGGAGACTGAGGTTGGCATACCGCACACAGCTCCTTTTCAATGCGTAGAACTGGGGAAGACCTCCTGTAAAAGGTATGATTTTCCCTTCTTCCTAAAACTCAAATAATTTCCATTCTGCCAGAGATCTGACAGAGGTAGTAGGGAGTTCCATAATGTTAGGCCTGCAATCAAAAATGTTCAAGTGCATGTCTCCTACCAATCAAAAGAATCTTACAGAAGGAATCTCCAATAACATCTTATTAGCAGAACAAAAATCCCCCAAAACACACAGGAACATATTTCCTCAATGCAACCCTTAGATAAAGTGGGCTGTTTGACATAAGAACCCCCAGAATTGAAAGCATCTTACAGGTCACACTATCCAATTAGTAGCCAGTGCAGATCATATAACCCAGGTGTAATATGATCAAATCTGACATCTGGCTATCAACATAGCCTCAGCATTCTGGATTAAGTGCAACACATAGACTGTACCTTTAGGGAGACCAAAATAAAGAGTGTTACAGTAGTTAAGAGCCATCAACACCAACAACTTCTACCAGTGTGTGAAAATGCACGAGGCTGCGGGCCGGGTCCTGCGGCCGACAGTAACCTGTGCCCGTCCCGGCCTCGGCCTCCGACACGTGTCTGGGGTGCGGGGCGGAGCCTGGATGATGGGATTGCTGCATGGCAATGGGGCGACCCCATTGGCTACGGCGCTGGGAGGCAGGGCTAAGGTGGCTGAGGAGCCACGTGGCCGGTCTTTTCGGCACGGCTCCTCGGGGAAAACGGCCACGTTTTAATATCGCGGCGGATTTGGGCCTACGGAACCAGGGCGCAGCGGCAGTTTGGCGCACAATTGAGCTCGGGTGAGCGTGAGGGGATTGGGGGACAAAGAGGGATAGTGGGGGGCGCGGACCGGGGGGGAGAAAAGAGTGTGGGTGGGGGGGCTGACAGCTCCGCCATTCCGGATTATCCGGCATCACTCAGGAAGGAAAGTTGGAAAGTGACTAGGCTGAGCTAGAGCCAGTACATAAAAAAAACCCCAAACCCCCCCCCCCTCCCATTTAATTCACAGACAGGTGGGGAGGAGGCAGTTGGATAGATAGTGGGGGGTAGGCTGTTTTGGGACATGGCACGCTCTCCAAGAGGGCCGCGGGGGCAGCAGACGGGTAGAGGAGGTGGTGCCCGTGCTGGGGGGAGGGGAGGCCAGTCACAAGGGTCCGGCGGAGCCAAAGGGGCCAGGGCTAGCGGGCAGTCACGGCGGAAGGCCGGCGGAGCCACTAGGCCGGGGGGGGAGGGGAAAGGGGAGTGGAAGGGGCCGTGGGGTTACTGATGGGGGGGTTGCTGGTTCTGGGCTAGCCGTGGGTATGGCACAGGTGGGTCTTGCGGCTCAGAGGTCTGCAGGCGGGGGGGCAGCGGGGGGTGAGTTGGACTCGGGGGGAGCAATGGCACTGAGGGGACATGGGGCAGTAGCTGAGAGGGGGGCTCAGGTGGGGATGCCTTACGCGGGTTCTAGTGCTGCGCGGGCCTCCATGGCGGGGGCGTATGCTCCATGGTATCCAGGAGGTCAGGGAGGCCTGTACGCACAGGGGGAGGGGTGGCCGGGTTGGTCCCAGGGTGTAGGCCAGCCCATGAGTAGAGGTCCATGGGGGCAAGTTTGGGGTGAGTGGGGTGGCTCGGGATTCCCTTGCCAGGGGGTGCAGCCTAACTGGGGGGGGGGGCTAGCTGGGCGGCGGGGGGACTCGGTACGTCGTCAGGGCTGCAAGGGGGGGGGTTAGGTTGGGGGCGGGGCAATACGGAATGGGTCCTCCTCCGGTTTGTTCTTCTCTTCCCCTGCAGGTGCCGGCGAGCGGAGCAGCAGCGACTGGAAGTGCGGGGAGCAGTCAGCAGATGGCCCTAACGGCGGAGCGCGCCGGTCCGGCTGTGGGGGTGCCGGAGCAGAGCGAACGGGTGACGGCTGCTGAGGGTGCTGGAGAATCAGGTAATGGGGGGGCGACAGGTTGGTGGGGGGTGAGACGGCAGAGGGTGGGCGGAAGGCCAAAGAGAAGAGGAAGCATCGGAGGCGCTGTAGGCGGAGTTCATCATCATCGTCCTCGTCGTCTTCGGAGAGTTCGTCAGACGGCTCGCAAACGGGGTAGCGGACTGCGGAGGGGGCTGCATCATCAGTGGTGCGTTGCGCGGAACTTTGGGAGGGAATGCCGCATAAGCTACGGCACAGGATACTGAAACGGAAATACATCGATGTTTTCCGGCTGCTTGAAGGGAGGAAGCGCTCAGGTGAGAGTAGGAAAAAGGGCAAGGAGGATGAGAAGGCGGGGAGGGTAAGGAAGGTCTCCCGCAATACCTTAAATTGGACGCGGGCCTTCCTGCAGCTAGTGAGTGTTTGGGGACATGCCGAACCGAGTCAGTACAGGGAGCTGTTGGCATACGCGGATGCCATCCTGGCGGCGTCGCTAGGACAGCGAGCCAAGCACCGGCTTTGGGCATTCGGTCCTTTCGGACGCCAGGGGCGGCGCCTGGTTCCCCCTTGGGTGGGCCGGGGGGGGGGGGGGTACTTATGCTGGCACTACAATAAGGCTTCATGCCCCTTCCCGGACTGTAAGTTCCGGCATGCCTGCTCGCTATGCGACGCGGGTCACTCGGCCGCGAAGTGCAGTAGGAAAGGGGTGGTGGGGAGCAGTAAATGATGTAGGGTCCGGGGAGTTGGTGCCTACTCCCGTAAAATTCCAGGCGTTGCGGCCGTGGCTTGAGCGCTACGTAAGGGCTAGGCACGGCAGGGCGGGTAGGTTGTTGTGGTTGGGCTTTACGGAAGGGTTCCAGATACCATGTCAGGGGGAGGTGACTGGGGTGGCGGCCTGCAATCCTAGTTCGGTGCGCCTCTTGGCGGGGGTTTCCCAGAGAAAGATTGCAACAGAAAGTGCTCTGGGTAGGATAGCGGGGCCATTCGGTCACCCCCCCTTTTCGCCCTTTATGATATCACAGCTAGGGGTGATCCCGAAGAAAGAGCGCGGGGGTTATCGGCTGATACATAATTTGTAATTTCTGCCGGGGGAATTCGTGAATGACCACATACCGCGGGAGTTATGCTCGGTGCGGTACGTGCATTTCGATGAGGCACTGGAGCTTGTGCGGCTTGGTGGGCAGGGGGCGCTGCTGGCGAAGGTGGATATCGAATCTGCCTTTCGGTTGCTGCCCGTGCACCCGTCGGCATATCCTTTACTGGGGTTTAAGTTTGACGACCAGTATTATTATGATAAGTGTTTACCGATGGGTTGCGCAATCTCCTGTTCGCATTTTGAGACCTTCAGTTCCTTCCTGCATTGGGTCCTGGTGCAGCGCTCTGGGTGTACGTCGATAGTCCATTATTTGGATGATTTCTTGTTTGTGGGGCCAGCGCAGATGGCGGGCTGTGCATCGCTGTTAGGACTGTTTCAGGATATGGCGGTGGAATTTGGGATTCCGCTGGCGGCGGAGAAGACATTGGGGCCGGTGACCTGCCTTTCGTTTCTGGGGATCGAAATTGATTCGGTGGAGTTTGTGGTACGCTTACCGCTGGATAAGGTGGATCGGTTGAGGGAGTTGGTGGCGACGGTGGGGTCAGCTGCGAAAGTGACGCTGAAAGCGTTACAGGCTTTAGTGGGTCACTTAAATTTCGCCTGTCAGGTCATTCCCATGGGAAGGCCGTTTGTGCGGAGGCTGTCCCTGGCTATGGCGGGGGTGCGCCGTCCTCATCACCGCATTCGAGTGACGTTAGGTATGCGGGAGGATCTGCGGGTCTGGCAAACGTTCCTCTCCGACTTCAATGGCAGTGCTTTGGTGCAGGCATCAAAGCTGAGGAATGCTGACCTGCAGTTATTTTCTGATGCGGCAGGAAGTTCCGGGCTGGGCTTGTATTGTCAGGGAGCGTGTTGTGCGGCTGCATGGCCGGTCTCCTGGACTGAGGTTGGGTTGACGCGTAATGTGACGTTCTTAGAGTTGTTCCCAATAGTGGTGGCATTTTGGGTGTGGCCGGACAGGTTGCGGGACAAGAAAGTCGTGTTCTGGTGCGACAATGCGGCGGTGGTGCAGGTGATTAATAGGCAGTTGGCTAAATGCCTTAGGGTGGCGGCCTTAATGAGGATGTTCATGCTCGCCTGTCTGCGTTTAAATGTCTCGGCCCGGGCGCGGCACGTACCGGGTACGCAGAATGCTATTGCTGATGCTTTATCCCGTTTTCAGTGGGCGCAGTTTTGAGCATTGGCCCCGGGGGCGGACGAATCATCGGCAGTGGTGCCGGAGCACCTATGGCAGATTGGGACCCAGCAGTGTTAGAGTTGTTGCGCTCCTCCTTAGCTCCAGGTACGTGGGCATCGTACGAGCGGGGGTATGCCAAAGTGCGGGATTTTTTATGGGGGAGCGGTTGGAAGGGGGGCTGCCCGGATGACAGTGTGGTGGGTTCCTTCATAGTCTGGGCAAAGGGGTGTGGGTGGTCTAGATCGGCAGTCCGGGCGGCGTTGGCGGGATTCTCCTTTTTTAGCAAAGCGGCGGGCTGGGGTAGTCCTAGCACGTCCTTTTTGGTGAAGCGGCTTTTAGCGGGATGGGCAAAGGAACGGCCGCCTGGTCGGGACTGGTGCCGCCCTGTGTCCCATGACTTGCTCATGCGCATCTGGGACATATTGCCGGCCGTGGCCGCCTCGACTTTTGAGATGGTATTGTTTCGGGCATTATTTGTCACGGCATTTTTCGGGGCGTTTCGGATCAGGGAGCTGGTTCTGAAGTCCCGCGGGCAGGGGGTTGGGGGTGGGTTGGAGGTCCAACATGTGGAGCTAACAGAGGCATCGGTGCGGATTTTCCTGTCGCGCTCAAAGACGGACCAGCGTGGGATTGGCAGCTGGGTGTCCTTGAAGGCGATTCCTGGGCTCTGTTCCTGCCCGGTGCGGAATTTGCGGGCATACTTGCAACAGCGTCTGGGGATGGCAGGTTTCCTGTTTTGCCACACGGACGGGAAACCGGTCACGCAATTTCAATTTACGGCGGTTTTGCGTTTGGCTTTGAGGCAGCTGGGGTGTGAGGATCGGCAGTATGCATCCCATTCCTTCAGGATTGGGGCGGCGGCTGGCCTGGAAGGTGAGGTGATTAAAAGGATTGGAAGGTGACGGTCCGGGGTTTATGAAGGTTATGTCCGCTTGGACCGGGTGTGAGGACTTAGGGGGAGGGGGGAGTTGGGTGTGTGTGTGTGTGGGGGGGGGGGGGTTCTTAATGCTATGTTTTCTGTTGCAGGGTGGCAGCCTGGTCTACATCCTTGGGCCGAAGAGGCGGGCGTGGAACTGACCAGTGAATGGTGGATTATCGGGCACTCCTTTGTCTACTGGGCGGAGCGGAGGGCCCTGTTGCGCCCGCTGGGTCAGCATCTGGGACTGGCAGCCCGCAACGTCCGGTTGCTGTGGATGGGGGAGCGTGGCATGCGCTGGTGGCAACTTCTTCCTTGGGTGCGGCGACAGGCGGATCGACGGCGGCGGCCAGTGGGAGTGTTGCTGCATTTGGGAGGCAATGACTTGGCCAATTGGATGTGCAGGCAGCTCATTTGAGCGGTGCAGCGGGACATTCGAAGGCTGCGGGAGGAGTGGCCTGCGGTGACAATTATATGGTCAGACATTATTCCCCGGCCAGCCTGCCAGTCGCAGCGGCGTCGGTCACGTGGACTGGCGAAAGTCAACAGGCAGATCGGGCGTTGGCTTCAGCTGACAGGGGGCTGGCAGGTGCAGCACCCGTGGGCGGATCCGAAATGTGCCGGATTATACCGTACGGACGGGGTGCACTTGTCTCCTGTGGGTCAGGACCTATTGCTTAATGATTGGCAGGAGGCGCTGGAGTTGTGTACTGGTCGCATGTGTACTGGTCGCAGCTTTATCGGGGTGGGGGCGGTGCGAGGTTAGATGAACTACCTCGCACTGGTGGCGGGGTAGAGAGCCCGTGCTCGCCAATGCGGCGGGGCTTTAACCGATTTAGGACCAGTGGGGGAGCGATGGGCTCCCCGGAGTTGGGGCGAGACATCCCGGTTGGGGGTCTCGGCCCGGTACAAGGGGTTGGGGGCCAGCCTTTGCTACTAGCATGGCGAGGCAGGCGGTGGGGGGTGGGAGAGGAGAATGCTCCGCCTTGCTACTAAGATGGCTGGAGGGGGCATTGTCCGGTGACAGGTGGGGGGGTTATGTTGGGGATGTTGGATATGTTGGATATGTTGCCCATGTTGGGCGGTTATGACATTTGTAATAAAGCTGCGACCACAGTTGTACCATGTTTAGCCTCTTGGGTGTTTTATTGAGGGGCAGCAAAGGGGAGGTGGATGTGGGGTGGGGGGGGGGGGAAGAAGGCTGTCTAAGTGGAGGCGGGGCGGGCCTCCGGGTCACCAGAGTTAATCAGTTGTTGTAAGAAAAGGCTTCAGCTTCTCAACAAAGCTCAACTTACTGAATGAAGATCTCAACACAACTTGCATCTGATCTTTCACAGACAAATGAGTATCCTAGCACACCTACAAATAAAATTGTACAGAGAACTACAAAAGGATTAAAACATCTCCAACTTTAAATTTGGGAATACCTGTAGGACAATTCATATTTCCTAGAAAGCAAAATCACTTTTGTTAAACTGAAAATCAACTATAACCTATTTTCAGTCATCAATTTCATAATAATAGCCATACAGCTTGCTGTCTGATCAAAAACTGCATGCATATCAGCTCTCACTGGAAAGGAAAATTGAATCTGAATATCATCAGCATAAATTCTATGAGTAACTTGTAGTGATTGCAAAATCAGACATAATGGCAATAAATAAATATTAAACAGTGTTGCTGAGAAAATTGACCCTTGGAGCATCCCTAGATCAGTTTAAAGTTGATAAGTGCTTCTGATTTTGCTGATAATATCCAGAGAAGCTGGATCTGGATTTGAGATCAATAAAGTTTAGAAATCCATTTATGAATGAAATGTCAAAAGAGATGGATCAGAGGATAAGGGGGGAGGGGCAAGACAAAACAAGACTTGGGGGTGATTGTATTAGATGACTTTAAAGTGTTCAAACAGGCAGAGAAAGTGATGGCGAAAGCTAGGATGCTTGGGTGCATAGGGAGAGAAACAGACAGCAGGAAAAATGAAGTGATAGTACTTTTGTGTAAGTCTCTTATGAGACATCATTTGGATTGCTGTATGCAATTCTGGAGACTGCACCTTCAAAAGAATATAAACAGGATGGAGTCAGTCTAGAGGGTGACTACTAAAATGGTCAGTGGTCTTTGTCATAAGGCAATTGGGGATAGACTTAAAGGCCTCAGTATTTATGTTTGAAGGAAAGATGGGAAAGGGGTGAAATGATAGAGACATTTAAATACGGTAACTCCATGATATAAATGCATAGGAGGTGGTCCTCTTTCCTTTGAAAGAAAACTCTGGAACAAGGGGTCATAGGACAAAGGTGAAAAGAGGTAGACTCAGGAGAAATCTGAGGAAATATTTCTTTATGGAAATGGTGGTGGATGCATGGAACAGCTTCCCAGCGTTGGTGGTGGTGATGAGAACTGTATCTGAATTCAAGAAAGCATGGGATAAATGCAAAAGATCTCTGAGGGAGAGGAAGGGATTGTAGAACTTAATCATTCTTATGGACGAGCAGACTGGATAGACCATATGGAGGCACCGTCATTTCCTATGGAGGTCATTTTGGAAGCCTTGTTCCTACTTTGGACATCAGAAAACAAGCACAGAGACATCCAAAGCATAGAGATGTCTCCAGAGCCATTTTAGAAGCCAGGTTTGTGGATGTCCATATCTGAACAGGGGCATGGTGAGGTGTGGCTGGAGCATTCCCAGGAATCTAGATGTCCCCTCCTGATCTCAGAAATGTCTGCCATCCTATCTTAGTTTAGACCTGCTCCAGGCATGAACAGGCATCTGAAAAGTGCTTGTTTTGGCTGAAAAACATCTGGAAGATGTAGAAGAGAAAACAATCCATCACCTCCAGTATTCAGCACAATTTCAAGGAGAGCAGCAGTGGGGTCTGAAGACTTGTTTTCCTGCTGCTAGTCTACTACACTAACCATTAGGCTATTCCTAGACGTCTAGGTTCTGAAATGCTATTCTGGGGATGTCTATGAAGACACTCCCCACAAATATCCATATTAGGCAGGTCCACATTTGTGAAATCAAATCTGCACCTAGTCATGTCTGTATTTTTGTCAGACATTCTGACTTAGACGTCCCAGATTTCATTTGGATGCCCTTTCTAAAATTCCTCTCCACATTTCTGTGTTTCTGTGGTTGCTTATGGGAGGAGTTTACTTTTTCCCCTATACTAGAAAAAGCTGGGAATAGTTAAGAAATATGCAAAGGGGTTTTGTGAATTAGACGGATACCCAGGAAATTTGATTATAGACACCCCAGAGATGTTGTTCTGTTAGATAACTAAAATGGTAAACTTTTATTGAAAAAATTGCTATTTTCCAAAATATGTAGGCCAGTACTGAAAAGATGAAATTTGGACCCTACTTTATGTGTAAATTACTGTTCTATAGCCATTATTCCAGTTTTGACAAAGATCATAAAGGCAACATTTGTTTTCCATCTGCAGGAACATCTGGAAGAGTCTGGGTTAGATTTTTCACAATCAGAAGTTTGCCTTCAGCACAGTACTAAGATTGCAGTGGTATCCATTTAAAATGAAGTCAGAGAGATCAATGATAAAGGAAATAAAGCTGTGCTGATGCAGTTAGATCTCCCTCACTGCATTTCATGCAATTAACCATGACTTGTTATTGGAAATATTACGTACCAAAAGCAGGGCCGGTGCTACCATTAAGCAAACTAGGCAGTCACCTAGAGCACCAGCTCTCTGTGGGCAGCCATTGTCACCGCTGATGCCCCTCTCCGGGATGGACAGAAATGGTAATAGCTGCAAACAACGCCGCAGAGCTGACCTTCAGATTTTGCTGCCATGGGGCTGTTTACTTCCACCCTTCTCTGACTCTACATGCCAATTTCCTGTTTGCATGGCAATTCAGCATCGGGCAGTGGAGAGTGGTGGAAGCAAACAGCCCCGTTGCACCCAAGCTTGAAAGTAAGTTCCACGGGGCTGTTTGAGGCTATTGCAGTTGTTGTCAGTCCCAGAGAGGGACGCCAGCAATGGCAATGGGCACTGCAAAGGAAGGGGGGAAGGGAGGGGGCTACCAACAGTCATGAAGGACTAACAAAAGGGACTGCTACTTCTGGAAAGAAATCTGCACGTTTGGGAAATTCTCTAAAACTTGGGGAAAAGGGAATTCTTTGGGTTAAAGCTGATACGTAACTCTTGTGTACTTTAGAATCCAGTGTATTTTCTAACTCAGTCAGGACTCAGTAGCACCAGAGTGATTTTAGTTTAAATTTAAACCTCAGTCAGTAGCAGCAGGGAGCTTTGAATTTAAATCAATTTAGAGTATAGCTGAGCACAGAAGGAAGAATAGGGTAAATATTCTTTGAGTAGAAAGAAAGACATTTTTTCTAGAGACTTTTTCAAAGAGACCTTCCAGTTAGGAGGCAAAAGACCCCTGGAACTGTTTTAAATAGGTGTTCAATCCAAGTGACAGCTCAAAGGGGCAATTTAAAAGGCTTCCTCTCTCAAACCAAGGGCTGTGCGAATCACCCAGGAAATTGCTAAGAGATTACCTTAGAAGGGAACTGTGTAGCAAGCTAGCTTTTATGAAGTGTTCTTTCCCTCCCACCTACCCCAGGCATAATCTTAGCTTTATAGGCTCTTAAACCTATTAAAGGAGAAGAGGTGGTCAAATTCACTTTCAGGTTCAGCTGGTTATCCTCACCAGGAATAGATTGATTAATGTTGAGGGGGAACTAAGTCTCTTAAACTTATTGGGTATAGTTGTATCAGTACAAGTATCCCTAGCAACTGTAAGTAGACAACTTAAATAGCTAAACAAAACCTTAAAACTAAGATGCAGACAGTAGCCCAGTAACGAGATGGAGGCAATCCAGTCTTTTGCACTGAATGTCACATGTATGATTTTCTCCCAGTTGGTGAGGGGTCCTATGTGTGCACTAGGTACAAGGAGCTCTTTGCCCTCAGGGGATGATTCTGATCTCTGGAGGCAAGAGTGGCTGACTTGGAAGACAGAGAAGTATATAGATGAGACCTACAGGGATGTAGGATTGAAGTCCCACCTCTAGTCTGGCAGCTTCTCTGTTGCCTTGGAGGAGAGAGGTCACATAAAAGAACAGCATAACTTTAGTGTGGCAGGAAGTGATCCTGTAGCTAGGATCTGTCATCTTGCACTGAGGAGGTTTCTCCATGGCTATGTGCCTATGAGTGAAGGGATAGCCCTTATATTTATGTAACAGGTCTTTCATACCACTTTATCATTTTAGTCAAGACAGTTTACATTGTAACTTAAACTTGGTAATTACATTAAACAGGGACATTGATAACCTGGATTTTTCTGAGGAAATAGAGGGTTGAGTGACATGTCCAAGGCCACCAGGAGTGCTAGTAGAAATCAAAGCCTAGTCTTGTGGTCCAAAGCCAGTGCTCTAACCATTAGGCTACTCATCCACTCCATAGCAATAGTTGGTGATTCAATCATTAGACATTTAAATAGCTGGGTGGCTGGTAGATGTGAGGATCACCTGGTAACATGCCTGCCTGGTGCGAAGACAGTAGACCACATGCGCCACCCAGATAACATCTTAGATAGTGCTGGGAATGAGTCTGCTGTCTTGGTACATGTTGGTAGCAATGACGTAGGAAAGTGTGGGATGGAGGTTCTGGAGGCCAAATTTAGGTTTTTAGGTAGGAAGTTGAAATCCAGAACTTCCAGGGTAGCATTCTCCGAAATGCTTCCCATTCCACACCCAGGACCCAAAAGGCAGGCAGAGCTCTGGAGTTTCAATGCATGGATGAGACAATGGTACAAAAAGAGGGATTCAGATTTTTTTGGGAACTGGGCAACATTCTGAGGCAGGGAGTGGCTTTTCCAAAGGGATGGGCTCCACATTACCAGGATGAAACCAGGCTGCTGGCATTAACCTTTAAAAAGGAGATAGAGCAGCTTTTAAACTAGACAATAGGGGAAAGCCTACAGTTGCCCAAGAGCACATGGTTCAGAAGGATGTATCCTTCAAGAATACTAGCAAAAGAAGGAAGTTAAGGCATCCCAACAGAGAGGTTCCAATTAGGATAAAAGTAACCCAGTACAGAGCTAAAAGATTCCAAACTACTCCTATCAACTGATAACCTGATTAATAAGAATAAAATACAAACTATAAAATGTCTGTATGCAAATGACAGAAGTCTAAAAAAATAAGATGTGAGAGCTAGAATATATATCACTAAATGAAAAGTTACATATTATTGGCATCTCAGAGACCTGGTGGAAGGAGGACAACCAATGGGAGATTGTGATACCTGAATATAAACTATATCACAATGATAGGGTAGACAAAATTGGTGGAAGGCTTTCACCATTTTTAAAGAATCATTGATGTATTAATTTGTGTTTTTTGAGGTACCCCCTCATGAAGGCTATGCTGAAATGTGGCCATGTAGGGATCAGTCAATAAAGGACCTTGCTTACTGCCTCGCCCTTCTGTGTTCTGTGGTCTTTCTGCGAGTTAGTGCGTGTATTCTGTAAAGCGCGGTTCATATAAGGGTGAAATTGTGTGTTTTATAAAAGTCTGATTCGGTTTTTTGGTGGCCCTTAATATTCGCATGTCGAATAATAGTCACTATTCTGGTTTTGGTTTTTTCTCATTCCATCATGGAATATCCGTATAGCCAAAATGCTAGGTTGCATGGCAGCTTATAGATTGAAGAGAGTATTATACAATTGTCTCTTCGGTCACAGGCGTGTTGGCAAAATAATTTGTAGTTTACAAACCTAGAGTTAACTTTGAACGGTGTTAGTGTGATATTATTCCCCAGTTTCATAATGGTTATGCTCACTATATATCGTTGGTGAATAATTTCTTTCTTTTTTTAGAATCTCGTATTTAGACAGATCCTTACAATTTTTAAAGGACACCTTTCCTTAGCCTTTTGTTTCTTATCCGACAGCAAGATATTTTCAATTCATGTTTTTTTAAATAAAATTGAACAGATTCACCTCCTTTTAAACATAAACATTTTCTGACACAAATTCCCTCGTTCAGTTTTTTGGTTTTTAGTTAGTATACAGAGGGTTAATTTTGAACGGCTGCAGCATGGCCGCTTTTCCTATACCTAAAGGGTTGTCCTGATAGCCTGATATGCTTATAACTAGTGACATTTCCAAAAGTTTTAAAAGTTTCTAATAGTTTGAAGAAATTAATGAACTTTTTGGATAAAATTAGTTTTTTAATGCAAACATTCATCCTCTCTCCCTTCTTTTCATCCTTTTTGCAGTTACAAAAGGTTGTTTCAATTTCAGTGCAACATATCAACTGCATTAGCGTATTCCTATTATGGTTTTTCAGGTAAAGTTGTTTCACTCCTGCTCCTTGTTCTCCATCTCCTCCGTTGTTCTCCATGTTTTATTTCTCCGTGCCACAGTGACATGTCCATTTGTACTATTGGTTTTATCTATGTGGTATGATTGGTATCTACAATATGTTTTACTTTTTAACTTTTGATTGTTATTTATTTGCCATTAGTGTTTCATATATACATTGTGTTCACTTTAGTTTTAAAAGGGAGCTTTTTAATTTCCAAATAATTCTAATGTTTTATTCGTTTTTCAACATATTTGAGTGTGACACATATTAATATAAGTGCATATTTATAAGTTTATGAATAGTAAGTTTTGTGTATAATATGTTTTTAAACTTATTTTTTAATTTTTTATCGCGTTCTTTACGGTGTTAAACTTGATGTATTTAGTTTACTTATGGTTTTTATATTTGTGTTTTTAATTTATTTATAATGTGTTTTTAGTATAAGGTGAGCCAGCCCCTGAAGAAGAATTTATCGAAACACGGCCTGTGTCGGGTCAGGTCTCCCTTTTTACACATATGGATTAATAAAGTATTGGTGAGAGCCTACACCTGCCTACATTTTTGTACTGTGTTGCTGTTTGTCTGCGTGGCAGTGTGCTGCCTTTGGTGCCCACTACTGACCATCTAGCCAGAATGAACAGGTGGATGATGAAATGTTAAGAGAAATCAGGAAGGCTAATAAAAGTTACAACACAGTAAAAATGGGTGATTTCAATTGCCCCGGCATCGACTGGGTCAGTGTCACAGCAGGACATGCTAGGGAGATAAAGTTTCTAGATGAAATAAATGAATGATTCTTGGAGCAGCTGGTTCATGAACTGATAGGGGAAGCTATTTTGGACCTAGTCCTTAGTAGAACACAAGATCTGGTGCAAGAGATAAGGGTGCTGTAGCCACTTGGCAATAGTGATCATAGCATGTTCACATTTGATTTAATAACTGGAAGCAGGATGCAAGGAAATCCACAAGGAAGACTATGATAAACTGAGGAAAATACTTAAGAAAAAACTAAAAGGAACAGCTGCAAAGGTTAAAGATTTGCATCAAGCATATGCTTTGTTTAAAAATACTGTCTTAGAAGCCCAGACCAGATGTATTCCATGCTTTAGGAAAAGTGGCATGAAGGCCAAAAACTACCAGCATGGTTTAAAGGTGAAGTCAGAGAGGCTGTTGTAGGCAAAAAAGCATATTTCAGGCGCAAAAAGATGAAAATGCGAAACAACATAAGCACTGGTAAGTAAGATGTAAGGCATTGATAAGGTAGGCAAAGGGAGAATTTGAAAACAAGCTTTCCATGGAAGCAAAAACATATGAAAAACCTTTTTTCAAGTACATTCATAGCAAAAAAACCTGTGAGAGTCATTTGGCCATCGCAGAGAGACTGAATGAATTCTTTGCTTTGGTCTTTACTGAAGCAGATATAGGAAAGTTACCCATGCCTGAAATGGTATTTAAAGGTGATATATCAGAAAAATTGAAAGAAATATTGATAAACTGGGAAGATGTATTACAAGTATTTGATAAACTGAAGAGTAGTTAATCACCTGTACCGAAAGTTATTCATCCGAGGGTGTGAAAGAACTGAAATATGAGATTGCATACCTACTATTATCTGTGAACTATCAATAATATCATCTGTAGAACCTGAAGATTGGAGAATGGGCAAGGTAACGACAATTTTTAAACAGGGTTCCAGGGGTGTTCCAGGAAACTACAGACTGGTAAGCCTGAGGTCAGTACTGGGCAAAATGGTAGAAACAATTATAAAGAATCAAATTAGTGAACATGTAGATAGTCATGGTTTAATGGGAGAAAGCCAATATGAATTTAGCCAATACAAGTCTTGTCTTACTAATCTGTTACGTTTTTTTTAAAGGCATGAATAAACAGGTAGACCAAGGTGAACTGGTTGATATAGTGCATCTGGATTTTCAGAAAGCCTTTGACAAGATCCCTCATGAGAGACTCTTGGCCAAATCAAAAAGTCATGGGATTGGAGGCAGTGTGCCATTGTGGATCAGGAACTGGTTAAAGATAGAAAGCAGAGAGTAGGGCTAAATGGATAATTTTCTCAATGGAGAAAGGTGAATAGTGGAATACCCCAGAGAGCTGTGCTGGGCCTGCTGCTTTTTAACATATTCCTAAATGATCTTGAAATGGAAATAACAACCGAGGTGAACAAATTTGTGGATGACACACAATTATTTAAAGTTGTTAAAACACGAAAGGATTGTGAAAAATTACAAGAGGACTTTGATAAATAGGAAGACCGGGTGTCCAAACGGCAGATGAAATTTAATGTGGACAAGTGCAGAGTTATGCACCTAGGAAAGAACAATCCAAACTACGGTTATATGTCACAAGGTTCCACATTAGGAACCACCACCAAGGAAAACGATTTAGGTGTTATTGTGGATAATATGTTGAAATCCTCCGCCCAGTGTGCAGAGGCAGCCAAGAAAGCAAATAGAATGCTGGAATCATAAGGTAAGGAATTGATAATAAAACCAAGGATATTATAATGCCTCTGTATCTATCATTCAATGGTGCAACCGTACCTTGAATATTGTGTGCAATTCTGTTCATCGTATCTTAAAAAGGATATAGCAGAATTAGAAAAGGTACAGAGAAGAACCACCAAAATGTTAAAGAAGATGGAAGGATATCCCTATGAGGAAAGGCTTAAAAGTTTGGGGCTTTTCAACTTGGAAAGAGGCTGCTGAGGAGAGATATGATAGAGGTCTATAAATTAATGAATGGAATGGAACACGTAAACATAAATCGGTTGTTTACATCATCAGAATATAGAAAGACTAGGGGGCATGCAATGAAGCTACAGTGTAACCCATTTAAGACTAATAAGAGAAAATATTTTTTCACTCAATGTGTAATCAAACTCTGGAATTTGTTACCGGAGAATGTAGTGAAGGCTGTTAGTGTAGCTGGGTTTAAAAATGGTTTGGACAAGTTCCTGGAGGAAAGGTCCATAAACCATTATTAGAGATGTCCCAGGAAATCCACTGCTTGCTCTGGAACAAACATTGTGGAACCTGTGTGCCTTTTTGGGAACCTGCCAGGTATTTGTGATCTGGATTGACCATTGTTGGAAACAGGATACTGGGCTTGATGGACCTTGTTCTGACCCAGTATGTCATTTTTTATGTTCTTAAGGGACGAGGTTTGCCTAGGGCACCTCATCTCCTTGCGCCAGCCCTGGCCATAGGTGTGTCTGGTAATGTGTTAAAAGGGTCTACTGACTTTTTAAAGAGCAGATCTATTTGCATCAATTGGAATGGGGACATAACAGAGCTATGGATGATGACGTGGGGTTCACATGGAAAGTTACGTGTTAGTTACACACTAACTAGGGGGGGTGGTATTCAGCGGTGGCAGCTAGGTCTAGAAAAGTATCTAGTCATCGCTGATGAACATAAGACCTGGATATTCAATGCTGGGGTCATATCTGGCCACCGGCATTAAACATCCAGCTTAGTGGGTTAGCGTGGAAGCTAACCGAACAACGGTGATATTCAGCCACTGCCTGGTTAGCTTCTGCAGCAAACGTTAGGCCAGCCTTTAAGGTGTCTAACTTTCACCATTTAGGGATAATTGGGCAGCAGCTGAATATTGCCCAGTTATCCTTGGGTGCCACCTCCACTCCATCCTCGGAGCACGCCTATGCTAGCTATGCCAGGGCATTCAGTGATGGCACCCGGGGATATTCAGCAGCATCAATCACGTTAGTGCCACTGAATATCCTGTGCACCATAACTGGGGTTTCTAGTCCCACAGGTGCTCCTTGTGGTCTTGGGCAAGCCACTTAACTCTCCATTGCCCATGCTCCCTGTAAGTATTAGTGTATGTGTCTCATATCCCCTCTTGTTAAATGTATCCCCCAATTGCGTTGTGACCACTTTGAAGGATAAGGTGGTATACAAAACTGTCTAAATAAATAAAATAAATAAATAAATTAAGACGGTTAGCAGATCTGCTAAGCACATTAATCACTTTGAATATCAGGCCCTAAGCCCTTATTTTAAAGGGCATACATAGGCGAATGGCACTTACATGTTCACTTAGTGGTTGCTATTCTGCAAGTGAGCGTAAGTCCCATCATACATGCTTTCAGCTTGGGTGAGCAGAGGGTCAGGGTTTGGGTGGAGGTTTTTTTTTTTTTTTTTGGTGCCTTCAATTCAGTGTTGACTCCTGGCGTGGCAGGGTCTAAATTTATGCACTTAAGTTATAAAATAATATAAATAATTTGCATTCCTGAAAAAAATCTAGACACTGGTATTTATGCACGCTCTAGAGCTGGTACAACTGCCATGACTAGTTTGAGGCATGTCTTTACACTCCTATAAAGTATTTTATAAAGAAAAATACGTGTATATTTCACTTTGTACAATAGACCCAGGGGCTACAGAATGCTTCTCCAATTGGGGGGGGCCGAGCTCTGCCTTGACTCTACTTTAAGCTCTGTCTTTAGCCCCCCCCCCCCCCCCCAGCCTTCTCCTTTTGTTCTGCCTGTTGGGATGCCATCTCCTGCGGGCAGAAGAGAAGGGAATAGCTGCCATCATGGTGGACTCCTTCTGTCTGCCTACAGGAGATCGGATTCCCACGGACAGGAGAGGAAGGCTGCTACAATCACTGCAAATACTCCTGTTTGCCCATGGGGATCTCCCACAGGTAGACAGGAGTCTTTGTCATGATCGTGGCGGCCTTCCACCCTGCCTATGGGAATCCAATCTCCTGTGGGCAGACAGGAGTCTTTTCTGTGATCGTGTTGGCCCTCCATTGTGCCTATGGGGATTCAGTCTCCCACAGGCAGACAGGAGTGTGCTACGATCATAGATGGTGGGCAAAATTTTGTTAGGGCTGGGGTCCGTGTGGCCCTCCCTGTTCTGACACTTGTGAATAGGCCCCAAATACACATGTGGCAAAATGTGTTAACGGCATGATAGTTTACAAAATTACCCTCCCAATGTCTTAGTTTTATTCTTTTGTAATCTGCATTTAGCTTGATAATTTTCATCTTGTTTCATGGAATAAAAGAATCAAGTTAAATTAAATTATATGTACCATCTTTTTCCAATGAACACTGATTATGGCCAATACCAGAGATTAACAAAGTCTCCTTATTAAAATCCCTTCAAAAACCATGTTGGTTACCATCCAGTACACCATATTTATTCAATGAGACTATTTATCTATTGCAAACGTTATATATGCCTTTGAGTCAATGCTGACTTTTGGCGACCCAGCAGCTCCTGTGCCAAAAATGCCAAATTAGAAATAAAGTCAGTAACCCTTAGGATCATCTAAAGACAAAGAGGTCCTTTCTAAACTGCTTGCAGCTAGTCTTTTTTTTTTTTAAAGAAAACTTCAATCTTAATTTTTGCCAAGGAACTATTTAGAATCTTGGAAAAATCAGTGACACTGCACAAGGATCTGAAAGACAGGAAGTGTTACACATTGCCACTAGAAGTCGCTCGGTATCTAAACTAGACAACTTAGAAAACTTATCCCATGTCATATTCACCCATGAAAGGCACATTTTAGATAAACTAGTATCAGTTAACTCTAAATCATTATTCAAATGGTGGATTTTACTGAAAAAAATAAAACAAAAAAGCCTCACTAATCACTTGTGAAAACTTCCTCCCACTCTCTGTCTGAAGTTAAGCACCTCACCACATGAAATAACTCATGGGGATGATTTAATGCTTTCTGGACATATAATACTCATTTTTCTTCAAGACAATTATTTTCCTATACTCTGTTAATACCTTCAGACAACCTAATCAGTTCTCAGATGACTTCTTTTTATGCCTTTTTCTTTCAGCATGGTGTATCTGCAGTTTCCTTAGAATGACCTCTCCAGAAAACTAAGGGCGCGTGATGATTACGGCACCAAAAGTCTTCTCATATAAATCAATGGTTTCTGTAAGTATGTACTGTATGTAGCTTAGCGTTGGTAAGTGCTTGAAAATCTGAACTTAAAATATTTAAAGTGTCACCTGTGATTCACAGCAGCTGTTGCAGACTACTTAGAAATCCATTGTCAGATGCACTCTAACAATCGGGCCATAGTACAGAAACTATTCTGTTATCTGTACTAAATGAAATCTATATGTCTTGGGAAAAAAGGGAACATCACTTTAGCAGTATCTCTTGACTTATCTAGTGCATTTGACTTGGTTGACCACTCTCTTCTTCTCTCATGTCTCTCTACTACAGGAATAGGCTCAGCTGTTCTTCACTGGTTTCACTCTTTTCTTTCCCTCTGCTCTTATTACGTCTTGTTTCAATCTTCCATTTCTTCTACCTTCCTTCCCTCCTGTGGTGTTCCGCAGGGATCAGTCCTTGATCCTCTATTGTTTGATACGTTTCTAGCCCCACTGGCCATGTTGATTCAGCAGCAGGGTATATCTGCCTATTTTTATATGGATGATATCCTGCTGCTGTTTCATACCCTCCCTATTGCACCTAATCTTTCCCCCATTAATTCATGCCTCAATGTAGTAGAATCCTGGCTGAAAAGAAATCACCTTTATTTCAATGCAGAAAAAACTTCAACCTTCTGGTTGTCTGGTTCATTTACACCCACACTTGCATCTCCCTCAATGGAAGACATCACTATATGTACAATAGAAACATTTAAGTATTTATGGGTCATACTTTATTCATCTCTTAGTTTCCACTCACATATTAACTCCACAATTCGTCACTGTTTCTCTTCCCTTTGTCAGATCCATAGCATCTGTTCTTATTGCCTTCCATTGGCTATCCCTATATTTTTGCTTTCTTTAGTTATTTCAAAATTAGATTACTGTAACATCATCTATTTGGACTTCCTCAGTATCAACTCAAGCGATTACAATCAGTACAGAATACCGCCATTCGCCTTCTCCATCATGCCTCACGATTCAGTCATGTTTCCCCGTTGTTCATAAAGTCTCATTGGTTTCCGTTTCTCTACTGGCATCAGTATAAACTTTTAACCATAATTCACAAGATTCTCAGTTCAGGTATCCCAGCTTATCTTTCCACTCACATTATTCCCTATGCTCCCACTTGTTTGTTTCGCTCAATACATGCACATCGTCTCTGTTTACCTTGTCCATCAAATGCACACCTGGAAAGTACCGGAAACTCAGCTTTCTTTTTCTTAGGGCCCTCACTGGAGTTCTCTGCCTGCTTCTCTATGTCTCAAGTCCTTTCCTAGTTTTAAAAAGGCTCTAAAAACCTACATTTTTGAAGTAAAATAATTCATGTACCAATTCTCCCTAGACTCTTAAGCTGCCTTGAACCAAGCCCCTTAGCCAGACTCATCCACTTATCCTATTAAGCTCAGTGTATATAGTTTGCCCATCTCTCACAATGTATATAGTTGATCTGAGTTTGACCCAAGTTGACTCCCCTACCTAACCTACCAGTTTGTGTCATTACCACCGATGTTGTTGGTTGTTCTCCAAACTTGTTCTATGTAATAACTGATCTTGTTCTTTGTAAACCACACTGATTGCTAAATGGCATGATATATAAAACCAAATAAATAAATAAATAAATAGCCTTTTAATGTATCTTATGATGCGACCTAAGATATATAAGAATCATGTTTTATGTAGTACTGAGGAACCTCTGGTACTCTGCACCCCTCCCCTTCCTTTTCCTTTTGTTTTACCTTATCTTTACACTTTCTCTAAAATTGAATGGCATTATTTTCCTTTTCTAGTGTTTTTATTATTCTAAACTGCCCTGATACTATGCTTGAAGAGCAGTATATCAAAATTTTAATAAACCATAAGCCATTAACTCCAAGGCATTTTTGTCAATAGGAGTCCAGCTAGCATGGCTCAGATCTGTATGCCTGGTGCTCAACTGTTAACTTTGCAGGCACCCCGAAAATCATTTTTGGCTATGCCACTAGCTACTATGAGGGTAATTTTATAATAGGTTGCCTATGTTTGAAGGCCAAGTATGGGTCTATTTTAAGCCTAAGTCATAAAGACTAACACAAATCCTGCAGAATAGTGCTTAGACTGTGGGTGCTGACATTTATACTTGCTTGGGTTCCCAGTAGAAGGGGGATCCACCTCAGAAGATATGAAAGCAAGGGTTGTTTGTGTGGAATTTATGCTATTGCCCCAATCCCCAGTATTTCCAAAATCCTGTTCTTTACAGCAATTTTTAACCATGCATTGACGATTTTAGTGTGAGATAACATGCCTTGTGTTTTATCATGTGCTAGTACTGCTTCAGAGAATACTGTTTCCTTCATTACGACCCTCTCTGAATTTCTTCAACCCTTCTTTGCACTGTGCTGACTTGGCTGCTACAAAGTCATGTGTCCCTAAGTTGACTATGACATTAACTTCTACCTCATTTCTTTCTCCTCATTATAGTTATCATACACAATAACAATTGGCACTTATTTTCTCAGCATTTGCAATGATGAAAGACTGAGTCAGCAATAGAAAATGTTGAACATATGACTCCAGGAACACTCAGCTGTTGAAAGCAGATGCCTCTGTCATCAGAGTTCCATCCCTTTTCCAAAGCCCTCAAAACTTTTAAAATTCTTTTGCTCATAAAATTGCTCCAAGTAGAACATTATGTGACCCATGTGTCACTAGTTTGATCTAGCCAGAAGGAGATTTATTTTTTTCTGTACTGACTATTCAGGGGTTGTACAAACCCTAGTATTAGTAGAGCTTAATACTGTATGTCCCCAGGAATTTTCTAGCTGGATTCTATTTATTGAGAAACTATGGGAGGTGCTAACTGGGTCTCAAGTTATAAATGTCAGTGTTTTGGAGCCAAAGTTGTCTTTTGTCTTGCTTTTCTCCCATGCTGACATCTGAACAAGGCCTATGCCAAAAGAAAAGGGACACAACAGTTCGTGTTGCAGTTACCCAACAGAACGTTTGAACGCCCAGTGGAGAACTTTACAGCATGGACGTTGATTGCCTTTAGCAACTGCCGAGCCAGGAGGGCAGATTTTGCAGGCGGACAGATTGATTGACATCTCTGCTTTTGAGCTAACTCATCATAAGATGCTTCATTTTGGCAGATGAGTAGTTTTGTTTTCTCATGAGCGATATTGGTGCCATTACTTGATACTTTGAAATAAGTTCCTGTTCATTTTGGGATCTGAATATAGAAAGTCTATGGCTCATGAATAGTACTGTTTGCAGTGGCTGGTCCATTGGGCTGTATAGCCTTATGCGAAGTTGGCTAAATAGCCTTTTTAAACTTTGAATAAAATGGAGGGTCTGTTACTAGAGAAAGTTTGACATCCTCATTACAGGCGATCCGACAAAACCTTTTTTGGGGTAAATGATTAGCTTTGTCCGTTAAGTTACGGGAATATATTTTGGTAACTTTAGGGATCACTTTGAGTGTGCCTTCTTTTTTAGGGATATTATTGTGGTTACACTGGGTGGGGGGGGGGGGGTTATGAGTTTATAGATAAAAGAAAAGGGAAGGCAACTGGGTCTTATCCTAACCTCAGCATAGAGCACAGAGAAGAGTTTGGGGTAATCACTTTATCCCTAAAGTACCCAGCAAGTACCCAGTGAGAGATGTGTTGAACTGGAATGGAACCAGGTCAGGGCTGAACTAAAGAGTCAAAAAGCTTGCAAGTACAAGAAACAGGAAAACCAGAACCGGATGCAGGGGAGAATCTGGAAAAGTTGGCCTATTGATTAACCTGAAAGTTTTGTCAACAGCCATGAAAGTCATAAACTTTATCAGAAGCAGTTCTCTGAATTATCACATTATTAAAAGATTTTGTGAGGGGGCGGAGCCTGATGTCCAGCGGGTTAGACGCTTCGCGCTGAAGCTCCCGAGAGGCCTACTCAGAATCCTGACTTAATACCTACCTAAACTTAATATTTTGCTCCGAACTTACCGGGGTACCTCGGGGGGGATGGCGGCCCACAAACCAGCGCGCTTAGACTTCGGGTCTCCCTCTTCTTCACACGGAAAACGCTCCAAACCAGAGTTGTCTTCCCCACAAAAGATAGTTCCACTTCGGGAAAACCCCGAAATGCAACAGGAGATCTTGGAGGAAATACGCGGTGTGAAGGAACTGGTACAGTCCAACGGAGAAGCGCTCCGAGCCATGCGCGAAGACTTCGGTATGCTTCAGGACCGGCTTGAAGGTCTTTCACTACGGCAGGACAACATGGCGGGTGTCCTCGACTCGCACGCGGTGCGCTTGGTGAAACTGGACAAGGCTGAGCGTCAGATACAGAATCTTCAAAAAGAGTTAGAGGATAGCAATAATCGAGCCCGTCGCAACAATGTAAGGCTCATTGGAGTACCGGAGGGGGCCGAAGCAGGAGATATAAGAGAATTCCTGGTCAAAACTCTTCCCTCCTTGCTGAAGATCACTTTTCACAGAGATCTGGAAATTGACCGAGCACATCGTGTTCCTACCAACATGGCGCTCAATCGCACGACCCCCCGGCCTATCATCTTTCGATTACTGAGATATCAGCAAGTTGAGCAAATTCTAAATGCTGCCCGGGCGAATCATCATCTGGAGTTTGAAAGTCATAAAGTCTCCTTCTTCCCTGACTTGGCGAAGCCCACAGTTGACCGTCGGAAGAGACTCCTTGCTTTTCGCCCTAGACTTCAACAGCTACAGGCTCGCTTTGGCCTATTGTATCCAGCGAAGCTCAGAGTGACTCTCCATAACCAAACTAGAACATTCGAAGATCCTGATCTACTAGCAACATTTTTAGATTCCAAAGAAGCAGACCAGATGCGCTAATCCAACAACTTGGATCTGTAATCCGCCGGATCTGCCCGCCATTTTGAATGGCCCGACGCGGTGATCACAGCCTGGAACAGAGACTGCCTGGACTTTTCTTTCTGTCTATATATAACTTTCTTGGTCTCCTATCCCTCCATGATGTGCACCTCGGTTGGATTCGGAACACGCACAGCTATACAGGTTATATGTTTCAATTAGGCCTTCTCTGGGGTTTCTCCCCGCAGACATCTGGTCGCCAGTAATTTCTGGGGTTCTGCTTCTTCTCTAATGCACTTCGGTGCTTATTTTTTTTATATGGGGCGCTTCATTGTTTTTCATTAGCTTATTTTCTATCATGTCATGTGTACAGCCATATACAGTTAATATGAGGGACATTGTGAAATTATGTGCGTTATCATGTTCTTTTTCAGAATTTTTAACTTTAAGAACATAAGAACATAAGAACATAAGAAATGCCATACTGGGTCAGACCGAGGTCCATCAAGCCCAGTATCCTGTTTCCAACAGTGGCCAATCTAGGTCATACGTACCTAGCAGTTTCCCCAAAGACACAGGTTCTGCAGTGCTTGTACTAGGCCAAGCATTGATATCCTGGGTCCCTTTTTAATAGTGGTTTATGGACCTTTCCTCCAGGAACTTGTCCAAACCTTTTTTAAACCCAGCTATACTAACAGCCCTTACTACATCCTCCGGTAACAGATTCCAGAGTTTGATTACACGTTGAGAGAAGAAATATTTTCTCCTATTTGTCTTAAATAGTTTACCCTGTAGCTTCATTACATGCCCCCTAGTCCTTCTATATTCTGATAGCGTAAACAATTTATCCACGTTTATCCGTTCCACTCCATTCATTAATTTATACACCTCTATCATATCTCCCCTCAGCCGCCTCTTTTCTAGGTTAAAGAGCCCTAACCTTTTTAGCCTCTCTTCATAGGAGTAGCCTTCCATCCCCTTCACCAATTTGGTGGCTCTTCTCTGTACTTTTTCTAATAACTCTATGTCCTTTTTAAGATACGGTGACCAGAATTGCACACAATATTCAAGGTGCGGTCGTACCATGGAGCGATACAGAGGCATTATAATATCCTTTGTTTTATTCTCCATCCCTTTCCTTATGATACCTAGCATTCTATTTGCTTTCTTGGCCGCCGCTGCACACTGGGCGGAGGGTTTTAACATGTTATCCACGATGACTCCTAAATCTTTTTCCTGGGTGGTGGTTTCTAATGTGGAGCCTTGCATCTTGTAACTATAGTGTGGGTTGTTCTTTCCTAGGTGCATAACTTTGCACTTGTCCACATTAAATTTCATCTGCCATTTGGATGCCCAGTCTTCCAATTTATCCAGATCCTCCTGCAGTTTTCCACAATCCTCTTGGGTTTTAACAACTTTAAACAGTTTTGTGTCATCTGCAAATTTGATTACCTCACTAGTTATTCCCTTTTCCAGGTCATTTATGAATATGTCAAAAAGTAGCGGACCCAGTACAGATCCCTGGGGTACTCCACTATTCACCTTTTTCCATTGGGAATATTGGCCATTTAGCCCTACCCTCTGCTTTCTATCTTTTAACCAGTTCCCGATCCACAATAGTACACTGCCTCCTATCCCATGACTTTTTAGCTTCGCCAAAAGTCTCTGATGGGGGACCTTGTCAAAAGCTTTCTGAAAGTCCAGATACACTATATCAACCGACTCACCTTTGTCTACCTGTTTATGCACACCTTCAAAAAAACAGATCAGATTAGTAAGACAAGATCTTCCTTGTCTAAAGCCATGTTGGCTGTCTCCCATTAGGCCATGACTATCTACATGCTGTGTAATTTTGTTCTTTATGATGGCTTCTACCATTTTCCCTGGTACTGACGTCAGGCTCACCGGTCTGTAATTTCCCGGGTCACCCCTGGAACCCTTTTTAAAAATTGGTGTTACGTTGGCGACCCTCCAATCTTCAGGTATTACAGATGATTTTAATGAAAGTTCACAGATTACCAATAACAGGTCTGCAATCTCATATTTCAGTTCTTTCAACACTCTGGGATGTATACCATCCGGTCCAGGTGATTTGCTACTATTCAGTTTATCAAATAGTTGTAATATATCTTCCCGGTGTAGCGATATTTCTCTCAATTCCTCTGCAGTATCACCTTTAAATACCACTTCAGTCGTGGGTAACACCCCTACATCTTCCTCAGTAAAGACCGAAGCAAAGAATTCATTCAGTCTCTCTGCTATAGCCTTGTCTCCTCTTACTGCCCCTTTTACCCCTCTATCATCTAATGGTCCAATTGACTCTCTCACAGGCCTTTTGCTACGAATGTACTTGAAAAAGTCTTTATTTCGTGTTTTTGCTTCCGTAGCAAGTTTCTTCTCAAATTCCCGCTTTGCCTGCCTTATCAATGCTTTGCATTTAACTTGCCAGTGCTTGTGCTGTTTCCAGTTTTCATCATTTGGCTCTTTTTTCCATTTTCTGAAGGTTGCTCTTTTGGCAGCAACAGCCTCTCTGACCTCACCTTTAAACCATGCTGGCAGTTTTTTGGACTTTCTTCCACTTTTCTTAATGCGTGGAATACAGCTGGTCTGGGCTTCGAGGATAGTATTTTTAAATAACACCCAAGCTTGCTGTAAGTCTTTAACCTTTGGAACCGCTCCTTTTAGTTTTTTCCGAACTATATTCCTCATTCTATCATAGTCACCCTTTTGAAAGTTAAAAGGTAGTACTGTGGATTCCTTTACTATCTGTCCTCCACTGATTAAATCAAACATGATCATACTATGATCACTATTGCCAAGTGGTCCCAACACCCTTATTTCTTGCACCAGATCTGGCGTTCCACTAAGGACTAGGTCCAGTATGGCTTCCCCTCTGGTCGGTTCATGAACCAGCTGCTCCAAGAAGCAGTCATTTATTTCATCTAGAAACTTTATCTCTTTAGCTTGTCCTGCTGTGACACTGTCCCAGTCGATACCGGGGTAATTGAAATCACCCATTATTTCTACTCTGTTGTGGCTTTTGTTAGCTTCCTTGATTTCTTTGAGCATTTCATCATCCATTTGTTCATTCTGGCCAGGTGGTCGATAGTATACTCCCACTGCCAGACAGAGCATAAAGATTCCCAATTACCCATGCCTGCCAATAGCCAGATTAATATTAATAAAATACAGTCTCTAAAATGCTTGTATGCCAATGCTAGAAGTCTAAACAATAAGATGGGAGAATTAGAATATATAGCATTAAATGAGAGGTTAGATATGATTGCACTCTCAGAGACATGGTGGAAGGAGGATAACCAGTGGGACACTGTGATACCTGGATACAAACTATATCGTAATGATAGAGCTGAACAAATTGGTGGAGGGGTTGCGCTCTATGTTAGAGAGGGCATTGAGTCAGAAAGGATTAAAGTTTTGCAGGGAACAAAATATGCTGTAGAATCTCTATGGATTGAAAACTTTTCTGAATGGCCTTATGTAAGATCTTATCACTGAACGTAAAAGGCATCAATAGTCCAATCAAAAGAAAGAAAATCCTTAGCTATCTTAATCATGAGCATGCTGATTTAGTGTTTCTTCAGGAAACGCATTTAAACTCCGCTGAAACACTGAAACTTAATGCTAAGCCTTACATGGTGGCTGCCTACTCTCCCGCCGTTTCCTTCCTTTTAGACTTTATGCTGGGCATCGCTATTTCCCTAATTACGAAATACTGGAAAAATAGCTCCCATCTGAGCCCCAATGAATGGTGGAATCATGTCTGTCTCTACAGTAAATATGAGCAAGTACCTCGTATGTTAGCTTCTTCCGCTCAGACCCCTCACCACTTGTCTAAATGGAAGATGCTCAACGACCATGTTCAAACTGCTAAATGCTCTCATCTGACTGTTTAAATCTGTGTAAATCTCTGTCACATGATCATTCTGTATCGCAGATACTATTTCTGTTTGTTTTGATGTACAATTACTGTTGTTTGTAAGCGCTGATATGATGATACTTATTAGCTTAGAGAAGAAGCATAGGGGTGGGGGGTAACTGGGGTTGCTTTTTCCTTATTGTATGTTTGTATTTGTTTCCTTTGGTGTGTTGTTTCTTTTGCTTGTTGTAAAATGAAAATAAAAGTTTAAAAAAAAAAAAAAAGATTTTGTTAGGAGATGGGAGCCGAATATGAAGTGCTTCTCTACCAGAAAGAAGTTTGCTGGTTCTCAAGAGGACAAGTCTTGAAGTGCTTGTTCAGACGAAGGGCAGAAGTTTCACTTTTTCGGAAAGAAAACCCATTCTTGGAACAGTTTGACAGAAAGGATTTTATTCATTGTCTGGCTTACCTGACAGATATTTTTCACTATATGAATGAGATAAATCTTTCAATTCAAGGTGCAGCAGTCACCATTTTGGATGCTACTGAAAAATTACAAGCTTTCTTGGTTAAGCTGCTGATATGGAAAAAGAGAGTAGAGACCGACATTCTTGCAGAGGTTCAAATACTGGAGGTAATGCTCTTGTCAATTTCTTTGAAGAGAGAAATCTGCAGACACCTAGAAACACTTCAGAGCTCTTTCAAAAGTTATTTCCATCTTGGATTTGCAGTTCCTTTCTTTCTGTTATGAACTGTATTGAAGATGGTGACCTAGCCAAAGATGAACTCATTGCTCTTTGAACAGAAGCTTACCACAACTGGATTTTAACCCAAAAAGCCTTGGAAAATTCTAGCATTCCTAGAGCAAAGCCTATCCTCATCATGTAAAGCAAACCATGGAAGCTTTACATCTATTTGCAACAACATATTTTTGCCAATCAGAATTCTGAACACTTGTAACCATCAAAACAAACAATCTAAATTGGTTGGAGTCCAACTTGACTCACATGCTGCCTTGTCAAGACCACCCCACAGTTTAATGTTTTTATTCAAATCAAGCAACAACAGCCTTCACACTGATATGTCTGTAAGAAATAAAATTTTACTTTAACTTGTTTATATTTTAAAAGTATTGTCTTGCTATTTAATGTGTTAATTAAGAAAAAAATATATTACTATATCAGAAATGCTATTTTTTTATATTTTGATAACTGTATTTCAATATGATTGGTTTCCTTTGTTGTAATCCTATGTATTTTATTTTAGGCATTAAAATTATTATTCTGAAAAGGGGTCCATAGACCTTGCCAGACTGCCAAAAGGGTCCATGGCACAAAAAGATTAAGAACCTTTGCTATAAAGGATATTTGGAGGGTAAGAATCAAGGCTGAGTCTATCCTGCTGGGCTGTGTTATGCAGCTGTTGGGTTTTCTAAAGAAACAGTCAGCAAATAGACTGACCAGGCAAGATGATAAGAAAATCAAATGGCCAGCTGGGGAGAATAACTAATCTGTTTGCAAGTTATAGCAAGATAGTTTGTTAATATATACCCGATTAGAACCATTGGAAAATTTTACTACTGCCGGGAATTTAAGAATTTTTAATGTTCCAAAAACAACACTTATTGTTCAGGAAACCATTCAGGGACATTCTGAAAGTAGAGGTGATTGGGATTTCTAAAATGTATTATTACATGAGCAGTAGATGTTGATGATGAAAGGGTAGATAACATTTACATTGGAGATACTCTAGCTATCAGCTTTCTTGGAGACCATTCAAGATATAATCTCTTGTTCCACTTCATTCAATTCTGTCTGTTTTGAATCAGGTAAAGATACTGGGCTTGATTTTCAGCTGGGATTGTCCCTGTATATAATTAAGTGTCGACCCTATATTTTTATGTTGCTGAATAGATAATTACCAGCTCCACCTTTACTGTTCCCCAAATTCAACACATTATACAGATAAAATATGGCCATGCAGCAAATTGAATAGCCAGATTTTATTTGCAAAAGGGCTATAAAAATATGTGAAGAGGCCAGCTATGCATTCACTGCCTACCTATACATAAGTATTTTATGTCCTTGAAAATAGTAAGATACGGCTCGATAAAAGCAAAGATCTAATTTATCTTAGATGGTTTTCCTTTGCCTTTCTCTACCAGCTGAATAACGAGGACTAATCACAAGCATATTTTTGGGTCTTTTTCCCATTAAGGGTTATATTGCTTTATCATTGATTTTGTGGTATATTTGTGGTTTTCTTCTGATTTACTTATATTTTACTACAATGTAACCATTACCAAGGGCCTGCACTCATGGTAACCACATGGTAAAACGCACATTGACTTTTTAGCAGGCTTTAGTAAAAGGCTTCTTTGAATAATACCAAAATCTTTTTTGTCCTCCAAAAATCCATTCTAGGAAAAACTGTCCTTATTCTGGTACCTGCAACTATTTTCACATCTAAGACAATGGGCTTGAAGGAAGCATAGACAGTCGTAAATGCTTCCAGCTATGTTTTAGGTAGAAATAAGTTCCTACACCAAGGGGACTGCAGTTACATCCTTGAAAGTTCTATCTACGAAATTGCTAAGGTTTTGCACCTAACACATGCTAACAGCTAAAGTTAAGGTACGCTATGTGCAAAACCTTGATGTTAAGCATTAGTGGTTTATCAAACACTGTAGATGGCAGCTGAGCAATTTATGCAGAGCAATGATTGCTAATAAATAGAATTGGCATACCTGATAATGTGGAATACAGTTAAAGACTCTGGAGATAAAAGCTACATTATCTCAAGTTAGCATCAATGAGCAACAATGACATTCACATTAACTGCAAGGCACTGTCCCTGCCTATTCTATACCTACACCATGTCCCCTAACAGAAATTTCCATGTTTGATGTGGCAATTAGCTTGTAGTGACCATTAATACAGTGACATGCTCTTAGTGTGTGCCAAAAGCTGTGTTAAACATCTAATGCAACTTATTTATGTATTTCTCAGTATTTATATTTCAATTCATAATTGAACAAAGCGATTACAATGAACACACAGAGTAACAGGATCGAAAATGAAACAATTCAATAAAACAGTACAAAAGTAAAGTAAAACACAAAAATATACAGAGAGTAAAAGAATAAAAAGAAAAGATAAAAACCATGTCATAGTAACATAGTTACATAGTAACATAGTAAATGACGGCAGATAAAGACCAGCATGGTCCATCTAGTCTGCCCAGCAAGACGGCAAGAGTAGGTGCACCTGTCGCTCTGTGCAGGCCACCCCTCCCCATGTCTTTGTTTAGGGGTAAATCCACCACTCCATGTAGGACACCCCTATTTGTTGAGACGTTATATGGTTCAGAAGTTAGATGGTACCATTTATCTTGTTTTTATCCTATTGCTGTAAAGGGATCCACTGTGTTTGTCCCATGCCTTTTTGAATTCAGTCACCATGTTTGCCGGAATTCAAACAGTATATTATAAAGTTATCAAAATGCCATTGCTAACTTTGTCAGAAAATATCATCCTCTCCTCCCTTATCAAATTGACCTAAAGGCCATTCCAAATATGTAGCTTTCTGAAATTCAAATAGTTGTTTTCCAACTTGGGGGTATCATCTAGTAATGAATTCTAGATTGCCAGAACTGTAACCAAAAGTATAATAGCATGTGTGGCAACCAAATGAATAGTATTTATTGAAGGAATATTTAAATTCTTTGCAGATGAATTATAGTGAAGAGGGGGTGCACATAGCAGAAGAAGATCCTTCAAATAACATGACTCATAGTGGTATGTTTACTAAAGTTTCTTAACGTGCGCGCCGCGTTAGTCTGCAGGATGCCATATAAGGAGTGGGCGGTCCGGTCAAAAATAGCAAAACGGGATCTCTTGTGTGCCGCGCGCTCTTGTGCGCTGTGCACATTAGCGCACGAGTAACACGTGCAGGAAGCATAAGCAGGCGCGCTGATATACAAACAGAGGAACAGGGCTGCAGTGCAATGGTAATGACGTGGACAGATGGTGCAGGGGTCATGGGTTCAATCCCCCACTGTGCCCAATGAATAAGGCTGGCTGAAACACTGCCATTTATGTGTAATATTGCATTATGAGGCATTTTAATTTTATTTTAATTACTACTGCTAGCAAACACACTCTCTCAAAGCGCTTTAACATAAGGTGCTGCATAAGGCACCCCATAAGGTATCCCAGAGGGCACACTTTAAAGTGCACTGTCTGCCACGGCACCCTACAATGTTGCTGAAAGGGTGGCCTATAGGGCGCCATATAGGGTGCCCTATGAGGCACAGCAAGGTCATAGTACTGTTTTTGATGGCAGCACTGTGCATTTAAATGCATGAAAATCTTAAGTAGGTGCGCTGATATGCAAGGAGGGACAGCAGTGTAGCACAATGGTTAAGGCACTGACTGATGATACAGGGGTCATGAGTTCAATCCCCAGTGTGCCTAATACATAAAGCTGGCTGAGGCATCAGCTTTGACATGTAAGTATTGTTTCCTGCAGCACTTTATTTGTATTTTATTAATTGCTGCCAGCAAACACACCCTCACGTACCGTAACCTAAGGTGCCACATAAGGAACCCTATAAGGCACGCCATAGGGCACATTATAAAGTGCACTGTCCGCCATGGCACCCTATAATGTCCCCTATAGGGCACCCTATCAGTCGCTCCATAGGATACCGTATAGTGCACCTTATATGGACGGTAACCATAAGGTGCCCTATAGGACGCCCTATAAAGCGCCCTCTGAGGCACCTTATGGGTACAGTACGGTGAGGGTGTTTTTGCTGGCAGCACTAATGTACATTAAAAACAGATAATGCTTTGGACAGCCCTATCAAATAACCTCACTGTGGGTTTAAACCCATGACCTCTGGCTCCACTGGTAGTGAAGTAACCAGTGGGCTATAGCTGCTAGCAAACCCCTGACTGGCTGCAGAAGGACTGCAAGTCACCACACAAACAGTCTGCTGTGGTCACCAGGATAGGGTTAACCCACCCATACCCATGATGCACTGCACATGCAAATCAGCAGTCTACAGATGCACCCCCACAGCACCTCGGCCTGGTAGGGGGAACTGACCGTGTGTGGTACTGGCACAGAGTAGCTACACACCATCACATTGTGCAGGTACTGCACTCACCCTGAGGGTGAGGTGGGGCGCCCAGCACCAGGTCCCCAGCAGTGCTAATGTGTGAGACAGGTAGTTTCTGCAGTCACACCTTGGATATATCTATATGTCTCAGTCAGGTGTAGCCCCTATGGACCCCTAGGAGGATTATGTACCACCACCCTCCTCCAGGGCTGAGGGTGGTAAACAGGGTCTCCCACCAACAGATCCACATTCTACCTCCCTGCAATGGTGGCAGTAGAGGGGACCATCAACCCCATTCCTGCTGGGGAACAGACACCCTACAGGGCAGTCAATGCAGCTCTGTACACATCCATAATGCAATAGCAGACAGACATTAGGCCCGGATATGCTAAGCTGCACCCCACCACTATCTGATATCCTCCAGCAGCAAGCCTTCAGCTGCTGCACCCTGGAAGGCACTCCATCAAGACACATACCAGCTGCAGACAGTCTGCTAGCTAGCCCAGAGTGCATGTTCCTGGTGGAAATGCGTGCACCCAGACCTGGGATGTCAGTATACACACCAAGCAGATAAATCAGTGACTGGACCCCAAAAGGAAACCCATAAATATCACATGAGAAAAATACTATATAGAGCACTATGGGGGTGCCTAGCCATGCTGTGGTCACTGCACAGTCAGGGTGAGAGTGATCTCCCAGCAGGACATGCTGTGGCCACCCTGTCTGTGCAGGTGGTGGCCGGGAACTACAATGTCCCAGCCAGTGCCCTATGCCCTGTGCAGATGCATCCTGGCCAGGCCACCCTGTCCGGGCTATACCCATGGTACCTTGCTTCTCATTATGCACATTGGCAGGCCAATACTGGCAACAGTGCTGGCAGTGTGGGCTGTGGAGGGTGTTTGCAGCCACCACACACTGGATAGACAGATACACACTCCCAAACCTATGCCAGCATTGTGATACTATAGAGTTTAGCAGCCCTGGCCACCACACCAGTCCTAGGCACAGTGCAGGCATGGATATGGTACGCAATACTGTTGGGGGTCACTCCCCAGGGTGGTAAACACTGTCAGAGACCAGACCTGAAGCACACTCCACAAACATCAGAAAGGTTGCTATGATGGAGCTCAATCAGCAAACTGTGCTTAACGTAGGAATTGCTATCTGCCTGTAATCATAGCAAACTTTTGATAATGTGTGCCGTATTCCCAGGTGTAGGGTGGCATTGCTAAGGTATGCAAGTGCTAGTATTGGGAGATGCACGCAGGGCCCAATGTCCTGCCTCTCCAGGAGGCATTGGCTAATGGAGCCTGTGGGTGTGGGTGTGTCTGCCCCTGTTGGCTGCTGCTTTATGGCAGAGGTTCCCAATTCCAGTTCTGGTGTGCCAAACACTGTTCGGGTTTTCATGCTGTCCCTCATGAATATGCATGAGCTACATCTGCATACCATGGGGGTGGTGCATAGATATGCAGCACAGGCATCTTTATTAGAGGCAGCATGGAACCTGAATGGTGTTTGGCCCTCCAGGACTGCATTTGGGAGACTCTGCTCTAGGTAATGCGCCTGTTTATGGTGTCTTTGCTCTGCAGGGTAAAATGTAGGTGTTTTGGGCATGTTTACGTCATCTGCAATAAACGTTCTGTCTGTATTAGCATGTTGTAGTAGTGGGTAAAATATGGGGACTGGGTTGGCAGGCACCATGGCTAGGACTTGAACCTGTGACCTTCTGCCTCCAAACTCACTCCACCGTGTTGCCACAGAGACAGTGCATTCCCTGGTGATACCATGACTGTTTGTCCAGCAGGGCCTGTCTGTTGCAGTACATGGCACCCACCTACACAGGGCTAGGCCATGGTCTGCTCTGGGCAACTGCCACTGCCCCCTCCACCACCAGTACCCCTCCGCCACCATGCTGACATTGCCTTATATTGGAGACAGCATAAAACCTGAATGATTTGTGGCCCTCCAGGACTGCATTTGGGGGACTCTTCTCTAGGTAATGCGCATGTTTCTGGTGTCTGTGCTCGGTGGGGTAAAATATAGGCGTTTGAACCATGCGTATGTTCTCTGCAATAAAGGTTTGTCCTTACTATCACGGTTTAGTAGTGGGTAAAATATGGGGACTGGATTGGCAGTAGCCCCAGCTGGGACTTGAACTTGTGACCTTCTAGCTCCTGAACACACTGGCTGTGTTCACTGCACCACACTGTGCTCACAGAGGCAGTGCAGTCCCTGGAGATACCATGGTTGTTTGTCAGACAGAGCCTGTCTGTTGCAGTGCATGGCACCCACCTACACAGGGCTAGGCCATGGTCGGCTCTGGGCAGCTGCCACTGCCCCCCTCCACCACCAGTATCCCTGTGCCACCATGCTGACATGCCCTTCTGCTGGTGGTGCTGGTAGTGTGCAGTCTCAAGCCATCCAGTGTGCAGGTAGGCGGCTGCCTGTGGTGCGTGTTCTGGGGTAGGGGTGCCTGCATAGGCATCCACGCTTCCCCCCAACACTGCCTGCCAATGTTCTGTGCCCTTGGGGGTACCTGCTGGGTACTATCCCCTGTGACACTGTGATAAACACTCTCGTGCCCATGTTGGGCCCTCATCAGTTACTGTCTGGCTGCTGTTCAGTTTCAGCATTCCTAAGTGCCATCTAGGCATCTGCCTAGTCCGCACTGTGCCCCAGCTGCACCACAGCATGTGCCGCCTGCAGCCCTCTGTATCCCCTTTCCCAGCATCTGTCCAGTTGCCCATTCCGACATGTCCGCCCTGCTGTTGTGGAACATGTGCATGCCATAGGTAACCTGTCCAATTGAGAGGTAAACCCTGATCAGTGCTTTTTCACTGTGGTCTCATTCACCTTGTAGGGGGATGGAGCGTAGACCCTTCCAAAATTCATATTTATTTTTTGGGGCTTTCTTGGGAGTATTTTTTGATGTTTCCCATTACTATCACTATTGCCCAGCTTGATTATGATTTTTTTCTATTTTGTTGGGGTCCTTTTCAATGTTTATTTGTACTTTTGTTCTGTGCACATGTATCACACTTATCACTTTTTTGTTGGTTTCCCTGGTTTTGCTGTACATTGCTGACAGATATGGTTTCTCTTCCCTTTAAATCGGCTCTAACGAGGAAGATGTAGGGATGTTACCCCTGACTGAAGTGGTATTTAAAGGTGCGGAAGAATTGAAGGAAATATCGATACATCGGGAAGATGTATTACAACTATTAGATAAACTGAAGAGTAGCAAATCACCTGGGCCGGATGGTATACATCCAAGGGTGTTGAAAGAACTGAAATACGAGATTGCAGACCTGCTATTAGTAATCTGTGAACTATCATTAAAATCTTCTCTAATACCTGAAGATTGGAGGATCGCCAATGTAATACCAATTTTTAAAAAAGGTTCCAGGGGTGATCCGGGAAACTACAGACCGGTAAGCCTGACATCAGTACCGGGAAAAATGGTAGAAACCATCATAAAGAATAAAATTACTCAGCATGTAGATAGTCATGACCTAATGGGAGACAGCCAACATGGTTTTAGACAAGGAAGATCTTGTTTTACTAATCTGTTATGTTTTTTTGAAGGAGTGAATAATCAGGTGGACAAAGGTGAGTCGGTTGATATTGTGTATCTGGACTTTCAGAAAGCCTTTGACAAGGTCCCTCATGAGAGACTTTTGGCAAAACTAAAGAGTCATGGGATAGGAGGCAGTGTACTACTGTGGATCAGGAACTGGTTAAAAGATAGAAAGCAGATGGTAGGGCTAAATGGCCAATTTTCCAAATGGAGAAAGGTGAATAGTGGTGTACCCCAGGGATCTGTGCTGGGTCCGCTGCTTTTTGACATATTGGAGTGGAGGGAGGAGTGGTTAGGACAAGGTACTTCAGGCCGGAGGGCCGGGGGTTCAAGTCCCACCAGGGCACAGCAATCTCATGCCAGAGGGACTGGGATTTCTAGTCCTATAGGCACTCCTTGAGGTCTTGGACAAGCCACTTAACCCTCCACTGCCCATGTTCCCTGTAAGTATTAGTGTATGTGTCTCATATCCCCTCGTGTTAAATGTATCCCCCAATTGACCGCTTTGACCCGGTGAAAAGCAGGATATAAATACAGCTAAATAAATAAATAAATATTCATAAATGACCTGGAAAGTGGAATAACGAGTGAGGTTATCAAATTTGCAGATGACACAAATCTATTTAAAGTTGTTAAAACCCAAGAGGATTGTGGAAACTTGGAAGAGGATCTTGATAAATTGGAAGACTGGGCATCAAAATGGCAGATGAAATTTAATGTGGACAAGTGCAAGGTTATGCACCTAGGGAAGAACAACCCAAACTATGGTTACACGATGCAAGGTTCCACATTAGGAACCACCACCCAGGAAAAAGATTTAGGCGTCATTGTGGATACCATGCTAAAACCCTCGGCCCAGTGTGCAGCGGCGGCCAAGAGAGCAAATAGAATGCTAGGTATGATAAGGAAAGGAATGGAAAATAAAACAAAAGATATTATAATGCCTCTATATTGTTCCATGGTGAGACCGCACCTTGAATATTGTGTGCAATTCTGGTCGCCGTATCTTAAAAAGGATATAGCGATTTTAGAAAAGGTTCAGAGAAGAGCCACCAAATGGTAAAGGGGATGGAAGGATACTCCTATGAAGAAAGGCTAAAAAGGTTAGGGCTCTTTAACCTGGAAAAGAGACGGCTGAGGGGAGATATGATAGAAGTCTATAAATTAATGAACGGAGTGGAATGGGTAAACGTAGATCAATTGTTTACCTTATCAGAATATAGAAAGACTAGGGGACATGCAATGAAGCTACAGGGTAAACTATTTAAGACTAATAAAAGAAAATATTTTTTCACTCAACATGTAATCAAACTCTGGAATTTGTTACCAGAGGATGTAGTAAAGGCTGTTAATGTAGCTGGGTTTAAAAAAGGTTTGGACAAGTTCCTGGAGGAAAGGTCCATATACCATTATTAAGAAGGGATCCAGGATATCAATGCTTGAACCAATACAAGCATTGTGGAACCTGTGTCCCTTGGGGAAACTGCTAGGTACATATGACCTAGATTGGCCACTGTTGGAAACAGAATACTGGGCTTGATGGACCTTGGTCTGACCCAGTATGGCATATCTTATGTTCTTTATGTTCTTATGTTCAGGCTATGAGTAGCCATGTTAAGGCTTTCAGTACAACTGAAACATGTATGTGAAACCTCACCCCAGTCAGAAGATGGGTGGCAGCATTTTGAACTTAGTAAATAGGCCCTAAATGTTTTATAAAATCAAGATGTATGCCCAACTAAACCAAGGACCTTATTACATGCTGACATTCTATGCTTAACTTCTTTTAATCTGATATGATACCTAGTCCTGCGGGAGTTCTGTACACAGTAATTCAAAATGTTGCACTTTTTTGCAATCTTGTTTTATGTATATTTTAAATTAAGTATCACTCAAAAACAGTATGCTTTGTTATTTTGACAAATAAAGCATGCAGAATTTTGCATAGCTCAGACCTTTTGATGCAGTGTTTTGAATTTTGTGTGAAGAATATTCCAGTAGGAGTAGATACTCACTAAACAATCATACAATATCCATCTGAGTGATACCTTTTCCTTCAAGCTTAATCCCTTTGCCACACGTTTTTCATTTTTCACGCTTCCACCTCATTTCGCTCCCTTTTCACTCTGCCCAGTCAGTGGCTGGACTTTTTATTAACAAGATCCACAAAATTCATCTTGACTTTCCCTCCTACACAGGGGTGGCTCTGTCATTAGGTGAAGAGAGGCAGTTGCTTCAGGCGACAAATTTGTGAGAGCGGCAAAAAGTGTTCTCAAAACACACAGCAACAGCCACATCACTTCTGCCTGGTTGCTCTCAGAAAAGGCAGATGACAATGGCAATGCCAGCTTTTGCCCTATGGGCACTACTAGTGGCTAACACCTTTGCTGAAATCTGAGGTGGTAGTGGCAGCAATAAAATAAACAATAAGTTTGGGATCTTTGAAATGCCTGTTCACTTCAAAGACTCTGCTGGTCATATCCTCTCTGATGCATATTTGCATGTCAGAGGGGGTGCACCATCAGGGACTTTGATGTGTGCATATGTTTCTAGGCCCTACACTTATTTCTTTTAGTTATGCCATAGCTGAAGTCATTGGGAGGAAGACAGGAGATGATTCACACAAGGAAGATAGGGAGAGATAGGAGGGAGATGCTGGAAACAAGGGAGGATAGAAAGAGAGAAAGAAAGAAAGAGAGGAGAGATGCTGGACACAGAGGGATAGGGAGAGAGGGGGGTGAAAGATGTTGGACATGAGGGATAGGAGAGGGAGAGAGAAAGAGAGATGGAAGATGTTGGACACGAGGGATAGGAGAGGGAGAAAGAGAGATGGAAGATGTTGGACATGAGGGATAGGAGAGGGAGAAAGAGAGATGGAAGATGTTGGACATGAGGGATAGGAGAGGGAGAAAGAGAGATGGAAGATGTTGGACACGAGGGATAGGAGAGGGAGAGAGAAAGAGAGATGGAAGATGTTGGACCTGAGGGATAGGGGAGGGAGAGAGAAAGAGAGATGGAAGATGTTGGACATGAGGGATAGGAGAGGGAGAGAGAAAGAGAGATGGAAGATGTTGGACATGAGGGATAGAAGAGGGAGAGAGAAAGAGAGATGGAAGATGTTGGACATGAGGGATAGGAGAGGGAGAAAGAGAGATGGAAGATGTTGGACATGAGGGATAGGAGAGGGAGAGAGAAAGAGAGATGGAAGATGTTGGACATGAGGGATAGGGGAGGGAGAGAGAAAGAGAGATGGAAGATGTTGGACATGAGGGATAGGAGAGGGAGAGAGAAAGAGAGATGGAAGATGTTGGACATAAGGGAAGAGAGAGGGAGAGAGGGAGAGATGCTAGACATGGGGTGATAGAGAGAAAGGGAATAGATGCTGGACACAGGGCAAATGGAGAGAGAGGGAGAGATAGATGGTGGGAGATGCTGAACATGGGGGGATAGGGAAGAAAAGATGCTGACAAAGGGAGATAGAGGAAGTGAAAGAGGAGATGCTTGATACTGGGGGTGAGAAGAAGCGAGAGTGAGGGGAGAAGGAAGAGAGAGAAGATACTGGACATGGGTCTCTATTGCAAGCAAGGTAATACTGTGTGGCTCTGAATACAAGCTCTCTGCCTGAGAGCTCTCAAAGGGGTTTTGTTTTTCATTTATTTTTCATTTTTAAAAGCAAATTCTTTTTCTGCTGTATTGCAAAAGGGGAATTTTTTGTGTTCTTAGGTAAAGCTATTTTTCTTCTATTGGAGTTCTTTTTTTCCTCCTCTAGCCTTCAAGTTCAAAGGGCAAGCAAGCTCTTTGAAGTTACTGACCTCATCAGGTATTTGAGGCTTTAACTGAAGAGGCTGACTTGGATTTAGTGGTGGTTACGGAGACATGGTCACAGACAACCATGACTGGGATGTAATTATACTGGGCTATACTTTATTCAGGAAGGACAGGGTAGGAAGAAGGGGAGGGGCTATTTATGTAAAAAAATAATATTAAAGCGATAGAATTACAGGGCTTAAAAGGGAGCGAGGAGTCACTGTGGGTTAAACTAGAAAGAGGGAAAGGGAAATCTATTTGCATTGGTGTGATATACAGACCCTCCCCCCCTCACAGGGAGAAGAAGTGGACTGAGATTTAATAGAATACATACTGTATGCAGTATTGCCATGAAAGGCTACTGATAGGTGATTTTAATATGTGGATGTTGACTAGAAATAAGGAGATCCTGGATTCTCTATAGGAAGAACTATTCCGTGAACTGGTAAAAGAACCTACACTAGAAGGGGCCATACTGGACCTGGTGCTTACCAATGGGTAAAGTGTTTCCGATGTTATAGTGGGAGATCTTAAGTTTTTATCATCTTTCATCCAGTGATCACCAGATGGTGTGGTTCAGTATTAGGACTAGGACTGATAAAGTCCATGCAAAAGTAAGGGTTTTAGGCTTCAGGAAAACTAACTTTGCCAACATGGGACAATTCCTCAAAGAGTCGTTAGCAGGATGGGAACAGCTGGGGGTGTAGAAAAGCAATGGGCAAAACTGAAAGGGGACATTTTAAGGTCAATAAACCTTTTTCTTAGAAAGGTAAATAAAAGGGAAAGGGAAAGGAGGCCACTTTGGTTCTCGAAAGAAGTAGCTGAGGAGGTGAAAAAAAGATTGTGCTCAGTGTTCCTTCTATAACACAATGCAGGCAACGCATGTTTGCTTGCCTACAGATTTTCTGCTCTCAATGTCTCTTCTTTCTTGCTTTAAGCTTTTAGTGAGTGAATACCACCTGCCATGTTACTTTGTAGATCTCTCTATTGGGGTTAATGCAATCGTTGTTGAGTTTGCTTTATTTATTTTATTCCTATGTAATGGCACAGTATTTGTTGCTACTTTCTACTGGGGCGAATGGTGCTCCTGCTAGTTAGCACAGATTTTTGGTGATGTTTTTATCTTTACTTTTCTTTATGCTTTGGACTATTGAGTGTACGGCACTCTTCAGTATGATACAACACATACGCTTCCCTCTTTCTCCCCTTTTCTCCTTTTCTTCCCCCTTCTTCCTCCTCTCCTTCCTCTCTCCCCTCCCTCCTTCCCTCTCCCATTTTCTGTTTTTTATTACTATTAATTTTGTTTTTTAATTTCCTGGTTTTAATTTCCATTGTGGTTTTTTTTTTCCGAAATAACCATATGTATCTTCATTTTGAGAGTTTCTACTGTTCACAGAAGTCTGGTTTGTTATATGTTTCCTTTTAAGTATTTTAATCTTACTGTTTGTTTTATTTGTATTTTTGCTTATGTATTTTTCTGTTTACGTGTTGTATTTATAGACCCCTGATGAACTCTATATTAGCTGAAACTTGGCCAAGTCAGGCTTTGCAATAAAGTATTTTCTTGTTCATGGTCTCCTTCCACTCCTTTGCTTCTTATCTTTCTTCCAAAATGGAAAGGACACGGGCAAGGTCCCGGTGGACGCCGGTAACCTGGGGATCGGCCCGGGTCCGGCGTCCTGCGGCGTGGCTGGGGGGGTGGGGTACGTCACGGGCCAAGGGAGGACGTGCTTGACGCGGCGGCGTCATTTGAATTCATTGGCTCCGCAAGAGCAAGGAGCGGAGCCAATGAAGCGGCCCCTGCACGCCCGAGGCCTTAAAAAGGGGGGGAGTCTGGCGGCTCCCTCCTCTTCAGCGTCGGGCGTGCAGAGGGATAGCTTTGGACGGTGTGTCGATCTGGTCCAGGCTTCTGAGCGGCGGGGTACCTCCGTCGGTGCGGAGCAGATTGGCCGGCGGGACGTTAGTGTCAGGAGAGGCGTCGGCGGTGGTGCTCCAGCTGGCGGTATTTGCGGCCCGGTGTGGGTGAGTGCGGGGTCTTGTGTCTTGGCTCCCCCCCTCCCCCTACCATTCGGGTGTTCGAGGCTTGCACGGAGCGCAGAGCCCGGGGCTTTCCCCCCCCCCCTCCATCCCATCTCCCGTTGAGCAGTGCAAGGCCTTGTTTGTTTTGTGTGGTTTAATTTTGGGTTCTTTTTTGTTCCCTGGCCTGCTGAGCTGAGGGGATGGCTCGAGGGGGGGATGGGCCTGGAGCACGTGGCTTGGGCAGCCGGAAGGGGGGGGCGCGGGGGAGGAACGCGCCTCGGCCTGCTTGGGTGGCGGGGCCCGGCCAAGGCCGGGGTGCGGGCAGGCCGGGGGGGGGGGGGCGCGGTGGGCCTAGCTCGGGGAGTCCAGCGAGGGCAAGGGGCGCTGTGAGGAGCAAGGGTGGGCCTTCGATAGGCCGCGGCTCAGGGTCTGCTGGCTCACGGGGGCGGGGGCCCAGAGGGCGAGGGCAGCGCCAGATTGGGGCCAGGGGGGCTGGGAGGGCGGCAGCGGGGGGTAGCAGCGTCGGCAGCGCTGCGGGGAGGGGGAGAGGGGTGGCTAGTGTTGGTGGAGGGGTCCAGGGGCCGGGGGAGCTGGCTCAGGGGGAGGGGGGGGGGAGCGGGACGAGGTATGGGAGTTGTGCAGGAGGTGGCGGAGGCACAGGATTGGACCGGGGGGCTTTTGCCATTGCCCGGGAGCGGGCTATCCGGTCAAGGAGGGGGTGGGGCGTGGGCTGGATCCCCAGCTTGGGCACATTGGTTGGGTGGCGGCCAGGGTTCCTCTAGGGCTAATTGGCTGGAGGCGTGGCGTCCGGTGTGGCCCTCTGCTGTCCCCCCCCCCTTCTTTGTCTTTTATGTCTCCACAGGTTCCAGTGATGTTGTCGCCGGCTGCGGCGCGAGATGGGAGTGGCTGTGAGGGAGCACGAGGACAGCAGTATGCAGAGCACCAGGAGGCGCAGGATGAAGGCATACGAACGCCGCCCGTCGTGGTCGCGTCCCGAGACGAGGATGGGGGACCTGGACGGGCGACCAGTACCCCGTCAGCGGAGGTGGTGTCTGCGACAGCGGTAGTGGGTGAGTTACCTGAGGCGCGAGATGCTGAGGGTGCGAAGGGTAGGGGGCGGGGAAAGAGGAGACTGAAGGGGGGTAAAAGACGTAGGCATTCGGGTCGAAGGCACAGGAGGTCTAGCTCATCGGGGTCGTCGTCGTCTTCTGACTTGTCGTCTACGTCGTCGTCCTCGACCGATGGTAGGCAGGAGGCGTGGAGCGAAAAAGCAGTCTCAGGAGGGGGGCGGACGCAGGGGGTTCTTGCAGCGGCAGCGATATCTGAGTTGTGGGAGGGAGTGCCGAGGAAATTGCGGCAAAAAATTAAGAAGCGCCGGTACATTGATATCTTCCGTCTATTAGAAGGCCGGAAGCGTTCGGGAGAAAGTAGACGGAAGCGTAAGGAGGACGAGAAGGCGGGACGTATTAAGAAAGTGGCGCGGAATGTGGTTAATTGGACGCGAGCTTTCTTGCGTTTGACGAGCGTGTGGGGGCAGTATTGCCCAGGGCATTACGAGATGCTTCTGTCATATGCGGATTCCATTCTGGAGGCGTCACAGACGCACGACGGCTGGTCATGGTTAAACTATGACGAGAAATTCAGAGAAAAAATGGAAGGGAATCGATCGGTTTCGTGGGGTATGCAAGACATTAATTTGTGGCTGACTCAGATGTCGGCCAGGTCAAGTGGGTTGGGTGCGAGCGCGGCAAAAGGTTCGGCGGGGGTTCTCCCGGGTATGGGCCGTGCCTTTCGAGGAGTGGGGACCGTCGGGCTGCAGCGAGCAGGGGGCAGTGGGACAGGGGATCTCTGCTGGAGGTTTAACAAGACCTCGTGCCCGTTTCCAGACTGCAAATTTCGACATGTGTGCTCCCTTTGCGGGGGTGCACATCCCGCAATCAAATGTCTTAAGAAAGGGGTTGCGCAGCCGCCCGGGCCTAGCACAAAGCAGTGAGGGGCTGTTGGACCTGGCCCCGACGCCGATTCGACGGGAGGTTTTAAACGAGTGGCTGGCCCACTACCCTAGGCGGAAGGATAAGGAAATTTTGTATGCGGGCTTTAATTGGGGTTTTCTGATTCCCGTTTGTAGGCAGTTGGATGGCGCAGTCGCACGTAATTCCCTCTCCGTTAGGCGTTTCGCGCCGGTGGTTAGGGAGAAGTTAGGGAAGGAATTGCAGTTGGGTAGAATAGCGGGCCCCTTCGAGAATCAGCCCTTCGAGCGGATGGTAGTGTCACCTTTGGGGATAGTTCCTAAGAAAGAACCAGGGAAATTCCGATTGATACATAATTTGTCTAGCCCGGTTGGTGAGTCAGTCAATGACTACATCCCGCGTGACTTGTGTACAGTGCGCTATGCATCCTTTGATAAAGCGGTTGAGTTGGTACGGGAGGCGGGGCCGTGGGCGCAAATGGCGAAAGTGGATATTGAGTCGGCCTTCAGGTTGTTGCCGGTACAACCCGTCTTCCTTTTACCTCTTGGGGTTTCGTTTCGAGGAGAGGCTTTATTTCGATAAGTGCTTGCCAATGGGCTGTTCCGTGTCCTGTGCTTACTTCGAGGCCTTCAGTACCTTTTTGCAGTGGGCTATCGAGCGCAGAGGGGGTACAGCTCGGGTAGTGCACTATTTGGATGACTTTTTGTTTGTGGGGTCCGCGCAGTCGGAGGGATGCCGCGACATGCTGGACGGTTTTGTGCAATTGGCGACCGAGTTGGGCGTGCCGCTAGCAAAAGACAAAACCGAGGGCCCGTCCACGCGGATTACCTTTCTCGGGGTGGAGCTGGATTCCGGTTCTATGGTGGCGCGGCTTCCTCCGGAGAAGGTACAGCATTTGCGGGTGTTAGTGGCTAATGTAGTATCAGCGTCGAAATTGACCTTGAAAGAAATGCAAGCATTGATCGGCTCACTTAACTTTGCTTGTCGGGTGATCCCGATGGGCAGGGTTTTCCTGCGGCGCTTAGCAGCTTCTACAGCGGGGGTTCGCAGACCGCATCATCATATTCGGGTGTCCAAGGCTATCCGGGCTGATTTGAAGGTGTGGCAGGTCTTTCTGGAGGACTTTAACGGGACCTCTGTGTTGATGGAGCCTGAGTGTAGTAGCGCGGATCTGCAGTTGTACACGGATGCAGCCGGTGGCCTGGGGCTGGGCATTTATTTTGGGGGGTCGTGGTGCTCGGAACAGTGGCCGCAGACTTGGCGCGAGGAGGGACTCACCAGGAATGTAACATTTTTAGAGTTGTTTCCGATATTAGTAGCGCTAGAGTTGTGGCCGGACCGGTTGCGCAATAGAAGGGTGCTGTGGTGGTGCGACAATGAAGCGGTGGTCAGTGTGGTGAACAACTACACACCTCATTGTTTGCAAGTAGCGCACTTAATGAGAGCAGTTGTCTTGACTTGCTTGCGGTTGAATGTAGCACTGAAAGCGCGACATATACCGGGGCTCTCTAACGCGATTGCTGATTCTCTTTCTCGTTTCCAGTGGGACCAATTTCGAAGATTGGCGCCGGAAGCGGAGGCGGAGGGGGTCGCGGTCCCTTGGAGGTTGTGGAGTCTTGGCCATTCGGGATGAAAGACTTGCTCCAGAAATCCGTGGCTGCCGGGACTTGGGCAGCCTCTGTGCGGATGTCGGAAAGTGGTGGCCTTTCTCGAAAGCTGCGGTTGGCAGTATGGGGCGGTGTCTGCTCAGTTAATGGGCCAATATGTTGCCTGGGCGAAGGATAAGGGTGTCGCCCGTTCTTCAGTGCGCAGCCACCTGGCGGGCTTCGAATTTTTTATAAAGGCGGTGGGTTGGGGCTTTCCGGTAGATGGCTTCCTGGCCCATAAGCTCTTGCAAGGTTGGGGCCGCGTGGCTCCAGCTCCGCCGGACACTCGGAGACCGATCTCGCATGCGTTATTGGCGAAGTTATGTCAGGCGCTGGCGGCAGTAGCTTCATCTGCGTATGAAGCGGTCCTTTTTAGAGCTGTCTTTAGCCTAGCGTTTTTTGGTGCCTTCAGGATGGGGGAATTGGTGCCAAGCTCGAGCAAAGTGGGGGTGGCCGGGACAGTGCAGAGGCAGCATGTTGTTCTTGAACGTGGCCGGTTGAGAGTCTTACTGGCCAGGTCCAAGACTGATCAGCGGGGGAAGGGTTTGTGGGTACGGCTATGTGCGATTGGTGACCTTTGCACATGCCCGGTGGGCGCTATGCGTGAATATTTGCAAGTACGGCCGGCTGTAGCTGGGGGGTTATTTCTGCATGCGGATAGGCGGCTGCTGACACGCTATCAAGTGGTGGCGGTGCTGCGGTTTGCTTTGAAGTTCGTAGGAGAATGCCCGGAGTACTTTTCGGCGCATTCCTTTCGTATTGGCGCGGCTACCAGTGCAGCGGCAGCTGGACTTTCACAACAGGACATTCAGAATATTGGAAGATGGCGTTCCCTGGCTTTTCGGGGTTACGTGCGCTTGTGATGGGTGGGGGGACAGGGTTTACTGCCTGAACTGATTATGTTTTCTTTACAGATGAGGAAAGGAATGCGCCCATTTGCTGGCTGATGGGGCATTCCTTCGTTTACTGGGCAGGCAGGCGAGCAGCTGAGAGGCCGTTTGGGCCTAACCTGGGACTGGCTCTCGCGGCGATGTCGCTTCTATGGCTCGGTGAACGTGGCCTGCGGTGGACGCAGCTCTTGCCGTTGCTCCGGCATCATGGGCGAGTGCGAGACCAGCCAAAGTTCATCCTCTTGCATCTGGGTGGAAACGATCTCGCTGCTTGGACTTGTAAGCAGCTTATCCGCGCAGCTAAGCGGGATCTGGCAATTGTGTTGCGCTTATTCCCAGGGGTGGTGTTATTATGGTCTGACATTGTTCCCAGACCTGCTTGTAAGGCTCAGCGACGGTGGTCGCGGGGTCTTGCAAAAATAAATCGACAAATTGGGAGATGGGTATGTGAGCGGGAAGGGGTTCAAATTGGACATCCCTGGGTAGAGGTTACTTGTGCCGGGCTATATAGGCAGGATGGCATACATTTGTCCCCTGTGGGGGTCGACTTGCTGCTAAATGATTGGCAGGAGGCCCTTGAGGGATTAGCGAGGCGGGAGGACAACAGGTCGCAGCTTGGCAATAGGGGGGCGGCACGTTGACATGAATGTCGCACGTGCCGGTGGCGGGATCCCGGAGGTCTCCGGGGTCCGGAGCCTTTAGGTCATACTTGGGCGGGGGTGGGGGTGCCCCCGACCCGGATAAGCCCTGCTGGCCTTTGCTAGTCACATGGCGAGGTCGGGGAAAGGGCGGTAGCAAGTTGGCCGGTGCCAGGGCACGGCCGAAGCGGAGGCAAGGTCACCTTGCTAGTCATATGGCGGGTGAGGTTTGGCTCCGCTTAGGGGGATTGTTAAGATTGTTATTTTTGTAATGTTAATTGTTTATGAATATAATAAAGCTGCGACCAGTTGGTTCTTCCACGTTAAGAAGGCTATGAGTGATTTGTAAATGGGGGATAAAGGTGTGGGGGGGGAGGGGTGGGGCAGTAAAGATGTGTGGCGCAGGGGGGATAGGATGCCGGGTCCGATCTACCAAGGTTATGGAAAGGACACGGGCAAGGTCCCGGTGGACGCCGGTAACCTGGGGATCGGCCCGGGTCCGGCGTCCTGCGGCGTGGCTGGGGGGGGGGGGGTACGTCACGGGCCAAGGGAGGACGTGCTTGACGCGGCGGCGTCATTTGAATTCATTGGCTCCGCAAGAGCAAGGAGCGGAGCCAATGAAGCGGCCCCTGCACGCCCGAGGCCTTAAAAAGGGGGGGGAGTCTGGCGGCTCCCTCCTCTTCAGCGTCGGGCGTGCAGAGGGATAGCTTCCCTCCCTCCCTCCCTTTGGTTATATGGTGGAGGTGAGGGCGGTTTGGGGTGTCGCAGCTGGGGGGGTGAGGCGGGATCCCGGAGGTCTCCGGGGTCCGGAGCCTTTAGGTCATACTTGGGCGGGGGTGGGGGTGCCCCCGACCCGGATAAGCCCTGCTGGCCTTTGCTAGTCACATGGCGAGGTCGGGGAAAGGGCGGTAGCAAGTTGGCCGGTGCCAGGGCACGGCCGAAGCGGAGGCAAGGTCACCTTGCTAGTCATATGGCGGGTGAGGTTTGGCTCCGCTTTGGGGGATTGTTAAGATTGTTATTTTTGTAATGTTAATTGTTTATGAATATAATAAAGCTGCGACCAGTTGGTTCTTCCACGTTAAGAAGGCTATGAGTGATTTGTAAATGGGGGATAAAGGTGTGGGGGGGGAGGGGTGGGGCAGTAAAGATGTGTGGCGCAGGGGGGATAGGATGCCGGGTCCGATCTACCAAGGTTACCACATATTCCCACATGCACTAGTGAACTGTAAAACTACCATTTATACTCTCATCATGGAACTAGTTGCTTTTGAAGAGACGTTTACTAGTAAACACTTCTATGCTGTGTTTGCCCTCCTCTGGTGTTCTAAGGCCTCTGTGTCAATCTAGGTGCTATGTGGTCCTCTTATCACCTGCTTTATCACCTGGTGATAAGTAAACACTTCTTTTGAAATGCTGCTATTGTGTCTGAAGTGTCTTCTTCAACTGCTAACAATATGCCTTGGCCTCGAAAATGAGAAAGTCTTCTCGCTTATCACAGAATCCATGCGAGGTTTTACAGACAGCCTGTGGGAATTAGTCTCGGAACTGAGTGAGCCCCTTTTAAAAATTGTTTTATTACAATAATGAAGTGATTACATGGAAATTATTTGCCTTATTTGTGTGTATCAAGTAGATCGTAAACGCCATGGAGCAGGGCTTGACTTTTTTAATCTCTCTGTACCATGCTGTAGATGTTTAGAAGCAATATACATATGTTAATTAGTACTGTTAATTTTAATGGCTTAATTATATGCAATATCTCTTCAATACTAATGGAATATTCTAGATTATTTATTATGTCTTATTCTATGTGATCAATTGATTCCTTCCAATCAATCCTTTTACATCCTATTCTACTGATTTTATTTCAGGATAGTATTATTTTTTTAAACTAAAGATCAGTAAAATGTCTCAAAATCTCCTGTCTTCATTATTCATTTTCCATCTTTTCTTTTTTAAGTGAACATCTAGGGTTTTTTTTTCCTGTTTCTCTTTTAATTTAGCTGAAAATCATTTGTCTGCTCTATCTTTTTTCTCATTAAAGTTTCCATAATGTACCGTCAGTATGATCTATGTTGAGAGCTTGCAGCTTGACTCCGGCAGGAACAAACTTGTTGAATATAATTTGTTATCACCTTTAGCATTATGAATTGTTTCCAGTCTTTGGATTTCCTCTTCAAAATGTGTTTGTGGTGATATTCTAATTTTTTGTGTGTTGCTAGTGCAGCAATTAGCTTTCTTGAGGTTTTTCCATTAGTAGTCATAAGAATGTGTAGGCCAAAAATGTCTTGTCAATATTATTAGCTCTCTGACCACATTCCGTTAGTCTTCATATACTGAATCATTTGTGCATTTGTCTCATTTGTCTCCATTGACATTTATGGGGCAAGTAACTTTCGACTGAAGCATCAGGGCTTTCCATCCATTTTCAATTAAGCACCAAAAGAGGGGCAAAGGACACTTACAGTGGCAAGAAGATAACAAGTAGCCACCAGCAGAAGGAGGAAGCGACACAAAGAATGGAATGAGCATCCCGCGGTAGTAGAAGAGGGCAAAGCAGCATCAAAATTGGTGATAGAACACCAAAGTATTTTGAGAGGAGCAAAACATCAACAATATTACCGAGAAGACTGCAAGACATAGGTAAAGGGGTAAAGCAGCAACAACAATGTTTGGATGATCCCAAAGCAGAATGGGTTAGTTAAAGCAACAATAGCAGGAACACCAGAATAGAGCCAATATGGCACCCTATTGGCTGGAAAGCCCTAAAACATCTGATGAATGCCAGCCTATCATCAAGATAGGCTAGAAGGCCAGAAAACCCCAGAGGAGGATCAACGTGGCAGCAAGGTAGGCTGGATGAGCCTAAACAGCAGGAGTTGGGTTAGATCAGCTAAGCTGTGTATATATCCAAAATCACTGAGGACCTTTGTCCCTGCATAGGAACCTGAAGTATAAAAGAAGATCCCCATGGGCTGTGGAAAGTATTAATAGAATACTTGGAATGAGATGCTGTGGAAGTTAGAGAGTAGAATATGTGCTATGATGAAGGCCTCAAAAGCAATGAGGGTGGATTGAAGGGGCGACAGCACTGCCTGTGAGAACTCAGAATAACAGAGGAGAGTCGATGAGGCAGCAAGATAGGCTGGAAGGCCCTAAAATAGCCAAAGAGAGCCAGTATAGCATGAAGATAGGTCGGATTCTCCTACTACCAACTAGGAATACCTCAAGGTTAGGGTTGCCAACTGGCTCCAGATGCGCCCGACAAGCTTGATCCAGTCCTGGGTCTACCCCATTGCATGCAGGGACATGTAGTCTTGTTTTTCTTATGGAGTGCAATGGAGAAATCAGAACTACATGTCCCTGCATGCAATGGGGTAAACCCAGGACTGGATCAAGCCTGTCGGGCGCATCTGGAGCCAGTTGGTAACCCTACTCAAGGTACTGAGAACTCCAGTCAGAGAAAAGTCAGCTATCTTTTCGTAAAGCTTTTTTAAAGGATCAGCTTAAAGCAGGTGATAAGAGGACCACATAGCACCTAGATTGACACAGAGGCCTTAGAACACCAGAGGAGGGCAAGCATAGCAGCAAGATACGCTACATGAGCCCAAGTATCAAGAGTGGAATGAGATCAGCTATGCAATGTGCTTGTAAGTTAAAGTCCTGGCACAGAAGACTGCTTGTAATGAAATCCTGAGCGATTTAGATAGAAACAGAGGATGTGCTGGATAAAGGCCCGAAAAGCAATGGAAATGCGTGGAAAGGATGGCGTAAGAGCCAAGAACTGCAAAGGAGGGCTAGCACAACAGCAACAAGAGACTGCATAGGCCCTAAGGAAAGCAAAATGTGTCTTATTTATTATTACTTATTGTCTTTTGTATTGTTGTTATGCTTTTCTTTCTTTTCTATTTACTTTGGCGTTCTTTTCCGTAGTTTGCAGTGCCGCTTTTTTTATATTGTTTGTACACCGCTTAAATGTTTCTTTTAACGTAAGCGGTTTATCAAATTTGAAATAAAGTTAAAGTTAAAGTTAGTGGCAGGAGACCAATACACAACAAGAATAATAATGGGAATTTGAATAGACCTTTAAACAGAGAGTTCAAGGCTTGTCGTCAGTGTTAGGCCAGTTATGATGCCTGCCGTGCCTGGTTAAGGTTTCTTGGCATCTAATTATTTGGAACCACAGCTTAAATCGGGAGGCGGAACATTCAAAATGGCCAACGCCTAATTATTATGTAATGCCTACTGACAAACTAGCATGCATTACTATAAAATAACACATAATTGTGCTATTTAATGCACATTAAGGGGCACATATTCTGCATTATTCCTTTATTATCAATTAGTAACTACCCTCCTCAATATAAGCAAATTGATCTTTTGCATTTTATTGTGAATATCTGAAAACCTGGCAGGCTGTAGGGTTTCCAGGATAGGTTTGGAAAACCTTGCCCTAGACCCTGCCTGGGGAGGCAGCAACTAGCTCAGGCCAGTAGCATAAGTTCACGTGAGAGACCCCCCCATGCAAGATTTGCTGAGGGCCCCTCATGACAATGGCAACGGGCTTGAGAAGAGGGAGAGAACATCTTTCCCCTCCTGTTCCCTCCTCCCTTCCCCTCCCCTCCCCCCAAAAACATTTTAAAAAACAAGCGGCAGAGCGCAGCAAACATCACACTTATTTAAAAGGAAGTTTGCCGCACCGCCTCCACTGTCTCCACAGCAATTGGAGAGGCAGATCCCGCCGCTTGGCGGAAGTCTCGGATATTGTGAGAATTTGGCCCCACAAAGGGAAATGCTTTGCAGGTCCTCAGGCTGCCATGTAGTGGTGCTTTACAGGGAAAGGGGCAGCAAACTTCTTTGAAAGCAAGTGTGATGCTTGTCACGCTCTGCCACTGCTACGGAGGAATCGCTGGGCTAACATAGGCGGTTGGTGACTCAGCTATGTGAAGAAACTAAAGTGCAGCGGGGCTGAGGTGGGATGGGATGAGATGGGGCTTGGCAGGGCAACCTAAAATCCTTGCAGCAATGAGGGCAATGCCTATGTCAGCAGTAAAGGGGCAATCGGGGCACTTTTGAGCATAGCAGGGAAGGACCTCTTCACCGAGTGGCTCTGGTGTAACTGCACCAGCTGCTCCCTTCCAGTACCTCCATTACTGATGGTAACATGCATGCTGAATACACTCCAGGAAATTATATGCACCCCCCCCCCCCCCCAAAAAAAAGCAATTCAATGCATGCTTCAAGTCAATGCTGATGTCTGGCAACCTGGCAGCTCCTGGGTTTTCTTGGCAGTGTACCCAGATCTTTTCTCCACTGCTGCACTATCCCGAATCCCTTATACTTCATCTTCATACCTCTCCTCCCACCCCCGTTATTATTGTCTATTCCCCCCCCCCCCCCCCGCTCTCCGCTCTGATCTCTGGGACGCTCTCCTTTTAACTATTACTGATCTTTCCCTAGCTTTCCCCCACTTACTTATCGCGGGCAATTTTAACCTTCATGTGGATTCTCCTACATCGTCCAGAGATCAATCCTTTATTTCTCTTCTACATGACCTGTCTCTCTCCCAGCATGTTAACTTCCCCACCCATCATGCTGGTCACACCCTTGACCTGCTTCTAACGTCATCCTCCTCTTCACTTACGCTTCACAATCTTTGCTCTACACCTCTTCCGTGGACAGATCACATCTGCCTCTCTGTCTCCTGCTCACACTCAGGAGTGTCTTCTCCCTCTTCTCTCTCTTCCTCCACTCCACCCTCCTCTTCCCAGCTCTCTTGCACCATCACTCCACTCACGATCCAGCAGTTTCCTGCAGCATCTGAGCTCTTTCCCACTGATTTTCCCTCTCTTTCACCTAATTCCCAATCTGCCCTCTGGTCATCCATCCTTTCCGCTGCCCTCGATCGCATAGCTCCCCTGCGTCCTCGATCATCTCGTCGCTGGCCCACACATCCTTGGTATCATAGCGGTCTTTGACTTTTGCGTTCCCATCTTCGCAGAGCCAAGCAGTTGTGGCACAAGGCTCCTTCTCCAACCACTTTAGCACTCTTTAAGTCAAACTATTCCTATTACCGCTCAAGCGTACATCTTGCTAAGCGCACTTATTTCTCTAACGCTATTTCTAATGCTCCAAACCAGACACGGCACCTCTATTCCACCCTCAAGTCTCTCACCTCCCTTCACACCTCAGCTCCAGTTACTTCAGTCCATCCCTCTGCCCCTCCTTCACTTCTGGCAACTTTCTTCAGTGATAAGATTTCCTCCCTAAGAGCATCTCTACCTTCTTGTCCTGCTCCTATTCACTCTCCCCCTCCAGTTGCCTCTCCCCCTCCCATCTCTCAACTCTCTCATTACTGGGCCTCTTTCTCCTTGATCACTGCCCCTGAACTTCATCGACTCATTTCTTCCTCTAGAAAAACCTCCTGTGCTCTCGATCCTGTTCCCTCTTCTTGGCTTCTTGCCCCTTCTCTAGGGCTCCTTCCCTATATTCTTACTATGTTCAACTCTAACCTTTCCACAGGGACCTTTCCCCACTCTTGGAAGCACGCTTTGATCCGTCCTATCCTTAAAAATCCTTCACTTGATCCCTCGGTCCCTGCCCATTACCGCCCGTTGTCCAACCTCCCTTTTCTCTCTAAACCTCTGGAGAAATTTGTCTTTGCACAACTCTCACATCATCTTGACTCTACTAACTTTCTTCACCCTCGTCAGTCTAGGTTCCGCCAGGGTCACAGTCTTGAAACTGTCTTGCTTGCCTTCACTAATGCACTGCATGTAGCTCACGATCGTGGTGACATCTCAGTGGTGGTTGCCCTTGATCTTTCGGCTGCCTTCGACTTAGTTGATCACTCTCTTCTTCTTCTCCGCTTACGGGAAGCGGGTCTTTGTAGTGTTGTCTATCGCTGGTTCCACTCTTTTCTCTCCTCCTGTTCCTGTGCTGTTCTCTCCTCCTCCTCATCTACCCCCTCTTCAGACTCTCTGCACCTCCCATGTGGGGTTCCGCAGAGTTCTGTCTTGGCTCCCCTCCTCTTCAACCTCTTCGTGGCCCCCCTTGCTCTTCTAATACACCAGTCTGGAATATCAGCCTTTTTTTACGCAGACGACATAGTTCTGCTCCACCATACTTCCCCTTCCTGTCCGGATCTTTCTGTACTGAACTCCTGTCTTTCCGATGTAGCCAATTGGCTAACACATAACTGTCTCCACCTTAACCAAGCCAAAACAATCGCTATATGGTTTTCTCATGGTAGCCCATCCCCCTTGGTGGCCCCTTCTTTCTCCGGCACCCCCGTCCCTTTAGTCTCCACCTTTCGATACCTTGGTGTACACTTTGATTCTGATTTATCATTTCACACACATATTTCGCACATTACCAAGACCTCTTTTTTCTTTCTTCGCCAAATTCGGGCAATCCGTCCCTTCCTTTCCCCATCAGCCCTCACTACTCTACTGATATCCTTAGTTATGTCGCGTGTGGACTTTTCCAATTCGGTTTTCACTGGTCTCCCCAAATCCCAATTACTTCGCCTCCAGCGGATTCAAAATACTGCAGCTCGTCTTGTTACTCACTCCACTCTCCGGGATCACATCACCCCTCTGCTGTTCCACCTCCACTGGTTACCTATCCCCTTCCGCACTCAATTCAAACTACTCACCTTGGTTCATAAAGCTCTCCACACCAGTACCCCACAATACTTAATGGATCTCCTCTCCTTTCATTCCCCCAGGCACACCCCTCGCTCTTTCCACCTCAAATCGCCTCTCCCTTCCCTCTCCCTCCCGTGCTCACCTCCAATCCACCCGTTCCTCTGCCTTCTTTTTTGCTGGCCCCGCTCTTTGGAATGCCCTCCCCTCTTCCCTCCATTTGGAACTCCAATATACCACTTTCAAACGAAATCTCAAGACTCATCTCTTCTCCCTGGCCTTCGACCTCCCTTCCCCTTTTGTGTGATATCCTCCTTCCCTCTTCTTCGTATCTCCCTCCCAGAATTGTTACCTACTCATGTCATGTCTTGTCTCTTCTTCTTTTCTATTTTCCTATTAAAATATTGTAAACCTTTATTTCTACTTCGCTGGCCATTGGACTCCTTTTAATTGTTTTTAAATTGTACACCGCCTTGATTGTCCTAGAAAGGCGGTTTTTATCAAATGAATAAACATAAACATAGCTTGCCAGGCCTTTTTTCCATGGCAATAGAGGGTTAAGTGTCTTGCCAAAGGTCATAAGGAGTACTAGTGGAAATTGAACCCTGGCCTCTTGCTTACCAAGGTAGTGCTCTTACCATTAGGCTACCCTTCCACTCCTAAAGCAATGTATCAAAATAATGCAACATATTAAATGAAGCACTATTTGCACTATTTTGGAAAAAACTGAAGATATTTTAACACTTGTCTCCCAGTCAACTCTAGCCCAGCAGTCCAGCATATTTTTGTTGGCCATGTGAGTAGTCATGTTTAGGAGCACTACAACAAAACTCCTGTGGTTACTGGAAACCATAAGATGATTTGTCTATCAGTTCTTTTCATGGGTTGCCAAATGGCCAGTAGGCTTCAGATCTGCTGGCCTTGTTTGGAAGGTGTATCATCTGCATCAACTGTAGCAATGCTTATTATCACAAATCTTCTCCAGTGCCAGTCATATTGTGAGGTAATACAAAAGCCACTCAGAGCCTATAGAGCAGTTCTATCATTCGCATACCATAAAAGCCCTAACCTCCAGGAGTCGCACAGTAAGGTTCCTACCTAGAAAAGGCAGCATCATCAACACTAGTGGATACTAGAACATCATCAGTACACCTAACCAAGCCAGATTACTACAAACCAATCTTACACAGGCATTCAGTGCTAACAGAACACCTGACCTCTTTCACACATACAGAACATAAATAGATCCTCACAGAGTACAGAATAAGAAACTAAAAATAGAAATATGTAGACAAAAATTAAATTAAACTCAGAGAGACCAGAACCTTCATGCAGTGCAACACCTCAGAAAGAGAAATAACTGATTCATTTCCGCTTTATAGCACAGAATATAAAAATAGCAGATACAAATTTCAAAAACTGACCTATTCTAATTACTAAATTTAAAATAATTTTTTTTATACTTCTGTTGTCTTGCCATTTTCTTCTTCTAGTAGTGTTGATCCTGCCATTTTTCTCTTTTATCCTGTCTTCTTCACTTTCTCCCTTACATTAATTTATTTTTCTGCCTATCTACTCTGCTTTCATACCTTCTTACTATCCAGTCTTCAGTTTCCCTATTTTTATCACATCTACATACAGCCTTCAATCTATTTCCCTTATCCTGACCTTCCCATTCCCCTTCTTCTTATTCTCCAATTCTTCACTAACTCTTTCCTGCTCTTCTATCAAGCACCTTCCCCTCTCTTTCAAGCCCCTCGTCATCCAACACCTCCTCTCTCTCTCTGTCCATCTGCTATTCTTCCAGCATCTCTTCACTCTCTCAAGCCCCCATCCATCCAGCATCACCTCTCCCCCTCAGCAGTCCCATGTATCCAGCATCACCTCTGTCTCTCTTAGATCCCCTATCTGTCCAGCATCTTTCTCACTGCCCCATACATCCAGCATCACCTCTCTCTTTTAGCACTCCCATCTGTCCAGCATCACCTCTGTCTCTCTCAGTTCTTCCATCCGTCCAGCATCTCTTCTTTCTCTCTGCTCCATCCGTCTATCCAGCATTCCTCTCTCTTTCTCTCTCAGCCCCCCATCCATCCAGCATTTCCTCTCTCTCAACTTCCCCATCAGTTCAGAATATCCTCTTTATTTTCCTACACTTCACCCCCACCCCATGCACCCTCCTTTGTGTTCATAGCCTTCCATTTCCCACCCCAAGCCGGAACATCCCCTGTGTCAGCCTACTCCCCCTCCTGTGTCATCAAGCTACCAAATCCTCTTTATCCTCTCCTACCTTATTCGGGATATCCTCTTTGTTTCCTCTCCCACCCAGCATATCCCCTATCCCCCCTCAAGCCACCATATCATTCTCCCCAATCCATCATCTATTGTTTCTCACCCTCCCCGTTACTACCACTACCACCTTTCAGGGACCAGCAGCCATGATACAAAAACAAATAGAAGCAAGGCGCGAGGTTGTTTAGCCCAGGCATGCTGTTGACTGTGCCAGTCTCGCCCCTTTTGACATAGACTTCCTATCGCCGAGGGATGAACTGGCACAACCATCAGCAGCATGCTTGGACTAAATTGCCCTGTGATTTGCTTGAATGTGTTTTTTAATGCTGTCCATAGGTGCCGTGAGGAGGGAAGGGAGGGAACTTTCAGCATTGCATTTCAATTTTCTTTTCTGCCGGCATCGGAGCTTCAGCCCCTCATTAACTTAAGAGCTGGGCTGGTACAGGAATGATGTTCAGGCCCCGGAGTGGTAATTGAAGTGGAGAGGTACTTCATCGGAGGCGAGAGAACTTTTTTGCCTTGGACTGCTAGTAAAACTGGCAGGCAGCACAGAAACCCCGCTTGGCAGTTTTACTTGGAGTTCAGAGGCTATGATAGGGCTGGGAAGGCTGAGTGGGTCCTCCTGTAGCCTGGGCCCCTCTCACATTGTGGACACTGCTTGGGTAGTATTTATGCCACTGGCTTAGGCCCTTCCTGTGCTGGAAAGGAAGACATCAGCCTGGTTGAGCTGAGCAAGAAAAGAGGAAGAAGCTGATACAGGAAACCGGGCTGTTGATATGCAAGAGCTGTAGGTGAGAAGACTGGGATACAACATAGAGGTATGCAAGGTGAGAAGTATGGCATATAGCAGAAAGATATAGGAACCAGTATAGGGGATAGCAAAGAGAAATGGAGGAGATAGGCAAAGGGGTGGGGAGAAACACATTCAGGAGGGAGAAAGAGAAATGGTTGGTACAATAACTATACAGAGGGGGTATATGGGAGTGTGGATAGGGGAGAATAAAGACCAAAAATGGAAAAGTAAGAGAAGAGGGAGAAGTAGAAGGGAGATGGAGAGATTTCAGGAGGGAGAAAGTAAAAGTGAGATTAGGGAGTAATGCAAGGTAGAACAAAGAGGTGCTGCCACCCCACAATTGTTCATTCCCCTGATGCTCCACTCACCCTATGATACCAATTATAAGCTCCAGGAAGCAGTCACTTTGAACTATGCAGTGTTCATACTCGTGAGAACAAAAAGAAATGCCATACAGGTTTAGACTAAGGTTCCATCAAGCTGTTTCCTTAGCAAACATTGAGAGAACACAGGGGTACTGTTGTATTGCTAGCACAGGGGTACTGTTGTATTGCTAGCACAGGGGGATTGGAGTATTGCTAGCACAGGGGGATTGGAGTATTGCTAGCACAGGGGTACTGTTGTATTGCTAGCACAGGGGTACTGTTGTATTGCTAGCACAGGGGGATTGGAGTATTGCTAGCACAGGGGTACTGTTGTATTGCTAGCACAGGGGTACTGTTGTATTGCTAGCACAGGGGGATTGGAGTATTGCTAGCACAGGGGTACTGTTGTATTGCTAGCACAGGGGTACTGTTGTATTGGTAGCACAGGGGGATTGGAGTATTGGAGAACCTTGCAGAACTGCAACTCAGTAGTAGAATGTTGTGGCAGATGCAATGTTTTCCTCATCTTCCTCTCTTGGAGAACAGTGGTCCCTCTAAATATTGGTGTTGCTCAGGCAGCTGGTGTCTATGGTTTCTACCAATTGTCATAAAAGTATGAAATTAGAAAACAATTTGAAAGATATGTACATCATTGGAGACCTACAGATGCCTAAAGGGAAAGCCAACCTTTCCACCGTTTTTTCAAAGTGACAGCTTTTTGCATCACAGTGGGCCTTGAAGCACCCATGCATGTGTACGTACTTACGGCCTGCCACTCCTGCCTCCTCCAACAGGAAGACTGTATCATAAGAGGCAGGAGCAGCAAGCTACGCGCAGATATTTTAAGGCCCACCATGATGCCAAAGGTCACTTCTTTGAAAAATAGTGGAGGGTCACTTTGCCGCTCATCCCCCCTAGGTGAGAAGGAAGGGAAAGTAAGGGGAATGGATACTGGGGGTAGGAGGGTAGGTCCTGGACAGCAGCCTGGGGTCCGAGGGAGGTCAGCAGCGGAGGGTGTTTTTGCTTAATGCAGCAGAAACCCTTGGGCCAGCTCTGTGGAAACAGAACATTAGTATACTACTGTTTAAATTGATAAGGTGACAATTTAAAAGGCCATTTTCCATTCAAGAAAGATGTTGGTTGTCACAAAAGTTGATATTGATGTAGAAGAGAATCGGTTTATGTGCTGGGTCTAAGGTAAAGCACTTAGGTCTAAAGATTCTGTATTATGGGTGTTCTGTTATGTGAAATAGAGTAAACTGATGAATTGTGTGCTGCCTTTTACACTTTCTGCTAGTCTCATTACTATATTTTGGAATTTTTATTTCATATTTTCATCCTACAGTTGTAATATTCTTTATGGATTCAGGCAAATCCCCCCCCCCCCAACAGGTTGATATCACATCAGCAACTTTTCTTTGTATACCTTTTTAGAAAAAAAATTCATAAATATATATTGCAACATTTTTTCAATAATGTCAAAATACTTTTCTCTTGGAAGGGTGTATTAAACTCAAGAGACAATATTGTTCTCAGGATTTGGATTCATGAAACATTCATCAGTTACTTCTTCCTCCTTCAGGGTCAATGTTTTTCACCGCGGAATGAATAGATAGGCAGATAGTACAGACTGACAGCATATAAGTACATAGAATAACACAATTTTCAAAGCCTTAGAAACAGGACAAACTGTTGTCCTAAAACCAATCCGATCTCATTCAATCCACCATCTTGGAAAACTCAAACCAAACCCAGAAAATCTATTTGTTCACATTCTGTTGCATAAACCAGTTACATCTGAGCTTTTATTTGTGACTTTGTAAGTAATGTCACCCCTTTGTCGATGGTGGTAGATGTATTAAAGCAAATAATTGGAGTGAGAGGAAGAAACAGAGCAATGACTACTGGCAATCATGTGCAAGATACTCACAAATATCTGATGAGAGGAATATGGCAGAAATTTTCCCAGTCATTATATTATTCCCAAGGATGCGATTTGCAAAGCCCATCTTGCCAACCATGATGAGCTAATGTCAAAAAAGGGGAAAACTAAGTATACTAGAGATGAATGTGGGAAAAGGAAATGAAAGGTGAGCCAGGGTGGGATAAGGAAGGGTGACTCAAAATGTAAGGACTGGATGGTTGAAATCAAAACAAGGTAGGAAGGAGGGAATGAAAGATGGGAGAGAGAAAGAAACAGGAAAGAAGAGGAAGGAGAAAGGGAGAAGCCAGCAGATAAAAGACAAACCCAGAAAGAGTAAGAAGATATGAAGGAGAAAAAAATAATAGGTAGGTGAGATTGAGACATGGAGGTTGGAAAAATAATGAAGAAAAGCAGGAAGCAGGTGAGAAGAATGGTAAGGCAGCACAAAAGAGTGACAAAGGGAAATGTATTAGCATAACCACTTTTTTCCTACCCATGTAAATATAACAAAAAGATAATTGGCTCATTACGTATTAATTCTTAAGTGATTTAGCATGGTTCACGTAACACAAGAAAGTTAACTGAAGTTTAAGAAGTTTGATTTTCTTGCTGGTGGCCTCCATAAGCACCTGCTGCCATTGTTCCTTCCCACTCCCAACTCAAATTAGGGCCTCTGGGTTCACCACCCAGGGCCCATCCAATATCTAAATGGACTTCTGCGTTCTCAAAACCTCCTTCATGCCCCCCCTCCCCCATTCAATAAAAGAGCCTTTGGAATCTGGTATTGTCTCGATTATAGATTTGTTGCCATAGCACTGACCCACACACCAAAGCATGTTGATGGGTTGTGGAAGTAAGGGTTGGAGAATACAGGCCACAGATGCCCTTTCCTTTTGGAGAAATGCAGCTTTAGTTTACAGGGAACTCTTCAATGCAGACCACAACAGCATTACAATGGACACATTGTCTTCAATGCATCCATGCTACACTGCTATGTTTTCCATATCACTTAATTGGTGCATTGGGTTGTAAAAGCTTATATTTTACTGACATCAAAAGCATTAGATAACTTGTTTTACCATTTTGGTTTTAATGGGTTCGTAAGATTTGTTTGTCTCCAAGGAATGACATGTTTTTAAGCATGCAGGTTGATATTTAAACTCCGTGACTGACATTTATTTTAAATGCTGGCTGTGGTATTTTAAAAATATGTATATTCAGTGCTTCTTTCTGGATAGTGGTCAAGAAAAGGAAAGGGAATTGGATTTAACTCATGCCTTTTCTCAGAAGTTCAAGATTACTTACATTTGGTTATAGTAGGCATTTTTTCCTTTGTCCAGAGGGCTTCTAATCTATGTTTGTTTTTGAGGCAATAGAGGGTTAAATGAGTTGCTCAAGATCACCAGGAGGAGGAGTGGGATTTGAACCTGTTTCCCAGACAGTTGTTCTAACCTTTAGCTGCTCTCCACTCCATTTTATATGTACAGTATAGTGCATCCAGGACTGATATAGCCCAGATAGTAGCTATAATCAGTCCACTAGCCAGGTAACTATCGCCCCCATCCAGTTAATTTTCCAGGACCACCAACACATTTTATTTATGTATTTATTTATTTTATTTAAGAGCTTTCTATACTGCCTTTTCTAGAAATAAAAGTGGTTTACAATGAACAGAATCAAACAATTACATTAAACAGGTATATAACTAGTTACAAATAAAGTATTTACAGTGTGTGAGTATAATCAACAATGTACTTGCATATGGAATTGATAACAGGGGTGTAGTTAATCTGTTGGTTGAGATATGCTGTATGTGAAATTACAATAAATAGGGATAGCTGTTTTGTTTACTCTTAGGAGCTTGTTTACTAAGCAGCAGTATCGGCTTCTGACCGATATCGGAGCCACGGATCTATTGAATTAAATGGGGCCACGGCTCCAATATCAGTCGGAAGTCGTTACTGCTGCTTAGTAAACAAGCCCCTTAGTGTTTGGTTCCAGGGTGTACTATTTCCAACTGAGCTAATTACAGGTATAGTGTGCATTCAACGGTCTCATAATTTAAGATGTATTAAGAAATGGAGTATAAAGTCAAACGTCTGCATCAGGTATTTGGGAATGGGAAAAATGTAATGAATAGGTGGATATATTTGGGAATTTTGAGGTGTGTTCCCAAAATGTTCTTTAAAGAGATTTATTTTAATCTCCTTGTGAAATGTAGTCAGTCATTAATGCTTTTTCGGTTTTCTGGGAGGGCATTCCAGAGCATAGGTGCAACATAAGAAAATGCTCTATCAGTTGTTGAACGAGTTGAGTTACGGGAGTCAGGAGGGATAGCTAAGGTATTTTGTGAATGTCCTCTTCATGCTCGTTCATTTGAGTGTGTGTTGATGAGCATGGAGAGATAAGATGTGGCTATGGTTTTTAGGAGCTTGAAGGTGATTATCAATGATTTATATCTACAGTAATGTGGCTTTGGATGGCTAACCAGCATAGCTCATATAGTATTGGGGTAATGTGGTCAAAGGTAAGCGTTTTTGTGATTATTCGTGCAACTACATGTTGAGCCAGTTGTAACTGATTTATAGAAACATAGAAACATAGAAATATGAAGACAGAAAAAGACCACATGGCCTATCTAGTCTGTCCTTCCATATCAACAACTACAACAGTCCCCTTTTTACCTTTAGAAATCCTCTGTGTTTGTCCCATGCTTTTTTGAATTCATTTACTGTCCTCATCTCTACTACCTCCACTGGGAGACTATTCCACAGATCCACTACTCTTTCCGTAAAATATTTCTGCATATCACTCCTGAATCTATCTCCCTTCACCCTCATCCCATGTCCCCTCGTAGCAGAACTTGCTTTCAATTGAAAGAGGCTCTCTCCCTGAACATTTATGCCACGGAGCTATTTAAACATCTCAATCATATCACCTCTATCCCGCCTTTCCTCTAAGGCGTACATATTAAGATCCTTAAGTCTGTCCTCATATGCTTTATAATGAAGACCACTAATCATTTTAGTAGCCTACTGGGAGACCATGGAGGATGCTGTTACAATAATCAAAGTGAGGTGTGATTAAAGCCTGCACCACTAATCTAAAGTCATAACTTGAAAGTAGAGGCCTCAATTGCTGTATTAGGCTTAGTTTGTAATAGATCTTACTAGTGGTTACCTTTATGTGCGAAACCATGCTGAGTGTTTTGTCTAGGCCTGGGTAATCCCCAGGTATTTTACTTCATTTTTTACTATGAGGTCTGCCTCCTCGAGATGCAATGTGGTAGCAGGGACAAAGTTGTGTTTCCTAGTGATATATAATACTTCAGTTTTCTCCAGATTGATTTGTAAGTTATGGGTATTCAGTGGAGGAGTAGCCTAATGGTTCGAGCACTGGCTTGGGAACCCAGAAGCCAGGGTTCGTTTCTCTCTAGTACTCCTTGTGGCCTTGGGCAAGTCACTTAATCCTCCATTGCTCAGAAAAAAAAAACAAGTTGTCAATATCCCTGTTGAATGTACATTACCACATTTAAGTTGGATGGAACATGGTTCATTGTGCCACATCATCTATGCTGTTGTCAGGTGGAAATTGCTGATCAGTGGTAGGCAGTTTAGATTACAGTTTATTTGAATAAAATTTTGCTAGGGCTTGGGGGTTAATGCTGGTGTTATTTATATCAGGGCTGGGGTTTTGAGTCAATGCTTTCGCAATTTCAAAAGTTTCTTGGATGATTGAGAGAATTTGTGAGGATTTTAATATGGTATTCCTTCTTTTTATTGTTTATAGATTGCTTGCAATGTTGTAGAGTGTTTATGTAAAGTTCTTTGTCCTGTGCAGATTTTGAGATTCTCCAGGAGCGTTCAATCTTTCTTAAATATTACTTTATGTTTCTAAAGTCCTGGGTGTACCATTCCGAGAAGGCTTTTTGTGTGTTAGATTTTTTATGGTGGGGGGGGGGGGGAGATATTTGTAGAGGCTGTAGAGATGGAAGTATTCCAGTCTGAGATTATTTCAGTCAATTCATTTGTGTCAGTATATAACTGTGTAAAGATATCATTAAGGAATGCATCCTTATTGAATGTTTTATATCATTTGATTTGGTTATCTTTGATGTATGGTGTATGGAGAGGGAGATGGGAAAGGATAGTAATATTAATTATATGGTGATTAGACCATGGGATTGCCATGATTTGTGGCAGAGAACTGTAACAATATTGGTGGACTACCTCGGGTAGGAAAACTAAGTCTAGATTATTTCCTTTATTGTGTGTAGGCACATTAATTATTTGTTGATAGCCCATGTCGATCATGGTAGTAATGAAGGAGGTAGCATGTGTCATTATGCATAAATGTAAGATTAAAGTCCCCTAATAGGATTACTGGTTTCTTTACTGAGGTAGAGCAAACAGCGGTGAGGCTATGTGGGCCATTTGTTGGGGACAATATAATAGGCAGAATGATAGGTGCTTATTTTCAACAATTAACATATCCATGGTTTCTATGTTTTTAGATAGGAGGAGCGAGGTTCTTAGCTCATTTTTTATGATTATGAGGACACCTCCTCCACACTTATTATCTCTGGGGCAATAAAAGATGTGATATCCTGGAGCTTTAAGTTGATTAAGTAGGACGGTGTCAGTGTCAGAGTGCCAGGTCTCTGTGATGAATATGATGTTGGGATTGTTGTTATTAATAAGGTCAAGGAGAACTGGTAATTTATTCCTTATTGATTTTGCATTAACCATGTAGCAGTTGAGTGGTACCGAGTTGGAGTTTACTGAGAGATTATGTAGAGGGAGTCTGTCTTGTATGGTGACATTAATGAGTCTACTGGTGTTACATTTGTTTCTATTAGCTATTCTATAGCAACTGGTAGTTAGGTTATGGGGATTCTGTCTATAGAGTATAGGGATATTTTGGCACTGGTTGGATGTGTATGGGTGAGTTTGGGTATGGGGGATAAGGTAGAGTATCAGCAGACAGATGTGTAAATAGTATAGATGCATTTTAAGTACTATTTGATGGCTATTTAGGGGAATTAATTTGAATTATCCAACAATTACAATAACTGAAGGGGGTTGTGCTGACAACTACACACTAGTGAGACGATGGGGTTAATTAGTGCATGAGCAGATGTGTAGGGTACTATTATTAGCAGGAAAGTGATGTTTATGCTGCCTATCTGGCCGTATCATTAATGTCATTGGGGGTAAAGATGAGATAGTAGGCAGTTACTATGCTTCGTTAAGGTTTCAGTGGTTTAATTGCTCACAAGGAGCAGTTCTGTAGGGTGAGCCAGTAGTTACATATATTAGGCATAAGATAATAGCTAGTAAGGAAATTAGTATCAGCTAGATTAATCAGGGTAAACAAGGCATAGAGAGTAAGTTTGTCTCTGTACAAACATTTCTACAGTTAGAGTTTATGTCACAAATTAGGCAGGATAGCAACCATTCAGTGTAACGGGCAGCAGCACTTATGTAGCAGAACTTACAGTTTGATGGGACACAGATAGTTACACCTCAGCCAGGATTAATCAGAACTTCAGAGGGCTTGATGCAGCACTTCTGTTGTCGTTCCACACCTAAGGGCCATGCCAAAGGGCCCCCTGGTGAAGTCCTCAGGGGCGGGCCCGCCAGTCGCAGGCACACCTGTTCCAGCTCTCCTTTTAAAAAAATTTAAAGCTGGTGCTGTTGCTGTTTCTCTGGCCCAATTGGCCATGGTGTTGGGGGCAGGGAGGGGCTTCTCTGCATATTCCTCTCACCGACACCGATTGGGGACTTGGGGGACTGCTGCTGCGATGATCCCTCTCCTCTTTTGGCACTCCTTTTAAAGAGTTTTAAAGCTGGTGGTACTGCTGTTTCTCCAACCCGATTGGCCTTGGTGTTGGGGGCGGGGAGGGGCTTTCCTGTCTGCTCCTCTCGCCAACGCCGATCGGGGGCTTGGGGGTTGCCATGTCACTGTACAGGATAGTGCCACGACACAGTAATGATTTTCAGTGGCACTACCAGCTGTCTTAATTAGATGTTACTACTGAAGACATCATAGGAAAGAAAGTTTTAGTTTGAGACTTATTTTATTGCACAAATTAAAAATGTTTTTGAATAGCAACCCAAAGCTTCTTCAACACATTTATACTGTAGGGAAGTATTATTCATTTCCAGTCTTTGAGGACCACAGTCAGGGTTTCAGCATATCCCTGATCAACAAGTATGAGAGAGATTTGCATACAATGGACACAGGTATAGATTGCCTGTGCACCATGGGGATCAAAGGGATAAGGAAATCATATTGACAGTGGGGGCAGGAATCCAAATCGGCCTTGGTGTCCACAACATTTGGGAGAGGCAACCCCCATGCTCTCCCCAAAGTATTGTGGAGGTAGTGTGCATGCATATCTATTTTATTTATTAGCATATCAGGAGTATCCAGAAAACCTGGCCTGTATGAAGTCCTCAAGGACTGCATGCGAGTGGTTACTAACCTATGGTCTGTGGACCCTGTGATATTGTGAGACCATTGCATGGGGTACACAGGACACAAATGGAAGAGAAAAGAGACAGAGGCTGGTGAGAACTGACTAGGGGTAAGAGAGAGAGAGAGAGAGACTGGGTGGTACTGGGGGAGGGAGAAAAACTGAGACTAGTGGGATCTGGTTGGAGGAGGAGACAGAATTTGGCAGAGACAGAAAGGAGAACGGATATAAAGAGGGCTAGTAGGAACAGATATTACTGTATTATTCTTTTCCCAGGGGTTCTGAGAACTGGAGATCCACACAATGAAAAACGATAGACACTTCTGCTGTAGAGGAATCTTCTTGTGCTCTATGGGTTATAAAAACCAGTAAGAGTAGTTACTCAGCTGCAATAAAATAGTGCATTTTGCTGCACCTTAACTTACTATACCTCACCTGTCACTAACCTGTGGTACCTCAGCCCCAGAGGTTAATAACTTATATGATAAATATAAATTTGTGTTGCTGCAGCTGGGAACATCACATATTCCTAAGTAGGCCTGTATCTTTTAAAGGGGACAATGGTGGAAAAAATGAATCTGCCCCATCCCCTGATATACATGATTCCATTCCCGTACTCCTAACACTTCAAACACTCCTGGCAGCCTTGAAATCCAAAGCCCCACCACCATCCAATCTCTGATACTCCCAATATCCAAAGCCCCCCTCCCCAATTTTCAATTTTCAAAAATTAAACAGTCAAGCATGCAACTTAATGAAAAACAAGGACATGTTCAGACAAAGAAAAATACAAGGAAACAAGAAATTAAAAATAGTACTTCATTACATCCTAAAGTACACTTAAAAAGGGAGGGGGGGGGGGAAGGGATGAGCCAGGAAAGCAGGGAGCAGAGATTCAAGAAGGAAATTTCTTTAACGGACGGTTTAGTCCACTGTCAACTTTTAGATCAATTCATAACTCATAAATCATATCCTGACAACTATAACGAATTCTATACATGCTTCACATGTCTCAGTTGGGAAGGTTCATAAAAAACATATTTAAGTCTTTTAAGCTGAAGAATACATTTACATGGAAACCGGATAATAATAGATGCATTTGAGGCGAAACTTCTTTTTCCTATTCAGGGTTTCCTGAGATAAGTCAGGAAAAATCTGAACTCTTTGCACAAAGAAAGGAGACAGTTGATTTCTGAAATAAAGTTTCAGAATCAAGTCTTTATCTAAATGAAAATGCAGATAACCAACACGATAGCTTGTTCCACATTCTCATCTTTAGACTTACTCAGGATAGTAAAAACAGCCAAAATCTCCACCTCTGTCATTTTAACACCCTCCATCCCTTCATCAGCTCTCAGTCTTGAAGACACTGGCAAATAAAAGATCATTCACAAAGGAAGCAGTCCTTCTTCCAATATCTTCAATACTTATTTGAGGTACCTCCTGAATAATTCCACTTGAGTTGCTAAAGTAGGCTTAGGAAAATGTAATACTTTCATATTGAGAGATTTAACCATATTTTCCAGACTATGATGAATTACAGATCTGCCTTGTAACAGAGTTGTCTGCATCCTCTGGGTTTGTACCAAGCTTTGCTCTAACTTCTCAGTCTCAGAGTTCTGAGACTTCACATTGTTGTCCTGAACAGCTGTTCTGGAATGAATGTTCAGTGATAATAATGCCAAAGAAGAAATAGCTTTTCCATCTTAGTCACACAATTTCAAATATTATCTAAAGTTATTGTAACACGTTTAACTTCAGGTACTCTCCATTTCAGATAAGCTATGGCTCCCAGTACCTCTGGGGAGTAGCAGTGACATGCAACCCCCAATCTACTCCGGAGCTTCTCGGTGATCTTCTCCAGAGGGGTCCATCTTATGACCCACAGTGCCTCTGTGAAGCAAACCTCCTTCTGTTGCTTCAGACACAACAGAGCTCAAAAATAATCATGCTCCTGTGACATAAGAGAGCAGTGCCCCCTCCTCAGCCCTTCCCTAATGGGAATCACATTCATTATTCTCCCAGGTGTAGTTCCTCACTGGCTTGCATTCATAAGACGTTTGGGTGGAATTAGACCATTGGTGCTCAACATGGTTTCCAGCATCGGCCAGTCTGCAGCTCCATTGCATCTGGCAGCAGAGCACACCCCTGACTCCTGTGGAATAGACATCAAAGTCTACTACTACTGCAACTACTACTACTATTAATCACTTATACAGCGCTACAAGGCATACGCAGTGCTGTACAGATACATATAAAAGACGTTCCCTGCTCATCAAAGCTTAAAATCTAATCAAGACAGACAATAAATTAGATGAGAATAAGGGTACAAATATGGAAAGGTTAGGAGACACAAGGAAAATAAGGGATCAGGATCCAAAAGCAGCCTCAAAGAGGTGAGCCTTTAGCATGGATTTCAAAAATGGGAGAGATGAAGCCTGACGTACAGACTTGGATAGTTTGTTCCAGGCATAAGGAGCAGCAAGGTGAAAGGATAAAGTCTGGCAGTGGAAGAAAAAGGCATAGAGAGAAGCAGGCCAGTGGAATAGCGGAGTTCACGAGGAGGGGTGTAGGGAGAGAGGAGAGAAGAAAGGTACTGAGGCGCAATAGAATGAATACATTTATAGGTCAGAAGGAGAAGTCTGAATTGGATAAGGAAATGGAAGGGGAGCCAATGAAATGATTTGAGAAGAGGATTTATATGAGTATATCAGGGCTAGCGGAGTTCTGATCAGATTGAAGGGGAGAGACGTGACTCAGAGGGAGATCAGCAAGGAAGAGATTGCAATAGTCGAGACGGGAGGTGACTAAAAAGTGAGTAAGAGGTATGTTTACTAAACCGGGCTAACGGTTAACTCGGGCTATCTGCAACTAGGTCCCATTGAATAATATGGGACCTAGTGGCAGATAGCCCGGGTTAACTGTTAGCCCAGTTTAGTAAACATACCCCTAAGTGTTTTAGTAGTATGTTCAGCAAGGAAGAGGCAAATTTTGTTAATGGTATAGAGAAAGAAATGACACATTTTAGCTATCTGTTGGCTACAGCATGTGTGGAGAAGGAGGAGTCAAAGATGACCCCAAGGTTGCGGGCTGAGGAAACAGGAAGTAGAAGAGTGTTATCTACAGAGATAGAGAAAGGAGGAAGGGGAAGGAGGGTTTAGGAAAGTATGATTTTGGCCATGATCAGTTTCAAATGGCGGTGAGACATCCAGGCAGCAATGTCAGAGGGCAGGCAGAGCTACAGGCCTTGAGTGTCAGAGAAATATCAGGTATAGATAGATTGATCTGAGAGTCAGCAGCATAAAAATGATTCTGATAGCCATGGGAGGAGATGAGAGCACCAAGGGATTGGATATAGAGAGAGAACAGGAGAAGACCCAGAACAGAGCCCTGGGGTACACCAACTAAGAATGGGATAGCAGCAGAGGAGGACCCACCAGAACAAACACTAAGAGGGCTATGGGAGAGATAAAAAGAGAACCAGAATAATGTCTTGAGGAGAAGGTGATTGTCAACAGTGTCAAAAGCATCAGAAAGGTCAAGAAGAATGAGGACTGAGTAAAAGCCCTTGGCTTTAACTAGGAACAAGTCATTGAAGACTTTGACAAGAGCTGTCTCAGTAGAATGTAAGGGACAAAAGCCTGATTGAAGTGGATCTAGCAGGGTCGAGAGAAATTCAAGGCAACAGCAGGGAACTGCAAATTCAAGAAGTTGGAAAATGAAGGGAAAAATGTTTGATAATAAGAAGGACAAGTAGGGTCAAGTGAAGGTTTCTTGAGGAGAGGTGTGACCACTGCAGGCTTGAAGACTGCAGGGACAGTAGCAGTGCAGACCGATAGGTTGAGAATATTTGAGATGGAAGGGATGACAGAGGAGGAGATGGAGTTAAGGAGATGGGTGGGGATAGGATTAGAGGAACAGGTAGTAAGTTTAGAGGATGAAAGAAGATGAGAGGTTTCCTCTTTGGAGATCTTAGAAAAGGATGAAAGGCCAACAGAGGTTGAGGGAAAAAGTTGGTATTGAAGAGGGTATGAAGCTGATCTAGTGGGAATTGGAGTATAATCTTGTGGAATTTGTCATGGAAATAGTCGGCTAGGGTTTGGACAGAAAGAGAAGGAGGGATCAGAGACAAAGGCACCTTAAGGAGAGAGTTGAGAATTGAGAAGAGGTGGCGGGGGTCAAAGGAAAGATAGTTAGTCAGATGGACATAGAAGTTTTGCTTGACGAGTGCTATGACTGACTGGAAGGAGGCACGCATGAATATGAAGTGAATAAAGTCAGGAAGTGAGCAGGATTTGAGCCAAATGTGCTTAGCTGAGCAGGCACAGGAGCATAAATAGTGGGTAGTAGAAGACAACTAGGGCTGAGGTATAGTGCACTTCACAGGAAGTGGCATAAGCAGAGCAAGAACATCCAGAGCAGAGGAGAGAGCAGTATTATAGGAAAATATAGCCTCATCAACAGACTTAAAAGACAAGGTGGAGGAAAGAGGCAATGAGACAATAGTGGAGAGAGCTGATGGATCAATAGCATGGACAGCCATTAGTGCTGGAGTACTATGTTCATCAAGTGGGTGAGAATGAGGCAAGGAGTGATGAAGAGTGAAGCTTAGTTGATGATGGTCTTGAGTCAGTCTTGAGGAATGCTGTCCTGGTGATGAGGTGGATTTTTGCCTGAAGACCGTCTTGTGCACCCCAGTCCATCTCCCCATAAATATCAAAGAGAGGTAGTAAACCACTGAAAAACATGGAGCTCACAAATGTCCATCCTCATGCTGCCTTCTTGCTTCCACAGAATCATGCCTGTACCAAAACTATAGACGTCAGCATTTACAGCTACCCCAGTGCACATAAAAGTGCCCACTGGCAAAAGCAGCTGTAAATGTTAAAGTCTGTTGTTATTGTTGTTAAGTGTCATTGAGTCGGTGTCGACTCATAGCGACCCTCTGGATAATTGCCCTAAATTGTGTTCGGTCTTCAGTCAGGCAGCTCATTGTTGACAGACTATTTATCCAGATTTGTATACCACTTTCTCCTTTAATCAAAGTGGTTGTTTACAAAGGTTGGGATAACATTAACAGGGGTGACAGGACATACATATACTTTAGTGTTAGACTATCATAGATAGTGTAAGTGTGGGTTTTTTCTTTCCGAGAACTATATACCACTTACCCTCGGGACATCCATTAATCCTCTGGGCCGAGGAATCATCTTACCTTTTCTGTCTGAAATTCCAGGGGAACAAACACACACACTCGCACATAAGTAGTAAGTAAGTTTATTCCACAGGTTAGAGGGGCTGTCTTTTATACATTAACAGAAGCATATACATACGTCATCAACTCATCCCCTGAGGCCCACCACAGCTTATCAGTAACTTCTCAAATGTTAGTCGTCTCTGTGTAGAACAATCAATTTGTCTTAGCACAGCACATTCCTTTCCATATATAGATATATACAGGATTCCTATTCCCCACTACGGGTCTCTGAGTCCTCCTGTACATACACTTTAAACTTTAAACCTTATTTTATTTTCCCCTATCAATCCCCCCTTTGGGCCTGCATAGGCCCACTATAAGAGCAGCCGAACAGTCTTCTGAAGGACAGTTAAGCATACATTATTAACTGGAGGTCGGGAGAGATCACGTGTGCACATGAGCGGGTGAGGAGCTTCCTCGTCGCGCTCCCGGGCCGTCGGCAGAAATTTTGCAATTTACTCAGCAACACCGGTCCCATACTACCGTGAGAGGTACCGCCACCCTTGCAATTACTGTATTCCCGTACCTGTGAAGTTTGGTGGCAGCCCTGTGCAAATGCGAGTGGCGGTAAAGAGAGATAAAACCGCGGGCGCCAGGGACTCGAAAATGGCGGCCGCGACCCGGGCGGTCTCTGTGCTGGACTCGCCGGGAAAGGACAGTGTCGACTCGAGCCCCGATGAGGTCGCTCAAGAAGTGGTGAAAATGTTGGAGCCCAAATTTGACACGGTTATGCGAAAACTAGATGAGATGGGTGAGAAGTTTGGTGAATTTGCCAAACGATTGGACGAGGTGGAGCAGCGGGTGACCGTGCTAGAGGAGGGAGAGCTAGCGCTGGAAAGTGCAGCTGCGAAGCAGCAGAAACAGCTGGATGACCTCCTACTGAAAGTAGATGATCTTGAAAACCGTTCGAGAAGGAACAACCTACGGCTGGTTGGCGTGCCTGAGTCTTGGACGGGGAGCCAATTGTTCACCTTGTTTGAGGAGTGGCTTCCGCAGGCGCTAGGCCTTACAGATCTGCGGGGCAAAATACACGTGGAGTGCGCTCACAGACTGGGCCCACTGCGGGAAGGCCAGGGCCGACCAAGGCCGGTGCTGGCGCGCCTTTTGAATTTCCAACACAAAGCTTTGTTGCTGCAAGCCTACCGGAAGAAAAGAGACTTGAAACTTGACAATGCGACGGTCCTGCTCTTCCCAGATTACTCGGTATCCTTGGCTGCACGGCGCAAGGAATTCACACCCATCTGCAGTGCGCTGATTAAGCGTGGAGTGAAATTCGTGCTAGTCTATCCTGCTATTCTGAAGATCTACTACAAGGGCACTACCCGCTCTTTTGAGCAAGCTGGTGTGGCAAAGAAATATGTGTCTACGTTGGCCGACCTGGCTGAGCCGAATGTGGAGTGAAGAACCTAAGTGAGTGGGCCTTGACATTGCGCTGACTTGCTGTGGAACTACATCGCCGCTGGGTTATGGCGGGACCTTGGAGCCACCACATGTGGGAAGCTGTGTTTGATATCTCATCTGACTGTGGGACATGTCGGGACTGGCTTGTTGCCATTTTGCATCTGAATTTGTGTGTCTTGACGGCGGCCCGGAGGAGCATTGACTGTGATCTTACTCCCCCAGGGGAGTGCCCTGCTTTACAGGGTTTTGTATTAGGTGTACTAGTGGGGGTGGGGGAGGAATGACTGGTAGTGTGAATGGAATTATGGAGGGTTGCCTGTCTAGGAAGCATGAAGATTGCTTGGAGAACTGTGCTTGGTGGACTGGCTATGGTGAGTATGTGTTGGGGGTGAGTGTTATTGGGGGGGTTTGGATGAGTCGGGAAGGTTGGGGGGATTTGGGGAGGGGGAGGGGGGAAGGGGGGTTGGGAAGGGCAGATCGCAGGGGGCCGGGGGGTGGGAATTGAGATCGGGGTGCTTAGAAGGCTGTTTCTTCCTTTTCCTTGGGGGGTGGCTTGTCTCCCACCTACTGCTTTTTCCTTTCCGATGAATGGTGAGGTGGATACCTGGAGACGAGGCTGGGCGTCTCTGGGTAGGTTTACGTTCTGGCACTTTGCTGAGGGTCAAAATATGCTATTGATATATTAAATGCCAAGATAATTTCTTGGAATGTGGGGGGTATTGGGTCCCCGGTCAAACGCACCAAGATATTGCAGATGTTAAAAAGAAAGGGCGCACACATAGCGCTATTACAAGAAACGCACTTAAGTGAGCTTGAACACAGTAAGCTAAAAAGAGACTGGGTGGAGGCAGTATATGGGGCGTCATCCGGGGGTAAGAAGGCGGGTGTGGTGGTATTAATGAAGCGGGGAGTCCCCTTTGAGGTGGCTAAGATGCAAGCAGACCCCAATGGCCGATATGTTTTGATAACTGCCAAACTCTTTAATGAGGTGGTTTGGATAGCGAATGTATATGCACCCAATGTCTATGATCATGAGTTTTTCAAGAAATTGTTACGTTTTGTTCGGGAGGCGGGGGCGAGTAAGGTATTTATGGCTGGCGACTTTAACTGCCCGCATGATCCCTCGCTGGATAAATCTAAGGTGGATGCGCCGGTTTCTTGGGCGTGTAGGGGAGTGGCATATCTCTGTAAAATGGGTGATCTCGTGGATGTTTGGCGCCTGCTCCACCCGGGAGTCCGGGAGTATACACATCAATCTAGAGCCCATCACACTTGGTCTCGTATTGATAATATTTTGGTGAGTGAAGGTGGACTCTCGAGGATTGTTCAAGCTGAAATCGACCCGATAGTAGTGTATGACCATGGTATGGTGTGGGTGATGTGGGACTGTCGAGGACTGTTGCAGAGACGGTGGCGCTTCCCGGCATATTTGTGTCAAGACAAGGGGTTTCAGGTTTTCCTGGAAAAACAATGGGGCGACTATGTCGCCTTCAACGATCAGCCCGACTGCTCTCCGCTCTTGTTCTGGGAGGCTAGCAAAGCGGTAATGCGGGGAGCCATCATTTCCTACACAATCCAGCGACGACGTCTAATGGATCGTAGTATTCTTGTGCTGGAGCGGGGACTTCGGGAGCTACAGCGGAAGCTAGGGAGGAGGGCCGATGGAGCCCTACAACGAGAATACATGCGTTCTCAGATGGCACTTAATGAGTTGTTGCAACGACGAGCAGGCCTGTCGATGTCCTATTACCGGCATCAGTTATATCGATACGGGAACCGGACGGGGCGGCTCCTTGCGAAGTTGGTCCGGGACCCTGGGGGGGGCACGTTTTATCCCTGTCTCCGGGACGAGCGGGGTTGTTTACAACACCAGTCTTGGAAGATTGCTAGCATCTTTCAGGATTTTTATGCGAGTTTATATAGTGAAGAGGACAGAGACTATGGGAAGGGTTGTGCGTTCCTGCGTGACCTGTCATTACCGCGGGTGACTGCGGAGAAACTGCAGATATTGAACGAGCCCTTGACAGTGCGTGAAATCCAGGCGGGGATTATGCGGGGGAAATCTCACAAGGCACCCGGACCCGATGGTTTTAGTATTCAGTACTACAAACTACTTATGTCCCGGGTGGCCCCTTCCATGGTGGTGATGTTTGACATTATTCGCCAGGAGGGGAGTCTCCCGAGAGATATGCGTTGTGCCGACATTACGGTGATCCCGAAACTGGGGAAAGATGCCATCGGCCTCTTACAGGCCTATCTCCCTTATCAATTGTGATGTGAAGATTCTCGCTTCAGTCTTGGCGGGAAGGCTTAATGGTATTCTGTCCTCCCTCATAGCTCCTCGGCAGGTGGGTTTTGTGCAAGGGCGCGAGGCGACCAAGAATATTACTAGGCTGCTCCTCGGTATGGAGCACTGCTTGCGGGAGGAGGAGGCATTGCTCTTAGTTAGTCTAGATGCTGAAAAAGCATTTGACAGGGTGGCCTGCCAATGTCTGTGGGATGTTTTGGAAAAGTTTGGTTTGCAGGGCAATTTTGTGCAGTGGGTTCGGGCCTTATATCAGCGCCCCATGGCGCGCGTGGTGCTGTGCGGAGCTAGCTCCGATGCCTTTGAGTTGGGGCGTGGGACGCGTGAGGGCTGCCCTCTTTCCCCCCTGCTCTTCGTCCTCTCCTTGGAGCCTTTGTTGGATGCTATTCAGAACAACTCGGAAGTCCGAGGCATCTCACTAGGGGATGAAGAAATGAAAATTAGTGCATTTGCGGACGATATGCTCCTGTGCTTGACAAACCCGCAGCCCTCTTTGGAATGAGTCCTGCAGCTTATTCATGAGTATGGCGAATTTTCTGGTCTTAAAATCAATGTCTCTAAATCAGTGGTATTGGATGTAGGCCGGAGGGGACGGCCATTATGGAGAGGTGCGTTCCCACTGGTCTGGGCAGAGGGTGCGATTAAATACTTAGGTATTCAGTTGCCGGACAATCCGGCAAATTTGTACCAAGCCAATGTCCACGGTATGTTGAGTAGAGCCAGTCAAACCTTTGCGAGATGGCAGGGTCTGCCTCTTTCGCTCAGGGGGAGAGTAACCTTGTTCACCATGGTGGAGATGCCCTGCTGGCTGTATGTCTTATGGTTGTTACCTTTGTGGATCCGGGAAAGCGATTGGAAGTGCTTTGAGAATTCGCTGCGAGGATTTTTGTGGAGAGGAAGGCGTGTGCGCATCCCCCTACGGGCTCTGATGAGGAGACCGGAGGAAGGTGGTATGCTACATTTGGATCTGCGAAATTATAACCTTCGGTACTTGCTTAGGCATATCTGGTCCTTGGCTGGTGGGACTGGTGGGTGTGCTCCGGCTAAACAGGTCAATGCCAGTTGTGCGCCTTTCCATAGCTTATCGGTATTGCACTCGGCTAAAGGCCGGAGTAGTCGCTACTCGGGGTGTTGGAATTATATGGCGGCCCTGAAAGCGGCGTGGCAGGCGGTGTGTTCTCGTCTTGGGTGGGATTGGCAGCGATCGGCGCTGTTGCCCTTGGTGGGAAACCCGGATTTTCTCCCAGGTTTTGCAAAACCCAGTATTTTCCATGAATGGGCCAAGAAGGGAGTTCTTTGTCTTGGAGATCTCTTTACACTAGATGGCTTGCGCCCGGAGTCCTGTCAGATGCTGCAAGTCAAGTTTCAGCTTAAGCGGAATGATTTTTATGGGTACCTGCAGACTCGGCACTATGTGGAGGGACTGAGTGGTGCAGGCGTCAATGTGCTCTACCTGGGTGTGTCGGTGAGAGCTTGGTTTGAGCAGCTTGACATGGGTGCCCTGGGGGGACCGGAGCGGTGGGAGCTTTTGCACCCGGCGGGTGACGCCGCCTACCTCTCAGACCTGGCCCGCCGCTGGGCTAAGGATGGTTTGGTTGGAGTGACGGTGTCGGACCTACGTGAGGCTTTTGAGGGGATACCGAGAGGTGGCCTCTGGATATACTTGCAGGAGTTGCAGTTTAAATTCCTTTGGAGAGCCTATACTACGGATGAGTGGGCCTTTCGGGCGGGGCTGCGTGTCTCACCTACTTGCGGCTGGTGTGCTTTAGACAACGGCATGCTACTTCACAAATTTTGGGACTGCCCTAAGGTACGGCGTTTGTGGAGTCACGCTTGTGGGAAGCTTGACCGATGGCTTGGTATAGCTCTTAGCTGGAGCAAGGAGGTTTGTTTATTACATCAGTGGGGCTCTGCTAATCAAGCTCTTACGCCACCTCAAAAGCTGTTGCTGACCCGGGGTTTATTGTTAGTGAAGAAAGTCTTGTTGGGCTGCTGGGCCGCTTTGGCCCCCCCCTGGGGTGCAGCTGTGGGAGAACGCCCTGGGTGAATTGCTATACATGGAAAAACTGATGGCCAAGCAGCGAGGTGGTAAAGCTTGGGACTCCTATCTGGAACTTTGGACGCCTCTTTTGACCCAGTTGCCAACGAGAGAATGCAGCATGGTAGTGAATGTTTGACCCTTATACCTGCCTTTGCCTCTATCTTTTCTCTCCCCCCCCCCCCCCCTTTTTCACTTCTCAGTCATGCTGTGACTGGGATTGCTGGATACGGATCCTTTCTTTTGGGTTCCTTTGTTCTTCTGTTCCTCTGCCATGTGGGGCTTTGGCGGCGGGGGGGGGGGGAGCAATTTGCCTTGCGGCTAGGTGCAAGCTTCACTCCTCACTCTTAGCTTTGTGATATTCGGGATGCCTGGAGAGGGGTGGTGAGCCTAGGATGTTGTTTGTTTGGTGGGAGATGGTCTTCTTAAACTTGTGGGAGAAACATGGGGTGGGTGGGAAGGGTGGGGGTTTTTTTGGGGTGTGTGTGGGGGGGTGTCTCTCCTAAAGTTGTACCTGTAAAGCATGTCTCTTCAGTATGTTGCACAGATAGACTGTGTTGAGGTACTCCTGTGTGCAGGGGGTGTAGCCGGATCCTAGGTTGTACTGGGTATGCACTCCAAATGGTGGGGGGCGACTGGTTTTCTTTGTATTTGTGGGGCCTGTCATGGGGGACGTGTTCTTACTTTCAACTGTATGGTTATGTTCAATCCTTACAGTCAGCCTACTGTTTGATATGTCTTTGTTCGGTACACCTGATTTGTTCTGATTGTTCTACTATAATGACGTGCTTTACCCTATTAGTTATGGTGGTCTGTTATAGCACAAAAAACTTTGAATAAAAATGATTTGAACTAACTGGAGGTCGGTGGTGGCATACTCAGATGTATAAGAGTACATAAAAGTGGTGGAGCTCTGCAGGGCCTGAATCCAAGTTGCATTGTTCTCTGTCCGATGTGCCTGCGTCCAAGGTCCTCATGGCTGGGTCGAGTCAGGCGTCTTCCAGGAATCCTCCGGTGCACTCTTGACATGTGAGGCGTGTACTTAGGTCGGATGCTTATCAGTTAGCATGGCTGTGCGAGTAACTGCAATAATCTCCTCCGGATCTCCAAACGGCGGATCCCACTGGCCCTTCTTATGAAACAGCTTTACCAGCACACGGTCTCTCGGGCGGAATGGGTGCGTCGGTTCTGTAGAAGGAAAAGGAAAAACATTGTACACTTGTTCAGACACCGTGCATAAATATTTAGCTAGCTGTGTAGCATATTCTTCCTGTGCCAGCAACAAGTCATCCGCCATTATCACCGTTCCCTCGGGCCATTTCCAGGGGAAGGGGAAGGGTCGTCCCATCAGAATTTCAAAAGGAGAGAATCCAGATGCCCCGGGGGTTAGCCTAATCTCTGCCAATACAGCTGGCAGATACACTGGCCACCTTCCTGGGGTGTGTTGTGTAGCCTTTTTTAATTTTTCTTTAATTGTTCAATTCATTCATTCTGCTATCCCTGATGACTGTGGATGATATGGGACATAAAATTTCCAATCAATGGCAAACATCTGAGTAATCTGTTGTAACACCTTAGAGGTGAACGATGGTCCCAGCTCAGAATCTATAGAAAGGGGACACCCAAAGCGGGGAGAATTTTTGCTACTGTTCTAGCATCTTCCTTGGTCGTGGGAAAAGCCTCTGTCCACTTTGAAAACCTATCTACAATGACCAACAAATACTTATTTTTTTTTTTTTTTAAACTTTTATTTTCATTTTGCAACAAACAAAAGAAACAACACACCAAAGGAGACAAAACAAGTATACAATAAAGAAAAGTAAACCCAATTACCCCCCACCCCCACGCTTCTTCTCTAGCTGATTATGTCAGCATGTGAGCGCTTCCAAACAACAGTGATTATGCATCAAAACAGTCAAAAGAGTATCTGCGATACAGAATAATCATGGGACAAAGATATATACAAATTTAGACAGTCAGATGAGAGCATTGAGCAGAATGTACATAGTCATTGAGCATCTTCCATTTAGACCGATGATGAGGAGTCTGAATGGGGGAAGCAAACATACGAGGTATTTGTTCATATTTACTGTAGAGACAAACATGATTCCACCATTCATTGGGGCTCAGCTGGGAGCTATTTTTCCAGTATTTCGTAATTAGGGAAATAGCAATGCCAAGCATAAAGTCCAAAAGGAAGTAAGCCGTTTTTGGAAGAGAGGGGATCCCCGCAGCTGAGCGAAGTCCCACTATCCTCCAAGAAAGGGGCTCTTGAAAGTGCAAAATAGACTGGATACGACCCCAGACCCGACGCCAGTAATACTGTAGTGCGGGACATTCATACATAACATGAGGTAGTGAACCAATGGCCGCATGACATGTCCAACAACTATTGCCCTGAGTAGTGTTCCATTTGGCCAATCTGTCAGGAGTGTAAAAACACCGGTGGGCTAGAAAGAAGAGTGTCTGAGTGAGTGAGGCGGATCGGGAGAGACCCGTGTCACTCTACTCCAGACAAGGCTCCATTGCTCCGGGGTCAAAGTCACATGCAATTCTCTCTCCCATGCTTTCTGCGCTATAGGGGTATCTCTAGTTATAGCATTACATAAGGTTTTGTAAAAATTGGATGCTACACCCGGTGAACTACCGATAGATCGGATAGTCTCCAACCAACCTTGTGTAGGGGAGGCCGATGGCGGGAGCACCTTAGCACTCCGAAGGCAATGCTGAAGTTGCACCAACTGAAAATAGTGTTTCGCTGGGAGACCAAATTCAATTTGCAATTCACTAAAAGTTTTCCAGCGACCTTCATGAAACAACTGACTAGGAATCCAAATGCCCCTAGTGTACCAGGGGCTCCACGCCATCGGCTTATTTTGTATTCGAAATCGAGTGTTGTACCAAAGTGGGAGCTTGTCTAACGGACAGAGTCGGGAGTCTAAAGAGTGCATAAGATTATTAAAGGCACCTAAGGTGTCTAAAAGCATTGGTGGAAAGTGGGAGTCTGATGGGAGAGTCATACCAGGGAGAAAAGTAAGAGGAATCGGCTTGCAAAGGTCCTCTTCTATGTCTAGCCACACAGGTCTACTCGGTACTGGATCTTCCAGCCAACGAGCGCCTTGTTTGAGAAGAAAAGATTGATGATACTTCAGGAAATCAGGGAATCTGACACCCCCATTTTCCTTATCTGCTTGTAGCTTATGTTTCGCTATCCTAGGTGTCTTGTTTTGCCACAAGTATCTAGTCAGAAGGCCCTCTATATCTTTATATATACGTCGAGGGAAGAGACAGGGCAACATTTCTAAGATATAATTCACTTTCGGAACAATCATCATTTTTATGGTTTCTAATCGACCCCACCAGGTAAGTGTTAAAGGAGTCCAGCGGTGAGTAAGCGCCCGGACTTTAGAGGTTAAGGCTTTGGCATTGAAGGAGATAGTGTCTTCCAAAGGAGAACAATAGTGAACCCCAAGGTATTTGACCATGCGAGGTTGCCATAAAAAGGGGAAGGGTTGCATATCTGCCTGATGAAGCAAAGGATTTAATGGAAAGGCTACCGACTTGGTCCAATTTATCTTATAACCGGACAGTTGTGAGTATTTACCAATTTGCTCTAGGACAGCCGGTACTGAATCTATAGAGACAAAAAGCATAAGGTCATCAGCATACGCTGAAATTTTGATTTCCCTATGGGTGAAGGGGACTCCATGAATCTCCTCCGATTGTCGGATTAGTAAAGCCAAGGGTTCGAGTGCAAGATCGAAGAGAAGTGGAGACAGTGGGCATCCCTGGCGAGTGCCGCGTTGAAGGGGAAAAGGCTGAGACTTTAAAGCATTGGCACATATACTGGCTGTAGGCTGTGCGTACATGGTGCGAAGACAACGGAGAAAACCTTCCCCGAATCCGTACCAGCGGAGGACTGCAAACAGGAAGGGCCACTCTAAGCGATCAAAGGCCTTCTCAGCATCAAGTGAGAGGCCAACAAATGGGCGATCAAGATTAACTGCGGTAGTCAGTACATGGCATAGAGTCCGAGCATTGTCAGCAGTTGATCTACCAGGAATGAAGCCGCATTGATCTGGGTGTATTAAGGTAGGCATCCTATCCGAGAGCCGGGTAGAGAGAATGGTGGCAAATATTTTATAGTCCGCGTTTAGGAGGGAAATTGGACGATAATTAGCTGTTAGTTGCGGGTCTCTCCCCTCTTTCTCAAAAACTACTACATTTGCCATTGAAAAGGACCCAGAAGGAGAACCCTCCTCGGCCAGAGCAGAAAAATAAATTTTCAAAACTGGAGCTAAGTCAGCGTGAAAGGTTTTGTAGAATTCAGCAGGGAGACCGTCTGGGCCTGCGGCTCGACCTGAGGCACATTTCTTGATAGCAGAATGAATTTCTGAGACAGTAAATGGTGTGTCCAAGGCCACTCTATCTTCGTCAGATAGGGTCGGTCTTTGTACCCCTGAAAGTAAGCGTTCAAATACATCTGGCTCAAAATCACATTCAGATTGATAAAGCCGAGTATAAAAATCACGAAAGAGTTCTAAGATTTCGGTATCTTTAGTGACCAAGCCCCCCCCCGACGGATTACGGAGGGCGGTAACACGCTTGGCTTCTTTTTGACCTTTTAGGGCATTTGCTAATAATTTGCCAGCACGATTATTTTCCCGATAATATAGCCCTTGTTGTGATTCAATATTTTTAACAGCAGCAGTGTACAAAAGCTGATTGTATTGAAAACGCAAGCGTTGTAGACGGAGTAAAATACATGGGTCAGTACGGGACGTGAGGAGACGCTCCCCTGCTTGTATCTGCTGCTCTAGAATCAGTAAATGCTGCTTTCTTTGTTTCCCCTGCCGAATTTGATAGCTAGTTATAGTGGCGCGGATAGATGCTTTAAAACCCTCCCACCAAGCCCAGCTCGCTGTGTCATGGGGTGAGTTAAAATGAAAATAATCTTGGATAGCGGCCTTTATATCAACCTGAAAATCTTTTTGACCCAGTAGGGATCTATCAAAAAACCAAGCTCGGGGAGAATCGTCCCGCGCAGTGACACGTAATGATAAAGATATGGCAGCATGATCTGAAATATGGAGAGGATGAGTCCTAGTCGTGTCTACTTGAGAAATCAGTGCTTTGGAAATGAGAAAGAAATCTATTCTAGATTGGGAGTGATGGGGGGCAGAAAAGAAAGTGAACTCTAAGTCGGAGGGGTGAAGCAGCCTCCATATATCTACCAGCGCAAGATCTTGCATCAGAGCTGTAAGGGTAGCAAGACTCTTGGGTGGACTACTCGTTCTAGGCGGCTGTCTATCTATCAGAGGGTCTAACACTTGATTAAAATCACCACCAAGTATTAATGGAGTATTGGCAGAGGCCTGTGCCAACTGCGCAATACTTGCATAGTAAGCAGGGTTGTCCACATTCGGGGCATAAATGCAAATACATGTAAATTCACTATCTCCAACCTTAAGATGTACTCGGGCCCATCTACCCTCCTTGTCAGCGCTAGTATCAATTACAGTAGCTTGCAAAGATTTCTTAACCAGAATGGCTACCCCGCATCGTTTGGAAACGGCGGGAGAATAGGCAGCCACCATGTAAGGCTTAACATTGAGTTTCAGTGTTTCAGCAGAGTTTAAGTGCGTTTCCTGAAGAAACGCTAAATCAGCATGCTCATGGCTAAGATAGCTAAGGATTTTCTTTCTTTTGATTGGACTATTAATGCCCTTTACGTTGAGTGATAAGATTTTACATAAAGCCATTCAGACAAGTTAAAAATTCTGAGCATGATAGCGCACATAATTTCACAATGTCCCTCATATTGACTGTATCTGGCTGTACATATGGCATAAAAGAAAATAAGCTTAGATAATACAATGAAGCGCCCCACGTTAAAAAAGAAAAACCGCAGCGCGGTAGAGAAGAAGCAGAACCCCAAAAATTACTGGCGACCATGTGTCTGCGGGGAGAAGCCCCAGAGAAGGCCGTAATTGAAAAAAAAAAACACATAACCTGTAGGACTGTGCGTGCTCCGAATCCGACCGAGGCACACATCATGGAGGGATAGGAGACCACAAACAAAAGTCATAGAAAGAAAGAAAGAAAGTCCAGGTAGTCTCTGTGCTTAACTATGACCGCCGCATCGGGCCCTTCAAAATGGCGGCCAGAGCCGGCAAATAAAAGTCCAAGTCGTTGGATTAGCGCATCTGCTCTGCTTCTTTGGAGTCTAGAAATGTTGATAGTAGATCAGGATCTTCGAATGTCCTGGTTTGGTTGTGGAGAGTCACTCGGAGCTTCGCGGGATACAACAGGCCAAAGCGAGCCTGTAGCTGTTGAAGTCGAGGGCGAAAAGCAAGGAGTTTCTTCCGTCGGTCGACTGTAGGCTTTGCCAAGTCAGGGAAGAAGGAGACTTTGTGACCTTCAAATTCCAAATGATGGTTCGCCCGGGCAGCATTTAAAATTTGTTCCACTTGTTGATATCGTAGCAAGCAAAAGATAATAGGCCGGGGGGTCGTTCGGTTGAGCGCCATGTGGGTAGGAACACGGTGTGCACGATCGATTTCCAGTTCTTTATGAAAGGTGATCTTCAGCAAGGAGGGAAGAGTTTTGAGCAGGAATTCTCTCATATCTCCCGCTTCCACCCCCTCCGGTATTCCAATGAGCCTCACATTGTTACGACGGGCTCGATTATTGCTATCTTCTAACTCCTTTTGAAGATTCTGTATCTGGCGCTCAGCCTTGTCCAGTGTGCCCAAGCGCACCGCGTGCGAGTCGAGGACCCCCGCCATATTGTCCTGCCGTAATGAGAGACTTTCAAGTCGGTCCTGGAGCACTCCAAAGTCTTCTCGCATGGCTCTAAGCGCTTCTCCATTGGACTGCACCAATTCCTTCACGCCGCGTATTTCCTCTAAGATCTCCAGGTGCATTTCGGGGTTCTCCCGAAATGGAACCATCTTCTGTGGGGAGGACACCTCTGTTTTGGAGCGTTTTCCGTGAGAAGATGAAGGAGACCCGAAGTCCAAGCGCGCTGGTTTATGGGCCGCCATCCCCCCCGAGGTACCCCGGTCAGCCCGGAGCGAAATAGTAAGTTTGTATAGGTATTATGTCAGGATTCTAAGTAGGCCTCTCGGGAGCTTCAGCGCGAAGCGTCTTACCCGCTGGACATCAGGCTCCGCCCCCCACCAACAAATACTTATAACCCCCTATCGATCGTGGCATACATGTGAAATCTACTTGTAGTGCCTGAAACGGGTCTTGGGGTGGGGGTAAATGTTGCTTTTCCCTGCTGAACATTATTCCTAGCACATACTAAGCATTGACTCAATTGTGATTCCACTAAATGAGGCAAATCTCTTCAAACAAATATTTTCTGTAACTCCTTAAGAACCGTTTTTCTGTTTTTATGCCCTACCCCATGTACTTGACCAATTAAGAGAGGGGCTGCCGCTTTCAGTAGTCCTCTTTGCCCCCCCCCCCTTTCCTGCCAAATCTGTGCTGAATTTAAACTCATATTATGCTGTTCCCAATACATAATATCCTCGGGATCTGCAGCAGCCTGCAAGTGGTGCAGAGGAAAAGAATGTTCAAGAGGGGAAACATAATATTCAGACAATGGAGGATCAGACAAATAGTAAGAAACTGTCAGCTTCACCTGAGAGATATTATTACTACGTAAAAGTTCAATTTGGGCTTGTGCATACTGTTTGGCTGCAAGATCAGCTAAGGCATTACCTTGAGAGGCAACAGAAGTGTCATATCTGTGTGCAGTACATTTAATAACGGCGACTTCTTTGGGTTTACATAAGGCGGCCAGCAGTTCATTAACCAATTGTGCATGAGAAATTGGTTTACCGTCTGCTGTTTTACAACCCCTACATCCCCATAAGAGACCAAAATCATGCACCACCCCAAAGGCATACCTGGAATCTGTATAAATGTTAATACGTTTATCAGCAAATAATTCACAGGCTTTAGTAATTGTCTGTGGGATGGACACAGCTCCCGTTCACAAATATATGTGGAGCTTCCGGGAGCGGGGAGGAGGACAAGTCGGGACGTACTGAAATCTCAAAGTTAATCAACTTTAAGCAATCATGTTCTTCTTGGGGCAACTCGGAATCATCTACTGGGCGCATTAAGGCCTGCAAGGCCAGCATCGGGGTAAAGGCAGTGGATTGCTGTTTAACCAACAACCCTTCAGTAGTTGTTAAAATTACCTCATACCCACTAAGGTGCTGGGCTGTCATGTGTTGCGTAGTAAGGTTCTTTAACACCTTCAAAACAGAATTGGTAGAAAACAGAATAGTCTCATGAGACAGGGTAATCGGGATAGTCATCTGTACGGCAATAGCCGAAGCCGCCAGGGCTCGCAAACATGCAGGCATACCCTGCACCTGGAGGGGCAATTTTTTTGATAAATATGTGACTGGGCGCATTCCCCCCCCCCCCCCCCCCTGTGGTCTTGAGCCAAAATAGCTGCCATAGTTCCTCCCTCTTCCCTTACATATAAGTAAAACATTTTCCCATAATCGGGTAGTCCAAGTGTAGGAGCCGAGATAAGCAGCTTTTTCAAAGTAGCAAATGCAGAAAGCATTTCTTCGGTCCATTCAATAGATGCAGAGCCTGGTAACTGCAAAGTAGCCCTTCGCAATATGGAATCCCAATAAGCACAGTCCGGGATCCAAGCACGACAGAAGGATACTAATCCAAGGAAAGCCAGCATTTGTGTCACTGTTGTTGGAGATAATTTTATAATTGCCTGTACTCGGGCGGGAGAGAGTACCCCGTTTCCAGGGGACAGCACAAACCCCAAGTAGGTAACACTCGCAGCACCACTGGAGCTTTTTTAGAGAAGCCTTATGTCCATGGGAGGCTAGATGGCAGAGCAAAGATACAGAGTCGTTTTCACATTCTGTGATTGTTTTAGAACATAACAACAAATCATCCATATACTGGAGAAGGGTGGAGGAACAAGGCGGATGCCACATTTCAATTGATGCCTTAAGAACAAGAGAATACGCCGCCAGGGAATCAATGTATCCCTGTGGCAGGCGAGTCCAGGTATATTGTTTGCCTGCATATGTGAAAGCCATAAGAGGCTGCATGATGGGATCTAGTGGTATACTAAAAAAGGCATTAGCTAAATCAATAACCGTGAAGCATTTGGCTTCCGTAGGAATAAGAGTAAGTAGCCCGGAAATATCAGGCATCACCGGTGCCAGTGGGACAACAAGCTGATTTACGGCCCATAAATCCTGGGTAAAACGGAACACATCCCCCTTAGGGACGGGATTCATGGGAGTACTATAAGGAGAAACAGTAGGAACTACAATACCTGCTGCGACAAAATCCTGGACCATGGACTGCAAAGCAGTTTCCTTAGGGCCAGACAAAGGGTACTGTTGAATACAGACGACAGCTTGAGGATCCTTCAAACGTGCCACGTACGACGTACAGGGGACCAACCTGGCATCAGTTGGGGAGGTGGCCCAGAGTTTAGGAGGAACCTTAGACAACCCATGCGCCTCTGTGGAAATCATATTTAATAAAAAAGAAGAGTGCAAGGCAAAAGAGCCATCTGAATTACTAATAGTTACTGCTTCTAAGCGACACAGCAGGTCCCGCCTCAGGAGACTCACTGGACAAGAGGGAATAATCGTAAATGAATGTGTAAACAGAACAGTATTGTTACCAAGCACGGAGACAGACAACGGGGGTGTAATCCACGTGGGGGTAGAGGTTCCATTTATCCCAACTGAGGCAGGACCTGGCATTAAGGATTCCCTACAAACCATAGCATGCAACATAGAGCAAGTTGCTCCCGTATCAATTACAAAGGAGACTTGCTGGCCATTAATGCACAACGTACAACAAGGGGGCTCCTTCCATCCACCCGTTAACTGAACCCAGATCGGAACCGTTGGCTCAGGGCAGCCCTATGGGCATTGCGGGGGCTGTTGCCATGTAATAGGGATAACAGGGGTTGCGGGGCTACTAGATGGGTGAGGGAGTGGTGCCAATGGCATCATGGGAGGGGCAAGGCCCACCCCCCTGAGTCAGCATGGGGCCGCTACCTGCCGCATAGGGGCACTCATTTTTCCAATGTCCTTGTTGCTTACAATGAAAACAAATCTGATTCCTAGATATTCCCTGCCCTACTCCTCTTCCATCACCCCGCCCGCCTAGAAACCGGCCCCGCTGTCCCCTCCACCCCCGAGATTGCGACCACTGAGGCCCCGGGGGTTGATATCCCCTGGGGCGGGATTGCTGGCAACCAATATCCTGCTGCCAAGCATGAGAAATTTTACCTTTCTTAACATCCATATCTGCAAAGCATCCCGCCACTTCCTTCGTTAATATTACCTTCTCTAATTCTGCCAGAGTCATGCTAAACCAAGCATCTATCATTCGCTTACATGCTACAGTCACTTCGGGGCACATAGCCCCAAACAGCATCTGGATATACATCAAAGCCATCAGGCCTTCCTGTGATAAACCTTCCTCTTCCTTCCAACACTTACGAAACCTTCGCACAAACTGTGAAACTCCTTCCCCTGGTTCCTGCACGCATGCAATAGATGCAGCAAGATTCTGTTTTGCCCCAAATAAATGCTCAAACTCTTCTAACACTTCATCCCACATCTTTTTATCACCTCGGGGTATTGGAGGGGATAATTAGAATCATCCAGTGTCTCATAAGGATTCGCCAGTGACTTAACTTTTGAAAAATCAAATGGGGTTTCTTCATCATACCCCAGGACACCCTCAATAATGAGGCGGTAGTCCTGCGCCGAGCACTGCAAACTACGAGTCATACGTTGCAAGTAGTGCACAGTGGCAGCTGGCGTTTTCATGGAGTTTGGTGCATGTTGTAAAATAGAAGAAAGGATGGCGGGATCCAGGGGCTTAACAACAAGCTGGTTACCAATAGTTAGAAAAGGGTACTGGGTGTATATATGGCCCTTAAAGGTAGGGTCTCCTGTCACTCTATCACTATTAGCAGTTCTCATGTCATTTGAATCCAGCTTATGAAAGGGGTTATGAGGGCTCCCTGGGAAAAGGATTTGAGCTATGTAAACGTTCTGTCCACTCCGCCATATTATCCACCCAGGGATCAGTATAATAACCCCCTGCCACTCTGTCTATGTATTCCTTCAGCGTCTCCCCATCTGCCAGGGGTGCGCCGGGAGGGACCGGGGTACGGCGAGAATAGGATGCCTTCTTAGCTGCAGTTTTAAACCTTATCACAACATTTGGCTGGGCACGCACTCCCGCGGATTCTGGAGCGGTCCCCTTACCTTGGGACCCCCCATCCTCTAATTAATATCCAACAATCACACGCTTGGCCACTTGCTTTCTGCCAACAACCGTCACTAGCGCTATCGCTTCAGGCTGAGGCAGGGGCGTCTTGCCAAGCTCACACAATCACACAAGCCACAGAGAAGGAAAAGGGTAATACCACAGGCCCAGCAGGATGTCCCTGTTATGCATACCAAAGTGCATGTTATGCATAGTGCTACCAAAGTGCATTCCCGAGATGAGCTACCAAAACTACGTCAATTTAGGAAGCCAGGAAATCCCAGTGCAGTTACCAAAGCTACGTAAATTTAGGAAGTCTGGAAATCCCAGTGCAACGGGGAAATTCTCACTTCTGACACCAAATTGTAAGTGTGGGTTTTTTCTTTCCCAGCACTATATACCACTTACCCTCGGGACGTCCGTTAATCCTCTGGGCCGAGGAATCACCTTACATTTTCTGTCTGGAATTCCAGGGGAACAAACACACACACTCGCACATAAGTAGTATGTAAGTTTATTCCACAGGTTAGAGGGGCTGTCTGTCTTTTATACATTAACAGAAGCATGTGCATACGTCATCAACTCATCCCCTGAGGCCCACCACAGCTTATCAGTAACTTCTCAGAAGTTAGTCGTCTCTGTGTAGAACAATCAATTTGTCTTAACACAGCACATTCCTTTCCATATATAGATATATACAGGATTCCTATTCCTCACTGCGGGCCTCTGAGTCCTCCTGTACATACACTTTAAACTTTAAACCTTATTTTATTTTCCCCTATCAGATAGTGGTTGGGCTATCGTAGATAGTGGTTGTGATTGCTGTACATAGTGGTTGGTGTCATTGTACCTTCTGGCTAGTGGAGGGGTCTGCAGGATGTTTGGTCATAGCGTTCCGTAAATAGGTAGGTTTTCAGGGATTTACGGAAGTCCTTGCGGTCCTTTATTGATCGCAGTCCATCTTGGAGGGAGTTCCAGAGGGCTGGTGCCGAGAGGGATATGGCTCTGTTGGAGGTCACTTGTCTTGTTCTGTGATATCCAGCGGGTACGCAAAGTATATTGTTGCCGTTGGTTCTCCTGGGTCTGTTGATTGTGTCCTTAGTTATTAAGGTGTGAAGGACGTCTGCCGTGCATAGGTGTATGATCTTGAATATGTTTACTATTGCTTTGTATTTTGCCCATGCAGATATTGGTAGCCAGTGTAGTAGCTGAAGTACAGGTGTAATGTGTTTGTGTTTGGCTGTGCCAGTTATGATTAGGGCTGCAGTGTTCTGTACTAGCTGGAGTGGATGGGTGGCCTGCTTAGGAAGTCCTTGGAATAAGGAGTTTCCGTAGTCCAGTATTAGGGTGATAACTGCTTGGCATACAGTGCTGAAATGGTCCTGGCTGAGGATTGGATTGAGTCTCCGTATGAGCTTCATTTGCTGGTATGCCTTTGCTGCGGTTTTGCTTATATGTGTCTGTAGATTTAAATTACTGTCCAGGGTGATACCTAGGTATTTCACCTCATCCTTTATTGGTATTGATCAGTTGAGCATGCTGATGGATGTAGGTGGATCAAAATTGGGGTTCCTGGTTATGATCATTGCTTCCATTTTGTCGAAGTTGACTCTCAGGTTGTTTTCAGTGAGCCAGTTGTTCATGTCTTTGAGGTAGTGAGTCATGGGGGCCATTTCCAGGTTTAGCGTGTCTATTGGGGCATACACCATAATGTCGTTGGCATAGATGTGATATTGTAGCATGTGGCGCTTGATAATGCCGCAGATCGGTTGGCTGTAGATGTTGAATAAGATGGATGAGAGTGCTGATCCTTGTGGTATTCCTTGGTTGATAGGAAATTGTGATGATTTTCCCTGGGTACATTTAACCTGCTGCGTTCTGTTGCTTAGATAAGATGTGAACCATTTCATTGTATTGCTGCATAGCCCGATCTCCTGCAGTTGGTTTAACATTATTGTGTGGGAGACTGTGTTGAATGCCGCTGAAATATCTATGAATACCAGCAAGAATCCATTTTTATATTGTCTGTTCCCTTCAGTAGATTGTCAAAAAGGGATGTGAGTAGTGTTTCCACCTATAGATGCTGTTATTGTATCGACCCATCTTATTGCTGGCTTTCCTATTTTGCATTGACCTTCTATCTTGCCAAGCATGATGTCTTTCTCTAATGATCTCTCTCTTCGCATCATGTGTCCAAAGTATGAAAGTCAAAGTCTTGTCATCTGAGCTTCTAAAGAAAGCTTAGGCTTGATCCCCTCTAGTACTGACTGGTTTGTTCTTCGGGCAGTCCATGGTATATGCAGTATTCGCTGCCAGCACCATAATTCAAAGGCATACATTTTCTTCCTGTCTATCTTTTTCACTGTCCAGCTTTCACATCCATATGATGTTATTGAAAATACCATGGCTTGAACAAGTTGAATCTTTGTATGGAGAGAGACATCTCTGCTCTTGAGAATCTTGTCTAGGTCTTTCATAGCCATTCTGCCAAGAGCAATGCATCGTCGGATTTCTTGACTGCTTGTTGCTTCTTTAATGATAGTTGATCCAAGTAGGTTAAAGTTGTCCACGATTACAATTTCTTCTCCTTCAGCTATGAACTTGTTGATTTTTCCAGATGTCAATATCTTTGTCTTCTTTACATTAAGGTGCAGGCCCATTTTGAGACTATGTTCTTTGATTGTGAGAAGCAAATGTTTCAGATCATTTTCACTTTCAACCAGTAATGTGGTATCATCAGCATAGCGAAGGTTGTTGATGAGTCTTCCACCAATCTATGACTATCAGGATATCCTGTTTGCATGTTCTGTTAATTTCAGCTTGAACTTGTTCATAGAACTCTTCAATTTTATCCTCTTCTGCAGCTGTTGTTGGGGCATATACTTGAATTATAGTTGTGTTGATAGGCATTCCTCGTAGATGAATAGAGATTAAGCGTTCACTGACTCCATTGTATTTCATTACAGTTCTTGCAAGTTTCTTCTTAATTATAAATGCAACACCATTTCTTATTTGTCTTTCATTTCCAGCATAGTAGACCATGTGAGCATCTGATGCAAAGTGCCCGATGCCAGTCCATTTCAGTTCGCTGACACCCAACAGATCAAGTTGTACACGTTCCATTTCATTCTTGACCACCTCCAACTTCCCTTGGTTCATGCTTCATACGTTCCATGTTCCAATATGTAAGACATCTTTACATCTTCTTACTCTCATTTCATGCACAGCTATATCAGCAGTCAGATGTTCCAAGGGCTTTGATCCAACCATATCATAAATGCTGGCTTTACTCTGAAAAATCTTCAGCTCTTTCCCAGTAGCAAAGTGAGTGCCTTACGACTTGGGGTTCTCATCTTCCAGCACTATAGTGCAATTTGTTTTGTTGTGACTATCCATTGAGTTTTCATGGCAAGATATGGAAGTAGATTGTTGGGCCTTTCCTCCGCACAGTTTAAGTTTAGTGTTGTTGCCGTTGTCACAGAAATGTGATCCTCCGCCGTCAACACCGTCCATTTCTGCTGTTGCCCAGATGGGTGGTTTGTCTTGGTCTGGCACCTCAGCTGAGACCTGTCCATCTTGGGAGACCCTGCCAGTAGTTAAACTACCAATAGCTTAACCCTCAGTATCACTGATGCACACAAGCCCTCAGAGCACAACAAGCTGCAAACCAAGTGAGGGTTAAAGTCTGTCCCCCCCTAATATTCAATACCATCTCCCTCAACTTGGATGTCCTGAAGCACCTCAGTCTCTCTCGTGACCACCCACCACATCCGATCCCTCCACCCACCCCACCAGCACATCTGGTCACCCTACTTCTCCAAGCCACATCTGGTCCACTTACCTCTCCAAGCCAACTGATAGCCTCCTAAAGAAAAGTCCTCCTCTGGCACTAGCAGCCCCCACCCGATTCCCCCCCCCCTTAGGTACAGCTATAGCTCCTCAAGATTACTGGTGGAGATCATTGACATCATTTTGAAACTTGGTGCATAAAAAGCAGGAGTGAGTAATCATCATTCCTATTCCTACTAGGTAACAGGGACCTCTTAAATTCTCAGGGATAGGGATCAGTGGGAGGGGGCTGGGGGTGCTGGAGGGAACATTGGGAAGTTGTAATTGCTGGGTGGGAGGTTAGTGTCAGAGAAGGGCACTATCATCCCTCACCTGCTCTTGGGGTACAAAATCTAAAAGGGTTGCTGTATGATGGGGGGGGGGGGGGGAGGATGATATGCACAGACCAGGAGAGAGCCCTCAAGGTGATAGTGTCTGAAGACCTCAAGACTGAGAATAAATGTGACAAGACGATGGCCATATCCAAATTGATACTAGGCTACAGCTCCATACCTAGCCCTGTGCGAGTGGTGCAGCTGCACAGGGTGCAAAGAAATAGGGGTGTATTTGGGGCTGCTGGCCTTGTCTCCCCCCCATGCTGCCTGTCCTTGCCTCACTGCTGCTTTCTTGTTTCCTTGGCGAAAGGAGTGGTGATGGCAAGTGGCAGCTAAGGACATCCAATTCTAAAAAAAACCAAACATGTGGATCTTTTTGACTCCACTCTTGCATGCAGGTCTGATCTTTCCCTCCTCTGACATATGCTCATATCAGAGGAGGGAGGGACCAGACCAGCCATTCAAGTATGGAGTTGCAAAGACCCGCATTTGGATGGCTAGTCTGGTCTCTCCCTCCTCTATCCCATGGAGAACCATAAGTGCTAGAGTAATGTGTTCATCATGCCTCCACAATTCCACAGTTATGCTCGCTGCTGAATTTTAGGCCAATAGTGGTAGTTTAAGCACTCATTCAGGCAGCCATAAATTAAAAAAATTACAATAGTCTAAATGATATAACACTAAACACTGCACTACTGCCAGGAAATCTGTAACATCTAAACAAGTATTTAAGTGTTGAACCATGCACAATTTAAAATAGATCCCCAGGACCGCCTGAGCAATTGAAGATTTTAAGGAAAGATTCCTATTCAGCACATCACCTAAATAAGGAATTTCATCCTTGATATGGATAGGATGTACCATCCAAGAGGCAGGAGAAGTTGCTGAGTGATCAATGCATCCAACCATTGCTTCAGCTTTACTAAAGTTATTCATTAGCCCATTGAACTCTAACCATTGCTGTTTATCAAAAAAAAAAATGATGATAATCAGCAATGACTGGGAAGTTCTCAAAAATGAAAATATGATCCATATAAAAGCGGAACTGTAACTTGCATAACAGTGTCAAATAATGGACAAAGCAGAACCCTGTGGTGCACCCTAATTAGGCCATACCAATGAAACCATTTCCTCCGAAGAGACACCAGTTATTCTTGACCAATGAAGCAAGAGTAAAACCAAGATAATACCTCCTCCCAATACCTGGATCAGCTAATCACTGCAACAAAATAGATGGGACAATCATACCAAAAGTGGCTTTTAAGTCCAAGAACCGTAGCAAGTAGTTGGCACCCTTCTCCTCAAGACCATATCTTATCTCTCTTGTCTTCCTACTTTCCCCAAGCTTCTTCCTCTGTCTTCCTATCTCCATCCCATCTCCAGCATCCCCCTTTCCCATGTCCATCATCTCCCTTCATTCACCCTACTCTCTCCCCATGTCCAGCATCTCTCCTCTGAGTCTCTATCCCCCTTACCATATCCAGCATCTCTCCTGTATCCCTATTCACCCCATGTCCAGGATCTGATCTCCCCTCCTCTGTCTTTTTACTCCCCCCAAAAATTTGCCACCCAGAACAACTGTCTCACTTAGCCTAATGATAGAACCTCTCGGTAATCTGTCATTTTCTTATGAGATTCCTTCATGTGCATACAGGGGCTCGCTTAGTTCTGTGTATTCTTGCTAACATCTAATAAGACCACTTTAACATACAGGTTAAGGTAATCCTGAAAAGCACACTAGTTTTAGCATGCACGAAAAGTCTTACTATGCACACTAGAGTTTGTTACATAAGCCCCAAAATTCTAAATCTTCCCAAATCACTGCATGGCTTGGTAAGTTAGGTTTATGGACTTGATGTACTTAACTCACAATAGTAAGAGCAGACTGTCCTTTAATAACTCAACTTTATTGAAATTTTTGTGAACAGTCTGAGCACACTATTTGCTTTCTATTTCTCATTCTGTTGTTATGAAAGACATTTTCATTATTTTCAGAATTGCCACCAAAAATTTATATATTGCACTTTGAATTTGCCAATCAGCCCTCTTTGATCCACACCACGCTACCTGATTGGACATCGGGGGAGGAAGCGGGAGCTGCTCCCCCCTCCCGCTCCCCCCACCAAGGCCCAATCGGGGCGCACCAGGCAGCAGTTTAAAAGACTGGAACTGGCAGGAAACTGCCTCTTTGATCCACACCACACTGCCTGATCGGACGTCAGGGGAGGAAGCGGGAGCTGCTCGCCCCTCCCACTCCTCCCACCAAGGCACAATAGGGGGGCACCAGGCAGCAGTTTAAAAGACTGGAACCGGCAGGCGTGCCCGCGCCTATGGGCCATGCCAAAGGGCCCTGTGGCGTGGCCCTTAGGCAGGGCACGGTGGCAGAGCCGGTTTTCACCCATGCAGACGGTATGTAATATAACCCATGTTGTAACATATACTGTGTAGTTATGCTATGTATGTACTGTGTATGTACTGTACTGTATTCCCTGAGTTATGTAATCCCATTTGCTACTGCTCTGATGTAACGAAGAGTGGTACATGTTTCCCTCACCTCTGTATAACCTGTATTGTAATGTACAATAGGAGTGGAGGAGTGGCCTAGTGGTTGGGGCAAGGTACTTCAGGCTGGATGGTTGGGGGTTCAAATCCCACTAGAGGACAGCAACCTTGGGCCAGAAGGACTGGGGTTTCTAGTCCCACAGGTGCTCCTTGTGGTCTTGGGCAAGCCACTTAACCCTCCATAGCCCATGTTCCCTGTAAAATAGTTATCTCCACGTTATAATGCCCTGTTCAATGTAATTTCAGTTTGTTCAATGTAAACCACACTGATGCAGAATAGCACAGTATATAAGAGAATATAAATAAATAAATAAAATACTATTGTATTGTGGTGTGACTGCTTTGATTGAAGGAAAAAGCAGGATATAAAACCTGTTTAAATAAATAAATAATTGTCATCATCATCTGACAATATCACAATCTTACATTTTCAGAAAATTTATTTTGCACTTCAATAGGCAATTTGCACAGTCAATTAAATTCCAGTAGAGATCTTCAATGCATTTCTGTCATATATTGGAAATAAATATTTTTATTTCTGATAAATACTTTTTTCTCCTAATCCTTATGCTTCCCAGTTGTAATGGACTGGAATAACATTTTTATCACCTTTGATTTCTGTCTTTATACATTTCAAAAAGTGTGATGTCAGGTATTTGCGATGCATGTTGGGGATGTACAAGATACTGATGATCACCAAACGGGAGCACCATCTGAATGATATTATATCTGCTGGTTTTAATGTTGCCTTACCATTTGACAAGATAATTCCCAGTGTCACAGGTACAAAGTTCAACTGATATCACGGGTTGGTGTTGAATAGGGAAATGGATGATCCACCTGGCTAAACAAATTCAGAAGCAGGAGTGAATCCTGGATGCTCAATTAACTCTAAGCCTAACATCACCAGAGCCATGGTCTTTCAAGTTATTGGCTCTTCACTCTGAATTCTACTTTTGAATGTTGACGTCTTATCAGCTGTTAAGCAATTATCAGTGAATTAGAATCAAGCATCAACATCATCTGCCTACACTTAGGGAGGCAAAGTGGTTATCAATCACTTGGTATGATCTACTGATTTACTCACTTCACCTTAAGTCCGTCCTTGCAGCATATGTTCAAAACAACATCATTGATGCAGTGTCCAGTCTACCAGTCAATGTACCATAGTAAAGGTTGATGGTTTCCATTGCAAATATCTACAGGCCATTCAGTGAAGATTAGAACCAGTAAGTACTATCCTGTCTAACCCACCTGGCAATTTACATTGGAAACTTCAACAGCCAGAACACTGACTGTGGCTATTCTACCAACTCCACAGAGGTTGACTTTAATACATTTGTTGGAATGAGGGTAGAATGAGTAGTGGATTATGAAAGGCTCCTCAGTTGGATCCCCAGGGGCACATGAATTGCCTTTTTCCCAGCTGAACCCTTTTATTTGCATCAGCAAAGGTGCTCCCGGAGGTAGGGATTACAAGTAAAGATAAAATAAAAATTTCCTAAAACTAAATTCTGAGAACTTCAAGAAGTCAAGTAGACCTTTAGGTATAAAGAAGCTACTTTTATTCAGTAGATGTTTCTAAGCTTGCATGTTAAAATTTTAAAATGTGCTTAAATAATCAATTACTCTGTAATTCTTTCATAAGAAGAAACTTCAGGAATAAAAACTTTAAATGTCTTGTCAATTCTACACTTCAGTGTGACCTTTTTCAGAAAAGTACTTAAACCTTTGTAGACATTACTAGATTCTTAATACAGATTAGATGAATAAAAGTAGAATCTCTCACTATGACTATTTTCTATACAATCTGGCCTTTTTCAGATAACAATTTCTTAAAATGTAATATTTTCTCTTGTAGCGAATCCTGCTATTTTACAGTACATTACTTCAATTGGAACCTGTAAGGATATCAGAAAAGTTCCTTCAAATCTTTTTAATCCCTATTGTCGCGTCCTCCTGCCCGGGCCGGTGGCCTGAGAGCAGGAGGGCTCGCCTAATTGCCCTTTTTGAATACTGTTTCCTAATATGGCTGCCAGCATGGGCTGCTGGGAGATGTAGTTCAGATATTCTTTGAGCAAGCAGTGTGACCACACGGTTTGTTAGGCAAAAACAGAGAAAATTTATTTTCGGGATTTCCCCTCCGCATCAAAATTCATTGCACCAACACAAATAGGATAATTCTCCAAAGGCAAAGGAAATAAAGTCCAAACAGGCTTAACAGAAATATACAGGAATTTTCTCCTTTACAACGTCAACTATTAGCTTCACTTCAGTAACCACCTTCTGAAGCTAAGGCTGTTGACCATATTAGGAAATGACTTTAACTTTCAACAAGCTTCCATTCTTGTACCGCTTCCATAGGAAAGACGTCATAACTGATTTTAAAACTTCCAGCAAGTTTCTTTCTTCAATAGCACATTGAAACAGGTTACAATTGCTTTTAAACTTCTGGCAAGTTTTCTTTCTTTTTCTCAGTTCAGAGCAACAAGCTTTCACAGCAACAAGCTCCTAATTGCTTTCACCAACCACTCCTTCACATGAGCATAGACTCAGCACATGTTCAGTTCGTTTGCCTTGCAATAAGAACATTGCATTTCTTCAACATCACTTTCACCCTGATTTACAGACAAATCTACTTCCATTTCCTCAGTAGATTCACTACAGCTGTCTTCTTGTGAATGGATATCATAAGGCTTATAATTCTCTCCCTGCAGTAGCTCATTCAACTTTAGCAATAAGTGTTCTCTCTGCTCTGCTTTAGGAACAGGCTTTAGGAACGGAGTTTCTCTCTCTCTTATCAGCCTTCTAACTGCTGAGTCACGGCAGTCACTGGCATACTTCTTATGCCTGCCTATAGCTTGCTTCACGGGGTTCTGGCTAACACAGCGTTTGGCACTCTTCCTTAGCTCTCTGACTACTTCTTCAGACAGAGCCTTATTAGGAATTACATACAACTCATTCTCTTTACCTCCAGGACTCAACTGCTTCCCTGAGCTGTTTCCCCACCTGGGAATGGGCTCCTCCAGTTTCCTTTCTCTGAGGTACCTTGAGACACGTTTCTGCCTTGGTTGCTGCTGCCTGCTTTGGGTCACAGAAACCTCCTGTTCCTGTTCCTCTGTCTCTCCCAATTCTCCAGCTTCAAACATTGCTTCTCTTCTCCTTCCGCTGCTGCTTCTCTCCTTGCCTCTGCTTCTCTCCTTGCCCGCTTCTTCAAACACTGAAGCACTTTTAAACTGGTGCTTCTTAGGCACCACACCTTTCTCTCTGCACACGTGAGGCTTGTTAGAGCTCGACCTAGCTCTAACCTCACTAAGTGGGCGGGGCTTAGTACTAGCTGTAGTCTGCCTTGGAGGCTTGTGGTCACTATGGAAACTCTGCTGATCTCGGCTTTTAAAGGCACAGGACTCACTTTCTTCCCATTCCATCCCTCCTGTACAGCTCTCCTTACCACACTATTTAGCTAAAAGACTTTGATTCTTTTTGTCACTTTTGTTTTCCAGGTTTAGTGATTGCTCACATACCCTATTGGTTCTAAGGATAAGCACCCCCCCCCCCCCCCAATATACTTCCGTGTCAATCTCTGTGGGCCTTTCTCACTGTTGGTTCCCATTGCTGAGTAATGTTACCCCATCAGATTTTTATAGCCAGAGCCAGCTCTATAGCAGGTTTACTTGCTCAGATCTAAGAAATTCCAAAGCTACCACTTAATTGAGACATTGATGACCCTCCTTCAAGACACTTACTCTCAAGAAACCTAATCTGGGATCACCTGAAAGACCCATAACGGACTATAGACAGTCTGAGGTGTATGAGATAGTCGTCCATGGATACATACAACGCTGGACTTGTACAAGACCCAGCAAGATGACAACCAGACTTCAACCTTCCATATCTCTTGTTGTCATTGCTACAGTAAACCACTTTCAGTCTGGTTGTGCCCAGTGTGTATAAGTAAGGGGCCTGGGCAGCAGCCACATCCTGGAACCTCCATTTTGTGTGGTTTCTCCCCCACTATTCTGACTTAAATGGCAGTCTCTCTGTCCCCTTCTCTAGTGTGCATTAGTTCTACAATGTTCAGTGTATAACCTATGTTTATAAATAATAGTCCTATGATGTCCAGCATTTAATCTATGCTTTTTATAATTGTTTTCTAAACCACTTTGCTTTTGATTATAAAGACAGTATATCAAGTCAAATAAAACCATAAACCATATTACAAATGGTGCTGGGGCTTGGAGGCAATACATACTGTCCTTGCAGGCACAACTAAACAGTGGAACACATTGGCAGCACATACCCACTTACATGTCTAGTTGATGGTCTTGCAGCTCTGCATACCACATCTGAATCTGCTATTGCTTAGTTGGGCAACCAGCATATAATAAGAAGATTACCTCAACAGGTATGTCTCTTATTGCTCTTCCCTGTCTCTCTCTTTTAACCCCTTGCTCTCACTTTTCTTTGTTGATTTTGCCTATGCCACTTCTATTTTCCTTCTTCAGTTTCACCACTTCCTTTGCTATCTCCTTCATCACCCTTTCTCTCATCTCTTTCAACTCCCTTCTTTCTCACCTGTATCTTTCTGACCCCTCCTTGATCTTATCCTACTTCCACTCCACTGGTCTACCCCTTCTCTTACACTCCCTACTCTATTATCACCTCCCAGCAGTATTAACACAGTCATGGGAAGTGGGCAGAAGTTACTGAGTGGTATTTGCTTTCTTTCCTCCCATGAATGATTAGCTTATCCTACTCATGCAAATCGATCAGCCATTGGAGACCGGCAAGCAGGAAGAGTTCAAGGGTGCTTCTTCTCACTCCACAGCTGATATACTCGTGTTACTCCCCCTAAGGCCAGAGGAAAGAAGCACAACAAAGCTTTTCCAGGGTTAGGTGCTAGTTCTTTAGTCATTATCCCTCTCTGTTTTCAAGTTGTTAGGGGTGCAACTACCACAGAACCCCTGCAACCCAGTGCCTGGATCTGCTTTTTCTGTACCTGGGCTCAGTATAAAGAATTACACGCTTCTCCTCCCACAATACTGACACAATACTCTCTCCTTTGACACCAAAGGACTGACTGTTCCTCCAGCAGTAGTTACTTCAGCATAGCACTTTCTTTCTCATTCTGCTTCACGTCTCCCTTTCTCTACTTTTTCCCTATATCCTCCTCTTTCTTACCCACTTTGCTCTTTGATCCACATCCTTACTTTTATTTATTTATTTAACTAGGCTTTTCTACCAGTCAAAGCGGTGTACATTCAGGTACTGTTTATATATTTCTCATTCCCCACTGTTTGTCCTATATCCTCTTCTTCCTCATTCCTTACTCTTCATTCACTTTTTCTACTACCAAAAAACTACTTGTCTTGCTCTTTCTTTCTGTCTTCCTCACTGCTTGAGCTGAATTCTCTTCTTTCCCCCCTCCACTCCTTGTTCAACAGTATCCTTATTCTCCTTTCTATCTACTTATTGCACATTAGCTTCCTTCACTTCCCCCCAATCCCCACCCAGCAAAATACAAAAATAGTATTAATTCCCATAACTGGTCCGTGACTTTCACATGGTAGCAGCCAGGAAGAGTCCTGTGATGCTCTCAAGTGGTGCTACTGGAAGTGTCTTCATTTACATTGATTAAATTGTTATAATATTGAAAAATAATGTTTTTGATAGCTGCACCTTGTTTATGGAACTCTCTCCCACTGATGATTTGACCAGAGATGAATTAAGGAGCCTTCCAGAAGAAGTCTAAGATTTGGCTTTTCTCCACTTAAACCGGTGGTTATGGGGTTCTGCTAGTTACTTTAGGGGGTATGAGGCCAATCAGTTTTTATGAATTGCTTATGTTGTATATTTTATTGTATAGTTCATTGCTTATTTGTTTTGTTTTGTTATATTTCTGATTTATATTCCAGATTTAGGGAATAATTTTATAAAATAAATTTCCCACATATATGGCCACATATGCATGTAAACAGCCTTTTATAAAATGCTGAGAAGTGTAAAGTATGCATATTGGTATGAATGCATCTATTTTGCTGTTGGAGCATGGATGAAGGTCACAAGTACATGCATTGTTCTAGGCTTTTGTACTTTACGTGCTTTCAATTACACCTGCTCTTTTTTCTCCATTTCTTCAGCCTACCTGTTTTAAGCTAGATTTTATTCCTTCTTTTAGTCCCTTCTCTTTATATTGTGTCTTCAGTCCCTCTTTTTCTTCTTTGAAGACCTCTCTCCTTTCTCTCTATTTCGCTCTCTCCAAAGCCTGATGTTTTTTTTTTCTACTGGCTCCTAAGCCCACCTCAGTTCCTCCAGGTCCTTCATACCATCTCCCAACCTTTCTTCATCCTGCAGTACATCTCACATCTCATTCAACACACCCTCACTTATACCCCCACTCAAATTCTTAGCAGTCTTAGTATTGGCCACACAGGTAGAAAAAACATTGGCAAAAGCCAGAAGGATGCTGGGGTGCATAGGGAGAAGAATGGTCTACAGGAAAAAGAAGGTGATAGTGCCTTTGTACAGTCTGTAGTGACATCTCATTTAGAGTACTGTGTGTAGTTCTGTAAAGCACATCTTCAAAAGGATATAAATAGTATGGAGTCAAACCAGAGGGTGGCTACAAAAACAGTGAGTGGTCCTTGTCATAAGGGATACGGAGAGAGGCTTACTGTAGATATCTCAATATGTATACTACTGAGGCTGAAAAGGGGTGATATGTTGTTTTTTTTTTTTAGTGCCATCAAGTCAGTGTTGACTCATAGCGACCCAGCTACCTCTGGGTTTTCTTGGCAATGTATCACCGGAAGTAGATTGTCAGCCTTTTCTTCCGAGGCAATGGAGGGTAAAGGCTGAAAAGGGGTGATATGATAGAGACGTTTAAATACCTCCATGGTATCAATCCACAGGATGTGATCCTCTTCCAGTTGAAAGGAAGTTCTAGAATGAAGGGTCATAAAATAAAGGTGAATGTGGATAGACTCAAGAATAATCTTAGTATAAGAACATAAGATATGCCACACTGGCTCAGACCAAGGTCCATCAAGCCCAGTATCCTATTTCCAACAGTGGCTAATCTAGGTCATACGTACCTAGCAGTTTCCCCAAAAGACACAGGTTCCACAATGCTTGTATTCGGTCAAGCATTGATATCCTGGGTCCCTTCTTAATAATGGTTTATGGACCTTTCCTCCAGGAACTTGTCCAAACTTTTTTTAAACCCAGCTACACTAACAGCCTTTACTACATCCTCGGGTAATAAATTCCAGAGTTTGATTACACGTTGAGTGAAAAACTATTTTCTTTTATTAGTCTTAAATAGTTTACCCTGTAGCTTCATTGCATGTCCCCTAGTGTTTCTATATTCTGATAATGTAAACAATCGATCTACGTTTACCCGTCCCATTCCATTCATTAATTTATAGACTTCTATCATATCTCCCCTCAGCCATCTCTTTTCCAGGTTAAAGAGCCCTAACCTTTTTAGCCTTTCTTCATAGGAGTATTCTTCCATCCCCTTTACCATTTTGGTGGCTCTTCTCTGAACCTTTTCTAATAACGCTATATCCTTTTTAAGATACGGCGACCAGAATTGCACACAATATTCAAGGTGCGGTCTCACCATGGAATGATATAGAGACATTATAATAAAGGGTGGATAATGCATAGAAGGGTCTCCCAGTGGAGGTGCTGTAGATGACAATTGCATCTGAATTCAAAACAACATGGGATAAATACAGAAGATCTCTGAAGTAGAGGATGGGATTGCAGAACTTTATAGTTCTTGTGGATGGGCAGATTGGATAGGCTGTGTGATTTTTATCTGCCATCTTTTTCTCTGTTTCTATGTTCTATACTTTCTCTTCCTCAACTTAATTCCCAAGTTTCTGCCTTTCTACCCTCCCCAATCATCACTCAGTTCCCAAGATCACATTTTCGTTGCAGTCCTCAGCTAAATTCTGATTCTGTCCTCTTCTGCTTTCCTAAGCACTCCAGAGTCTCCACCTCACTGTGCCACCCTGCTCTACCTTCAATCCTAAATCCCCAGTAATTGCTCTCCTACCCATTCCCCTTTTCCCCAGCATCCACCCTTCTGCCTTTCTCTCTCTTTTCTAGCACCCATTTTCTCTGTCTCTCCTCTAATTTCCCAGCATCCTCTCTCCTGTTTTTCTCCCTATTTTCCAGTAATCATTTCTTCTGCATATTCTCTCCATCCCCAGCATCCTTCCTTTCTTTTTCTTCCTTTTCTAGTATCCATTTCTTCTGCTTCTCCCTCCTTCCCCCAGGATTCTCCCTCCTATTTTTCTCTGTGTTTCCAACATCTACTGAACGTATCTCCTCTGCCTTTTCCCTCCCTCCTATGAAATCCTTCCTCTTGTTGAGGGGTAGCCTAATGGTTGGAGCAGCAAGTTGGAACCAGAGTTTGAATCCCACTGCTGCCCCTTGTGATCTTGGGCAAGTTGCTTCACCCTCCATTGCCTCAGATACAAGTATAGATTGTGAGCCCTCTGGGGATAGGAAAATACCTAGTATACCCGAATGTAATTTGCCTTGAACTTCTGAGAAAAGGCATCAGCTTAATCCAAGTCCTTTTCCCATTTCCTGTTCAACACCCATTTCCTCTGCCTCACCCCTCACCCCTCCCTCTTCCCTGTTCCCTCTCCCTATCAACCAGATTTAAAACTCTCTATCTACTTTAGCTGGTGGGATCGAGTATTAGTGAGTTAGCACCATCTGATACTGAGTTTGCAAGGGTAGATCAAATTGGTAGAGGGGTTGCACACTATGTTAGAGAGGGCATTGAGTTAAACATGATAAAAGTTTTGCAGGAAACAAAATACACTGTAGAATCTCTATGGACAGAAATCCCATGTGAAAAGGTGAAAGCAATGGCAGTGGGGTATACTACCGACTGCCTGGCCAGAATGAACAGGAGGGCACAGAAACAATCTGAGCTAGCTAATGCCACAGATTGAGTAAGGAGAGAGCTACTGTACATCAATTTGCTTAGAATATAATAATAAATCCCAATTGCATTTATATGGCCTATTACATTTTGGATATTTTCTATCATATTTTATAGTAGTTACTGAAGAACATTATGTCCTTAATCAGCTGTTTCTACATTCTAAATGGCCAATGTAAAGACCATTGATGCTGATGCTTAACACACATCATGGTGAAACACTAATGGTCAATGTTAATGACAGGCAAATCAGTTGCACAAACACAGGCTTTAACGTATGCATTGAGCCCGATTCCCAGAGGGTTACGTTTGGGCTGTCTAGACATCCCCGATGCCTGTTAGGACCCGATTCTGAACCTCAGGAAAAAAACATTTCTGCAGAACACAGAATTGGGCCATAGGATGGCCCGATGTGCCCCTGCCTACTTGTGGGGATGTCTTCCCTGCAGGCTCCCCTGGCTGCCGCTGCTCGGCCCCCCTCTTCCCTGCTGCCTGACGCACGTCTGATCAGCTGGGGTCTGGATAGGGTGGCGGGGAGCCCCCTGAACCCAACCCCGGCCCTGGAGAGGGATTCCAGGCAGCGATTGCCGGGTAGGTGGTGCTTATTCCACCTTCAAGGTGGAATAAGCAGCACATCCCCTTTGACCCGGCAGTGACCTGAATTGGCCCTGAACGTCCAGCTGGTCTGGCCCGACCCTGCTCATGCCCAGATCCCGCCCCCTCCTGTCCCCTGCCAGCCCTCCCCATCCTGCTGTTCTGGATGTGTGGGGAGAGTCTGAGGGGGGATCGGACCAGGCGATTTGTGGGGCTGCATGTCCCGCCGGGACGTGTAGCCTTGCAACCCGTGTTTCTGCATCGGGCCCTTTATAAAGCACCTGCAAAAAAATTACTCACTTCCTAAGATATAGTTAAGGTTTCATGCATTAATAGATAAGCATTTGATTTTGTTCTTTTCAAACAGGTACTGAGCTATTTAGCATAATCGTTCATTTCATTACCTCATTAGGATACATTTGGTGCTAATATGAATGTCAATCAGCAAATTTATTTTATTTACATTCTCTTATATACCGCGCCATTCTGCATCAGTGCGGTTTACATTGAACAAACTGAAATTACTTTGAACAGGGTATTATAACTTGCATGACGCATTTTGTGGATGATTTTATGAAGCATTCTCCCCGCGTAAAAACGTTTTAAATGTGGAAAGAGACTCTTGAGAAACTGCATGGCCAAATATGTGCACAGAACAATGTGTGCTGAAGATGAAGACACATGCATATAGATATGCCAGATGCAGGCATTCCTGGCTCCATAGTCTGTGCTGCGATTATACACCCGTGTTGTATAAAATACACAGGAACACTTATAAAGTTCACACACATATTTGTGCCTGCACTACTGTGAATAATTGTATAAGTGTATTTTATAGATATATACATACTATGCTGCCCTTCTAAAATAGGGACCTTTTTAATAGTTATAATAGAACCCTTCACTGGGCATTTTTCATACTGCTCACATTGTTGATGTGTCTAGATACTTTTTACAAAGAGATTTTCCACTCATTGTAAAATAAAGGTATATGCAAACTGGTCTTTCATTTTGAAAATACTCTAAAGGAAATGGACCGGCAGGCACATGCACCTCATTCTTCTATGGGCATTTTTTCTAACCAAAATTTTGGAAATACAAAATTATGTGCCTCTAGGCAGGGCCGCTGCTATCATTAGGCAAACCAGGTGGTTGTTTAGAGCGCTGGCCTTTTTGGGGCGGCCATAGTCGCTACTGCCGCCCCTCATTGGGACATGCAGCGGCAGCAAAGCTTCTAAAACGGCATTGAAGTGCCAGAGTTACCTTCTGTTCTGACACTGTGGTGCCATTCCTGCTTCTGCTCCCCTCTGATTTCACATCCCTTAGCAGGGGGCGGAAGCAGCTTCTGCCTTCATGCAAACAGGAAGTGTAATAAGAAGGAGGCGAAAGCAGGAATGGAACCACAGTGCCAGAGCTGAAGGCAACTCCGGTGCTTCAATGCCGTTTTAGAAGCTTTTCAGCCGCTGCATGTCCCAGTGAGGGGCAGCAGTAGGAGCAGTCAGCACTAGGGCTGCTGCAGGGGGAGGGGGCACAAGGGACAAGGTTTGCCTAGGGTACCTCATACCCTTGCCTGGCCCTGCTTCTAGGCATGCCTACACTGAATGCAAGTAAAACTATCAGGGAACATGCATAACGCTCCTGCATACAGGGTGGGAAATTTTCAAGTGGAGCGCAATTCCATAACGTGCATGTCTGGCCTCTGGACATGTCAAAATAAAAAAAGGGCCCCCTTTGAACCTAATTCTGCATCTGTGGGTCTGGACGTGCCCGTGGGGCCAGAACTGGGGAGATAGACATGTTCAGCTGGCCCTGTGCCTTGGACGCGGGTAAACGTTTTGGATGAACTTACGCCCACTGTATTCTGAAACATTACATTTTTCAGATCTTGCCCATCCTTGCAATGTACCCATGGATGCCACACCCCTCAGGAAAAACAAGCATCTCCTAAGCTGCCTATCACAGGCAGTAGTGTGCTGATGCATACTAGACATAAATACCAATGAGAAATGACAGCTGCTGCAACCTACACCATATACCAGTCCCCTCATGCCTTGGAAAGTGCTAGGTAAGCCCAGTGCACCCCAATATGGTATATAAGAAAGCTACGAGGGGGCATGGGATGAGGGTGAAAGGGGATAGATTCAGGAATGATATGTGTAAATATTACTTTATGGAAAGAGTGGTTAATACGTGGATTAGTCTCCCCGTGGAGGTGGTAGAGATGAGGACAGTATCTGAATTCAAAGAAGCATGGGACAAGCACAGAGGATCTCTAAAGGAAAAAAGGGGACTGTTGTAGTGCTTGATATGGAAGGACAGACTAGATAGTGGTCTTTTTCTGTCATCATGTTTCCATGTTTCTATGTAAAAGATTATGCTGAATCCTAAAACTCAAAGGGGAAAGCCGAGAAATGAAATTCACATGATCAGTGTCATTCTTCGATCTCTGCACACCACGGGGGTGAAGGAGCAAATCCCTCATTAAAAAGTGTCCGACGATAAGCCCGGTCATGCACCTGACTTGTATAACCCCTAGCGAAAAAATCAGCTTTTAAGCCCCTAGACTTAACATTAAAATCATCAACCATAGAGCAATTTCTACAAAATCTTATAATTTGAGAAAAAGAGAGTCCCTCCAGTAAATTGATGGGGTGGGCCCTAGAAAAGTGTAAAAATGTATTTCTATCTATACTTTTCTTATAGACAGATGTACCCCAACCATCTGCCTGTCGGAATACCTCCACATCTACTCGTATAAAGACAATCCTTCTGGCGTGATAGTTTAGGGTGAACTGTATATGAGAATCTAATCTAGTCAACCAAGCATGAAACTGAAGAAGACCCTCAACCGAACCCTCCCAGATTAAGAAAATGTCATTGATATAATGACACCACAACTTACTCTGGGGAATAAAAGAAGAAGCAAAAAGCCATTTCTGTTTATATTCCCCCATGAATAAATTAGCAATGGATGGGGCAAAAGTAGTCCCCATAGCCACACCTGAAATTTGCTGATATATTTGTCCTTCAAATACAAAGTAATTATTGTATAAAACTAATTCTGCAAATTGTGAAAAAACTGTATTTGACTAGCTGATAGATCCCCTCACTGTGTTAGACCTACTTTCACTACAGCCAAAGCCGCTGCCTGGGGGATACTGGTATATAGAGCTGTTACATCAAGGGTTGCCAAAATAATGGAAGAGTCTTTAGCCCATGTAGAAGCTTCAGCTAGAATTTGCAAAAGTGAATGGTGTCATGTATATAAGATGGGATATCCTTCAATAGAGGCCTCAAGAAAGAATCAACAAACATGGACAAAGGTTCTAACACAGTATCTTTAGTTAAGACTATAGGCCTACCAGGAGGATGTAACAAATCTTTATGAATCTTAGGCAATAAATAAAATTTTGGAAGACCTGGTGACTTCGTATTCAAAAAAGAGAATTCCTTTTTGGAAACGCAATGATCTTTAAACACTTGATCTGTAAGCTTCTTAATGCTAGATTGTAGACTGGAGGTCGGGTCTTTATCCAACAATACAAAAGTTAAATGGTCAGATAACTGATGAAAAGCCTCTGTTAAATAGTCAACGCGGTTAAGGACTACAATTGCACCACCCTTGTCCGCACGTTTGATGACAATTTTTGGCATTACAATCAGTTCCTTTAAGGCCACTTTCTCTTTTAAAGAAAGAACATTTGATATTTTCTTTCAAGAGCCTCAATATCTCGAAGGACCAATTGCGTATAAATGGACAATGCAGGATGTATTTGGCCAGGCAGATTCCACATCGATTTAAATGGCAAATGAACTTTATCTGGACCCATCACACATCATAGTTCCCCTTCACCCACACTCACTTCATCTGGTTCTCTATCATGTGAAGCAAAAAAGACCTTCAAATTGATTTTTCTGATGTACTTTTCAAAATCTATTTGAAACAGAAACGGATCAAATTTTATAATCGGAACAAACAAAAGTCTTTTAGTCAACAATTCTATCTGAACAACAGTCAAAGGTTGATCAGATATATTCACTACTAGTGATGATACATTCTGTATTTCAAATTCCACAGTTCTTTTCCCCTGCCTTGCGAGGACTTCTTTTTCTTGTTCCTGCCCAACTCTAAAAATTCTTCCTTGGGTGATCGATTCCCATTAGTGCTTACAAATTCATCTGAGGACAATTCAAATTCTACTCTCCTGCGTGCTCTATGCTCATCTTTCTAATTTGGATTCTGCCAAGGGTAAACATAACCTGTGGTATAGTCATCATAGTCTCTTTTCAGTTTTTTCATCTTAATCTTTTTAACGTCATCTCGTAATTGCTCAAATTGTCCATCCATGTCTTCCTGTTGGTGTTGAAACCTCTCCAATGTTTCCATCAGTCTTAATCCTTCCAGCATGCTGGTGACTTCAAGCTGCATTTCTGAAGGATTCATCTTAATCGTATGCACAATCAATACCACTATATCAAGAAAACACTTGTTCAATATTTTATTCCGCTTGTCCATAAATACCTGATCGGATGCAAACAAACGTAGTTCTTTATATATTCTTAAACCCCGTGAAATCTGCTGCCATCTGATGTACTCAAAGAGGGAAGATCTGTGTAGTTCAGATCTTATTATCCATTTTTGTAAATTCAATAAGGTTCCCCAACTAGTTCCACCAGCTGATACCGACAGGTCTTCCACTGCAAATAAGGTATTTTCTTTCACCAATTCAGTAATATGGTCCTCCAAGAAACTCAGTAATATGTTCCTCCAAGAAACTCAGTGTCTTGCTATAAAACCTGACCTTCCATTGTAACAATACAATAAAAAAGTGGTCACTCCTGGAGCGCACTAGGACATCTTCAAGGAAATATACTATAAGTGTGTTAAGATAGTGGAGTGAGTTTTTGTATTATGGAGGTGTCCTAGTGTGCTCCAGGAGTGACCACTTTTTTATTGTATTGCCCAATCACACTGGCATCTGGTGACACTGTGGTCATCCATACAGTCCAGGTACTGGCCAGGCTTTCATGTCCCCCCCCCCCTGAATTGCAGATGTGCACACCAGATCCCTTCATGCACCCCTCAAACCACACACACACACACATGCTCTCACTTTCTGTCACAAAAACATGATTCTGCCAAAGAGATGCCCTGAACCATACATAACAGCTATGACATAACAGAATTGCATGGGGTATGAAGACTACAAATATGATCTCTATTTCTCACCCAAAAAGGAATCCCTTCCTGCTCACACCCATACTATGCCTGCATCAGCAGTCCCATTTTTCTGCACATGGGAATTGTTAGGGTCCCATAGATTGGCTCCTTTTAAGGCCTCTGGCCGAAACTTTTAAGTTGGGTCTGCTAATAAAGTTTTTTGGACACGCCTACTGTGTTTGGCCATGGTCTTTGGCTTCCGCTTTTTACCTACTGTATCCCTTGCGGAAGACCCCCTTCTCTTGCTGTTTGGTTTCCTTTAGCACAAACAGCATATTAGTGTATAGTCTGAATAACCACTATTGCTCTTCTTAATATTTCTTGTCACTCACCTACTTACCCCTGAGGCGGAAGGCCTGGGGCTTCAGTGAGGCTCCTCTTACATAGCAAGGACTTAGTAGTGCCCTCCGGGATTTGGAGTCCCAATAGCTAATCAAATAAGAAGGTAGTTGTGGTCGAGTAGCTATGCTTAAAGAGGTATTTATTTTCCCTTCCCGGGAGAATTCTTGCAACAAGGGTCAAAAGAAATTAAACCATAATACTGGCATAACACAAGTGGGGACTACAAATTACAACCAAAATGCTTCTTGTCAGCGTTAACTAAACAAAAAGGGAAAAACAGGCTTTTTCAATCACAAAAGCTGAATGGTGAAATCTGTGTTCCTCCACAGATTTCTCTTAGGCAGGCTTCACTTAGGCTTTAACAAAAAGAGGTCACACTATCGGAAAACACCAATGTACAGTCCATTTTGCAAATATCTGAGCTCTCTTCACAGAAGTCACATTTCATATCCTCGTGTACTTCTTGGCTATTATATTCTGCAGGGCTGTAATGTGTATCAGTGTTTATTAGTCTCCTCTCTTCTTGGCCAGAGCTTCTCTCCCCTCTAACACTGCAGAAAGGCTGGTTACCATGCACTATGGATTCTCCCCTTAGAGGGCCATACACTTCAGGACCATTGGGAGTAAAATTCAGTGCCCCTCTATTCCAGGTACTATGCCTTTCTTCAGACTGAGCTCTGCCTGACCGTTTTGCAACCGGGAAGTTGAAACATTTCTCCCTTTCACTTCCCCTCACAGGACGTCTTTCTCTTAGGTGGGAAATCTCTTTTGGATAAGAGCTTTTGCTCCCCAGGTACCTGTTCCCGTGGTTATTCCCTCTCCCAGCTCCTCATGGTTTGCAGCTTGGAATCTCTCTCTGTCCCCAACCGGACTTTGGCTTAGTGCAGCCCAACTTTCCAGCACTAACCTCTGAGAATTCCTCCTGGGCAAACTCCTCTGAGGTGCAGATGGACTCCACGTCAGAAGCTTTCAGGTATGACTCCTGGCTCTCATGAGCTCTGCTCTTTCCTTTCCCGTGAGTCCTCTCAGTGTCTCTTTCTCTCTCTGTATCTGAGACTGAGTCTGACTCCCTGCTTGCGTCTCTGTCGGTATCTCTGCTCCTGTCTCTGCGTGCTTCTCCTTTGCTCAAGACTGACCTTATTTTATGTGCGTCATTCTTTGAGTCTCTTGTTAGCTCAAACCCCTGCAGCTGTTTCTGCTTCTCTGATGAGCTATGACGTAATGCTATTCCTGGGCGTTTACCTACAGCCGGTGCTCTTGTTTTGCTTGGTTGCTCATAGCAACCCCTAGCCATGTGCTTTGCACTGTCGGTTTTAAAACTGCCCTGCATATTTTCCTCTACTTCCATAGGCACTACCTGCCTTGCGCCATGACATTCTATAAGGGTGTTTATTAATGTGTCTATACCTTACAACATTCCATCACCTCTGCCCTCTGTACCTTAGGACTTCATTTTATATTTTTCCAGACTGTAATCACACCAATTCGCGACATACTTGTCATAACCATTCTTCAATTTGAGCCGAATTGCAGAGAAGAACAGAATTTTTTCTAATTCTTGACCTTATTCCACATTTCAGCATGAATAACGTGGATGTTTCCGGGAAACATAATGCATACATGGGCCTTTCCTGAATACGCTTTCTACGCCTCTGCGGCTGATCACACCCTCGTTCTACTATCTCTTACCCACGTTCTGAGATCCCTATGCTAGTGCTGTGGATGTGCATGTCAGCAGTGTTTCAGAAAATGGTATGGGATGTTTTTGGCGCCTAAACATCCCCGCCGCACATACAAACCCCTTATTTGTGTTCTGGAATGACTCCCTTAGCTAATTTCTGAAGGTTAAACATTATAGGGAGTAGTGACTAACGCACATTATGGGAATAATGCATGCCATTTGCCCTTACTGTGTGGTATAATGCAAAAACATACATTTATTTTACCCCAGCACACGATTTTACACGGCATTGAGTAGTGAAAAATACTGATATGCAAAATATACAATAATGATATGCAAGACACCTCATTATTTTTCAAATCAAATAATGCAGCTTACAGTAATGACAGTATTCAATGCTGCTGTTATTTTTCTACTGAGATTGTGGGCCGCTAACATGTGGCGTGATGTCCAGGCACCAAAATTACAGGGACCATACAAGTAGCCTAGTGGTTAGAGCATTGGCTGGTAAGCAAGAGTGAACAAAACCTAAAAAAAAGTTCAAAAAAGCAAAACTTCATAAGAAAAATATTTTAAGAAGTGAAGTGTAGGCATGAATAGGTTTGAAGCCAAACTGGAAGAAGCAATCTAAAAAGGCCACAGTTCATCATTTGCTTCCACCTTTCCCCTTTTTTTTAATAACAATACATTTTTTTATTTATTCCAATTCCTTTTTTTATTAATTTTCAGAGAGCCACAACAGAACATTAACAGCACAAAGAACCGAACATCAACACAGCTATCCACATTTCAGGGATATAACAAGATATCCGCCGTCATACATACAAAAACACAAAGTTCGCAACAGCAGTAGTAACAGTAGCACCTCAGTATGATAATCCCGCCCTCTGAGGCATTAAGCCTCCTGTTCCCACACCCCCCCACCTCCTAACCCTCCCCCTCCCCCTCATCCAGCAGACACACAGTAAGTACGGGGAGTGCAGGAAGTAAGTAAACCACAATCAAGGAGATACATAAGGGCAGGGGCGGCCCAAGGGGGGTGCGGGGCCATGTGCGGAGATTAATTGGGGGCCTCATTTGCATAGGGAGCCTCATTTGCATAAATATTTGCATAATGTTAACATGCATTTTTAGTAAACATGCTTCTTAATGAGTGTCTGGATAAAGAAAGACTAATAGATTTCTACGTTACTATATTCCAGTGCCAACCGCCAGGCCCATTAGGAAGTACTATAAACACTGACCTTTTAGAACTCATAGCAAATCCACCATATCATAACAGCTCTGCCAGGACTCACAAAGCACCAAACCCTACCTATCAAAAGGCAACACTGCAAATATTAAACCAATACATCTCAGAGAATACCAATGCATCTCCTACTGGGGAAAGAGAACAAGTGACATGGTCAAATAGAAACTACATGAACAGAATACCTCAGCTTGGTTAAAATGCAGAATATAGACCGTCACCAAAGAACAAGGGATCACAATTTAGAAATAGGAAGACAATAATTAAACTGGGAACCCCAAAAGCCAAACTTGGGATGTACAACAACACTGGAGAAATAAAACTATAAATTAATTTCCTCTTGTACTAAACAAAACACAAAAGATGTTAACAATACACATTTCACAGAGCTGATATATTCCATTTAATAAATTCAAAATAAAAAAGTATTTTTCTACCTTTTGTTGTTTGTGCATTTTCTTTTCAGTTGCAATTGCTCCAGTCACTTTCTTCTGGTTTCTTTGTGTCTTCTGCGAGCTATCCATTTTCTTTTCTTCTCTTTTAGATTTTTTTCCAAATTTTTTCTCTATATGTGCTTTAACATACTGATCTTTCCCCTTTTGCTCTTTCCTCCATTTCTTTCCTTATTGCTTTATCATCCACTCAAATTTCACCCTTCCATTCTCAATCTACACTTACTCTTCCAATACCCGGCCCTTCGTAGACTTTTCTTCCCTCCCACACAAAATATCTTTTCCCCTCTCCATTCTCATTTCCCATCCTTTTCTAGTCCTCCCCCAAAATCAGCTCCTTTATAGTTCTAGACCCACCCAGCATCTGTCCCCTTCTAGTCCCAGTCTCCCAAGCTTCCACATCAGCCAATTTCCAGTCCTAGCCTCCCATATGCTGTTTTCCAGTTCCATTCCAGCCCCCCATCAGACCATTTCCACTCCAAGCTCCCCATCAGCCCATTTTCAGCCCTTTTCCAACTCCCATCATCCCACTTTCAGTCCTATTCCAGCCCCCATCAGCCCATTTCCAGTGTCCTATTCCAGCCCATCACCCATTTGCAGTCTACGTTCCCCCCATCAGCCCATTTCTAGTCCTATCCTAGCTCCTCATCAGCCCATTTCCAGTCCTAGCCCCCATATGCTCTTTTCCAGTTCCATTCCAGTCCCTCATCAGCCCATTTCCTCCACACTCCCCCATCAGCTAATTTCCAATCCTAGCCCCCTCGTCAGCCCACTTCGCCCTATTCCAGCCCCCATCAGCCCATTTCCAGTCCTAATCCAGCTCTTCATCAGCCCATTTCCAGTCCAAGTTCCCCCCATCACAGACCATTTCGTCCATTCCCCCCCACCATCACAGCCCAATTGTAGTCCGTTCCCCCCATCACAGCCCATTTCCAGTCTGTTCTCCCCCCCACCACCACAGCCCATTTCCAGTCTGTTTTCCCCCATCCCAGCCCAATTTGTCGGTTCCCCCCATCCCAGCCCATTTCCAGTCTGTTCCCCCCCACATCACAGCCCATTTCCAGTCTGTTTACGCCATCCCAGGCCATTTTCAGTCGGTCCGTCCCCACCATCACAGCCCATTTCCAGTCCTATCCCCCCATCACAGACCATTTGCAGTCCTCCCCCCATCACAGCCCATTTCCAGTCAGTTTCCCCCCCCCATCACAGCCCATTTCCAGTCCGTTCCCCTCCCCATCACAGCCCATTTCCAGTCTGTTTCCCCCATCACAGACCATTTTCAGTCCGTCCGTTCCCTCCATCACAGCCCATTTCCAGTCTGTTTCCCCCATCACAGACCATTTTCAGTCCGTCCGTTCCCTCCATCACAGCCCATTTCTAGCCTGTTTCCCCCATCCCAGCCCATTTTCGGTCTCCCCCCCATCACAGCCTATTTCCAGTCCGTTCCCCCCCACAGAACAGCCCATTTCCAGTCCGTTTCTCCCCCCCCCACCCATTTCCAGTCCATTTCTCCCCCCCATCACAGCCCATCTCCAGTCCATTTCTCCGCCCCCCCCATCACAGCCCATCCAGTCCTAGCCGCTCCCCTGAAGAGCCCCGCGCCGTCTAAGGGGCTGCAGAGGGAGCCGGGGAAGCCCGCGTGAGGCCCCTGCTCCCTCTGCACAGCCCGCCAGCGTGAAGAGCCTTTACCTTCACGCTGGCGGCTGTTTCAATGAAGCCGCGAATGCCGGGAAAGGTTAAAGGCAATGCCCTTTAACCTCTCGTGGCATTCGCGGCTTCATTGAAACAGCCGCCAGCGTGAAGGTAAAGGCTCTTCACGCTGGCGGGCTGTGCAGAGGGAGCCGGGGCCTCGTGCGGACTTCCCCGGCTCCCTCTGCAGCAGTCCATTGAGGGAGAATGTGGTTTGCGCAGGGCCCCCTGAAGTGCGGGGCCCTGTGCGAACAACATTCTCGCTCAATGGACGGGCCGGCCCTGCATAAGGGGAACAAAGGATACAAAGGAACACAGTACCAGAGAGTAATAGCAACCTCTCACCACCAGGAGCACACATTTAATCTCATGTTACGCCGTACCAAGTACCCACCCTTGGGGTCGTGTTATACATTCAATACCACACTCCGCTCTCTGGGCGTCAGGTTATTTATGACTGGGGACCATAGGTCAAGGAACCTGTCCCATTGTTTGCCACCTTGCTGCTTCAATGTTAACTTTTCCATGTACATCAACTCCAGCAAGGTCTGTTCCCACACTAGCACCCCTGGTGGCGCAGCCTCCAGCCAACGACTCAATAAGGCCTTCTTAACAAGCAGGAAGCCTCTTTCCAAGACTCCCCGATGTACCTGGGCGACCAGCTGGGCCGAAGAACTCCGCTCATGAAACAAACACACAACCCGTTTGAGAACCCCCCCTATCCCCAACCAACCCTCCATCTTTGTACAGGCCTGCCCCCATAAAACCCTCACCGCAGAGCACTCCCAGAAACGATGCAAGAGGGTTCCTACTCCTTTCCTACACCAAACACAATGAGGAGTTGGTTGCAACCCTACCTGAAAGGCCCATTTATCAGTAGTGTAAGCTCTCCAGAGGAATTTATACTGCAGCTCCTGTAAGTAGATCCATAGAGACCCTTTTTTGATCCGCCCAAACGCATCTTCAAGAGATCCATGGTCATCCCCTCCACCCCATCATTATGCCATCTACTCGCCAGCGCAGAGAGAAGAGACTCGTCTCGCATCGGGCAGATTAACTGCCGGTATACCTTCCTCCCTCGGTCTCTCTCCACCAAGATCTGTAGAGTTTCACGAGGGGTCCCAGCTTCAGGTCTCGCCCCAGCCTTTACCTGTCCCCAGAGGCTCCCCAGATAATGTCGCACCTGCAAGTACCCATAAAACTGATGTTTGGGAAGCTGAAAACGCGCTGACAGGGCTTGGAAACTTTCAGTGGCCCCCCCCCCCTGGCATACAAAGGTCCCCTAAACACACCAACCCCCTCTCTGCCCATAGATGAAACAGATTGTGCAGAGGCAGCCCCGGGGGAAATCAGGATTCCCCACCAAAGGCAGCAGGAGCGACCTCTTCCAATTCCAGCCAAAGTGGGAGCACAATGCTCGCCAAGCCGCGCGGAGGGCACCCATATACCCACCCCCTACCAGTTTGCGCCGCAGATAGTCGCTCCATATTTAACACATAAAGACTATGATAGGGAGCACACAGCCAATTCAACTGACGTGCCGGGGCGCACCCCGCACTTTCCCCTAACAGACCCCAAAGATGACGAACCATATAGCGAAGATTGTAATGCCGAAGGGATGGTAAACCTAACCCCCCCTCCTCCACCCGCTGCTATAGGGCCTTTAACGGAATCCTCGCACGTTTGCCGCCCCATAAGAAAACTCTAAGAAGACCATCCAATCGCTTCCAATCCTTAGCAAAAACCCAGAGAGGCAGCAACCGTAGAACATACAACCATCTAGGGAACTCAACCATAGTAAATAATGCTACCCTCCCTCTCAGCGATAAAGGCAACCCTCGCCAATTCTTGAGCACTTCCTTGGTCTTGTCTAACAATCCAGGAATATTGGCTTGGTAGAGTCTCTCGGGCCTATCAGGGAGCCATATTCCCAAATACTTTAAGGAGCTTTCGGCCCAAACCAGTGGGAAGGGTCCCTCCCAAACCGGCCTCACTCGTCTGCCCACATCCAACACCATCGACTTGGATGTGTTGATCTTAAGACCCGAGAAGCTGCCAAATTCCTCTATTACCTGCAACCCTCGTGGTAGAGACTGCTGCGGCTGGGTCAGGCACAGAAGCATGTCATCCGCAAACGCACTGACTTTAAACTCCTCCCCCCCATGTCAACCCCTCCAATCTGTGGATCCCTCTGGATCGCCTGTAATAACGGCTCCAGAGCCAGTACAAACAAAAGGGGGGATAGAGCACACCCCTGGCACGTGCCTGTCTCCAACACAAAAGATTCCGAGAATGTGCCGTTCACTCCCACTCTGGCCATGGGGTTCGCATACAGAACTCGAAGCCATTGTACAAACTCCCCGCGGAATCCCAAGCTGCGAAGCACATCCCACAAGAAGGTCCACGCCACTCTGTCAAATGCCTTTTCCGCATCTAGACTTACCAAAAGCATAGCCACCCCCGATGCAGACAATGTTCCATCCCCAAGAGCAACTTAGCAATGTTCTTGGATGCATCCCTTCCTTGCACAAAGCCCACCTGCCGAGGATCTATAAGCGACGGCAGTATAGGATTAAGCCTTGTCGCCAAGACCGATGCCAATATCTTCATATCACAATTGATAAGAGAGATCGGCTTATACGAGGCAGGGTCAGTCAGATCCTTCCCCGGTTTTGGGATCACCGTGATGTCAGCACACCTCATATCCCTAGGGAATTCGCCCAGCCTACGAGCCTCATCGAACATAACCACCATAGAGGGGGCAAGCCAGGAAGTCAAGATTTTGTAATATTCATAACTGAACCCATCAGGGCCTGGGGTCTTATGAGTCTTCCCTTTTTTAATCACCTGATGGATTTCCCCCACAGTCAACGGTGCATTCAACCTCAGCAGTTCCCCCTCCGTCAAGGCAGGAAGAGACAACGTACACAAGAATTCGCACCCTCTCGCATAGTCCCGCTCTTCTTCAGTGTATAAGTTAGCATAAAACTTGCGGAAGAGTCGCGCTATCTGCATAGGCTGATGGTGGACAGCACCCTGTTCGTCCCAAAGGACAGGTATGAATCGCGCGCCTCCGGGGTCTTTGACCAACTTAGCCAACAACCTCCCAGATCTATTACCATATCTGAAGAACTGATGCCTTTAACACTGCAGGGAATACACAGCTCGCCTCTGAAGTAACTCATTAAGCGCCGCCTGGGCCCCGGCACACTCTAACTGTAGCTCCCTGTCCGCTTTCCTGCCAAACCGGCGTTGCAAGTCCCTCACTCTACGTTCCAACACCAATAAGCTGCGATCCATGTGCTTACGTCTCTTTACACAATAGGAAATAATGGCCCCTCGCATAACCACCTTACTGGCTTCCCATAAAAGAACTGGCGAGCATTGCGGCATATCATTGAAGAACAGGAACTCGTTCCATTGATCTTCTAGGTACTTCCTAAACTCTAAATACTCCCACAGGTATGCAGGGAATCTCCACCCCTTTCTCGGGGCCCCCTGACAGTCCCAGGTGATCCACACCAACCCATGGTCAGATACCACTACAGGCTCAATCCCCGCCTGCAGCACCCTAGAGACCGCCCCTTCACTCACCAGGACATAGTCAATATGCGACCAGGAGAGATGCGCCCTGGACTGATGTGTGAACTCACGGGTCCCGGGATTAAGGAGACACCAGATGTCAACCATGTCCCCCATCCGGCAGAGATAACCCACCCCCCTTCTCCGCCAGGCCCCAGACCCACTACTCTGGGACTTGTCCAGGAGCGGATCATGAGGACAATTAAAATCCACAGCCAAAATCAAATTCTTTCTCTCCGCTCCTTTGACAAATCCCAGCAGCTTATGGAAGAAGGCGTGGTCATACACATTAGGGGCGTAGATGTTGGCGAGCCAGACGTCCTCGTTATACAGCTTGGCGTGCAGCAAAACATATCTCCCACCCGGGTCAGCATCTAGCTGTTGTACCTCAAAGGGGACCCCCGTTTCACCAGGACCACCACCCCTGTCCTCTTAGTACCCGAGGACGCTCCATAGGCGGCCGCTACCCAATCTCTAGCCAGCTTCTGGTGTTCCACTGTACTTAAATGCGTCTCCTGCAACATCGCTATGTGTACCCCCTTGCGCTTAAGAAATTGCAATATTTTGGTACGCTTAATGGGAGAGTCTATGCTCCCCACATTCCAAGAAGTTATCTTTACACTAGACATATGCTGGTGGTGGGGTTACTTCCAGCAGCGTAATCTCAAGCTCATGCTCCTGGAGTTGCCCAGCCTCATCTCCCAGGCCATGTGGCTCCGCATCTTCCAATACAAAATACTTCCCAATGCACCAGCTACTCCCTGTGCCTAACTTCCCCAAAGAGACTTCCCCTGTCCCCCATGTAGTAATCCAGTCCCCCCCCGCTCCCTACCTGTGCCTGCTGTCCCACCCCGACCCCCTCCCCACCTCCCCACCCCCCACTCAACCCATTCCACACTCACCCTAACCCCATCCAAATCGTCCCTACTTAACACAGCATACCAACACACACCCTCACAATCACCCTTACAGATACACCGTCTCTTCCCAGTCATCCCCACATTCACCCACATCCCCCCCCAACAGCAACAACCCTTGCTAAAGCAAGGCACCCCCGTACAGGGATAAGATCACTGTCCATGTGCCTCCAGGCCCCCTTAGGCTGACAGTGTCCTGAGGCAACTGAATGTCCCAGTTGTTCTTGCAATTCAGATGCCATGTCCAAAGAAGACTGAAGCTGACAGTCCAAAAGGCAGATCTCAACTGTCCACTCCGTGGTAGGGTCCGGTCAACGGGCAGTCCCCGTCCAAGCATATTATGCTAAATGGCAGCTACCGTAGATCCAGACAAGATGGTGGAGACAAACTTCTGCGCCGCTGCCACCTGCTCAAATGAGTGTGTCTCACCCTTATGAAAAACTCTCAAAGTTGCTGGGTAGCTGAGCGCAAAGCGAATTCCGCCGTTGATGAGATCACTGCAGACAGGCGAGAACTCCTTCCGCTTTGCGGCTAATGCCGCTGAGTAATCCTGGAATAAGAATATTGGAGCATTGTCTAGCTTCAAATCGCGCTTTTTCCGATACGCTTGCAAAAGTAAGGTCTTCTGGTGAAAGTCCAGCAAGCGGGCTAACACAGGTCTGGGCCTAGTACGTCCCTCCAGTCGCTGCCCCAGCCGGTGCGCTCTCTCCACCTTGATCTGGCCCTGGAGCTCAACGAGACCCAACTCTTTCGGCAACCAAGCTTCAAATAAGGAGAAAAGCTGAGAGCCCGTCCAAGATTCCGGCACCCCAATCAAATGCAGGTTGTTCCTGCGGAAGTGGTTCTCTAGATCATCTACTTTAAGCAGGAGGGCATCAATTTGCTTTTGCTGCTGGTGATTGCAATGCTCCAGTGCTAATTCGCCGTCCTCCAGAACCGTCACCCGTTGCTCGACTTCTTCAACCCTCCTTGTGAGCTCGCCAAAGGTATCACTCATCTCCGCCAGCTTCTGTAAAACTGCGTCAAATTTGGGCTCCAAAAGCTTGGCTACCTCCAATGCTAGTTCCTCCGGGCCAGAGTCCACACTGTCTTTCCCCGGGGAATCGTGCACTGACGTGGCCTTCACTGCTGACGCCATCTTGGGGTCTCGTGCAGCCGCGGCTTTCTCCCGCCTCGACGTCGCTTTCATTCCCCTCCACGAGCCGCACCTCGCTTCACTTCAAAACAGTACTCCGGCTTTCCTGCTAAAAGCAGAGGTAATTTCCAGTCCACGCCACACAATAAGTCGCCGAATTAACCGCAAGATTCTTAGGGTGGCCTGAGAGCACGATGAGGAGCGTCCTCACCCGCTCATGCGCTCACGTGATCTCACATTTTTTTATTTAATATTTATAAAAATTATCAAAACTTTATCAAAACTTGAAAAGACCACACCCACACTAAATTGCTTTAATGTATGGGAAAAAGGGGTCCCCCAAATAAAATGTTCAAACAGCAAAGAATAACATTCAAAAAGATGAAGAAACAAAGGGGTATGTTTACTAAACTGCGGTAACAGTACATAACGCGCGTTAACCAACATTAACGATCGTAAAGCTCTGCGGCGCAGTAAAACACCGCAGAAGGTAGAGAGAGGGTGGAGAGAAGGGGTCAGTGGGCGGAAAGTGGGCGGGGAGAGGCTCCCTTCACACTAACGCGCTGATCTGAAGAGCTGAATCCAAACGCGATTGAAAACCTGCCGTTAAATGCACATTACAGGGGAGAGAAACCATTTCAGTGTCAGCAATGTACAGCCCAGGCAGGGAAACCTAATAAAGTGATAAGTGTGATACATGTGCACAGAACAAAAGGGCACATAAACACTGAAAATGACCTCAACAAACTGGAAAAAATCCATAACCAAGCTGGCCAATAGTGGTAGCAATGAGAAACATCACCCCCCCCCCCCGAGTAAGCTCCATAGAAAAGATATAAATCGTGGAAGGGTCTATACTCCGTCCCCATACAAGGTGAATGAGCCCACAGTGAAATAGCGCTGCTCAGGGTTTTCCCCACCATCGGACAGGGTTCCTATGGCATGCACATGTCCCGCAACATCAGGGCGGACATGTCGGAACGGCAACTGGACAGATGCCGGAGGGGGATACAGAGGGCAGCAGGCGGCACATGCTGTGGTGGAGCTGGGCCACAGTGCGGACTAGGGTGATGCCTAGGTGGCCCATACGAATGCTGAAACAGCAGAGCAGCCAGACAGCAACTGCTGAAGGCCCAACATGGGCACGAGTGTATTTCCCACAGTGTCACAGGGGATAGTACCCAACAGCTACCCCCAAAGGGCACGGAAACATTGGCAGGTGGGGCTGGGGGGAGCGTGGACGTCTATACAGGCACCCCTACCCCAGAACCCGCACCATAGGCAGCCGCCTACCTGCACACTGGATGGCCTGAGACAGCGCACCACCAGCACCACCAGCAGAAGGGCATGTCAGCATGGTGGCTGAGGGATACTGGTGGTGGTGGAGGGGGCAGTGGCAGCTGCCCAGAGCAGACCGTGGCCTAGCCCTGTGTAGGTGGGTGCCGTGTACTGCAACAGACGGGCCCTGTCTGACGAACAGTCATGGTATCACCAAGGAATGTACTGACTCTGTGACACAATGTGGTGCAGTGCACAAAACCAGTGTATTCAAAAGCAGAGGATCACAGGTTCAAGTCCCAGCTGTGGTTCCTGCCAACACAGTTCCCATATTTTACCCACTACTACAACGTGCTAATACAGATAGCACCTTTATTGCAGATGACGTAAACATGCCCAAGACACCTACATTTTACCCTACAGAGCATGGACACCATAAACATGCACATTACCTAGAGCAGAGTCTCCCAAATGCAGTCCTGGAGGGCCAAACACCATTCCGGTTCCATGCTGCCTCTGATAAAGATGCCTGTGCTGCATTTCTATTCGCCACCCCCATGGTATGCAGATGTATCTCATGCATATTCATGAGGGACAGCATGAAACCCCAAACAATGTTTGGCACCACAGGAGTGGAGTTGGGAACCTATCACACACCGCTGGGGACCTGCAGCATGGCGCATTCCAGCCATGAAAGGTGCTGTGGACCTGGTACTGGGCGCCCCACCGCAACCTCAGGGTGGGCACAGTACTCACACAATGTGACTGTCTGTGGCTACTCTGTGGCAGTGCCACACACGGTCTGTTCCCCCTACCTGGCCGAGGTGCTGTGGGGGTGCATACCCAATCTTGTGCCCATCTCGCGACTGCTGATTTGCATGTGCAGTGCATCATGGGTACGGGTGGGTTTACCCTATCCTGGTAACCACAGCAGACAGTTTGTGTGGTCATGTGCGTCCTTCTGCAGCCAGCCAGGGCTTTGTTCACAGCCTTATAAGGTGTCCTATAGGGGACATTATAGGGTGCTTTGGCGGACAGTACACTTTATAATGTGCCCTATGGAGTGCCTTATGCGGCACCTTAGGTTATGCCACCGTGAGGGTGTGTTTGCTGGCAGCACTAATTAAAATACACTTCAACTGCCTCAACAATCACTACTTAAATGTAAAGGGTGATGCTTCAGCCAGCCTCATACATTAGGCCCACTGGGGAATCAAACCCATGACCCCTGTACCATCAGTCAGAGTTGTAACCATTGTGCTACAGCTCTGTTGCTGTTCTTGTATGCCTGCGCGCCTTCTTAAGATTAATGCGCGGTAACGTGCCCTGTAGCGCTCCTTCATTTATGGCGCCTTGTAGCGCGCATTCTCGGCGCGTTCTCGGTAACGATGTACCGCCCATGTCCTTATTTGGGATTTCTGTCAATACTGCGGCTCCTAACGCGAATCACACTAACACAGTTTAGTAAGCATACCCCAAAGTACTTATCTGAACTGAAACCTGTGGTATGTTAAAGTTTTGAAAAAATTTTGATAATTTTTTTGAAATATCAAATAAAAAAGTGTATTGTTATTGATTTTAAAAAAAAGGGGGTAGATGGAAGCAAATGATAATTTGTGGCCTTTTGAGATTGTTTCTTGTTATTTGGCTTCAGGCCTGTTGATGCCTCCACTTAACCACTTAAAATATTTTTCTTATGAATTTTTGCTTTTTTGAACCCTCTTTAGTTTTGCTCACTATTGATTGGGTGGGTTCAGCTGCAGATATTTTTTTGCTCACTTTCTGGTAACCAAGAGACTAGGATTCAGTTCCCACTAGCCCTCATTGTGGACTTAAGCAAGTTACTTAACCCTCCAATGCCTTGGGAGAAAGGCCTGGCAATCTAATTCCAGTCGCACTGCTAAGAAAACTCAGGAGCTGCTGGATTATCTGGAGTCAGCACTGACTCAAAGACACACATTGTATTGGTCTAGCAATGAAACAAGTGGTCCAGGGGCCTCATTTCTCAAGAACCAGCAATGACTGTGTTGCTCCAGTGCAAATCTCCTAGTCATCCCTCCAGTACCTCATGCATACCTAGAGGCATTCTTCTTGGCCCCCATCGTTTGCAATGCTCTCCCACCGTTAATTTGAATGGAGCCTTCCTTCAAAAAATTCATGTCGTTGCTTTCACAGTGATGCTGGAATAGAAGGCAGCCTGGTCACCGGTGCCAACTAGCTTTATATGTTTGTCCATTTTCTACCTCCTCTTTCCTGTCCGATGTATGGAGTTCTGCTTATTTCACTATTTTTTTTTACTATGTGAACTGCTTTGTTGCCGTTTGGTGTAGAGCGATGTAGAAAGTCTGGAATTAACATAAACATAAATAAATAACACCCTTTCCACCATTGCCCCACCCCAGAGCCCTAATACAATCTCTGGTAGTCTATTGGGTAGGTCAGCAGGAGCGATCTGGGTTCAGAATCTCCTAGAGGTAGTCTCATGAGATCTCCGGTGATATTTTGGACCCAGAGCTGGTGCCTGGAGAGGAGTGGTTACTTGCACAGGGGAAGCAAAGCCATTGGTGGTGTTGTGGAAAGGGGATCTCTGAACCCTAGTTTTTTTTACTCTGACATGGCCCCTTTAATTTTACAGCCTGGAGCATTGGGCCATGTGTTAGCAGCCGATGATCTCAGCCAGGAAAAATAACATCAGCTGGCATTCTTTTCCCTTGGGGCAACCCTGCTTACCCTACTTTGTATGATTGACTCCTAAGTTGTAAAAGAAGAGCCTTTTCAGCTTGACAGCATGGAAACGGTATGTGTTCCTTGGCACGTTTAAGAAAGCACAGCCAAACACTTTGTTTCTCTGTTCCCATTGAGTCAGAATTGTGAGTGATGATACTTGATGAGGTTCTGGTTTGGATTTCAAAGCATCATGTTAAGTGAACCTGATATATACCAAGCATTACCTATCAAAGGAAGATTATAGGGCCACTGCAATCTCTTGAACATGTAGATTTTATCACAGAAGTTCATGGGGTGTATAAAAGCATGCAATGCAGGTGTATAGAAAAAACAGAACCTAATAGACATGAAGGCAAAACAGGTGTACAAAAAAATCCATCTGTTTTAAATCCTGCCTCCTTGGTTTTGCCTAATTCAGACAGAAGCTTTCCCCCTGGACTATTTTGCAGAATAATGCATATAAATATCTTATAATCACATGCTGCACCATCACTGGACCTTAAAAATAATTTACTTAATTCTTCCTTATTAACTAGTGCATTTATTAATTCAGTTTGTATCATCATATGGCCAACGTACAATTGTTACAAGGGGATAAAGAAGCACACCAGAGGACGCGCATAAGACTTGCAAAGTTACAATTCAAAATATAAATCGTTAGTCATTTTTGACCCAACATTTCATTGGCACATGAACAAGTGACATTTATGCATATGCCAAGTGTAATATTTAGTAAGCATCCTCCTCGCATATGATATTACAATGAACAGTCATTCTACACAAAGAAATAATAGATACATTAGTATCAGCTGTGGGTTGTTTCCCTTCAAATATTCTTCACTGGAGAGTTCCACGTGACAGAGCCTTTCTGTATTAAGCACATGCAATCAACGTTCACTGCTGTTTGGTTGCAGTTCTAATTAAACTGTCTAAAACAAGCCCACCTGCTCTCTGTTGAGAGCAGGTTGTTGGAAAGGTTTCAGCAAAAGTGACTTTTTAATTAAGAGAGCCTGCAGATGAAGTTTTACCATAATGTTGCTACAACAATGGATGACTGACTTGTTTTACTCTCGTTTTTACATTCTTTGGTCTACGTGTCGATCATTTTTCATCCTCTAATCTTCTTACCAAAAACGATTGCTATAAGACACAATATATCACTATTGTTTCATATATAATTAGCAGGTTCTTTTCTTTTACTGGACCAACACTATGATTATTTAAAAGATATTGTTCTACGTAAGTTAGAGAATAGCTGTGTCCTTTTTAAAATCAGTACATTGGTCTCACAATCTACAAAGAACCCAGTTTTCTCTAAGGCCAATATGACTTTATGGCTTTACCTATATGTCTGGTTAGAAACTTAGGAGCATGCTTACTAAAGTGCAGGTATCAAGTATATAGAGTAAAATAAATGCATGCTATGTGCAACAGTAGTGTGATACCTATTGGAGGGGTGTGCAGCTTGGCCCCAGCAGATACCACACTGATTTGGAACCTAATGCACATCAGCAGCAACCACACTTAACATGGATGCACCTAGTGCTACCCATTAAGGTGGCGTTAAATGCACCCATGCTGCCTGCAGCATTGGTGGTGAATGTATAGTGTCAACTCCACGCTAATCGTGCTGTGCACATATCTATGCTTTGCCCCTACCCCACCCATTTCCCTCCATATTACTACTACTACTACTACTACTACTATTCAGCACTTGTAAAGCGCCACGCATGCAGCGCTGCACAGCTGACCTAACAAGAGGTAGCCAACATACAAGAGACAGTCCCTGCCCATCAGAGTCAAGCTCATCGGAACTTACAATCTAGTTAGAACAAAACATAAGTTAGAACAGTATAGAGCATTAGTCAGTTCTGCACAAGGTAGAGCATTAGTCGGTTCTGCGCAAGGTATGGTTTTGTCAGTAGTTTGGTCATAAATGATGACGGGGGTTAGGGTTAGATGAGGAAGGAGTCAGGATCTGAATGCAACAGTGAAGAAGTGGGTCTTCAATCTGGATTTGAAGAGGGCCAAGGAGGATGCCAGGCGCACAGACACAGGTAGGCTGTTCCAGGCGTAAGGTGCAGCAAGGTGAAAGGAGTGCAGTCGGGAGTTCGCAGTGCATGTGAAAGGCATTGATAGAAGTAATTTGTTAGCGGAGCGCAGATTTCGAGAGGGGATGTAGGGAGCGATAAGAGATAAGAGGTAGTTATGGGCCATAGAGTGGATGCACTTATAGGTTAGCAGGAGAAGCTTGAATTGGATGTGGGATTGGACAGGGAGCCGGTGAAGCGACCTGAGAAGAGGAGTAACGTGGGCATGGTGAGGTTGGCAGAAGATTAGTCGAGCGGCGTGATTTTGTATACATTGGAGGGGAAGGAGGTGGCTAGCGGGAAGACCAGCGAGGAGTAGGTTGCAGTAATCAAGGCAAGAGGAGATTAAGGAGTGGATAAGCATTTTGGTAGTGTGTTCAGAGAGGAAGAGGCAGATTTTGCTGATGTAGAGAAAGAAGCGGCAGGTCTTGGCTACAAGCTGGATGTGAGCAGAAAAGGAGAGAGAGGTGTCAAAGATAACCCACAGATTGCGGGCCGAGGGAACAGGAAGGATAGTAGATCCATCCACATGGATTGAGAGAGAGGGAAGTGGGGGGGAGGAGTTAGATGAAAAGACAAGGAGTTCAGTCTTGGCCATGTTAAATTTTAATCGGCGATGAGACATCCAGGCAGCAATGTCTGAAAGACAGGCAGAGATCTTGGACTGGGTTGCCGGGGAAATATCAGGTGTAGAGAGGTAGATTTGGGAGTCATCGGCATAGAGATGGTATTGAAAGACATGGGAGGAGATGAGCATGCCAAGGCCTTGGGTATAGAGAGAGAAGAGGAGGGGGCCCAAGACAGATCCCTGGGGTACTCCTACATGGAGTGGGGTAGGGGAGGAGGAAGAGCCACTAGAGCATACACTGAATGAGCGATGGGAGAGGTAGGAGGAGAACCAGGATAGTATGGAGTCCTAGAAGCCAAGCAAAGAGAGGGTGATGAGGAGAAGGTTGTGGTCAACGGTGTCAAAGGCAGCGGAAAGGTCAAGAAGGATGAGGATAGAGTAGAGGCCCTTGGATTTAGCCAGGAACAGGTCATTTGTGACTTTAGTGAGTGCCGTTTCAGCGGAATGTAGGGGACGGAAGCCGGATTGAAGTGGGTCCAGAAGGGCCTGGGAGGTGAGGAAGTCAAGGCAGCGACGGTGGACTACTCTTTCTAATAGTTTGGATATGAAGGGAAGGAGGGAGATGGGTGGATAGTTAGAAGGGCATGTGGAATCAAGTGAGGGTTTCTTGAGGAGAGGTGTGACAACAGTGTGTTTGAAGTCAGCGGGGACAGTTGCAGTGGAGAGTGAAAGGTTGAGGATATGAGTGATGGAGGGGACAATGGTTAGGGAGATGGAACATAGGAGATGGGTGGGGATAGGGTCTGAAGAACAGGTGGTGGGTTTGGAGGAGGAAATAAGGAGTGTGGTTTCTTTGTCAGAGATCGAAGGGATGGAGGAGAGGGTGGCGGGGGGAGTATGGATGGGGAGAAGAAATGGGGAGGAGGGGAGGTAGATGAGGGGGTAGGGAATTGGAGGGTAATTTTGAGGATTTTGTTGTGGAAGTAGTCGGCTAGGGTTTGGGCAGAGAGGGAGGGCGGGATTGGGGGCGGGGGGTCTTGAGGAGAGAATTGAGGGTGTTAAAGAGATGGCGAGGATCAGAGGCTAGGGAATTAGTCAGATGAATGTAGTAGTCTTGTTTGACAAGTGCTAAGGCTGACTGGAAGGAACTAAGCATGAATTTGAAGTGTAGAAGGTTTTCTGGGGAACGGGATTTGGACCAGGCTCATTTGGCAGAACGGGCGCAGATGCGTAAGTAACGGATTGTGAGTGAAAGTCAGGGTTGGGGAGTAGATCGTTTAACAGGACGTGGGGTGGAAGGGACAAGAGTGTCAAGGGCTGAGGATAGTGTAGCATTGTATGAGGTTAATGCCTCATCGACGGACTCGGATGATAAAATGGAAGAAAGAGATGGAGAAATGGTGGAGGAGAGAGTCAGGGGATCAATATTATGTAGATTTCTAAATAGGTCGGAGGAGACAGGACAAGGTTGGGATGGCGGGAGCTGTAGAGTAAAAGTTAAGAGGTGATGGTCAGATAAGGGAAGGATTGATTTGCAGAAGTTTGAGGGAGAGGAATTGGAGAAGAGTATTAGGTCAAGGCAGTAGCCGTGTAGGTGTGTGGGGGCAGTGGAGCAAAGTTGGAGGTCAAACGAGGCGGTAAGAGTGAGGAAATTTGAGGCATGGGGGGCGGAGGGGTTGTCGACGTGAATGTTGAAATCGCCAAGAATAAGAGTGGGGGAGGAGGGATCCATAAAGGCAGAGAGCCAGGAGTCGAAGTCGGTGAGGAAGGTTGATTTGGAGTAGTCGGGTGGGCGATAAATAACCACTACTCGGAGGGGAAGTGGTGTGAGAAGGCGAATGGAGTGGACTTTGAAGGAGAGGGGGGTGTGTGATTGGGGTGACAGGAGGGTTTGGAATTGGCAAGAGGGAGAGAGTAGGAGACCAATGCCACCACTGCGACCAGTAGATCGAGGTGTATGGGAGAATTGGTAGCCCCCATAGCAGAGAGAGGCAATGGATGCGGTGTTGTCTAGGGGGAGCCAGGTCTCGGTCAGGGCAAGGAGGTGTAGGGCATTAGAGATGAAAAAATTGTGAATAAAAGAGGCTTTTTTAATGACTGAGCATGTGTTCCATAGGGCGCAAGTAAACAGGAAAGTGGAGGGGGGAGGAGAGGGATATGGATAAGGTTGGATAAGTTACGTGCGGATTTCTTATTAGAATAGCGCGGGGGTCTACTTTTAGGGTAGTAGTGAGCTTTAGATGGAGAAGGGTGAGGATGGGTATGTCTGGGTGTGTGTGCTCCCTGAGAGGGATATGAGGGGTGGGGAATGAGGGATAATTTGATGGTACCGGGTAGGTTATGTGAGAGATTATTTTTGGGGGTGGGGTTGGAGTTGATATTTATGGGTGAGTGATTGTGGGATGACTGGGAGGGGGTGGAAGGAGGGAGGAGTGGGATGTGGATGAGATTAGATAGGGTACTTGAGGAACTACCCATGTGAGGAACGTGGAAGAGAAATCGGGGAGGGGGGGGGGAGACCAGGGTTAGGGTTGATATTACCTGATGAGAGAAGGAAAATGAGTATTAGAGAGTGAGGTAAAGTGGAGATAGTACGGCGGAAGTGAGGGTGGGGTTGCCTTAAAGAGAGGGGGGCAGGTTGAATGCGGGGGATGTGTGGAGAAGCTCAAGAGCAGGTTCTAGGGTAGGGGCAGAATGGAGGGAGAAGTGAGGAAGATGGAGAGGGGGGCTGGGTAAGTGCGGGGGATAGTGTGTAGAGGCTCGAAAGCAGATGCTAGGCTAGGGGGGAGAGTGGAGAGAGAAGTGAAGAAGATAGATGCTAGGTTGGGCGAAGGAGTAGAGGGAGAAGTGAGGAGGGTAGGGGGAGAGGAGGGAGGGTGTTGATAGGAGGGGAGGCTGTTGAGGAGGATGAGGGAGAGAAGGACAATGAGATGTGGGGCCATGGCCGTGGGCAGCAAGGTCTGAGCAAACAATGGGTAGCAGTTCTAAGCAACAATAGGTAGCAGTTCAACGCAACAATAGATAGCAGTTCTAAGCAACACTGGGAAGCAGTTCTACATAACAATGGGTAGCAGTTATAAGCAACAATGGGTAGCAGTACTGTGCAACACTGGGAAGCAGTTCTACGCAACACTGGGTAGCAGGTCTAGGCAACACTGGGTAGCAGTTCTGCGAAGCAATGGATAGCAGTTCAGAGTAGTACAGGATAGCAGTTCTGCTGGGGTTCAGGCAGTGACCAGCAGTTCTGTGCAAGTACTGGGTAGCAGTTCAGTGCAGGCAGTGGGCAACAGGTCTAGGCAAAACAGTGGGTAGCGGTTCAGTGCAAACAATGGTTAGCAGCTCTAGGCAGGCAGTAGGTAACAGTACTAAGCAGACAATGGGTAGCAAGTACAAGGCGGGTAATGGAAGGAAAGATCAATGTCAGCAGTGGGCAGCAAGTCAAGGAAAGTTGCTTGAAGGAAGGTGGTGTTGGCGAGATGGTTGAGGTCTGGAGGAGAAGTGTGGAGGAGCGATCGTGCCTACCCGGATCTAGGGCCGGCTCCAAGCAGCTGTGATGATTAGGAGGAGCAGGGTTCACGGCTCACACTAGAGAGCTCTCGGGCCCACGCCTAAGGGCCACGCCAAAGGGACCTCTGGTGAGGCCCTCGGCATAGGCCCGCCAGGCGCAGGTGCGCCCGATGGAGCACGCCGCTTTTTAAAGGGCCGCTGCCCTTTGAAGACTCTGACAGCGGCGTGCTCTGCTCCTCCAATGGAGCACGCTGCTTTTAAAGGGTCGCTGCCTTTTGAAGACTCCAACGGCGGCGTGCTCTGCTCCTCCGATGGAGCACGCCGCTTTTAAAGGGTTGCTGCCCTTTGAAGACTCCGATGGTGGATCGGAGCACGCCGCTTTTAAAGGGTCTCTGCCCTTTGAAGACTCCGACGGCGGCGTGCATATTTCATGCTAAGCAGATAGTGCAGAATTAACCCCACATTGTCTATTTAGCATACACACTAAGCACTAGTATAGTCCATTAGCATACTTAAGCATGTTCCAAAGGTCTGACATGTAGCTGGTTAGCAGGACCCGTTAGCTAGATAAGTCCCTCTGAGAGGAATGTTCAGTGGCATTAGCAGGCGAGTGTCACGGAATATGCCTTTTGGCCACTTTAGCACTACCTACATAGTGCTGGCGCTACCCACAGTATCTGAATATTCAGCGCTAGCCAGATACTGGCACTGAATATCTAGATACCAGCAACTGCGGCAGCCAGCGTTTTAACAAAATGCTAACTCTCATGGTTTGGCTATTACCCCCTATAATATTGGAGCAAACTTATGACTTTGCAGCATTACTGTAGATCTCACACAAAGTACAGTGAGAGGCTCAAAACAGCAGCATATAGTAACATAGTGCATAGTCAATGATGGCAGATGTAGACCAACATGGTCCATCTAGTCTGCCCAGTAAGGAGGCTAGATAGGTACCCGCCACTCCTTGCAGGTTAACCCCGCTATGTCTTTCTTTAGGGTTGTACTTGCCACTCTGGTCAAGTCCCCCCCTCCCCCCTCTGTTGAAGTGTAAAAGTTAGTTAAGTGTGCTTTGGTTTAATCATCCTGCTATATACAGTGATCCTACAGTATGTGACTGTCCTGTGACTTTTTGAATTCCATCACTTTTTTTGCCCCTACTACCTCCATCGGGAGGGCATTCCAGGCATCCATCATCCTTTCCATGGAAAAGTATTTCCTAATGTTGCTTTTAAATTGACTTCATTACTGCCCAACTAAAAATGGTGTGTAGTAATATTAATGCCAAACTGCAGCCAAAATCAATCCAAATTTCTACATCGAGTTATAAGAAAAAACACCAAGTCCTTTTAAATTCATTTGTAGACAAAATCTATCTGAAGCATGGCATAAAGCAAGTCTAAGAATTAGAAGAAGAAGTTAATGACTCAAAACTGACCTCATCAAGGACACATGTGGAATCTGGCTTTTATGTATATATCAACAGATGGAAATCGGGGGGGGGGGGGGGGTGATGGCCATAGGCCCCCAGGATTGATGGATGACTGTTACTTGCTGCAGGGCAGTCCCAGCTGGCATCTAGAGGGCACTGAAAGGTCAGCCTTGAAGCAGAGTTCCCCTCCAGACCTGAAGCAAAAGGGCATTTGAAATGCCCAGCATGATGATTTAAGAGAGGCAAGGGACAGAAAAGGGGACTTTGTCGTCTTTCACATTCTCTCACTCATCCTCTCTCTATCCTAACAGCTCAGATGGACGTTGTCACGTCTATTTTAAGCAAGAAATATTAACAATAGTATTTTAGGCAGAAAGTGATTATTGAAACAGTGGGAAAATTTTAATCAGTTTTCTTTGAAGCTGTATTTAAGCTTTTTATACAGCTTCTTTGGGGCTATTGTTAGACTGTATTTGCTGGAAAAAATTGGACTGAATTTGGGTATGATTGACTGATGCAGTCTTTTCTGACAAATAAGATCTCTGGACATGACTCCATGGGAGGGGTTGTTGCTTTATTTTTAATATTATTACTTGTATTCTTAAATAATGCATTGCTTTATCATTTGTTCTCTAAATCGTTTATCTTTTATAACATTTGTATTTGAAATGCTTTTCATATTGTGTTTTTGATATAATATTTTTATGATGCTCTGCTTATTTATTGCATTATTCTCATGTTTTCTGAATTGCTTTGGGTTAGACTGTAATTAAGGAGGGTAGTATACAAATATAAAATAAATATAAAATGTGAATAGAATCCCTGTTATGATGTAGGAACTTTGTTCACATTCGTTTAGTGTTTCAAGGCAATACAAGGTGTTGTGGTTGCATTAAAGAATCCAACCATTAGGCAAACCATGCGGTTGCCTAGGGTGGCTGCTTCGGGGAGAGGTGTGGGTGTGGGACAAACAGCAGGGCATTCAAAACTAAACAATAGATTTCAAAAAGTCAGGGGGTATAAGGTTTAAGGTTTACCTAGGGCATCAATACCTTGAACAATTCTGGGGCCAGCCCTGTACAGGATACTTTTACTTATGATAGTGCTGAAAGAAAAGTCAAATGAGAAAATAAGCATAACAATTATGTATGGACTGAAGTACAATTTTCAGCCTAAAAATAAACTGTAAATGAAGTTATGAGTATGGCAATTCTCAGTAGACATTTTCTAATGTAGATGGCAATTTATATAGGAAAAGAAGCATTTTGAAAATTGTCCACAATGCACATACATGCTGGTCTCCTCAGTAGTGCTAACAAAAATGGCCACCATCTTGTGGTGCTGACCACTAGCATGAGTTACCACTTGATTGCAGCCATTTTAAGAAAATGCGATGTACGGGCAGGAATGGAGAGGACTGCTCTTATCCCCTGTGGCAAGCAGACCACCATGGAGTATTTATTTATTTATTTGAAAACTTTTATATACCTCCCCTACCCAAGATCAGGGGCTGTTTACATAGAACAATGGAACCATACATAGCACATAGAACATTATAAAACATTGCAACTATTTACAAAAAACAGTATAGTTATAAACTTAGGGGTATGTTTACTAAACTGCGGTAACATTACATATCACGCGTTATGTAACGTTAACGATCGTTAGGTAACGTTAATGCACGGTATGTAACGTTAACGCGCGTTAACGTTACTTAACTATCGTTAACGTCCCTGGCCGCGGTAAACACCGCAGAAGGTGGAGAGAGGGCGGAGAGAAGGGGTCAATGGATGGAGAACGGGCAGGGAGAGGCCCTTTCACACTAACGCCTGAACTGAAGGGCTGAATCCTACCGTGAATGAAAACCTGCCGCTAGATGCACATTTGCAGGAGAGAGAAACTATTTCAGTGTCAGCAATGTACAGCCTAGGCAGGGAGCCCAAGAAATGTGATAGTAGTGCTCCATTTCCAGCAACACCATAGTGCCAAAGTATGAATGGCCACTATGGCGATGGTGCAAATGGGGCATAGGGGGCCGTAGGCGGGACATGTAGCATGGGTAGCTGGGGCACAGGGTGGACCAGGCGGGTGCCTAGGTGGCACATAGGAACACAGAAACCGGAAATCAGCAAGACAGCAGCTGACCAAGGCCAAACACAATCCACCTATATCTACCTGGTTCACCCTAGCCAATAGTTGCTAGGGCACTGACCTGACATCCCCCCAGCCATCCCGCCCCCATGTGGAAGGGACATAATATTGGTAGGCAGTGATGGGGGGATGTGAGGATGTCCATGTATGCCCCCCCCCCACCCCGGGATCCGCTCCCTAGGTCGGCGCCTACCTACACAGTAGATGGCCTGGGACTGCGCACTACCAGCACCGACAGCAAATGGCCATGTCAGCTTGGCAGGGGGGCTGTGCCCGTGCTGGAGGGGGCAGTGCCACCTCCCTGCAGTGGACCTAGGCCATGCCCTGCATCAGTACGTGGTGTGTAGTGCAACATACAAAGTCTGGCTGAGGAAGAGTACAGGTAGCCCCAGGGACTATTGTGCATCTGTGGCAACAGTGTGGTGCAGTATACCCAGCCAGTGTGTCCAGAAGCAGAGGGTCACAGGTTCAAGCCCCAGCTGGGGTTCCTGCAGAGCATGTCCCTATGTTTTACCCCACAAATCTAATTTGGTCAATTCTATCAGAGTAATAATTGTCTAGATATGTACGATACTCTGAACTAGGTATCTAAACGTATAATGTGTTTTTCACAAAAATGTTTTCAGACTAATATTTTCTAAATCTTTCATAATGACTGATAGGGTCTCAGACTCCAGGCTTCCAGAACTTCAGTGGGTTATTCGGAAGAAGCCTATTTTTGCATCAGCGACCCTTTATGTCTAGTCATAAGATGTATTCATTCTTTCATTAATTCAAATCTTAATCGCATAAAAAGGAAAATAGCGCTTAGCTTTCGTTGTCATTCCCAACGCTATCAATGGCGCTCTGTTTGCGTTTCTCCTGTTTGGTTTCTTCAGGGGTTGACTTGAAAGCACTATAATGCAATCCAGCATAAATCCTATAAATACGTATTTTCTGAGTTCTACTTTAGAACTATGCATAGTAATAAATAAGACAACATACCTATTATGCGGCGATTTGTTATTTCTCACTATCAACTAGGATTTCCATGACTTTATGCCTGTTGGCTTTCTCAGTGCCGCGCATGAGGTTTAGACTTATGTGTAAGGGTTTTAATAGGTTGCAACTATGTTGACGTCACTATGACGAATCTTCAATACAATGTATTAAGCGCAGACCTCCCATTCTATTTTCACGTTCAAACCATTGGGAGAAACTGTGTTCAACCAATGAATCCATCTTTGCTCCTGCCATAATAAAGTTTGATCTCTCGATTTCCCTTGCCATGCTACATTAATCTGGTCAATGCAAAAACATCATAATTCATCAAAAGTGTGTTGAAACTGCAAGCAGTGATCTACAATGGGAGCTTCCCGTTTCTGGCATTTGATTCTGCTTTTATGTTCGTTCATTCATACTTTCAGCATCCTGGTGGTTTTACCCACATAAAATAGACCACATGGACATTGAATACAGTACACTACATAAGTCGAAATACATGATGTCTGATGTTTTAACAAATATTGTCTACCTTGATGTTTAAATTCTGTTAATTCAGTCGTGATGTGACAAATATTACAGTCCCCACATTTCTTGTGACCCAAATTGCCATTTATTTCTTGTGTTTGTAGAGGTTTCAATAATGTTGGACTCAAGAGTTCTTTTAAATTTTTGTGGCGTTGCCAAACACAGCGGACCATTTTGTTTTCTAAACCTGGGATGCTCTGTAATACATTTTCATGCCATTTTATAATTCGATTAAGATCAGTACTTAAAGGAGAGTATTTAGTAATCAAATTAACAAATGGGCCAGCCTCCGAAGGCATGGATGATTTTTGTTGTGGGTATAGTAATAGATCACGGTTACTATACAGGGCTCTTTTATACACTTTTTCTACTACCTCTTGTGGGTAACCACGAGCATAGAAGTTTTGTTTCAATATTTTTAGTGTCTTTTAAATTCTTGTATTTCGGTACAGTTTCTACGGTACCGAAAAAACTGTGACGGGACAAACTGTTACGTAATTGTGCAGGATGCCCACTATCATAGTGTAAAAATGTATTTCGATCGGGGCAGGGGCACCTGTGCTTTACCTACAAAAAGGGGCAATGTGGGACCTTTGGGGTATGTAGTGTATGCCACTGCGACCTATAAAGGCACTGCTATACCACCTCATCCAATTCTAGGAAACTCCTCTGCCCTGATAACAACTGCCCATGTCAGCCAGACCCTAACATGGGGTACACACCAATCTGGCTGGCATCTGCTCCCACAGAGACACATGTGACTGCTGGATACAGATGAACACCACTTTACCTTTGGCTGTACTGCACGGAACACCTGTCATACACTGGTAGTGATGGGGATGTACAGCAGGACCTATCTCTAGCACCACATGTACTGCGGACCTAGTGCTGGGCACCAATCCTATCCCTCAGGATGACCACAGAACCTGCACAATGGCATGGTCTGTAGCTAATTTGTGCCAGTATCACACACTGTCAGTTCGTCTTTCCAAGCTGAGGTACCGGAGAGGTGCAGACCCCATTTGGTGATCAGCTGTAAACTGCTATTCAGCATGTGCATTGCATCTTGGGTACTGGTGGGGTTACCCTAATGATCAATATGTTCATGTTTTTAGTTTTCTTGCCTGGCTAGCCCCTGACGAAGGGTACAAAACACGGCCTATGTCGGGCGGCCGTTGGTCTAATAAAGGACTCTGTCTTTCCTTGTTATTCACACCTATGACTGTGTCTCTTGTGTTCAGCGTGATTTGTGCTTTTGTGGTGTTGTTCTTCTGTACCCAGACATTGCTGTGACATACACCATGGAGGTATAGTCTACTGGTTAATACAATGCCATTCTTGGCAGTGTTCATGGGTTCAGTTCCTCATTTATTTATTTATTTATTTATTTAATTGGATTTTTATACCGCCTTATCATACAATCAAAGCGGTTTAACAAAAGAGAAAATAAGTAATAGTGAAACAATCTGTGATAATACATACATAGTTTGTAAATATATGATTAAATGTCTTGGGAAAAGGTGCACTATATATATTGTTCCCTCATTGTTCCCTCCTCTCATGCCTGTCCTACTCAAATAGTGTGCATGCCTGTAGAGGTCATATTTTTGCAGATCTGTGCTTCCAGCCCATAATACCCTTGCCACAATTGCCAACATTCCCTCAGTCCATCTATCTGCATCTGTCAGCTGTGTAGAGTCCTGTCTGCCAGTGCAGGCTGCCACCCCATGTCATGTACTGCTACCCTTTCCTGCATTGCACCTCTTTATGCTTGCCTCGCCTGTGCCTGATCTGCATGGCACCACCACTCCTCTGTCTACCCATCATTGTAACTATCCTGCCACCTCCGCCTCCACTGGGGACACGTATTCCCATCGTCTGCCACCAACTATTTTCCGGTACTTTACATTGCCAACACCCTGTGCTGTGGTACAGCTGACCCACCATGTTTGTCATCAGTACTGGCAGGCACATGGGATGCCCGCAGATATGGCAGGTCCAGCTTCTCCCTCCTTCACTCACCTGTTCATTGCCTTTCCTGAGTGCTCTATCTAGTGTTAGGGCTACATCTGTCTCTGTTCTGCACAGGTCATGCATGTCATCCTGAGGCACCTTGCAGTCCCTAGGGCACACTAATCTAGGACACCATAACCTTGTTAGGCCACCTTAACCTATGGTTCCATAGCCCAGGGTGCCTTCTGCTGTGCCTTGTCCAAGTGTGCCTAATATGGCGCTTAGCCTAGGAGGCTCTATAGGGCGCCTTATTAGGCACCTTACATGGCACCTTACTGGGCACCTTACAAGGCACCTTACAAGGCACCTTACAAGGTGCCTTACAAGGTGCCTTGTAACGCTCATTAGTCTAAGGCACCTTGTAACGCGCGTTAGCTGCTACAGCTTGCTGTAACAATGCAACGCCCATGCCTTTATATGGGCATCTGTACCTTTACCATGGAACCTAACGCGAATGACGTTATCGCAGTTTAGTAAACATACCCCTTAGTAACTATTTACAACTTTCATCATAACTTTAGGGTTCAGGATTGGGCATGGTTAAATACTTTTTGTATGAGGTGAGATAATGTTTGTCAGCGATACAGTGGAGATGAGACTGTTATTGTATGGGAAGTTTATTTGGGTGGGCTTGTCAACTCGTGCTAGGGGGGCTAAGTTATAATAGTGCTGCGTGAATAAATATGTTTTCAGTTCCTTTCGGAACATTTGGAGGTCTTTTATCTCCCTTAATTGGACTGGGAGATTATTCCTTTGAATAGGTGCTACATAGGAAAAAGCACTGTTGCTTGTTATTTGTTTTGTCTTTCTTATTGATTCTTGTACTAGAATGGTATTGAGGTTCCTTCTTCTCATTCTATTCTCATTCTATGGTAAGGGAGTATGGTAAGGGCTTGGGGGAGGATAATTTGGGGTTCAGAGCTGGCTAGCTGGGATTTTGAGTCTGGAAGGAGAGGAGGCAGAGGCCCAACTGACTATCCTTTTTTTTTATGGATTGGAGGGAGGGGAGTTAGTTGGTCCAACTAGCTAGCTGGGCATTTAACTTGGTCAGGGGGTACACCAATCCCCCTAGACAGGTCTCTATGGAGATAGGGAGCTGTCTAGGGAGGGGGATTATGCTGAAAGCAGGAGAGACCACACTTTTTATTGTTGATCACAGCAATGGGATTTGAATCCTGGCTTCCCTGGTCCTGGCCTGCTAGCCTAACCATTAGGCTATTCCTAGAAGTCCATAATCTGGAATGCTATTCTGGGGATGTCTCTGAAGACCCCCCTACAGACATCTGTACCGGGCACATTCACATTTGTGAAATGGTGCCTGAGCTTGGATGTACCTCCTTTTTTTTTTCAGACGTTCTGTTTTGGTTATCTCAGATTGCATTTGGATGTAATTTGTAAAATTTCACTTATAGGGAATGCATGTATAGGACTCACGTTGTCCACATCAGGACTTACATCTGCTTCCTGTCATGTTCAGGTTTATAAAACGTGCTCACTTTGGCCAGCCCTTTACAAGAGGGATTAAATTCCCCTTTCCCAGCTCTTTCCTCATCTACTACTACTCTCTCCATGTGACTGTTACTCTCCTGTCCAACCATGACATTCCTTTCTGTTTCTTTTTCCTTAATTTGTTATTTTAATTGTATACCACCCTGCTGCATTTGTGAAGGTGTGGTATATCAAGCACAATAAAACATAAAACAAATAAACATATTGTCCACTCTTTTCGCAAACAGATCCACCAGAAGAGTCTCTGATAACTGACAGAGCTTCACAGCTAATGCAACATTGCAAAGGCTGCCTTGATTGTTGATATATACCACTGTCATGGCATTGTCTGTCTGAGAACATAATGACCACCTTGCTCTTCAAGAAGTCTGAAACCTCTCCTGAGTTAGGCAAATCACCCTGGCCTCTAGTCTCTTGATTCACCTGGAGACTTCTTGCAGAGTCCCTGTGCAAACTGACCCAGACAATGAGCTCCCCATCACAAAAGGCTGGCATCCGTGTTGACTTTCACTCAATCTGATGCCTCCAGAGGCATTCCATTCAGAGATCGAGTTTTTGGCCACCCGGCCAGCTCCCCCTAGATCTTCCAGAGAAGAAGGAGGCGCTGATTGAACATCCGGGAACCGGGAGACCAGATTCAGAAGGTGCCTCTGCAGAGGCCATATATGCGCTCTGGCCAGAGGCACCATCTCCAGAATCAAACCATTGATCCCAGGAGTTGCATGTACTGTAGACCCACATCCTGGGAGCTACCTGAAAGTAAAGACCCCCCAAGTTGCTTCTGCTGCTTTACTTATCTCTCTGGGATGAGAAGCACTCCACCCATGTGAATGTTGAAGCAGCCACCCAGACACTCCAAAGCCTTGAGAGGGAGTTAAGCTGCACTTTGGATAATTTATCACCCAACCCAAACCAGTTTTTCCAGCCATTGAATCACCCGGGACTTCTCCTGGTCATGGACTTCTCCTGGGAATCAGAACAAACAAGTCAGTCATGAATTCATATCTCCTGCTTGTACAGGAAGGCTACCACAACCCTTATGACTTGAAAAAGAAACGGCTGAGGAGAGATATGGTAGAGTTCTATAAAATAACGAATGGAGTAAAATTCGTAAACATAAAATGGTCATTTACTCCTTCAAAAAAAGTAGAAAGACTAAGAGACATGCAATGAAGCTACCATGTACCATATTTAAGATTAATCGGAGAAAATATTTTTTCACTCAACATGTAATCAGACTCTGAAATTCATTACCAGAGGATGTAGTAAAAGCTGTTAGTATAGCTGGGTTTAAAAGAGGTTTGGATGAGTTGCTGGAGGAAAAGTCCATAAACCATTATTAAAGAGGAATGGAGAAATCCACTGCTTACCCCTGGGACAAGCAGTGTGGGGTTTGTATACCTTCTGGGAACCTGACAGACACTTGTGACCTGGATTGGACACAGTTGGAAACAGGATACTGGGCTTGATGGACTCTTAGTCTGACCCAGTATGGCATTTCTTTTGTTCTTAAGGGGGTTATTATCCTTAATCCCCCATTTTGTATTTCCCTCCCCAACTTCTAATCAATTGAAGATAGCAGTCTCTACGCCTCATTAATGGTATTTTAGAAAAGGCTTCACATTTGGCAGAGTCTTCTAAAATACTACTGGAATTGTGTACCTCCATTCTTGATGTCTCAATGCTGATCTCCCATACTGCCTAAAATGTGCTTTTTAATATCTTGATAAAATACCATTAAAAAGGGTACAGAAATCATGGCTGGAATGAAGCCTCATACATTTACACCTGCTCAGAGGTCAGAGTAAATAGACCCCACCCGTGCTGTGCCCAAACTATAGCCCCAGAGACACCTACCCCCAGGTCATATAAAGGTATGTTCCTTCTTGTATCATGCTCACATTTATGTGTGTACAATGGCATTAATGTACAAACCCCCCTTTATACCATTACCCCTTATCTATATCATATAATACAGTATTCAATGACTGGAGTAGAGGGTGAATATATATTTAATATGCTTTCGGTGCTCAGCTAAAAGTCTGTAGTTCAAATGGTTGGGACATTTTGCTTTTCTGTTATCACTGAACCTTTCACCCACACACGCTTAATGGGACAATTACCATGCCTGACTATAAACTCAGTGCTGGCCCAGATGGTGTCGTTCCATAGATTTTTCTCTATTCACTGTGAGGCATCATTTCTACTGTATCTTGCTAATGGTGTTTGATATTATATTGTGCTTCCAGGGACACCATCATGCCATAATGTCACTTTGTTCTCCTTTCTGATCGCCTCTTCCACTATAAAGTACAATTTTTATACAATGCTTATGTTTTAGACAGATGGTGAAAACTTGTTTTTTTATAAATCATTTTCGGGAATTAGAAGAGAAATGAGGAAAGTTAGGCATTGAGGGACTTAGTGATACTGAATGCAAGAGCAGGGTGTGCTGGTTTTGTGGTTTATCATTATTTTATTTGGTGTGTCATGCATTTTAATAGTGTTTAATGATTCTAACCACCTTGATTTTTAATTTATGGAAGGTAGACTATCAAGATGGTTATTTAAGAAGCCCTATTCATGCTTTGGACAGCTGAAAATGGACATGAGACATCCAAAGCATGGAGACATCATCAGAACCATTTTAGAAGCCGGGTCTGTGGGTGTCTTCAATATGAGGGGGCATGGTGGAGGCATGGTCAGGGCGTTCCCACGAACCTGGATGTCCTTGCCTAATGTCATTAATGTTCTGGAAGTCCAGAGTCACATCTAAGGTTAAACCTGTTCCAGGCACAAACATGCATCTGAAAAATGATCTTGTCAGGCAAATGTCTGGAGGATGTGCAGAAGGAGCTACACTACTACCTTCATTATTTTACACTACAGTAAACACTGATAGGGAATGTGGGCTCATGTTTTTGTTTTCCTATCCCAATGGATGTTCCCTTATCCTAACTTGCATGAGATGGATGTCTTTGCCCCTTGCTTTCCTAAAGTGGACAGCTATGTGGCTGCTGATGTGGACATCCATACTGGGGGCATCCATGGTCCTACAACTGGCCGGAGACATAGGCGTCCCTAGTGTTTTCCATAACGTTCCACCCTGTACATCCCAGATTTGACTTGGACATCTTTTCCAAAATGCCATTTCATATGTTTGTAAATAAAACAAATAAGCAAAGACATAAATATATAAAAATAATTTATTAATACAATAGTCTAGCATTTACATCGCATCCTAGGCTGGTAAACTTTATAACAAACTATATGAAAGTTTTATTTATATCCTTCTTTTTACTGGGTCAAAGTGGGGGATACATTTAACATGAAGGGCTATGAGACACATATGCTAATACTTACAGGGAACATGGGCAATGGAGGGTTAAGTGGCTTGCCCAAGACCACAAGGAGAGCCTATAGAACTAGTAATCCCAGTCCCTCTGGCCTGAGATTGCTGTCCCCAGGTGGGACTTGAACCCCCAGCTCTCTGGCCTGAAGTACCTTGTCCTAAGCACTAGACCATGCCTCCCTACAGGAGAAAACAGGATAAATCTTTGCCCCAGAGATCTTAGAGTGGATTTGAGACGTGGTCTAATGGTTATATTAGTAAGCTGGGAATCAGGGAAGATAGGGTTTAAATCCCACCTCTTCTCTTTGTGGCAAATCAGCTAATCTTCCATTGTCACAGATACAAACTTAGGGGCCTTTTTACCAAAATGTGCTATGTAGTTAATGCACATTTCACCAAGCAATAACCACTTCTGTGGTCCTGTAGTAATTGTTACTGTGCAGGCGGGATAATTAGCGCATGCTAAAATGCATGTTCATCACGCATCATGCGATGGGGCGGGGTCTGGGTGCAGTTGGGGCAAAGAGAGGATGTTGACTACACATTGTAGCTAGCATGAACATCACTAGCATATGCTAATCACCTATGTTGTAGTTAGCATGAGTGTGTACCTACCGTCACCTCAATAGGTGGCTTTAGGTACACCTGTGGTAATTGCAAAGAGCTGGAATGCATGCTAAATGACTTGCCTGTGCAGTAACTGGTGGGCACATATTGGCCACACCCCAGACAATTAGCATAGTGCGGTGGCACCTAAGGCACATTGATTTTGATCCAAAATGTGCATTAGGGGCAAAATAATACCACTTTTTCATAAAAGGTCACCTTAGATTGTTAGCCCTCCAGAAGCAGGAAAATAGCTACTGTACTGGAATGTAACTTGTTCGGAGCTACTGCTGAAAAGGTGTGAGCTAAATACAAAGGGGCTGATATTCAGTGGGGCTCATGCAATTCTCAACACCTGGCAGCCATATCAGCCCTGCTAACCATAGAATTCAGCAACACTAAGCAGATAGTAGCAATGAATATCCTCTCTGACCACTGTGGCACTATCCCGATAGTTCAGGGTGCTCGGTGAGTGGACTGAAGACAGTAAGCAGGCTTATCTGGCAAGTGGTGATATTTAGTCTGCTAATTGAATAACAAAGTTAGGCTACAAAAACTGCAGTCCTAACTTTCTGCAGTTTGCTGTCTAAATAGCAGGTGAATATCGCCACTATCCAGATAGAGATGATGGCCAGCATTGGAACTGCATCTTCGTCACTGGGGAATAAACGGAGTTACTTACCTGTAACAGGAGTTCTCCGAGGACAGCAGGATAAGTCAGCCACACCTGGTGACGTCATCCGACGGCGCCGAAGACGGAAGTACTCTCCATAGCTCAGAAGGGCTTTATGCCCTTCTGAGCATGGGCCAACTGGCCCTGCCCCCCGGCCCGCCCCTAGCTATCCAGTTCGTCACTAGCTGAGCCTTAGCCGCTAGGAGGCGGGCACTGGTCCGCGGCCGAGACCGTTTCCAGGGGAGGTGGGCGGGTATGTGTGGCTGACTTATCCTGCTGTCCTCGGAGAACTCCTGTTACAGGTAAGTAACTCCGTTTTCTCCAAGGACAAGCAGGATGAGTCAGCCACACCTGGTGCCTCCCAAGCTGTAATGCGATGCGGTGGAAAGGGTGGAGGCCGAGATCAGGTTCAGAAGACATGATATCAGAGCTGGATGTAGATGTGCCCAGGATGTCTGGTGGCAGCCTCAGCCCGCTATGTGTCAACCTGCGATGTGTACAGAGAACACTGTGCAGTGTGTAGTGCTAATGGTAGTGCGACATTGAAGTGGCTAGTACTACTGAACGTGTGGACGTGCAGTCCCACTTTACGCCTATGCGGCCGCAGGTGTTGTGAGGGACTATGGTCTTAAAGCGTCGCTGCCGGGAAGGCTAATGTCAGAGATGCCGTAGCAGAGGGGGCTCCCGAATGCTGAGATACCCACTGCAAGCGGGAATAACCGCGGTGTCAACGCTGGGAGCGTGGCGAGAGTGGCACGAGACTGATGCCTTGATGCAGCTACGGCCGTGGGGAGTTTGCTGCGGTCGGGCTAGGGCCAGCAGCAATGCCACCGTGCTACCAGAGTGCAATACTACCAGAGTGATTCCATTAGAGTAGGACACGATCCAGGGCATGAGACATGACTCATTTAATGACCTGGTTAGAAGCACCCGGGCCGATCCATGAACGCAGTTACAGGGGCGCCTCTGTGGCAGCAGATGCTGCGGGCCCAACGAGTGGTCTTGGTGTGTGGCAGCAGATGCTGTGGGCCCAACGAGCGAGTGGTCTTGGTGTGTGGCAGCAGATGCTGTGGGCCCAACGAGTGGTCTTGGTGCAGGGTAACGGAGTGAGGACACGGGCAGTAGAGTTTCCCGCAATGAAGAGCAGCTGCCGAGAGAGATATTCAATAATAAGGGATATTTCTCTTTGCCTTAACAAGACAAAATTATAATTTTTTTTTTTTTTTTTTTTTTTTGCATTCAACTCCAGCACTAGTTGTTAGATGAAGTCATAGCCATTATTGTGGGCATGGGTCAGATTGGCCAGTGGTGAAAACCGAATAGTGGACGTGATGGGCCTCGTTCGACCATGATGGGGTACCATCTGGTCAGTGCTATCAGCGAGGCGAACGAGAGCAAGGCAGCGTGGGCTATGCTATTGGAAGGGTTTTAGAGGGTGTAAGAACCTCTTGTATAAATACCAAAAGGGGTGACCACTAGTGCTGCTGACTCTATAACTCAGTTCCGAGCCGGGCATCCTGTGAGGTGGCAATCCAGAATGTTAGTGCTTTCTGGTCGACAGGACTCATGGTCTTATACTTCTCAGTGAGGAGCCTTATACTTCTCAGTGAGGTGCACCCATTGCCGATGGTGCTTGTAGGACTGTTGATGTGATAGTTCACATTGCAAGGTCTTGTTGCCTTGCAGATGTGTGTTCCACGGGCAGGACCTCTGGGGGGGGCATGCACGTTGCGTGGCTTGGGCCCTCGCCTGTAGCCGCGCCCATGGGCCGTTGCCTGTAGTCGAGCCCTAGTCTGTACCCAGCGTGGGGACCCCTGGCAGTGCAGCCAAGCCCTTGTCTGGATCCCGCAGCTGCGTGTGCACGCGGACTCCGGAGCCTATGCATAGACTATTGGGCTCCTTGGTGTGGGTCCACTGGGCCTGAGCCGGCTCCTTGGCGTGGGTCCAGCATACCCGCGATTTTGGTCTGGCCTGGCAGATGTTGCCTGTTGCGACAAGAACATATAGGCCTAAGATAGGCTTGTAGAGTCGATGCACCATAGAGTTGTGAGAATATATATGCCTGCAGGGGCCTAGGCCTGCGGGAACATAAGTGGAGTGCGCAGCCCAAGCGGCGTGCAGTGCCATGCACCATACGATGGTCTGTAGACCATGCACCAAGATGGTCTGCAGACGGGATAGTAATAAGCAGGCGCGATCGTAGTTAAAGGGCACGAAGAGAGACATCTCTTCTCGCCTTGGTTGTTTATCCCTTTGGTTATTCATCCACTATAAACATATGTATAGGCATTTCACTTATTTGTTCGTTTGTTTGTATGAACTCTGGAGATGTTATTCGAAGGAGTTGTAAATCCTTCCATGAAGAAGGATCAAGATGGCCATTGGGCCAGCGAGATTTCGGTTGGCCTGTATAGGACGGCCGGAGAATGGACGTCGACATGACCGGCTTCGTATGAACAAATGTGGTGTCTACGCCATGCAGCATCGGTTATGTAGGGTGATCACTGCTGTTGCAGTGTCCATAAGTCGGCTCCGAGCCGGACGGTCTGTAGAGGTGGCAGTCCAGATGTTAGGGCTGCCTGGTCAGCAAGGGATAAGGGCGTTACGACCTTATACCTCTCGTGAGGTGCCTTATCACTGAAGGTGTTTGGTGCACGGGTGATGTGATAGTTCAAGTTGCCGCTTCTTGGCAGTGCCTCCGGGAATGAATGTGCCTGCCTCTGCGCATGTCCTGGTGTGGCTTGGGCTATTGCCTGTAGCATACCCTCTGGCCCGTGTAGCCAAGCCATTGCACTGTATCCAGATGGCTGTGTCTTGGAGCGACCAGCTGGCCTGGATAGTAGGCTGTTGCGCTAACCACTAGGCTACATTTTCATCCGGCGGAGTTTCAAGGGATGTAGTCTGTTCAGGCTGGTCAGAACGTGTGCATACCAGCGATCTATTATAGGTAAACATGCGCTGTACAGCTAGGGCTGTCCAGAGCAACGGATTGTGGAGGTGATTGTTTGTGCCAGTGAGTCACGTCAGCCGTTCTGCTCGGGAGTACGTTGGTAATTAGAAGACCGCAGGGACAGGTCTGTATTGCAGCCTGTCGGCGGGGACAGGGGTAAATGGGGCCTGGCTCTGTGCTGGACCGCCAGTATGCAGATCTGGTCCGATCCGTTCGCGATGAGACCACGTACATTTTGAGCTGCTGCCTGATCCAAAGAAGTGGGAGGGGGGGCAGTTGGGAGCATTAGTTTCGTCACCGTCCAGGCCCTGAGTGTCGGGCTGTAGGCACCCCCCTAGTATGGGCCCGAGGGGTCTTGGACCTGTGACGCGATCCAGCAGCCCGATGGACAGGTACGTCTGTCTGTGAGCAAGCCGAGGCCGTGGGGTTCAAAGGCAGGTGTTCTCAGCGGGTAGAGAAGATGCCCCGTGTCATGTACAGGAGGAGAGCATGGGACTTGAGGTGGTTACCAGAAGGTTCAGAGGTCATGTAACAACGACTGAGTATACTACACCACCTTGATACACTGTAACTGAAGGCTGAAGGCCAAGATTCCCTAGGGTTTCCATACTTTCGAGGTTAAGGAAAGGCGCGGGGAGTGGACCTTTTATTTAGCATTTGCTACCACTGTAGAGCCTCAGGTCCCCTCCACCACCCACTCCCGCGCAGGCTCTGGGAGGTGGAGTGGCTTGTAGCAGGCATAGTCTTGTTTATTTGTAAGGATTCCTCCTTTCCTAGGTTCTGCTCCGGTACCGGTACCGGTACCGGTGGTCGCCAGTAGATGGCCGCCCGAGCTTCACTGAGGCAGAAGCCAGAGCGAAGCCAAGGGACACATGGTGTCTTGCGGCAGATAATGGGAGTAGCGTTCTGTTGCTTGAGGAGCCAGACCGAAGGCACTAAGGCGCAGGAGCAAGAAGTTAAGGAGCCGGGAATTCACCCTGAAGCCCAGGTTTATGGTACTCAGAGTTCTGAGGTGCCTGCTGTAGGCAACATGCAATGCGGGCCCTGGCCCTTTGGGAGAGGGCCTACCCATAAAAGGAGGTTACCAGAGGTACTGCTTTAGGCAGTAACAGCTAGCCGAAGGAATAGCTCTAGGCATAAGGCAGTGCGATCCCACTGCATACGGGAGGCTCAGCAGGAGTGGTGCAGAGTAGCTATTCAGCCTTCAATGCTTCCATCTGTCTAGCCAGGGCTACCACAGACAGGCAGACAGTAAGTAGTTTGTGGGTCCTGTTAAGGTTTTAGTGATTTGTCCAAGCCACAAGGGGTACTAGTGAGTAAACCGTGGTCACTAACCATTAGGCTACTCTTGCCTTTGGTAAATTACGGTTAAATGTGGGGCCTGTTCTGGCAGGTGCCCCAGCTGGGATTTGAACCTGACTCTGGTACTAGCCCTGTCCACTGCACCCCACTGTGAGCATTGAAAAACCCCGCGGCATATGGCACACTTTCCTCCACCAAGTATCCTGGACATGCCCTGACCAGCGAGATGGTGAGGGGAGGAGCAGCATCGACCGTAGCCGAGGTCGAGATGCCCTCATTGGCGGGAGAGCACAGCACTGTCGTCATCGCTGCGATGGCAGCATCCCGATCGGTATCGAGGATTCTGCTCACCTCTCACAGCGCGGCTACCTCGGAGGCTCTCAGACCATATGATTCTGCCAAGCATTGACTGTAGCCGGCCTGTTAGGCGCGTTCATGTCTTGCGGGGCACGGCATTCCTTATCTGGTGCAGGAGATCTTGGCCTTGCTCGACCGCTCAGAGGGATGTCTCCGGCAAGTAGATATGCGCCCGGTAACCATGGCGTTCGGGGGGAGCAGAGCTGACATCACTTCCTGCCCCATATCACTTCCTGCCAAAAGCGCCAAGGGGAGAACCTCTGCGCCGAGGCTTCTTTTGTCGGAGCAGGGAGGTCTCTGTGCGCCGACGCTGCTGCGGGATCACCCATCCATGCCCGGCATGCGTGGAGGTCGGCGCCGACGCTGCTGACGCTGCTGCAGAGTCGCTCATCCAATCTGGGCTCCAGGCGGCAAGCGTGGAGTTCGGCGTAGAGGCTGCAGACAGAGGGTGTCATCCAATGGGCTGTCGCCGAGTCCGTGGCGCCGTCCAATGGCCTGAAGAGTGGGCAGGCTTGGAGATGGCAGCCTAGGAGCAGAGCTGCTAAACATGCAGAGGGGTGTGGCTGCAGGCATCCATGGCGGATCAAGATGGCAGCCCCCATGGGCCACACGTGCGAAGAAGTCCCGGGAGCGACGGAGCCCAGGGACAGAGGCCACACCTGTGCGAAAAGGTCCCCGGTAGCAGAGGGAGTTCCGGGCTGCCGAGAGGGTTTCCTTCTTCAATCCCTCGGCGAGGAAGAGAGGTAAGAGGCTGGCTTACCATCTGAGAATAAGCTGGCCGAGGACGGAGGCCTTCTTAGGCACGTCCTGGGCTGCAGCGGCTACGGGAGCCTCATTTCGAGTGCCACTCTTTCGGTAGTTAAATGCCTCTGGCCGAGGACGGAGGCCTTCTTAGGCACGTCCTGGGTTGCAGCGGCTACAGGAGCCTCATTTCGAGTACCACTCTTTTGGTAGTTAAATGCCTCAATAACAGTGCATAACAGTAAGAGGGCAGGCCGGATAGGAACGCCCTGAGGCTGGCCGGGACGGAGGCCTGTTAGAGAGCTGGCCGGGGACGGAGGCCTGTTAGGCATGTCCTGGGCTGCTACACTGTCTGCTTCCCTTCTGGCTCCGAGTCCTGGAGATCTTCTCCTGCAGAGTGTTCCCTCTGAAGAATAAGGCATAGAAGGATTAAACTGATGGATAATACATACGTTGTGGATGAGGAGCATTTCCCTGAAGATTTAATTAATTTTAGGTGGAGAGTAGCAAAAATCCGTCTTGCAGGCAAGGCGGAAGAACTGAAACTGGATAGCTAGGGGCGGGCCGGGGGGCAGGGCCAGTTGGCCCATGCTCAGAAGGGCATAAAGCCCTTCTGAGCTATGGAGAGTACTTCCGTCTTCGGCGCCGTCGGATGACGTCACCAGGTGTGGCTGACTCATCCTGCTTGTCCTTGGAGAATCTGCATTCCATTACTGAATAAGTGACTTCATGTTAATGCTCCTACATTTTAAAAAAAATTCTGACCAAGGAGTCTGAATATTAAACCTAAAATCCCATCCTTAGACTTTAAATGTTTACTTGAGACTAAGAGGGTCTTTTACTAAAGGGTACCAGCTGGCAGTGCGTGATGGCTACCGAATCAGGTCCCATTGCACTGCAGGTAACACCATATCAAGAAGTGGAATTAATTGCAGATGATGATGCTGAACGGCAAATCCCCAGCACCGATTACTCCCCCCCCCCACCTGCAGATCGATGTTGGTGCCACAGAACTAAAAATCCGCAGCACCAACAATCTCAAACAAAGTGGCTACACCCCTACTCCCACAGCGCCAAACCCCCTGGACAGCTCCCCATCTCCATTGGGAATTCTCTGGGGGATCGGTGCACCCTCCAGCCAAGGCTAACATCCCAGCTAGCCAGTCAGATAGCCAAAGATGGCCCCCCCATCCCTTCAAAATTCCCGCCTAGCCAGTTGGGGTCGTCCTTCCCTCCCTTGCCCCTTCAAACGAAGGAAACCCACCTAGATAGTTGGAATGGGGGGCCCCCATGGCCTTCCCCCCGCCACTCCTCCTACCTGGAGCCATATCTGTGTTCTCTGGTTGTCTAGTGCTGAAGGGGGCAGAGTCAGCCCTCCCTGATCCAGCTTCCATCAGACCTCATCTCCAAAATGGCCATGATGACAAGGTGCTGCCCTCTATTCTCGTACTAGGTGGCAATATTGCGAGATCACAGCCATTTCTGTGAGAATCACTGAGGAGGGCAGAAGCTATGGATTCCTCCTGCCCTTCTCAATGGTCCTCACAAAGATGGCCATGATTTCATGGTGCTGCCCCATAAATTAAGAATAGAGGACAGCACCTTGAGAAAGTGGCCATTTTGGAGATGTGGCAGGAGAGGGAGAACCGTTTCTGCCCCATTTCAACACTAGACCACCAGGGAACACAGGCATAGTTCTAGAGGGGGTGCTGCGGGTGGGTGGCCCCCATTCTGACTGGCTAGCTGGGTCACATTCCTTTGAAGAGGGGAGAGAGAGAGGGAGTGGAGGACCCTGACTGGGTAGCTGGGAATTTTGAAGGGTTGGGGAGGGGGTCATGCTTTGGCCATTTGACTGGCTAGCTGGGATTTTAGTCTTGGCCAGGGGAGTGTCCCAATCCCTCCAGACAGTTCCTGATGGGGATTGGGAGCTGTCCAGGGGGAATCGGTGCTGATGGGTGGGGGCACACACATTATTTGTGATTTTTGATAGTGCTGACCATGATAAGAACATAAGAACATAAGATATGCCATACTGGGTCAGACTAAGGTCCATCAAGCCCAGTATCCTGTTTCTAACAGTGGCCAATCTAGGTCATACGTACCTAGCAGTTTCCCCAAAAGACACAGGTTCCACAATGCTTGTATTGGGTCAAGCATTGATATCCTGGGTCCCTTTTTAATAATGGTTTATGGACATTTCCTCCAGGAACTCGTCCAAACCTTTTTTAAACCCAGCTACACTAACAGCCTTTACTACATCCTCTGGTAACAAATTCCAGAGTTTGATTACACGTTGAGTGAAAAAATATTTTCTCTTATTTGTCTTAAATAGCTTACCCTGTGGCTTCATTGCATTCCCCTAGTCTTTCTATATACTGATAATGTAAACAATCGATCTACGTTTACCCGTTCCACTCCGTTCATTAATCTATAGATTTCTATCATATCTCCCCTCAGCCGTCTCTTTTCCAGGTTAAAGAGCCCTAACCTTTTCAGCCTTTCTTAATAAGAGTATCCTTCCATCCCCTTTACCATTTTGGTGACTCTTCTCTGAACCTTTTCTAATAATGCTATATCCTTTTTAAGATATGGCAACCAGAACTGCACACAATATTCAAGGTGCGGTCTCACCATGGAACGATATAGAGGCATTATAATATCTTTTGTTTTATTTTCCAGTCCTTTCCTTATGATACCTAGCATTCTATTTGCTCTCTTGGCTGCCACTGCACACTGGGCCGAGGGTTTTAACATGTTATCCACAATGACACCTAAATATTTTTCCTGGGTGGTGGTTCCTAATGTGGAACCTTGCATCATGTAACCATAGTTTGGGCTGTTCTTTCCTAGGTGCATAACTTTGCACTTGTCCACATTAAATTTCATCTGCCATTTTGATGCCCAGTCTTCCGATTTATCAAGATCCTCTTGCAATTTTCCACAGTCCTCATGGGTTTTAACAACTTTAAATAGTTTTGTGTTATCTGCAAATTTGATAGCCTCAATAGTTATTCCCTTTTTCAGGTCATTTATGAATATGTCAAAAAGCAGCTGACCCGGCACAGATCCCTGGGGTACACCACTATACAGTACACCTTTCTCCATTGGGAAAATTGACCATTTAGCCTTACCCTCTGCTTTCTTTTTTTTTTGAAATTGTATTTATTGTTTTACACACAACAAACCACTACAAATTAACAATAGAACAATACATAACTACAGTGTAGTATTCTTGTAGTTAATCTAACAATAATATGTCCTAACCATCTAATTCCTTATTAGCAAGCTTAAGCCCTATCTTAATACATTGTAAATATCCCCATGTGACGAGTGCCATCCCCATCCAGGCCCGAACGATCCAAACTCAAGGATTCAGCTGTTGGTCGAGGGCGTCCCATTTTTGTGGTCTAAACTTGAAGCCTGGATTTTGGTTTGCATATGCTCTTTCACAGAAATAATGGTAACGAACTAGGCTCCACCAGAAAGCCTCAGTAAGTTCCCCAAAATTCTTCCAATGACACATTATAGCTTTAAGTGCCAGACCCATTAGCAGATCAAATCCAGCATAATCCCGCTTTTTTAAGTCAGGGATATCTGCCAATGATTTGTAAACTACAATCCGATATGTTAGGGGTTCCTTGATATCCAGTAATCGAGTGATTTTGTTCCAGATGTGTCGCCAATACCGTTGCAGCATAGGGCAGTAGTACAGCATGTGGGCCAGCGTGCCCCATTCATTTTTGCAGGACCAGCAAACCGCTTCCGAAGCCATGGACCACTTGCCTATACGAACAGGTGTCAAGGAGGCTCAATGGGCTAAGAAGTATAGGGTCTGCGTAAGGGAAGCTGCTCTCGTAATTCTTATCTGTTTTTGCCATAACGTGTCCCATAGCTCTGGATCAGTAAGTGCTCCTGCCTCAGCCTCCCAACGTGATTGAAGCTTTGTACATCTCCTTCGCTCGCCTTCCCTGAGTAGCGTAACAAACTGTGAGAGAAGTTTGCCTCCGTTTTTGATCTCCTGAATTTTCTGATAGTAGAGGGGTGCAGTACCAGTCGTAGCCGCCACCACTCCCGCCTTACTTAGGCAATGTCTAAGCTGAAACCATTGATATAGGCAGGTTTGGGGCAGTCCATATTCACGCTGGAGCTCTTGAAAGGATTTGAAGACTTTATTATGTAGCAATTGTCCCAAGTGATATATGCCCCTCTTCAGCCAGGGGGTCCATAGGAAACAAGCGCCATCGATCCGGAATTTAGCATTACACCACAGCAAAGTACTCTCGGAGTACTCCTGTCTATCTTGCATACTGTTCTCCAACACTTGATATACCAGTTGCGTATCTTTCATAATTTCATTGCCCGTACTAGACCCAGTATATTCCGTTCCTAATCGCAGCCACAAAGGCATATTGGTACTCAGGGCCGCTTCAACCTGTAGCCATATAGGGTCCTCAGCCTCCACCTCTAGCTCGCTCCACAGCGCGCCTTGTTTCAACAGGGCTCCCATGTGGTACCAGTAAAAATCCTGGAAATGTACTCCCCCGCGCTTAGTGGGAGATTTGAGCTTCCATGCTGCTACCCGCGGCGTCTTATTGCACCAGAGGAACGCTATCAAAAGCTTTTCAAGTTTCTTGTAATAGCTCTTTTCAAACAACAATGGGATCATGGAAAGTATATAGTTGACTTTGGGCACTATGACCATTTTGATGGTTTCAAGTCTGCCCCACCAGGTCAGGTTTAGTGGCGACCATTTATTTATGTAATCTCTGACAATTGTTTCACATTGCACCATACTGTGTTGTAACGTGCTCTGCAAGGTGACCCCATACGTTACTCCAAGGTACTTAAAGGAGGTCGTTTCTATTTGAAAAGGGTAAGCCTGGGAGAACGAAGGCGGTATCTGTCCATTCAATGTTATTAGGGTGGTTTTAGCTAGGTTCAACTTGTATCCCGAGACTCCTGAGTATTCTGAGATGACCTCCAGTGCGGCTGGCAACGACTTCGGAGTTAGAAATAAGAAGAGATCATCAGCGTATGCTGATAGCTTAACTTGTTGCTCTGCTATTTTTACGCCTTCTATATTTGCCCGCTGCCTTATCTTCATTATCAAGGGCTCAAGAGCCAAGTTGAATAGCAGTGGTGACAGTGGACAGCCTTGCCTCGTTCCTCTCGTGAGTTCAAATGCCGCGGAGAGTCCCCCATTCGCCGCCACTCGCGCCGTTGGTCTCGCATACAGCAGCTTTACATTGGCGAGAAATTCTCGAGGCATACCATATCACTCCATAACCTTAAAAAGATAAGGGAGCTCCACTCTGTCGAACGCCTTCTCGGCATCCAATGCAAGCCCTACTATCGGTCTAGTCTGGCACTGCACTTGAAGAAGAAGATGTGCCAACAAACGTCCGTTATCTGTCATCGACCGCCTGAGCATAAATCCACACTGATCAGGTCTGACCAGTGTAGCCATTACTTTTCGAAGCCGATTAGTCAATATCTTGGCGTAGATCTTGTAGTCTGCATTAAGCAACGAAATTGGCCTATAGTTTCCTATTAGCTGGTCATCTTTCTCCGGTTTGGGGTGAATTACAATAGTAGCAGCCGCTAAAGATCCCACATTGGGGCATTCCTTCTTTAGCTCAGTGAAGTATTGGTATAGCTCCGGGACCAGTTCCTGTGAAAAGGTCGTGTAGAATTCGACAGGCAGACCATCCGGCCCACTTGATTTCCCCTTAGATAACTGCCGCATTGCAAGTTGAACTTCTTTGCAAGTAATATCTCCGGCTAACTCCCCTCTTTGAGTTTCAGTGAGTGTCAGCCATAAACTTGGCAAATGCTTCTTCATTGAAGTTACCCTCTGATTGATATAATTGGGAATAAAATGCTTCACATTGTTGCAGTATGTCTTCATCTCCCGTGCACAATTTCCCTGTACTGTCTTTCAATCCGGCTATACGAGCTTGAGTTTTCTTTGCTCTCAATGAGCGTGCCAACAAAGCACTCGCTTGATTGCTCTCATGGTAATATACACCTTGTTGGGTTCTTATCTGCCTGACTGCTTCCTCATTAAGGATTGAATTGTACTGACCTCGCAGTCGCCGAAGCCTCAGCAGTATGAGTGGATCCGAGCGTTTGGTTAGGATCCGTTCACCCACCTGTATCTCATTCTCAAGATCCTTCTTTTGTTGCATCGCTACTTTTCTGTCTTGGATACTATACGCCGTGAAACGGCCTCGTATGGTTACTTTGAAAGCTTCCCACCAGGCCCATGTCGGAGTGTCAGCCAACTGATTATGCGTAAAGTACTCCTTAATATCTTGACGGACAGCCTCAACAATCTCCTTCTTCTGAAGCCACGACCGGTCCAAGTACCATCGTAGCTGCGAACTCTTGTTCTGCCCGAGTTTGAGATCCAGTCCTATTGCTGTGTGGTCAGAAATTACTTTGGGGAGTATCTCAGCCGCACTAATTACCGGCATTAATGTTTTGGAGATCAGGAAAAAATCAATGCGCGTTTGTGTATGATGGGGGATGGAGTAGTAGGTGTATATTCTATCTTCTGGATAAAGGAGCCTCCACGGGTCCACCAACCCTAATTCCTCCTTCATGCTCTTGATAATTCCCCAAGCTCGCGGCTTATGCTGCTGTTTGTAAGGTGTACGATCTAGTAAGGGATCCTGCAGGATATTGAAGTCTCCTCCTAAAATTATATTAGTTGTTCCGGCTTGCAGAAGTTCTTTTGCCACCATTTCAAAGAAACAGGGATCATCCTGCGTTAGGCCATAGACGGTCATGAGGGTGTATGTCGTTGCAGCTATCTGGACTTTCGCCCTGGCCCATCGCCCATTCGGGTCTATAGCCGTTTCTTCAATCACGGGCTGCAACGCCTTCCTAATCAATATGGCTACACACCCTTTTTTCCTATATGCAGGTGCCGCCAGTATAGTTTGATAGCCCTCTCCATGCACTTTATGGGATTCAGCCAGGGTCAAGTGGGACTCTTGCAAGTATATTACATCCGCTCGTTGTTGTCTACAATAATTCAAAATTTTCTTCCTTTTAATTGGATTGTTGATTCCCTGTACGTTAAGGGATACCACTCGAACCCTTCCACTAGCCATTATAGGCATCGCTTGCTCCCCCGGTGATGGCACTCGTCGCACTCTTAACAGGAACAAATAACTGGGATACAATTCTTACCAAAGTACGCATTATTATTATACAGTTAGCACTAAACTATTTACCTTGAACAGTGGAGCTTACCCGCCCCTCTATCATCCCACTGCCCCAAGCCTCTTCCCACCCTTATTGTATTACAATATTACCCCTTTAACCACCCCCATACCATTCTTGTATCATGAGTCACCCCCTTCAGATATGTACAAGGTATGTCATCTGTGATACAGTGGAGCCAATGGAGGTTAGTGAAAATATAGAACTCACCTCAAAATGGGCTAGGCAGAGAGATCCAGCATGGCTAAAAAGGGCTGAGCACCCGGTGCCATCAGCACAGGTAGGAAAGAAAGGGTTAGAACGGAACTTTCCTGTCTGCAACAGTGACGCAGTTAGAATCCAGGATTCTAATTACCAGCACCTGCCCCCAGGAGCAGACGTTACGTGCAGAGAGGGGAGGTACAAAGGGACCTGGTTAGAACCAGGAAGTCAGAACAGACCTGAGAACAGCCCTGAGAACAGCCCTGAGAACAGCGCTGAGAACAACTTCAGGAATAAGGCTGAGAGCAACTACGAGAGAAAGTCTGGGAGACAGAACAAATACCTGAGAGCAAGTAAGCAGGACTCTGCAGGGGAAGGTGACACTCCGATGCAGCTAGAGTTTCAGCAGCAATCAGGCAAGTCACGGAAGCAGAGAGGGTTCCAAAGCTCCAGGAGAAGTTTTAATCCCAGGGAAAGCATTGAAGGTCTGGGAGGTCCAAAAGCTCTCAGAGAAAGCTCCAGGCAATTACCAAGGAGCGTTAGAGAAGCGTACCACTGGCAAGACAGCCCCCAGGAGGATTTCCTGGAAGGCAGGAAGTGGAACACTAGCCCCGAGAGTTTTTACAAACCTCGGAGGAACTTGCTACACGAGGCTAGAACTTTGCCACGAGAGAAAAACCCCACAGCTGATGCCTGCAACCTAGATAAGGTAAAGAAGATAAAACACTACATTGGGGAAGGAAGTGAAACTGGGTGTTTTTATAGTCCTTATTGGCAGCAAGGTTTTAACCTGGGAAAGGGTTCCAACTTCCAAGTGAGAGAGCCAAGAGAGACTGGCTATAAGAGAACTGATTACAGAAGAGGTTTTTACAATCCCGAGTTAGAGCAGTGCCTGGGAGAGGGGAAAGTTTACCCTCCCCCGACCAGTGAAGCTGGCACTTGTTATATGAGTGAGCCTGGCTGCGTCAGCTGCCAGCCAAGTATAAACCAAGATACAAGCAGTAATAATTACATTGACCAGGAGCCAATGGATTGTACAATTTGTCTGAATGATGAAATAACCTCTTTGCGTTAGACCTCTCTGTGCAAGGAACAAGAGAGAAGAAATATGCTCAAGCTGTGTTTTGTTTAAGTTCTGCATTTTTGTATTCCAAGCATTGATATTCGCCGGGGAACGGGAATAAACCCCACTTTACTTTATCACCTTGACTGTCTGACTCTCTGTCTTAAAAAGAAGTAGCAACAAGGTGACTCAAAACACCCTAGGCGACTGCCTAGGGCACTCACTGAGTCTCTCCCTACGAGGCTTGGTGACACATCTTATCAATATATTTCCTACAGCTGTGACTGCTATTCAAGAACAATGTCAGACATGCACTAACTAAGTCTCACAGTTCTCTTATACAGCCATCAGTACTATCCTATATTAACCTTTGTTATACATGAGTACCTATGTCCCTACCTCCATATGACTATACTCTTGCAAATATTGTTTCAAATTCTCTGCTGAGTCAAATGTCCGGGTACTGTTACCTAGAGTCACTTTCATCCGAGCAGGATAGTATAGGCCGTAACGGGCCTGCAGTCTCTGAAGCTCTGGCCGACATTCAAGCAAAGCTTTCCTTTTCTCCACCGTCTTCTTGCAGAAATCTGGAAAGAAAGCAACTTTCGATCCGTCGATCTGCAGCGCTGGTTTCTGTTTAGCCGTTTGAAGTATCTGAAGCACTTGCGGGTATCGTAGCACCTTAATAATAACCGGGCGTGGATGTTGACTTCTCCCTGTCTTCTGTAATGGGACCCGATGCGCCCGTTCTACCTCAAAGGGGAAGGCAAAACTTATTTGCAATAAGTCCGGTATTAATTTTTGCATATAATCCTCCGGGCACGTTCCTTCTCGTCCTTCAGGAATCCCAGTGATTCTTACATTGTTGCGTCGGGCCCTATTACTGTGGTCTTCCAGCTGGTCTTCCAGTGCCGCTACCTTTTTCCCCAACGGGCCTATCTGCGTCAGTAGCTCGTCGTGTCTCTCTACCATTTCTTCTACTGTGTGCAGTCTCTCGTTGACTCCAGCTAATCGTTCTTTTACCTCCTGCATGTCTGACTGTAGTTGCACGAGTGTCTCACTGCTGGTGGTAATCATCTCTTTCACACTCTGGAGTTCTTGCAGTATCTCCCGAACGCCAGAGGCACTCATCTTTTCCGACTCCATCTTTTGGGGAGAGGCAGCTTCTTGTTTCGTACGTTTTACCGCGTGCCCAGATGCTGGAGAGAAATCAAGCTTCGCGGGTTTTAGCGCAGCCATCTCACAGACCGGTGTATACTTATATGAATGTGCCAAGTTGGGTATTGCTAGCGAGGGTGGTCAGGATTCTATGAACCGGGCAGGAGCAGGAGTCTCAGGCAGCCATCTTCTATCGTGGCTAGCTCCACCTCTGTACCCTCTGCTTTCTATCTTTTAAACAGTTCCTGATCCACAATAGTACACTGCCTCCTATCCCATGACTCTTTAGTTTTGCCAATAGTCTCTGATAAGGGACCTTGTGAAAGGCTTTCTGAAAGTCCAAATACATTATATCAACCAACTCACCTTTGTCTACCTGTTTATTCACACCTTCAAAAATACAACAGATTAGTAAGACAAGATCTTCCTTGTCTAAAGCCATGTTGGTTGTCTCCCATTAAGCCACAACTATCTACATGTTCAGCAATTTTGTTCTTTATGATGGTTTCTACCATTTTTCCCGGTACTGACGTCAGGCTCACTGGTCTGTAGTTTCCCGGATCACGCCTGGAACCCTTTTTAAAAATTGATGTTCCGTTGGCCATCCTCCAATCTTCAGGTATTAGAGATGATTTTAATGATAGTTCACAGATGACTAATAGCAGGTCTGCAATCTCATATTTCAGTTCTTTCAACACTCTTGGATGTATATCATCTGGTCTAGGTGATTTGCTGCTCTTCAGTTTATCAAATAGTTATAATACATCTTTCCGATGTATCAATATTTCCTTCAATTCCTCCACACCTTTAAATACCACTTCAGTCATGGGTAACATCCCTACATCTTCCTCAGTAAAGACCGAAGCAAAGAATTCATTCAGCCTCTCCACTCTCGCATTGTCGCCTCTTAGTGCCCCTTTAACCACTCTGTCATCTAATGGACCAACTGACTCTCTCACAGGTTTTTTGCTACGAATGTACTTGAAAAAGTCTTTATTACGCGTTTTTGCTTCTGCAGCAAGCTTCTTCTCAAATTCTCCCTTTGCCTGCTTTATCAATGCCTTGCATTTAACTTGCCTGTGCTTGTGCTGTTTCCAGTTTTCGTCAGTTGGCTCTTTCTTTTTTGATCTGCAGGTATGGGGGACTGATCTGGGTTTTGGGGGGGGGGGGGATCAGCAGTGATTAGGACATAAAGCTCATGAGAGCTCAGTTCACCCAATCGCTACCTTTTCCCACATTGATTTGCTGTGGAGGCCCACTTTACCTGCATCGGCAGGCAATGGAGGACTTCCCACGCTACCTACCAATGCTGGTATCACTGGTTCCCATGGGAAATTCAAAACCTCTGCGATATGTGCAGGGGGCAAAGCTGGGAATGCCCCTTGCACGTACCACAGAGCTTTTGGCCTTTTCTGTGGCTCTTTTGCAGCTATTGCACCAGCTTATGGGGATGACAAAGAGTAGAGTATTCAAAGCTAAACAATAAATTCTGACAGTCAGGGAAGGTATCAGGCTTAAGGTTTGCCTTGAACAAACTCTGGGGCCAACCTAAATGAATTTAGTGCGTGCAAAATTGATTTAATGTGCTTGAACCTTTGAATTAACACACATACAATGAATCTGTGCATGTTAAAAAGTTCTAATGCACATTAAAACATTTTTATTAAATCAAATGCATGGAATGGACCAGAAATTCTCCCAAAATCAGGAAAACGTCTGAAAAATCTAAAACCAGACCAATGTTTTTGCCTATACACATCCCTAGAAAAAGAAGTCCTGAGGTCAACAACTCTTTATGCTAGCAAAAGAAAGAAATGCAGAAGTAAAAAAAGACCAGTTTGGATTTCAAAAGAAGTGGCTGAAAAAGTAGGGGCTAAAAGATTAACACTGAAAAAGCTTGAAGTGATATCTCAGAAAAAGGGATGCAGTGAACAGCCGAGGGAAGTAGGAACAGGAAAAGAACAGTGATAGCAGAGGCAAAATAGCCATCAAAGTAAAACAAGGTGCTAATACTTGTCAGATGTCATTGGAGGAAGTGTAGAGGGGACTGGATGACATATCAGGTAACGCCTTTTTATTGGACTAAATACAGATTTAATAGCTTTATTCAGTCAGGACAGAATGAGCTAAAGATGACAATACTAAAATATATAAATGAATCATAAAAGCATTCTAATGACAAGACTACAGGAAAAGCTGGGGGGGGGGGGGTGCAAAGGAAGGAGAGATGGGTTGGTGATCAGAAGGTGATGAAGCAGTAGAATTTTACAGGTTATTATGTGATAGGAAACCCTGCAATCTTAGTTAAGTCTTTTCTTATCATTTTAAATTCAAGAGTTGTACTGTTATAAAGGGTCCTTTTAGTATTCTGACCTTGATGTCATTGATGCAGTGCCCTGGTCCCAAAACCATGGTTTGCGTTTTGGTGTCTGATGCGATGTCTATGCAAAGCGATTTTTGTCTTCCCAACATGGTATCCTCCTTCATATCTTGTGCACTGAATAAATACAGCATGCCACATTAGAGGAAGAGTTTTCTTTTTAACTTTGAAAGTGGACTAACATGGCAACCACTTTATGTTATTAAAGAAGAAGCAGACATAAATATGGTTGTTTAATATCTACAAATGAAAGCATAAAGGATCACAGATTGACTGGGTTCATATGGCAAAGGAGTTGATATCACTCCATTTATGGAAGAGAAAGTTCATATAGCACTAGCAAAACTGAAAGAGGACAAGACAAGGAACCAGATATTAAGGGTTTTCAGAAAGGTTCAGGCAGCCCCGCTGATATTTCCATTTAATCATTTTTTGAAGACAAGTGGATTTGGATTACTGGAGAAGGGCAAATATCATATTTTTTTAATAAAAGTGGAAATAACAGAGAGGCTGGTAACAACAGGGATTTAGTGTGATCTCGGTGATGGGTAAATTTATGACTTCACTACTGCTAAAGTAGGATATCTTGAATCTGGAAGATTGCAGGATATAGGGAAGAATAGGTTACCAGATGGAGAGTATGTCAGACAAATCTGATTGTTTTCTTTGAGGTTGATGAACTAACCTGTGACATTTTTTGTGGGTTAGCAGCCATTTTTCACACTTTTTAGCTGGGATGCAAATGAATTTGGTCTGAAGCCAGAGAGACCAGGGACTGAACCCCACTGACACTCCTTATGACTTTGGGCAAGTCCATTGTCTCAGGTACAAATTTAGATTGTAAGCCCTCCAGAGTCAGGGAACTATCTGCTGTACCAGAATGTAACTTGACTTGAACTACTATTGGAAATGTGTGACCTAAATGCAACTAAATAAATAAACAAACACCACAAGAACTGTAACGTGTTGGCACAGCTAGGAACCTCATGCTTTCCAGGCTTGGTAAATCACCTTAACCTTTTTTAATGCCACCCCCCCCCCCCCCCATTCACTCAGCATAATAGCCTACAGACGCAATGTAGCCCTTTTGAAAGCCCTCAGAGATCTCGTTCCTAGTGGACTAAAAGGCCCTAACAGCCTCCGCCCCTGTAGCAGGCTGAAATGTAAAAAGAAGTGCTCTCATCAAGCCCTGCTCCCCTTTGAGGCCCAACCACTTAAAAAATATGCTGCCATTATGGCCACCCCATTATACTCCTCCCCTCTGTTCCTAGGCTCATGCCAAATGTCTAGGTCCACTTCTGCGCCAGTGGCACCATCTTGCAAAATGGTGTTGCCTGTTCTATAATGGTTCAGGTACTTCCAAAGCCTTCAGATAAAAATAGCTAGACCTTAATGAGGTGTAGGGCTATTTTGCGGGCCTGTGAAGTCAGTTTTGTGTATTCATGTTTACAGATTTGAACATTAATGAGCTTATATATATGCTTTTGCATCATAACTGTTATTAATGTTTAATATTAATGCATTGTTTAAAACATTAAGCCTCATATCCAAAAAAAAATGTTGCATGTATGTATATCAGCCCCTTAACTAGGCGATCAAAAATTTTATTCAGAGGCAAGCACTAACAGTGGTATGTCTGGATTTCAGTAAGACCTTTGACACAATCCTGCCTAGTAGTTTCATAAAAAGGTAGGATGATTTTCAAAAGCCATTTGCCTGTGTAAAGGTAAAGGGGATTTTTGACATATGCTCACCCTGTGTGTGTGAAAACAAATACAATATTGCACAATGTACATAATTTTTTCAACTTAATTTTTGTATTGGATGTAAGAACATAGCAGAATACAAAATAAAATTGAACCGTGCACCTTAGCTTGCACCATATTATATCCAAAGCACTTTTTGGATTTGGAATCACATTTTCTGCAAGAGAATACCTCATATCCCTTGCTCAACATGCACATACAAGTAGAACTATCACAGAAGCAGTTTCCAAAAACATTTTAGTGAGTTTGTGCTCAATTGTTCAAAACATTCCCAATTTCCCCATCAAGCTCTCAAGGGTTGGAGCAGCTCTTATTCAGACAAACCCTCCCAGGTTGTCAGATTCTCTTAAATTTTCTTAAACTCTCTTGCCTAATGGCCCTCAATGTAGCCATCACATAGACCCTCTGAGCTCTAGAGGTGAATGTTTCTTCCAGAGGGGATTCCTTATTTTGCCAAACTGCATCAATTTCCATATGGGCTGCTTTTAGCAAAAAGGACACCAGAGACCTTTCTCCAAAGCTCAGCTCTTCCAGACCTTCCATGAGCAAATATATCCCAGTCTGCAAAGGCTGATTAATTTGAGAATGGTATAATGAAGGTTCTGGAGGATTCTCCTGCATGTCTCAAGTTTTGCTCTAATGCGACATGCCCACCACATTCTTTGCAACACATATATCGCTTACATTAATATATGTAATTTGACTGGTATAAAGTACCAAAGGTATAGTAACTTATAGCTGGTTTCCATCATATCCTCCAAGATCGATCCATTAGTGAAGATCTCAAAAGTGTCCTGCCAAATCTCAAAATCCCTTTCCTGTCCCAGGTCTTTCTTACAGGCAATCAAGAATTTTGGCTGGAGCTGGTCAGGAAAATTTATTAACCAATACAATTTTGAGATCATGCCCTTGGTATTACCATACATTACACATATGCTGATTTCTTCTTTTGCAAATCCTCCTTAACTTCTCTGATTCTCAAATAATGTCTGAGCTGAATATACTTGTACTTATCTGTTTCTTCTAAGTGATAGGTATCCATAAGTTCCTCAAAGTAACAAGAAATGTACTCGGAGACCAAGAAAATGTGGCAGAAAGATACAGAAATATTCCCATTGCATTAGGAGCCACAGGCTTGATAAAGAAGAATTTCCAAACATATCTTGACAAATTACCCATACATGTTACATCTTATGAACTCCAGAAGGAAGCTCTTTTTGGCATGATGTAAGTACTATGCTAAGCATTAGCAGTAAACTTGAGAGACTGAGATCATACTCCACATACCTTGGCTTAGAAGTCAGATTCATGACTGTCATGTTATGTGCAAAACTAACCCATTTGGAGTAACTGCCCCAAACCTTCCTTGAAGCGTCACATGCCCCAAAATGCAGAGATTGATGGTCTTCCACCTATGAAATGTGAAGTCAGTCAAATGCAAAGTGTGCTGTTGGGTCAATGATGACTCCTGGCAACCCAGGAGCTTCTGTTTTTTTCTTGGCAAGGAGTGACCAAAAGTAGATTGCCAGGCCTTTCTTCCAAGGAAATGAAGGATAAAGTGACTTGCCCAAGGCCACAAGGGGTACCAGTGGAAATGGAATCCTGGTCTCTTGGTTACCAAGCCACTGCTTAAATCACTAGGCTACTCCTCCTCTCCATTGTGGTGGAATACACAATTATATCTAAGTGGCATGAATCTAGATATGGCCTTGCCTCTCAATATGCTTATCTTTTAAAGCTGAAATATGTGCAAAGTGTTCAAAATAAATTGATTCTGGATAGCTAATACAATGAGACATCATCCACCCCCAGCTGCTCAACATTAAGCCATTGTTTGGCATCTTGCCCCATCACATCCTCTAAGCTATGCAGAGTGATAGTATAACCAAAAATCTGCCATGCCCCAATCCTACTTAGCTTTAACTATATACCTCCAGGCCATCCTCTGGGGTTTCCTATTCCAAAGAAACCTAGAGACATTTTTCTTTATTTGCCTAAATATGTCTGCCAGAGTTGCGAGTGGAAGAGCCCGGAATTAAAGTCCTGAAAAAAAAACTTCAGGAATACACATGAAAGCAAAACATTTGAAATTAAAATGATCAAATATTTTGACACTAACAAAATTGGATTGAATAGAGACATTTTCTTCCTAACCCATTATCAGACATAAAACCTTGAAATACAAAGGATTACTGTCTCATTACCAATGTATTTCTTTGGAATTTAATGATAAATTCAGACTACGATCAGACAAGATCTGTATAAGGTAAATTGTCAATAAACCATTATTAAAGAAGACCAGTGGAATCCACTGGTTACCTTGGGATAATCATTGTAATATCTGTGTACCTTTTTGGGAACCTGCCAGGTACTTGTGACCTGGATTGGCCACTGTTGGAAACAGGATACTGGGCTTGATGGACCTTGTTCTGACTTAGTATGGCATTCTTATGTTCATATGTTCTTATATACCTATCCAAATGAGTTGGATTGACTCACAGCATGTATGGACCGGTGGTGTGCTGTGCTTGATCAGATGAAGACTGCGGCCTGCTAACAACTTTACCCACTATCCTTCCTACCATCTTCAAAGTCACAATCATAATGTGAACAACAAGCCACTGATCCACTCTGACCTCTGATGCCTAGAGCAAGCTGCAGGCCCACTGCCTCTGCAGAATGCCATTACAAAGTCAATTGCCTCAACTCTAAGGAGTCCTTCACTTGACTATGACAAGCAGCACTGCTACAGTCTTGCCTCTCTAGTCTTTTCTCTCTCTCTTTCTCCCCTAGTTATTGTGGTATCTCTGTTTTCTCCAGTTGCAAGTGCAATGGCCAATGATTCTAGGTCTCCAATGGACCTCATCAGAGGCAGAAGCTCCCTAAATCTGGTATCATCCAAAGAGTAAGTAATGGTTATGGTGACTTTTAGTTTAACTGCCAGTGCTTCTCTGCTCCCAGCTATGGTATGAGGACCTAAGGCCACCTCACATGACCTCAATTTCCCCAGTGGTGTTTTTGAAACGTGCTAGTGGGAATTCTCACTGGGTCCCACACTAGCTGGAGCTATACAAGATCTCAGACTTTCAGTGTTGTATGCAGACAGTGTGCCTCAGCCTGTGGCTTCTATCTGCAGCTACAGTGAAGCCTGGGGGGATAGAGTGGCAGAGGAGAGTTCATGAAGAATGAAGGGAGCAGCATGGTAAGAGATTCTCATTGACAGTCTGCCATTGCTTTGCTCACAGCCATACCCCTGAGACAAGAGGTGCCTCAGATATGGCTCAATTCCCCCACCCCCTAGGTGAGTGAGTGATGGAGACTGGCTGGAGAGGGAGAGAAAGTGAGTGATGAAGAGTGACTGGGGAGTAAGAGAAAGTGAGTGATGAAGAGTGACTGGGGAGGGAGAGAGAATGAATGAGGGGACAGACTGGATGTACAGAGAGGCTCACAATTCTGATGCTGTGGGCCACATCTAGCCATGCGGGATTAGAATCACGATCAGGCCTCTACATGCAGGCCGGGACTGCGATTCAGCCCGGCCTGCATGTACAGACACTGCCCGACTAACTCAGTCAGGGCTTTTAAATGGAGCAGCACCATGAAGTCTGGTTGCCATGGCACCGCGGCTCCATTTAAAAGCCACTATGCCAGCCACCTGAAAAACTGTTTATTCCCCACAGCCCACTGCCAACCCAGTCTCCGCCCCCAAGCCGCTCCTTCCCCGCCCCGTCTAACTTCCCTGCACAACTGGGACGTCCATCCCCGCTATTCGTGTGACAGAATAACCCCCTAAGTGATGGGGAATTACTAGGTAGGGAGAGAAAGTGAGTTGTTCTGGCTGGGGAGGGAGAGAGAGAGAGGAGTGTTTTGTTTTATATATTTCTTTAATAAAAATTATTTTATGTTGTATTGCGAGTGGCAGTAGTGTATGGGGAAATTGGGGAGGGGGGTAGAAGAAGGAGAGGGCATAAGAGGTGCCATCTGCTTAATTTTTGCCTGGATTCTAACATGTTTAACTCCACGCCCTGAAAAAGGTATCAGCTACAACTTGTTTGTTGACCTTTATTCCAAGTGAACTAAACACAAAAATTACAATTTTCTGCTAAAGAAGGTTGAGAAGATTAGATGAAATTGTGAGGCTTCTTTGGAGGGGAATGGAGATAGAAAGTGCTATCTTGAATGGAGAGAGACCTCTTGGGTCTCCTTTTTGATGGTAGATGGTTGAGTTAGGGGGTCATTCCAGATCATGAATAAGCCCTTTGGATGTGTGGCATAGGCGTTTTCTAGCGAAAATGTCTACAACTGTATTCTGAAACCCCCATGGTATTGCACATACATGGCACTAGCACGGGGTCTCAGAACATGGGCAGGGGGCAGAACGGGGACAAGGTCAGCAATGGAGACGTACAATGCGTATTCAGGAAAGGCCCATGTATGTACTGCAAGCTTCCCATGGACATCCACATTATACCAACGAAAAAGGACTTAGAAACATTTCTGTTCTGCTCTGCTCGGCAATGCATCCCATAGAGATGAATGGCTATGACAATGATGTTTTGAACTGGTGTGTCTGCAGTCTGGAAGACCACAAGATGCAGTTGTAAAGAGCAGAATGCAGAGGTAATTGAAGGTTGTATGGTAAAGACACTTTAATAAATACCCCTACAGAAATATACAGAGGTTCAATGGTGATTATTTCGGCTATGCTGTCAATATCTGTGTGATCTAGAGGAGATAATCTAGGGCATGCTAACAATTCCTGTCATCCGAGAAGTGGGACTGTTGATGCAGGGATTGTATGTGGGTGAGTATATGATGGATGTACGTGTGGGGAGAGAAATGCAGATCAGATTAGTAGTCCTGGGACTCCATGCCAGTATGGAGTGGAGGAGCAGCCTAGTGGTTGGGGCAAGGTACTTCAGGCCGGAAGGTCAGTGGTTCAAATCCCACTAGAGGATGGCAACCTTGGGCTGGAAGGACTGGGGTTTCTAGTCCCACAGGTGCTCCTTGTGGTCTTGGGCAAGCCACTTAACCCTCCATAGCCCATGTTCCCTGTAAAATAGTTATCTCCAAGTTATAATGCCCTGTTCAATGTAATTTCAGTTTGTTCAATGTAAACTGCACTGTTGCAGAATAGTGTGGTATATAAGAGAATATAAATAAATAAATGTTATACCAGCTGTTTTCTAGATGTGCAGGGCATCTGTACTGCAGATGTATGTTTTGTGTGATTGCAAGTGAGAGAGTGTATGTGTGTGTGTGTGGTTAGAGGGTTGCATGGGGGAATGTGATGTATGCAATTGCAATTTTGGGAGGATATCAGTGCCTGGCCAGTACCTAGTCCATAGGGATGACCTCAGCATGACTAGATGCAAGTGTGATCGGCCAGGGTTCATCAGAAAGGGGTCTCAATGGCTAAATGTCAAAGTATATCCCTGTCAATGATAAGGGACCCTCAGAATGAGTGCATGCAACAGGTCACACAGCATCATCAGCAGTCTCACAAATGTGCACATTTCTATAGACAGATGCTGATACACTTGGGCATCTGGTAGTGCTGTTTGCGTTGGTGCATGCACTCAATCTGAGGGTCCCTAATTATTGTCAGGGATATGCTTTGACATTTAGCTGTAGAGGACCTTTTCTGATTTCTGCTGGTCCATAAATAGCATTGTACAGACCGTTGTCAGAGATGATCAATACAAGCACAACTAAAATGTTCTCCTACTGCCATGTATGTTTTGCTGCAAGGTATGTTAGGACAATCATATCACTTTTTACTTGCTATTGTAACATCTCTGCATGCACAGAGATCACTTTGCAGTGTTCTGGTCAAGCAAAGGACTAGCTTCTATGGTCTGTTTTACATCAACACATCTGTATCATCTGTTGTGTCAGTGTGAGGAGCAGCTTCAGGGATGCACGTTTTAACTGAGGAGGCATGGCCACACAGAGACGGGCAGCAGCGGATCCATACATCTTTTCGGAGTTAGCCGAGGGCAAGGATGTCCAGGCCACTTGCTGCATATACCCATGTCCCATGGTTTATGCTTGCCATGCCGAACACATTTATGTTCCCGATAGCAGACCTGCGGGGACCCACACATGCAGAATTAGGATTAAGCGGGGCCCGTTTTTTATTTAGACATGTCCACGGACCAGACATCCACATTATGGAATTTCGTTCCACGTTAAACAGATGAATGTGACAACATGTAATTTTGACCCTGTCCTTTTCTTTGGTTAAGTTGGTTTGTGAGGGAATATTGTCAGAGTTGACAAGATCCCTACAAGATAGGGTTTTTCCAGAGAGGTTGAAAGAAGCAGTAGTCAGACCAGTTTTAAAACGGTTAGGAAGTGATGAGAATAGGGAAGAGAATTACGTGACAATTTCAAACCTTCCCTAATTAAGAAAGCTAATCAAGAAAGTAGTTGCAGTTCAACTGGTGAATTTTTTTAGCTGAACAGAATATCTTATATCAATCAGGTTTTCAGTGTGCCCACAGCATGGAAGTTTGTTCTGATAGTTGTGATTGATTAATTGGTTTGATGCATGAGCGGGAATGCAGGAATCATGGTTAAATACCTTGATGTGTTGGCGACATTCGATTTTGTTGATCATGCGTTGTTGCTAAAGCTTTATATTCCTGGGAGAAAAGAGGGGTGGTTTAGATCTTATCTGACTTGCTGCCATCAGCAGGCACTGCTAGGTGATAAGAGATCATGCCCTTGGTTATTGCAGAGTGGGGTCTCACAGGGATCTATAGTATCACCTTATTTGTTTTGTATTTTTTGTCCTTCTTGGGATCTCTTGTGTCATCATTGGGTATTCACTATTTCATATTTGCAGATGATATGCAAATTCCTTTACCAATAAATGCTAATGTGTCAGCATGTTTGGAGAAGCTTTGGTTAAGAACATAAGAAATGCCATACTGGGTCAGATCAAGATCCAAGAGTTCTGAGAATCTGAGAATAGCGTTAGCGAGCTAGCTTTGGCAAGCGTGATTCAAAATGCATTAAAGGCTTTTAAAAAGAACAAATCTCAGCAGAAAAACTCAGAATCCAGGGTATGGCTAAACCAAGATTGGGGGAACAGTAACCTTGGTGATGCTAATGTGCTGAGGGCCACCTGGGTAGAGGCACCGGAGCAACACTCATGACGGGAACCTCTGTCACGGCCCGGGCGAGGATGTCTGTTGTGGAATTACCTCTTTAGTGAAAGGAATTTCAAAGCAAATGAAGAAAAAGATATAGAAGAGGGAGTTCATCTATATTTTTTCACTACTAGTGGGGGACAAAGAGGGGGAGGACAAGGATACAAAGGAAAGAGATAGGGCTTCCAGTGAGTGGGATAGAAAACCAAGACTATTTAAGGCCATCACCAACTGGGTCTCGGCTTTCCAAATTTTTATCAACGTAGTGGTGGAAAGGGAGCCAGAGTTGAGCCCTTACTTGATTCAATATCTAGACTCTATAATGCACATGCATAAGCGCTACAGTGAATGGGCATGGCTCAACTCTGACATAAAATTTAGGAAGAGCATAGCCGAGGACCCCACAACTACGTGGTGCCACAGAGTTGTAGACTTTTGGCTGGATGAAATGTCCTCTAATAGACCATTTAACCTTGACAGTGCACACCAGGCCTTTCACTCTTACACCCCCTGAACCTTCGGTCAGGCATCTGGCAGACAATACTGTTGCCAGTATAACAACAGTCAATGCACCTGGAGCCACTGTAAATTTCAGCATGCCTGTTCGTCATGTGGAGCCAATCATTCAGTCACTATGTGCAGATTTATTTATTTATTTAACTAGGCTTATATACCGCTTTTCTGCCAGTCAAAGCGGTGTACATTTGGGTACTGTATATATATATTTTTTTTCCTTGTCCCCGAAGGGCTCACAATGTATGTTTTTGTACCTGATGGGAAGCTGCAGAGACAGCAGAAACATGCTGTGTTTTGCCTCCAGGGTGATCCCTGAGGTGGGTTTTCTGCAGGCATTTGACCACGGCTACTAGGAGAATCAGAAAACAACACCATCACATTTCAGTCAGTAAGGCTATATGGGAGGATCTTAGAATTTAGGAGGGTTTTTTGCAGTCTTTCAATTGCCTGGCATTCTGGCAGGACCCCTCCCCCCCATCCCCTCCCCCTCCCCCTCCCCCTCCCCCCCCCCGTATCAAGCAAGGAGCTGGAATTTTTCACTGATGCATCAGGAGGAAAGGGTTTTGGCATTTATTTCAGGGGCACATAGTGTGCAGAGCCATGGCCCATGGAATGGCATACCCTAGGGGGTATGTTTACTAAACTGCGTTAGTGCAATTCGCGTTAGGAGCCGCGGTAGTGACAGAAACCCCAAATAAGGACATGGGCGGTACATCGTCACCACTAACGCGCGTTCAAAAAATTAACGAGCGTTACCGGGCGCCGTGGCGCATTACTGCGCGTTAATCGTAAGAAGACGTACAGACACAAAGCACTGAAACAGAGCTGTAGCACAATGGATACGGTACTGACCGCTGTTACAGGCAGCATGGGTGCGAGTCCCCAGTGTGCCTAACGCAGAAGGCTGTCCCAGGCATCACCCTGTACATTACAGAGGGAATGAGGAGGCATGTTTTTCGTTACGTTGAGTATTGGTGTCAGAAACACACCCTCGGAGTGCGTGCGAGGCTGCGTGCGTTGGTACGTGCGTGGTTGCGCGCGTACAATCGTGCGTGGGTACGTGTGTTTTTACCAGTGTGGGCATCTTATAATACAGACTCTGTAGGGTGTCTTGCACCTATGCATTATGCTAGCAGATGTACGTGTGATGGCCTATGGTTTATCAGAGCCTGTGAGCAGGTGCTGGAGTTTCACAGGGTTGGATTGTGCCAGTCACACCCATGATGCACTGCACACGCAAATCAGCTGTCCACAGATACACACCATGGGGAATGCACCCCCACAGCACCTCGGCCTGGTAGGGGGAACTGACCATGTGCACCCCACAGCACCTCGGCCTGATAGGGGGTACTGACCGTGTGTTGTACTGGCACAGAGTAGCTACACACCGTCACATTGTGCGGGTACTGTGCTCACCCTGAAGGTGCAGTGAGGCGCCCAGCACTAGGTCCACAGCACCGTCCATGGCTGAAAGAGGCCATGGTGCAGGTCCAAAGCAGTGTTACTGTGTGAGATAGGTAGTTTCTGCAGGACCACCTCGGACATCTCTGTCTGCTTCAGTCAGGTGTAGCCCCCCCCATGCACCACCCCCCCCCGGAATGAGAGTGGCAAACAGGGTCTCCCATCAAAAGATCCAGTCTACCTCCCTGCACAGGTGGCAGTAGAGGGGAACATTAACCCTAGTCCTGCTGAGGAACAGACACCCCACAGAGCAGTCAATGCAGCTCTGTACACAGCCATAACACAATAGCAAACAGACATTAGGCCTGGATATGGTATGCTGCACCCCACCACTATCTGATATTCCACTGGTGCAAGCCATCAGCCAATGCACCCTGCAAGCCACTCCATCACAACACCTACCAGCTGCAAACAGTCTGCTAGTGCCCAGTGAATATGCCTGCACCCAGAACTGGGAAGTCAGCATACACAGCAAGCAGATACATCAGTGACTGGGCCCCAAAAGAAAACCCATATTTATCACATGAGAGAAATATTAGACAGCATCATGGGAGTGCCTAGCCATGCTGTGGTCACTGCACAGTCAGGGTGAGAGTGATCTCTCAGCAGGATATACTGAGGTCACCCTGTCTGTGTAGGTGGTGGCCGGGCACTACAATGTGCCTGTCACTGCCCTATGCCCTGTGCAGATGCACCCTGGCCAGGCCACCCTGTCCGGCCTATACCCATGGTACCTTGCTCCTCATTATGCACATTGGCAGCCCAATACTGGCAACATTGCTGGCAGTGTGGACTGTGGAAGGTGTTTGCAGCCACCACACACTGGATAGACAGACAGCCACCCCCACACCTATGCCAGCATTGTGCTACTATAGAGGTGGTCAGCAGCCATACCCACCACACCAGTCATGGGCATAGTACAGGCATGGATATGGTACACAAGGCTGTTGGGGGGTCAACTCCCCAGGGTGGTGAACACTGTCAGAGACCAGACCTGCAGCACACACCGCAGACATCAGAATGATTGTTATGGTGGAGCTCAATGAGCAAAATGTGCTTAACGTAGGAATTGATATCTGCCAGTTATCATAGGGAACGTTCGCTAGCTGTGTACCATATACCCAGGTCACTGTTCCCTCTAAGCCAGGGGTGGGCACCTCCGGTCCTGGAGGGCCGCAGACCAGTCAGGTTTTTGGGATATCCCTAATGAACATGCATGAGATATATATGCATTAGAGATATCCTGCCAACCTGACTGTTTGTGGCCCTCCAGGGCTGGATTTGGAGACCCCTGCCTTACACCTCTGTCATTTAAGATCATGAGTGGGCAAGGTACAGATGTCCTAGACATTGAAAGGGTATATAGAATGTGTCACATTCCTCCTCGATTCTCACCACCACCAAAAAGTTGTCTAATAGACAATTTTTTGGTGGTGGTGAGAAGTGAGGAGGACTGTGACAAATTCTATCTAAACTTTTTGATGTCTTGGACATCTGCACCTTGTCCACTCACAATCTTAAATGACAGAGGTGCAAGGCAGGGGTCTCCAGATCCAGCCCTGGAGGGCCACAAACCAGTCAGGTTGGCAGGATATCTCTAATGCATATATATCTCATGCATATTCATTAGAGATATCCCGAAAACCTGACTGGCCTGCGGCCCTCCAGGACCAAGTTTGCCCACCCCTGCTCTAAGCTGTGCGCGTGTGCGCGCGCACACACCTCGGCGAGCGAGCGTACATACTTTATAACAGAGCGCACAAAAATTGCGGTTCTGATTCTGATAGAAAACACCACAGACATCTTAAAATTTAAAAGTTGTTGTGTATTTACGGTTTTCACAAGTTCTACAATATTATCTAGTGCAAATCTAGTGCCTTCAGAAAATTAGAGGGAACATTGACCCAGGTGTAGGGTGGCATTGCTAAGGTATGCAACTGCTAGTATTGGAAGATACAGGCAGGGCCCAATGTCTTGCCTCTCCAGGAGGCATTGGCCAATGGGACCTGTGGGTGGGTGTGTGGCCCTGTTGGCTGCTGCTTTACGGCAGAGTTCCCCAACTCCAGTCCTGGTGTTCCAAACACTGTTCGGGTTTTCATACTGTCCCTCATAAATATGAATGAGCTACATCTGCATACCATGGGGGTGGTGCATAGCTATGCAGCACAGGCATCTTTATTAGAGGCAGCATGAAGCCGGAATGGTGTGGGGCCCTCCAGGACTGCATTTGCGGGACTCTGCTTTAGGTAATGTGCCTGTTTCTGGTGTCTGTGTTTGGTGTAGTAAAATATAGGCCATGCGTATGTTCTCTGCAATAAAGGAGTGTCTTTACTATCACTGTTTAGTGGTGGGTAAAAACTATGGGGATTGGGTTGGCAGGAGCCCCAGCTGGGATTTGAACCTGTGACCTTCTGGTTTTACAGGCACTGGCTGTGTCTGTTGCACCACACTGTGGCTACAGAGATAATATAGTCCCTGGAGTTAGTTAAACCGGCCTGATGAGTCAGAAACCCTGCTCTGCAACAGGTTTACTGTGGCCTCATTTACCTTGTATGCAGACAAAGGTGCACATAAACCTCAGAAAAGACCTCAGAAAAGGGGCACACACCCATAACCAAGCTGGGCAACAATGATATCATTGGGCAACATTACACAACACTCCCAGGACAGCTCCATTACAATGAAATGATCTTTGAAAGGGTCTGCGGAGCGTAGACCCTTCCACACATCATTTCTTTTTTATTTGGTGCTTTCCAGAGAGTGTTGTTCCTTGTTTCCCATTGCTATCACTTTTGCCCAGCTGAATTATGCTTTTTAAAATGTTTCTTGTGGTCATTTTTAACGTTTTATGTGAAAGTTTGTTCTGTGCACATGTATCACACTGCTCACGTTTTGTGGGTTTCCCCGGTTTTTCTGTACATTGCTGACGGAAATGGTTTCTCTTCCCTTTAAATGCCTTTAACGACAGGTTTTCATTCGCGTTGGAATTGAGCTCAGAAATTCAGCACGTTAGTATGAGGGGAGCCTCTCCCCGCCCACTCTCCGCCCATTGACCCCTTCTCTCCGCCCACTCTCCACCTTCTGCGCTGTTTTAACGCGCTGCGGGACTTTACGATCGTTATCTATGCTTAACGCGCGTAGTATTACGTTAACGGTCGTTAGCGCATCGGTACGCGCGTTATACGGCACTTACGGTCGTTAACGTTGTATAATGCGCGTTAGTCACGTTTACCGCACTTTAGTAAACATACCCCTAGGTGTTACAAGAGATATCACCTTCCTGGAGCTATTCCCTATCATAACAGCAATAGTCATTTGGGCCCCACAATTGGCTAACAAGGCAAAAATATTTTGAACCGACAACATGGCCATGGTGCAGGCTGTGAAAAAGATGTATTGCAGAATGCCAGGGGTCATTGCGCTCCTGAAGGAGACTGTATTACGTTGCTGCTCCATAATATAACCTTTAAGGCCATTCATGTGCCCAGTTGTCGCAGTGAAATAGCTGATTCCCTTTCTCACTTTAATATGTCCCTCTTCTGATCCATCACTCCCAGGGCAGATATGGAGAAGACCCCCATCCCCACAGTGGTTTGGAAGTTTGGCCTGCTGAAGTTTGGAACTTGATGATGAGTTCTCCCTGAGAATACCAGAAGGAAATATTGGAAGGTCTAGGAGAGTTTCCAGGAATATTGTGCAGAAAAAGAGATCAGTGACAGTGCTTGGTTTAATATTGACACCTTAGTGCAGTTCATCTTAGGTTGTAAGGATAGGGACATGTGCAGATCAGTGGTGCAGACACAATTGGCAGGCATTGGGCTTTTTGACAAGGCTTTGGGAAGACAGAACCTGGCCGACAATTTCATAATAAGTAAAATGATAAAAGATTGGGTGATCCTGTGTAAGCAATCTCCAGATCAAAGATGCCCTATCACTCACGATTGCTTGAGGTCATTATTAACAGTCACAGAAAGGGTCTGCTATGATGTATATGAAGCTCGCTTATTCAAATGTGCCTTCTCAATTGCATTCTTCGGGGCCCGGAGGGTGGGGGAGCTGGTGGCCACATCCAAATGCCCTTATAATATCTCAGACCTCTGTGTAGAAGATGTTGTGTTGTGCAGTAACTCTCTATTAATACGTATTTGCAAATCCAAAACTGATCCTATAGGCAAGGGGTCCAGGATAACCCTGGCACCCTTGAGAGGGGATACAATTTGCCCAGTACTGAATTTCAAAGAATATTGGTGAATCCATCTGCAGGGATTCACCACATTACTGATCCATGTGGACGGCACCCTCTTCTGGCATTTCCAATTTGCCAAAGCTATGAAGATGGGCATCTCTAACTTGGATCTCGACGTGGGACATTTTGGAACACATTCATTTTGAATAGGAGAGGCCACCACTGCAGCAGTGATTATCATGATGCAGGAACAGATCATGTCCCTGGGCATGTAGTGCTCTAATCATTGCAAGTTGTACATTAGGCCCAGGGCCAGGATATGCCCACCCTTATCTCATATGCTCTGTACGTCCCACGATGGCATTTATATAACTAACAATGGCTAACATTCTCCGCTTTTATCTGCCCTAGGTGCTAGTACCCACTGAGGCCCCCATGAAGTGCGGATATACGGCCACTCATACATGCACTGGGTACAGAGAAGGCTGGAAACAGTGACTCACCTCATAGCTAGTTGTGAAGTTCTGATGGCGGAAAATTTCTATACAGAAAGGCCCAACAAAGTAGTATGGAAACTCTGTAAACACTAAAACATCACTGTCCCTGAAAAGCATTGGGATCATGATCCTAAGAGAATAGTAGAGAATGAAATGGTTATGATCACCTGGAACATTCCCATTCCCATTCCAACGAATAAGAAACTGGATGTGAGGAAACCTGACATAGTGGTAAAGGAGAAGAATATCAGAATGGCATTGATAATAGAGGTATCAGTTCTGAGTGATTATTCTGTGAATTGCGTTGAGAGGCAGAAGATCCTGAAGTACAAAGAAATGCAGTCAGATACCAAAAAAAATATGGCAGAAAGATACAGAAATATTTCCCATTGTATTGGGAGCCACAGACTTGATAAAGAAGAACTTCCAAGCACATCTTGACAAACTACTCATACCTGTTACCCCTTGCAAACTCCAGAAGGAAGCTCTCTTTGGCATGATGCAAGCACTATGCTGAGCATTAGCAGTAAATTTGAGAGACTAAGATCATACCCCATATACCCTGGCTTAGAAGTGAGGTTCATGAATGTCACGGTATCCACAAAACTAACCCATTTGGAGAAACTTCCCTGAGTAAAACCATAATCTGGGGTTGTCCAGGGCTGAAGTGTTGGTGGTATGGATGGACATTCGAGGTATGATTTGGGACCAGTTAGTCCAAGCCTTATTGCACAGGAGGAGAACCCACGCCTCCCTATGGACCCTAATCAAACATCTGGGAGGTAACAATTTGGCATGCACGTGCCGTGTTGAGCTGGCAAAAAAAATTCAGAAGGATCTCTTAGCGCTGGCAGACATATTCCCCAACACACACCTGGTCTGGTCCCACATCATACCGAGAAGGGTCTGGAGCTGGGAGAGGTTGCACCAAGCAGTAGAAAAAACTAGAAAAAAGATAAACAAGTGGAATTCATTACCAGAGGATGTAGTAAAAACTGTTAGTGTAGCTGCATTTAAAAAAGGTTTGGACAAGTTCCTGGAGGAAAGGTCCATAAACCATTATTAAAGAGGACCCAGGAAATTCACTGCTATTTGGGAAACTGCTAGGAACCTGTGACCTGGATTGGCCACTGTTGGAAACAGGATACTGGACTTGATGGACCTTGGTCTGACCCAGTATGGCATATCATATGTTTTTATGTTCTTATGATGTTCCGATTTATGGAGGCCATCAGGGGGATGCAGTATCACTCATGACCTTATTACCGAAAGTTGCCCGGAAATGTACCATGCAGACGGCACACTGTTGTCTGCTATAGGTCTGGATGTTTTCCTCTGCACAATATTTATTTATTTATTTAACAGTTTTTATATACCATCTTTCTACAGTTTAAGACGGTTTCCATATAATGCAACAGGCAGTGAATTACAACTGAAGTACAACTGCATACATAGAACATAACTTGAGATGGTATATATGATTAACAGGAACAGGTCAGAAAACTATTTACAAAGAGATTTGTAGAAGGAGTAAGAGAGGGCTATGTGAGTAGGGAGAAATGTTCCTGGAAGAGATGCGTTTTTAATTTCTTCCGGAAAACAAGGTGATTGGGACAGTTCCTTAGGTCATGTGGTAAGGCATTCCAGATAGAAGGGGCATAAAGGGAGAATCTCCGATTACAGGTGGTTTGGCTACATTTTCTTTTGGAGGAAGGGATAGATAGGAGGTTTTTGGTGATGGTGCGGCGTGTTCTGTTGTTGCTGGTATTAGATAGGAGTGAGGAAAGGCATGGAGCTGACTCGTTAGAAATGATTTTATGAATGAGGGTGAGTAATTTGAATTTGACTCTGGAGTGGATAGGCAGCCAGTGTAAGTCAAAGAGGATTGGTGTTATGTGTGAGCGTCTAGGGTTATTTGTGATGAGGCGAGCTATTGTATTCTGTGCCATTTGGATCGGGTGTAAGCTATTCTTGGGAAGGCCATGATAGATGAGATTGCAGTAGTCGAGGGAAGGGATAGTGAGAGCCTGGCAGACAGTGCGAAAGGAGTCTGGGTTTAGGAGAGGTTGGAGGTTTCGAAGAGTGCGTAATTTCGCATATATTGTATTAGTGGTCTTTTTGATCTGTTCATGGAATGTAAGATTTTGATCAAGAATAAGACCGAGGTATTTCACTTGACTTTTGATAGTGAGGGTGAAATCATTAAGCATGAGGGTTGCAGGTGGAGTGTAGGAGGCATTGGTGAATACTTGGAGGGCTTCAGTTTTAGATTGGTTGATTGTGAGGTTATGATTTGAAAGCCAAGTCTTCAAGTCAGAGATGCATTCACTTAATCTTGAGAAGTTGGGGTTTATTAGATTGAATGGAGTGAAACACATAATGTCTTCTGCATATAACTGATAATGAATTCCATGCTTTTGAAAGATCTTGCAGACTGGTTGAAGGAATACGTTAAATAGTAACGCGGATAAACTGGATCCTTGTTTTAGTATAAATGGGAGGGATATGTCATTTCCAATACAGACCTGTTGCATTCTGTTTTCTAAATAAGAGTGGAACCATTTTAGGGTTGTGGCTCTCAGTCCTATTTCGTAGAGTCTATCTAAGAGTTGGTGGTGAGGAAGAGAATCGAAAGCTGCGGATAAGTCGAGAAATAGAAGGAGGCATCCTTGGGTGGAGTTCTGGGTAAATAGGTATAATGAATCTAGGAGGGAAGCACAGAGGGTTTCAACCCCGTGATTCTTTTTGAATCCATGTTGGAATAGGTCAAGAGGAGCGTGCTCATCTATGAAGTTCTGAAGTTGATTTTAGACTAGCTTTTCAGTTATCTTGGCAAGGAAGGGGATACTGGAGATGGGCCTGTAAGATGTAGGTGAGGTAGAGTCAAGTTTTGAACCTTTGAGGATGGGACGAATAGTGGCACTTTTTAAGGGTGTTGGTACTAGGCCAGTCTGGAGGGAGGTCTGTACGATGTGGAGTATGTAAGGGTTAATGGAGCTATTAGTGGTCTTGAGCCAGCTTACATCTAAGGCGGAGGTGGAGGCATTTAGATCTTTGATGGCATTGGATATGTTCTTTAAGGTGATGGGTTCCAAGTCATTCCATGTGATGGGGGGGTGAGGGTGTGGGGTCAGGAGCTGAGGTCATATGTGAGTTGGGGGTTGGTCATTGAGGAGGGTGGGGGAATTTTGAGGTAAGATGGTCAGCTATAGCTTGGGCAGTTATTTTTGGAGTCAGGTCATGGTGTAGGGGTTCATTAATTAGGGATTTAGCAATGGAGAAGAGCTCTCTTGGTTTATTAAGGGAACATTGGATCATATTTTCGTTATATTCTCTTTTGTGTTTTAGGGTTTCGGAGCAGTAAGCTTGAAGTTTACCTTTGTAGGTCTCATGTATGTTTGGGTTATGAGAGTGTCTCCACTGACGTTCTAGGCATCTGAGTTCTCTTTTTAGGTCTCTTAGTTTAGTGGAGAACCAGGGGGCTTTTTTTCGTTGGCTTTTAGAGGGATGTTTAGGTGGTAATATGGCAGCAGAGGAAAGGATGTCATTCCATTCATTGATATGGGCGTCTTGGATCTGGTGTTTGCTATTGAGTAAGTCTAAGGGTGGTAATATTTGTTCAAGGAAGTTGGCCGCATTAAATTGTTTGAATTCGTGGGTATGCTGAGGTATAGTTAATTGAGGTTTTTTATGTGGGGAGTGGGGGATTGAGAAGAGGATAAGGGCATGATATGACCAGGGGTTCGGTTGGATTGTGTGAGAAATCTGTTTGGTTGGAAGTGTTTGCTGTGGGGTAAATATTAAGTCAAGGATATTGCCTTTGGAGTGTGTAGGTTGTACTAGAACTTGGGTAAAGTGGAGGGCCTCCATTGCTTGGAGAAATGAGGTGGACTGTTTTCAAGTTGTTGAATGTAGGTTAAAGTCTCCTAGGATTATGAGTGGGCGTGAGATGGGTTGGGGGGAAGCAGGCTGTCTCAAGTATCATGGAGAGATCAGTTAAGTCAGATTGGGGTGCCCTATAAATGAGGTGGAGAGAGAGGGTAGGGCTGGAGACTCTAATGGAGTCCATACCTGGGGTAGAGATGGATTCAACTGTGGAAAAATTTAGGGTCATTCTTGAAATAACAGCAACACCTCCGCCTCTATTGGATATTCTGTTGCAGACGTTAATTGAATGTGTGTTAGGACATAATTGATTTATTAGGACAAAGTCAGATTCTTGGAACCAGGTTTCAGTGAGACAAAGGATATCTAAGTCATGCTCTAAAATGAGGTCAGTAATTAGGGGGATTTTGTTTCTGGCCGAGCGGACGTTGATTAGGGTGCATTTGAGGGGAGAGTGGAGATTGTCAGAGGGAGTGTTGGGGATGATGTTGGGATTTGTGTGGAGAAGTTTGAGTTTGCAGGGCCAAGTGTTGAAGCTGGTATGATAGTGAGGTAGAGAGGAAAATTGAGTGCTAGGGTGTTTGAGGGAGTAGATTATTGGGATTGGAGTATTATAGTTTGATATTAGAGCATGGGAGAGGAGAAGTGAGGTGATGTGTAGGGTGAGGAGACTGGTCCACAGAGTAGGTAGGTTGAATGTGGTTAATTCCATTTTAGGTAAATCTAGGTGAATGGGGGGTAGGATAGGGAGGTAAGAGGCTGGTGTGGGTTAGTACGAGGGACTAAGAGGATATGTTGTATAGCAGTAGAACATTAATCAATTGCATCTAGTACAAAGAGGTTTATGCAAGATCTTACAATACAAGATCTTATTGAGATCCTGTTGGTTAAGGATGGCTGCAACTGAGTAGTGGTGGGGGACTTCGATGAGTGAGGATTCGCGTCAAGGTCTGTGGCAGGGATTGGTGGCAGAGACTGAGCAAAGAGCCGTAGGATTAAACAAGGGGTGGGAGTGACCTTAAAACAATTGTTCTCCACCATCGGAGCAATCACGTTTGCAGCAAGGCTAGCATACCCTGTATACCCCGCGTGCTTGTTGTAGGTCCCTTATTATATGAGTTTTGAAAGTGTATGCTGGTATGGTATGGTAGATTTGGCCTTGTAGATCTTCAGTGACTTTTTGCAGTGTTTTATACTAGTTCACAATATGTCTGGCACTGGAGGATGTTTATGTTCTTGTTAGTGAGATGACCAGAATCAGATTTTTTTTTGGACTATCACAGCCTGTTTGTATGATGCAAAGTATTTACTGCTAAGTATTTTTATTTTGGTTATGCATTTGCTCTTTCGCTGCACTTTTCTTACAACACTGGATTTGAAAGAGAAATACTAATATCACTTGAAAAGATTTCACAAAGCAGTTTTGGGAAAAAGGAGGGTAGGGTGCAGCCAACATTCATAATAATGAGGGAGGGGTGCCGATTTATAGGTTGCAGGAGGGGGCTAGAAACCTTAGCACCAGCCCTGGGGAAATCGCTCTTTTCCTAGACTACTTGACTAACATAGAGACATCTGGGTGAGCCCCAGGAGGATGGGTCAGGGTGAGTCCCAGGGGAATTGGTTTTTGGGGTTCTGCTCTGGAGGTTTTAGTTTTGGGGGTGTGCTTACTCTTGAGGGGCTTATTCTTGTGGGGTGCTTGATCAGAGGGGGATCACATCAGGAGGAGATGCTCTGTGGGAAGAGAGCTTTGGGGTTATCGGATCTAGCAGAGGGCTTGGCTCAGGAAGTGTCACGGATGTCATCTGACTGCTAGTAGTGTGGCCGTATTTGACACCACCTCTTGATGTGGCATGAAGTGCAGTCGTGACACCTAGGCTGTGGTAACATCCCCTGCACTAGATGTCAGTGGCAGCCAGGTCTTATCTCTGCCTAGAACATGCTCAGATCCTGCTGTAACCCATGCTGGGTACTTAGCCCAGGATGTTTACCATGCCACTGCCAAAGCGGACAGTTAGGGGTATCTTTACTAAACCGCGCAATTGTGCGGGGCGCACTTCAGCGTGCGCTAAGGTACCTTAGCGCACGCTAATAGTGCATTTGTGGTGCCCCGCACACATGCGCACCGCCTACACATGTGCGTGCCGCCCGCAAAAGTGCGCGGCGCGCTGATGTGCAATAGAGGCGTGGAAAGGCATTTTGAGGGCGGAGGAAGGCTCCCGAGGGGCGGGGGGACGGGGTCAATGGGTGGAGAGTGGGCGGGGAGAGGCTCCCCGCACAGGAGCGGGGCTGAATTTCGGTCAAAAAAATACCGCGATTGAAAACCTCGCGTTAAAGACGATTTAAAGGGAAGAGAAACCATTTCCGTCAGCAATGTACAGCATAACCGGGGAAACCTACATAACGTGAGCAGTGTGATACATGTGCACAGAACAAAATTCCAAATAAAACCTTAAAATGACCACAAGAAAAATTGTAAAAATCATAATTCAGCTGGGCAACAGTGATATCAATGGGAAACAATAAAAAACACTCCCAGGAAAGCTCCAAAAAAAACGAAATGATTTTTGGAAGGGTCTACGCTCCGTAGACTCTTTCAAAACTCACCTCATTTTATTGGAGCTTTCATGGGAGTGTTTTTTATGTTGCTCATTGCTATCACTGTTGCCCAGCTTGGTTTTGGTTTACTTCCCCTTTTTTTGAGGTCATTTTTGAGGTTTATTTGCGCTTTTGTCCCCATACAAGATAAATGAGCCCACAGTAAAATTGTGCAGAGCACGGTTTCTGACTCATCCGGCCAGGATTCCTATCTCCAGGGACTGCACTGTCTCTGTGACCACAGTGTGGTGCAGCTGACACAGCCAGTGCCTGTAGGACCAGAGGGTCACAGATTCAAATCCCAGCTGGGGCTCCTGCCAACCCAATCCCCATAGCTTTACCCACCACCAAGCAGTGATAGTACAGACACTTCTTTATTGCAGAGAACATAAGCATGGTTCCAACACCTATATTTTACCCTACACCGCACACAAACTATAACAATGGGCATTACCTAAAGCCGAGTCCCCCAAATTCAGACCTGGAGTGCCACCAGTCAATCAGGTCATATGCTTTTTCCCAGATAAGGACATGTCTGCATGTTGGCGGAAGGATACAGGTGGTGGAGGGGGCAGTGGCTGCAAACCACAGCAGACAGTGGCCTAGGCCTGTGCAGGCTGGCACCGTCCACCGCAACAGACAGGCTCTGTCGGATGTACAGTCATGGACACCCCAGGGAACACAGCATATCTGTGGCAACACAGTGGTGCAGTGCACACAGATAGTGTATGCAAGAACAGAAGGTCACAGGTTCAAAGCCCAGCTGGGGCTGCTGTCAATCCAGTCCACATATTTTTCCTACAACTAAACCATGATAGTAAGGACAAACCTTTATTGCTGAGAACATACGCATGGTTAATACGCCTATAATTTACCACACCAAACACAGACACCATAAACAGGCGCATTACCTAGAGCAGAGTCTCCAAAATGCAGTCCTGGAGGGCCCCACACCATTCAGGTTCCATGCTGCCTCTTATAAAGATGCCTGTGCTGCATATCTATGCACCACCCCCATGGTATGCTGATGTAGCTCATGCATATTCATGAGGGACAGCAAGAGAACCCGAACAGTGTTTGGAACACTAGGACTGGAGTTGGGAAACTCTGCCGTAAAGCAGCAGCCAACAGGGCCAGACACACCCACACACACACCCACAGGCCCCATTGGCCAATGCCTCCTGGAGAGGCAGGACATTGGGCCCTGCCTGTATCTCCCAATACTAGCAGTTGCATACCTTAGCAATGCCACCTTACACCTGGGTATATGGTACACAGCTATCAAACGTTTCCTATGATAACTGGCAGATATCAATTCCTACGTTAAGCACATTTTGCTCATTGAGCTCTACCATAACAATCATTGTGATGTCTGCGGTGTGTGCCGCAGGTCTGGTCTCTGACAGTGTTTACCACCCTGGGGAGTGACCCCCAACAGTATTGCGTACCATATCCATGCCTGTACTGTGCCCAGGACTGGTGTGGTGGGTATGGCTGCTGAACTCTATAGTAGCACAATGCTGGCATAGGTGTGGGGGTGGCTGTCTGTCTATCCAGTGTGTGGTGGCTGCAGACACCTTCCACAGCCCACACTGCCAGCAATGTTGCCAGTATTGGGCTGCCAATGTGCATAATGAGGAGCAAGGTACCATGGGTATAGGCCGGACAGGGTGGCCTGGCCAGGCTGCATCTGCACAGGGCATAGAGCACTGACTGGGACATTTTAGTGCCCGGCCACCACCTACACAGACAGGGTGACCTCAGTATGTCCTGCTGAGAGATCACTCTCACCCTGACTGTGCAGTGACCACAGCATGGCTAGGCACCCCCATAGTGCTATATAGTATTTCTCTCATGTAATAGATATGGGTTTTCTTTTGGGGCCCAGTCACTGATTTATCTGTTTGCTGTGTATGCTGATATCTCAGTTCTGAGTGCATGCATCTCCACTGGGAACGTGCACTATGGACTAACTAGCAGACTGCTTGCAGCTGGTATGTGTCTTGATGGTAGTGGCTGATGACTTTCTGCAGGAGAATATTGGATGGTGGTGGGGTGCAGCTTACCATATCCAGGCCTAATGTCTGTCTGCTATTGTGTTATGGATGTGTATGGAACTGCCTTGACTGCCCTGTGGTGTGTCTGTTTGTCAGCCAGGACTGGGGTTGATGGTCCCCTCTACTACCACCTTTGCAGGGAGGTAGAATGTGGAACTATTGATGGGGGACCCTGTTTGCTGCCCTGGGGGAGGGGGGTGGTGCATGGGGCTATGCCTGACTGAGACAGCACAGAGATATCCAAGGTGTTTCTGCAGAAACTACCTATCCCACAGTTTAACACTGCTTTGAACCTCATTCAGCCATGGAAGGTGCTGTGGACCTGGTGCTGGGCGCCTCACCGCACCCTCAGGGTGAGCACAGTACCCGCACAATGTGACGGTGTGTAGCTACTCTGTGCCAGTAAAACACACGGTCAGTACCCCCTACCAGGCCGAGGTGCTGTGGGGGTGCACATGGTCACTTCCCCCTACCAGGCCGAGGTGCTGTGGGGGTGCATTGCCCATCTTGTGTTAATCTGTGGACAGCTGATTTGCATGTGCAGTGCATCATGGCTATGGGTGTGCTAACCCTATCCTGGTGACCACAACAGACTGTCTGTTCGGTGACGTGCAGGCTCTTGCAGCCAGCCTGGGGCTTATTAGTAGTTATAGAGCTGTAGGCCAATGGTTACTTCCCTGCCTATAAAGCCACAGGTCATGGGTTCAAATCCACAGTGGGGTTGTTTGATAGGGTTGTCCAACACATTGTCTGTTTTTAATGTACATATTTTGATGCCAGCAAAAACACCCTCAGCGTACTGTACCCATAAGGTGCCTCTGAGGGTGCTTTATAGGGCGCCCTATAGGGCATCTTATGGTTCCCGTCCATATAAGGTGCACTATACATTATCCTGTGACGCAACTTATAGGGTGCCCTATAGGGGACATTTTAGGGTGCTGTGGCGGACAGTGCAATTTATTATGTGCCCTATGGAGTGCCTTATAGGGTGCCTTATACGGCACCTTCAATTACGGCACGTGAGGGCGTGTTTGCTGGCAGCAATTAATAAAATAAAAATAAGGTGCTGCAGGAAAACATATGTACAATGCAAAGCTGATGCCACAGCCAGCCTTACGTATTAGGCACACTGGGGAGCAAACTCATGACCCCTGTATCAGCAGTCAGTGCCTTAACCATTGTGCTCCACTGCTGCTCCTCCTGGCCTGTCAGCGCACCTACTTATGCTTTCCATTCCTTAAACTGCACAGTGCTGCCATAACAAACAGTACTCTGACCTTGCGGTACCTCATACGGCACCCTCTAAAGCGCCCTATAAGCAATATTCTAGGGTGCCTTGGCTGACAGTGCACTTTAAAATGTGCCTTATAGGGCGCCTTATGTTAGCACACTTTGAGAGTGCGTTTGCTAGTAGTGAAAATGAAAATAAACATAAAATGACTCCAAAAGCAATCTTCCCCATAATATGTAATGCCTCAGCCAGCCTTGTTCATTGGGTGTTGTGGGGGATTGAACCCTTGATCTCTGCACCATTGGTCAGTGTCTTAACCATTGTGCTGTGGTTCTGATCCTGTGGGTGTACATTAGTGCGGCGCCTTATGCCGCCCAATATTAAAAAGCATCCTAAATCAATAGCGCGCCACCTAATGCCCATCAGCTTGCTGCCTTATGCTGCACAATATTAGACTAGCTCCTAAAGTAATGCCTCAGCCAGCTGTCTACATTGAGCACTGTGGGGGATTGAGCCCCTGATCCCTGCACCATTGTTAGGTGCCTTAACCATTGTGCTGTGGCTCTGCTTTTCTGTGTGCACATCAGCGCGCCACTTATGCCTCCCGCGCAGCTTCCTCATGCGCTAATGTGCGGGGCGCACATGGGCGCTGCGCACCTTAACGCATATGTCAATCACAGCTTTTCTTTTTCAGGATGGAACGCCCACTCCTTATATGGCATCCGCTCACTACCGCGGCCCGCACATTAGCGGGGTTTTAATAAACATGCCCCTTAGTGTGCAGTAAAATACAGGCCAAGTGCTTACCACACTTTAATAAACATGCCCTCTTATTTTTATTTTTGGGTTTCAATCTCACTTTATGGCCCTAAAGTAAGTAGAAGCAAGTTTCTCTTTGGCATTTCCTGGCTTCAAAATTTGCGGCCTATACAGTTGTCTTCAAGCCTGTAAAGAACTCCCCAAAATCTCCTCTTCTGGTAAAGGCAAAGCCAGCTTAACCATTACTACTACTGCTATTACTACTACTACTGAACATTTGTATAGCGCTATAAGCCCTCACTTGGTTTGCAGCTTGTCGTGCTGTGAGGGCTTGTGTGCATCAGTGATGCTGAGAGCTAATCTATCGGTAGTTTAACTACTGGCAGGATCTCCCAAGATGGATATGTCTCAGCTGAGGTGCCAGACCAAGACAAACCACCCATCTAGGCAGCAGCAGAATGGGATAGTGTTGACGGCGGTGGATCACATTTCTGTGACAACTGCAACAACACCAAATTTAAACTGCACGGAAGAAGGACCGGCAATCTACTTCTGTATCTTGCCATGAAAACCCAATGGATAGTTACAGCAAAACAAATTGTGCTGTAGTGCTGTAAGATGAGACCCCCAGGTCGGAAGGCACTCAAGTAGCTACTGGGGAAGAGCTTAAGACTTTTCAGAGTAAAGCCAGCATTTATGATGTGGTTGGATCAAAGCCCTCGGGACGTCTGACTGCTGATGTAGCTGCGCATGAAATGAGAGCCAGAAGCTGTAAAGATGTCTTACACATTGGAACATGGAACGTACGAAGCATGAACCAAGGGAAGTTGGAGATGGTCAAGAATGAAATGGAACGTGTACAACTTGATCTGTTGGGTGTCAGCGAACTGAAATGGACTGGCATCGGGCACTTTGCATCAGATGATCACATGGTCTACTATGCTGGAAATGAAAGACAAAGAAGAAATGGTGTTGCATTTATAATATAGAAAAAACTTGCAAGAACTGTAATGAAACATAATGCAGTCAGCGAACGCTTTACCTCTATTTGTCTATGAGGAATGCCTATCAACACAACTATAATTCAAGTATATGCACCAACAACAGCTGCAGAAGAGAATGAAATTTATTTAGCTGCATTTATACCCTGCTTTTCACTGGGTCAAAATGGTTGGGGGATACATTTAACACAAGTGGATCTGAAAAATATACACTAATACTTACAGGGATCATGGGCAATGGAGAGTTAAGTGGCTTGCCCAAGACCACAAGGAGCACCTGTGGGATTAGAAACCCCAGTCCTTCTGACTCAAGGTTGCTGTCCTCTAGTAGGATTTGAACTACTGACCTTCTGGCCTGTGGTACCTTGCACCAACCACTAGGCCACTCCTCCCTTGAAGAATGGAAGTGTTCTATGAACAAGTACAAGCTGAAATTGACAGAACATGCAAACAGGATATCCTGATAGTCATGGGTGACTGGAATGCAAAAGTTGGCAACAAAGAAGAAGAAAAAGTAGTTGGAAAATATGGACTTGGCAACAGAAATGAAGCTGGAGAAAGACTGAGAGAATTCTGCAAGACCAATGATCTATTCATCTCAAACACCTTCTTCCAGGAACACAAGCGGCGACCGTACACATGGACTTTACCCAATAGATTGTATAAAAATCAAATTGACTACATCTGTGGAAGTCAACGATAGAAAAGCTCTATAACATCAACAAAGACAAAACCTGGAGCTGACTGTGGTACAGATCATCAACTACTAGTATGCAAACTCTAGCTAAAGTTGAAAAAGAGCAAACCACTCTTAAATGCAGCAAAATATGACCTTGAGAATATACCACTGGAATTTAAAGACTGCCTGCAAAATCGATTTGTTGCTTTAGATACAAATGACAGAGCTCCAGAAGAGTTAAGAACATAAGAACATAAGACATGCCATACTGGGTCAGACCGAGGTCCATCAAGCCCAGTATCCTGTTTCCAACAGTGGCCAATCTAGGTCCTACACACCTAGCAATATCCCCAAAAGACCACAGGTTCCACAATGCTTGTACTGGGTCAAGCATTGATATCCTGGGTCCCTTTTTAATAGTGGTTTATGGACCTTTCCTCCAGGAACTTGTCCAAACCTTTTTTAAACCCAGCTATACTAACAGCCCTTACTACATCCTCCGGTAACAGATTCCAGAGTTTGATTACACGTTGAGTGAAAAAATATTTTCTCTTATTTGTCTTAAATAGTTTACCCTGTAGTTTCATTACATGTCCCCTAGTCTTTCTATATTCTGCTAGCGTAAACAATTGATCCACGTTTATCCGTTCCACTCCATTCATTAATTTATAGACCTCTATCATATCTCCTCTCAGCCGTCTCTTTTCCAGGTTAAAGAGCCCTAACCTTTTTAGCCTCTCTTCATAGGAGTAGCCTTCCATCCCCTTCACCAATTTGGTGGCTCTTCTCTGTACTTTTTCTAATAACGCTATGTCCTTTTTAAGATACGGTGACCAGAATTGCACACAATATTCAAGGTGCGGTCGTACCATGGAGCGATACAGAGGCATTATAATATCCTTTGTTTTATTCTCCATCCCTTTCTTTATGATACCTAGCATTCTATTTGCTTTCTTGGCCGCCGCTGCACACTGGGCGGAGGGTTTTAACATGTTATCCACGATGACTCCTAAGTCCTTTTCCTGGGTGGTGGTTTCTAATGTGGAGCCTTGCATCGTGTAACTATAGTGTGGGTTGTTCTTTCCTAGGTGCATAACTTTGCATTTGTCCACATTAAATTTCATCTGCCATTTGGATGCCCAGTCTTCCAATTTATCCAGATCCTCCTGCAGCTTTCCACAATCCTCTTGGGTTTTAACAACTTTAAACAGTTTTGTGTCATCTGCAAATTTGATAACCTGACTAGTTATTCCCTTTTCCAGGTCATCTATGAATATGTCAAAAAGTAGCGGACCCAGTACAGATCCCTGGGGTACTCCACTATTCACTTTTTTCCATTGGGAATATTGGCCATTTAGCCCTACCCTCTGCTTTCTATCTTTTAACCAGTTCCCGATCCACAATAGTACACTGCCTCCTATCCCATGACTTTTTAGTTTTGCCAAAAGTCTCTGATGGGGGACCTTGTCAAAAGCTTTCTGGAAGTCCAGATACACTATATCAACCGACTCACCTTTGTCTACCTGTTTATGCACACCTTCAAAGAAACATATCAGATTAGTAAGACAAGATCTTCCTTGTCTAAAGCCATGTTGGCTGTCTCCCATTAGGCCATGACTATCTACATGTTGTGTAATTTTGTTCTTTATGATGGTTTCTACCATTTTCCCCGGTACTGATGTCAGGCTCACCGGTCTGTAATTTCCCGGGTCACCCCTGGAACCTTTTTTAAAAATTGGTGTTACGTTGGCGACCCTCCAATCTTCAGGTATTACAGATGATTTTAATGAAAGTTCACAGATTACCAATAGCAGGTCCGCGATCTCATATTTCAGTTCTTTCAACACTCTGGGATGTATACCATCCGGTCCAGGTGATTTGCTACTATTCAGTTTATCAAATAGTTGTAATATATCTTCCCGGTGTAGTGATATTTCTCTCAATTCCTCTGCAGTATCACCTTTAAGTACCACTTCAGTCATGGGTAACATCCCTACATCTTCCTCAGTAAAGACCGAAGCAAAGAATTCATTCAGTCTCTCTGCTATATCCTTGTCTCCTCTTACTGCCCCTTTTACCCCTCTATCATCTAACGGTCCAATTGACTCTCTCACAGGCCTTTTGCTACGAATGCACTTGAAAAAGTCTTTATTTCGTGTTTTTGCTTCCGTAGCAAGTTTCTTCTCAAATTCCCGCTTTGCCCGCCTTATCAATGCTTTGCATTTAACTTGCCAGTGCTTGTGATGTTTCCAGTTTTCATCATTTGGCTCTTTTTTCCATTTCCTGAAGGTTGCTTTTTTGGCAGCAACAGCCTCTCTGACCTCACCTTTAAACCACGCTGGCAGTTTTTTGGACTTTCTTCCACTCTTCTTAATGCGTGGAATACAGCTGGTCTGGGCTTCGAGGATAGTATTTTTAAATAACACCCAAGCTTGCTGTAAGTCTTTAACCTTTGGAACCGCTCCTTTTAGTTTTTTCCTAACTATATTCCTCATTCTATCATAGGGCTATGTTTACTAAATCGCGTTAGTGCAGTTCGCGGTAGGAGCCGCGGTAGTGAAAGAAACCCCAAATAAGGACATGGGCGGTACATCGTTACCACTACCGCGCGTTAGCAAAATTAACGAGCGCTACCGGGCGCCGTGCCACGTTACTGCGCGTCAATCATAAGAAGACGTACAGACACAAAGCACTGAAATAGAGCTGTAGCACAATGGTTACGGTACTGACCGCTGTTACAGGCAGCATGGGTTCGAGCCCCCAGTGTGCCTAACACAGAAGGCTATCTCAGGCATCACCCTGTACATTACAGAAGGAAAGAGGAGGCATGCTTTTCGTTACGCTGAGTATTGGTGTCAGAAAAACACCCTCGGAATGTGCCTAGCCACGTACGTTGGTACGTGCGTAGCGAAGCGCGTACATTCGTGCGTGGGTACGTGTTTGCTTACGTGCGTGGGTACGTGTGTTTTTACCAGTGTGGGCATCTTATATTACAGACTTTGTAGGGCGTCCTGCACCTATGCAGTATGCTAACAGATGTACGTGTGATGGCCTATGGCTTATCAGAGCCTGTGAGCAGGTGCTGGTGTTTCACAGGGTTGGATTGGGCCAGTCACACCCATGATGCACTGCACATGCAAAGCAGCTGTCCACAGATACACACCATGGGGAATGCACCCCCACAGCACCTCGGCCTGGTAGGGGGTACCGACTGTGTGTTGTACTGGCACAGAGCAGCTACACACCGTCACATTGTGCGGGTACTGTGCTCACCCTGAGGGTGCAGTGAGGCGCCCAGCACTAGGTCCAAAGCAGTGTTACTGTGTGAGATAGGTAGTTTCTGCAGGAACACCTTGGACATCTCTGTCTGTTTCAGTCAGGTACAGCCCCCATGCACCACCACCACACCCCTCCCCCAGGGCTGAGGGAGGCAAACAGGGTCTCCTATCAAAAGATCCACAGTCTACCGTGCTGCAACGGTGGCAGTGGAGGGGAACATGAACCCCAGTCCTGCTGGGGAACAGACACCCCACAGGGCAATCAATGCAGCTTTGTACACAGCCATAACACAATAGCAGACAGACATTAGGCCTGGATATGGCATGCTGCACCCCACCACTATCTGATATTCCCCTGGTGCAAGCCATCAGCCACTGCACCCTGCAAGCCACTCCATCACAAAACCTACCAGCTGCAAACAGTCTGCTAGTGCCCAGTGGAGATGCCTGCACCCAGAACTGGGATGTCAGCATACACAGCAGGCAAATACATCAGTGACTGGGCCCCAGAAGGAAACCCATATGTATCACATGAGAGAAATACTAGATAGCACTATGGGAGTGCCTAGCCATGCTGTGGTCACTGCACAGTCAGGGTGAGAGTGATCTCTCAGCAGGATATACTGAGGTCACCCTGTCTGTGTAGTTGGTGGCCGGGCACTACAATGTGCCTGTCACTGCCCTATGCCCTGTGCAGATGCACCCTGGCCAGGCCACCCTGTCCGGCCTATACCCATGGTACCTTGCTCCGCATTATGCACATTGGCAGCCCAATACTGGCAACAGTGCTGGCAGTGTGGGCTGTTGAAGGTGTTTGCAGCCACCACACACTGGATAGACAGACAGCCACCCCCACACCTATGCCAGCATTGTGCTACTATAGAGGTGGTCAGCAGCCATACCACCACACCAGTCCTGGGCATAGTACAGGCATGGATATGGTACACAAGAGTGTTGGGGGGTCACTCCCCAGGGTTGTGAACACTGTCAGAGACCAGACCTGCAGCACACACCGCAGACATCAGAATGATTGTTATGGTGGAGCTCAATGAGCAAAATGTGCTTAACGTAGGAATTGATATCTGCCAGTTATCAGAGGAAACGTTTGATAGCTGTGTACCATATACCCAGGTGTAGGGTGGCATTGCTAAGGTATGCAACTGCTAGTATTGGGAGATACAGGCAGGGCCCAATGTCTTGCCTCTCCAGCTGGCATTGGCCAATGGGGCCTGTGGGTGGGTGTGTGGCCCTGTTGGCTGCTGCTTTACGGCAGAGCTCCCCAACTCCAGTCCTGGTGTTCCACACACTGTTCGGGTTTTCATGCTGTCTCTCATAGATATGCATGAGCTACATCTGCATACCATGGGGGTGGTGCATAGCTATGCAGCACAGGCATCTTTATTAGAGGCAGCATGACACTGGAATGTTGTGGGGCCCTCCAGGACTGCATTTGCGGGACTCTGCTATAGGTAATGTGCCTGTTTCTGGTGTCTGTGTTTGGTGTGGTAAAATATAGGCCATGCGTATGTTCTCTGCACTACAGGAGTGTCTTTACTATCACTGTTTAGTGGTGGGTAAAACTATGGGGACTGGGTTGGCAGGAGCCCCAACTGGGATTTGAACCTGTGACCCTCTGGTCTTACAGGCACTGGCTGTGTCTGTTGCACCACACTGTAGCCACAGAGACTGTGCAGTCCCTGGAGTTAGTTACACCGGCCTGACGAGTCAGAAACCCTGCTCTGCAACAGGTTTACTGTGGCCTCATTTACCTTGTATGCAGACGACGGTGCACATAAACCGCAGAAATGACCTCACAAAAGGGGCACACACCCATAACCAAGCTGGGCAACAATGATATCATTGGGAAACATTACACCACACACCCAGGACAGCTCCTTTACAATGTAATGCTCTTTGCAAGGGTCTGCGGAGCGTAGACCCTTCCACACATCATTTCCTTTTAGTTTGGTGCTTTCCAGGGAGTGTTGTTCCTTGTTGCCCATTGCTATCACTGTTGCCCAGCTGAATTCTGCTTTTTAAAATGTTTCTTGTGGTCATTTTTAACGTTTTATGTGATATTTTGTTCTGTGCACATGTATCACACTGCTCACGTTTTGTGGGTTTCCCCGGTTTTCTGTACATTGCTGACGTAAATGGTTTCTCTTCCCTTTAAATGCCTTTAACGACAGGTTTTCATTTGCGTTGGAGGTGAGCTCTGACACTCCGCGCGTTAGTATGAGGGGAGCCTCTCTCCGCCCACTCCCCGCCCATTGACCCCTTCTCTCCGCCCACTCTCCACCTTCTGCGCTGTTTTAACGCGCCGCGGAGCTTTACGATCGTTAACTACGGTTACCGCGCGTAGTATGACGTTAACGGTCGTTAGCGCGTCGGTACGCGCGTTATACGGCACTTACGGTCGTTAACGTCATACTACGCGCGTTATTCACGTTTAGTAAACATAGCCCATAGTCTCCCTTTTGAAAGTTAAAAGATAATACTGTGGATTCCTTTACTATCTGTCCTCCACTAATTAAATCAAACATGATCATACTATGATCACTATTGCCAAGTGGTCCCAACACCCTTATTTCTTGCACCAGATCTGGCGTTCCACTAAGGATTAGGTCCAGTATGGCTTCCCCTCTGGTCGGTTCATGAACCAGCTGCTCCAAGAAGCAGTCATTTATTCCATCTAGAAACTTTATCTCTTTAGCTTGTCCTGCCGTGACACTGACCCAGTCGATACCGGGGTAATTGAAATCACCCATTATTACTACTCTGTTGTGACTTTTGTTAGCTTCCTTGATTTCTTTGAGCATTTCATCATCCATTTGTTCATTCTGGCCAGGCGGTCGATAGTATACTCCCACTGCCATCGCCTTCCCCTTCATAAATGGGATTTCAATCCATAGAGATTCTACAGCAAATTTTGTTCCCTGCAAAACTTTAATCCTTTCTGACTCAATGCCCGCTCTAACATAGAGCGCAACCCCTCCACCAATTTGATCAGCTCTATCATTACGATATAGTTTGTATCCAGGTATCACAGTGTCCCACTGGTTATCCTCCTTCCACCATGTCTCTGAGAGTGCAATCATATCTAACCTCTCATTTAGTGCTATATATTCTAACTCTCCCATCTTATTGTTTAGACTTCTAGCATTGGCATACAAGCATTTTAGAGACTGTATTTTTTTCATATTAATCTGGCTATTGGTAGGCAGGGGTAATTTGGAATCTTTATGCTCTGTCTGCTCCTTACTCAAGGGCATTTGGGCTACTATACCCCCTTTTGGAACCTCACTGCTTTTGGTAGTATCCTTCAAGGATACCTTTGTCCGAACCATGCGCTCCTGGGTGACTGTCGGCTTTCCCCTATTTTCTAGTTTAAAAGCTTCTCTATCTCTTTTTTAAAGGTTAATGCCAGCAGTCTGGTCCCATCCTGATTAAGGTGAAGCCCATCCCTTCGGAAGAGCCCCCCCTTTCCCCAGAATGTTCCCCAGTTCCTAACAAATCCAAAACCCTCATCCTTGCACCATTGTCTCATCCACGCATTGAGACTCCGGAGCTCTGCCTGTCTTTTGGGTCCTGCACGTGGAACAGGAAGCATTTCGGAGAACGCTATCCTGGAAGTTCTGGATTTCAACTTCCTACCTAAAAGCCTAAATTTAGCCTCCAGAACTTCCCTACCACATTTTCCTATGTCATTGGTACCAACATGTACCAAGACAGCAGACAGTTATGGAATGACATCAAGAAGGTTGTGTTGGAAGAAAGCAAGAAGTCTCTTCAAAAGGTGAAAAAGAAAAAACGGCCAAAATGGATGATGGAAGAAACTCTTAAAATTGCCCAGAAACGCAGAGAAGCTAAAGCCAGAGGAGAAAGAAAGACAGTCACAGAACTCAACAGAGATTTCCAATGTGCAGCAAGACAGGACAAGGAAAAGTATTACAATGATGCATGCAAGGAAATAGAAGCAGAACTATTAGAGGAAGAACAAGATTGGCTTTCCTAAAGCTACGTGAGTTAAATAAAAAGTTCCAGCCTTGAATTGGAATGTTACAAGATGCTCAAGGTTCTATGTTGAATGATGCTGAGAAGATCATGAAAAGATGGAAGGAATATACAGAGTTTTTATATGATAAAGATCAAGTGGACTAACAACTGTTTCAACCTGTACTTTATGATTGGGAACCATTGGTGATGAAAGAAGAAGTTAAAGCAGCGTTGAAAGCCTTATCAAAGAACAAAGCACCAGGCATTGATAGCATTCCCATAGAAGTATTACAGCAATCTGATGCAGCTGTTAGTGTACTTACAAGGCTCTGCCAAGAAATATGGAAGACAACATCATGGCCAACTGACTGGAAAAGATCTGTGTTTATACCAATACTAAAGAAAGGTGATCCAACTGACTGTGGGAATTATCGCACAATCGCTCTGATCCCACATGCCAGCAAGATTCTACTGAAGATTATTCAAAAGAGACTACAACCATACCTGGAACAAGAACTACCTGAAGTGCAAGCAGGATTCAGGAAAGGACGAAGAACGAGAGACATCATTTCGGATGTGAGATGTATCCTTGAAAGACTAAAGAATACTAGAAGGATATCTATTTGTGCTTTATTGACTATAGAAAAGCTTTTGACTGTGTAAACCATGAGAAACTCTGGGCCACATTAAGAAGCATGGGTATACCAGAACACCTGATTGTTCTCTTGCGCAATCTGTACATTGATCAAGAAGCAACAGTTTGAACGGAACAAGGAGAAACAGAATGGCTTAAAATAAGCAAAGGTGTAAGACAAGGCTTTAATTTATATGCAGAACAAATCATCAGAGAAGCAGGATTGTATGAAGACAACAGAGGTGTGAAGATTGGTGGAAGACTCATCAACAACCTTCGCTATGTTGATGATACCACATTGCTGGCTGAAAGTGAAGATGATCTGAAACATTTGCTTCTCACAATCAAAGAACATAGTCTCAAAATGGGCCTGCACCTTAATGTAAAGAAGACAAAGATCATGACAACTGGCATAATCAACAGGTTCATTGTTGAAGGAGAAGAAATTGAAATCGGGAACAACTTTGACCTACTTGGATCAACTAAAGAAGCAACAAGCAGTCAAGAAATCAGACGACACATTGCTCTTGGCAGAATGACTATGAAAGACCTAGATAAGATTCTCAAGAGCAGAGATGTCTCTCTCCATACAAAGATTTGACTTGTTCAAGCCATGGTATTTTCAATAACATCATATGGATGTGAAAGCTGGACAGTGAAAAAGATAGACAGGAAGAAAATTGATGCCTTTGAATTATGGTGCTGGTGGTGAATACTGTGTATACCATGGACTGCCCAAAGAACAAACCAGTCGATACTAGAGGAGATCAAACCTAAGCTTTCTTTAGAAGCTCAGATGACCAGACTTTGACTTTCATACTTTGGACACATCATGCGAAGAGAGAGATCATTAGAGAAAGACATCATGCATGGCAAGATAGAAGGTCAACGCAAAAGAGGAAGGCCAGCAATGAGATGGATCGATACAATAACAGCAGCTGCAGATACCAGTCTATCAACAATGAGCCGCCTGACTGAAGACCGAACACAATTTAGGATAGCTATCCAGAGGGTCGCCATGAGTCGACTCCGACTCATCGGCACTTAACAACAACATAAGAAATACACAACACTGCACAGACATATGTAAAAGACAGTCCCTGCTCATTGGAAATCACAATCTAGTCAAGACACAGTAGCTGTAGACATGGGATACATCTAGGGGGAATGGTAAGGAAACACAAAGGAGATCAGGTGAGTCAAGATCTGAAAGCGGCAGCAAAGAGCTGAGTTCTCAGTCTGAATTTGTAAAGGGGAAAAGAAGGCACCATTAGACAGACTAAGGGGCTTGTTTACAAAGCAGCGGTAGTGGTTCGCGATCGCGATCGCAGCCGCGGCCCCATTGAAATCAATGGGGCCGCGGCTCCGATTACGATCGCAAACCGCTACCGCGGCTTTGTAAACAAGCCCCTAAGTAATCACCTAGGCCGCCATCTTCTGTGGAGTGGCAAAGAGTGGCTATAGTCATAGCACAATTGATCCTGACAGCCACATAAACTCAGATAATCATAAAACTGTACTTTTTACTTTAATATTTAAAAGGAACATTCTAGGATGGATAATATTGTGGTAATTATGATTGCTGGGGATAATTATTAAAATCTTGAGGGGGGCTTAGGAGGTTGAAAGGTAAGCGGGGGAAGGAGACTGCAAGGCTGAAGGTTCACTGAGGGTGCCTAATGTCTGGGGAAAGGACATAGGAAAAGAGACTGCACTGATTAAACTACTGTCTGCTGTCTGCACTAATTGTGCTTGATAGTGTAACAATGCCTAAAAGATATCCTTGAGGAGAATAAGAAGAGACAGTTCGCTGTTGAAGTCAGTTAATCCACTTTATTAACAGAAGGTATATGCTTTGTGGTCATGTCTGAAAAGAGCGAGATCTGCCAAGAGAACTATTTATATACAGTACTCAAAAAATGCTGGTGTCACTATTCAGAAGCAGTGGTCAGCATCTTTAAAGTACCTTGCTGCTTCCACCTTAACTAAATTCAGATATTCAGGCCCAGAACCTATCCGGTGTCCAGCGCTGAAAATCCGGTTTTCCTGACCAGAAGTTTTGCTATCCAGTTAATGGCAATATTCAGCCACTAACTGGATAGCAAGACCACATAAAGGTAAGACAGCCATTGACTTGTCCTAACTTTATATGGTTTCGCTATCCGGTTAGCGTTTGAATGCCACTGCTAACGGGATGGCTGCATTGACCTCCCGAGCTCCATCTACAAACCACCCCAGAATTAGCTGGGCTTCTTAATTGCAGTCTGTGGAGATTTCAGCGGTACTATCCAGACAATATCCCTGAATATTGTGATCGCCAGAATTTATGTGGTTTGTAGATGCTGCAAACTGCATAAACTCTTTGAATATTGACTCCACTGATTTTAGATCACATGTTTTCTCAATGCATTAACTTAATAACGTTTTGCAATAGTGTTAACTTAATAATATGCAAAGCGCATCTTTAAAGGGCCACGTTAATGGGAGCACAAGCCTATCGCTACCTCTCAATACTGAAAATCCAGATGATCCCCTCCCACCTGTTTCTTACCACCCCTAGTCTTGAAAATCTCCCTGATCTGCTAATACTCTCTTCACATTCCCTCCTATTCCATCTCACTAAGGTTATGAATCCCTGATCCTATGCTATGTTTCTTAGCAGCCCCACTAGCAAGAAGAGACAGATGTAGTTCATGTTAGCACCAGTGATGTTCTCACAATAGTGCCATCCTTAGGCACACTAAGACCCATGAAATCCTTATGTCTCTGGTTGGCAGTCACAGCAAGGCTAATTGGATGAAGGTGGGAAAGAGCAGGGAGATTTCAATGTCAAAGAATTGTGGGGATTTTTAATATCTAGAACAGGGGTGGGGAACCCTGGTCCTGGAGAGCCGCAGACCAGTCAGGGTTTCGGGATATCCCTAATGAATATGCATGAGATATATATGCCTTAGAGCAGTGTTTCCCAACCCAGTCCTACGGGGCACACCGGCCAGTCAGGTTTTCGGGATATCCCTAATGACTATGCATGAGATATATATGCATTAGAGATATCCTGCCAACCTGACTGGTTTGTGGCCCTCCAGGGCTGGATTTGGAGACCCCTGCCTTACACCTCTGTCATTTAAGATTGTGAGTGGACAAGGTGCAGATGTCCTAGACATCAAAAGGGTATATAGAATGTGTCACATTCCTCCTTGATTCTCACCACCACCAAAACGTTGTCTTGGTGGTGGTGAGAAGTGAGGAGGAATGTGACACATTCTATCTAACCTTTTTGATGTCTTGGACATCTGCACCTTGCCCATTCACAATCTTAAATGACAGAGGTGTAAGGCAGGGGTCTCCAAATCCAGCCCTGGAGGGCCACAAACCAGTCAGGTTGGCAGGATATCTCTAATGCATATATATCTCATGCATATTCATTAGGGATATCCCAAAAACCTGACTGGTCTGCGGCTCTCCAGGACCAGGGTTCCCCAACCCTGATCTAGAAGATCAAAACATGATGGAAAGTCCTTGATAATTTCCTCCCCACCTTTTGGTTAAAGGCCTGTGTGTCAATCCTGTGACACAAGAGCATTACTGTAGAGTGCAGAACTAGAAGTTGAGTCTGTCCCATCACTTCAATATCTATCCATAGTTCTAGGACTGATAGATACCCCTCAAACGTATATCTCAGCTACTCCCAAAACATTGATGTTTTTGGTAGGAACTGGAAGTACTGGAAGGGCTCTGAGTACTGTGACTTTTCCACTAATGTTACAGATCTAGTGACCAAGGACCAGAATTCATCTGAGTCCCCATATGTAGTGTATAATACATGTGAGGGGTAAATTTATAATGGTTTCTCCACATGCGAAGACAGTCTTACAGCAGAAAAGGCCTTTTATAAAAATTATGCAGCTGTATACGAGGTGTGATCAGAAAGTGTCAAGACCAGTTGTGTAACTATATAACAATACATTGCACCACAATGTTATTAACCCTGGAATTACTGAGATTTTTTGCACACACTGAATACCGTTGGGGTCATAAATGACCCCATGACAAATTTTAATTGTTAACCATGAAAATTTTAAACTAAACAGACAAAATATTATTCCGAATTAATTATTTATTATATGAAGGTTAAATGTTTTGAAATTTAATGCTTTATCATAAAATTACATGAAGAGTTGCCATGAAAGCAGTTTTTGCATGCACTTGATGAACACAGTAAAATACTACAGTCATTTGCATGAGACACAGACAATTTCTGAATGTTGTTTGCAAACATTGCGCTTGCAGGAGGTGCAAACTATGTTGCTTTTCTTGTCTTTTTCTCTGGAACAGCAGTGACACCTTGCCCTTTTCTTTGGGATCCCGACATTGCAAACAGCATCAGTGGCTTCTTCAATGCTGGAAGAAGTTTCGCTGCAATTACTCTGAAGCAGCTGCTTTCCTAATTCCAAGAGGAATAGACGACGTCTGTGCTTTGACTTGGACTGCCATTCTGGATTTAGTGACATCCAAACAATGAAGGCATTCAAAGCACTGATGTCCAACATGTTGTAGAAGATTGTCACTGGCCAGCGTCTTGTCATTCGTTTTGTGGTATACGTGCGCAACATTTGATCTGCCGTATCTACTCCACCTTTACTAGAATTATAGTCCAAGATCATGCGTGGTTTTTTGTCTGGATGTGTGTTATCTACTTCTTCTTGATCATGCAAACTGCTCAGAAGAACAACCACTTTTCCTTTCTTCGGGCAATAGGAAACCAGAGTGGTATCATCGCGAAAGGCAAACAGTGAAGTGAATACCTCTCGGTCCTTTGCTGTTACAAATTTTGGAGGTAATTCTTTTATGTTCTTTTGAATTGTCTCCAAAAGTGTCATTTGTTTTTCTAGCAATTTCTGTGATAGGGATAAACTGCAGAAGAAATTGTCAACAGTAACATTTCTGCCAGATCGCATCAATCCTTCAGTGAGTTCACCCTGATTTTGTTCCCTGTTTTGTCCGAGTTCCCTTCCTGTATATACTTGAAGACATAGAACATATGACGTTTCACTGTCACACAACATCCATAGCTGTATGCCATATTTCCCAGGTTTGCTGGGAATATATTGTCTGAACGGAACACGGCCACAAAATGTAAGCAGTTGCTCATCCACGGTAACATTTTCACCAGGAACAAAGGCGTCACTTAGAGTTGCTTCCCAGGTATCAAAAACGTGTCTGATTGGAGCAAACTTATCCATGCCTTGTTGTTCACGTCTGTTGGTTGCATCATCAAATCAGAGAGCACAAGAAATTTGCTGAAAACAGTTATGGGCCATATTTTTGCCGAAAACAGAATGACCATCTTCAAGGTTCCACAACTGAACTATGGATTCATTTCGTGACTTGTACACGCCTAAGAGGATCAGAAGTCCAAGAAAACGTTGAAATTCTTCATCCGTCAAATCTTTCCAGGTGTCATCATAAATGTGTCTTCCTTGTTTGCTCGTCAACATCATGATTTCATTCAATAAGTTCTTCCTCATGAACAAGTGGAATGCTGCGAGAGGCCATCAACATTTCGTACAGCATACCTTGTAGGACCTTGTTATATGGGCATGACATTAGCTCTGGCATATCTTCCAGCAGCTTGCTTTATAGGTTTCCTGTTCCATGATGTGGCATCCTTAGATACATAGGGGCATGTTTACTAAAACCCCGCTAATGTGCGGGCTGCGGTAGTGTGCGGGTGCCATATAAGGAGTGGGCGTTCCGTCCTGAAAAAGAAAATCCAGAATTTACATATGCGCTAAGGTGTGCGGCGCCCATGTGCGCCCCGCACATTAGCGCATGAGATAGCGGCGTGGGAGGCATAAGTGGCGCACTGATGTGTACACAGAAGAGCAGAGCCACAGCACAATGGGCAAGGCACTTACCAATGGTGCTGGGATCAGGGGTACAATCCCCCACAGTGCCCAATAAGGACAGCTGGCTGAGGTGTTAATTTATGAGGCATCTAAATAATGGGCAGCATAAGGCAGCACACTAATTTTTTCGGAGGCATTTTAATACTGGGCGGCATAAGTGGCGCGCTGATGTGCATACAGAAGAGCAGAGCCACAGCACAATGGTTAAGACATTGACCAATGGTGCAGGGAGCTGGGGTTCAATCCCCACAGTGCTCAATGTAGATGGCTGGCTGAGACATTACTTTAGGAGCTAGTCTAATAATGTGCAGCATAAGGTGGCACGCTAATGAGCAAGCATAGGAACAGAACCACAGCACAATGGGTAAGACACTGACCAATGGTGAAGGGATCAAGGGTTCAATCCCCCACAGTGCCCAATGAACAAGGCTGGCTGAGGCATTGCATATTATGGGGAAGATTGCTTTTTGAGTCATTTTATGTTTATTTTAATTATCACTACTAGCAAACGCACTCTCAAAGCATGTTAACATAAGGCGCCCTATAAGGCACATTTTAAAGTGCACTGTCAGCCAAGGCACCCTAGAATGTTGCTTATAGGGCGCTTTAGAGGGTGCCATATGAGGTACCGCAAGGTCAGAGTACTGTTTTTTATGGCAGCACTGTGCAGTTTAAGGAATGAAAAGCATAAGTAGGTGCGCTGACAGGCAAGGAGGAGCAGCAGTGGAGCACAATGGTTAAGGCACTGACTGCTGATACAGGGGTCATAAGTTTGCTCCACAGTGTGCCTAATATGTAAGGCTGGCTGTGGCATCAGCTTTGCATTGTATATATTTTTTCCTGCAGCACTTTATTTTTATTTTATTAATTGCTGCCAGCAAACACGCCCTCATGTGCCGTAATTGAAGGTGCCGTAGAAGGCACTCTATAAGGCACTCCATAGGGCACATTATAAATTGCACTGTCCACCACAGCACCCTAATATGTCCCCTATAGGGCACCCTATAAGTTGCGTCACAGGATAATGTATAGTGCACCTTATATGGACGGGAACCATAAGGTGCCCTATAGGGCGCCCTATAAAGCACCCTGAGAGGCATCTTATGAGTACAGTACGCTGAGGGTGTTTTTGCTGGCATCAAAATATGTACATTAAAAAAACAGATAATGTATTGGACAACCCTATCAAATAACCCTACTGTAGGTTTGAACCCATGACCTCTGGTTTCACAGACAGTGAAGTAACCATTGGGCTACAGCTCTATAGCTGCTAGCAAGCCCCTGGCTGGCTGAAGAGAGCCTGCATGTCACCACACAGACAGTCTGCTGTGGTCACCAGGATAGGGTTAGCCCACCCGTACCCATGATGCAATGCACATGCAAATCAACTGTCCACAGATGAACACAAGATGGCGAATGCACCCCCACAGCACCTCGGCCTGGTAGGGGGAAGTGACCGTGTGCACCCACACAGCACCTCGGCCCGGTAGGGGGTACTGACTGTGTGTTTTACTGGCACAGAGTAGCTACACACCGTCACATTGTGCGGGTACTGTGCTCACCCTGAGGGCGCAATGAGGCACCCAGGACCAGGTCCACAACACATGCCATGCCTGAAAGAGGCCATGCCGGAGGTCCAAAGCAGTGTTAATGTGTGAGATAGGTAGTTTCTGCACAAGCACCTTGGATATCTCTGTCTGTTTCAGTCAGGTGCAGCCCCCATGGACCCCAAGGTGGGCCATGTACCCTCCCCCCTCCAGGGCCAAGGGTGGCAAACAGGGTCTACCCATCAATAGATCCACTTTCTACCTCCCTGCAAAGGTGTCAGTAGAGGGGACCATGAAGCCCAGTCCTGCTGAGGAACAGATACCCCACAGGGCAGTCAATGCAGCTCTATACACATCCATAACACAATAACAGACAGACATTAGGCCTGGACAAAGTAAGCTACACCCCACCACTATCTGATATGCTTCTGCAGCAAGTCATCAGCCACTGCACCCTGCAAGCCACTCCATCAAGACACATGCCAGCTGCAAACAGTCTGCTAGCTAGTCCATAGTGCATGTTCCCAGTGGAGATGCATGCACCCAGAACTGGGATGTCAGCATACACAGCAAGCAAATAAATCAGTGACTGGGCTCCAAACAGAAACCCATATCTATCACATAAGAGAAATACTATATAGCACTATGGGGGTGCCTAGCCATGCTGTGGTCACTGCACAGTCAGGGTGAGAGTGATCTCTCAGCAGGACATACTGAGGTCACCCTGTCTGTGTAGGTGGTGGCCGGGCACTAAAATGTCCCTGTCAGTGCCTTATGCCCTGTGCAGATGCACCCTGGCCAGGCCACCCTGTCCGGCCTATACCCATGGTACCTTGCTCCTCATTATGCACATTGGCAGCCCAATACTGGCAACATTGCTGGCAGTGTGGGCTGTGGAATGTGTTTGCAGCCACCACACACTGGATAGACAGACAGCCACCCCCACACCTATGCCAGCATTGTGCTACTATAGAGGAGTTCAGCAGCCATACCCACCACACCAGTCCTGGGCACAGTACAGGCATGGATATGGTACGCAATACTGTTGGGAGTCACTCCCCAGGGTGGTAAACACTGTCAGAGACCAGACCTGCAGCACACACCACAGACATCAGAATGATTGTTATGGTGGAGCTCAATGAGCAAAATGTGCTTAACGTAGGAATTGATATCTGCCAGTTATCATAGGAAACGTTTGATAGCTGTGTACCATATACCCAGGTGTAGGGTGGCATTGCTAAGGTATTCAACTTCCAGTATTGGGAGATACAGGCAGGGCCCAATGTCCTGCCTCTACAGGAGGCATTGGCCAATGGGGCCTGTGGGTGTGTGTGTGGGTGTGTCTGGCCCTGTTGGCTGCTGCTTTACGGCAGAGTTTCCCAACTCCAGTCCTGGTGTTCCAAACACTGTTCGGGTTTTCATTCTGTCCCTCATAAATATGCATGAGCCACATCTGCATACCATTGGTGTGGTGCATAGATATGCAGCACAGGCATCTTTATTAGAGGCAGCATGGAACCTGAATGGTGTGGGGCCCTCCAGGACTGCATTTGGGAGACTCTGCTCTAGGTAATGCGCCTGTTTCTGGTGTCTGCGTTTGGTGTGGTAAAATATAGGCGTATTAACCATGCGTATGTTCTCAGCAATAAAGGTTTGTCCTTACTATCACGGTTTAGTTGTGCGAAAAATATGTGAACAGGATTGGCAGTAGCCCCAGCTGGCCTTTGAACCTGTGACCTTCTATTTTTGCACACACTGTCTGTGTGCACTGCACCACCATGTTGCCACAGATATGCTGCATTCCCTGGGGAGTCCATGACTGTACATGCAACAGAGCCTGTCTGTTGCATTGGACGGTGCCAGCCTGCACAGGCCTAGGCCACTGTCTGCTGTCACTTGCAGCCACTGCCCCCTCCACCACCTGTACCCTTCCGCCAACATGCAGACATGTCCTTATCTGGGAAAAAGCATATGACCTGATTGAGTTGTGGCACACCAGGACTGAATTTGGGGGACTCGGCTGTAGGTAATGCCCATTGTTATGGTTTGTGTGCGGTGTAGGGTAAAATATGGGTGTTTGAACCATGCTTATGTTCTCTGCAATAAAGGAGTGTCTTTACAATCACTGTTTAGTGGTGGGTAAAACTATGGGGACTGGGTTGGCAGGAGCCCCAGCTGGGATTTGAATCTGTGACCCTCTGGTCTTACAGGAACTGGCTGTGTCTGTTGCACCACACTGTAGCCACAGAGACAGTGCAGTCCCTGGGAATAGGAAACCTGGCCTGACGAGTCAGAAACTCTGCTCTGCACAATTTTACTGTGGGCTCATTTACCTTGTATGGAGACAAAAGTGCAAATAAACCTCAAATATGATCTCGGAAAGAGGGGCAAACACCCATAACCAAGCTGGGCAACCGTGATATCACTGGGCAACATTAAAAAACAATCCCAGGAAAGCTCCAATAAAATGAAATGATTTTTGAAAGGGTCTACGGAGCGTAGACCCTTCCAAAAATTATTTCTTTTTTTTTGCGGCTTTCCTGGGAGTGTTTTTTCATTGTTGCCCATTGCTATCACTGTTGCCCAGCTGAATTATACTTTTTACAATTTTTCTTGTGGTCATTTTAACGTTTTATTTGACATTTTGTTCTGTGCACATGTATCACACTGCTCACGTTTTGTAGGTTTCCCCGGTTTTGCTGTACATTGCTGACGTAAATGGTTTCTCTTCCCTTTAAATCGTCTCTAACGCGAGGTTTTCACTCGCGGTATTTTTTAGGTTGATTTACAGCCCCGCTCCTGTGCAGGGAGCCTCTCCCCTCCCACTCTCCACCCATTGACCCCGTCCCTCCGCCCCTCCGGAACCTTCCTCCGCCCTCGGAATGCCTTCCCACGCCCCTAGTGCACATCAGTTCCCCGCGCACATGTGCGGGCCCATTAGTGTGATGCGCATGTGTGCGGGGCACAAAAATGCACTATTAGCGTGTGCTAAGGTACCTTAGCGCATGCTCAAGTGCGCCCCGCACAATTGCGCGGTTTAGTAAACATACCTCATAGCCTTCAATGGCAACATTTATGCTTATAGTTGATGACCTCTTAGCTCCTCTATGACCACAACTAAGATTCCTCACAGATGATACTGACACCGAGGACTCCTGCCTTTTTCCCCGTCCAGCACAGCCTCGACCTTTGCCTTGACCTGTAACTTGACTCTTTGCTGCAGGCGATGTTACTGGCTCAACATATCTCACATTCACTTGGAGACCAACTGCTCTCACCATCTGAATCATGACTGTCATCATCAGATTTATCGCCCAAACTTGGCTGATATGCTTCTTCGCTTGCTGAATATGCTGCATCATCAGACGACTCAGAGCCGTCACTGTCAGCATCTCGTTGCAATATTTCTCTTACTTGGGCAGCTGAATACTTTTGTTTTGACATCATAAACAATAACCTAAAATAAATAAACAAAGATAAAGTTGAATAAAACGCAAAGCAGTTTTAATATAGGTGTACAATAATCATGATGAACAAGCTGAAAGCCTGTAGATTTCATCGGAAATAATGAGAGAACGTATGATATCATTTACAGAAAATGTGTAATTTTCATAAAATAAGAGTACAAAAAATAAATGATACATAATTAATGATAAATACCTTTGTCAGATCAAAAAATTCACAAAACTGCAAATTGTATCAAGATCCAAACCGGACGTAAGCAACTGGGGGTCAAAAATGACCCCACTGGTACTCTGTGCTTCAATTCATCACTAGAGTCACCTAGCGGATGAAAATTATTCCTCTCATGGTGCAATATAAAGAGAATATTGACATGTGAAAAGTCATAAAAAGATTGCATTCTTGAACAACTAGTTTCCGAGATACGCGTTGTGAAAGTTGCAATGGGGTCACTTTTGACCCCATCGGTACTCCCAGGGTTATTGAATGCAATAACCTAATAATGTGCTCTGCATGTGCAGCCTGTAGCGTGGCTGCAGCACACCTAAACTTTTTTTTAATCACAAGGAGCCTGATTCAGTCTTGGGCGTCCTGGCCCTCTGTGTGCCCGGTCAGAACCAGACGTAGAGTTAGCTGGGATTCTGATCCTGTGGGGCACATCTAGCCCCATGGGATCAGAATCACATCCAGGCCTGTACGTACAGGCCAGGACCCTGATTCAGTCCAGCCTACATGTACAGGCCTTGCCCGACTAGCTCAGTCAGGGCTTTTCAATGGAGCCGTGGCGCCATGGCATCTGGTTGCTATAGCACCGCGGCTCCATTCAAAAGCTGCAATCCCTGAGGGGGCGGAGCCTGATGTCCAGCGGGTAGGACGCTTTGCGTTGAAGCTCCCGAGAGGCCTACTCAGAATCCTGACTTAATACCTATATAAATTTACTATTTCGCTCCGAGCTGACCGGGGCACCTCGGGGGGGATGGCGGCCCATAAACCAGCGCGCTTGGACTTCGGGTCTCCTTCTTCTTCTCACGGAAAACGCTCCAAAACAGAGGTGTCCTCCCCACAGAAGATGGTTCCATTTCGTGAAAACCCCGCAATGCACCTGGAGATTTTGGAGGAAATACGCGGCGTGAAGGAATTGGTGCAGTCCAATGGAGAAGCGCTTCGAGCCATGCGAGAAGACTTTGGAGTGCTCCAGGACCGACTTGAAGGTCTTTCATTACGGCAGGACAATATGGCGGGGGTCCTCGACTCGCACGAGGTGCGCTTGGGCAAACTGGACAAGGCTGAGCGCCAGATACAGAATCTTCAAAAGGAGTTGGAAGATAGCAATAATCGAGCCCGTCGCAACAATGTGAGGCTCCTCGGAATGCCGGAGGGGGTGGAAGCAGGAGATATAAGAGAATTCTTGCTCAAAACTCTTCCCTCCTTGCTGAAGATCACTTTTCACAGAGAACTGGAAATCGATCGAGCACACCGTGTTCCTGCCCGCATGGCGCTCAACCGCACGACCCCCCGGCCTATTATCTTCAGCTTGCTACGATATCAACAAGTGGAACAAATTTTACATGCTGCCCGAGCGAATCATCATTTGGAATTTGAAGGTCGTAAGGTCTCCTTCTTTCCTGATTTGGCAAAGCCTACCGTTGACCGTCGGAAGAAACTCCTTGCTCTTCGCCCTCGACTTCAACAGCTACAGGCTCGCTTTGGCCTGTTGTATCCAGCGAAGCTCCGAGTGACTCTCCACAACCAGACCAGGACGTTCGAGGATCCTGATCTACTATCAACATTTTTGGACTCCAAAGAAGCAGAGCAGATGCGCTAATCCCAAATCTTGGACTCTTATCTGCCGGCTCTGTCCGCCATTTTGAAGGGCCCGATGCGGCGGTCATAGCCCAGCACAGAAATAGCCTGGACTTTCTTTCTTTCTCTGTATGACTTTTGTCTTTGGTCTCCTATCCCTTCATGATGTGTGCCTCGGTCGGATTCGGAGCACGCACAGTCCTACAGGTTATATGTTTTTTCAATTTCGGCCTTCTCTGGGGTTTCTCCCCGCAGACACATGGTCGCCAGTAATTTTGGGGTTTTGCTTCTCCTCTACCGTACTGCGGTTTTCTTTGTTAATGTGGGGCGCTTCATTGTATTATATTAGCTTATTTTTCCTATGTCAAGTGTACAGCTAGATACAGTCAGTTTGAGGGACACAGTGAAATTATGTGTGCTATCATGCTCAGAATTTTAACTTTTCTGAATGGCCTTATGTAAAATCTTATTATTCATCGACACAGGCATTACTGGTCCACTCAAAGGAAAGAAAATCCTTAGCTATCTTAGCCACGAGCATGTTGATTTGGTGTTTCTTCAGGAAACGCATTACACTCTGCTGAAACACTGAAACTCGATGCTAGGCCTCACATGGTAGCTGCCTATTCTCCCACCGTTTCCAAATGGTACGGGATAGCCATTCTGGTTAAGAAGTCTTTGCACGCTACTGTACCTGATATTAGCGCTGACATGGAGGGTAGATGGGCCCGTGTACACCTTGAGGTTGGAGATAGTGAATTCACGTGTATTTGCACTATGCCCCGACTGTGGACAACCCTGCTTACTATGCAAGTTTTGCGCAGTTGGCCTCGGCCTCCGCCAATGCTCCATTACTACTTGGTGGCGATTTTACTCAAGTGTTCCCTCAATCTTTTCTTCTCAAACAAGGTGCTCGTTGGTTGGAAGCTCCAGTACCGAGCAGACCTGTGTGGCTAGATATAGTAGCGGGCCTTTGCTCACCGGATTCCTCTTACCTTACTCCCTGGTATGACTCTCCCATTAGACTCCCACTACCCACCAATGCTTTTCGACACTTTAGGTGCCTTTAATACTCTTATGCAACCTTTCGACTCCCGACTCTGGTCAGTGCAACTTCAGCATTGCATTCGGAGCACTAGAGTACTCCCGCCATCGGCACTCTCTGCATAAGGTTTATTGGAGACTTCCGATCTCTCGGTAGTTCACCGGGTGTAGCATCCAATTTTACTAAACCTTATGTAATGCTATCACTAGAGATACCTCTATAGCGCAGAAAGTATGGGAGAGCGAATTGCATGTGACTTTAACCTCGGAGCAATGGAGCCTTATCTGGAGCAGAGGGACACGGGTTCCCGACCCGCCTCACTCACTCAGACCCTCTTCTTTCTAGCCCACCGGTGTTTTTACACTCCTCACAGATTAGACAAATGGAACACTACTCAGGGTAATGGTTGCTGGACACGTCCTGTGGCCATTGGTCTATTACTTCATGTTATGCATGAATATCCCGCACTACAGTATAACTGGCGTCGGGTCTGGGGTCGTATTTAGTCTATATTGCACTCTCAGGAGTCCCTTTCTTGGAGGATAGTGGGACTTCGCCCAGTTGCGGGGATCCCCTCTCTCCCAAAAAATGGCTTATCTCCTTTTGAACTTTATGCTTGGCATTGCTATTTCCCTAATTAAGTAATACTGGGAAATTAGTTCCCATCTGAGCCTCAATGAATGGTGGAATCATGCCTGTCTCTACAGTAAATATGAACAAATACCTCGTCTGCTCGCTTCCTCCGTTCAGACTCCTTCTCATTGGTCTCAATGGAAGATGCTCAATGAATATGTACATTTTGCTAAATGCTCTCATCTGACTGTCTAACTTTGTATATATCTCTGTCTCATGATCATGCTGTATTGTGGATACTTTTTTTTTTTTTTTGATCGTTTGATGTATAATCACTGTTAATTGGAAGCGCTCACATGCTGATATAAACGGGTAGAGAAGAAGCACCGGGGTGGGGGGTAATGGGTTTACTTTTCCTTATTGTATACTTGTTTTGTCTCTTTTGGTGTGTTGTTTCTTTTGTTTGTTGCAAAATGAAAATAAAAGTTTAAAAAAAAAAAAAAAGCTGCAATCCCAGGCTGCCTGCTTCCAAAGTGCTTTCCCCGCGGTCCTACCCCTGATTTGTCCTCCCAAGTCCAGGGTCGGGCTGGAGGAAATGCCCTCTGCCCCCTGTGGCCCCTTCCTAGCCCCAGGCCTGCCTTCCTCTGCCACATCAGGAAACTTATTCCATCTCAGAGGTGGAATAAGTTCCCCTCCAACCATCAGCCCCCAACAACCACCTGCCCTAACACCACCCCCAATCCATCCCTTCCCCATCCCGTCTAACTTCTCTGTAGAATGAGCGGGGAAGTTAGACGGAATCAGGAGCGGGAACGAATAGCAGGGATGGACATCCCAACCCAGCACTGTCCATCCCCACTATTTGTGCCACAGAATGAGCCTGATGTTTGGTATCGTGTCAAAACAGTTCATCAGATTTACGATGAGTGAAAAAATTGAACAGTGAATTTGCAATAAATTCTGCCAGAAACTTGGAGATTCGTGCAAAGAGACTTATTACAAGTTACAGCAAGTGTATGGCAATGAATGCTGAGTCCTGCTTGAATTTGTGACTGGTATAAATGTTTCCAAGAGGGCCGCCAAAGTGTTGACAGTGACGAACGTTCTGGAAGGCAATCCACGAGCAGGAATGAAGAGAAATTTGAAGCAGTGCATGCTGCAATATGCTCAAATCATCAATTCATTATCAGGGAGCTTGCTGAGGACATGGACATCAGTTTCGGGTACTTACAGTCCATTCTTACTGTTGATTTGGGCAAAATTCATGCTGAAACTCCTGCCCTGTGTCCAAAAGGAAGATCGACAGTCTGCAGCCAGGGAGTTCTTGGAATGTGTTGAAAATGACTCATATTTCATGAAAAAGATTATTGTTTATTTATTTGGCTATGATTATATACCACTATATCTAAAAGCCATAGTGGTTTACAGAGAACAACAGGCCATTGAGGCTTATATTGAAAATGCAGTAAACATGAGGGCGAACAGCAAAAAGGTTATTTAGGAGGAAGGGAGTGAAAGAGCAATCAAAATATAAATATATAGGAAATTCACATAAGCAATTACATACACTGCATGTGGACAGCTTCATTCTTTGTGATTACTAGTGATGAATCATGGGTTTATAGTTATGACTCAGAAACTAAGGATCAATCCTCACAATGGAAGACTCCAGACTCTCCCAGACCCAAGAAATCCCTTTCAGGTGATGAGCAATGTCAAGGTCATACTCACAGCTTTCTTTGATTACCAGGGTATTGTTCATCATGAGTATGCTCCGAAAAGGCCAAACCATCAATAAGGTATACTACATCCAAGTTCTGACTCGTTTGAGAGATGCAGTTCATTGTAAGAGGTCAGAGTTGCACAGGAATTTATGTATTTATTTATTTATATTCTCTTATATACCATGCTATTCTGCATCAGTGCAGTTTACATTGAACAAACTGAAATTACATTGAACAGGGCATTATAACTTGGAGATAACTATTTTACAGGGAACATGGGCTATGGAGGGTTAAGTGGCTTGCCCAAGACCACAAGGAGCACCTGTGGGACTAGAAATCCCAGTCCTTCCGGCCCAAGGTTGCTGTCCTCTAGTGGGATTTGAACCCCCGACCTTCCGGCCTGGTGAATGGTTGCTTTATCACTATTACTATTACTACTACTGCTACTGAGCATTTGTATAGCGCTACAATATGTACACAGCATTGCACAGACATGTAAGCGACAGTCCCTGCTCATCAGAGCTTACAATATAGTCAAGACAGACAATACAGTAGGTGTAGAAAGGGATACATTTAGGGTGAATGGTAAGGAAACACAAAGGAGATCAGATGAGTCAAGATCTGAAAGCAGCAGCAAAGAGGTGAGTTTTCAGCCTGGATTTGAAAAGGGCCAGAGAAGGCACCTGACGAATAGACTCATGTAGTTTTTTCCAGGCATAAGAAGCAGCAAGATGAAAGGAGCAAAGTATGGAGTTTGCAATAGAAGAGAATGGCACAGATAGAAGCAATTTGCCAGAAGAGCGGAATTTCCGCGGAGGGGTGTAGGGAGATATAAGAGAGGAAAGGTAGTGAGGGGCTGCAGAGTGAATGCACTTATAAGTCAGCGGGAGAAGTTTGAACTGGATGAGGAAACAGGGAGCCAATGAAGTGACTTGAGAAGAGGGATAATATGAGCATGACGAGGCTGGCAGAAGATTAGCCACACAGCAAAGTGTTGAACAGATTGACGGGAAGAAAGATGATTCAGAGGGAGACCAGCAAGGAGTAGGTTACAATAGTCAAGATGGGAGGTTATTAAGGAGTGGATAAGTGTCTTAGTAGTGTGTTCAGAAAGGAATGGGTAGATTTTGTTGATTTTATAGAGAAAGAAATGGCAGGTCTTAGCTATCAGATGGATGTGTGTGGAGAAGGAGAGTCAATGACGACCCCAAGGTTGCGAGCAGAGGAAACAGGGAGGAGTAGAAAGTTATCCACAGAGACTGAGAAAGGAGGAAGGGGAAAGGAGGGTTTAGGGGGAAAATAAGAATTTTAGTTTTGGACATGTTCAATTTCAATTTTGGTGGTGAGACATCCAAGCAACAATGTCAGAAAGACAGGCAGAGATCCCAGTCTGGATTGCTGGAGAGATTTCAAGTGTATAGAGGTAGATCTGGGAGTCATCAGCATAAAGATGATACTGAAAGCCATGGGAAGAGATGAGTACACCAAGGGACTGGGTATATATAGAGAAAAGCAGTGTCTCCAAGACAGATCCTAGGGGTACACCAACTGAGAGTGGGATAGCAGCAGAGGAGGATCCACCAGTACAAACACTGAAAGTGCGATGGGAGAGATAAAAGAACCAGGATAGTATAGGGTCCTTAAAACCAAGTGAGCACAGGGTATCAAGGAGAAGGTTGTGGTCAACAATGTCAAAAGCAGCGGAGAGGTCAAGAAGGTTGAGGACTGAGTTAAGGCCCTTGCATTTTGACAGGAACAAGACACTGGAGACTTTGGCAAGAGCCATTTCAGTAGAATGTAAAGGACGAGAGCCAAATGGTAAGGGATCCAGGAGGGCTTGAGAGGAGAGAAAGTCAAGGCAATGATGGTGAATCACACATTCAAGTAATTTAGCAATGAAGGGGAGGAGGGAGATGGGTTGATAGAAGGACAGGTGATCTTGTGGATTTTGTCATGGAAATAGTCAACCAGGGTATGGGAAGAAAAGGAAGGAGTGGTCAGAGGCAGAGGTACAGTACCTTGAGGAGAGAGTTGAGAGTAGTAGAGAGAGACGATGAGGGTCAGAGGCAAGAGAGTTAGTCAGATGGACATAATAGTCTTGTTTGGCGAGTGCTATGGCTGACTGGAAAGAGACAAGCATGAATTTGAAGTCTGCAAGGGACAGGATGTGAACCAAGCATACTCAGCTGAATGGGCACAGGAACATAGATAGCGGGTAGTGGAAGAAATCCAGGGCTGGGATATAATATGCCTCACAGGACGTGGCATGGACAGAGTGAGAGCATTCAGAGCAAAGGAGAGTGCAGTGTTACAGGAAGTTACTGCCTCATCAACAGACTCAGTTGACATAGTGTAGGAAAGAGGTGATGAAACAGTGGAGGAAAGAGCCAAAGGGTCAATAGCATGAAGATTTCTAAAGAGATCGGAGGAGACGGGATGAGGTTGAGATGGTAGGTGATGAAGAGTGAAGCTTAGTGGGTGATGGTCAGATAAGGGAAGAACTGAAGTACAGAAGTTTGAGGGTAAGCAATTAGAGAAAAATACAAGGTCAAAGCAGTGGCCATGCTGGTGAGTGGGGGCAGTAGAGCAAAGCTGGAGGTCGAATGAGGAGGTAAGGGAAAGGAGCTTTCAAGCATAAGGATCAGAGTGGTTATCAACATTAATGTTAAAATCCCCAAGAATAAGAGTGGGAGAAGAGAAATCCAGAAAGAAGGAAAGCTACGAATCAAAGTCATTGAGAAAGGTAGAGGTGGACTTGTCAGGAGGTTGATAAATAACAGCTACCTGGACAGGTAGTGAAGTGAAAAGGCAGATAGAGTGGACTTCAAAGGAGGGAAATGAGTGAGACTGAGGCAGCAGAAAGGATTGGAATTCACAGGAAGGAAAAAGTAGAAGCCCAACACCACCACCATGGCCAGTGGGATGAGGCATGTGGGAGAACTGATAACTACCATGCCAGAGAGCAGTGACTGATGCCGTGTCTTCTGGGAGGAGCCAGGTCTCAGTTAGAGCAAAAAGATGGAGAACATAAAAGATAAAGAGATCATGAGTAAAAGCAAGTTTATTTGAGACGGAGTGTGTGTTCCACGAGGTACATGAGAAAGGGAGAGAGGAAGGGGAAAGGGGAGGGATATGAATAAGATTAAAGGTGTTACATGAAGATTTCTTCTCAGAGTGCGACAAAGGTCTAGGGGGGCCAGGGTTGAGGTTGATATCTCTAGATGAGAGAAGGAGAAGGAGTAGAAGAGTATGGGGCATAGAGGAGACAGCATATTGGTAACGAAAGTGAGGTTGTCTTAGAGAGAGAGATGAGATGGCTGAACAAGAGGGAGAAAGAGGTGAAGCTCAAGAGCTGATGACAGGGTAGAGGACAGGATGGAGGAGGAAGTGAGGATGGTAAAGGGGTGTTACGGAGGGGAGGAGTGAAGGTGTTGGTAGGAGGGGAGACAATTAGAGAATAGGAAGAATAGGAAGACAAAATGATGAGGAGCCATAGAAGAGAGATGGAGAGGAGAACAGAGGCCAGAAGAAGTAAGGATAGATGGGAGAGAGACCACAGGGGATTAGGTGCACCTGTGAATAAGCAAAGTAATGAGCAGATGATGGCTATAAGAGACTGAGTGCCAGGGGATGGGTGGGTAGAAGGGAGGGGGGTGGGATAAAAGTTATTCAGCTGAGAAAAGCTGAACAATAGTGCAAAAGGTACAAATGAGGTAAAAGAGCACACTAGCAATGATAAATAAATATATGGAGAGAGGAAGACAGGACTCACAAAAAGCAAGCAGATTCACTCACAAAAAGCAAGCGGATTCAAAGTGCCAGCAGAGCTTGAAATGGAGCAGTTCTCTTCCCAGAGGAGAGAGAGGAAACAGAGCTAAACGCACGTGGAAGACAAGAAAAGACGATAACGCCCCAGCTCACGCATCACATCTTGTCCAGCAGTTTTTGGCCAAACACCAAATTGAGCAAGTCCGTCAGCCTCCATACTCACCTAACCTCATATCCTGTGACTTTTTCTTGTTTCCAAAATGAAAATTACTACTGAAAGGAAGGAAAGTCGATGACTTGGAGACCATTAAGTAAAATTCAGCACAGCGGCTTCAAAGAGGCATTTCAAAATTGCTTCCACAGTGGCAGGAATGCTGGAGGAAGTGTGTCTTATCAGAAGGGACTACTTTGAAGGAGACAGAGTGCAATAACCGTCAGTGTTATACTTCTTGTGTTAATGTACTAGTGTTGATACTTTTTGATCGCACCTTGTATGCATGTGTAAGTAGGTGCGCTGACAAGATGCCGTGTATTCAGGGAGATATATGCACACTACATGTAGAGATTCCTGGGGCAAAAGATGGACCCATGCATTTTGTAAAATATGCAAGTAGGCACGTAGAATATTTGCATATTTACACATGCTTCAAAGCAGAAATGAGAACAAAAACATTTAAAAGGCATTTTGAACAGTGTTGGTCCAACAGTTCAGCTACAACGACCGAAGTAGTTAAAGCAGCCCTGGAAACAGTGACACCTTCATTTTGATGGTACAAAGGCCAAGTATTCTATCCTGTTCAGCCATCTTTGATATGACCATGTTGATGACCCTAATCTAGCCCCTCATAATTAATGTTTATGCTCCATGCATTGTATGTGTTTGCTTTTCCACAAGGCCATTTGTAGCAAGGGGTTGTTACTGTTGCTGGGTGATCCAGTTAACTTAAAATTTAGATGTCCCTTAAGTGCCATTTGGGATTAGGGATTTGTTTGTCATAAAATCATAAACAATAAAGCTAAACTAAAAAAAAGAAAAAAGAAATGCAGCTGTAGACATTTGGGACTTTGTTTATTCTGTAGCAGTGCCTATGGGATAGGAATTGATGACAGTCACTGTGGATCATCTCGCAGTCACAGACTACATAGACTGTGGGCTCAATTTTATTTGTTGCTTAGATCTCCCTATTGATGGGATTTTAATTCTACAAGATGTTATCCAACCTGCATCTTCTCTATGAGATGTGGTCTTGTAATCTAGAAGGTAATGCTATTCCACAGCTCTGACTGCAAGTACATTTTTAATGTATGTTGAAATGAATTAGTTATCAAAATAATGTTCTGAGTTAATAGCTATTCAAAGTCTCTAAAGTACTGCTAGCCACAATATGCTTTTTTATTATAGCAATAACTTTTTTTGTGAAATTGCATTCTTTAATATTAGGGAGAATTCTATTACCCAGATATGGAATAAAGTAGATTGGTACCAGTAAGATTCTGGTAATGACATTCCTGCTGGGTGTCCTGAAACTTAGGAGTTAAGCTGAGTCTTACAATTTAATAACTATGCTTAATATAGTAAATACTACTAAAAAGAGCAACCAATTTTCTAATCCTACTAAAACATCCATTAATTCATAATCAGTATGCCTCCATTATACTCGTATATTCATCCAATACTATATTTGTATGCTTTATATATTTAAAATCAGACTATGATATGCTGTTGCATTGCATGATGTATATACCAAGCCAGCAGTACAAAATAGGAATTGAAATAAACAGGGTGTTAAAAGTGAAATAAGAACAAGAAATACATTGATTTTTCCCTTAAGCAACTGTGTAGACATGACATATTGTTATTCTTGTTTTCCATAGATTGTTCTTGCATATGTCAAGAGAGCAGCAAAATAAATAGTATCGCAGAGGCTTAATGTGCACCAAGAGGAAATGTTTAGTATATTTTTCAAAGTCACTGATTGAGTCACATCGACATAGTTTTGTGGTAAGGGGATTTTGGTCCACATTTGGCAAACAAGAGACGTGAAGCACATGGAGGTCAATTCCATAATATGCAGGTCCAGACCGTGGACATGTCCAAATCGAACACAGGCCCAATTTCACCCTGATTCCCCAGCCATGGGTATAGACGCACCCATCCACTGAGGCATGAGCAAACCACTATGGAGAAACATGGGCCCCGCTGTTATGACGAGACATGGGCATATGCAGCAAATGGTGTGGATGTCCTCACGCTCACCATATTCTGAAAAGATGGACATTTCTGATCCTGCCCATCTCCACCACATAGCCATGGATGTCTCAGATGGCCACGCCTCCTCTGTTAAAACATGCATCTCCTAAGCTGCTCCTCTCACTGCTCCTTTCACTGACAGTGCTGTGCTGATGCAAACTACACATAAATACTGAGGATACATAAATGTTGATGCAAACTAGACTAGTTATACTAGTCTACTGCATGCCCAGAACAGTGCAAGGTGATCTCAGTGCACTCAAAGATATAATGACACCGCCAAGAAAACCCAGGAGCTTCTGGGTCGCCAGGAGTCAGGGCTGACTCAAAGGCACACATTGCATTGCATCTTGCATCAAAAGATACATGGCAGTAGAAGAAATCCTTAGTTATGCTTTCATTGGTCATCTCTAAAAAACTGTCTTTATAATGCTAAATATGGACCCTTACCAACCTCACAGAATATGGTGCTTTTGGGCATGTTTCAGTGCTGCTTGTACTGTTGAATGCTCTTATTGTGAGGGTCTCTTATTACTGAAAGGGAAATGAAGAACCTTTTGTGATTATTCTGCCCTATCATACTGGCACCTGGTAATGCTGTACGGTCCAGATACTGGCCAGGCATTCATGTCCCCCTGAATTGTAGGGGAGACACCCCAAACCACACACACACACACACTCTTGGTGTCAGTCACAAAAAACATATTTCTGCCAAAAAGATGCCCTCGACCTGTACATAACAGCTGGTATAGCATAATAGCATGGAGTCCCAGGATTTGAAATATGATCTCTATTTTTCATACAAACACAATTCCTTTCCATAATCATTCACATAATATTCCTACATCAACAGTCCCATTTTTCAGGACACAGGAATTGTTAGGGTCCCCTAGATTAGCTCCTTTAGCACAAAAAGCACATGTCAGCATGGCCAGAAGAATTACTATTACTCTTCTTAATATTTCTTTCAGGGTAGTTATTAATGCTTCTTTAGCTTACAAGATCCCCACACCTCTGATTTCTGTTCTTTATTAATGCATCTTGTGGTGTTTTTCCATACTGCAGTCCACCAGTTTAGAACAGACTAGTCACCACCTTTATACAAACACAGCAGTATATTTCCTAAGTATTGGCCTTATTCTATGTCTCTGGCAGGTATAAGGGGCACATCTGCAGGGACTCCCCCAAAACATATATTGGCCTTTCCTGAATATGCTTTTATGTCTCTGTGGCAAACTGCTCCCCTGTTCTGCCCTTCCCAGACACTCTCTGAGATCCTTATGTTAGTGAGATAAACGTCGGCAGGGGCTGTGTACCGGAATACACTTGTAGATGTTTTCGGGAGATAAACATCCCCGGCACACGTACAAAGCTTTATTCGCTTTCTGGAATGACCTCCATGCTTAGTAGTCAAAAGCAGTAGGGATGTGCAGAGATGGGGGGTTTTTTTGCACATATTCGCCTTAATGGCATGCCTTCTATGCATGCTACCACTTTTTGCACATACAAATTGGTTGTACAGGCATTAATTTGTAGGTATATATGTACACAAGTGGTTTGCATGCAATTTAAATTTTTAGGTGCCCAAACAAATGCTTAAACAAACTTGAAGTGCACATCTTTAAAAAGCACCTATGCTGTCAGCATTGGTTGCTGATTGCATAAGTGCTTTGTTTTAAGCAGATCAGACTGCAAACTGAATACATTTTGGATGGACAACTTGGTGAACTCTGCTTGAAAAAGACTGGCCAGGGGTTTTCCAGAGCCAACGTCCAACTGCTATCCTAATGAATTTATCAGTTTAGGTGGATTGCAAAAATAGCATTGCTAACTAAGGATATTTTTCATGTTGTTTTTAATCTGAAATGAAAGGAGAAAATCTGAAATTTAATTTTGACCCCATGTTGGCAGTATTCCGCATTATTGCCCAGTGTTGTTGCTGTTAAGTGCCATTGAGTCGGAGTCGACTCATGGCGACCCTCTTGATAGTTGTCCTAAATTGTGTTCGGTCTTCAGTCATGTGGTTCATTGTTGATAGACTGGTACCCGTAGCTGCTGTTATTGTATCGATCCATCTCATTGCTGGTCTTCCTCTTTTGCGTTGACCTTCTATCTTGCCAAGCATGATGTCTTTCTTTAATGATCTCTGTCTTTGCATGATGTGTCCAAAGTATGAAAGTTGAAGTCTTGTCATCTGAGCTTCTAAATAAAGTTTAGGTTTGATCTCCTCTAGTACTGACTGGTTTGTTCTTCACATGCATTATAGAGCAATAGAACATACTGGGCAAAAGTACATATTATGACAGCTTTGCCCTGGTAGAAAAACTAAACAAAACATCCCATAAATGACACAGGAAACTATACAAAATAAAACATTTTGGCCTAGTTTTAACTTTAAGCAGATAAGCTGTCCAGATTAGGACCATATATTCAGAGATCCTACTTAAATGGATAGAGTTGCTGAATATCGGGCATAAAGAAAAGCACATGAATTGTCTACTTACCTTTATGTGGATTCAGCATTAAGAGTGGAGACTGGTCATGGACTATATGCACACAGAAATGAACTGTAAAATTGCTATTATTAATGACCTACCATGGCCATGTTTCAGCACCTACCTGAGTCAGGGGTCTATAAACATAGGGCGGCATTTTTGAAGGCATTTACATGGGAAACTGCCCTAGTTACCCATGTAAATTCCTTATTTTGGATTTTCCAAAGGCACCTACTTAAGTAGTGCCTTTGGAAAATCCCGGATAAGTCCCTAGCACGCTCAGATGCTATGCGGTTAGCATCGGGCTTATTGAGACTGTTCTGGGAGCAGGGGCAGACAAAAGGGCTAAACAGGTAGCAGTGATTTTCGATGCTACCCGCTTAGCCCTCTGCGCCTTTAAGATAGACAAGGTTTTTCCTCACCTATCTTTAAGGCGCAGGGGCTAAGCGGGTAGCATCGAAAATTGCTGCTACCTGTTTAGCTCAGGGGCTCCAGGCACATCCAGTCAAATCTGGATTTTCACTTCTATTGGTGTGGAAGGGAAAAATCCAGCCTAAGGGGATTGGCAGGCAAGCTGTGTGCTGACGCGGCGCATAGCCTGCCTAGATGAAAATCAGGATCATAAAACATAAATGGGCCTATATTCAAAGGGGTTTATACAGTTAGCAGAACTTCTAATCAAGTAAACCCCGCTGAGAGGGATATTCAGCAGCACTAACCTGGCAATGTAGCTGAATATCCGCTCTGATTGTTGCAGCACTGTCTGGACAGTACCACAGAAGTCTGTGAGTGGTACAAAGGCAGGCACAGTGTTTATCTGGTTAGCGGTGATTATTAGGCTTCCACCTGAAAGACTTTCCTAACTATATGTGGTTTAGCTATCCGGATAGCAACTGAATATCACTGTTATCCAGATAGTAATGACCATCAGGGCTGAACCCAGATATTCAGCACCAGAGAATATTTGGGCTTCAGTGCTGAATATCCAGTTTCAGTTTTAGCCCCAATGGCCAGGTGCATTAAAACTGATGACATTTACGACTGAATACTGACCCCAAAATAATAAGAATAAAAATATATATAAATAAAATATAAAGGAGTCATATGGAAATAACTTAGACTGAGGAGTGACACCTTTTTCCTCGGTACCTTTATGTGGTAGCCTTGTGCTTGAATATTGGCCCCATAAGTTTATAAAGGGGTATGTTTACCAAAGTGCATATTGTTAGCGCATGTTTGACACCAAAAAGTAGTGCAGGCGCCCATGCTAACTTTTGGGAGCATGTCCGCATGTCTCCTCTGCCATTAATGCATTTGAGCCATGCCTCACAATGCAAAACGGCACATGGGTACACTTAAAGTCACCCCTTGAGGATGCAGTAAATGCACACAGGCTAATTGGAATATCCACGGTTAACATGCTCCAATGATGCTCACACTCACCATGGTGTGCCATCAATGGCCATGTTCCACCACTAATCCATCCATTCCCCATCCCATTACATGCTAAATGGTTAGCACAGGATTCTTATTGTGGTGTCCCAGCACTTAGCACATAGTAAACCCCAATAGGGTCATTCTAGAAGCTGGATCAGCATTTGGCTATGTGCCAAGTACATTTATGTGCCAAAAACATCTACGAACATATCCTGGTACATGATGCCTGCACATGTTTCTCTCGTTTGAATGGGGATGTCCGCACGTGTCCCTGAGGGGGCAGAACATGGGCATGGCCTGCAGCTGAGATAGGTATACTGCATTCATGAAAGCTCCGCATATGTTTATTGCCTTTCCCAGAGATGTGCCCATTGTTCCTGCCGAAGACATGTAATAAGGCCAGGACTTTGACAATTTTTTGCTGTGTTCTACAATTCATCCCTGCAAATGATGGTATATGTGTGTGTGGTTTGAGGTTTGCATGGGAGGATCTGGTGTGCTAATCTGCAATTCAGGGAGGACATGAATATTTGGCCAGTTCTGGACTTTACGCATGACCACAGTGTCACCAGTTTCTACTGTGATAGGGCAGCCAGATTGTGCCATGAGGCCTTCATCCTTACCCAGGCCAGAATCAATGCAAGCTATGAGAGTGGTGATATATCTGGAGGCTGGCTACTTGGTATGATGGCAAAGGGATCACCCCCTTCCATGCCCACACAGGCCTGACTAGCATTGCCACAAAGCAGACTGTGGGAAGACAGTCAGGGTTGCCCACAGATAGCAGATATTTATAGATCAAAATAAGCCATGATAGACAGTGGACATTGTATGGGACAGGTGTAGCCACATATAGGGAGCTGCTGTGAGAAATGCCAGTACCCAGATATGTGGGAAACAGATGTCATAGCCAGAAAGCCACAGTCATTAAAAAAGCCTACTTTTGTAGCTCAACAATATTATGCATCCTTTGGGGAATTGCAAACTTAGTTTAGGTTGTTGTAAACCTGGTAAAGGTCCATACTTAGCATTTTAAAGAATATTTTTAGAGATGACCAATGTAGAAATAACTGAAGCATTTTTATAATGCCAAGTAATTTTTGATGCAAGGTATGTCATGACAGACATGTTACTATTTGCTTTATCTTTTAATATATGAGTGCACAGAGATTACTTAGCACTTTTCCGTGCATGAAAAAACTAGTATATATAGTCTAGTTTGCATCAGCATTTACTTATCATCAGTATTTGTCTAGTTTGCATCAGAAAACTACTGTCAGTGAGAACAACAGTTTAGAAGATGCATGTTTTAACTGAGGAGGTGTGGCCATCAGAGCCGCCCATGGGTATATCACGGAGACGGGCACAATCAAAAACGGGCAACTGTCTAGAAAATGGTGTGCACAAGGACATCCAAAACCATTTCAGGATTTACCCATGTTCCATAATATTTGCGGGGGACATGTTTCTCTACTTCACTGCATGATCCGTGCCTGTTACCATGTGCGGTGCTCGCTGTGAATATGTGCATAGGCCAGCTGAACAGCATGTTGGACGTGCCATGCCAGATACATCTACAAGTCGATTCCAGAAACACGGACGTGTCTATACCTTCGGATGTGGAATTAGCATGGAATCGCACCTGTGTCCGATTTAAACATGTCTGCTGGCGCTATAGCGGCTTATATGGAATCTACTTCCAAGGTTTCGTAAACATGCCCCAAAGTTTGAGTGGAGGAGGGTGGAAGAAAAAATCTTTCATATGAAATTGAGCATGTTACTGTTTCTGGACTATAGAGGTTTAGGAAATAGTTGATTCAAGGCTTAAAGAGCATCTGTCACACTTAATTTGAAAAAAGGAATATTTTAGTAAGCCCACATCTGTTGTTTCCTTTGGATTGTACTTTTTTTTTCTATCAGTACTGGTTATGAACAACTCATATGTCACATAAAATCACTCCTTTCTAATCAACTTTTTCCTGCTGTGTGAATCTTCTAATGGAATCATGATCTAGGGCCTATAATTGTACACTTTGATACATGGAAAAGACAGTGATGCCAGACACTGGATTTTGACATTATTAGAAGAAGGAGGCAGATGAAAGGTTATATGTCTATGGGAAAGAGGCTTGTTTTATTCATACAGCACAAGTCCTCAGCAATCAGCAGTGATGGGAAAGGAAATACTAATGGGAGCTTAGGGGAAAATAATGGTAAAAAAATGTGAATCTCAATGAAGATGGTAGTATTTAAAATATGGAAGGAACAGATTAAAATGTCATTTCAACTTATCTTGAAAGAAAACACATTATCTCTTTTCTAATTAAGCAGCAAATACATTGCTGCTTATAATAGTTTTGGAAGTTTTCTATGAGATTCTCATGGCAGCCAATACTGAATTTTTCTTCATAGAAATAAACCAGCAGGCACATCGATACAGTGCCAGCCAGTAAACTGGCACAGTCTAATGGAAATTCCTGTGTTTGCCATAGCTAGTTATTCGGATTTGTAGCGGCTCTCACAACGGTCCTTGACGCTTTTACCCCAACACAGCTGGCTTTCAGTCTATCCACATTTAATTATTTATGACTTATATTTGCATAGAGTTTATGTAATAAGCAATACTACTCTCCCCTAAAAAAAGAAAATCTGTTTGGCTGGCCTCAAGGACCAATTTGAATACTACTATAGTAAAGCCATTCACCAGTGATTTCCCATGGCTATCTTCAGAGTACCCCCCAAACCCGAACTCTGTGTTACTCACAGTGCCCTCAGTACTCATCATATCTCGGAGCACTATGCAACAGCACAGTTTGATATTAAAGTCAGATATTTCAGCTGTAATAAACACCAAATGGTGCCTTTTTGAAATGCCAGCACAATGCCAGCAAATCGATAACTGGGGCACAGCAATCTCATCTGGCCAAATTTGTTTCCAAAAAAGTGGTCTTTTGAAAGAAAATATAGGACAAGAGACTTGAAATTCAATGGTGCCCACAGTGAAAGTTCTGAACTCTTCTTTGCTCTACTTTCCTCCTTTCTCCATGAAATTCTTTGCAAGTACAGTAAATAACAATTACTACTGAACATTTGTATAGTGCTACAGGATATATGCAGCGCTGTACAGACACATGTAAAAGACAGTCCCTGCTCATCAGAGCTTACAGTCTAGTCAAGACAGATAACATAGTAGCTGTAGACTCAGGATACATCTAGGGGGAATGGTAAGGAAACACAAAGGAGACCACATCAAGGTCACCAAAAATGTAGACTCACATATATCAGCCCAGGAATCGCCACCCTCACACAACACACAGATCCGACACTCCCTCCACTAATGTCCACACTGATCAATGCACACTCAGCCAGGAATAAAATCCCACTAATTACGGACCTTGTATCTGATCACAACCTTGACATACTCTGTATCACAGAGACCTGGTTTCATGAAACAGACTCCGTCCTCATCAACCAGCTTTGTCCCTCCACCTACTCAATCTACAATAGCATAAGAACAACCAGCAGAGGTGGCGGAGTCTCAATCCTAGCAAAGAAAGAACTAAATTTCTCCACCATTGAATCCACCTCCACTCAAGGCATTGATCTGCTGAAACTATCAAATAACTCACTCACCATGTGCCTAATTTATAGAGCACCTCAATCAGACAGCCTAGACCTCTCCTCAATACTCGAATCTGCTTGTACCCCACAAACCACTACACCCCCCCACATCATCCTAGGCTATTTGAACCTCTCATCAACTTCACAAAAACATGCCGCTTCCTTCTTGGAAGCCATGGAAACCTTACACTTTACCCAGATCCTCAATTCACTTACTCACAAGTATAACACCTTAGACCTGATATTCGTTCCACACAATATGATAGCCAACTCTCACATACCACATATCATTCACCCTGTTCCATGTTCAGACCATTCTTTAATACTATTCTCTCTTCCACCTAATCACAAGAAAAATACTATTCCTCCCCCATCCTCTCAGACCCGTAAATTTAGGCCATTTGATATCAACCTAATACTAGGTTGATATCAGACTAGATGGACCATACTGGATGGACCATGCTGGTCTTTATCTGCCATCATTTACTATGTTACTATGTTACTAAAACAAGTAATACCCCAACTAGAATTGACCCCTTGCAATGAGGCCAACCTAGATGCTCAAATCAACAGATGGAACACCATCCTGACCACAGTGGCACAAGTAACCCCCTAACGCAGTGACATAATATGTTCATATTCACAGGGCCTCATATGTGTGCATCCGATTTAGGGGTGGAGGAGTAGCTTTGTGGCTACAGCAACTGTCTCACACCCAAAAGATCAAGGATTCTTGTGACCTTGGGCACATTGCTTCATCCTCCAATGCCTCAGAAGAAGAGGACTGGCATTCTACATGTGGTCATACATAGCCAAGAACACCCAGAGGCTGTTGGGTTGCCAGGAGTCAGCCCTGACTTTACAGCACCAAACAGAACTAAATATATCTGATGTTACAATGTGTATGCTGCCCATCCAAAATTCCAAGCCACTTTCAAAGAAGTCATTTACAAGGCTGTTTGGTAACAATGACATATGAGTCTGTTTACTAAACATCAATGTGTGTTACATTCCACTGTACCCATACATATAAATGAGTGTTGCTGCACTCAGCACACATTTATACTTGTGAAAGAACATGAACCTTTAGTAAACATGCCTCTTAATAAGTGTCTGAAAACCATTTGCATGTACGATGAGGCTAAAGAAAGGCTAAGACAAGGCGGGACAAGATAGTACACACCACGGCGGCCTTGGATCGTCCTGTTGTTGAACACGACAATTTGGGACATTATGCATGTGGTGGTTGCAGCTACTGCTCCAACACCATTTCAGGCCCATCTTGGCATGATGTTCACACTCACATCACTCATCAGGCCCGTTGGAACACTACCTGTACCAGCTCGTTCGTGGTCTATCTGATAATTTGTCCATGTGTTCAATATTACATAGGACGGATGTCACGGCCCTTTAAAGTCAGATTAGGAGAACATGCCTCCCGACTCCGTACTCGATCTATGACGGCGCCTCTTGTTGAACATTGCGTTTCTAATTCCCACACTTTTGACATGCTTACCTGGCGGATCCTTGATCATATACCTGTCAACCCTCGCGGGGGCAACCGGATACAGGCTTTACAATACCGAGAACAAAGATGGATATATCGTCTAAATTCTGTCTTTCCGGCGGGATTGAATCAACAAGTAGATTGGCACACTATCATCTGATTTTTGGCATTCTTTGGTGTGAGAGGGTGGTCTTCCTGAGGTGACTCCTCCCTCTGTAACACTGATTGGTTTTCTTTTTCTTCCTCTAATCAACTTAATGAGAACAGCTGACCTTACGTTGGTGCCGGCTTAGCCGCCGGGCCCCGGTCCCGCGGCAGCCCAGTAACCGGGTTCCCGGGGCCCGGCCACGAGGCAGGCCGTTGTCGGGGGGGGGGGGGGTGACGCGCAGCTAGGCGCGCACCCGACAGTCTCTCGGGCTCCTCGGCGGGAGCCCACTGATTGGCCTCAGGGTCGCGGGGGGGGGGGCGGAGTCAGCGCGAGCAAGGAGGGAACGCCTGTAGGCGATTCCCTCTTTCCCTCCTTGCTCGCGATCGGAGCGGATTTCGGCTTACCGGCTCAGGTTGGTCCTCCCGCGGGGCCCTTCGTGGGGTGAGCCGGGGTGTGGGGTCCCTTCAGCGCCGCCGTCAAGCGCGCGGCGCTGGCATCGCCTGGCTGTCCCGATCGGCTGCTTGGCGTCGGGCGCGCCTCCCCGGCGCACGTGGGTGAGGGCAGGTCTGTGCCTGCCTCGTGTGCCTGCGGCCTAGCCTGCTGCCGCTTTCCGGCACTCGGGGTGCAGCGGGCCGTGTTAGGGGGTGAGCGTGTGGCCCCCCTATAGGGGAAGAGACAGGGGTCCGGGTCTAATTAAAAAAAAAAAAAAAAAAAAAAAAACAACGATAAATAGAAATAAATAAAGAATAAACAACAATAACCACAAGAAACAGGGAGGCCCTTCCTTGCTCGGGCCCAGCCAACCCTACGGCCGCCAGCCCTTGGGCCACGGGAGAGCCCATGGCTAAACAGGCCGCTAAGGGGCCGCGGGGGGGCACGCGGGGGCGTGGTATGGTCCGACGTGGGCCCGCTCCTGCGGGCCGCGGTGGGGGGGCCCTCCCTGCTGCTGCGGCTGTCCGTACCCGGGCTACTGCCCGGCAGGGGCGCAGTGGGCCTGGGGGGGTCCGGGGGGGTGGGGCCTCTGGGGGGCGCACCCTGCCTGCTCCGGCGGCTGAGGGCGCCGCTGCGGGCGAGCCGGCTCCTCCGGCGGGAATCTCCGGCGGGGATGGTGATCGGGAGCTGCTTGCGGGGATGCTCGAGCAGGGCTCCTCGGTCTCCCCCGGGCCGGTCTCCTCGCGTGCCCTGGGGCCCGATCCGCCTCCCGGAATGGTGAGCGGGTGGATTTCGCCTCCCTCCTCGGTCTCTACTGCTCCTCCCGGGTTTCTCGGTCCCCCGGCCCCTTGGGCGTACGGCGCGGTCCCGTGGGGGGGTCGGGGGCCCTGGGGGGGTGGGTGGGGGGGGTGGGGTGGGGGGGGGCCGGGGGGGGCCGGGGGTGCAGCGGCGTGGGAGGCCGGGGGCTTGGGGCCTTCGGCGCGCTCCTGGGGGGTTGGGCCCCCGGCAGTTCTCAGTTCCCCGGGGGCCCTGGCTGCTGGTTTCTCTCCTTTGTCTCCGCAGGTTCCGACGAGCTCGACGAGTGTCGCTGCCATGGCTGCTTCCGACCGACCGGTGGGAGCTTGCCCTTCTGGTTCTACGGCATCCACGGTGGTTCCGGTCCAGGCGGCGCCCACGGGGGGCGCTACGGCTGTCTCCTCTGCGGGGAGTGGGGAGTATACGGGCGGGGCGGAGGGTGGGGTTCCCGACTCGGCTCCCGGCTCTGGGGAGGCGGGCAAAGGGAAGGGGAAGCGCAAGCGCGCCCGTCGTTGCCGGCGGGCGTCTTCGTCCTCATCCTCCTCGTCGTCCTCCTCGGCTTCGTCCCGCTGCTCTGTTCCGGGGGCGGAGGATGGCGGGGTCCCCAACGGGACTCCTGTCGTACGCTGCGCTGAGCTGTGGGAGTCGGTTCCGCGGAAGTTGCGCCGGCGGATCCGGCGTCGCCGGTACATTGACATCTTCCGTCTGCTCGACGGTCGGAAGCGCTCTGGGGAGAGCAGGAAAAAGCGCAAGGACGATGAGAAGGCGGGTCGTGTGCGTAAGGTCTCCCGCAACACGCTCAATTGGACCCGCGCTTTTCTGCGCTTGGCGAGTGTTTGGGGGCGTTACTTCCCGAACCAATATGGGGCACTGTTGGCCTACGCCGACAACATACTGGCTGCATCCCAGGCCCACGAGGGGTGGGCCTGGTTGAACTACGACGAAGAGTTTCGGGACCAGATGGAGGAGAACAGTCTCCTGCAGTGGGGGACCAAGGACATCAACCTGTGGTTGACCCAGATGTTGCGGGGTCGGGGTGCCGGCACCGGCGCAACGGGGGCTAAGGCGGGCTCGTCTACGCTTTCCCAGGGGGGCCGGTCCTTTCGTGCCTCCACCCCCGCCTTGCCACAGCAGAAGGCGGCGGCTGCCGGGGGGGACGTCTGTTGGCGCTTCAACAAAGCGTCGTGCCCTTTTCCGGACTGCAAGTTTAAGCACGCGTGCTCCTTGTGCGGCGGGGCGCACGCGGCCTCGAAGTGCAGCAGAAAGGGGGTCGCAGGGGCCCCGGCGGGGGGGAAGTGAGGTGTCCCGCGCGCTGGCTGTTACCCCGGTGCGCGTGGCGGCGATGCGACCGTGGCTGCTCGACTACGGGCGTTCCCGCCGGGGGAGGGCGGCCGGCTTGCTCCTCGGGGGTTTCACGCGGGGTTTTCGCATTCCCGTCCGGGGGCCCTCAGCTCTGGGCGGCTCACGCAACGCTGCCTCTGCGCGGCTCCACGCCGAGTTTGTGCGCTGCAAGATTTCTGAGGAGGGTGCTCTGGGCCGGGTGGCGGGGCCCTTCTTGGACCCCCCCTTTTCCCTGTTCACGGTCTCGCCGTTGGGGGTGGTTCCGAAGAAGGAGCCGGGCAAGTTCCGGCTGATACACAACCTCTCCTGCCCTCCGGGCGACTCCGTCAACGATCATATCCCTCGCGAGCTCTGCACGGTTCACTATGCGTCCTTCGACGCCGCCGTCTCCCTGGTTCGTCAGTGCGGTCCGGGGGCTCTGCTGGCCAAGGTGGACATTGAATCGGCGTTCCGTTTGCTGCCTGTCCACCCCTCCGCTTTCCCGTTGCTCGGCTTCCATTTTGAGGCACGGTATTACTTCGATATGTGTATGCCCATGGGCTGCGCGATCTCTTGTGCTTATTTCGAGGCCTTTAGTACCTTCTTGCATTGGGTAGTGGAACGGCAGGCGGGAGTCTCCAGCATCGTTCACTATCTCGACGACTTCCTGTTCGTCGGGCCAGAGCGGGCTTCGACTTGTTCCGATCTGTTGAGCACCTTCCTGCGGGTGGCCGCCGCGTTCGGTGTCCCCGTGGCGGCTAACAAGACTGTGGGTCCGGTCACTTGCCTCACCTTTCTTGGTATCGAGATAGACACGATGGCTATGGTGGTCCGCTTGCCGGCGGCGAAAGTGCAGCGCCTCCGCGAGCTGGTGGCCTCTGTCTGTGCCGTTGCGAAGACTTCTCTTCGCGTTATGCAGTCGTTGGTTGGGCATCTGAACTTCGCTTGCCGTGTCCTCCCCATGGGACGCCCCTTTTCGAGGCGCCTGTCCTTGGCGATGGCGGGAGCGCGGCTGCCCCACCATCGGATTCGGGTGTCCTCGGGGATGCGCGAAGATTTGCGGGTTTGGGACTCGTTTCTGGCTGGCTTTGACGGGAGCTCTGTGCTTCAGTGGCCGGAGTTGTCGAATGGCGACCTTCAGTTGTTTACTGACGCGGCGGGCAGCTTCGGGTTCGGGGCCTTTTGTCACGGTGCCTGGTGCGCGGAGCCTTGGCCTGCAGCCTGGGTGCGCTCCGGCCTGACGCGCAACATCACCTTCCTGGAGCTGTTCCCGATCGTGGTTTCCTTCTGGGTCTGGCCTGACCGGTTGCGGGATCGGCGGGTCGTTTTCTGGTGCGACAACTCGGCGGTTGTTGAGGTTTTGAATCGCCATGCCCCGCGCTGCCCCAGGGTGGCTGCCTTGATGAGGGTGTTTGTGCTGGCTTGTTTGCGCCTGAATGTCACCGCGAGGGCGCGGCACGTTCCGGGTGCTAAGAACTCTATCGCTGACGCTTTGTCACGTTTTCAGTGGGATCAGTTCCGGCGCCTGGCTCCAGGGGCGGACGAGCTGCCCTCGCGGGTTCCGGAGCATCTCTGGACGATTGGGACCCAGATCTGATGGATCTCTTGGCGGCGTCGGTGGCTCGCAGTACCTGGACGGCTTACTGTAAGGGGTATGCTAAGGTGAGTGCCTTTTTGTGTGCGCGTGGGTGGGTGGGGGGGGTGGTGCCTGATGACCTGGTTGGCCGCTTCGTGCTCTGGGCAAAGGAGGCGGGATGGGCGCGGTCGGCGGCTGCCGGAGCGCTGGCGGGCTTTTCCTTCTTTGCTAAGGCGGCTGGCTGGGGAAATCCACGCGTCTCCTTTTTGGTCGGGCGGTTGCTCGCTGGTTGGGCCCGCGCTCAGCCGGGGCTACCGGATAGGCGGCGCCCGGTGTCCCACGAGCTGCTGCTGCAGGTGTGTGAGGTTCTGCCGAGGGTAGCCGCCTCGGGCTTTGAGGTGGTGTTGTTTCACGCTTTGTTCACCACTGCTTTTTTCGGCGCCTTCCGAGTGTCCGAGTTGGTTCCTCGGTCGGCGCGGCGGGGGGCTTTTGGGGGGCTGGCGGCGGGACACGTCCGGGTGGAGCCTTCGCGTGTTCGCATTTTTCTCTCCCGTTCCAAGACGGACCAGTCCGGAAAAGGGGGCTGGGTCCTGCTGAGCGCTATCTCTCCCTTGTTGTCCTGTCCTGTGAGGGCTCTGGGTGTATACACCCGACGGCGCCCGGTGGCGCTCGGCCAGTTCTTTATCCATGCGGACGGTCGGCCGGTGACGCAGTTTCAGTTTACGGCTGTGCTTCGCCTGGCCCTGCGGGCCTTGGGTCTCGATGAGCGGGGTTACACGTCGCACTCGTTCCGGATCGGAGCGGCTACCAGTGCGGCGGCTGCTGGGTTGGACCCGCTGGTGATTCGGCGTATTGGCCGCTGGCGATCGGGTGCGTACGCCGGGTACGTTCGCCCGTCGGCTAGCGGCGGTACGGAGTAGTGCGGGGGTGCTGCTGCGGTGGCGGTTTGCCCGCGATGGGGAGTGGGCCATGGGGGGGGGGCACTAATCTTTTGTTTCCTCTTGCAGCATTGCTTGCAGGCGGTGGTCCATTCCTTTCTTCTTTCAGATGGTGCGGTGCCCGGCGATTGGTGGATCATTGGGCACTCCTTCGTCTACTGGGCGGAGCGGCGTGCGGCGGTGCGGCCGCTGGGTGTCCACCTGGGTCTCGCCGGAGCTGGAGTGCGTTTGTGTTGGATGGGCCGCCGCGGCATGCGTTGGGACCAGCTCCTGGACTGTGTGCACGCGGAACTTGGACGGCGCCAGCGGCCGGTCGGGCTGCTGCTCCACCTGGGAGGCAACGATGTTGCCGGTTGGGCCTGCCGGCAACTCATTGGGACTGTTCAAAGAGACATTGCTCTATTGCGGGGGCTCCTCCCTGGGGTGGTCATTGTGTGGTCGGACATTATACCCCGCCCTGCTTGTTGGACCCAGCGGCGTTGGTCAAGGGGCTTGTGCAAAGTTAATCGGCAGATCGGGCGCTGGGTCCAGCAGACGGGGGGGGTTCAGGTTCGGCACCCTTGGGCGGAGGTTGCGTGCGCTGGTTTGTACCGGCTCGATGGGGTCCACCTTGCCCCGGTGGGGCAGGATCTTCTTCTGAACGACTGGCAGGAGGCGCTCGAGTCGTGGTGTTGGTCGCAGCTTTCCCTTGGGGGGGCGGCGCTAGGATAGCTCTCTACCTAGCGCCGGTGGCGGGGTGGCGAGCTGGTGCTCGTTGACCCGGCGGATCATTTCAGCTGGAGGCCGCTTTCCTGTGAGCGGCCCGGGTATGCGGGTTGGGGGAGACGTCCCGGTTGGGGTCTCCGCCCGGAATTAGGCAGCCCCTTCAGCCGGCCTTTGCTATCATGGCGAGGCGGGCGGGAAGGGGCAGCCGGGGGGGGTGGGTTGGATGGTGCTCCACTTTGCTATACGGCTGGTGGGGGGCATCATCCGGATGACGGGTTGGGGGGGGGGGCTCTTCTCTGTTATGGTTGAATTGCTGTGTTGGCCCATGTTGGGCCGGTTTGCTTACTGTTAATAAAAGCTGCGACCATGCTTTAACACCAACACTTGACGTCCGCTTGCTTTGTCAAGGGGTGGGGGTGGGCGATAATGGGTTGGGGATTCAGGCCGAGCAGGGCCTCCGGATACCTCGGTTAGTGCCGGCTTAGCCGCCGGGCCCCGGTCCCGCGGCAGCCCAGTAACCGGGTTCCCGGGGCCCGGCCACGAGGCAGGCCGTTGTCGGGGGGGGGGGGGCGGGGGGGGGGGGGCGACGCGCAGCTAGGCGCGCACCCGACAGTCTCTCGGGCTCCTCGGCGGGAGCCCACTGATTGGCCTCAGGGTCGCGGGGGGGGGCGGAGTCAGCGCGAGCAAGGAGGGAACGCCTGTAGGCGATTCCCTCTTTCCCTCCTTGCTCGCGATCGGAGCGGATTCCCGCCCTCCCGCCCTTGTTTCAGTGGGGGTGGGGGGTAGGTTGGATCTTGTCGCAGCTGGTGGGGGGGGTGGGGTTGTCGGGTGTTAGGCACCCGCGAGCGGGGTGGCGAGCTGGTGCTCGTTGACCCGGCGGATCATTTCAGCTGGAGGCCGCTTTCCTGTGAGCGGCCCGGGTATGCTGGTTGGGGGGAGACGTCCCGGTTGGGGTCTCCGCCCGGAATTAGGCAGCCCCTTCAGCCGGCCTTTGCTATCATGGCGAGGCGGGCGGGAAGGGGCAGCCGGGGGGGGTGGGTTGGATGGTGCTCCACTTTGCTATACGGCTGGTGGGGGGCATCATCCGGATGACGGGTTGGGGGGGGGGGGGGGCTCTTCTCTGTTATGGTTGAATTGCTGTGTTGGCCCATGTTGGGCCGGTTTGCTTACTGTTAATAAAAGCTGCGACCATGCTTTAACACCAACACTTGACGTCCGCTTGCTTTGTCAAGGGGTGGGGGTGGGCGATAATGGGTTGGGGATTCAGGCCGAGCAGGGCCTCCGGATACCTCGGTTACTGACGCTGTGTGTATAAAACCAGCTTCTTTAAAGCAGTGATTTAGAAGTTTGGGCTACGGAGCAATGTTCTTTTGACCTGATGCAGGGATACTATTGACATTATCCCGAAACGTGCCACGTCGTGCTTTTACATTGCTGATTGGACTGATATGCCTATACACTTCAGTTAAGTACAAAGCTGAATTTTATTTAATTTATCAATAAAAGGGAACTTGCCACGGCGGTGTGAGGACTGTTCCTCTCTACTGAGCTGGCTATTCCAACAAAAAGAGTTTGCTGCTTTTGCACTGGTGTTTTCAAATCCGGATCTGTTTTTGTAGATTTTGATGTGACTGGGTTTTAGGTATTATATTTTAGCATTTAAAGAAAGGCTAAAGCATAACTAACCTCACGTGCCAACTGCCAGGTGCATTACTTCCAAACCATGCCCATGTAGAGCCCATAACATGACAGCAGTACCAGGACTCACACAAGGTAGCAAAAGGTAGCACTACAGATATTAAACCAATACATCTCTGACTGTGAAAAGAGCATAAGTGGGTCCACTACACAAAAACTAGATGAACAGAATAGCACTGCTGTGTCATACACACATGCAGATGGGCTGTCAAAACATACTGAGAAAGGGATCACGATTTAAAAATATGATGACTATAAATGAACTGAGAACTGGGCACTCCAAATGCCAAACTTTGACTGCACCATAACACTGAAGAACTTAACTATTTGTTATCAGGGTCATTCCAAGACACGAATAGCGGGCAAGGACATCCTACTGGGATGTCCAACCCTGCTATTCGGGCCCTCTTCCAACCCCGACCTAACTTCCACGCACGTTGTATGGGATGTTAGAAAGGGGCGGAGCGGGGATGGTATTAGAGTGGGCAGTCACCGGCCCTGGACATACAGGGCCAATTCCAGTGTCGGCCCCTATAGCTTCTTTTTTAAGTGCAGACTGCTGGCAACCCGGCAAACTCTGGGTTTTCCTGGCAATCTACACAGTGACTTTCTCCTTGGATTTTCCTTAACTCTGCCTACCTGCCTTCTGACCACAGCATTCACTCTCATACCCCTCTCTCTCAACTCTTCTCTCTGTATGACCTTTTCCCTTCCCTCCCATACAAAATATCTGTTCCCCTCACCATTCTCATTCCTGCAGTTTATTTTCCCTCCCCCAGCCCCACCCTCACCACCACCCCTTCCAGTTCCAGTATTACCAGAATCCGCTCCCTTCCAGTCCCATTCTCCCCATCCCCCAGTATCAGCCAATTTCCAGTCATAGCCCCCCAGTATCAGTATCCTCCAATTCCAGTTCCTCTATCCCTCAATCCTAGCTATTTCCTGTTTGAACCCCTGTAGCAGTCCCAGTGTCAGTGATTCTGGCACCTCCCCTGTTCCCTTTCATGTGTGCACACACACACACACACACACACACACACACACACACACACACACACACACACACACATGGCCCCACAGCTATGGAGGCTCCAGTCTGACCTGGCTTGAGGGGAGCTGGTAAGGACCAAAGCCAGGCTCCCCAACTCTATTCTGCACAGCCGCAAGACTGGAGACCCACTGGAGTGGTTTCTGTTTCCTCCCATGGCAGTGTTATATTGTTTGCTACCAGCATGGGTCACTATGTAGTGATTCAACGGGGCATTTCCTATCCTCGTGGGGGAGAGGCACCTGCATTTTAGAGGGATGCCATGCCCCATGTGCTGTGATGGTGCAATGGTTGTTCACTATACTGGGCTATGGTCAATGTGCAAGCATCTCTCTGGGTGGTGGTTTTCATTCCTGAACATCTCATTACCAAGTCAGACACCTAGGTCCCACCAAATTCCACACAATATGCCTCATCACACATCTCTGGGACCTGTGTTATTCCCCCATATGTATGAAGGTGACACAGAATTCCCTGTGGGAGTGGTTGATGACCCCTATTGTCTATCTCCACATACCAGCAGAACAGTGGTATAATTGAGCACACAGGAGCACCAGGGGCATCATAGAGCAGACTTTTGTACAACTAAAGAGTTGCTTCTGATGCCTGGATCGATCTGGCAGAGAGCAGCTGTACCACCCAGCAAAGGTGTGCCAGATATTCCTTGCCTGCTGCATGCTCCAAAACTATGCGCTATGGTGCAGGCAGGCTCTGCCAGGTGGGGCTGACATACCCCCTGGAGGACAATGTTGCCCTACAAATGCCCTGTGGACAGGCCTGCAGGAGAAGATTTGCGGCTTGGGAGAATCTGGTGCAAACCCATTTTACATGACAGTTATAATGTTGCAGTCAATATAGGTCAGATAGATACCACTGTACTGGCCTGATTCAGTGCAGTGCATATGTTTTGCTGATGGGATTTATTTATTTAACTAATTTTATATACTGAAAATCTAAGAGTCTAAGCAGTTTACAATAAACAACATGCCAAAAGGCTTGCATGGGATGTCCATGCCACTACCACAGAATAAATTGCCCAGTATCGATGATTGGTTACATCTCCCTTGCTTAGCAAGCAATTGTTTGTCATTTCATTCCAGTTATACCTGGTCCAGTCCAGACATTCTAGGTGGACATCTTTCCTTTCTCCATATGCCATGTGGTCATGGACGAACCCTGCTGACTCAGTAGAACCTGTTCTGCCAGGTAAAGTGTCGATGAAAAGGAAATAAATTCCAATATTTTTATTTATTTATTTATTTAGACAGTTTTGTATACCGCCTTATCCTTCAATCAAAGCGGTCACAACACAATTGGGGGATACATTTAACACGTGGGGATATGAGACACATACACTAATACTTACAGGGAACATGGGCAATGGAGGGTTAAGTGGCTTGCCCAAGACCACAAGGAGCATCTGTGGGACTAGAAACCCCAGTCCTTCCGGCCCAAGGTTGCTGTCCTCTAGTGGGATTTGAACCCCCAACCTTCTGGCCTGAAGTACCTTGCCCCAACCACTAGGCTACTCCTTCCTATAACCACACATGCCCAATGTCTACGATGAAAAGGAAATAAATTCCAATAACCACACATGCCCAATGTCTACTATACCCTGTAACACATTGTTTATAGCCTTTTGTAAATAGCCAATGTAAATAGTTTTGACAGTTGTATGCATTATTACTTGTACAACGTTAAAATTACTGTTCAATGTAGATGTATACAGAAGTATACAAAATTGTTAACTGTTCCATGTAAACCGCACTTGATCTCTGGAAGGGGCGGTATAGAAGAAAATAGATAAATAAATAAATAAATAAATAAAAATAAAAGTGTCATCATGATTGCAACCCTGGCACCGAGTATCATGCCCTATAGATCTTATGATGGCACCACAACTCCAGTCTAAAGGTATGACATGGACATTCCCATGAACCCCCAACCCTGTACACCCACTGCCACACCCCTCTTATACCCTCAATCTCCACAGTCAGACCTATGTGCAGCTGTCATCTCCCCTGCTTTGCCCAGTGCCCCAATGACCCATCTGCTGTGCACACACACACACTCTCCTCCCCTCACAGTGACTTGTCCCACCCAAGACCCTACCCCTTGCCCTTACCATCCCTCTCTCATAGGACACATGCACATGTGCTGCCATTGGACATCTGGCACCTTGGAGTGTACAACATAGGCCACTATATATAAGTGTTGGCGACCTAGACCAGCAACCAGCGAGTGGGTTAATGTGGTTTTACACTGCTTCCTGTGGCCATAGTTCACCTTAGAACAACTCTCTCAAAGGCATCAGTTGCCTAATTGGGGGCAGTCCTTGCACTGTGTTGTGGATGATGTGGTGCCCCTCTGTGACTCTAAATAATAAGAGCAGTGGTGATCAGCATATTCCACATATGTAAACATTTATTCCAATATGTACAATTTCTGCATTGCCATGACATGTGGGACATTAGGCATCATGTTGCACCTATCAACATCGCAACAGCAGTTGTGGATGTCTGCATCAACAATTACATGATATCATGTACAGACATTTAGAGATCATGGGGTTTATGTTCCCTTTTCATTGGCCACATGGTGTGCTGGAAGCAGAGACCCGGTGACTTACTGGCCTTCCTACCCCTCTCCCCCCCTCCAACTGGAGGGCATGGAGGGGAGGTTAATGTCTCTGAGAGGAGTGCACCTCCTCTGTCAGGTCACATATCTCCCCTCGCATGCCCTCTAAGTGCATCATGATGAGGTCTAGTGGCCTATCCAGGGCAGCAAGACCCTGCAGCAATGTGTGCTCAAACGTGTCCAGCCACTGAAGGGGCTCACTGACTGCACTGGTTGCTGGTGCCTCTTCATGAGGCACTATAGCTAGAGGGAAGATGGCCAGCAGCTGCTGTCCCCACATCCCCTCCCTCCTCCCCTGGAACCCTCCCATACCCACCTTCCTCTCCCAGCATCTTTCCATCCTCACCTAGCCCCCTCCCATTCCCACCCAGCCCTTTCCATCCCCTGCCTCCTCCCCTGGCCCGCTCCCATCCCCTGCCTCCTCCCCTGGCCCCTCCCCTGGCCTTCCTCTTCCCACCACCCTCTCCCAGCCCACTCCCATCCCCTCTCTCCTCCTCCCACGTACTCTCCCCACCCCACCCTTCCTCCCCTCACCCACTCCCATCCCCTCCCTCCTCCCCAAGCCTACTCCCATCCCCTTCCTCCTTCCCCTGTCCCTCACATCCCTACCCTTCTCCCCCAGTTCACTCCCATCCCCCTCTTCCCCCTGACTCCTGCCATCCACAGGCCACTCCTCATCCCTTTGCTCCCCCTCCTCCAGGGACTCCACATCAGCTGCTTGCTTGGTCCCCATCCTGGGCTCTGCATAATCATGACCTCTCTCTCCTCCAGCATGTTGACCTCCTCCACAACATACCCCTCTTGCCAGTGCTCTGCCTCTGCAGCCACTAGCCACTCCTCCAGTGCCGCTGCCTCCTCCGAAACACCTTCATCTGGCAGCTGGGCACCCTCCCACAGGGGCCTATCCTCTGGCTTCCAGGTGCTATCAAGCTCCTCCTCTTTGGGAGTACCAGGCACCTCGGTCTACATGAGGACAACTTCCTCATCCTCTCTACTGTCCTCCAAAGGGGAGGGACTGAATAGCACAATGGGCTGGCTATGCTGGAATTGCCTTGGTGCTAGCCATGCTGCTGATGGTGCTGGGGCTCCTGGTGTTATGCCTATCATGAGCAGCTGGCTGTGGCTGCTTGTGCGCCACCTCCTCCTCCTCCTTCTCCTTCACAGTTGTTTCCTCTGGTGAGGTGGGGCAGAATCCTTCTCTGGGACAGCTGTGTGGGGGACACAAAAAAGGTGAATATTAGTTTCTGGAATGAGAATGGGTTCCTGTACTGTGGCAGTTACCAACCTCTGTCTGAGCAAACTGGCTGCTTACATCCATCATATTTTTTGGGGGGTTCATTTGGGCTTTTTTGCCTTATTTTCAGTCATTTTTTTCAGTTTGTCTCACACATTAATTTCAATACAAATTTTTAGCATGCATTCACATTTTTTAACAGGCACTAATAGACTTTGAGGCCTGTTTGCTAAAGTGTGTTAAGAAGTTAGCATGTGAATTTGCATGTGCTGTTAGCCTATGAGCATGGTAACTCTTAACACACTGTCATGGCAGTTAACTTGTGCTAGTTCACACATTAACTGCATCCCATAAAATGAAGCATGAACTGGTTGGACTGGGTAGAGAATTGACATAGGTTGCATGTTGAGTAAGATCACAGAATTTACCATGCACTGTCACTTGAGCAATTAGTGTGGGTGAACTTAACACCTTCTCAAGAAAAGGTATTAAATGTATTCACAGTGAGTGTGAGTACACTTAACGCATGGTAAAAAATGTTTCTGTTCAGTATGTGCAGGGTGCACATTGGTTACATGCACTGTGCATTAATTTTTACAGTTAAAGAACTTTGCCACACTTTAGCAAACAGGCCCTTTAATGGACTATAAGTCATCATAGGTTAATGTGCATTAAATTTCGCAAATGTTCATCTCTACTGTGGATATTTGGACCACCATGAAAATAGCTGTATTTATTTAGACAGCTTTGTATACTGCCTTATCCTTCAATCGAAGTGGTCACAACACAATTGGGGGATACATTTAACATGTGGGGATATGAGACACATACACTGATACTTACAGGGAACATGGGCAATGGAGGGTTAAGTGGCTTGCCCAAGACCACAAGGAGCATCTGTGGGACTAGAAACCCCAGTCCTTCCGGCCCAAGGTTGCTGTCCTCTAGTGGGATTTGAACCCTGACCTTCCGGCCTGAAGTACCTTGCCCCAACCACTAGGCTACTCCTCCCCTGTAGCTGCTAGCAATGTGCACAGATGAGAGCAATTTGGTTAGTTTTAGCTTTTCTTGTTTTTTCCTGATGTTTGGGTGATATTTGATTAGTTTCACACAGTTGCTGGGTGATGTTGAAATCTGAGGCTCCAATGGTGCTTATTGATTTTAGTCTCAATTATGATGTCTGTGATCAGCTCCATAAGCTTAGTGGGGTATTTCAGTGGCAGTGGCCCAGTTATAGCCCAATGCTGGGGCTATAACTGGACCCTGGCATTGAATATATAGGTTGCCCGGATTGTGATTTTGCAATCTGATCAGCGTCGATATTTAGCCTTTTGTCGGATTGCAGTCATTCAGCTGTCCTAACTTTAGCTGGTTAGGCTTAACTGGGCAGTGGCTTAATATCACCGCTTCCCGGTTAACCCATGGTGCCATCTCCACTCTGCACCCAGAACACCCTGATGCTAAGTGCTTTGTGTTGTGGCATTTAGTGACCCAAACCAAAGATATTTCAGTGACACTAACCAGATTAGTGCCACTGAATATCCTGGTGAGCATCATTTTTGTGGTTTGCAAATCTGCAAACCACTCAAATGCCTGGAGTGGCTCAGTGGTTGGGACAGGTTACCAAAGGCCAGGGGTTCAATTCCCGCATGGAGACAAACAACCTCAGGCCACAGGGACTGGGGTCTCTAGTCCCATGGCCACTCCTTGTGGCCTTGGGCAAGCCACTTAACCCTCCATTGCCTCAGGTACACTTAGATTGTGAGCCCTTTGAGGACAAGGGAATAAAAAGTACCTGTTAGTATACATGTAAACTGATTCTAAAAAGAGCACAGTATAAAAATAAATAAATTTGAATATGCACCTTTAATTATAGACTAGTTTAAGTGACATAGAAATTCAACAACTTTTAGATGGGGAAACTTATAGTGTAGGCAATAACCTTGGCTTCCTTTTTTTTAGACACAATTTGGTTGCTCAAAGAGTTTTGTTGCAGGGTTTTGCTTTCTGATTAATCCCCTGGTCAGAAACATGAAAACACAAATTTTGAGATCAGCAGAATTCTTATAACAGGCATAAAATACCTGCTGTAAATTCATATATATTTGCACCACTCTAATATCAAATAAATTATCTACTCTCCATTGAAAGAGAAAAAGACTTCAGTCACTGAATCCTTTAGCTGTTTGAGGATTGCAATTGTTTCAATCATAGATCAAAAAACTCCCCAGAATTATTTCAAAATAAATATCAAAATGTGCTTAATCCAATGAATATATGAGCTGTTCAAACATAGTACCAGATGGAAGTCTTCTTGTGAACCCGATGATTCCTATGACTCTTAGAAGTACTCTACATTATCACTGACCGAACTTCCTGAAAACAATGGCAGCACTGATCTTCTGCCTGACCCATGGTGGTCCCACCTTCAACTGTTCACAGCCAATGAATCATGTTGTTCACTGCTCAGGCCTACATGTAATAATTTTACTGGTCTTCCTCAGGTACCATGATAATAGTTGGCCTCCTTCTCTCTCTCTCTCTCTCTCTCTCTCTAGTGCTCTGGACATTGATGTCAAGCAAAGTCACTAGACCATAGTAGTAGACTTTGGCCTGTTCTGTACCATGCAATGCACTGAATCCCCTCTGTGAGCTGACTTGCAGCCTTCTCACAATGATGCGGATCTTTAGGAGTGTGGTTTAAATGTGCGGTATCAGTACATATACAGTGGTGGCTCTCCAGATTGGTGCAGCCTCTCCATAGGATTCTATTTTCACTTTATGTTGACATGAATTCCTCCTGATGATGTGTACACTGTTATGTAGGGCATGCTGCAATAGGCTGAAAACCAAATTGGTTTGTGGCCCTCCAGGACTGCAGTTTGACACTCCTGCTGTAGCACAAGAGTTCATATAAAGCTACAAAGTGGTAGATTCAGGGCCAACAGTGAAAAGCTTTCTTCATGAAAAATGGTATGCAGTGGTTCTGGTTCTCCACCCAGATGTCAGGGACTGCTTGGGTTGTCCATCCACAGTGAATATGCATGAGATAGATTTGCACACAGTGGAAGCAGTGCATACAAATCTATCTCATGCATATTCATTTTGGATATCCTGAAAACTCAACTACCCAAGCAGTCCTTCAGGGCTGGGTTGAGAACCACTGATGTAGCAGATGCATGAACAGCATCCCACCAGAGGTCAGGGAGGCAAAAACAGCAATGGAATTCAGGGAAGGATGGGATAAGCACAGAGGATGGATTGGGACTGGTTAGTACTTGCAAGGTGACTGCCTGGGAATACCAGGTGTCTGCCTAGTCTTGTCTGATCTCATAAGCCAAGCTGACGATCCAAGCTGAAAAGTGAGGGAAAAGCCAAATGTCTATGGCATTGAACCAGGAACGAAACTGGGCAGATAGGAAGGACCTTATGTTCCTTATCTGCTATCAAAATCTCTACTCTCTGTTTATGTGTGGCAGGCACCAAGGCAGAGTGAATGCTTCTGCTCTTTTGGAGGCAAATCAAGAGGTAAAAATTCTTAAAACTACGCTTCTGGTGACTTTTGTTCTAAAACGTAATATAGACTTGGTACTGAGAATCTTATCTATTAATACACATTCATTCTTTTACTGTCAGAAGATTTGGATTTTTCTGTATTTGTGTAACGTAATAAAACGGGTATAAAGTTGTTCTGGTGTTCTGATAGGGGGTAGTTTCTTTGAAGGTGGAATTTTCTTAAAAATGTCCCTTGAAATGTATTGTTAAGCATAAGGGGTGCTTATTTGTATTATGATGTGTTCCAATAGGAAGCTTTCTCTTTAAAAGATCGAGAGATGGGATCAGTAATATAGCTTCTGGATGATGAGAGTACAACTGCGATCTACAAGATAATTATTTGGGGGTCTTCATTTCCTAAAAGATATGCATCATAATTTGCTCTAGAATATATTAAATTATTTCTGCTTTTTTTTTTTTCCTTTTTCTTATTGAGATCTCCCCTTCTCTATTGTGGATTGGATTTCTTGGAAATGTTAAATTGGTTATTTTTTCTCTATTTCAGAGTTTTATATACCTTCTTCTCCTAAAGGGGGAACTCAGTGATTTATGAGGTTTTTTTGAAAAATAAAATCAATAGAGTAAATAGATTAAAAGAAAAACAAATAAAACACCATAAACCAAATATCATCTCTCTCTTCTACAATCATTCCTCACTGGAGCGGAGGGAGCAATCTAGTGATTACAACAGCAAGCTGAGAACTGGGGAAGCTAGGGCTTGAATTGCGCTTCTCACACCAACATTTTTGCTTTCTTGAATAAATCACTTCACCCACTGCTGCTTCAAATGCAATTTGGATTGTAAGACCTCTTGGACAGTATATAATTTGTGTACCTGATTGTAACTTGCCTGAAGCTTGGATTTGGAAAAGGTGAGTAATTAAATAAAAACCTCTCAAACCCACTTTCTCTAGGGGATTAGAAGGCCACATTAGGTAGAGTTATTAAGCCATGGTATAAAAAAACACAAGAAAATGCTGCAGGAAAGCATGCTATTTTAATTTTATTGCTAATCTTCTGCAAATAAACAAAGGGGACGTCTAGCAAGCTAGTAGCAGGTTATGTTAAAATGTTACACACCACTTTAACAGATACATTTTTTAAATGTATTTATTTATTTATTTATTTACCAGTGTTTATATACCGTCTTTCGACAAGGCAAGGCAGTTTACTTTTAACAATGTTAGTAAACAAGAACATCGTAATGGATGTGCTCTTTACACTGAACAGTGTAAGGGGAGAGGGGGTTGCAGGTTAACTATGTACAGCATGCATGTGGTTGTGGAAATAACATCTGTGGGTTGGTAGAGGGGGATGGGCTAGTGAGGATCCACTCCATAGTATTCCAGGAATAGGTGAGTCTTTAGTTTTTTACAAAACTCTTCCATGGATTCTATTTCCCATAGATGGTGTGGTATAGCATTCCGGATGCCCCGTGCATATAGTGAGAAAGCTCTGTTGCATGTCCTTTGGCTTGTTGTGGCTTTTGTGGCCAGTACTTCTAGTAAGTTGCTTGTGTGGCATCTCCTGCATCTATTACAGTTAGGTTTCTTTATGAGAGTTGGAGGCAGTTTGCAGATTTCTTATTTAAGACTTTGTAGGTGTTGATGATGACTTTGTATTTGATTCTTGATTCGATTGGGAGCCAATGTAGCTGTTTGAGCATTGCAATGATATGGATATAATGGGAAGTACCACTTATAAGTCTTGCAGCTGTGTTTTGTGCAAGTTATTTTGTGTATGAGATGTGCTTAGGTAGTCCCTGGTAGATTGAGTTACAGTAGTTTAATACATTATGAGCCTGATTCTGCCCCACGAATAGCGGGGATGGATGTCCCAACAGGACATCCATCCCCACTATTCATACCCTCCCCGCCAGTGTCTAACCTCCCCACCAGTTGATGGGATCGCAGCTTTACAATGGAGCCACAGTGCCATGGGAACTGGACGCTATGGCACCGTGGCTCTATTGTAAAGCCCTGACTGAGTTAGTTGGGCTTTCCCTGTATGTGCAGGCTGGGCTGAATCACAGTCCCTGCCTGCATTTGCAGGGCTGTTCGTAATTCTGGTCCCGCAGGACTAGATGTGCCCTGTGGGATCAGAATCGCAACCCCCTCTGTACGTCTGGTTCAAACGAGTCATACAGAGGGGCTCTACGTCTGGGATGGAATGAGCCTGTATGGTTGTAATGATGGCGTCACATACTGTTCAGAAGTCCGGTGGATTTAGGAGAGGGTGCAGGTCTTTTTAGGTTTCAGAGCTTGTGGTACACTGATTTTGTTGCTTTTTTTTACTTGAGATTGCAGATTCAGCTCTTGATCTAGGATGACTCCTAGGTATTTAATTTAGGTCTTGGCTGTTATATCTTTGTTGTTCAGTTTTATTGTAGCTGGTGGTCTGCAAGTGGGATCTCGTACCACATTCAGGATTTCGGTCTTGTTGTAGTTGACAGTGAGGTTGTGGTCTTGCAACCATTTGGTCATGTCTTTGAAGCATGTGTCTATGGAAGGGTAGGTTGCTGTGGTTGTATAGAAGGGGGCATAAATCATGATATCATCTGAGTAAATTTGATATTGTACATTGTGACTTTGGATGATGTTGCATGGGGGTTGTATTTATAAGTTGAATAATATTGATGAAATTGCTGAACCTTGTGGTACTCCTTGGGTAGGAAGTATGAAAGGGATTTCTGAGGACCAATTTTCACTTAAGAACATAAGAACATAAGAACATAAGAAATGCCATACTGGGTCAGACCGAGGTCCATCAAGCCCAGTATCCTGTTTCCAACAGTGGCCAATCTAGGTCATACGTACCTAGCAGTTTCCCCAAAAGACACAGGTTCTGCAGTGCTTGTACTAGGCCAAGCATTGATATCCTGGGTCCCTTTTTAATAGTGGTTTATGGACCTTTCCTCCAGGAACTTGTCCAAACCTTTTTTAAACCCAGCTATACTAACAGCCCTTACTACATCCTCCGGTAACAGATTCCAGAGTTTGATTACACGTTGAGAGAAGAAATATTTTCTCCTATTTGTCTTAAATAGTTTACCCTGTAGCTTCATTACATGCCCCTAGTCCTTCTATATTCTGATAGCGTAAACAATTTATCCACGTTTATCTGTTCCACTCCATTCATTAATTTATACACCTCTATCATATCTCCCCTCAGCCGCCTCTTTTCTAGGTTAAAGAGCCCTAACCTTTTTAGCCTCTCTTCATAGGAGTAGCCTTCCATCCCCTTCACCAATTTGGTGGCTCTTCTCTGTACTTTTTCTAATAACTCTATGTCCTTTTTAAGATACGGTGACCAGAATTGCACACAATATTCAAGGTGCGGTCGTACCATGGAGCGATACAGAGGCATTATAATATCCTTTGTTTTATTCTCCATCCCTTTCCTTATGATACCTAGCATTCTATTTGCTTTCTTGGCCGCCGCTGCACACTGGGCGGAGGGTTTTAACATGTTATCCACGATGACTCCTAAATCTTTTTCCTGGGTGGTGGTTTCTAATGTGGAGCCTTGCATCTTGTAACTATAGTGTGGGTTGTTCTTTCCTAGGTGCATAACTTTGTTGCATTCGTTGCGATAGATAGGAATGGAATCATTTTATGATGTTGCCTTGTATTCCAATATTGTGTAGTCTGTTTAGGAGGAGTTGGTGAGAGACAGTGTCAAATGCTGCTGATATATCAAGGAAAATAAGTACATATCCTTTTGATGTCTGTTCTGTGCCAGCGATTATGGTGTTGAGAAGGGAGGTGAGTAAGGTTTTTGAGCCATGTTTAGGTTAGAATCCATGCTGGTGTAAGTCAAGTGGTGCATGATTGTCAAGGTGATCTTGCAGTTGTATCTGTACTGTCTGGATATTGGTCTATATGAGTCTGGGGTACATGGGTCGAGATTCTGTTTATTTAAGATGGGGCAGATAGAAGATTGCTTGAGTGGGGCTTGCAGAAGACCTTGTATGAGGGATTCATTGACTATTTTTGTGATTATTGGGATAAGGTGCAGTCTTGTTATTTTGTATCCATGAAACTGGGTAGGGGTCTAGGGGAGATGTGGTAATGTTTATGGAGCTGATGATTGAATCCAACTGTTCATGGTTAATGTGTTTGAATGTGGTCCGTGGGACTATGTTATCTTGGGTTTTGTGTATGGGGAGATTTGTTTTACACAAGCTGTTTGAGCCGTATTTTGTTTGCAGGTAATCTGACATTTGCTGAGGGGGTGAGGGGGGCTTTACTCTGGATATTCTGAATTGCTTTTTGTGAAGGTTTTACTATATCAAAGAGTTCCCTGTGTTTGTTAATTGCTGCTTTTATTAGGTTGGAGTGGCACTCCTGTTTCGCCTTGAGGGTACGGGTATGGTATTCTTTCTGGGTTTCGAGATAGGTAATTTTTGTATTCTGGTCCATGGTTTGTCACCATTTTCATACATTAATTTAACAACACCCTTTAAAGTTATAGCTAAACTAGCAACACCCTTCTAAGTTATAGCTAGGTTCTTGCAGGCTTAAATGCTGCACTTTTTTCAAACCCAAATATGATTTAAGAGTAAGAACATACCTTTCTGACACACAGCGCTATAAGAAGGCTATATTCCCAAAGGTTATACAGAGTTTTAGGCTATATAGACTATTTATCACATACCAGCTGATTCAACAACAGAAGCATCAGCTAACGCCCGCTCTATTGTATTCAATCACATCCTCTTGCTGAGCAGGAAAGGCAGTGTGTGCCTGCATGTGAGTGAGGGATGGCACAGAGGCAGAGGTGAGAGCATATCTTTTATGCCAGGGTGTGCTGAGACTGCCCAAGGATGAGGTGCTGTGTGGATGCTGGCTGAGCTCGCAGGCTATCCTGGAGGAGGACATGGAAATGCTAATCACCCTTTCTCATGTTATCTGAGGACTTTCTTCTGCTAGCCTCTGTTCCTTTCTGAGTACAGTGGCCATTGATGTTTGTTTATTAGATTATAAAATATATAGCCTAACAATCAAAGTCTTGATGGGTAACAAGCCAACAACAGAAATGATGATTAGAAATACAAGTAAAACATTAACAAGCTAAAAAAAAAATACAGCACAAGAAGAAATGATAAAACAGAAAAAAAAACAAATATTTGAACCAAAAGCAATCTGAAGCCGATGCAGCTTCGACAGTTTCTAAAATCAGAGCAGATCAACATCAACTTGAAGAATTCCATGTTTTGGGGCCTGTCACTGAAAAAAATACCTGGTTTTGCATAGTCACCTGAGGGACAGGGTTGAAAGAAAGTAATTCCATAAGTGCCTTGAAATGTATTCTTAAGCATAAGGGGTGCTTATTTATATTATGATGTGTTCCAATAGGAAGCTTTATCTTTAAAAGATCGAGAGATGGGATCGGTAATATAGCTTCTGGATGATAAGAGTACAACTGCCAGCTGTGAAGGCACTCTGAGGTATGGGACTCTGAAAACTAGCAGTAAAAAATTTAAACACCAAACACTGGGGAACAGGTAGCCAGTGAAGAGCACACAGATTAGGCATGATACAAACTTGGGGGCCCCATTGCCATTTCTGTCACCCCTCTCTGGGATGTGCAACAGTGGCAATGGGCACAAACCTTTAAACTTTGGCACCAGGGGCTGTTTGCTTCCGCTCCTCTGACACTCGCTGATGACTTCCTGTTGCAAACATCAAATTCAGCAGAGACTGCATATCCAGCACATAAAATACCTTGGTCATTCCTGAGACAAGAGCCATCAACAAAAAGAATATAATCAGGAATAATTAAGGGAATAGAATTCAAATCGTCTCGATGCTTAGTCTCCAATTTAACTCTTGATAAACAATCATGCATTGCAGAGGCAGAGTTCAGTGCTTCCTAGGTAGTACCAGGGAGAAGAGTAACTGGATTTAACATAGAATAGGGGTGAATCACAATTTGGGGGTCCGTGAGCAAGTGAAGCTTATAGTTCAACAGTCTGGATGCTGAAAGTACCTGGGCTTTGGTTGAATTAACAAGGAGCTCCATAGAATGAGGAACATAAAGATGTAATAAATGTCCTAATACAAGAGGATCAGCCAATTTTGAGAGATTGGCAACCACTACAACACTACTAAAACACCCTGGTAGGCCTCAGGCAACAACATTGAGCTTGGAACTGAGGTAGGTCTCCTGTTTCAGTGTTCTGGACTAGAATTCCTGATGCCACACTTCCTCTTTCGTGACAAAAGAGAGAGAAAGACTTGGAATAATCAGGTAAGGCTAATGCAGGTGCACTGATGAAAGCCTGTTTAAGAGCCCTAAAAGCAGTTTGAACCTCTTTTCCCAAGGTAAAAGATCATCTGGGACTGTGGATGTCAATAGGTCAGTGAGAGGTTTGCTGAGAAAAGCAAAGTCTAGGATCTAATAGCGACAATAATTGCAGAAGCCTAGAAACCACCAAAGCTGCTTCTTAGTGAGGGGGCGAGGGAAAGCTGACACCATCTGAACTCTGGACAGGAGCAGAGCATGACCCCCTTTAAAGACTTGCCAACCTAAAAAGGTAACTCTCTTAAGACAATACTGAAGCTTGCTGTGGCGTACCTTGAGCCCCACCTGGTAGAAAAAGCTAAATAAGGCAACTATATCTGAGTTACAGGTGAAGGTAAACGGATCCAAACAAGTCTTTAACTCCTGTGAAAAATAAGATGGACATTCAGAATATCCCTGTGATAAAGTTGTCCAGGTGTACTGGCTCTCCCTATAGTTGAAAGCAAAATGTTGCTGGCTTTCGTCTGCTAAAGGTACAGAGAAAAATTAATGATAGTGAAAGAGTTTGCAGTGGGGGCCAGACCACTCCAAATGGTATTCGGAATTGCCACCACAGAATGAGTCAAAATCAGCTCTATTTAATGCCAGGTCTTTTCTTGTTTCTTTATGGGGAAGATTGGAATAGTATAGGGTGAATTTGTAAGATAGATAACACCTTGTTCAAGTAAAGAAGTAACAACAGGAATAATACCTTCTTCTGCTTCCAGAGATATAGGGTACTGTGCCTGATATAGGGTCACTTACTAGCATCCAGTGCAATATGTACAGGCTCAGTGTGCAGATGACCTATCTTGGTGCTGTGTTTTGTCCATAAATTAGGTGGTATATGAGTAGCAGATATATAGGCCTCTTGTTCTTCAGTAGTAAACCAAGCTGTTTCTTATAGTTCTTTAGAAGGGTTTTTTGTCACCTCTACCATTTCTTGGAGGAGCTGGTATATCAGAGGTGAACCATCAAGATCAGGTATGCAGAGATAAGATCCTTCTGGAGTAAAGATATCATGGCATCTCAGAGCAGACAGGAAGTCTTGGCCAAGAAAATTTACTAGCAATGTAGGGCTTATTAGGAGTGGGAGTGAGGTAGTAGTCTCCCCAACAATAATAGGGTGTGGCTCAGTAAGGCCATGAGCAATAGGCCGACCCTCCAACCCCTCTGCTTGCAATACCTGGGATGTTCTAGGCCACCCCTTTGCCACTGAAGCCTGTATAACAGATTTGGTTGTATCTGTGTCCACAATAAATGTAATGTCCTTGTCCAGTACCTTAGCTTGCACTTCACATGCATTAGTCAAAGGAATCAAAATATTGGTACTCACAGTGGACTCCTTTCCAACAGCTAGTCATTGCTCCTCAATTCCATCTTCATGCATGTCTGTATAGTTTGTGGCAATGCTTGCATTTACCTGTGCAGTTTGCGGAAGTCCATGCAGGAACCTAAAACACTCAGATTTCCAATGTCCTGGGGCTCCACACCAGTTCCAGTTGCCTGAGTGAACTTGGCCTCTTCCCCTACCTCTGGCCTGTTCTCGGCCATGCCCCTATCCATGGAAACCAGTAGGCTGTGAAGATTGATTTTGCAAATTAAGCAATTGTTCCTCTTGCTGTTGTTTCTTGAGATTTTGCATGTCCCTCAGGTTCTGTATCTGCTTCTTGCAAAGTCTGACTATATTAAGGAGTTCATCAGGCTTTTTATATTCCCAATTTACATGATTAGTTCTCAGCATCTTTCCTGTCAGGCAAAAGACTGCTTACAAATGTGGCTCCCATACCTTCAGCTGTAATTTTCTGTGAATCCTTAATTCCTGAATATTGCTTGAAAACCTCTGTTACTCTGACCTGGAACTGGAAAACTGATTCATCTGATGTCTGACGACATGAATTTATTTTTGTCCAGTCCACACATGGCTTAAAAATCTCATCAAGTAAATCACCCCAGAATTGCTGACACTTTTCGACAAAAATTAGTATAAGCATGTCCAATATTTACAGCTTTAGGATCTGCAAAAGGATCCTCTCTTGGCCACTGAAGTGTAGTTTTAAAGGTCTCGACATTACTGGGACTAAAGGGAGCTGGGATAACAATCTATTAATATCCATCCAGGTAGGATCATAGGCATCAACCAAGGCATGAAATTAACATTTCCATCTGCCTGGCTTCTCTCTGGGATCAGGAAAATTTGCAAGGATAGCTCGTATCTCATGGGGAAGTCCATGGGGTGGGGACTCTCATCACTCCCATTTGAGAGCTAGTCAAAAGGTGGAGTGACATCTCATAGGTTTTTACTCCTCCCACCACTACAGCCTCATCCACATCATCACTCTCCCCTCCCCTTTCTCTCCTCCTTAAAATATTTCCACATAAAGCTTCCAATTCTTTAGCTATTTCTGCTACTGGCAATCTATTCCACTGATCTTTTCTTAATTTCTGCGCATCCTTGGTCCATCTTATTACTTTGCACAGCTGCTTTCCCTCAGCTAACAAGTTTTCCATTTTACTTCAGGTTCTCTAGATCTTATCTATTCCTCGTGTCCTCTGCATTCATTTTCCCATGCTTTCAGCTAATGACATATTTTCAAACAGTTTAACATCACGATGCATAGTATCTTCAGAATTCAACTCTTTTTGCATAAAATCTGCAATATTCATTAAGGGGTAGATTCTGATCCCCAAATAGCAGGGTTGTACATCTGGGTTGGAATGCATAACACGCTATTCACCGGGACCGTATTCTGTGCAAGCACATACAGAAGGTTTGTGCAAGGAGTGCTGGACAGGAATGGGATGGAGACGGAGAGGGGGCAGAGAAGGGGCTGAGCAGAGGGTAGCTGAAGCACCTGGATGTACAGGGCCTATTCAGGTCAGGGCCCTGAACATCCGCCAGTTTTTTGTTGCTCGCCCGACTTATTCCACCTCGGAGGTGGAATAAATGCCAGGTGCCTGTGCGACCAGGGCATGTGACCCCCCGCACACAACAGGGCAGACATGGGAGAGCCCCCGCCATCCAATTCTGGCCCTGACAGTACCTGCAGAGGGTCGGGCGGTTGGGTAAAGGTCTGTATGTCTGGGCGGCATTTTGACTCTCAGGCTGGGCAGGCCATACCATGGTGACAAGATGCCATGGCATTAGCACACCAGCCGGAGCCTTGAGTGGTGGGGACGGGTAGGCACTTGGACTTTCCCCGACTCAGAATGCTGTGCATGACAGGCCGCCCAAGTGCCCTGATTTTGCAACCATGGAAACTTATAGCTCCCATGGTTGCAGAATCGGGTATAACCGGGTCACATATATTTTCCGTACATCCAGACGGCCTAGACTTTCAGACTTCTGAATTGACCTCCATGTGTTGAATTTTTTTATTCTATCTCCAGTCAAGCAGTCTCTCTATCCTCTGCAGTCAAGTAAGCAGGAGGCATCTTAATCTGCTGGCCCTTGACAACCTCATTTGGCTGCAGTGGAGATAATTAATCAAGTCCCTGACCCTGTCAGAGCCAGATTGGCTACATATTCCAATTCAGCCTCTATTCTTTCTCTTCCATTCTGCTAGGACCTCATAATCTGGAAACACGTGAGGGTGAGAAGGTAAATACTGTAGGTCCTTTATTCACACAACCCGTACACGGCTGCGTTTCGGCAATGCCTTCGACAGGAGATAAATCTCAAAGAGAACAGCAAAACAACATCAGACATAAACCATATAATAAAAAAGCACAAAATGATAAGTAGTATGCAAATAAAAACATATGCATATATATAAAAAAGTGTATATATAAAAGCAATGGTGATAAAACAAATACACAAGTTAGTAGAGCATGTGCACTACAAACTTAAAATAAAATTGTGCTGTACACCATTAATCAACCACAGGGACGGTGCCTCTCTCCCAGGACCAGATCAGGAGATAAAAGTCAGATAACTAGAATGGTTTCTCTGTGTAGCAGGTACTTCCATGTAAGCACTGGATCTATTATAAGCAAAAACAATGTGCACCCATTCACCGTCTGTGCAGACTGAGGACTCAGAGGCCACAATCTGCCTGCCTGCTAAGGAAAAGCTTTGTACCACACAGCCCTGACTGACAATTGAGTGAGGGCCCTGTTGCTGAGGCTATCATAGAGACAGGACCTTACACACTGCTGCTTCTGTCTTAACTGCTGACAAATGGAGGCTCTGGATTGTCAACAGAGAACTGCTTCAGACTCTGGACCCCTGGAGCTGTCACAGAGAAGAATGGAGTCCAATAGAAAAATGAAAAATCAGCTTGTTGGAAGAGGGGAATACTAGTGCTGGCCTTGAGGAGAGGGGGATTCTGAAGCACGGATGAGAAGAGGAGAGACATTGATGATAACTAGGGCAACAGGGAAAAACATAACTGTTGCTGGGCATGGGTAGAATGACACAACCAGAGCTGGCGATACCGTGCAAGAGTGTGATAAGGGGTCTATACATTAATGAATGGAGTAGAACGAGTATATGTAGATCGGTTCTTTACTCCATCAAAAAGTAGAAAGGCTAGGGGACATGCAATGAAGCTACAATGTAACCCATTTAAGACTAATAAGAGAAAATATATTTTCACTCAATGCGTAATCAAACTCTGGAATTTGTTACTGGAGAATGTAGTAAAAGTTGTTAGTGTAGCTGGATTTAAAAAAGGTTTGGACATGTTCCTGGAGGAAAGGTCCAAAAAACATTATTAAAAGGACCTAAGAATTCCACTGCTTGCCCTGGGACAAGCATTGTGGAACCTGTGTGCCTTTTTGGGAACCTTTCAGGTACTTGTGACTTGGTTTTGCCACTGTTGGAAACAGGATACTGGGTTTGATGGACCTTCGTCTGACCCAGTATGGCATTTCTTATATTCTTTTTTTTTTCAATACTTTATTTTGAACCATCAAACAAAACAGCAAATACAGAACATAATACAATCGCTCCCTGGGGTGGACTCTTATCCCCAAGGTGCGCGATACATAGATGGTTACATAGTTTTTGAGAATAATACCCCTACGTCCCCCCCCCTCCTCCCCCCCAAGAAACCCTTTCCCCCCCCCCCCCCACCTAAGGCAGTACCCACCCGGACCAGGATATACATAACATTGCCGAGCCTCAGTAGGTCTCCACATACAAACAGGGCTATCAACAGCCTAATTGCAGGGTTACATTACGTGCCCGAGGGCTCAACTGTTGGATGTAGGGCTCCCACAGTAACCAGAAAACAGACCATCGCTTCACATGACCTCGCGCAGCCCGACATTCCAGGAGCATAAGTTGGTGGAAGGAGTTCCGCCACTCCCAAAAAGAGGGAGGGTGGCTGTCCCTCCACCCCCGGAGGATCGGGCCCTTACCCACCAGACATGCCTTCCGCACCAGCCAACGACTCCATTTCCCCTTTGGAGAGGTGAGACCCAGGAGATCCAAGACGATCAAGGCCGCATCCCAGTGAATAGGTTGTCCAAGGAGGTCGGCCATAAATAGGGCAATTCTGTGCCAGTAGGGGCGTATGCGTCGGCAGCCCCACCACATATGATACAAGGTCGCCAGGGGCTCCGCACAGCGTGGACAGCTGCCATCCGCTGTCAAATGGCAGCGAAGGGCTCGCCGCGGAGAGAAGTGAACCCGAGTTAAACACTTAATTTGAATTTCTCGCCAGCGAACACCATCTGCCAAGCTTGCTACTCTCCGGAGGGCCACCAAGACAGTGCCCCGGGGAATCTCCCGACCCAGTTCCGCCCCCCAGGCTCTTTCCACACCGTCATAGTCTGGTTGTGGTCGAAACTGTTCCAACCGAAGATGAAAGGTCCGAATAGACGGCCGTTCAACTTCGCCAAACCCAAAAAACGCTATTATCTGGACCGAGCGGTCGCCACAGAGTTCCGACCTGGGAAGGGAAGCCACGTAATGGGCCACTTGCATATATGCAAAGAAATGTAGGGGCCCCAATTCATATTCGCGGGATAGCACGCGAAAAGGCTTAGGTTTGCCCGCCAGATCCACCACATGGCCCAGAGTTAACACTCCTCTCTCCCCCCACAGACGAAACGCTGCGGTTTCAGTGCCTGGGGTAAAATTGGCATTGCCCCGAATAGGCAACCAGCTCGACACCTGCCACCGGCGGCCCCAATAGGCATTCAGTTTCCGCCATGTTTTATAAACCGGGACCAGTAACACGCTGTCCGCCAGGTGCGTAGGCCACTTGCTTGCCTCCAGGTGCAGAAGGGCCCGTAAAGAGTGGGGTGCCACGTAGGCCTCCTCAAATGCCCGGGGGGTATAATGATCGGTATCTCCGAGCCAGTCCCCCAGATGGCGGGCTTGACAGGCCAAAGCATAAGCACCAAGATCTGGGAGCCCCCATCCCCCCCACGGATCCTCCCCATTAGTCTACGATAAGAGACACGTGCTCTCGACCCTTTCCATAGAAAGCCCCGAAATTCCGCCTCAAAGCGCCCGACATCCCGACGAAGGATCCAAACAGGGAGGGTCTGTAGCCAATATAAGATCCGCGGCAGGAGGACCAATTTGATCGCCGCAATTCTCCCCATAAGAGACAGAGGGAGGGGTAGCCACGCCTGCAGTTGGGTCCTCACCTTGGTCAACATCCGTTGCAGATTAGCCCTATAGAGATGACCGGAGTGACAGGCCAGTACAATCCCCAGATAGAGGAACTGGTGCTCCGCCCAGCGAAGGGGAAAGTCGCCCACCCAACGGCCCCGAAGTCGTCCAGAGACGTCGAGGGCTTCAGACTTATCCCTATTGATACTAAACCCCGCAAACTGCCCGAAGGCATGGAACTCCCTCAAAAGAAGGGGTAGGGAGTCCTCGGGGGAAAGCAAGTGCACCAACAAGTCATCGGCAAAGGCCGAGATCTTAAATACCTGAGCCCCAATACCTACTCCCCGGATTGCCCGCAGATCCGCCACACGGCGCAGAAGAGGGTCCAAAGAAAGAACAAAGAGGAGAGGAGAGAGGGGGCAACCCTGACGGGTCCCCCTCTGCAGCGAGAAAGGCTCTGACAGGACCCCGTTACAGAGTATCGCAGCGGTGGGATTGGCATACAAGCTTTCGACCATGTTACAGAACGACGTCCCCAAGCCATACTGAGGGAGAATAAATCTCAGGTATTGCCAATCCACCCTGTCAAAGGCTTTTTCTGCGTCGAAACTAATCAAGAGAGAGGGCAGGTGTCTATGCTGTACCCATTCTAAAGACGCGATAATCTTGCGTAAGTTACGGACCGCGTATCGCCCCTTAACAAAACCGACCTGGGACTCATGGACCAGCTGCCCCAGAAACTCCGCCAAACGGTCCGCCAAGATCTTAGCCATTAATTTAAGGTCAAAATTAAGCAAGGAAATCGGACGATATGAGGCCGCAGAAAGAGGGTCCTTTGCCGGTTTGGGGATAAGAACAATGTGAGCATGGTTAGCCCCCCACCGAAATGAGCCCTGCTGTGCTCTCCGATTATGTACGGCAGCCAGCGTTGGGGAAATCTGTGCATTGAGTATCTTATAGAATTCGGCACCTAGACCATCGGATCCTGGGGATTTGTAGCAACTGGCCTTGGAAATAGCCCCTTGTAACTCAGCCACCGTAATTGGCTGATCTAACTGAGCTCTTTGCTCTATGGAGAGACGAGGCAAGTCCAGTCCCCTCACATAATCCGCCATCCGCGTGGGAGAAGTTGCCTCCGCAGCGTAGAGAGTCTGAAAGAAGGTGCGGAAAACCCGTGCTATCGCCGGGCTTTCCCTTTGTAGGATCCCAAGATCATCTCGCAAGGCGGGCACCAATTTTGAGCCCCGGGGTCCGCGAAGGCACCGAGCCAATAGCTTCCCCGGCTTGTCCCCATAGCGGTATAATTGGTAGCGATAATACAATACGGACTTCGTTGCTCGCTGGTGCAACAGTTCGTTTAATTCCATTTGAGAATCCCATAGCTGCTTTTTCAAGCCCGCAGTGGGATTGTGAGCCCAGCGGCGTCGCATTTTCGTCACCAATCTCTCCAAAGCCATAATACGTTCGGCCCGTATTCGTCGTTTTCTGGCAAGGAACCCAATTATATCCCCCCTCAGTACGACCTTCGCTGTTTCCCAAAGCAATTCTGGGTCATCCTGATGACCCCTATGATCAGCTTCAAATTCCTGCCACCGCCGCTGAATGAACGAGCGAAATTGGGCGTCTCTATATAATTCCAATGGAAAACGCCATTGAAAGGTCCGTGAAGTACTCCCAGACCAGAAGACTTCCATCCACACAAATGCATGGTCAGATATCTCCAGAGGCCCTATCCGGGCGTCCCCCACCTTGGCAAACAGCCCTGCGGATAACAACAAGTAGTCTATACGTGCACTTGTGCCATGGGCCCGGGATTGGTGTGTATAGTCCCGCTCGACCGGATGTAATAATCGCCAGGGATCCACTAGCCCCAGCCTAGAACAAAAACGTCGCATTGCCCGAACCGTCGCCGTTCTTTCTCTGTGCTCCCCCGCGTTAGAGGTATCAAGGTCAACGTCCATGACCCCGTTAAAGTCCCCCCCCAAAATAACGGGTAGTTCCGGCCACGTCTCAAGTGTGGAGGCAATGCACGCATACAGGGACAAATCCAGTACATTGGGACAGTACACGCTACCAAGAACTACCGGCCTCCCCTCCAGGACTCCCCGCACCAGTACAAATCTGCCCTTCGGATCTACGAGGTCTTTCACCACCTCCATCCTTACACGTTTATGTATCAACAGCACTACCCCGCCCTTCTTACCAAGGGCTGGGGCCCCCCAGACCTGTCCCACCCACTCCCGGCAGAGTTTACGGTGTTCGTCAGCAGTCTGGTGGGTTTCCTGAAGCATAGCGATGTCTGCTCCCTGTCTAGCCAGGGCCTGCAAAATTTTTGCCCGCTTGATCGGACTACCCAGGCCACAAACATTCCAGGAAATTATCTTAAGTGGCATGCATTATGAAATTAGGCACAAAAATATCTGTTATGTACCATACAGAATATAGGGAAGACACCCCCCCAGCCTGGGGTCCCCCCCCACCGCCCCTCAAAGACAGTCCTTGGCCCGTCCCTACCTCAACTGGTCCCCAGGAATACAGCATTTTATCTCCCCCCCCAACCCCTATCCCCCTTCTTCCCCTCTCCCCCCCCTGAGCTACTCCCTCTCCCTCCCTTTCCCTCCCCCTCCCTCCCCCCACCCCCTTCGATTCCTTAATTCTACAACCATCCTCTTCTCCTCTTCCGTGAATTCCTAGTTGCGTGTGGTACCCCCCCACTCCTCCAGCGCCCCAAGGCCGCTACAGGCCGCCTCCCCCCGGCCCCCCCCCCCCCAAGACACAGTCACCGCCCTGGCCTCTCCCCGCCCATCCCCACACCCAGAGGAAGCCATCAACATCCCTACGCAAAGACAGTCAAAACAACCCCAGCAACCCTCCACCCCCACCCCAATTACCATCACCATCACTTTACTGTCCAAGGCAAAATGCTCTGAACTTGTGCACCAGGGCCATAGTCTTCTCCCCCGATCCTCAGGACTCGGCTGCCACCGCAGCCCTCCGGCGTATCTCCTCCACGTAGGGCGTTGCTGCTGCCGCGGAGTCAAAAGTCCGACGAATCCCATCATGGATGAAGACCAATCGGGCGGGGTAGTGCACCATGAATTTAATATGATTATCTATCAGGGTCTGGCACAATGGTCCATAATCTCTCCGCCGCTGCCCCAGTGCTGCTGAGTAATCCTGAACAATACGTATCCGGGCATTGTCCTTCTGAATGGTCCCTTGCCTTCGCGCTGCTCGCAAAACCGCTTCTTTCTGTGGGAATCTCAGGAACCGTGCTATTGTCACCCTGGGTCGGGTGTCATTATTCCTCCTAGGTCCAACCCGGTGCGCCCTCTCTATCTGCACCGAGGCACCTTCTGGATCTGTCGCCAGGAGTTGTTTCACCAGATCTGCTAAGTAGGATTGCAAGTCCCGATCCTCGACGGTGTCTGGGATCCCAAGAAACCTCAAGTTATTGCGGCGGGATCTGTTTTCTAGGTCATCTAGTTTGGCGTCCTGCTCCTGGAGTAGTTTTTTCACCCGAGCCATCTCCCGCTGTAGCTCCAGCACGTGCTCCTCTGATTTCTCTATCCGGTGTTCCGCCTCCTGTAGTCGGCCGCCCAAGGCCTCCACTGAGGTCTGGACAAGGTCCATACGTCCCCGCAAGTCCTCGAACTGAGCCGACAGCGCCCCCGCTACGGCTAGGGAGATTTCATCCACCATCCCTGCTGTGGTCTTAGCCTCCCCCTTCAGCGGCGAGGATTGCTCTCCCCCCTTAGGCGGCACGGGGGTCTTCTCCTTCTCCACCCGGCGGCCTCCTTTTGCCGCCATCGCCAGGGCCACTTCTATAGTCCACTCAGGGGGAGGGGAGGTCACTCACCCGTCCCCGCTCCACACGCCGGGCGACGAGGGCCTCAGTCGTCGGCCTCCTTGGTTCACAGCACAGTCCCCAGATCCGAGCCTCAGGCGTCCCCTGGGCTGCTCAGGCCTTTGTACACAGGAGAAAAATGTAGATTCAGGCTTCTGAGGCGCTAGATGAGAGGCAAGGATCCCGGTCCGCCGAGCGCTGAAGAGAAGGCCTGGGCACGGGCTCCGCTGCACCTGGATCAAGTACGGATCTAGGGCCCCAAGGTGCCAAAAGTGGGGCGGTATGTTGAAGAAAGAACACCAGTCCCAGGCCCCTGCACGCAGGGGGGGAGTACAGCTTCAGTCCCGGGCTCCCATGTATCGGAGGCCGGGTGCAGTGCACAGGTCATAGGCTCTTCTTTAGTGAAAGCAGGGCACCAGTCAGAGGTTCCAGGATACCGGAGGCAGGGAGGCAAGGGTCAGTCCTGCATGCCTCGACGCAAGAAGGCCCCCATCGAGCAGAAGAAGGCACAGGTCTCTGTCTCCTACGGAGCTAGGAGGAGGGCTGGAGTCAGATCCACTCAGGCCTGTACGGGTCCCCTGGGGTGGGGGTGGAAGCAGGCAGAACAAGAGGCAGCCCACAGCAGGGCCTAGTATGGGATCACAGCCTCCCCTGGTCCCTCTCGCGTCAGGCAGCCACTCCGGGCACAAGCTGGAGGCAGAAAGAATGAGGGGGGATGAGCATCATCCGTGGAGCCGCAGCCGTATCCCGGGCAGGACGTCCAGACTCGCCGGCTGGCCCAGTTACCCCGCCACGTGGCACTCACCCCAGCGCGGCGCCTGCAGCGCGAGCCGCGTGGTTCCAGGCCGCCTCCACCGATCCTCAGATGGAGATGAGAGGGGAGCGCCGAATCATCCCTCCAGGCTGCGATCTGGGTAAGGCTGCTCGGGGGGTGCGTGGGAGCCCCGAATCTAGCCCCGAATTGGCATTGCACGGCTCCGGGGGAGCAAGGGGGCCCAGAGCTCGAGCGGCGTGCGACCGCTCGGGCTCACCGCATCACCGGAAGTCCTTCTTATATTCTTATGTTTGTAATATTGATGCTGCACTAACCCTCTTTCCTTGCCTCGTCTCTAACCACACTCTTTCTTTTTGCTCCACTCCATATCTCTCCCCTCCCCTCTCTTCTCATTTCTCCTCTCTAATCCCGCCCCTTCCCTCATTCTTTGCCTCCTCACTCCACCCCTTCCCTCATTCCCTGACCCCTCGCCCTTCCCTTTACTAATGATCAGTGTCAAACACCTTGCTGGCCCACAAGGCGGGAGCCTGGGGCTTCGGTGTTGCTCCTCTTCTAACAGCAAGGACTTTATGTTGCCCTCAGGGATTTTGGGTCCCAATAGCTAATCGAAATAAGGAGGTAGTTGTGGTCGAGTAGCTATGCTTAAAGAGGTTTTATTTCCCGTCCCGGGAGAATTCTTGCAACAAATATCAAAAAGCAAATAAACCATACAGCTGGTATAACACAAGTGAGGGACTACAAATGGGAACAAAAATGCTTATTGTCAGCTTTAACTGAACAAAAAGAGGGAAAAACAGGTTTTCAATCACACACTTTTAACTGTGAAATCTGTGCTCTCCCACAGATTTCACTCCAGCAAGCTTTCTTAGGCCCCTAACAAAAAGAAGTTATACTATCAGAGAAAACAAGCATACAGTCCATTTTGCACATATCAGAATTATCATCACCAAAGTCACAATCCATATCTTCAGGTGGTTCTTGATAATTATAACTTGCAGGGCTGTATTGTGCAATAGTGTTTGTTTCTCTCCTCTCGGCTGGGTCAGAGCACCACCCCCCCTATCACTGCAGAAAGGTTCTTTACCACACACTATGGAATCTTTCCTTAGTGGGCTAGACACTTCCTGACCACTGGGAGTAAAACTCAGTGCTCCTCTAGTCCAGGTACTTTGGCTTTCAGGCTGAGCTCTGCCTGGCTGGTGTGTAAACGGGAAGTGGAAACTTTTCTTCCCCTCTCTTCCTTTCACAGGACGTCTTTCTAAAGCATGGGAATTATCTCTTGGACAAGTATTCTGGCTCCCCAGGTTCCTGCTATTGTGGTTATCTCTTCTCCCTGCTCCTCGTGGTTTATATCCTGGAGTCTCCCTCTGGCCCCACACGGACCTTGGCTTAGTGCAGCCTAACTTCCCAGCACTAACCTTTGTGAACCCCTCTTGGATAAACCCCTCTGAGGTGCAGATTGATTCCACGTCTGAACCTTCCAGGTATGGCTCCTGGCTTTTCTGAGCGCTGTACTTTCCTTTCCCTCGAGTCCTCTCAATGTCTCCTTCTCTCTCTGCCACAGAGACCGAGTCTGACTCCTGGCTTGCGTCTCTGTGTTTCCTTCTTTCTCCACGTGTGCCTGTACGTGAATCTGTGCATGAATCTGCACGTGTCTCTGTACTTGTCTCTGTATGTGGCTCTGCTCTGCTCAAGACTGACCTTTTTTTATCTGCGTCATTCCTTGAGACTTGAGTTATCTCAACTCTCTGCAGCTGTCTCTGCTTTGCTGATGAGCTATGATGTAATGGTATCTCTGGGCGTTTCTCTACAGCCTGTGCTCTTGTTTTGCTTGGTTGCCCCTGACAACCCCTAGCCATGTGCTCTGCACTGCTGATTTTAAAACTGCCCTGAGTGTTTTCCTCTACTTCCATCGGCTCAATCTGCCTTGCGCCATGACATCAGTCATTCTATAACAGCAGGAGCTGGAGGCTTCTGCCAGCTCTTCTTCACTGCTATGGCCCCTCTATGCCAACAGAACTTGGGGAACTCACGCCGGCTCTCTTCACTGCTGTCGCTGCTCCATGTTGGCAGGATCTGTGGACTCCCATCAGTTATTCTGCATCACTGCCACTGCTACATGCCAGTGGGAGCTGGAGACTCTCGCCAGTTTTTCACTATTTAGTGCTGCTCTGCTTTGACTTAAGGAAGCTGTGCATATCTGTTTGTTGATAGACAGATAAATGGATGGACCCTTCCCAAAAGGTGCTATGGATTAAGCAAAATGTATCTAAACATCTAAATCCTGCAGGATCTAGCTATCTCCTTAGTAAGCTTGATCTCTTTGAAAGTTGTGTCTGGAGCCATCCAGTTTTGCCGCTGACCTCTGTTGCTATCTGGTCAGCAATGACATTCAGTCACTAACTGGATAGCAGAACTGCATAAATTTAGGACAGCAATTAGCCTATCCTAACTTTATGTGGTTACCAATCCATTTTGCATGTTGAAAATCGCTGCTGACTGGACAGATGCTGGGACCGCCCCAACCTCCCCTCCCCCAGACTGCCCCGGCACTATCCAGATTGTGACAAAGTGTTCTGTGGGGATATTCAGGGACACTTGCTGGTTAGTACTGCTGAATATCAGGCTCAGCAGGGTTTATGCAGTTAGCAGGTCCTGCTAACCACACAAGCCCTTTTCAATAAAGAGCAATAGACTCCTAAATTTAGGAGCAATAAAAGTGAGGGGAGAAAGGGGCATATTTGGGTGAGGAAAAAGTTAGAAACTTATTGCTGAGGTTCATAAATTAGGCTCATAAATCTAGGCAAATTAATGGCAGGCTAAATTCATTTTAATTTTACCCTTATTTAACAGCCTGTCCCCTAGTGGAAATACTGTGAGATTACCAGTAGGGGTTACAAATGCAATTCTGAAATCAAGACCATGAAGAGCAGAGGAGACTAGGGATCATTCCTGCTCACACTAGACCCCAAAGATCCCTGTTAAGGCTGAGGATGGGTTTGGCGGATCTTAAATGTCAGAATTTATTCTTGCCATGGGGGGGGGGGGGGGGTGTCAATGGATTCATGATGGGGGAGGATCATACATTAGATGTTGTGTATTCCTATTTGGGGGGGGGGAGGATCGGGTGTAAAAGGATTTCTTGTTGGGGGGAGAATCTGATGTAAAGAAGTTTATGAAAGGATCTGATGCTACAGGGGTTATTAATGTCTAGATTATTTAATATTAACATGGTTTCCCTTTGTAAGGTGGAGAATCTCCATCCCTACCACGCCTCCAGTAAAGCTAAAGATGGTGTGCATTGCCATATGTAAATTGTTTTGGGTCTGATATTGGAAGCCTTAGGCATCGCTAATGTGCTGGAAAAGCTGCCTTACCCGCATATGTAGGCCATAACTGGATATGTATGATTTTCATACACACGGTTATTGTCCAAAATCTGGGCAGTCCTCCCTTCAGTAACTGGATATCTGCGAGGGCATAATGGGGGCATGGCTTCCACATACCCATTTTATGCCAATATTCAACGGCATAGTGAAGTAGCCTAAAATGCCTTAAACCGTGTAACCTAGGCCAGAGTTTCTGATGCATAGGACACAGTAAGAGCCATCGGCAAAAACGTGCAACTGAAATAACCATGGACAGGAACCGCCCATGCAATGTGGGGCTGCTGAGACTGCTATTGAGGTAGAGATGTCACCGATGCGCCAGGGCACAGGGGAGGAGGCAGCAAAATTTGCAGCAACAGCAGCAGCCAGTGACCACGTGCCACAGATGCACATACTGTACCCCATGGATCTACAGACCTAGGATCACATATCTTCAATTATATCAGAGGAAGAGGTATACTAATGGTATTACCTGGACAGTGCCACCATCACACAGTTTTGTGGGATTTTGTGCCGGGAGTTTGAGCCAGCTGCTGCCTGAAACCAGGCACTGCCAGTGGCTCTGAAGGTCACTACTGCATTTGGATTCCTGGCAACAGGAAATGTCCAACATGTTGTCGGTGCCATTACAGACATCACCCAGTCAGCCACATGCCATATATTGATGTCATCACCAGTTCCCTGCTAAGAAGGATAGGAAAGCATATCACCTTCCCCACTACACCTGAGCAAAGACAGGAGATGATGCAGGCGTTCTATGACATAGCAGACTTCCCACCAGTCATGTTGCACTGAGGGCACCGGGTCAGGACCAGAGGGCATACAGAAACTGCCACAACTTCACCTCCATGAACTTGCTAATCACCGATGTATGTGCCAGGTTCCCTGCCACGATGCCTTCATTCTTTCATAGTCAGCCCTGGGACAAGCAGCAGACACTGGACAGTTTGGTTGGTTGCTCGGTGAGTAGACACAGGTGTGAGGCAATGTGATGGAAACTGAGTAATGTATGCAACTCTATACTGAGGCATCCCAGAATGGGATCTATGCAAGTTTGCATAGTGAACCTGAGATGTGCATCCACCAGCTCATATCCCAGCCTGGACATTTTGGAATGTGGGCATTGTGTCATAGTGGAGCTGCATCAGAGGTTGTGCTTGCTGCATCCTCCCTAGTCAGGTAGCCCATCTCAGTTGGTTCTGTGCAGTTTGGAGGTGCATCCAGAGTCCTCCCCATGCATAGCACCAGCACCCTGGGCCTCCTGGGATGCCAACAGCTGCCTACATGTGCTGGCTATTGTCGCCATGTAGGCCACCAGCTCTCCTATCAGCAGAAGTTGGGCCTTCCTGTGACTCTGCTCCATCATATGTGGTCCAACATAAGTTGGCTTGCTGCCTGCATCTCTTGCCTGATGTTGCAGAGCTCTGAATGTATGCCCTTGCAGGATCATTGTCCTTTCCCACAGCAGTTGCTGCTCAGCATCATCAGGGCCACTGTCATCAGGGTCTTTGGGGATTGACAATTCTAGCTCAGGTGCAGCAAACATGGCTGTGGCCAGCTCCTCTTTCCCAGCAGCTATGGTGCCCTGCTGTGTTGTGCTGCATCCTGGGTGATCTTCTGCTACAGGACAAGGAACTCCACCTCCCTGAGCATCTACAGGCTTGGATGTTCTGGCTACTGGTTGATTTGTAGGAGAGCAACAAGACACAGGTCAGGCCTCAGCAGTAGTCACAGGAATGGAGAGGTCCTGCATTGAATGTCCACCAGACTGATAGAAGAGGGACAGGTAGACCCATTGAGGCTCACTATCATGTCAACTGTCTCCCTACATCAGATAGGTGTCCGAGATACAATCTCAGTGTGTTTCAAACAGTGAAGAGGTGACAGACATCACCAGTGTGCACTTCAGCAAACAGTGTACCTGCCTACTCCACATTCCCCCAGCAAAAGTCTACAGTGGCAGCCAGTTATCAACCAGATATACTCCAATAAGCAGGATACATGTGAAAGGAGATACACTAACTGTATGCTCACATCTGTATGTATGGCTGGTATCCAGGGCATGGTGAGCACATACTACAGATAGGCCTGCTGTCCCTCACACCTGTGCATATAGAAACATGCTATGATATCTACTGTGGGGGTGTAACCTTCTATCATAACTCTCTACAACTCAACTTTGCAGGTATGAATCACAATGCCTGTGAGTGAATGGCTTGACATGACTTTGGGTGGCCAGAACAGAATCACAGACATTGTAGGAGGAAATGCCATCATTGGACAAGGGACAACAGTGGTGTCCATAGGCTAAAAAATGTCATGATGCATGCTACAATATAGCACCCACACAAGCTACAAGGATACAGTAGCCCACACATATGAGTCCCTGTCAAAAGAAATGGGGAGTGAGGGAAGGGAAGGGGCAGGGGTAGCTGTAGCCACACAATGAAGGATGGTAAGGGGCATGGGAAGACACAGAGGACAACATGCTGGGGCCTGGAGCGAAGGAGAGGGAAGGCATTGATGGGAGAAAAATTCCACACAGTCAACAGCTGTTCAGCATACAAATCAGCAACCTGTGCAACATAATAAAACATTATAGCCTGCCATGCATCAGCCAGAGAGCAGGATCTACTCACCATCCTGTGTGGCAGGAATGGAGCTATCACAGCCGCCCACTCTTGTGTTGATGACATCATCAACAAACTGCAGGACCTGTTCCTCCAGGGGGTTCAGCTGCTGCTGGTGCTTGGGTGGCAGCTTGATGTTTGCAGCCCTTTTCTCTTTTGCAGTCTGGTGAACAACCCGCTACTTCTTCTTGAGATCCTCCACATCCCTGTGATGGTGGTGGACTGCATTCACCCTCCTCTTGCCATCCCTATTGCTATGTGCTTGCATCCTCGGTTGCAACAGGGTGGCATGCTTTTGGATGATCAGCCCCAGGGCCATGGAGGTCTTGGAAGAATTGAAATTCATCTTGCCGATATGTTTCACTGCCTTGGACATCCTTGCAGGTCAAGGGGAATGGAGATGAAAAGCTACCCATGTAGACCACCCCATCTAAACTTACAAGAGAAACCTGTGTAACATTCCCCCGAAGGAAGTTGGAATATTGGTGCCAAGACACATTACCGGAAGCTGCCATAGCCTTGAAGGATAATAACCGCCAATATTCAGAGGGAATATACAGGCATCCCCAATACGCAGGTAAGTGTAATATAAACCCCTGTGCATCATGCTAAGTGGGTAAAGGGAATATAGCGTTCTCTACATGGTTAGCATTTTTAGCCATGTACATAGAATATCATGCGTGTTAATGCTTCACTGGATAAAATGGGCAACTGGACTACTAGAGTGCTCTATGGCACGCTATAGGCTCAGTACCAACCTAGAGTTACAGTGTACAGTGCTGTTGAATGGTGCATGCATGTGTACACTGGCCAGTGGCTCTGTATCCTCAGGCCAACATATGTGGCTGCTGATGCATGTTCCTGCTGCTATGGGCACAGTGGTGCATGGCTGAAACTATGGTCTGGAGAGAGATAACATGGGTACGTGCTGTGTTCACTAGCAGCAGAGCACAGGTATGTACTGCAGCACTGTGTGTGGATGGATAGGAGGTACGGTTGGTGGGGTGGCCCTGCAAATATGATGCATGTGATGTGATGGAGAACCTATCACCCATCAAATGCACCACTGCTGTATAATTCATCCTGTACAAATCCCTTCTTTTTTCCTGCTCATCTCCTCTGCCTGTTACTCCAGTGTTGATTACCCCTTACACTATAAAGCATTAGTCATTCTCTATGTAAGTGGATCTGTTATGGTTTCAGAGATATGTTTCACTGTTGATTGTTTATTTATTTATTTAACACTTATTTATATACCGCATCTTCCAGCGATCAGTTGCGGTGTACAATCAACAACAGTCAACAATGCGGAGCTTGTTTTACATAGAACAATAATAACTTTTTACATAGAACATCTTAACTTGTACAACAAAGGGTTTAAAAACTAAGCAGAATACTTCAGTAATTCAACTAACACAGATTGTATAACAGTTAAAACAAAAGTACTGTCCCTATAACATGGCAGATTATGACAGTTGTAACTATATACAAGTAGGGTTTCAATGCATAAGAATGGGGTGAATTATACATTTAAGTTTTGTATGTATTGTTTGTAGTAGGGAGTATAAGCTTGCTTTTGGGTAGGTTTATGTTTAGCCTTTATCTAAGTTGGGTGGAAGATTTTCTATGGTATTATAGTGTTTAGTGAATAAGTATGTTTTCAATTTTTTTCTAAATTCCGTTATCTCTGTTATTGATCGTAGGTCCTCTGGTAATGAGTTCCAGGTTGTTGGGGCTATGTGGGAAAAGGCTCTATTATTTGTTAATTTGTGAGTTCTTATATATTCTTTCGGCATTTTAAGTTTATTTGATTGTCCTTTTCTATGAGTGGGCTTAGGTGGTTCTTTGCTTATTAGGTTACAGAGTGTCTTCGGGGCCATGTCATTTAGAGCTTTGAATGTAGTTATTATTGTTTTGTATGTTATCCTGCTTTGTATTGGTAACCAGTGAAGGGATGCTAGTATCGGTGTAATGTGTTGGAGTGAGTTTATCTTTAATATAATTCTAGCTGTTGCATTTTGCGCAAGTTGGATCCTTTTGATGTTTTGTTTAGAGATGCCTATAAGTATTAAGTTGGCGAAATCTAAGTGGGGAGTTATGGTAGCCTGTATTATATTGATAAAATCTTGTATAAATACAAGGGGGCGTAATTGTTTGAGGATTTTAAGTTTGAAGTAGATTTTCTTTAATGTATTTCTAATGTGGGTTTCCATAGTAAGGTGTGTATCTAAGATAACACCTAGATATCTTATTTCGTTTTTTATTTTAATTTCTTGGTTTTGTAGTGTTATGTGGGTTGGAGGAGTGAATGAATGGTTTTTTGTTACAATTAAGACTTCAGTTTTAGCATGGTTTATATGAAGGTTTTGGGTTTTTAGCCAGTGTGTGATTTCATTGTAGCAGTCTGATAGAAGTTGAATCGGTAGGTTAGGAATCGAAAAAGGTATGTACATCATGATATCATCCGCGTAAAGGTGATATTGTACTCCAAATTTTTTAAAGATGTTACAGACCGGTTTTATATAGATATTGAAAAGTAGGGCTGAAAGTGCTGAACCTTGTGGTAACCCTATTTCTTGTTTGTATGTATTGGATGTTTGAGAACCTGTTCTTACATTTTGTGTTCTGTTATGTAAATATGAGGTGAACCATTTATGTACGGTGGAGTTTATGCCTATCTGCCTTAGGTCGTTGAGCAAAATTGAGTGATGCACGCTATCGAATGCTGCTGATATGTCGATGAAAAGGAGAATGAACGCCTGTTTGTGATTGTCAATTCCCTTTAAGAGTGTATCTATTAATACTGTTAGAAGTGTTTCAACTCCATGGCAGGGCCGGAAACCATATTGTTGTTCATCGAGTGGGTAAGATAAGTCTATAAATTCCTGTGTCTGTAGTTGCACTACCTTTTCAATAACTTTGGCCAAGAATGGTATGCTAGAGATGGGCCTATATGATGTTGGCAATGTTTTATCTAGTTTGGAGTTCTTTAAAATTGGACGTATTTGTGCATGTTTGAGCGGGGGTGGAAGGTATCCATGGGTGAGTGAGAGGTTTACTATTGGGAGAATATAGGATAGTAGAGTTGGCAGTGTGTTTTTTATCCATGATACTGGGCATGGATCTAAATGCGAAGTTGTGGTATTTAAGTTGGAGATGATTGTTTTTAATGACGCTTTTGACATGGGGTAAAATTCTGACCATTCATCTACAGGTTGATAGGTGATGTTGATATTATCTGAGGGCGTGGCAGGTTTCCTAGATTTGTTTTGATAATGATTAGCTAGGGTTTGAACTGAGATGTCAGTGATTTCGTTGCTAGAATTTTGCTCATTATTAGTTAATTTTCTGACTATGGAAAATAACTCTCTAGGTCTATTGTATGATTTTGTTAAGATTGCTGCGTAATAATTTTTCTTTGTGCCGTCTATTGTTTCCTTATATTTTGTTAGATAGTTATTGTATATTTCTTTGTGTACAGACAACTTGGATTTCCTCCATTTCGATTCAAGTTTTCTTAATTCTTTTTTCATTTGTTTTAGAGTGCTATTGAACCATGGTGAACTATTTGTTTTGGTGTATATGGTCTTTTTATTTGGTTGGTTATTTTTGGCTGCATTATTAATAGTATCATTCCAGTTATTAACAGCATCATCCAAATTAGTTGTTGATAAGAAGTAGGGGATTGTTGAGTCAAGGAAGTTTGTTTCATTAAATTTTTTGTATTTTGTAGTGGGGGAACTTCTTATGTAATTATTGACGCTGGGGATGGGATATGTGAGATTTATTTTGATGATAGAATGATCAGACCAAGGTGTCTCTGTACATTCAATGGAATTTGGGTTAACTAGTTTAAAGAGTATCTCGGGGAGAAGAACCAAATCTAGTGTACCTCCTTTGATATGTGTTGCAGTTTTAATTATTTGATGGTACTCTATGGGGTCTGTTTACTAAACGGCGCACTTGTACGGGGCGCACATGAGCGCTCTAAAAGATGTATTTAAGTGCTCTTAAGCGCCCCGTACGAGTGCGCGGCACATTAACGGGTCCCGCAAGCGTGCGCCGACAACGCGCACATTTGCGGGGCGGTAATGTGCGAAAGAGGCGTGCCAAGGCGAAATGAGGGCGGAGGAAGGCCCCCTAGGGGCGGAGAGACGGGGTCAGTGGGCGGAAAGTGGGAGGGGAGAGACTCGCCGCACAGGAGCGTGCCCGAATCTGCAAAGAAATTTACCGCCAGTGAAACACTCGCGTTAGAGGTGCTGTGCAGGGAAAAGAAACCGTTTCCGTCAGCAATGTGCAGCACAATAGTGGAAGCCCAAAAACCGTGAGCAGTGTGATCTATGTGCACAGATCAAACGCCGTAATGTCACAGGGCACTAACCACACGGGCGCCGCGCACCTTAGCGCATCTGTCAATCACAGCTTCTGTTCTTCACGACGGAACGCCCACTCCTTATACGGCACCCGCTCGGTACCGCGGACCGCACAACACCGGCCTTTAGTAAACAGACCCCTATGTCTGCTATAGTGTCTAGGAATAATTTAGAATCTAGTGTTGGTAGTGACGGCAGATTAAAATCGCCTAGCATGATTACAGGATTTTGATCTTTAGATGAACTGAGAAGTTCAATCAGAGAATCCAGGCCATCTGTTTTATTGTTTGGGGGTCTATAAATTAAGCAAATTTTTATGGGGCCAATTTTTATTGTTAACTGCATTGACTGACTGATGAAGCAGGATATACTGCTGGCAACATAAGTGAAGAAATAATAATAAATGTCATATGGCCTGTAGGCTGGGTACACTGAGGAATGGATATGGCACTGCTACCAAGGGTTGCCTCTTAGGCAGACCACACTCCCTTGCCCCTAAGACCATGGGACGTCTGCACTGTTGCTGTGAATAGCCTGCCTTGCTTCCTTCTAGACAGTGCAGCCCTCAGAAAATGCACATTTGTCCATGCTGCTGTTCAGGCACTGGGTAAGTTGCTATGCCATTCTAGAGCACCTATTGTATCCAGAGACCCACACCTGACATCGCATACTGACATGGTGAGCATATAATGCCATCCTAACATAGCGCACATATCCTCACACCCAAGACACCCTAGTGATCTGTCCATGGCAAAGCAAGTAATGTCTGTCATCCCCATGGTCCAACATGCACAGCCTTTGCAAGGCCCAATGTGGCCCACGCTCAGCAGAGGTGACATGGGGGTCTGTTCCTGATATGAGGGCAGCTCTACTTCTGACATAACATTGGTTATCATCATCATTATGGTCAGTCTTGCCACCTATACCATCCATGAGTGGTTGTGCTGCATATGCCATGTTGCAGCAGATGGAAATGTCTTCCAGGGTTAGGGCTTCTGAACCGTGCAATGGGATAACTAAGTGGAGACATGATAGAGATCCATAATGTCCTGAATGGATTTGAAGGGGTAACTGTCGATCAGTTGGTTATGCCTTCAAATCCAGGGGGACAAGGGGAGACTCAATGAATCAACAATGTAACCCCATAAGACAAACAGAAAATATTGGTCCCATTCAATGCATTACAAAACTCTACATACTCTTATCACGAATAGCAAAAAGAGCTGGCACAGTAGCTGGGTGTCAAACAATGTGTAGACAATATCCTTGGGGAGGGGTCCCCAGACCAGTTTTTAAGGAGGATTCCAGGGCTTGGGCTGTGACTTACACTGTGGAACTTGTGTGCCTTTCTTGGATTCTGCCCAGTTTCTGTGAGCTGCCTTGGCCACTCTTGGGGACAGGATCCTGGGCCTGATGAGCCCTTGTCAGAACGAGTATGGCTTTTCCCATGTTCCTATGCACTCATGCCCTTACATAGTGGCAACACTCTCAGCCTACTAGCATGTCCACCATGTGAGTCATGGCATGTACACCACCTTGGCATGTGTATGCAACATACTTTAGCACCCCACACACATCATGACCTCCTAAGTGTAACCCACAATCACTGACACCTATGTGGCAGCCACCCACCTATGCTGCTGGCAACAGTGATGACACAGTGAGGTACAAAAATAGAAAAGTATTATTCAACAATGAACTTTCTCAAAAAACATGCACAGAGGCAAACTCATTGTTCTAACAGGCCTTCTTTGACAGTGCTTAGAACATTGGCATGTGGAGCTGTGCCCTTATGGGATAGGAGGACCCTCCCTGCAGTTCAGCAGGGCCTCCGCTATGGCCTGTAGCCCTCTGTAGATGTCCCCAGCTAATTGGAGCACCACCTCACTTAGGAGGTGTACCTCCAACAGTAAGCTGCCCAGTACACCAGTTTTTTTCTGGCATGTGAGGCTGAGAGGGGGCCAGGCCTGGGACAGGCTCCACTACATCTGGCCCTGGGACAGGTGGTGCTGATACAGGCCAAACGGTTTAACTGGGGGTCCTGGCTATCTGCAGTGTCTCTAACTGCAGCTATGTCATTCCCTGAGGACAAGGTGGGGTGGTCATGCTCAGCTGGAGGGTGGGAGGCACTGCAGACACCCCCTGCTTCTCCACTGGCTCTTCCTTTATTTCACTCTCAGCCAGCCAGGTGTATGTCTCCCCATCCCCTGTGCCAACAGGGGATGGTGGCTCTTCCTCCATGCCCTCACTCTTCTGCTCCTCCTCCCCTACCTTCTCTTCCTCATCCAGCTCTCCACCCTCCTCCTCCAGCTCTCCATCCTCCTCCTTCTCCTCCATCATGCTGTTTTCATCCTCCTCATACTCTCTGTGCCTTCATCCTCCTCCTCCTCCTCTGGGCTCTCGTCCTCCTCCTGCTCTTCCTCAGGGGCCTTGGGCCCTTGCCTTGCTGGTTGTGGCTCCAGAGCCTCCTCTTCCTCTCAGATGAGCTACTGGGGGCATTTGGCTGCTGTACTGGCCTGCCAAGTGCTGTGTCTGCTGGGGTCCAGAACTGTGCACCCTCTGGTAGCTGTCCCCTTTGTTGTCGGACATCAGCTGGTTCCTCCATTGCTCTGGCTGTAGGGAGAGGGATAGTGGCCCATTACATGGGTGTAACATCATACCTACAGGAGATGGACAGAGCAGACACATGAAGACACACACACACTGCCTAGGTTACTACCCATCTGCTCCTCTATGACCTGCACATATGTCCCCCAGTCATGCTGCTGTGTGAGTGGTAGCCCCCTATCATGCTGACCGATCTCCCATGGTTGGCTGGGTGGGCAGGTATGGTCAGTGCGTGATGGTGCATTGTTGGCGATGTGTGCTTCTGTATGCTCATTCCATTGAGTGCACCATACAGATGCGAGCTCCAGTGGATGGTGTTACAGCTTGCAGGTTTGCCTTGTACATTCAGCCATTGTAATAGGCCCTCAGCACCATTCAGTACAGTGTTTACATGGGTTTCAGTCAGTTTATCCCTGCATGGTGATATCACAACAGCCCCTGGGGACACAATTGGCACCATATCTGTGGGGCATCTGACACAGCTGTCTGTGTGGAAGCCATGGGGGAGGCATGGACTCAGACAGATAGCATACTCTGTGTGGACCTTTCTGCAGACAGCTTTTTTGTGCCATGTACGTGTAGTGCTTACTGAGTTGCTCTCTATCATCATATGTGGCTGATTACCAATGTGGTGGAGCCATGAGGCCTGCAGCATGCCTATAGTGCAATGTAAGCTACATATGCAATGTTATATAGGAATGTAGGCCTTCCATTCAGTCACAGCTGTTGTTTCTGGTGGCACATGGAGACTGCCCTGTGCCTCATTTACTTGCAGCTGCAGCAACCTCCTCCCTGAGGCACTGGATTATATCAGGCCCCAAAGTCTATCACAGTTCCCAGGCTGTAATGATCTTACTGTGGCCCATGCATTTGCTGGACATCCCCTACATGAGGGAGCTCTTTCAACTTCCCATGTGAGGTGCAGAACCTGGCAGGGGCATGACCCACATATGGTGCTGATGCCAGCATGTGCCATGAGCCATCCAAACTTTTTGCATGCACATCTAGGCCTGTGGTAGTTTGTTATCTATGGCCTAATGTTTTGCCCATCCCCCCATTGTAAACTCTGGGCCTACATATCCCATTGACTACTCACATCCGCAACTGGAGCTGGATCCCCCTCCAGATGTCCATGGAGAGGCACAGGTTTTCTCTCTGATTACCCCTGGGGTACAGCTCCCCCTCAGACCTCAGGACTAGCGAAGGCCTCTGCCTCAGCAGAGCTGAAATTAGCAGTCCTTCTCACCACCATGCTACTGATGTGTATCTGCCCAGCCAGAGCTCCTGCAGTGGCAGGGCTGATAACCGGGTATGGAAGAGAGTATATGAGTACGTGGCACCCTAACCATATAACAAAAAACGGATTGCCAGCCTCACTCCCTCTCCCCACTCTACCTGTATAGAGTGGCATATTGCCGGTGTTACTCATGCAACGGGCCAATGTGCTGGCTTGTCACCCTTGCATGGTTTTATGCTTCCCTTCTGCACCCTCCATGGGTTGTGGGCCAATATTGATGTGGGCCTCGTTGCACGGGTATGATGAAAATCAGCAATACTCGCTATGCAGGTGGTATGATTTACTCACCAGCCACCATTGACTGATAACTGCTGATATTCCATTACTGCCCACATGTGTGCTGTCTGACTCACAATTCTTGACCTTTTACTGGGCAGGTTTTCTTAGCGCCTCATGCAATACTGGCCGTTCATTTCTAAAATGCCAATTACACATGTAAATGCTGCTATTTACACATGGGTATGTTTCTAAATTAACCACAATAGGATCCTAATTTTGGCTGCAAATAGGACACAAATCTAGAGGTCCAACTTAGGAACCTAAATTTATCAGCATAGCTTTTTTTAAACACTGGGGCTGATGCTCTTTTTGAGAGTTAACCAGTGAAAAGTATTCTTCCATAGAGTGTGGTGTAGATATGGAAACGAGTTTTAGAAATACAATTTGACAAATATGCCTCCCTTTGCATGTTTGTGAAAATATTAGAGTAGGTAACGACATATTCAGGTGAATGGGTTCTTTATATGTCCTTTCAGTGGAGAATGATCCATATCCGTGAAAGAGATCTTCTCCATAATGTGAGCTGAGTTGTCTCTGGACAGTACAGAATCTGGTCCTGGATGTACAGGGCAGATTCTAATGTCGGTCCTGTACATCCAGGGCCAGCAAAATGGCTGGGGATGTTATTCCACCTCGGAGGTGGAATAACTTCCCTGGCCGTTTTTTTTTTTCCAACCTTGGGGTGCGGAAGGTGCTGGGGGGCCAGGGTTTATTCTCCGCAGCCCGGCCCTGGCCTTAGGAGGCCAAATCAGGGGTCGGGCTGCGGGGAATAAACCTTTTTCTGTGGTGACCGGCATTGCGGCTTTTAAATGGAGCCATGGTGCCAAGGCAAAATGACGCCATGGCACCGCGGCTCCATTTAAAAGCCTGACTGAGCTATCCGGGCAGTGCCTGTATGTGCAGGCTGGGACTGAATTGCAGTCCCGGCCTGCACATACAGGCCTGATTGTGATTCTAATCCAGTGGGGCTAGACTTGCCCCACGAGATCAGAATCGGATGTATAAAGGGGATAGCTGTGCAGGACAGAATCAGGCCAAAAGTGTCATCTGGAAAAACTATTAGTCCCCAGTCTGTATACTCAGTACTGTGCAAGGGTACAAATATAGCTCACTGAGGCAGAGGGGAGTAGGATCCATTTTACAGGTGTCATCAGAACCTGCCTGAACGCTGAATATGCCTACCTTTCTTTGATCCAATAACTAAAACCAACTAAATCGAGCAAGCATCACCATGGAAACATATATCTTTGTGTCGGATGAATTGCCAAAAGGAAGGAATACTCCACTCCCTCGAAACAGATTCTCCTATTTATTTATTTTTTATTCAAGGAATTTATAAAATGTCACTTATCTGAATAAGCACCAGGAGCCATCCAAGAATTCAGCCATGACGTGTGAAAGGTTTTGAGTCTGCAACGGCCCTGCTGTAGGTGTTTTAGGGACTCTTGCTCCGAAACAATGAAAAACGTTTGTTAAGATCACTCAAGCCTGCTCTGTATAAATATCCAGTGTCTGACATTAACAAAACATCACAAACCTTGAATCCACCAATCCCTTCAGGCTAAGTGCCATCAACCGGTCTCCTTTCTCAACTCTTAGGATCTTTTCACCACTCTAGCTTCAGTTACTGCTGTTCCTGCCCCCTGTTCTATTTGTTCCATTGGAATCTCTTGGCCTTGAACATAAAAACATAAAAAAAGAAAAGAAAAAAAATATTGTCTTTTGTTGCAGCCCCTCTCATGGTGCCTTCGACTTCTGGTGTTGTTTTGCCTATCTTTTTGTGCTGTGGGCTGTTCATGTCATTCTTGCTGCTGCTGCTACCTGGTCTGCTCCTGCTGCCCTGCCACTCTTTTGTTCTCACTGGGGTGTTTTATCTCCAAACACAAAACAAAAAATTTACAAGAAAAACATCTCCTTCCCATCCTCTCTCATGATGCCTTGCACTTTGTTCTGCTTTGCACCTTTTTTGTTGTCTTGAGGTGTCCATGCCATGCTTGATTTTGATTTTGCTGCTCATCTGTTCCTACTACTACTATGACTACTGATTATTTGTATAGCACTATAAGGCATATGCAGCACTATACAGACACATGTAAAAGATGGCCCCTACTCATCAGAGCTTACAATCTAGTCAAGACAGACAACACAACAGCTGAGGACAAGGATATGTCCAGGGGAATGGTAAGGAGACACAGGAGACTAAGCGATCAGGATCCTAAAGCAGCCTTGAAGAAGTAAGTTTTCAGCCTGGATTTGAAAAGGGCCAGAGATGAAGCCTGATATACAGACTCAGGTAGTTTTATTCCAGGCATGAAGAGCAGCAAGGTGGAAGGATGGAAGTCTGCAGTTGGCAGTAGAACACAGATAGAAGTGATCCGCAAGAAGAGCTGAATTCCTGAGAAGGGGTGTAGGGAGAGATAAGCAAGGAAAGGTAATGAGGAGCAGCAGAATGAGTGCATTTATAGGTCAGTAGGAGAAGTTTGAACTGGATATGGAAATGGATAGGGAGCCAATGAAGCAACTTGAGAGGAGGGGTTATATGAGCAAGTTGAGACTGGTGGAAGATTAACTGCACAGCTGAGTTTTGAACAGATTGAAGGGAAGAGAGATGATTCAGAGGGAGACTAGTAAGGAGGAGGTTGCAGTAGTCTAGACAGGAGGTGACTAAAGAATGGATGAGTGTCTTAGTAGTGTGTTCAGAAAGGAAGGGGCAAATTTGGTTGATGTTACAGAGGAAGAAAAGAAACGTTTTAGCTATCAGTTGAATGTGTGTGGAGAAGGAGAGGGAGGAGTCAAATACAACCCCAAGGTTGCAAGCCGAGGAAACAGGGAGGAGTAGAGCATTATCCACGGAGATTAAGAAAGGAGAAAGGGAGGAGGTGGGTTTAGGGTGAAAGATAAGAAGCTCAGTTTTGGCCCTGTTCAATTTCAAGTGACAATGAGACATTCAGGCAACAATGTCAGATAAGCAGGCAGAGATCTGGGCCTGGATTGCTGGAGAGATTTCAGGTGTAGAGAGGTAGATCTGAGAGTCATCAGCATAAAGATGGTACTGAAAACCATGGGAGGTGAAAAGTGCACCAAGGGACTGAGTATAGCGAGAGAAAAGGAGAGGTCCCAAGACAGACCCTTGGGTACACCAACTGAGATCAGGATAGCAGTAGAGGAGGATCCACCAGAACAAACACAGAAAGTGTGGTGGGAGAGATAAGAAAAGAACCAGGATAGCACAGAGCCCTTAAAACCAAGTGAGACAAGGTATCAAGGAGAAGGTGGTGGTCAACAGTGTGAAAAGCAGAAGAAAGGTCAAGAAGGAAGAGGATCGGGTAAAGGCCCTTGGATTTTTCCAGGAACAAGTCACTGGAGACTTTGGCAAAAGTCATTTCAGTAGAATGTAAAGGACAAAAGCCAGATTGAAATGCATCCAGAAGGGCTTGAAAGGGGAGAAAATCAAGGCAACAGCAATAAATATCACATTCAAATAGTTTATAAATGAAGGAGAGGAGAGAGATGAGTCAATAATTAGGACTGTTAGGTTCGTGAGGGTTTCTTGAGGAGACGTGTAACCACAGCATGCTTGAAGGCTGCAGGAACAGTTGTAGTGAATAGCGATAGGTTGAGAATATGAGAGAGAGAAGGGATGACAGTGGAGGAAATGGAGCTTAGGAGATGGGTGGGAATAGGATTAGAGGAGCAGGTGGTGAGTTGGGAGGAGGAAAGATGTGTGGTTTCCTGCTGCTGCCCTGTCACGTTCTAGGTTTCTGGCTGTTTCGGTGCAGTGTTCTGGTTGTCTTGCTCTGCACTTGGCATCTTGTGCTATTAATGCCTCATTTCTTGCTGCTTTGCCTATTTCATGGCACTTTGGCGTGCTTTTCTATGAACACCTACTACCTTGGCCCTCACTCAGTGGCTTAAGGTGCTAATGCCTCTGATCTTTCAGGATGGCAGGTGATAGGAGGGTGCAGAAAAATAACCTGGGCCTTATTACTTTTGTTTCTGCAGCTTTGGCCCTCACTGAGTGCCTCCACTCCTGCTGCCCCCACCTCTCAGTCAAATACTATAGTCATTAGAGACAAATGCATAGTGAGCCTACTCCAGGCATGTATAGTGTAAATCCTTACTATGACCTTCCTTCCAATCTCAATATTTTTTTATTTATTTAGACAGATTTGTATACCACCTTATCCTATAATCAAAGTGGTCACATCACAATTGGAGGGGTTATATTTAACATGAGGGTACTTAACAATATTTAGACAGCACAATTGGAGGGTTACATTTAACATGAGGGTACTTAACAACCTGATACAATGAACTCGTATGTCTAGTTGGGATGAGTGGGTATCGAGTTGGCGGAGGTAGTTGCATTACCGTTCGGGAGGAGGCTGTTGTCTGTCTGCTCATAGGTTTCTGTAAAGAGCAGGGTTTTAAGGGCCTTGCGGAAGTCTATGATGTCATTTAATGCTCGCAGGCTCATTGGGAGGGAGCTCCAAATTGTGGACGCCAGTAGTGTAGGAGCTCTTCTTGAAGTTGTTAGTTTAGTCTTGTGATATCCTGCAGGTGTGCTGATCATGTTGTCATTATTGGTCCTTCTTGGTCTTATCATTGCAGATTGGCTTTTTAGTAATGGCCTCAAACTTAACACTTCCAAGACTGCTTCCCTTCTTTTTTTCCGATCCTGCTCCTTCTTCCCCTTTGCCCCCCTAATTCTGTTCATGGCACCCTTCTTCCTTTTCACGACATGGATAAGATATTTGTGCATTCTTTTTGATTCCCAGCTTTCTTTCTCCCAACACATTTCTTCCATTGTCCTATGCTGCTTTTTCATTTTATGCCAGATCCGTCCAGTTCATAAGCTTCTTGATCAATCTTCCCTCTGTCTGCTTATACTCTCCCTAGTCATCACCCATCTTGACCTCACAAATTCCCTTCTCTCCGGTCTCCTCCAGTACCAAATCTATCGTCTCCAGCTGATTCAGAATATTGCCATAAAACTCATCTATGGTGCCCACAAGTTCGACCATGTCCCCCCCCCCCCCCCCCCTCATTACTGATCACTGGCTCCCAGTTTCCTCCCGTATTAAATACAAACTCTTCATCCTGACATTTCATGCCCTCCGTTCTGGCTACCCTGTTTTTCTTTCATGACTTTTGTCCCTGTATACCCCTCAGTGTGCTCTTTGTTCTGCCTCCTAACATCTCAACATTACTGGTCCCTTCAGCTGAGCCCCTTTAGCCTGGATTTCCCCTTGAGAGCTTCTAACTTTTCCTTTCTTTTGTAATTCTTGAACAGAGTAGGCCAATGGTACATCTTGTTTGTCCCATCCACTTCCTTCCTTTTGTCTTCCTCTGTTTTTTTCTACACGCACCCTCGATTGTAACCTAGGATCTCCTCTCGTTTCCTAGCCCTATGTCTTGTATGCTCAATGTTTAGACTTTTGTGCTTATGCTGACCTCCATTGTTCCTAATTTTACATGTTAACTGCCTAGGTACCATGGCTATAGGCAGTATATAAAATAAAATCTAACTGCAACTGTAAATAAAACCTTTATGTCCTTTTTGCTTTCGCATGTTTATAGGACTAACATAAAAGCTGCATGCCACTTGTTCTTTTACAAAAGAACGTGTTTTGGAAATTAAAATAGTATTTCTTTAGTGCAGTATTTCTGAACCAGTGCCCCATGGTTCACTGATGTGCCATCAGACCCGGTAAGGCTAGATGTGACACAGAAAAGTCACCACAGCCTGCTGTTCAGCTCCAGATCAGCACCTGGACAGTCTTCTCAACATCTTGCAGCAACAAGAAATACTACTGGTGGCACTTAAACATGCAACACATGTCATGCAGGCCTCTCCTTCCTAGCTACACCATGAACCTGGAGTAAGGGTGCAGGACATTGGTCCCTGTTTTGTGAAGTACACATATTGCACACAGCACCTCTCCTTGTCCCCCTCTTAAAGCCTCCCCCTTTGTGTCTTTCCAGCTTTCAATGGGGCTTTTTGATCTCAGGGCCGGCACTACCCATTAGGCAAAGTAGCGTCTAGAGTGCCGACTTTCTGAAAGTGGACGATTGCTGCCACTGCCATCCTTCTCCGGGACCTGCAGTGGCAGCAATGACATTAAAACAGTAATGCAGCGCATACTCAAAGCTTCCGAAGCTGTGTGCTATTTGTGCCATACTTTGAACAGCCGCTTTTACCCCCATGCAGAAAGGAAGTTTGCATCAGAGGGGATGGAAGTGGCTGATCAGAATGCAGCACCAAAGCATGCAGCATCGGAGGTTAAAGGGTAAGCTCTGTGTTGCTGTTTGTTTTTATCTCATTACTACGGTACCACTGCAGGACTCAGAGAGGGGCGGCAGTGGTGGGAGCAGGGGGCGACAGGAATGAGTCTACTTAGGGCATCTGATATCCATGCACCAGCCCTGTCTGTGCTTTCCTAACTTCTGTCATGTGAGTTCTCTCCCACATCCGCACTACCTGCTATAGGAAAGCCTATGTGCTGTACTACTTTTCTGAATCTGTTCATGTGCCCGGGACTTGAAAAGATGAGAAAACACCGTTGTAGTATTTTTTTCAGAGAAGTTCTGATAATTTTTTAAAGAACCAATCAAACAATGCTGCTGTATATGACTCTACTTGTGGTTCCCTCACCCTTTCACGGTATCTTTCACTGTTTGTACCGCTGTTAGTGCCTCGTCACTCTATCTCCGTTCCCTGGGGGTCTTCCTGCCACTTGTAGTACTGCTTTACCCCTATCACAGTACCTTGGAGTGTTCATAGAACTGAGCAATTTGCCCTCTGACTTTGCTGTAGAATATCTTTGATAATATTTGGTCCTTTTGCCCCTCTCATTGTGTCACTCTTCATGGACTGTAGAAATCCACCGCTTACCCCTGGGACAAGCAACATGGCATCTGTATACCTTTTGGGAACCCCTGGATGGACTACTGTTGGAGACAAGATACTGAGCTTGATGGACTCTTGGTCTGGCCCAGTATGGCATATCTTATATTCTTATGTTTATTCCACTATGCCTTACTCATGGCACGTTAGGATGCTGCTGTTTCTGCCATTGTGCCTGCCTGCGAGTTTCACAGATAGGAGGAATTGCCCCCTCCCCCCCCAACTGACTTTCATAGAAACGAAATAAACAACAAAATAAATGAAATTATTTGGAAAACAGGAATAAAATAACACATAAAAGGGCAAGCTAAACAAAACGTGGAAATGAATAAAGCAATTCTGTGCATACCCCTAATATTTTGTTATAAAATGTAAAGGGCTTTAAAGTAAAAATATGTAAGCAAACACAGTAAACTACTAATTGTAAGCCTGTCACAGTATTTTGTGTCAGGTTTCCTGTGGTTTAGCATGATCAGAAGTCACAATTCCTATGAGATCAATGGCTTACATTTAGCTCTACTTAATGAAATATGTCACAGGATGCTGTGCAGCTTCAAATGTTAATTTGTCAATTAACATAGGGTGCTTCCATAGGTCTAAGAAAAAAAAAGATGTTAAATAGGCATTTTACTAGAGCATTAAGAGCAAAAAATCTTCTCTGACATAAGATTTGACAAAGCTATTAGTGTCTACATTAAAGTGGATGCAGTGCCTCAGAGCAACAAGTTTATAATTTCATTGTCTTTTATTAGGTATTTCGTTTGGTAATATGGAGAATACTTGTGTTGTAAGGCAATTATTTGAAACACAGCCTGAAATGCAAAGCAAGTTATGCGTTTGCTAGCAGGTGATAAATGTATAACTCAGGGGCATGTTTACCAACTGACGTTACCTGTTAACAGCTTTATTCAAGTCCAAAAGATTGTAGGCCCTATTCAAACCTGGATGTCCCGGCCCTCTGTGCGCCTGGTCGGAACCAGATGCACAGAATTAGCTGGGATTCTGATCCCGCGGGGCATCACATCCAGGCCTGTACGTGCAGGCCGGGACCCCAATTCAGTTCGGCCTGCATGTACTGGCCTTGCCCGGCTAGCTCAGTCAGGACTTTTCAATGAAGCCGTGGGGCCATGGCGTTCAGTTGCCATGGCACTGCAGCTCCATTCAAAAGCCGTGATCCCGGCTGCCAGCTCAAAAAGTGCTTTCCCTGCAGCCCGACCCCCTATCTGGCCCCCTCCTGCCCTTTCTGAGCCCCGGGCCTGCCATCCCCGCTGTCTAGGGGAACATATTCCACCTCCGAGGTGGAATAAGTTCCCTGTTCAAGCCGCTGGCCCCGGACGTACATGGCTGATACTGGAATCAGCTCTGTACGTCTGGGGCCAACGAACGCCCACTGCTTGCCTTAACGCTGCCCCCGATCTGCTCTTTTCCCACCCCCTGTTAGCTTCTCCGTACAATGCACTGGGAAGTTAGACAGGATCGGGAGAGAGCATGAATGGCAGGGATGGACATCCCAATGAGACGTCCATCCCCACTATTTGTGCCTTGGAATGACCCCTTGTGTGTATAGCCACAAAACATAAAAATATAAAATAGTAACACATTGTATGCACAACCATAAAACACACATACTGTAAGCATATAACAATTAAGATAAATCCAATATGTTTCCTCTTCCTCCTGCTTCAGGAGTACATTTAAAGCATAAAAAATATACAAAAAATATAGACGTGTGTTATAAGTCCAACAAAATCATAGAGGAAAATTACCACTGACAAGAGGCTCTACACTTTTACACAAAGACCTTAAACCTCACAGAGTCAGACTAAAGCAAGTATCAAATACCAGAATAAAAGACCGTAATACCCTTCCAGATCTGGCTCACTCTTCTCAAGCCTTCACAGATAGCTGCTAGAGATCACCAAGGAATCCTGCAGCCTCTGTCAAACCACACTGGTCGATGATTTTTTAAACGTTGTCTTATTCAGAGACAAAATCTGCCAATTCTTATGGATTTTGATGTGCTGAATTAAAAAATGACAATTAAAACTGCTGATTTGCTACTGTTTCCAAGATACCTAAGCGTTTCTCTTTTACGCATATACAGGGTGGCCCAAAAAAAGTGAGAAAATCTCGCAAATTAAAAGCTTAAAATTTGTCAATCGTTTACATCTGTCTTTTTGAAGTTTTAAATAACTTATATGCTACGAGATGTTCTCACTTTTTTTGGGCCACCCTGTATATATATAGCATGTTGTTAGTAGAGTTTTTATTAAAACTTATTATAAAGCTAGATCTTTTCATGTTTTTATGTTTGCCATATATATGACCTTGATAATATTTCACTTGTCATCATTGTTTAAAAGGGTTATTTAAGCACAATTTATTAAAAATGTTAGTTTGGAACAGAAAGCAAGAAACGACTATGTATGCATTAATATTAATTTCAGACCTTATTCAGTGTCTACTCTGAGTTTCTTGGCTTGTCTCTTGTATTCTGTAAATAGAGTATCTCTTATCACTGACCAACAATAGTCTGTAAGCATTGATGGGCTCCATTTGCCTTGATATCTTTTCTCCATCACTGCAATGTCCTGATGAAATTGTTTGCCATGCTTATCACTTACTGCTGCGCAGTTCGGTGGAAAAAAATCAAGATGAGAATGCAAAAAATGTATCTTTAGTGACATGTTGCAGCCAAGACTTTTGTATACATTGAAGAGTTTTTCTACCAACTCCCTGTAATTGTCTGCCTTGTTGTTTCCAAGAAAACTTATTTCCACTAACTGGAAGGCTTTTCATGTGATCCTTTCTTTGCCCCATAGTGCATGGTTAAATGCATCATCTCAAAGAAGTTCACGAATCTGAGGACCAACAAAGCCACCGTCCTTTATCTTAGCTTCACTTAGGGGCATGTTTACTAACAGGCCGGTAAAGTGCGGGTCGCGGTAGAGTGAGTGTGCCGTATAAGGAGTGGGCGTTCCGTCCTGAAGAAGAAAAGCCGTGATTGACAGATGCGCTAAGGTGCGCGGCGCCCGTGTGCGCTCCGCACCTTACCGCAAATGAGAGTTGAACGGGAGGCATATGTGTCGCGCTGATCAAACAGAAGGACAGAGCCACAGCACAATGGTTGAAGCACTGACCAATGGTGCAGGGAGCAGGGGTTCGAAAGCACACAATGCGCAATGGCTTGCTGAGGTGTTAGTTTATGAGGCAGAGGAATACTGGGCCAAATAAAGCAGCCCGCTGAGTTTTGTTTTGGCTCACATCAAAACTGGACGGGATAAGGAGGCGCACTGATGTTTTTATGCCACATTTGAATACTGGGCGGCATAAAGCGTCGCGCTGATGTTATCTGGCGGCATATTACTACTGGGCGGCATAAGGCAGTGCGCCGGTTACGGCGGCAATCGCATAATGGAAGGTATAAGTGGGGCGCTGATGTGCAAACAGAAACACAGAGCCACAGCACAATGGTTAAGGCAGTTACCAATGGTGCAGGGATCAGGGGTTCAATCCCCACAGTGACTAATGCAGACTGCTGTTTGCTGTGTAATGTTAGGAGGCTGATTATATAATGGGTGGCATAAGGCGGTGGTATGCTGGGCAGAGAGCGTTGTGCTACTGTTTTCTGAGTCATGTCAATACTGAAAGGCATAAGTGACGTGCTGATGTGCAAATCAGAGAGCAAAGCTGCAGCACAATGGTTACCACACCAACCAATGCTGCAGGGATCAGGGGTACGATACCCAACAGTGCAAAATGAAGATAGCTGGCTGAGGCAGTAGCTGTTAGGGGTAATATTGTTTTAGGAGGACCTTATTGTATATTTGTAGAATCATAACTGATAGCAAATACACTCTCAAAGCAGTGTAACAGAACGTCGCCCATAGGTTAATGCAGAGGGCACATGTGAAAATGCAATGTCCGCCATGGCACCCTACAATGTTGGTGAAAGTGTAGCCAAGTGTGCTATATGAGGCAGGGTAAGGTGAGAGCACTGTCCCAGATGGCAGCAGTGTGCATTGTAACGTATGGGAAATGTAAGTCGGTGTGTTGACCAAGGTCTGCCATACCTGATTTGGCAGGGAGGGGCTGCAGACAGGGGCAGGCGACTGATATGAACAGGGGATTAGAGTGTATCTTATCTTGTAAACTGCCCTATTCCCGTTGGAGTACTACAGCTCCATTAAACTCATGCTCTGGGGAAGAAGCCAATACTCCTCTGTTCTGAATGCTGACAACTTGTGCAGATAGTGAATGATGGAGGGGTGTTCATGGTTTGAATGTTCCAGTGAATAAGGTTGGCAGAGGTATGTCAACTGTCTGTGTGCAACTGTACAGCAATCTGTGATGCTGTCTCAAAAGAACTACCCCCTTGTGCCAGATATTAATGCACCTTTTATGGTGCTTCAGAAGGCACAATATAAACACACATTGCTAGGAAATGAAAACCTCATTCTCCACAAAGGCCATGTGGAAAGGCTGTCAACTCCCAAGACACTATTGTATGTAACCCATAAGCTGTGTCAATCAAAGGCATGGCAAAAGATGCCCCAAGGATGTAGAGATGAACCCAGAAACGTAACCCACTAGCACTAACATCCCTCAGTTGGAATGGCAAAGGAGGTATGTGGCAAACCCACACGTAACACAAGCACTGCACAGAGCTAAAACACAAAAACAATACAAAATTAAAAGAGGGATGAAGATCAGTTGCTGAACTGCAGAAATCATCCCCATCCCATGTGGCACCCATTAAAATGGACAAACATATTCTGGCTAAGTACAGTCATGCACAGAGTGATGTTAATGTACCGTGCTATAATGACTGTGTGTGAAAGAGGATGGTAAGATGTGGCCAGCAGAGGAGGCTCAAATGGCAGAATAGGTGACATATCAGGATGACTGTGGAGTAAAAGTGCTATGCAGAGCACACACAGGAGAGGCAATCAGGGACAGCTGCAATGCTGGAATGTGTAGGAGGCCAGGATGTGGGTTATCAGCATGCACATCATGGTAGGATGCCACACAGTTGCCATTACAGAACATTGTATGGAAGGATGGGTAACAACTCAGTTGAGGGTACAATATGCTCACAGCACACATCAGTACATATATGACCCTCAAACAAATGTTAAACACCTTTTATGGAAAAGCATACAAATATAAGACACCACAGAGGAAGCACACTAATGACCACTACCACAAATCACAATGGCTAAACCGGCATGCCACACCAACAATGTGAGCTCCTTAGCAAAGACTGCAGAAAGAAAGAGTGCAGTCCATTAAACAAACCGCCTGCTGACTGTCAGGACAAGCAAACACCAAAAAGTAAGCATGATGAAATGCACATGCAGATCTGCTAATTACTCATACAATTGCAGTCTGTATTTGTGATGTGGTGCACATGTGCACACACAATGAAATGTTCTGCAGTGGATACAGCATGCAAAAGAGGGGGAAAATATACCACAAGGGCAACAGAGGACGGTATGTGGATCATGTTAATAATTTGGATCAGGACATGAGAAAGTTCCACATGTAATCAGGTGTAACACACAACACCTGAATCACAGAAAACCAAAACCCCCTGCTGTGTTGCCATGTAAACACCCTAAAGTGGGACACCTCTGGAAAAAAAAGAATATGTGATGGCTAAGCAGCACACAGGATGCACCTTGACGTACAGTGAGGAGAGAGAAGGGTGTATGTAGAGGTGAGGAACCTGCTGTTACCTCATGGTACAGTCAGCAGATTAGAAAACAAAGGATATAGCACATGTGCTAATCAAAACAAAAAACTACAGAGTATAAACACATGACCGTAGCCACTCCCAGAAACAGTACACTGAGTACACAGTAACACACTGAGCACACTGAGCCAAGCATACTAAGCACACTGTGTGGCAACCGTGAATACCCAGTGAGGTTACATGTGTCTGCCAGATACACAGCTGTCACTGTACAAGGATGCGAGCACAGGTGGCACATGTACATGTGTGGCAAATGGCCCCAGACAAGTGTTAATGTGATCAAAGAGAGAAGGACTAACCTACTGTTAACAAAATGGCCTTGGACCCAAGCAAACACTGATCAATTCCCACTAGCACCCCATGTGGCCTAGGTCAAGTCATGTAACCCCTCATTACCGTGGAACAAAGACCAGTTAATCCTCATCCAATGATATAGACAAAATAAACAATGCAGTCCCTGGGTCACAAAGACGCAGGACTGATAAACAGGCAATGCAATGTGTGCCTTTGTATCACCCTGCTCAATCACCAAAAGAGCCACATGTATGTGGAATAAATATCTTTATTTGGTTTACACATCACAAATAGTGTAGTCAGTGCCATCATAATATGAAGGTGGGTGCATCTCTGATGGAATATTGAAACCCCTCTAATAGGGCATAAATCTAACTCACACAGAAAAGTTAATTCATCCACCACAAATGAAGAGCACGAGATATAATGTGCAGCCACTGCATACAATGCACTGGGCAGCAGACCCCCAGCCCCTACCTGATTCTGCATGCTGCAAAGGTGTAATGCACATATGAGTGCATGTAGAGAGTTGGCGCTGCATATTGAGGACACAACACACATCATGTGTCCCTCAAACCATATCCATCTTGCAACACAGGAGACAACCAAACCAAACAAGCCTATGTTGAGAAAATGTTTTATTGTGAAAATCACGCTGGGAAAGTAATGTGTGAGGTCTCACATAATGTCTGAGCTAGGAAGCAAAGCTGCAACAATGTAGACACAAACTCTCCTCAAAATCACAATGAGTATATGCAACAGGTAGGACAGGCACATGAACACAAACAAAATACAAACTCAACTACCTTCCCATACCTATACATATACCACCATGAAGGAGGTGGCCCTGCAACCTTTTCAGAGTAGACAGTGTTTGGCCACATATAACATAATACATGGAATGCACAATTGACGAAGTGCAACGGTGACCCACATTGCCACACTGCAAACATCATGTCGCAATGTGAGTGTCCCTACCACAGGGCATAGCCTGGACTGTGCACATGGGAAATGCAAGGTGTTGACATACATGCAGACTGTCACGTCTGCACATCCAACAAACACAATAAGCAGCATCTGAACAAGGAAATGAGGGCCAAACATCTTATACGGAGCCACAAAGAAGTCTGAGGTCCACATGTTTTGTCTCACAAACATAGTCCGTCATATGCAAAAGCACCATCCACAGTGCAACATGAGACAGTGATGCCACACATGCACGTAAACACCCTTGTCACATTGACCACATTAATTAAAGATGGTCGTGTGTCCAAAATCATTGTTGAGGTAACACTTGTAGCATGTGCATGTGGAAAGCAGGTGGACATACACAATAGGAGTGCTCCATCGTTGGCCGTATGGCGCAAACATGGGTGTATGCTTGATTAGGAAGAAAAAGATGAGGGTATCCTGGGTGGCATGTCACACCCAGGGCCAAAACTTAACAATACTAAAACTGTGTTCGAATGGATCAGCTGCACTATCCATGTCATTTGCTGCTGCACACGGGGGGAACACTGCCAAAAGTAACAATACTATGTGCAATCCAACAGGTGAGGTTAATAGTGTTCCACCAAATATGGCTAGGAATAGTCAAGCGTGACATGTCAACATTCCACTGTCTTTGAAAGTTCATGTGTGTTCTCAACAATGAGCAGGACGCCCTGCAGAAACATCACACAAACAGTGCAGAGAACACCTCTGTAATGGAGAATTAAGTAGCTTAATAGTAATACTGTCCATCGCAGTCATATGTCTCACTCGCAGAGGTAAAACATCCAATGGGCCACTTTCTGGTGTAAAATGTCTATGGTGTTGTTTCTTCAAAAGGTGGGTGATGGTGACACCAGATGCACTGTAATAGATGTGTCCAGTATGTACTCAGCCCTGTGTCATGAGAGGATACGTATGTTCCTGTTAGCCACCTATGAGAAACACCACACAATGCACACCGTTACACCTTTGCAAATGCACAAGAAAGGTATGTGAAACCACACAGTACATTACTCAACAAAACATTGGTGATGACATCATTAATCCTAAACACACACATGGGTAAAACATGGGTATGGTCATGTCCATGCTCGTGTCACACAGGTGTGTCACAGCTACACACGACATGCATCTGTTTATGTGCATATAGAGGAAACATTATATGCATATAAGACAATTATGAATCATCAACAGGTAAACATAGATACAAATCTGCAATTAACAAATGTGCAACTTACCTTGTGTGTGCATCAGGTGTATGTCAGCAATCCCATGAACCACTACACAGCAATAAGAGGTGACAGTGAAGGCAGAGAATCTCAGCAGTCCGTGTACAAACAAAAGGTCAAGCCGCTGCTGATGCATGTCCACATTATGGTCATATCTGAAAATAAATAAAGGTGAACATCAGTGGTGACTCAGAACACAAGACACATTTTGTCGCACACCACACAACACATGTTGATAATACGCATAAGGTAAACAGCACTACGGAACACATACCACAGTCACAACTGCCCCCCAGGTGCACAGTCCCCTCACAGTACATGATAATGTACTATGCCTGAAGAGTGTCTCATCACACAGGCAACCTGTAATCACCCACACACAAAGTATGCATATTTCTGCATTCCAGCTGCAACACATGGCCCTGTATGTGTTCAAGTGGACCTTTAGACATATAAAGGCCGCGTGAACCGGCAATAATACCCTGTTGTTGGCTTATGGTACAATGTTGGGGTAGGGAGCAAGTGCAGGCAAACCAAATACAAACCTTAAATACACACACATGCAGATATGCTGTAACTGTCACATATACAGTGTGGCACAGGACATGCTGAACACAAACACATGGGGATATTTATTTTTATTTATTTATTTATTTAACAGTATTTCTAAACCGCCTTATCTTAATAATCAAGGTGGTATCACAGCAAGCAATCAGGTAAAGTGTGTGTGTTTGTACATGCAGTGAGGATAAAACTTAGTTGTGTGAGGGATGTGTTGGGTGCTTGATTTGTTTGAGCTATATACAGGGTGGGCTATTTACAGTGGTGCTAGAATCATATTTTATATATATTCAGTTGTTTGGGAGGATTGGAGTGCTGTTATCCATTCTCTTAGGTTATGTGATGTGACCATAGTGCTCTATGAACAGCATGGTTTTCAGTTGTTTTCTGAAGTCTTTGAGGTCTGGAGTTGCCCTTAGATCGTCCGGTAGATTGTTCCATATTGTTGGAGCAGCCATGGAGAGAGCTCTGTCTGTTGTGTCCTTGCGTGTGTGCTTGTACTCATTTGGGGTGCTGACTCGGTTGCGTGTTTGACTTCTTCTGGGACGTGCGCTGGTTTCGGTTGTATGAGCAGGTGGAGGCTGTTGGCTGATGTGTGTTCTTTTATCTTAAATAGGTTTATAATAGTCTTGTATCTGATGCGAGCAATGATTGGGAGCCAGTGTAAGTCCTTTAGTGTAGGTGTGATGTGCTCCTGCCTTGCGGCTCCGGATATGATTCGAGCTGCAGTGTTTTGTGCCAGCTGTAGTGGTTTGAGAGCTTGTTTTGGTAGTCCGAGGTATATCGGATTGCAGAAGTCCAGTATTGGGGTTATCAGTGCTTGACAGACTGTACGGAAGTGTTCTGGAGCGAGGAGTGGTTTCAGTCTCCTGATGATTCACATCCTGTAATATGCTTTTTGATTGTTTTGTCTATGTGTGGTTTGAGGTTGAGTTTACTGTCCAGAGTAACCCCAAGGTATCTCACCTCCGATCTTATCGGTATCGTGGTGCTTTGTATCTTTATGTTTGGTGGGTGTGTGAAGCTTTGGTTTCGAGTGATGATTAAAGCTTCAGTCTTGTTGTAGTTTATAGCTAGATTGTTGTTTTGGCACCACTTCGCCATTTGGGTAAGGCAGTCTGCTATCTTAGAGAAGTCCGGGTTTTCGATTGATATCGGGGAGTATACCATTATATCGTCTGCGTATATTGTGTATTGGATGTTGTTCTCTTTCATAATGTTGCATATTGGTTGGATGTAGATGTTAAAAAGGAGTGCTGAGAGTGCGGATCCTTGTGGTACTCCTTGTTGGACGTTTATGGGCCGGGAGGTGTCCTGTCCCACCTTGACCTGTAGCTGTCTTTCTGTTAGGTACGAGTGGAACCATTTTAGAGTGGTACCGTGTATACCAGTGTTCTTCAGTCTCTCCAGGAGTATATTGTGATCAACTGTGTCGAACGCTGAGGAGATGTCGATGAAGATCATTATAATTCCATTCCTGATGTCGTCAATTATTCTTATGATGCTGTCGAAGAGGTAGATCAGGAGAGTTTCGACTCCATGGACAACAGCAAGGGATGGGTGATGGAGCCTGACGTGAAACACAAAACAACACACCATCTGCCCAATATGATGGAGCAATGAAGATATGTTTTCCACATGACCCCAGGCACACACAATCTCCCTGTACATCCACCTACCCCAACGCAAAGCATATTGGGTGATGTTCAGTCACATGCCAATCCCACACATCAACAGCATCTGAATAAACTATGTCCTGTGCATTGGGAAACACAACAGTAACAAACATATGTCATGTTCTACAAGAGTATCACACACTGCACCTTCCTGTCCACAACTCTCATACCCCACACCATCACCTAATGTCTGACTGCTCCCTATCACAATGTATAGATCACTCACATGTGAGAGGCAGCACAGAGTTGTAGGAGGCTATCCTCAGGTGTCCATAATAAATCCTGTCCCCATCGTACCTCTGTGTTGTTGTACAGAAAGATCAACAGACATGTCAGAAACCACCATGTTTGCACCTCATCACAAAGTACAGACGAGTCACACAGATCCACTATATTGGCAACAATGCCCCCTATCCTTGTGTAGGGGTGTGTCAATGTTGAATGCTAAGTCGCTTACAATTCTGGAAACACATATGGAATATGCACGAGTGCCTCATGTATGCAGGGACCAAATACATATCCTGGTGTGTAGATGTCATACCTTGAATCATAGTGACAGCTATTTGCTGATGATCTCCACAGATAGCTGTCAATGTGTGCGTCATGTCATTAAAACACCAATAAAAAAAATATAGGTACAACCCCAATCAAAAAATTGAAAAAAAATTGAAAAAAAATGAAAAAACTGCCCGTCTGCCAGTAACGGAGGAAAAAAGACCTCAGTATCTCCCTGCATAAACAAATAACAGGAATCAAGTCTGTCGGTAGACGCCCAAACGTCTAATGCACCAACACAGACTGAAAATTACATCAATGGTCATAAAAAAACCTCCAGCCAACCCAAAGCAGGTGGCAACCAGCAGGCTTTCAGGCAGTTAAAGTGCTGCCGTCACAAACACTAACATTAAACAATGAAGAAAAAGCTCCAGACACTTATCTTATTTTGCATGGTGATGACAAACTGATTTTAACAGTCACGATCTGATGTAGATGGTGAAAATAAAGATGCTTGAAGGATCCCAGATGATAGAAGGCTCCGACATCTGATGTTTCGCCGTTATGGCTTCTTCAGGGAGCAAAAATTCACTTATCACCGGGCAAACCTCATGACTCACATGAACGGAGCGCCGGAACAAAAAAGCTGAAAAACAAAAAGAAAAAGAAAAAAAAAGAAAAAAAGAGTGACTACTGCAGCAATGAAAATAAGGCTGGGAACAACCCTCAAAATGCCAGACCCAGACCCACAAATACAACAAGTACAAACCCTGTAGGCTGGGTTTAGGAAGAGTAATGAGCACCGCCAAAAGACGCTATGATGATTGCCGGCTCACAGCTCACCATTCTAAACGCCGACGCATGCGTCATGGCAAAAATATAAAGGCGGGATAAAAAACAAAAAGCCAATCAAAAAACTTCGTTAAACCTAAACGTCCATACCAATGGACAAAACCTAGCAGGGAAATGTCAAAAAACCACCCACAAAAACCCATCCACCCGGTTGATCAAAAATCCTTAAAGGAAAAAATGAAAAAGCTGAGATGAAAAACGTATTAATACAAACGTTGATGAAAAATCACAAACAGCTTTTCCATTCGATTGAGTCATTCAATCCACCAGTAAATACAGTACGAAGAGAAAAAATCCAACGCTGTTCTAAACGAGATAATTGTCGTGACAGGTCCCCACCATATACAGAGGGAACACACTGGGTAATAACCACACATGTCAGATCTTCAAAAACATGCCCCATACTCTTAAAATGTTGGACCAAGGGAGCGCCCTCAACCAAACACCGGAGACGACTACGGTGTTCAATCAGACGGGTACGCAAAGCCCGGCTGGTCTTACCAACGTAGCCCAAAACCACACGGGCAACGAAGAAAATAGATAACATTGACACTGTCACAAGACGTGGAAAATCGTAGCTTGATGTCTTGATCTTGATAAGAAAAGCTGGTGCAAGAATCCATAATGGAAACACACCGAGCAATGACCACAGCTACGGTGTCGCCCAGTGTCACCGGTACCGATGGAGAGCTGGAGAAGGCAGACGGACAAAGAATATCCTTCAAATTGGAACCCTTGGTGTACACTGAACGAATAACATGACGATGAAGCCCAGGGGTTAAACGCAAGATATGAGAATGTCGCTGAAGAATCTTAGACACTTGGTAACTCAAAGGGTTATATTTAGTGATGAAATGAACCAGAGGGGAATCCCCCAAAGATCGAGTGCGCGGGGTCAACAGCCAGTCACGATCATTGAATCGGGCACGAAGTCTAGCTCGATGAACCAGAGGAGCAGGATATCCACGGGATTCAAAAGCAGCTTGAAGAATCCGAGATTGTGATTTGTAGTCAGACACTGCAGAACAATTCCGACGGTACCGAAGGAATTGAGCAAAAGGTAAGCTCTCCTTCAACCGATGAGGATGTAAACTGTCGAAGTGCAAAAAAGACATCCTGTGCGTCGGCTTAGTGTATACTGTGGTAACCAAATGATCATCTTGACGTGTCAGGAGGACATCCAAAAAAGGAATCACTGTGGTGCTATGATCCATAGAAAAAGTAATATGAGGATCACAGCCATTCAACCAGGTGAAGAATGTTTGCAACAACTCATGACCCCCAGTCCAGAGCATAAACACGTCGTCAATGTAGCGCACCCAGAGATGGATATGAGACTGATATATGCTTCCTGTCAGCCATCGTCGTTCAAATTCGGCCATGTATAAATTAGCAATGGAGGGAGCTATCGTAGCCCCCATTGCCACCCCTCGTATTTGTTGATAAAACACGCCATCAAAGCAGAAATAATTATTTGTCATTGCCATCTTTAGTAACTGCATTATGGATTCTTGCACCAGCTTTTCTTATCAAGATCAAGACATCAAGCTACGATTTTCCACGTCTTGTGACAGTGTCAATGTTATCTATTTTCTTCGTTGCCCGTGTGGTTTGGGCTACGTTGGTAAGACCAGCCGGGCTTTGCGTACCCGTCTGATTGAACACCGTAGTCGTCTCCGGTGTTTGGTTGAGGGCGCTCCCTTGGTCCAACATTTTAAGAGTATGGGGCATGTTTTTGAAGATCTGACATGTGTGGTTATTACCCAGTGTGTTCCCTCTGTATATGGTGGGGACCTGTCACGACAATTATCTCGTTTAGAACAGCGTTGGATTTTTTCTCTTCGTACTGTAGTTCCTGGTGGATTGAATGACTCCATCGAATGGAAAAGCTGTTTGTGATTTTTCATCAACGTTTGTATTAATACGTTTTTCATCTCAGCTTTTTCATTTTTTCATTTAAGGATTTTTGATCAACCGGGTGGGTGGTTTTTGTGGGTGGTTTTTTGACATTTCCCTGCTAGGTTTTGTCCATTGGTATGGACGTTTAGGTTTAACGAAGTTTTTTGATTGGCTTTTTGTTTTTTATCCCGCCTTTATATTTTTGCCATGACGCATGCGTCGGCGTTTAGAATGGTGAGCTGTGAGCCGGCAATCATCATAGCGTCTTTTGGCGGTGCTCATTACTCTTCCTAAACCCAGCCTACAGGGTTTGTACTTGTTGTATTTGTGGGTCTGGGTCTGGCATTTTGAGGGTTGTTCCCAGCCTTATTTTCATTGCTGCAGTAGTCACTCTTTTTTTTCTTTTTTTGTTTTTCAGCTTTTTTGTTCCGGCGCTCCGTTCATGTGAGTCATGAGGTTTGCCCGGTGATAAGTGAATTTTTGCTCCCTGAAGAAGCCATAACGGCGAAACATCAGATGTCGGAGCCTTCTATCATCTGGGATCCTTCAAGCATCTTTATTTTCACCATCTACATCAGATCGTGACTGTTAAAATCAGTTTGTCATCACCATGCAAAATAAGATAAGTGTCTGGAGCTTTTTCTTCATTGTTTAATGTTAGTGTTTGTGACGGCAGCACTTTAACTGCCTGAAAGCCTGAGTGATGCCACCTGCTTTGGGTTTGCTGGAGGTTTTTTTATGACCATTGATGTAATTTTCAGTCTGTGTTGGTGCATTAGACGTTTGGGCGTCTACCGACAGACTTGATTCCTGTTATTTGTTTATGCAGGGAGATACTGAGGTCTTTTTTCCTCCGTTACTGGCAGACGGGCAGTTTTTTCATTTTTTTTCAATTTTTTGATTGGGGTTGTACCTATATTTTTTTTATTATTTTTTGCCCCTCGAGAAGATTTTGGTTATTTTGTTCATATCATTAAAACACCAATGGCATGTATATGTTTTACGCAAACCATGATGGCTGCATGCCATCACACTGTGTGTCATTGAGAATGTCAACGCATGGATAGCCAATATGTGTACCTCAGAGAAACAACTCTCACATATGTCTGGTTTTCCTTGCCAACATAATCCTCCCCTTCCCTGTCCGACTATCTATGCAATCTATGTAATGTGGACTGTACTATCCTACACTACTCACATACCCAGCCTGTAGCTGAGGCATGATGGCATATGTTGAGAATTTATCAGCAAGATATGCCATGTACTCCCTGAGAATCCTGCACAGCCATAAGCCACCAACACATTCTGTGCTCATCCTGCCCACTGTAACGCACCCCTTGCTGATATGGGGTAGGTTATCCTCTGTATCTGTGTACATATGTAGCACTGTACTTAAGGTCAATTCGCCTACATGTAAATGTGGCAATACTACCTCTCTGGCTGGACAATGCTCAGATCCCCATCCTATAACATGTCCATGTCATGGCTTTCTGGTGCAGTATACATTCCGACACACTGTAGGGTGACATTAACACCCTACACATAGATACCCTAATATCCGCAGAAACTACTACTAAGCATCTGTCCTGTGATATGTATGTCCTGATACGGCCATAATAACAAAGCAACACATAGCCAGCTGACAGGAGTGTAAGAACCAAATGTACACCCCAAAGGTGAAACATATAAATTCAACCCACTGGACTAATGTCCCCAAACGTGGACTGGTCACACACTGTGAACATCTCACCATATGGCTAACACTGTTCTCCACCCATATCATCACAAAACATCATTTGTGCTCAACAACAACAGGTGCTAACACAGGCAGCCACTAACTGTAAATTTAACCTTACAAATCACACACAGCCGTATGAGCAACCACCCACATCATCTGGCACCAAATGCTGTTGTGTACTGGCCACATTGTTTGTGCCTCACACATGCCTATATGTGAGTTGTGAATTAGCACTAAAATACTAATGTGTTGTCGCATACAAATCATATCCTGACATAAACTGTAACTGCTGTAAGCATAACACACATAGGATTAAAAAGCTGTGTGGGTAGGTAATACGCACATGAGAAGATCTCTCCAATCAACCTCCGTCTGACTGCTGTGCCATCCTGTGTGTCACCACTGGCACGTACAGGGGGGCACATTGGATCTTGCTCCAGATCCTCATTAATCTCTGCAGGGATATTGTGCCTGAGAGCAATGTTGTGCAGGATGCAACAGGCTATGATTATCTCTGCAACAGTCCTTGGCTTATATTGTAAGGCCCCGCCTGACCTATCCAGACACCTGAAGCGACTTTTCAACACGCCAAAGGTACGCTCGATGACTGAGCGGCTGGAGGCATGGGCTCAATTTACCTCCGCTCTGCACGTGTCCGTGGCTGACGTACAGGGGTCAGCAGCCAGGGGCGACACCCATATCATGCATCACCTTGGAAATAAAAAGAAATGTGCGTGTCAATATTCAACATAACTGACATATGTTAAGATGTAGTAACCCTACACAAAAAACAAATCCTGACATCAACATATAACTGAACAATTAATGAGCTTTAAAAAACACATATGCTGTCAGAAAAGGAACACATAGCCTAGAAAGTAAGTACACTCATGGGAAATACCCCAACAGTTCCATCTATACTGTAACATATTGTGTGTGTGTGTGCGCGGCATGGGTATTGTAATGCATTTACTGTCCACATTGGCACCTCTGCCAATGAGAGACGATAGTAACGATTCACTTGTCACATGTTCATATTGTATGTCTGAACAGTAACCTAGGTAAAATATGCTGCCATGAGAAGGTGGGAAAAAAACAGAACATGTATGCCATGGAGGCTGGTGATAATGTGAACCATATCACCTAGATGCATCCTGTCCTGTACGGGCAACATATCTAGATCTCATACTCTGTGTCCTTATGCTGTATATTGCTAAACAGAAATTGTTTAAATACCAATCCTGTGCACTGTGTCTATCCTGGGAACATCCCACTGAAGGTGGGGTCTGCAAACCTGCACACTGTACTACTCATGTCTTAACCTCATAGAGATACACATCGGTACATTACCGTCATGTGTAGCTGAAAACAATACAACTCTGTATGCACACACATAGCCCACAGCTTTAGCCATCCCCTTTCCAATATGTTAAACTACATGAGGATCACTGGCCAATATGTGGCTAAATCATGATCATCTACAGTAGGCCAAGGTACTAGCACCAAATATACTTCGTTACACCCCTGCTGTGACATAGGCCAAATGCGTGACCATACATATCCACACGAGTGCTGCTAGCTGGAAAGGGCAAAAGCATACATCAGATATTCCCAAACACCCCCTCATATTATATACTGGCGCCTGGGTAGCAACAACAGTCCAGAGTGAGTGTGTGACCCAACACACACATGAGAAGGGTTACCTGTATGGATGAGCAATTATCACAAGGTTAAATGACATACAAGCATTATTTGGCAATGACCCATCATGATACGTGCATATGAGGGCCAAACCCCCCCCCCCTCAGAATGTGTGCAGTTGATATTACCACACACTATGAGGGATTGTGCAACAGCCTAGCCACATGCACAGGGGTGTTGTCACCTGCACACCCTGTGAATGTCAGGATCATATAATGCTAGGAGTCTGATGGTCTATGTTTGTTTGTAGCTGCTGTATGTGTACGTCTATACCCCTGTAATAATCTAAACATACAACAGTCCCCAAACAAACATTGCTCATATGTTGATCTAAGTTTATGGTTTTAAACGAGTTTGCTAGCTATGTGAGTAGACATAAAGAAAGTTACAAACACATACATACATTACGACACATGACATACTCACCCAGCAAAATACAGTCCCCATAACGTCCGCCCTCAAATTGTGTGAAGATTGCCGAGTGATGCAGGATATAGGAGTCATGGGTGGACCCTGGAAACCTAGGGACCACATTCAGAATATGCAGATTAGCATCACATACAACCTGAACATTCAGGGAATGGTAGTGTTTGCGGTTGCGAAACGCCACCTCCCTGTCTCTAGGCGGGACCAGGGCAACATGTGTGCAATCAATAGCTCCCATCACGTGTGGTATCCCTGCTAATGTCTCAAAGACCTGGTTCAGGGTCCCCCATTGTTGCCTAGTGTGGGGAATGGCTATGTAATTCCCCACCCGGCTGACCATGGCACGCAGTACGTGGTGGAGACATCGTGAGAAGGATGGGCGGCTCATGCCACCCACTGCAGCCACAGATGACTGGAAACAGCCAGAGGCAAAAAAATGTAAAGCAGCAAGGAGCTTGACTAAACCTGGTATTGCATGGGACCGATCAGTCAGGGGCTCGAGGTCAGGTCTTAAATCCTCATAAAGCTCCCTAATAGCCCTTGTGCTCAGTCGGTACAGGGAGATGACCTGGTCCTCACGCATGCCCTGGAGCTGTGCCCTGGGCCTGTAGAGGCGTGGCTGCCGAGCCTGCACCTCGGCACGCCGTCTGTGCCGTGAACGCACAGCACATGGCTGGACCACCTCCACAGCTGCAGGTCTGAGTTGCTGCGGGACTACACCCATGCCCTGTGCTGCAGCCCCGTGGACACCATCTCCCCTGTCCGGCAACCGCAGCATCTGCCCACCACTCAGGACACATGCATAAGCATATATTGCTGCCATAAACTCCTCCCGTCCCACTACCGAAACACACTCTAACAACCACACAAACTCTAACAAACACACAAAACACACTATACAGTATCCAAAAGTAAAAACAACAACTGACAATACACACACAACACAATATAATAAGCAATACAAACACCAATACAATCCGCTAGTACAACTGCATAGACTTTCGTTCTTCTCCACACCAACCACACTCCTCCTGCTCTTCCTCTACAACCCTCAACGTGGGTAATGTTGTGATGGTAATATATGTTATTCTGGGGTGTGTGGTTTGCGCACACTGCGCATGCGCAGTTGATCGCATGCGATGCCCGTTGGTGGCACGCGTGCGCCACTCTACGCATGGGCGTCGGTCAGTGCGTGCCCACACGTATGTGCGCCGGCGTGAACATGCGCACAAAACACAGACACCCATGCGGTAGTCGTTGTAGTGCGCATGCGTACTGCGACACATGCGCAGTACAGTGTCTCAGGGCGCATGTGCGTTTGTCCGCGTACGGCCACCCATGCGTTGGCGAGCACGCGCCCAACGCACGAGCGTCACGCCCGCCCAAATGCGCATGTGCAATGGAAGACACATGGCAATACACTATAAATAGGCCTGCACACGTGCATCACGTTGAGGGTTGAGAAAGGAGTCACAGTTAGAGAGAGAGGGTGTCATAGATAAAGTCTGAAACAGAGACAGTGGTGGGACTACTGCACAGGAAAGAAGCACTGTGAGGGATAACAAAATCTATAGGTAGAGAGGCTGTGGTGGGAGTAGTCCAGAGGAAGGAGGGAGAGAGTCAGTCCAGGGAGTACGGCAGCGGAGAGAGGCAGTGTAAGATAGTCAGGAGCAGAGTAGATTCCTCACCTTGTGCTAAGATAATATTTCTGTTCCCTTTGTTAATGTGTCCTTTACTGTGTCCTGTACTGTAACATTCTGTAAGTCTGTATTGCATGCTGTGTATTGTTCTGTTTTGTTTAAGTGAGTGCTGTTCTGTTGAAAGGAGCATTTAAAACATACAGAGATGGAGAGAGAGAGGGAGAGAGACGGTGAGGGTGAGGGTGAGGGTGTGGAGGATGTGTCCCAACCTGTGGTGGGTGATACACCGACGCTACAGACTGCACATCCTAGGGAGGGACATGCAGGACCATCTTTTGGGCCACAGCCTGCACAATATGTCCAAACTGGGAAGAGAAAAAGGGTACCTGTGCCTGGTCCACAGCGAAAAAAGAGCTCTCTACGCTTCAGTGATAGAGAGAACTATATCCTACTCTCGCATGTAATTGAAAACTATGACCTCTTATTTGGAAGGGCTCAGCAGTCGCACAACAGTGGCCACCCGAATGGCAGTATGGGAGGAGGTGCGTGCTGCAATTGCAGAGGCAGGGGGCCCCACAAGGGATGTTGAAAGCCTCAAAAAGAGGTACTCGGATATAAAAAGAGGGGTGCGCCAGCACATGGTGGCTGAAAGACAACATGCGCATGGCACAGGTGGTGGGGGCCCTTTTATCCCATCACTCACACCATTGGAACAAGAGCTGGCAACACGTTTGGGCCACATCTATCTCCGTGGACTGCCGGAGGCCCTTGACACGGCACATCCTGACGCAGGTATGTATAGTAATTGCCAGGTTCACAATGTCCCTTCAGTACACATCATTCAGCTGCACAGACACTCCCATACCTGTGACCCAATCCACACCATGTTTAAAAAGTGGTGTCACATGTGTGTGTTATGGCCATGCACAAACTGTGTTGTTGCCATGCCCTGTCACAATATTACATATGTGTCCCTCGAAAACAGCAACCTCCCCATCTGTTTCCAAAACTACACACAACAATTCCTATCCAACCTGCACATCTGTGATTGCAAAGCACCATATGATTTTGTGGCACACTAATCAGGTAACGTGTGTGTGACATACTATTTGCACAGTGCTACATGTGCTTCTCAGTGGGCCACAGGTGCTGGCTACATGGGATCCACGGCACAATGGGTCACAGCCAAACATATCCAACAATGAGCATATAGTATGTCTAGAGGACAATATTTCAAATGCATAATTAAACATAAACAGGCAATGTATGGTCCAAACAAGTGTAAGGGTGATGTATTCTCACACATGTGTGGACATATGTTGTACAGATAGGGGGAGGGATGTGATGGGGGACACATGTGGCATGGCACTCCAAATATACACATGGAAAATATGCAACATGTGCATGGCCACACGACACACATGTGCCCCAGAAACAGCTGAATGACGTAGACAAACATGTATGGGAGGGTGTCATGGTCGGGTACGCAGCACACACGCACATACCCACCCCATCATCTCTGTGGTGTCTGTGCCACACATATATAGATATGATTATGTTGAAACATATGTGTTTTCCTTGTTATTGTTCAATATGCAGGTGACTACAGTAAAATGGGAGAGGAAGAGGAGGAGGCGGAGGAGGAGGAGGAGGAGGAGGTGGAGGAAGAGGGTGACTTTGACATCACAGTGCCAATGAGTGTGTTGGAGGATGAACCTGCTGTCTCAGGGGGCAGCACAAGTGCTGTTGATGAGCCCATAGAGCCACCTGTACCCAGTATATCACCACTAGGGGCAGCATCAAGGGAGAACATCGACGGACCCAGGCTGCAAGTATACACCGAGAGCCCTGACCCTCAGGCGATGATGGCGGAGTTAAGGTCCCATGGCGTATCTGCACATCGCGATGCTGAAGGTGGGTGACATACGACAGTCATAATTCCAAAATAAACACCAATAGTCACTAGTTGGTGTTTGTGTGGTGAATGTTGCAACATAACCACCACATATATCACATGTATGGCTCATGTTGGTGGGATATTGTTTCTTGAAAGAATGGTGTGGGGTATAATATATGGTGTTACTATGACGCAAAACAGAATCACCGAAGGTCAGTTGACACCCACAGATGCAGGCCTAAAAGGAATGTTGTATAAGGGCCACCATGTTGTTGTCATGAGAAAGATCAACACTTGCCCTTGCAACAGTCTACCTCATTGCAGACACCCAGATGTCTGGTAAACCACAGCATGACATCTAAATAATAGTTGAAGAAACAAACATACCATATATATAGCAATGCAACCCTCCTCTGTGATGTAACAGCACAAAGAACGCATTCCCCACAGTCTGCATCTGCAGGTGTCAAATTACATAGCATATGGAGAGAGGTGCGAAAATATGTCAGGTCAACCATAGATACGGATCTACAGAGGGGTCTCAAACGTACAGTATGAACCTGATGGCTTGTTTGGAGAGAACATTCCTCAATTTCCTCTGTACAGAAAGACATAACATAGACTGTAATCCAGACAGAAAAGGAAAACACCATGTCCCCTTACTGTAAGGCCAACAATCCCTCAACAGATTGCATAGGCTGTGAGCATGTGTGTCCCAGTTAAATTGTGGGCCTATGTCCCCATACCGTGTGATGGTCCCCAGTATCATACGTGTCATACCTGCAATATGTGTTGTATGCAACCATACAGTAATGAGTATGACGCATGTCTATTTCTCAACAAATGGTTAAACAAGGACCAAATCCGTGAACAATTACTGTGCTGCAAAATAAACCTAAACACATATGACTAACTACAACATAAGCTTGCCATGTTGCGACCATATCATACACCACGTATCCACACAACATTACCAGAATTGGCACATCACCCCACCCCTCCTTTCCGAATGCAAACATTAGAGCATTACACAAAGACCTCACATAACATACTGGTGTATGATAGCAATTGTCAAGCCCAATGAGAAATAACATAAACTGAAGACCTCATCTCCTTTACAAAATAACCAGATACATCATCATAGAGCAAGCAACCAAAGAAATACATTACCTAGTCGAAATGTGTTATTGGAGACACAAAAGGCAACTAGGGAATTTGACACAACACTGTATAGGTACTGGCCAGTGGGTAGATAGAGATATCTGACCAATCTGTACTGTCATACATACATTATCCCTTACAGCAGGGTACAAAATAAACATACTGAAGCTCAGCCTGTAAGGATCCATATGCTATGTCAAATGAGAAAGGGGAAAACATATGTTGTCTAGTTGTTATGACTGTTTTCCATGTCCTAATTGCTGCATCCACGTTCACAATGCCTGTGCAAGAGTTCTGCTCACTCACCATAGTCTGATGTTTATGTGTCCAGACAGCTCTATTGTACTGTTTTATCCACTCTACATTGTCACATTTGCTTTAACATAACCATTTATTCCGTGTAGTAGGTCTCTGACATCCCACACTATCAATGACGTAGTCAGCATGCCAATGTCTATCCTCAACTACACTCACATAAGCAGCTATGTTCATAAGGTATCACCCACTCCCACAACACACGTAAATGCTTCACGGGATTAACGTCTGTCAGCACCATCACATTCTAGTCATTCCCCAACATCAGCTCACGTACATTTTGTACACCACCAAGCATACATATCAGTGTAGTCCTTGCACCAGGCAATTCCAAGGACCAGCACATGCGGATAATGTGTACATCCCCACATCCAGCCCTCATACTGACAATGTAACCCATCAGACCATACATTGTCATGTCATAAAACAATCATTAGGGCAGGCCAAACCTGATTTGCCGTCACACAGTCTTACACAAATATATGGCATCCCATGAGGCTACATCCAGTACAAACATCTCATGGAGAATAGCAAATTCCATAAACACATAACACACAGTTCCTGTCGTAACATGCCCCAACAGCTCATGTGCATCTCTATGCCACATATAGCAAAACCCTGGACCCATACATGACCTGTGCAGACATTCCCAAACACACCTCGGTACAACAATGCTTCTGGCCATCTGAGGTGTTTATGGCTGCTGCATGCTGCACCTGACCTAAATAATGGATATGAGATGACTGTCCTTGCCCAATTCTGTTGCCACGTCAGTAGTATGTGGGTGTGTATGCAGAAGCTATTGTATGACTGTTGTGTTGTCCTCCCACATCCTCTTCCTGTATAGTGTTCTCTGTGTTTCTATTAGTTGTAGTACACTGCGATATATGTGTTATACCCCTAACCATGTTCCCATATGACTCAGCACTATCACATTAGCATTAGTGTGGTATGTGTATGACATGTTGCTTTATGAAGGTGTTTTCGTGGAGAGGTAGTTCATTGACCACCCTGTGTCCCATTCACAGCCAATCGACGTGTTCTGGAGCGGATTCGCTGTGCTGTGGAGCGGAACACCAGGGATGTTTGTGCTGCGCTACGGACATTACATGAGGGGGTCGTAGCCATGCCACTAACTCGCATGTGTGAGGCCCTTGAGGGCATACGTGATGTTCTGATCCGAGCTGCACCTGCACCACCAATGTATCCGGAGGAGGATATAGCCTTGCCAGGGAGAGGGGCCCGACGTGGCAGGCGTGGCCGACCACGCCGTCAGTAACCTATGATAATATAGAAATGTACAGCACGAAACCAAAGGTTTCTCTCTGTTGCACTGTTCAGTTTTAGCAACTATGTACATAGTATATTCTGTTATTGCGGCTTGGTTTGGGTTATATGTGAAAGTAGACATATGTGATTAGTATGTTGTGTGTGTTATGTAATTGGCTTGGGGGGATCTTTGATATGTCTTACACACATGTTTGTAACAATAGTTTTATATGAGAGAATTGCTGTGATAATAAACAGCTGTCCAAAAATAGATACATTGTCTCTTTCCAAAGAGTGTCCATTTGGTCCCATGTGTATCTCTGAGAGGGGGGTGGGAGGACCATAGGATCTGCAACCATGTCCACTGCATAAGCTACTTTGCCACACACATATACTATTTCCATGATCCACACATATGTGATGTTTCACTAGCACAATGTGTCACCACAGCCTCTGCGCTGCAGCGGCACAGTGTGCACAGACATCCATGTACGACATGGGTGTGGAACCGTGATACTGTGGAGCCGCAGACCAGTCAGGTTCTGAGCATATCCCTAATGTATATGCTGACGATATATATCTCACCATTACAATTATCATGACCACCTTACTGGTTTGTGTCCCTCCAAGACTGGATTTTGAGAGCGCTGCCTTACACCTCTGTCATGTACGATTTATTTTGGGCTGGGTGCAGATGTCACAGACATCGGATGGTTATTTGGAATGCGTAACATTGCTCCCTGTTTCTCACCAGCAGTAACGGGTGGTGGCAATGGCAATATGTTGGTGGTGGGGAGAGGTGAGGAGGAATATGACACACTCTAGGTAACATGTGTGATGTCGGGGACATCTGCGCCTTGCCCACTCACATTCCAAAATGGCAGAGGTGTAATCCAGGTCTCTCAAAAGCGAGCCCTGGAGGGCCGAAACTTCAGTCACGCTGACAGGATATCTCCAATTCATATATATCTCTGCCACACTCATTAGGAATATTTCCAACACCTGACTGCCCTGCGGCTCTACAGAACCACGGTCCACCACCCTTGATGTGGACACAGGGGTACTGTGTTATAAATGGCCTGTTTATGTTCCATACACATCACCATCTGCAACCCGTCATACAGGACACATTGGTGCCATATGTGTGACCTGTGCCCTCACCTATATAAGTGGTCACATGCACCCCAACCCACCATAGGGATGCATGTTACAGAGGCAGACATTTGTGAGCCGCATATTTTGCCGGCTCATATATGTGAGAACATGTGGGTCATGTATATGCATCCCTGTGGCAAGTACGTCTGTGGGGCAGCCACTACATGGTAACATGTAATGCAGCACCCTGCTATCACACACCTACACACATGAGTTTTCCCGACACACTGCATGTGGTGCCAATTGAGGTATCACACGCATGTTTACCCGTCAGGAATGTATGTGGCTGCACACATATGACATGCTGGCATCTATAGTCATATGCTACGTGAGACACGTGACCATTACAGGGTTCAGAAAAAATACTTTAATATGTACAAACAAAATACAACTATATACATATCTAGGGTAGGGGGAAAATGCCATCACCCACCCAACAAAAACAAACCCTCCCCACCCCCGCACACACACCCCCGCAATAAACACACTCCCACACACTAACCCCGAACCCCCACATGACCCCCCCTCCCTCAGCCTGCCCCGTGATGGCGGACAGGGCAGCACAGGGCACATGTGTGGACGTCACAGGCACCATCAATGATGCCTGTGACGCCCTTCAGGGGGTGGCTGCCGACATGGCAGATGCTCACTGTCAGCAACCACCCTCTCCATGGCTCCCGCCATCCATTCCTGCAGGTGCACCAACCGGTGCACCCGCTGCTCCAGTGCATCCAGAGCCTCACACAGATGTACAACACATCTGCCACCACACACACACATTGTTCCTGGTGTTTGTGTGGTGGCATCTGCATGCACTGTGTGTGGGGCCCTGGATGTTGGAGCCACCTGCCCTTGATGGCGGGAGCCAACAGTGCCCTGTGCTGCACTGTCCTCTATGTCACTCTCCCAGACACCCTGTGGCCACTCTTCCCCCCCTGACTCCTCCCCAACACCCCCCACCACCTCCCCCCCACCCACATCACCTGCGCCCTCACCCCCCCTTGTGACCCTGGCACCCACACCTTCCGTCCCAGCATCCCCCATGACCCCCTCCGCTGTGTCGTCTGCAGGACCCTCTGCCTCCTCCCCACTGGTGTCCAGGACTACCACCTCCACGGCAGCGCGGGAGGTGGGCCTTCGGAGGGCATAGGCAGAGGTACGGGGGTCTTCGTCACTGTCATCATGATCTGTGGAAGATGACAGTCATCAGCACACGTAGATGTGTGTGACACATCACATGTACCCATGCAGGTACCATGCACACTGATGGGCCACTGTGACCTCTGATGGTGGGCAGCCATGTCATCAATACGCACCATCACCATGTGATGATTCAGCATTCCTCACGCGCTCAAGGTATGCGCCATGGTGCAGGCGCAGCTCCCTCCCTTTCTTTCTCAGATCCTCGACCTGTGTGTGTGAGAAAATATGGGTGGGAGCATGAGTGAGCACTTACGTCTGGTGGGTGGGCAACAGAAACATAGAACAGTGTGTCCTGGGTCTGGACACTTCAGCTACACTGATGTGTGTTTCATGTATAGCATAGTTCAACACCTGTCACAGGGGATCATCATGGGCACATGGAATGTGTTATCACATGTGGACAACACCATTACCAACTGAGCCTACTCACCAATGTTGGTCATCGTCACATATGTCAGTCTCTGGAGCCATGCCATGGTGCTTGCGTGATGCTACTTGCTGTCCAATATTTGCATCTCTTGTTGTGTATGTTTTGCACACCAGGAGCGGGTGAAGGGATACATTGGAGCAGTTGTTGAATGCGACAGAACCCAAGGGGGACAGGGATGTTTGTTAATTTGTGCATCCTGCTGTGTCTGGCGACCACCTGTTACAGGCAATGAACTATGCTATCAGCAGCTAACAACATGGCTAAGTCACACATGTGGGAAACAGTGGGATGAGGAGGGCAGGAAAGGGTTACAAAACTGATCATGTGCTGTGGAGGGTCTGTACCTCCACCCATGTTGGCTGGCCATCCTGTGTGAGAGTCAGGTTGGGGTGTAGTATGTATGGGGTATGTTTGGTAGAGCAGCCTAAACAAACATACAACAACTGCAGGTGCCCTTATCTGAGCTTACCGTGCCCATGTCGGCTGGCCTATATCTTGTGGAAATGGCACTATGACCTATGACCTGTATGATGACAGCAGGTGTATTTTGATAAACCATGGACAGACACCAAACAAACACACTACGCAATTGCCACCTGTGCTCATGTGGCTGCTTGTGTCTGTGGTGTCCAACCACAAGAGGTGACTGTAGCTTTCCTACAACATCAGTTCTGTTCACCTGCTACAAGGTAATGGATTTGTAGGAGGTGTGAGGATGGGTAACCTAACTATGCATAAAGTGAGGGGACTATGGCTCTGTTATGGCCTTTGGGAATATCTTTGCCTAGGTCATGGGGATGTTGTACCTATACACACATCAACATGTGCACATAGCTTTTCATCGTGATACATCACAGACATGTGTGATGAGATAGTGACCTCACAGACTATGTGAGAGGTGCAACTTACCTGTCATAAACTACCCCAACATGTGACTGCTATACCCACCAATGCAATGTGGCGTACGGCCCCATGGGGGTTGCGTGTTGTGCCACACATCATCAGCTGCATATCCCATTGCAGTGGGATCATAGACAAGTGACCTTACACAGGTCATAGGACTCCTGGAGATAGGGAGAATGTATTGAACTGGTTAGGCACACACAACCATATCACCAGGGTGCGTGATAGACCACTGTGATGGCCTCACTTAACTCCTGGGGAAAGGGATGCTCTATTAAACTCTTTATTCACACACAACCATATCAACAGGGTACGTGATAGCCGACTGTGATGGCCTCACAACTCCTGGGGAAAGGGAGGATCTCTTACACTCTTTATGCACACACAACCATATCTCCAGGATGAGTGAAAGGCCACTGGGATGGCCTTTGAGGGCTCCTGGAAATAGGGTAGATGTAATGAACTTTTTCAGCACACAGAACCATAGCTCCAGGATACATGAAAGGCCACTGGGATGGCCTTTCAGGACTCCTGGAACTAGGGGTGATATTCTAAACTGTTTCAGCACACATCACCATAGCTCCAGGATACATGAAAGGCCACTGGGATGGCCTTTCAGGACTCCTGGAACTAGGGGAGATATTTTAAACTGTTTGAGCACACATCACCATAGCTCCAGGATACATGAAAGGCCACTGGGATGGCCTTTCAGGACTCCTGGAACTAGGGGAGATATTTTAAACTGTTTGAGCACACATCACCATAGCTCCAGGATACATGAAAGGCCACTGGGATGGCCTTTCAGGACTCCTGGAACTAGGGGAGATATTCTAAACTGTTTCAGCACACATCACCATAGCTCCAGGATACATGACAGGCCACTGGGATGGCCTTTCAGGACTCCTGGGACTAGGGGTGATGTTTTAAACTGTTTCAGCACACAGAACCATAGCTCCAGGATACATGAAAGGCCACTGGGATGGCCTTTCAGGACTCCTGGAACTAGGGAAGATATTCTAAACTGTTTGAGCACACATCACCATAGCTCCAGGATACATGAAAGGCCACTGGGATGGCCTTTCAGGACTCCTGGAACTAGGGGAGATATTTTAAACTGTTTGAGCACACAGAACCATAGCTCCAGGATACATGAAAGGCCACTGGGATGGCCTTTCAGGACTCCTGGAACTAGGGAAGATGTAATGAACTGTTTGAGCACACAGAACCATAGCTCCAGGATACATGAAAGGCCACTGGGATGGCCTTTCAGGACTCCTGGAACTAGGGAAGATGTAATGAACTGTTTGAGCACACATCACCATAGCTCCAGGATACATGAAAGGCCACTGGGATGGCCTTTCAGGACCCCTGGAAATAGGGTAGATGTAATGAACTGTTTCAGCACACTTAACCATATCGCCAGGATACATGACAGGCCACTGTGATGATCTTACAGCACCCCTGGGGATAGGGATATTGTTTTGTACTTTGACAGCACACAGACCAATATCACCATGATGACAGGTGAGCCAGTGTGATGGCCTCTCTAGTCCCCTGGTGATAGGGTGTATGTATTACAGTGCTTGAGCACACACAACCGTATCTCCAGGGTGACTGATAGACCACTGTGGTGAGCTCTCAGGACCACTGGGGATAGGGGGGCATATTGCACAACATTGGCAAAAACAACCAGATCACCTGGGTGATTGACATACCATTAATGCTTTGCTTCACATACCCTTTCTGTGGACGGAAAGGTTATTTTCTGCAGCTACACATTTCACCATATTCATATGATGTGATTTGGATATAATTAAGCTGATCTATTGGTTTGCTTTCTTACAGTATGTGTTGGCACGTCCACAGCAGCAAATGCCAGGTAATAGGGCTAGCATCATGACCTGTGTGACCATATCCATCACCACCTGGGTACAGGTCAAACCTGTCACATATTATACACAGACAATATGGGATGTATGTTCAGCTGCAGCACATTACTGACACACAATACCTGACCCCAACAGCATGAGGATCTGCAATGCACACAGCCTCTAGATATATGTCTATTTCTAATGACCTGTCCCCATCCACTTACCTCCCTTGGGAAGTCAGCTTCTCTATTGAAGCGTCTCTGTAGCCGTTCCCAGGCCCTGCGGACCTTTCTGCTGTCCCTGTACCTGTTTTGCCCGGGGAACAGCTTCTCCTGCCTTGTGGCAATCAGGCGAGACAGGGTGCGGAGCTCCCGAGGAGTGAATGCAGGCTTTCTTGTTCTGGACGCCATTTTGAGATATTATCACCTGATTGCACGCAGCGTCATTGACGCGCATGCGCCCCGCAAATGCCACACATTTCCAATGTTTTACGTGCAACTGTGCCCCGCAAGTGGCGCAGTTTAGCGATGTATGACGTCCAACTGCGCCCCAGAGATTGGCGCACCTTGGCGACGTAACACGTCTCATTGCGCTCCGCATCTGCTGCATGTTTTATAAATATTTCGTCCCACAGCGTCCCGCAACTGGCGCAATTTATACACATATGACGTTCAAGTTCGCCCCGCACATTGTTTTGCGGAACGAGTTGCGCACATGCGCACAGCAACTGCAATATACAGTGCTGTGTGTCTCTTATATAAAACACATAACTATTTCATGACCTCATGGTGTTGACACATTTGGGACTTGAACTTATCATCACTTGCACACTGGTTCTTAGGCATTTGTTTGATGTGATGTGCTACGCCTTTCACATTGCACTGACTGCCACTACAACTGCTACTTCAACAAGGTGTTTTGAGGGACCATCAGATTGGCCTATCAGGCACCCTGGTGATATGGGGATATGTGTCGCAATAGATGATATTCACTACTCCATCTCAATGTCAACCCATACATTATGTATGTGATGGCATGGGGGGGGGGGGGGTTTCCATCTGCACATGCTACATCCACATTAGGTTGCATAGCACACATATTGAGCTTATTGAGATTGCCATGCGATGGACATGGATGTAGATGTTAGGTGGATGTGCTGACATACAGAGTGAGTGGCTGGGGTGTGCGACACATTCACTGTCATACCTACCTATGTTACAGACGTCGTGTTTGCCTTCACACCATCAGCCTAATCTATATAACTTGCTGGCACATTACTATCTACTATCAACAGTGGTTTTGTGGCCTTTGCGTTTTGGATTTGTTTTTTGCAGAAACACACTGTGACATTGCAATAACCTAGTGTGGCACATCAGGTACCCTATGAGTCACTTCAGAGAGGACAATATGAGGTGCAGTGTCCACAACAGCACCTTCTAATGTTCAAATAAACGAACCTTGTAAGGTACTTTTGAGGGACCTTCATGCTACAGCATTGAGGGTGTTGTTGGTGGCACCACCAAATGACATTACAAAGGGAAGAGGCCTCAGAGAGCCATATTAGATTAGACCACTGTAGAATCAGGGGCATTACCTATGTCTGTACACGTTGTGACATCACAGGGGGCGAAACCTCCATAGCTCTGTGTATGAGAGACACTCCTCCTTGAACCCCTAGGCCAGTCTGCTGATCAGTATAGCCCTAATTAATATGCATGAGATCTATAGGCATCAGAGCTACCCTGGCAACCTCACAGATTTGTGGCCCTACAGGTCTGTATGTTTAGACCCCTGTCTTACACCTCTGTCATTTAGGTGTGTGACTGTACAAAGTGCAGATGTCAGTGACATGAAAAGCATATATACTCACTGTGACATACTTCCTCAATTCTCATGCCCACCATGCAGTTCTATAATCTATAAGATGTTGGTGGTGGTGAGAGGCAGAGAAGCATGTTACACAGTTTATGTGAACATTTTGATGTCTTGCACATCAGCACCTTGCCCACTTACAAACGTTAATGACAGAGATGTTTGTCAGGGTTGTTGATGGCCAGCCCTGGAGGGCCACACTCCACTCCGTTTGGCAAGACATCTGTAATGCATATATATCTCATGCATCTTCATTTGTACTAACATAAACACATGTCATGGCTAGACTTTCACGGAGGACTGCTTCAGAACCACTGCCATAGCTGCTAACACACCCCTGGCTGGCTACAGTTTGAGTATGGCCCAACACATGACCTGTTTGCTTTCTTTACCACGATAGACTTCAATCACACATACCCATGATGCACTGCACATGTAAATAAGCAGTCTACAAATATAAGCACTATGGTTTATGCAGCCACTGAAACACCTACGTATGTACATGATTAATGAGCGTGTAGGTTAATGACACAGAGTTAGTCTTGGACATCACATTGTGCGGCTCCTGTGCTCACCCTGAATGTGAGAGGGGAGACCCAGAACCATGACCACAGCACCTGGCTCAGCTAAGATAGCCTATGGTGTGAGTCCACATCAGTCGCAGTGTCTGATGAGTAGCACTTGTTGATGCACATACACTTACACTTCTGTGCATCTGTTATTTCCCTGTGATGTGTAGCCCTTTAAGCAATTTGCTGCAACCACATCAGTCATATCCTGTGTGGTGGCCATTGTCATCGCCACATTAGTTATGGGAGGGGGAGAAGTGTGTTAGACGGACGGATTATGTGACAACACCCAAACGTAACATTCAGACTCATCACTGCAATGGTGCTGCTGGTGGGAAGTGATAACCTCTGTCCAGCAGAGGAAAATACAACTTACAGCATGGGGCATGCATTTATGTGACCATCAATAAGGTGACAGCAGACAGATGGCATGCCTGGACATGCTCAGCAGCCCACCACCACTATCTGACATTGTCCAGCAGCAAACACAGATAAGCTGCAGCTGCTACACCCTTCAAAGTGTGGCACCCTTACACATACTAGGTGCAAGCAGTCTGATAGCTTATCCATACTGCATACTACTGGTGACAATGTGTGCAACCCAAACTGGGACGTCTGCACACTCACCGAGCAGTTACGTTCGTGATTGGGCTCCAAAAGGCAACCCATAGATATCACTTGCAAAAGATGTTGTTGCCACTACAGCTGACCTAGCCATGCTATGGTAACTACTCAGTCAGGGTGAGACTGACCTTCCAGGAGGACATGCTTGGGCTACCTTGTCCATGCTACTGATGACCACACACTGCAATTTCACTTACATTGCCCTACGTTCTGTCCTCATGCATCCTGCCGAGACCAGCCTGTCGGGGGTATGACCACAATACCTAGCACCTCATTATGCACAATGGCAAGCTAACACTGCACACAGTACAAACATTGTGCGCTGAGTAAGGTGTTGCATACATCACACACTGGATGTACAGCCACACAATCCCACAGCTATGCCATCACTGTGCTACTATAGATAGTTTTTCCAGTCTATGCCAAATCAGCAGTCGTGGACACAGTGCATGCATGGCTAGGCTATGAAATAGTGCTACTGTCACACCCCATGGTGGGGAACATCGTCAAACAACAGACCTGAGACACACTCCACATACATCAGACATATTGGTGTGATACCACTCAATAACCATATTGTGGTGTACGTAGACATTGATATCTGCCACTGATCAGATCAACATGTTGCTATATGTGTGGTGTATTTCAAGGTTTATGGTGACAGTGCTACAGTGCGCACATACTAGTTTTATGATATGGACGCAACGCACACTATCATGACTGTCCAATTGGCTTTGGGTCCTGAAGCCTGTGTGTCTGGTCATTTCGCCTCCTGTTGATCGGTAATCTCTGGCACAGGTCCCCAACTCCAGTCCTGTTGTAACAGACACTGCTACATTTTCACAAATGTGCGTCAGATATATGCATGAGATATATCTGCATACCATGGACCGGCACATGCAGATGAACAGAGACATCTTTATTTAAGACATCATAACATGTGAATAAATTGTGGCCCTCCAGGACTGCATTTGAGGAAATCTGATCTATGTGATGCACATTTCTCTCTTATATGTCCACCTTGAGAGACAATATACATGTACTGTCCCTGTTTTCACTTTTCCCACTACAGGTGGTTTGTTTTTTGAGAAAAATTAGGGGATGTGACAATTGCGGGGATTGGTTCGGCAGACCTGACACACGTGATTTGAACTTGTGACCTTCACCTCCTGCAGGCAGTGCCTGTGTGCTTTGCACCACCTTCTTGACACAGAGACAGTGCATTTCCAGGTACATCCATGTCTGTTTGTCAGACTAACCCTGTCTGTTGCACTACACAGCACCCACCTAAAAACAGATAGGCCATGGTGTGATGTGGACAGGTGTCACCAGTTCCCCTGCCGTCAACATGTTCACATGGCCTTATATTGGAGTCTGCATTACCCTTTAATGATGTGGGGCACTCCAGGACTGCTTTTGTTTGACTCTGCTGTAGGTGCTGCACATGTTTATGTGGTGGGTACTGTTGATGATAACATAAACATATGCCAAAATATCTTGGGTTCTCAGCAGAAAAGTATCAGTCTTTAATGCCTGGTTTTTTCAGGGTACACTTATGTGCACTAGTTGCAAGGAGCCACAGACAGGATTTGAACCTGTGACCTTCTGTTGTTGCACACACTGTCTGTGTACACTGCACCACTGTTTCTAAACATATATTCTGCATTCCGAGGGAAGTCCATGACTTTACATCTGACAGTGCCTGTCTGTTGTTGTGTACGGTGCCAGGCTACACACGCCTACGGCACTGTCTGCTGTGGCTTGCAGTCCTTATCTGGCAAACCCATATAACCTGATTGCGTTGTGGCACTCCAGGACGGAATTTGAGGGACTCGCCTGTACATAATGGCCATTGCTCTGGTTTGTGTGCGGTGTGGGGTAAAATGTAGGTGTTGAGCCCATGCTTATGTTCTCTGCAGTACAGCAGTGTGTGAACTCTCACTGTTTAGTGGTGGTTAAAAATATGGGTACTGGGTTGCCAGAACCTCAGCTGTGATTTGAACCTGTGAACCTCTCGTCATACAGTCACTGGCTGTGTCCGCTGCACCACACTGTGCCCACAGAGACTGTGCAGTATCTGGAGATAGGAAACCTGGCTGCACAAGCCTGACACCCTGCTCTGCATAGGTTTACTGTGGCCACGTTTTCTTTGTATGGGGACAGGGGTGCAGGACACACACAAATATGCCCTCCAAATAGGTGCAGTCACAGAAATAAACCGAACAGTGCATCAGTGATATCACTGGATGACCTGATATGCACTCCCAGGACAGTTCCATTACATTGCAGTGCTTTTGAATGTGTCCACGGACCATGGACCCTTCCAATATTCATTTCAATTCTTTGGAGCTTTCCTGGGAGTGTTTATTATTGTTGCCCATTAATAGCAGTGTTTCCCAGCAGACTTATGATTTTCGCATACTTGGTTGTGGTTATTTTCATGTTACATTTGCGAGTTTGTTCTGTGCACATGTTTCACACTGCTCACGTTTTTTGGGTTTCCACGATGTTGCTGTACATTGCTGACGGAAATGGTTTCTCTTCCCTTTAAATCACCTCTAACGCGTGTGTTTCACTGGCGGTATTTTTTCTTGTAAATTCGGGCACGCTCCTGTGCGGAGGGTCTCTCCCCTCCCACATTCCACCCATTGACCCCATCTCTCCGCCCCTCGGGGGCCTTCCTCCGCCCTCATTTCGCCTTTCCACGCCTCTATCGCACATGAGCGCCCCGCAAACGTGCGTGTTTGCGGCGCACGCGTGCGGGACCCGTTAATGTGCCGCGCACGCGTACGGGGTGCTTAAGAGCACTTAACTGCATCATTTTAGGGCGCTCAGGTGCGCCCCGCAAAAGTGCCCCGTTTAGTAAACATGCCCCTAAATCTTTTTCCTGGGTGGTGGTTCCTAATGTGGAACCTTGCATTGTGTAACCATAGTTTGGGTTGTTCTTCCCTAGGTGCATAACTTTGCACTTGTCCACATTAAATTTCATCTGCCATTTTGATGCCCAGTCTTCCAATTTATCAAGATCCTCTTGCAATTTTCCACAATCCTCTTGGGTTTTAACAATTTTAAATAGTTTTGTGTCATCTGCAAATTTGATAACCTCACCCGTTATTCCACTTTCCAGGTCATTTATGAATATGTCAAAAAGCAGCGGACCCAGCACAGATCCCAAATTCTAATGGGTATTTCTTTGATATGACTATGTAAAGCCTTGGTGACACTGGGGATCTGGTTGCCAAAAGAAAAAAAATAGGGTTCAGATCCCTATATAAGACACAAGGGAAAAGAATAACTTGTAGGGTGAACCTGCAGAGGGAATGGGGGCATTTGTCACCCGCACATATGAACACTGGGCATTCATTTGCACAGGAGCTGCTTTATTACTGGCCAACTCAAAGTATCCTGGACAGAGCATGCTCTCCCTGGCTTGGCTGACCTGCCCTGATTCTGTCTTTCAGTCAGCATTCTCCACTGGATTCCCAGTTCTTGTAGCATCTCTTCCTCTGCTCTCAATCAGGCTACTGCTCTCTCTCTCTCTCTCTCTCAGACTCCAGTCCTGCAGCCCAGCCTTCAATCCCCACCAGCAGACACTCATTGGTGGTGGTTCACTCAGACTTGCCAGCACTGTTTTTTCAGGATCAGCTCTATCCACAGAATTTGTATGATCAGCTGCTCTAAGCACTTCTCTCATTTGGGCACCCATTCTTGGATATATCGCAGACTTCTTGTGGCTCTGCATGTAGTCCTTTTCTCTGCTGTTCTTATGGCTAGGAATCTCTCTCTCTCTCTCTCTCTCACACACACACACACTCCACGCACTCTCTTGGCAGGATTCTCTTCAGCCTAGTTCCTTGCAGCTCTCACAGTCAGCAGGCTCATAGTCCCTTCTGTGTTCTCCTTTCCACCTCTGCTGAGCTCTGATCACATTTGCAGCTTCTTTCAGGACCATACAGCCTCCTGCAACTTCTCTGCTCCAGCTATTCCCTGTGACTCACAGCTCTGCTGGTCCTTCTCATCTGGTTCTGATTGCCATCTCCTGCATCTTTTACCAGGACCTAATCAATCTCTGAGTTTCTCTGGGGACTCTTAGGTTCAGTGTAGCTTCTCTGCAACCTCTTACCTCTGCATTTCCTGGGCAACTCATATTCCTCTCTTTGTGACCTCTGATTCAGCAAATCCTCCCCCACAAACTCTGGGTCTTTGGCATGTGAAATGCCTCTGCACTATCTGGATTGTACCACAGCAGTCTGTGGGTAGAGCATAGGCGGAGTTGGCACTTGTCTATTCTGTACTGTGAATAGAAGGGATGGACGTCCCATTGGAATGTCCATCCTTGCTATTTGCTCCCCTTCCGTTCCCAGCAAAAGCCTCCCCATATGAACAAGGAGTTTGTATGGGGAGGCTTAGACAGGGGCGGTATATGAACATTCAATGCTGGGCACAATCTGGATACCAGTGCTGAAGACTCAGAATAAATGTGCATACCGTGGATGTTGTTTAAAGAAACCACAGACTACTGCATTTCAATCTTGGGCTCCATGATGATGGAGAGAGAAGACAATGGGAAAATCAATTGCAACCATAAGAATAGCCCAAATGAAGAGGACTGCCGCAGGCATAGAGGATTCTACTCTTCATATTTGATTGCTTCTCTCAGCCAGGCCCACAGTGGTGAAAGGTTAAGAGAACAGAGGTGTTACGGTGATCACTTTCACTGTCACTGAGATTGGCAGCACCGTGACAGATCTGGCAAAGTGAGGCTGAAACTACAGCTGACAGTGGCCATGAACCCAGAAGAAACAATGGATTGCAAAGCAGCAATCAGCTGGCAATGGAAGCAAACAGCCTGGGCAGATGAGAGAGCAGTGGTGTGGGGGGATGGAGGAGTGAGCATTTATGCATTCCTATCACTGTCACAGAGACTATTGTAAACAGGAGGTTTCAGGTGAATGCACATAAGAACATAAAATATGCCATAATGGGTCAGACCAAAGGTCCTTTGAGCCCAGTATCTTATTTCCAACAGTGGCCAATCCAGATCACAAGAGATAGATAGATTCCATACTGGTTGTCCCAGGAGTAAGCAGTGGATTTTCTAAATCCACTTTAATAATGGTTTATGGACTTTTTCTCTAGGAACTTGTCCCAACCTCCTTTAAAACCCAGCTAGACTAATAGCTTTCACTACATCCTCCAGCAATGAATTCCATAGTTTGATTATACTTTGAGGGAAAAAATATTTTCTCCCATTAGCCTTAAATGTGCTACATTGTAGCTTCATTGTGTGTCCTATAGTCTTTCTACATTTTGAAGAAGTAAACAACAGATCTGTGTTTACCCAGTTCACTCTATTCATTATTTTATAGACTTCTATCATATCTCCCTTCAGCCAAGCTGAAGAGCCCTAACCTTTTAAACTAGCATGAATGAGACAGAGTAACCACTAAGATATCCTATCTTATCTTAGTTAGATTTACCTCACAGCTTTCTCTTAGTTCAAGGTGCGTTACATTCAGGTATAGTAGGTTTACTATTGTATTATTAGAAAGATTTATGTTGAAGTGACAGTGGACTTGAGATTGGAACATGCATTCCTGAATTCAGATACTGTCCTCATCTCTACCAGTTCAACTGGGAGGCTGTTCCACGCCTTAGATTACTTTATGCTTGAGTCCATGCCCTTTCACCTTCATCCTATGACCCCTCATTTTAGAGTTTATTTTTGCTTCAAAGAGGCCTTTCTCCTGATCATTTTTTGTTTTGGCAAGGGACAGATACAGTGGATCCCTTTATAGCAAGAGGATCAAAATAAACTTAACCATCTTTTATACTTCAACAAATAGAGGGGGGTGACCAGCATGGAGAAGTGGATGAACCTAAACAAAGGCATAGAGGGCAGTGACCGGCACGGAGCGGCCGGTACACCTACTCTAGCCACTTTACTGGGCAGACTAGATGGACCATACTGCTCTTTATCTGCCATCATATACTATGTTACTAGAGAGGTATTAAAATATTTTTATCATATCTCTCCTATCCCATCTTTCTTACAATGTATACATAGTTAGATCTTTAAGTTTATCATCACATCTTTTATAAAGAGCACTGACCATTTTAATATCTATCCTCTAGACCAACTCTACCCAGGTTTATAACCTTTTGAAGGTGTGGTCTGCAGAATGGGCATGCCATACTTCAAATGAGGGCTCACAAAGGACTTAGGGCCTGATATTCAAAAGGCATTTACATGGTTAATAGCCAGTTAACCGTGTAAATGCCTGCTAACTGGATATTCAACTGCACATACACGGGTAGTGCCATCAAATATCCCCGACTACGTCCCGTACGCGTCCTGATGCTAGCCCGCTAGCATCGGGGCATTCCAGAGCAGACCGGAGGCAGGGACTGGTGCTAACCATGCAGCACTGATATTGGAAGCTGCACGGTTAGTGCTTGGCATCTATAAAATAGCAAGGAAAACCCTCGCCTATCTTATAGATGCTGAGGCTAACCGTGCATCATCCAATATCAATGCTGCATGGTTAGCCTCGGCGGCTTCCAGACAGTGTGACCAGACCCAGATATTCACTTCCATTGCCATGGAAGTGAATATCCAGGGTTTGGGGGTGGGCAGGCAGGGCTAAGTGGCTATGGCACTTAGCCCTGTCCAGTTGCATATCGGGCCCTTATATACTATTGCTTCATTTTTCCTACTGGTCATTCCTTCCTCTATGCATTATCCCTGGCACAGATCGCATTATTCGAAAAAATTTTATGTTTTAGGAATTTGTTTTATAAACAGATTAAAGGGGTAGCGATGGGGTCTGCCATGGCTCCTGATATAGCCAACCTTTATATGTTTAATTTTGAGAATAAGTTTCTGAAGGTACACCCTTTCAGTGATAATATTGGTCTTTGGATTCGATACATTGATGATATCCTTATTCTTTGGCATGGGTCTGTGGAGAAACTTGATGAATTTAATAAATGGATTATTCAACTAGATGTAAATTTGAGATTTCAGATTACATATGATCCTTATCAAATAGCTTACCTCAACCTCTTAATCAGAAAAGAAAATGACGGGTTTTCTACAACACTCTACCGAAAACCCACCAAAAGGAACCAACTTCTTCATTTTAGTAGTTATCACAATCCATCCTTAAAGAGAAATCTTCCTGTGGGTCAATTCTTAAGAGTTAGAAGGGTCTGTACCAAGCTACATGATTTTGAGAGAGAAGCCAACGATATGAAAGAGAGGTTTTTAACAAAGCAGTATCCCGTGTCATACATTGAACAAGCATATAAAAGAGCGAAGGATTCCTCGTGCACTTCTCTATTACAACCAAGAATAAAAGAAGATAAGATAGGGATAGTGTGTCCTTTGCTGTATTCACAATATTCTTCTAAGATTATTAAGATTCTCAAGAATGAATGGCATCTCATTCAAACTTTGTTGTGTTTCCAAGACAAAAAGCTCACGATTGCGCACAAGCGCAATATTAATTTACGAAATCTTTTAGTACCCTCAGCTTTTTTTTTTTTTAAACTTTTATTTTCATTTTGCAACAAACAAAAAAAAAACAACAACACACCAAAGGAGACAAAACAAGTATACAATAAGGAAAAACAAACCCTATTACCCCCCACCCCCCTGCTTCTTCTCTAAGTCGACAGTATCAGCATGTGAGCGCTTCCAAACAACAGTGATTGTACATCAAAACGAACATAAATAGCATCTGCGATACAGAATAATCATGTGACAGAGATTTATACAAATTTAAACAGTCAGATGAGAGCATTTAGTGGTGTGAACATAGTCATTGAGCATCTTCCATTTAGACAGATGATGGGGGGTCTGAACGGAAGAAGCAAACATACGAGGTATTTGTTCATATTTACTGTAAAGACAGACATGATTCCACCATTCATTGGGGCTCAGATGGGAGCTATTTTTCCAGTATTTCGTAATTAGGGAAATAGCAATGCCCAACATAAAGTCTAAAAGGAAGTAAGCCGATTTTGGAAGAGAGGGGATCCCCGCAGCTGAGCGGAGTCCCACTATCCTCCAAGACAGGGGCTCTTGAAAGTGCAAAATAGATTGGATACGAACCCAGACCCGACGCCAGTAATACTGTAGTGCGGGACATTCATACATAACATGAGATAGTGAACCAATGTCCGCATGGCATGTCCAGCATTTATTGCCCTGGGAGGTGTTCCATTTGGCTAATCTGTCAGGAGTATAGAAACACCGGTGGGCTAGAAAGAAGAGTGTCTGAGTGAGTGAGGCGGATCTGGAGACCCATGTCACTCTACTCCAGACAAGGCTCCATTGCTCCGGGGTCAAAGTTACATGCAGTTCCCGCTCCCATGCTTTCTGTGCAATAGGGGTACCTCTATTTACAGCAGTACTTAAGGTTTTGTAAAAGTTAGATGCTACACCCGATGAGCTCCCGATAGATCGGATAGTCTCCGACAAGTCTTGGGTAGGGGATTCCGATGGCGGGAGCACCTTAGCACTCCGAAGACAATGCTGTAGTTGCACCAACTGAAAGTAGTGTTTCGCTGGGAGACCAAATTCAATTTGCAATTCACTAAAAGTTTTCCAGCGACCATCATGGAACAACTGGGTAGGGGTCCAAATGCCCCTAGTGTACCAGGGGCTCCACGCCATCGGTTTATTTTGTATTTGAAATCGAGTATTGTACCAGAGCGGGAGTCTGTCTAACGGACAGAATCGGGAGTCTAGAGATTGAATAAGAGTATTAAAGGCACCTAAAGTGTCTAAAAGCATTGGTGGATAGTGGGAGTCTGATGGGAGAGTCATACCAGGGAGAGAAGTAAGAGGAAATGGTTTGCAAAGGTTCTCCTCTATATCTAGCCACACAGGTCTACTCGGTGCTAGATCTTCCAGCCAACAAGCGCCTTGTTTGAGAAGAAAAGAGTGGTGATATTTCAGGAAATCAGGGAATCGGACACCCCCATTGTCCTTATCAGCTTGCAACTTATGCTTCGCTATCCTAGGTGTCTTGTTTTGCCATAAGTATCTAGTCAGAAGGCCCTCTAAATCTTTATATGTACGTCGAGGTAGGAGACAGGGCAACATTTCTAAAATGTAATTCACTTTAGGAACAATCATCATTTTTATGGTTTCTAGGCGACCCCACCAGGTAAGTGTTAAAGGAGTCCAACGGTGAGTAAGCGCCCGGACTTTAGAGGTTAAGTCTTTGGCATTAAAGGAGATAGCATCTTCCAAAGGAGAGCAATAGTGGACCCCAAGGTATTTGACCATGCGAGGTTGCCATAGAAAGGGAAAGGATTGCATATCTGCATGATGAATTAGAGAGTTTAATGGGAAGGCTACCGATTTGGTCCAATTTATCTTATACCCCGAGAGTTGTGAATATTTACCGATTTGCTCTAGGACAGCCGGCACCGAGTCTAAAGAGACAAAGAGCATAAGGTCATCAGCATATGCTGAAATTTTAATTTCCCTATGAGAGAAGGGGACTCCATGAATCTCCTCCGATTGCCGGATTAGTAAAGCTAAGGGTTCGAGTGCAAGATCGAAAAGAAGTGGAGACAGTGGGCATCCCTGACGAGTACCGCGTTGAAGGGGAAATGGCTGAGACTTTAAAGCATTAGCACAGATACTGGCTGTAGGCTGTGCGTACATGGTGTGGAGACAACGGAGAAAACCTTCTCCGAATCCGTACCAGCGGAGAGTTGCACACAGGAAAGGCCATTCTAAGCGATCAAAGGCCTTCTCAGCATCAAGTGAGAGGCCGACAAATGGTCGATCAAGATTAACTGCGGTAGTCAGTACATGACATAGAGTCCGAGCATTGTCAGCGGTTGATCTACCGGGAATGAAACCGCATTGATCTGGGTGTATCAAAGTAGACATCCTATCAGAGAGCCGGGTGGAGAGAATGGTGGCAAATATTTTATAGTCCGCATTTAGAAGGGAAATTGGACGATAATTGGCTGTTAGTTGCGGATCTCTCCCCTCTTTCTCAAAAACTACTACATTTGCCATAGAAAAGGACCCAGCAGGAGATCCCTCCTCGGCCAGAGCAGAAAAATAAAGTTTCAGAACTGGAGCTAAGTCAGCGTTAAAGGTTTTGTAGAATTCAGCAGGGAGACCGTCCGGGCCGGCAGCTCGACCTGTGGCACATCTCTTGAGAGCAGAATGAATTTCTGATAAAGTGAATGGTTTGTCCATGGCCTCTCTATCTTCGTCAGATAGGGTCGGTCGTTGTACCCCTGAGAGCAATCGTTCAAATACTTCTGGCTCAAAATCACATTCAGATTGATAAAGCCGAGTATAAAAATCACGAAAGAGTTCTAAAATTTCTGTATCGTTAGTGACCAGGCCCCCCCCGACGGATTACGGAGGGCGGTAACACGCTTGGCTTCTTTTTGACCTTTCAGGGCATTCGCTAATAGTTTGCCAGCACGGTTATTTTCCCGGTAATACAACCCTTGTTGTGATTCAATATTTTTAGCAGCAGCAGTATATAAAAGCTGATTGTATTGAAAGCGGAGGCGTTGTAAACGGAGTAAAATACATGGGTCAGTACGGGACGTAAGGAGACGCTCCCCAGCTTGTATCTGTTGCTCTAGAATCAGTAAGTGCTGCTTTCTTTGTTTCCCCTGTCGAATTTGGTAGCTGGTTATAGTAGCACGGATAGATGCCTTAAAACCCTCCCACCAAGCCCAGCTCGCTGTGTCATGGGGTGAGTTAAAATGAAAATAATCTTGGATAGCGGCCTTTATGTCAACCTGAAAATCCTTTTGATCCAGTAGGGATCTATCAAAAAACCAAGCACGGGGATGATCATCTCGCGTAGTGACATGCAATGAAAAAGATATGGCAGCATGGTCAGAAATATGAAGAGGATGAGTCCTAGCCGTGTCCACTTGAGAAATCAGTGCTTTGGAAATGAGAAAAAAATCTATTCTAGATTGTGAGTGATGGGGGGCAGAAAAAAAGGTGTACTCTAAGTCGGAGGGGTGAAGCAGCCTCCATATATCTACTAGCGCAAGGTCTTGCATTAGAGCTGTAAGGGTAGCAAGACTCTTGGGTGGACTACTCGTTCTGGGCGGTTGTCTATCTATCAAAGGGTCTAGCACTTGATTAAAATCGCCACCAAGTATTAATGGAGTATTGGCAGAGGCCTGTGCCAACTGCGCAATACTTGCATAGTAAGCAGGGTTATCCACATTCGGAGCATAAATACAAATACACGTGAATTCACTATCTCCAACCTTAAAATGTGCACGGGTCCATCTACCCTCCTTATCAGAGCTAGTATCTATTACAGTAGCTTGCAAAGACCTCTTAACCAGAATGGCCACCCCACACCGTTTGGAAACAGCGGGAGAATAGGCAGCCACCAGATAAGGTTTAGCATTGAGTTTCAGTGTTTCAGCGGAATTTAGATGCGTTTCCTGAAGAAACACTAAATCAGCATGCTCATGATTAAGATAGCTAAGAATTTTCTTTCTTTTGATTGGACTATTGATGCCTTTTACGTTAAGTGATAAGATCTTACATAAGGCCATTGAGCAAGGTTAAAAATTCTGAAAGAGAACATGATAGTGCACATAAGTTCACAATGTCCCTCATAGTAACTGTATCTGGCTGTACACATGACATGATAGAAAATAAGCTAATGTAATACAATGAAGCGCCCCACATTAAAAAATAAGAACCGCAGCGCGGTAGAGAAGAAGCAGAACCCCAGAAATTACTGGCGACCATGTGTCTGCGGGGAGAAACCCCAGAGAAGGCCGAAATTGAAAACATATTCCGTGTATAACTGTGCGTGCTCCGAATCCAACCGAGGCACACATCATGGAGGGATAGAAGACCAAGTAAGTCATATAAAGACAGAAAGAAAAGTCCAGGCAGTCTCTGTGCTTGGCGATGACCACCACGTCGGGCCCTTCAAAATGGCGGACAGAGCCGGCAGATAATAAGTCCAAGTTGTTGGGTTAACGCATCTGCTCTGCTTCTTTGGAGTCTAAAAATGTTGATAGTAGATCAGGATCTTCGAATGTCCTAGTTTGGTTGTGGAGAGTCACTCGGAGCTTCGCTGGATACAACAGGCCAAAGCGAGCCTGTAGCTGTTGAAGTCGAGGGCGAAAAGCAAGGAGCCTCTTCCGACGGTCAACTGTGGGCTTTGCCAAATCAGGGAAGAAGGAGACTTTATGACTTTCAAACTCCAGATGACGATTTGCCCGGGCAGCATTTAGAATTTGTTCCACTTGTTGATATCGTAGTAATCGAAAGATAATAGGCCGGGGGGGTCGTGCGGTTGAGCGCCATATGGGTAGGAACACGATGTGCTCGATCGATTTCCAGGTCTCTATGAAATGTGATCTTCAACAAGGAGGGAAGAGTTTTGAGCAAGAATTCTCTGATATCTCCTGCTTCCGCCCCCTCCGGTATTCCAAGGAGCCTCACATTGTTGCGACGGGCGCGATTATTGCTATCTTCTAACTCTTTTTGAAGATTCTGTATCTGGCGCTCAGCCTTGTCCAGTTTGACCAAGCGCACCGCGTGCGAGTCGAGGACCCCCGCCATGTTGTCCTGCCGTAATGAAAGACTTTCAAGTCGGTCCTGGAGCACACCGAAGTCTTCTCGCATGGCTCGAAGCGCTTCTCCGTTGGACTGCACCAGTTCCTTCACTCCGCGTATTTCCTCTAAGAGCTCCTGATGCATTTCGGGGTTTTCCCGAAGTGGAACCATCTTCTGTGGGGAAGACACCTCTGTTTTGGAGCATTTTCCGTGTGAAGAAGAAGGAGACCCGAAGTCCAAGCGCGCTGGTTTATGGGCCGCCATCCCCCCCGAGGTACCCCGGTAAGTTCGGAGCAAAAAATTGAGTTTATGTAGGTATTAAGTCAGGATTCTGAGTAGGCCTCTCGGGAGCTTCAGCGCGAAGCGTCTAACCCGCTGGACATCAGGCTCCGCCCCTAGTACCCTCAGCTTTAACAGAAAAAAAAGGATATTCCTCCAAATATAGAGGACAGCTCCAATGTGGGAAATGTTCGGTTTGTTTAAATGTGCTTCCAATTAGAGAATACTATATTCATCCCACTACTAATCAGAAGTTTTATATTAATAATTACTCTAACTGCGACACCCAGAACGTAATTTATGTTATACAATGTCCTTGTAAAAAATTATATGTTGGCAAGGCAAGCCGCCACATTAGGATTAGGATCACTGAACACAAAAGCTGCATTAAGAGAGGTTTAACTGATAAACCTCTAGTAGCCCATTGGCAAGCTAAATAGCATGGTATTATGGATTTAAATTTTTTTGTTATTAAGAAAGTTAAAATTAATTGGAGAGGTGGAGATATCAACAAAACCATGCTGAGATTGGAGCAAAGGTTTATATATTTATTGAGGTCCCTAGATCCGCATTGTCTCAATCTGGATAGAGATCTTTCTGTCTTTTTATAACAACAATTGGATTACTATGATGGAGAAGGCACATAATTTTGCCTGCCTTTTTCAGCATCATTATTAGGAGTTGAGGTATAATAAGATTCCGTACAAATTAATTTATTATGTTCTTTTTAAATAATTTATTCATGGTTTTATTTCATTTTTTTGTTTTAGCCATGTGGTTGCATTGCATTATGACTTAAGTTTTGGTGTTTAGTTGTTATTGAGTTATACAACCCCATCTCGCTGCTCAATACGAGTTTATGTTACTAATATTGGTCATTAAATATTTTTCTAATCCATTCATGTTAGGGTATTATTTATTTATTTATGTTTTAATGAGTTATTTATATATGTTTTTAGTAGTTTTTCTTGTTAACATCGGAGGTATAGTTCTGGTTTAGAGATAGCTGAGTGTGTATATATTTGTCTAACAATAAATGGCATTTTGAACACGATGGTAGTATTCATTCTCTATGCCCCCTTTTTTTTTACTTTTCATGTATGCCTGGTCCACATGCCATGCACTTAGTCGTGGCTTTATATGGAAGGATTCTCCTCTCACATTTTTTAATCAGTACGGGTTCCCCGTCTTTGCCACTTTTATCCTGTCTTACGTCAATATGATTCTGTATAAATCATTTTATTATGGCCTCTTTAATTAATTTATTCATAGTTTTGCTTTATTTCAGGTTTTAGCCATGTGGTTACATTGTCTATATATGACTAACGGTTTAGTGTCTATTAGTTGATTAAGTCATGTTATCTGATTTCGTTGCTTAATAAGATTTCATGTTATTAATATTTTTATTTGTCTTAGGGTATCTTTTAACTATTTATTTATTTATGTTTTATAAGTTGTTTATTTAAGTTTTTAGCAGGTCTTTTTCCTGTCAATATCAGAGGTACAGGTCTGGTTTAGAGATTGATGAGTGTGTAAATATCCGTCCCACAATAAATGACATTCTGAACAAGATGGTAGATTTTATCTCGATACCCCATTTTCACTTTCTATACAGGCAAGGGTTACATACCCTGCTCCTAGTTTGCGGTTTTACATGAATAAGTTCTTCCCTCACATTTTTATGTTTCGGCATGGGTTTCCCATCCCTGCCGCCTTCTTGCTCCGCCCCTTTTCGGCCTCCTTAGATATATTTGATGAGCGCCTGCGCCGGCGTCCTCTGCAGAGTGTTTATGGCAGCACATAGAGGAGCCTTTTCAAGGTTTTCATCAGGTTTGATTTAAGATTTATACATTTGGATTTGTTTCTTTTAATATTGCTTTCATCTCCTTTAGCAAATTTCTTTGTTTCTTCTAGCTAATAAAGTGCGCCAGTGCCAGAGTTCCGCAGAAGTTGCTAGCAGCAGTATAGGAGAAATCGGCTCTTGGTTTGTTCAATATTTAATTCATCAAAATTTCACCTAATCACAGTTTTAGTGTATGCATGGTCGAATAGTCATAGACGTCTTTCATTCATGGACTAAGTTTTTATTTAAAAAAAGGTGAGAGTTTACCTAAACATACAGAGTCGGCCGTCCATGTTATTTATAGCCCCCTTCCAGCGACATTAACTTTGATTTTAATATACATTGTATGTAGGTTAGAATAGTTTTTATGGGCAATGTTCCAAGTTCTTGACTTGAGTTATTTCCAGAACAAGCAGTTTTTTCTGCAAGCTTTTGAATATATGTTTTTACCCCCATTGAGGATATTTAATTTCACCATATGCTCCTGCCACGTTCCTTCTTTGTTGTTCTCTTCCGGTCTTTCATTAAAATAATAATACATATATATGGTATTGTTTATTTTAGGTGTTTTTAATAATTATAATTTTGTATTCGTTTTTACTTTTTTAGCACGATTGCCATTACACTAAGGTCAATTATAAAGTTGTCCTCTATTATCACCTCAGAGGTATTTATCCCCCCTCCAGTGTTGTTTGTCACATTCTACATTCCTTCTCTTCTGTCTCCTTCTATCGATGTGTATATGAATTTTATTTAATGAGTTTTTAATGTTTTGTGAAGTATTTATTGTAAGTAATTATGTGGTTATTAATTACACAGGTACACTAAAAAAAGTTTTTTTTAAACTGCCTCTAATGTTTCGATTGATTTTTACGTTTTTTGGTGTGCTGAATCCAAATCTGGTAACCAATTTGCTCCATCACGTACAGATTTTTTGCTACATTGGGTTAGCAGTTTGAGGTGAACGTTTCAGATTGAGTGCGATCGAGATAAAAGTTTCTTGGATGAATTCTTTATACTAATTGTTTAGTAGTTATTCAAATAAGAATAAAAAAAATTGTAACAAGGCAGCACATAAGAATAGAGTAATGTCAACAAAACACACTGTGATGGTAGCAAAATTGTCTGCACTTAAAACAGCCACATACATGTGCACAAACATTGAGCATATAAGAGCGAGGTTAGACACAAAGCAAAGCAAAGAAATGTGCAAAAAATGTTGTACAGGTATGTATGTAAGAATAGAAAACGCAAACCGCACCATTGCAATACATGAAGACAAACACCCGATGGTGTGAAAATAAAATTCTAATAAATGAGATCCGACACTGTGGTAATAACTAGCAAATTTTTATTTCAAAGTTTAGTAAAAACACGATATTTGTCAACACAGTTTAGATCTTAAAGTCATTCTTGGGTCAATCAATCTCCTGGTGGGCCCGTTTCTTCTTCCCCTGAATGCTTCTCTTGGTGCGCTGCTTGGCGTATTTTTCATCTGGAGTTTCCCGCAGCAGCAACCAGCAGAAATCAGCCATCATAGTGGTGTTCCATCTTCCTTGGTACCTTCTCTCTGCGTCCTTGATGTCCTGGTGAAACCTTTCACCTTGTTCTTCACTGTACGCCCCCAAGTTTTCGGGAAAGTAGTTCACATGGGAGTGCAAGAAATGGACTTTCAGGCTCATGTTACAGCCTTGTTCTTTGAAGACATTGAGCATCCTGGCAACAATATCCTTATAGTTCTCATCCCGCCTGTTCCCCAAGAATTTGAGAACAACATCCTTGAAGGAATCCCAGGCTTCTTTTTCCTTCTCAGACATCGTTTCAGCGAATGCTCCATCTGAAATGAGTTTCCTTATATCAGGGCCAACAAACACTCCTTCCTTTAGCTTTGCTTCAGAAAGTCGGGGGAACTTTGAGCAAAGGTACCGAAAACACTCACAATCTTTTGGAAGGGACTTGATGAATTGCTTAATGAGACCCAACTTAATGTGGAGAGGTGGTAATAGAATTTTATCACGAGTTACCAAGCTCTCATGAAGAACATTTTTCTCACAGGGTCTCAAATAGTCCCGAATTGGCCAGTCTTTTTTCCCCCAGTGTAGGTCGCGGGCCCGGCTATCCCACAAGCAAAGGAAGCAGGGATATTTGGTGAAACCGGATTGCTGCCCTAATAGCATGGATAGAATTTTGAAGTCTCCACAAATCATCCACTTATGCTCATCATAACGAATCTTCTGAAGAATCAGGGCCAAATTCTCGTATTTTTCTTGGAGAATAACAGAGTGAGCAATAGGAACTGAAGCGAATGTGTTGCCATTATGAAGAAGAACACCTTTTATGCTGTCTTTTGACGAATCAATGAACAGCCGCCATTCAGCAGGATCATACTTGAGTTTAAACTTTTCCATCACTCCGTATATATCGTTGCAAAATACCAAATCTTCCTCTTTGCTGAAATACTTCAAAAATTGTGTCTCGCGGTTGCGGTACCAATAAAAAGTTGTTCCTGGGGGGGCGGAGCCTGATGTCCAGCGGGTTAGACGCTTCGCGCTGAAGCTCCCGAGAGGCCTACACAGAATCCTGACTTAATACCTACATAAACTCAATTTTTTGCTCCGAACTCGCCGGGGTACCTCGGGGGGGATGGCGGCCCATAAACCAGCGCGCTTGGACTTCGGGTCTCCTTCTTCTTCACACGGAAAACGCTCCAAAACAGAGGTGTCTTCCCCACAGAAGATGGTTCCACTTCGGGAAAACCCCGAAATGCATCAGGAGCTCTTAGAGGAAATACGCGGAGTGAAGGAACTGGTGCAGTCCAACGGAGAAGCGCTTCGAGCCATGCGAGAAGACTTCGGTGTGCTCCAGGACAGACTTGAAAGCCTTTCATTACGGCAGGACAACATGGCGGGGGTCCTCGACTCGCACGCGGTGCGCTTGGTCAAGTTGGACAAGGCTGAGCGCCAGATACAGAATCTTCAAAAAGAATTAGAAGATAGCAATAATCGAGCCCGTCGCAACAATGTGAGGCTCCTTGGAATACCGGAGGGGGCGGAAGCAGGAGATATCAGAGAATTCCTGCTCAAAACTCTTCCCTCCTTGTTGAAGATCACATTTCATAGAGACCTGGAAATTGATCGAGCACATCGTGTTCCTACCCATATGGCGCTCAACCGAACGACCCCCCGGCCTATTATCTTTCGATTACTACGATATCAACAAGTGGAACAAATTCTAAATGCTGCCCGGGCGAATCGTCATCTGGAGTTTGAAAGCCATAAAGTCTCCTTCTTCCCTGATTTGGCAAAGCCCACAGTTGACCGTCGGAAGAGACTCCTTGCTTTTCGCCCTCGACTTCAACAGTTACAGGCTCGCTTTGGCCTGTTGTATCCAGCGAAGCTCCGAGTGACTCTCCACAACCAAACTAGGACATTCGAAGATCCTGATCTACTATCAACATTTCTAGACTCCAAAGAAGCAGAGCAGATGCGTTAACTTAACAACTTGGACTTATTATCTGCCGGCTCTGTCCGCCATTTTGAAGGGCCCGACGCGGTGGTCATCGCCAAGTACAGAGACTGCCTGGACTTTTCTTTCTGTCTTTATATGACTTACTTGGTTTTCTATCCCTCCATGATGTGTGCCTCGGTTGGATTCGGAGCACGCACAGTTATACAGGTTATATGTTTTCAATTTCGGCCTTCTCTGGGGTTTCTCCCCGCAGACACATGGTCGCCAGTAATTTTTGGGGTTCTGCTTCTTCTCTACCGCGCTGCGGTTCTTATTTTTTAATGTGGGGCGCTTCATTGTATTACATTAGCTTATTTTCTATCATGTCATGTGTACAGCCAGATACAGTTACTATGAGGGACATTGTGAACCTAGGTGCGCTATCATGTCCTCTTTCAGAATTTTTAACCTTGCTCAATGGCCTTATGTAAGATCTTATCACTTAACGTAAAAGGCATCAATAGTCCAATCAAAAGAAAGAAAATTCTTAGCTATCTTAATCATGAGCATGCTGATTTAGTGTTTCTTCAGGAAACGCATCTAAATTCCGCTGAAACACTGAAACTCAATGCTAAACCTTACCTGGTGGCTGCCTATTCTCCCGCCGTTTCTAAACGGTGTGGGGTGGCCATTCTGGTTAAGAAGTCTTTGCAAGCTACTGTAATAGATACTAGCTCTGATAAGGAGGGTAGATGGACCCGTGCACATCTTAAGGTTGGAGATAGTGAATTCACGTGTATTTGTATTTATGCCCCCAATGTGGATAACCCTGCTTACTATGCCAGTATTGCGCAGTTGGCACAGGCCTCTGCCAATACTCCATTAATACTCGGTGGCGATTTCAATCAAGTGTTAGACCCTTTGATAGATAGACAACCGCCTAGAACGAGTAATCCACCCAAGAGTCTTGCTACCCTTACAGCTCTGATGCAAGACCTTGCGCTAGTAGATATATGGAGGCTGCTTCACCCCTCTGACTTAGAGTACACCTTTTTTTCTGCCCCCCATCACTCACAATCTAGAATAGATTTTTTTTCTCATTTCCAAAGCACTGATTTCTCAAGTGGACACGGCTAGGACTCATCCTCTCCATATTTCTGACCATGCTGCCATATCCTTTTCATTGCATGTCACTTCGCGAGATGATCATCCCCGTGCTTGGTTTTTTGATAGATCCCTACTGGATCAAAAAGATTTTCAGGTTGACATCAAGGCCGCTATCCAAGATTATTTTCATTTTAACTCACCCCATGATACAGCGAGCTGGGCTTGGTGGGAGGGTTTTAAGGCATCTATCCGGGCTACTATAACCAGTTATCAAATTCGACAGGGGAAACAAAGAAAGCAACACTTACTGATTCTAGAGCAACAGATACAAGCTGGGGAGCGTCTCCTTACGTCCCGTACTGACCCATGTATTTTACTCCGTTTACAACGCCTCCGCTTTCAATACAATCAGCTTTTATATACTGCTGCTGCTAAAAATATTGAATCACAACAAGGGTTGTATTACCGGGAAAATAACCGTGCTGGCAAATTATTAGCGAATGCCCTGAAAGGTAAAAAAGAAGCCAAGCGTGTTACCGCTCTCCGTAATCCGTCGGGGGGGGGGCCTGGTCACTAAAGATACAGAAATTTTAGAACTCTTTCGTGATTTTTATACTCGGCTTTATCAATCTGAATGTGATTTTGAGCCAGAAGTATTTGAACGATTGCTCTCAGGGGTACAACGACCGACCCTATCTGACGAAGATAGAGAGGCCATGGACAAACCATTCACTTTATCAGAAATTCATTCCGCTCTCAAGAGATGTGCCACAGGTCGCGCTGCCGGCCCGGACGGTCTCCCTGCTGAATTCTACAAAACCTTTAACGCTGACTTAGCTCCAGTTTTGAAACTTTATTTTTCTGCTCTGGCCGAGGAGGGATCTCCTTCTGGGTCCTTTTCTATGGCAAATGTAGTAGTTTTTGAGAAAGAGGGGAGAGATCCGCAACTAACAGCCAATTATCGTCCAATTTCCCTCCTAAATGCGGACTATAAAATATTTGCCACCATTCTTTCCACTCGACTCTCTGATAGGATGTCTACTTTGATACACCCAGATCAATGCGGTTTCATTCCCGGTAGATCAACCGCTGACAATGCTCGGACTCTATGTCATGTACTGACTACCGCAGTTAATCTTGATCGACCATTTGTCGGCCTCTCACTTGATGCTGAGAAGGCCTTTGATCGCTTAGAATGGCCTTTCCTGTTTGCAACTCTCCGCTGGTATGGATTCGGAGAAGGTTTTCTCCGTTGTCTCCACGCCATGTACGCACAGCCTACAGCCAGTATCTGTGCTAATGCTTTAAAGTCTCAGCCATTTCCCCTTCAACGCGGTACTCGTCAGGGATGCCCAATGTCTCCACTTCTTTTCGATCTTGCACTCGAACCCTTAGCTTTACTAATCCGGCAATCGGAGGAGATTCATGGAGTCCCCTTCTCATAGAGAAATTAAAATTTCAGCATATGCTGATGACCTTATGCTCTTTGTCTCTTTAGACTCGGTGCCGGCTGTCCTAGAGCAAATCGGTAAATATTCACAACTTTCGGGGTATAAGATAAATTGGACCAAATCGGTAGCCTTCCCATTAAACTCTCTGATTCATCAAGCAGATATGCAATCCTTTCCCTTTTTATGGCAACCTCGCATGGTCAAATACCTTGGGGTCCACTATTGCTCTCCTTTGGAAGATGCTATCTCCTTTAATGCCAAAGACTTAACCTCTAAAGTCCGGGCGCTTACTCACCGTTGGACTCCTTTAACACTTACCTGGTGGGGTCGCCTAGAAACCATAAAAATGATGATTGTTCCTAAAGTGAATTACATTTTAGAAATGTTGCCCTGTCTCCTACCTCGACGTACATATAAAGATTTAGAGGGCCTTCTGACTAGATACTTATGGCAAAACAAGACACCTAGGATAGCGAAGCATAAGTTGCAAGCTGATAAGGAAAATGGGGGTGTCCGATTCCCTGATTTCCTGAAATATCACCACTCTTTTCTTCTCAAACAAGGCGCTCGTTGGCTGGAAGATCTAGCACCGAGTAGACCTGTGTGGCTAGATATAGAGGAGAACCTTTGCAAACCGTTTCCTCTTACTTCTCTCCCTGGTATGACTCTCCCATCAGACTCCCACTATCCACCAATGCTTTTAGACACTTTAGGTGCCTTTAATACTCTTATTCAATCTTTAGACTCCCGATTCTGTCCGTTAGACAGACTCCCGCTCTGGTACAATACTCGATTTCAAATACAAAATAAACCGATGGCGTGGAGCCCCTGGTACACTAGGGGCATTTGGACCCCTACCCAGTTGTTCCATGATGGTCACTGGAAAACTTTTAGTGAATTGCAAATTGAATTTGGTCTCCCAGCGAAACACTACTTTCAGTTGGTGCAACTACAGCATTGTCTTCGGAGTGCTAAGGTGCTCCCGCCATCGGCATCCCCTACCCAAGACTTGTCGGAGACTATCCGATCTATCGGGAGCTCACCGGGTGTAGCATCTAACTTTTACAAAACCTTAAGTACTGCTGTAAATAGAGGTACCCCTATAGCACAGAAAGCATGGGAGCGGGAACTGCATGTAACTTTGACCCCGGAGCAATGGAGCATTGTCTGGAGTAGAGTGACACGGGTCTCCAGATCCGCCTCACTCACTCAGACACTCTTCTTTCTAGCCCACCGGTGTTTCTATACTCCTGACAGATTATCCAAATGGAACACCTCCCAGGGCAATAAATGCTGGACATGCCATGCGGCCATTGGTTCACTAACTCATGTTATGTATGAATGTCCCGCACTACAGTATTACTGGCGTCGGGTCTGGGGTCGTATCCAATCTATTTTGCACTTTCAAGAGCCCCTGTCTTGGAGGATAGTGGGACTCCGCTCAGCTGCGGGGATCCCCTCTCTTCCAAAATCGGCTTACTTCCTTTTAGACTTCATGTTGGGCATTGCTATTTCCCTAATTACGAAATACTGGAAAAATAGCTCCCATCTGAGCCCCAATGAATGGTGGAATCATGTCTGTCTCTACAGTAAATATGAACAAATACCTCGTATGTTTGCTTCTTCCGTTCAGACCCCCCATCATCTGTCTAAATGGAAGATGCTCAATGACTATGTTCACACCGCTAAATGCTCTCATCTGACTGTTTAAATTTGTATAAATCTCTGTCACATGATCATTCTGTATCGCAGATGCTATTTATTTTCGTTTTGATGTACAATCACTGTTGTTTGGAAGCGCTCACATGCTGATACTGTCGACTCAGAGAAGAAGCAGGGGGGTGGGGGGTAATAGGGTTTGCTTTTCCTTATTGTATACTTGTTTTGTCTCCTTTGGTGTGTTGTTTCTTTTGTTTGTTGCAAAATGAAAATAAAAGTTAAAAAAAAAAAAAAAAAGTTGTTCCTGGTGACAATAGATTTTTCTGTTTAAGCCGAGAACCTAGCAGTTGGGCAGCATCTTTTGGGAGTCCTAAATCCCAGACTAAATCATTCAATTCAGCTTGAGAGAAAAGTTCAGGTTTCGGATCTGGTTCAGTTTCAAACTCGGAAGTACTGGATTCATCGGGAAAAGCCATCTGATGAGTCTCATCATGATCAGAACCGTCCACACAAATATGATCCAAAGATTTTGGTGGTTCAGGCACAGGTACTTCGTTGCTATGAGGCATAGGCCTAATTGCTGAGGGAAGGTTGGGGTAACTTATTACGTTCTTATTTTTTAAGTTGTATCCCTTCACAATGCAAGAGCAAAAATAGCAGTCACTGCTGTGGTCTCTTTGTTCACGCCACATCATAGGTATTCCGAAACGAAATGCTTGTTTTTTACCTTTCATCCATTAGCGTAGATCTTCCTCACATGTCTTGCACACTTTGTGAGGAGCCCACGGTTTGTCTTGATCGCCTAACTTCAAACCGAAATAGGCGAAATATACTTTTTTAATAAATGCAGAAATGTTCCTCTGTCGCTTTTTCACGGTATATTCCCCACAAATAAAACAAAAACTGTCTGGAGAGTTGACGCAACCTCTGGCTCTGTGAGCCATCACAAATACACAGCACTGCAAACTACAACTGTAGTGAACCACTTCGGAATAAAGCTGGATTACGACTGAGCAAACAAAAGGTAATAATGAACTTGCAAGAAACTGAAATTTGACAGGAACGTTCATGTCGCAACCACCGTGTTTGAGCGAGCGAACGAGGCGAGGCGAACAGGAAAGAACATGCGCCAGTGCGAGTACTGGATTTAGCCCCCCGCCTCCCAATTGTCCTGTTAATGTATAAAATGAATACAAAACACTCTAAAATATCATGAGGGAGTGTTTCTAGTTAGTCAACCATTACAACCTCTATTTTGGGCCAAGAAAATAAACTGCAGTCGGCTAAAAAGAAATTATGTGAACATTCCTTATATGGGTAAGAAATCTAATTTTGCAAGAAAACGTGACGTGATGGAACATTTTGGCTATTTTTCCTGGATTCAGCACCCCAAAATCTATAGGAATCAGTTGCAAAACTGGAGGCAGTTTTTTGGTAGTGTACCTGTGTTATTTATTAGTTTTTATCCACACTTTTTTTCCCTTATATATATAATATTGTTTTTATAGTTTATAAATGGCATTATATATGTTAGAAGTTTTTATTGTATCATCTGTTCTTTTATGTGTTTTAATGTGATTCATGTATTTATTATCAATTGATTTTATATATTTATGGTTTTAGTTTTATCTGCTTGATCAACCCCTGACGAAGTGTGCGAAACACGGCCTGTGTCGGGTTGGCAGTAAGAATAAATCAATAAACTCTGTTTTTTATATAATCACGTCTTGTACTGGGTCTGTTGTTACACGTGATTATTTGCCTTATCGTGGTGGCAATCTGGGTTGCCAGCCAGACAGATTGCAAAAGTACATCAATTTCCAATAATTCATTTCCAGGGATGAATAATGGCTCTTCGAAGTCTAACTAGCTAATATTTTTTATGGACTTTTCCTCCAGGGATTTGTCCAATCCTCTTTTGAGTTCAGCTATATTGAGCACTTTGACCACATTATCAGATATGATCACTCTCATAGCCCTCTCTTCTTTCATGCATAGAAGAATTGCACACGCTATACCAAAGGCCCTAAACTATGGCCCACAGATCAAAACGGACCCACAGACTTGTTTTCTACAACCCATTTTTTTGTATTTAACTATTTTTATTTGTTTTAATAAAAGTACATTATACAACCCATTTGATACTCCAAATGCTACATGGACCTTGGACCATTCCAATTTTAACCCACTGCAGAAACTAACACTATATCCAGGATCTCTCCTTCTCCACCTGTGATCCTTCTCTTCCTCCTGCTCTGCTATCATATTCTTCCATGCCTCTAGCAGTAGCAGCAATTGAAGAAATTTTACCTCTCATACCATGATGTCTTCCCTCTGCCACATCTTGCCCCCAGCTGGGAACAGAATTTGAGTCAGAAAGGGTGGGATGCAGCAGAGAGAAGGCACTAGAAAGTATGAGGTAACATTTCTTTAACTGCTACCATTGCTGCAGGTCCATCAGAATGTGGCAGCAGTGTCAGGAGGGGGAGGGGAGATGCAAGAACATGAGGGAGGGAGGAATAGAGAAGGAGAGATGCTGGACCAAGGGAATATAGAGAGAGGAAAGATGCAGAACTGGCAGGGAAGAGATAGGGAGAGATGCTCTACCACATAGCAGGGAGAGACAGAGGCGGCTCAAGGCAATCTGCTGCCTGAGGAGAGGGATGAGATGGTGCCCCTCCGCTGGGAGGGGGGGGGATCTTTCTCAAAACTCCAGTCAGGATCTGAACCAAACCTAAAAAACGATTAGATAATGTGGAGCAAAATGCAAGATGTTCGCACACCAAGGAACTAAAAGAAAGAGCAAGTACCACAGCAGTTTATAACTCCAAATTATAATTCATTTGTATTTTGTTGTTATAAACTGTGTTATGGTGCTTGCTTTTTCTTTTTGAACATAAATTTTGCGTTCACAGAACCCCCTCTTGAACAATGGATGCAGAGCAGAGATAGGACATTCACCCACAAAGCTCAATATGTATTAAAAAAAATATGATTCTGGTCAACTCACCAACAACAAACACTCTCCAGTACCAGGCATATTGGGAACTAATATTAAACCATACGAAAGTCACTAAAGATCTACAAGGCCAAATCTACCCTACCATACCAGCATAAACTTCCAGAACTCATACAACAAGGGGCCTACCCAGAAAAAGCAGCACTATAAATACTGCAGCGGGCCCTAGAACATCCATACACCTATTTGAAAAGCTGAACAAGTCAAATTATTACAGTACAGATCCCTATGTACAAATTAACAGAACGCCTGGCCTTAGTCATGCACTCAGAACACAGGCCTTCACCAAGAACAGAATATGTGAACACAACCTAAAGGAAAAATAAAAAACAGGTAGACAAAAATTAAACTAAAACCCAAGGTGTTGCATTGTTACATGGCCTGTTACAGGATATTAGATTAATGATTCCATTCAATTAGCTTCACTATTCTATTAATATTATATATCATACTTGCTATATTATTATAATAGGGATTTATTACAATGATTCATAGAAACAGTAAGTATGTGAGGCAGCAGCTTGTTTTTATTTTGATAGCTGTGAAAGGAAGCATAAAATATTCTTTACTATTTCCTCGGAGGCCTGCCTGTGCCGATGCTGACAGAGTTAAGGTGACAGGGGGATGAAACACTGATCTTGGATTTTCTTTTCTTTTAGGCAGCATAAGGAGGAGGCTGCCGCTGCCGCCCCTTCTGCACATCTGCCCACGGGGCTTGGGATCCCAGTGGGCAGTCACCAGTTCTCCCAGCTGCTTCTGTCCATGGGGTTTGGGATCCCTGTGGGCTATCAGTAGCATGCTGGAAGTCACGGCTGTATTTATGGCTTTCCTCCAGGCGGCAGTTTCTAGGAGGCAGCACTCCGGCAGTCACAGCTGTATTTATTTCTGATTTTGCCTCCTCTCGCCTGCCACTGCCTTTCTGCTGCTTTTTTTCTTGTTCGGAAGAGCATGAGCAGGAAAAAGAGCAGCAGGAAGGCAGTGGCAGCCCAGAGGTGGTAAAATCAGAAATAAATACAGCCAGAGTGCCACCCCCTAGAAACTGCCGCCCGAGATGACCGCCTCAGTTGGCCTAATGATAGAACAGCCTCCGGGAGAGATATGGAAGAGAGTAGATATTGGACCCTGAGGAGGGGGAGGGGTAGAAGAGAAGAAAGAGAAAAAGATGCTCTTATTTGACAGCTTGACTCCTAGCTGTGGCACCACAAGAATATTGCTAAGGATCAAGGACACTATTTTGAACGCAGAGCCAACTAAGCAAAGCAACTGGAGATCACTCCTGCCCACTATAGACCATTAATGACTCCCAGTAAGAGCTGGGGAGGGATATCAGGATAAGGTTGACTTGATGGCTGCATCAAGGGGTATTGAGGGTGTTGGTGGGATTTGGGGTCTTGTCAAGGGGGTGTCAGGGGGTTCAGAGACTTGATGACTGTGTCAGGGGAAGAGCTCATGGTCTTATTGGCTCTGTTAGTGGGGGATTGGGCACTTGATGACTGTTTGGAAGAGTGTAGGGGGTATTGGAGGAGTTTGGACGGGGTAAGATGGCATTGGGAGTGTGTGTGGATGATAGGAGCAGCGATTGGTTATAGCAGTGTGCTAATAACAAGGAAAGCTAGGTTCAGATCCCACTGTGGCTCCTTGTGATCTTGAGCAAGTTACTTAACCCTTTATTGCCTCAAGTGCAAAACTTGGGGGCATGTTTACTAAAGTGCACTAGCTGGTAGCACTGGGTTTTGCGCACAGTTGGGCCGTGTGGCAGGAAGGAGCACACATGCCCAAGGATACCGTGCTAAAAATCCCATGCTACCACAGCAATGCGCAAGTAGATAAGGCCTAGGCAGAGACAGGACAGAGTAAGGGTGCACAGCTGCAGCAACCATGGTAGTCATCCACTAGCTAAACAACCATGTCACTAGAGCAGCTGCATCTTTTGCCATCCTCTGACTAGGTGCTAGCTGTACTCGCCATGCTCCCAGGCACCAACCATGTGGTTCAGATGCGTGGTTCATTAGTGTGTGTTAAGAAATATGAAAGGCAGGATCAGGGCGAACATGTTGGGGGTGATGCATGGTACAGCTGACATGGAAGTGAAACACACCAGCCTGACAACCTAAACACAAGGGCCTCTAGGTCTGCAGTCACCCTGCTGGGACAGTGGACAAACATCCATGGACACAGCAAAAGCTGTCCTGATGGACTGCTGTTCACATTTGCATATGCACTGGATAGGTTTCAGAGGGCTGCTGGTGTTGTGTGCTGTGGAAGTGTCAGCAGATAGGGCCTGTGCTCTGTTCTACAGTCAGTACATGCCTCAGAAGCAGAGATAGAGCCAGAAGAGTATAGTGCAGGGAGGGGCATGCCACTCCCAGTCATCACTCTATTCTGGATTGGCTAGTTGCTACCTTCCTGTATGGATGCTAGGGGTACAGTTCTTCCTGTTCACAGTGAATCCAATGCTGACAGACACCCCAATATCATGCTTGTAGCATTCTATTTTCCAATGTGCATGGGCCATGCATTTGCTATTACTGCACTAGTGATGTGACTAGCGCGGTGGTAGTAGCATACTGTAGTCACATCCCTTGTGTCTACCACTATCGCTGGACTTAGGTGTGGTAGTTACCTCGAGCTCCACACCACTCTTTAGAAAACACGCCTCTTAGACTGTAAGCTCTCTGAGGACAGGAAAGACCTACAGTACCTGAATTAACTCACCTTGAACTTCTGAGAAAGGCACAAGTTAATTTCAATTTCACAAAGCTGTAAGTTTCTCAATTCCCATTTCAATGTTCTATGTAAAATGGGCCTTCATATCAATTTAACATGTTAGCCTAGGTATTAATGTGTTATATCAATTAACATGTATTAAAATGTTAAAGGCCCACTTGCCAACCAATGGGGTCCTGTAGCTAGCCATGAATGCACCTGTTCTTTACCTTGCATGCCCCCAGAGGTGACATACCACTCCAATACTTGAAAAAGTTACCAAGCTTTTTAGCAGCACATATCTGTCTGTACTTAGTTGATATGTCTTTGCAATCTTGTTGTGTCTTTCAGGATTTGTTCTCTGTTCCTTGGTGCCTGTAACTGCCTTTCCTACCCACCCATCCATAGCGGTGACATCACACTCTGGAATTTCAAAACTTACGGAGCTTTTTTATGTTTAAATCACTTTTATTTGACCAAAAATAAACATTCACTCCTGACTTGTGGGGATCCAATTACTGAGCTTTTTGGTGGTGCATGCCACCAACACACACTCAAAGAGCCTGAAATGCTCCTTAGTTCACTCCTTTGTGTGCCTCCTGAGAATGCCCTCCAAATTAATGTTCTACAAATTACTAACACTTCTGATCCTCTAATCCTTCTCCAGAAATGTTGACAAAAGTATCATGTATGCTCGAGGTGGGCCTGGGAAACAGGAAAGGGCAAGACAATAGGTATCTATTGAATATAGGAGACAATGAGGAATATGACAGTGAAGGAGGTCAGTAAGATATTGCGGAGTAGAAGTATGAATGGTTCAGTGGACAAAAGTAAGTATTTTGTACTGGATCTGAAAGTGAACGGGCAAACCATGAAGACGAGCAAGAAGTGGAGAAACGTGGTCGAAATGAGAGGAGAAAGTTAGAATACTTGTGGCTGTATTTTGAAGTAGCTGGAGTCTATCAAGGTGATATTGAGGAAGACCAGCAAGAGTGACATTACAGTAATCAAGCCTTGTGATAATGAGGGAGAGGAGCAGATTGGTCAAAGCAGCAGGAGAGACATAGATAGTAGAAGGATTGGCGGGAGACAGAGATGATGTGTTCTGCGAAAGATAGAGAAAAATCACAAATCACTCCAAGATATCTGAAGGAAGAAACCAGGGGTAAAGGGACAGAGGTGAGGATAGGAGCCAGAGTGGAGAGGGGGCACTGAAGGGGATCCAAGTAGCAGAAGATTTGGAGGGGTTCAATTGAAAGAAATTTTCATGCATCCAAGAATGCAACAAGCTTCACTTTATAGTGAATATTATCCTTAAACGTCAACTGAATATGTTTTGTCTTACAGAAACCTGGTTGTTGGATGATGACCTATGTTATTTAAATGATTCTTGTCCCCAAGGCTATCATTATCTTTATTGCAACTGCCAAGAATGTATGGGGTCCAAACAGGAATTATAGGGGGCAATATCAGGAACTGAGGAGGATATACTATGGAGGAGAAGGATATCATCCATGTAGTAATATGCAAAGATACTAGATTGCTGTATTAGAAGAGTGAGGGGATACAGAAAAATATTAGAGGACAGGACAGAGCCTTGAGGGACACCACCAGAGAGGGGCATAGAGGAGGAAGCAGAAAAGGAAGGTTGAACCGAGAATGAATGTGCACTGAGGAAGGATCAAAAGCATTTCAACCATTTCCTGAAATACTGTGATCAGTGAGACATGTGATAAGAGTGCAGTGATAAACTAAATAAAAGGCCGAGGAGAGGTTGAGAGAAACAACAATAGTGAAGTTCCCGTGATCGTGAGTGGAATAAAGTTTGTTCAGAAGAGAGAGAAGAATAGATTCTGTACTAAGACCTTTCCTGAAGACATATTGATATGGATGAAGAGCATTGGCGGAGAAGAGATGAGAAGACAGCTGTGCAAAGACAAACTTCTCAAGAAGTTTGGAAAGGAAGAACAGATTAGAGATAGGGTGCCAATTTCTAGGAATAGAGGAGTCAAGGGAGGGCTTCTTGAAAATGGGGCGAATTAGGGCATGCTTCCAGGGAGAAGGAAAACAACTAGTGGAGAGACTAGAATTAAGCATTGAAAGAATAGGAGGAAGAAGAGTGAGGGAGGGCTCAAGCAGCCAGTTAGAAGGCAGTGGATCCAGGGAGCAGGTTGTCTTTTGAGAGGATGAGATGGTGTTTAACAATTCATTGGAGGTAATTGGACGGAAGGATGACCAGATATGGGAAAAGGGTGGTGCTAAGGACCATGGCGAAGGAGGCTCAACACCCACCCACCCTCCCCTGGGATAATCACAGCTTTATAGGTACTTGCAAAACTTAAAAGACAGGAGGTGCTCTCAGGTGAAGCTCATTACCCAAATCAGTCATACACTAAGGACCTGAGATTAATTAAGCTTCAGGTGAACAAGGTATATTAAACTTCTTAGGTACAGTTTTAGTGGTATAAATATCCATAGCACCCTTTAGTACATAAAGAACTTAAAGATCTAAACACAAACTTAAAACTAAGATGCAGACAGCAGTCCAGCAGCGGGATGTGGGCTTTCCAGTCTTTTGCATTGAGTGTCACATGTATGATTTTCTCCCAGCTGGTGAGAGGTCTTACGTGTGCACTAGGTGCAAGGAGCTCTCTGCTCTCAGGGAACGAGTCCGTTCTCTAGAGGCTAGAGTAGCAGATTTGGAAAACATAAGACAGACAGAGAGGTACATAGACGAGACCTACAGGGATATAGTCCTGAAGTCCCACCTCCAGTCTGGCAGCATCCCTGTTGCCAGGGAGGAGAGAGGTCACGTGACAGGAGAGCATCACCCTGGTGTGGCAGGAAGTGATCCTGTAACTAGGACCTGTCCTCCAGGTGATGTAAACGCCTCTCGCACCGAGGAGGTTTCTCCAGGGCCAAGTGCCCATGAGGGAAGGGTTAGGACAGCAGTTATAGTTGGTGATTCGATCATTAGGCATGTAGATAGCTGGGTGGCTGGTGGACGTGAGGATCGCCTGGTTACATGCCTGCCTGGAGCGAAGGTAGCGGACCTCACACGCCACCTAGATAAGGTCTTAGATAGTGCTGGGGAGGAGTCTGCTGTCTTGGTACATGTCGGTACCAATGACATAGGAAAATGTGGTAGGGAGGTTCTGGAAGCTAAATTTAGGCTTTTAGGTAGGAAGTTGAAATCCAGAACTTCCAGGGTAGCGTTCTCTGAAATGCTTCCCGTTCCACGCGCAGGACCCAAAAGGCAGGCAGAGCTCCGGAGTCTCAATGCGTGGATGAGACAATGGTACAGAGATGAGGGGTTCGGATTTGTTAGGAACTGATGAACATTCTGGGGAAAGGAGGGGCTCTTCCGAAGGGATGGGCTTCACCTTAACCGGGATGGAACCAGGCTGCTGGCATTAACCTTTAAAAAGGAGATAGAGCAGCTTTTAAACTAGATAATAGGGGAAAGCCGACAGTCGCCCAAGAGCGCATGGTTCGTAAGAATGTATCCTTGAAGGATACTACAAAAAGCAGAGAGGTTCCAAAAAAGAGTAAAGTAGCCCAAATGCCCTCAAGTATGGAGCAGACAGAACTTAAAGATCCCAAATTACCCATGTCTACCAATAGCCAAATTAATATGAATAAAATACAGTCTCTAAAATGCTTGTATGCAAATGCTAGAAGTCTACAAAACAAGATGGGAGAGTTAGAATATATAGCACTAAACGAGAGGTTAGATATGATTGGAATATCAGAGACATGGTGGAAGGAGGACAACCAGTGTGACACTGTGATACCTGGGTACAAACTATATCGTAATGATAGAGCTGACCAAATTGGTGGAGGGGTTGCGCTCTATGTTAGAGAGGGCATTGAGTCAGAAAGGATTAAAGTTTTGCAAGAAACAAAATTTGCTGTAGAATCTCTATGGATTGAAATTCCATGTAAAAAGGGGAAGGCGATGGCAGTGGGGGTGTACTATCGTCCGCCTGGCCAGAATGAACAAATGGATGATGAAATGATCAAAGATATCAAGGAAGCTAGCAAATGTTACAGTGCAGTAATGATAATGGGTGATTTCAATTACCCCGGCATCGACTGGGTCAGTGTCACAACAGGACATGCTAGGGAGATAAAGTTCCTAGATGAAATAAATGACTGCTTCTTGGAGCAGCTGGTTCATGAACCAACCTGAGGGGAAGCAATATTAGACCTAGTCCTTAGTGGAACACCAGATGTAGTGCAAGAGATAAGGGTGTTGGGGCCACTTGGCAATAGTGATCATAGCATGATCGCCTTTGATTTAATTAGTGGAGGAGGGATAGTAAGAAAATCCACAGTACTACCCTTTAACTTTCGAAAGGGAGACTATGATAAAATGAGGAAAACAGTTAAGAAAAAACTAAAAGGAGCAGTTGCAAAGGTTAAAGATGTACATCAAGCTTGGGTGTTGTTGAAAAATACTATCTTGGAAGCCCAGACCAGCTGTATTCCACACTTTAAGAAAAGTGGAAGGAAGTCCAAAAAACTGCCAGCATGGTTTAAAGGTGAGGTCAGAGAGGCTGTTGTTGCCAAAAAAGCATCTTTCAGGAAATGGAAAAAAGAGCCAAACGATGAAACCTGGAAACAGCACAAGCACTGGCAAGTCAAATGCAAGGCATTGATAAGGCAGGCAAAGAGAGAATTTGAGAAGAAGCTTGCTGCGGAAGCAAAAACGCGAAATAAAGACCTTTTCAAGTACATTCATAGCAAAAAACCTGTGAGAGAGTCAGTTGGTCCATTAGATGATAAAGGGGTTAAAGGAGTACTAAGAGGCGACAAGGCGATAGCGGAGAGACTGAATGAATTCTTTGCTTCGGTCTTTACTGAGGAAGATGTAGGGATGTTACCCATGACTGAAGTGGTATTTAAATGTGTGGAAGAATTGAAGGAAATATCGATACATTGGGAAGATGTCTTACAACTATTAGATAAACTGAAGAGTAGCTAATCACCTGGGCCGGATGGTATACATCCAAGGGTGTTGAAAGAACTGAAATTTGAGATTGCAGACCTGCTATCAGTAATCTGTGAACTATCATTAAAATCATCTCTAATACCTGAGGATTGGAGGATCGCCAATGTAACACCAATTTTTAAAAAGGGTTCGAGGGGTGATCCGGGAAACTACAGACCAGTGAGCCTGACATCAGTACCGGGAAAAATGGTAGAAACCATCATAAAGAATAAAATTACTCAGCATGTAGATAGTCACGACCTAATGGGAGACAGCCAACATGGCTTTAGACAAGGAAGATCTTGTCTTACTAATCTGTTATGTTTTTTGAAGGAGTGAATAAACAGGTGGACAAAGGTGAGTCGGTTGATATTGTGTATCTGGACTTTCAGAAAGCCTTTGACAAAGTCCCTCATGAGAGACTTTTGGCAAAACTAAAGAGTCATGGGATAGGAGGCAGTGTACTACTGTGGATCAGGAACTGGTTAAAAGATAGAAAGCAGAGGGTAGGGCTAAATGGCCAATTTTCCCAATGGAGAAAGGTGAATAGTGGTGTACCCCAGGGATCTGTGCTGGGTCCGCTGCTTTTTGACATATTCATAAATGACCTGGAAAGTGGAATAACAAGTGAGGTTATCAAATTTGCAGATGACACAAAACTATTTAAAGTTGTTAAAACCCAGGAGGATTGTGGAAAATTGCAAGAGGATCTTGATAAATTGGAAGACTGGGCATCAAAATGGCAGATGAAATTTAATGTGGAGAAGTGCAAGGTTATGCACCTAGGGAAGAACAACCCAAACTATGGTTACACGATGCAAGGTTCCACATTAGGAACCACCACCCAGGAAAAAGATTTAGGCGTCATTGTGGATACCTTGTTAAAACCCTCGGCCCAGTGTGCAGCGGCGGCCAAGAGAGCAAATAGAATGCTATGTATGATAAGGAAAGGAATGGAAAATAAAACAAAAGATATTATAATGCCTCTATATCGTTCCATGGTGAGACCGCACCTTGAATATTGTGTGCAATTCTGGTCGCCGTATCTTAAAAAGGATATAGCGATTTTAGAAAAGGTTCAGAGAAGAGCCACCAAAATGGTAAAGGGGATGGAAGGCTACTCCTATGAAGAAAGGCTAAAAAGGTTGGGGCTCTTTAGCCTGGAGAAGAGACGGCTGAGGGGAGATATGATAGAAGTCTATAAATTAATGAACGGAGTGGAACGGGTAAACGTAGATCGATTGTTTACCTTATCAGAATATGGAAAGACTAGGGGACATGCAATGAAGCTACAGGGTAAACTGTTTAAGACTAATAAAAGAAAATATTTTTTCACTCAACGTGTAATCAAACTCTGGAATTTGTTACCGGAGGATGTAGTAAAGGCTGTTAGTGTAGCTGGGTTTAAAAAAGGTTTGGACAAGTTCCTGGAGGAAAGGTCCATAAACCGTTATTAAGAAGGGACCCAGGATATCAATGCTTGAACCAGTACAAGCATTGTGGAACCTGTGTCCCTTGGGGAAACTGCTAGGTACGTATGACCTAGATTGGCCACTGTTGGAAACAGAATGCTGGGCTTGATGGACCTTGGTCTGACCCAGTATGGCATATCTTATGTTCTTATGTTCTAAGCTCAACCCCTCAAAGTCAACTGTGATGTGGATTTCAGGCCATAGTTTTAAACTACAGTTCCATCTTTGTTAAACAATACTCCTGTAATCTTCACAGATTCTCTAAAAATCTTAGGCTGCATCTTTGTTCCTGAACTTTCCTTCAATCTACAGATTTTCACAGTGGTTAAAGTCTCATATTTTGCCTTATGCAGGATTTGCTTCATCAAGAATTTTCTTAGCCATTCAGCCCTTCACACTTTGATTTATGCTTTTGTCATTTCAAGATTAGAATATTGTAATGTCTTACAGAAATTCCAACATGACAAAATTACAAAGAGTATAGAACACAGCATCAAATTCATATGTAATGCTGGGAAATTTAATCACATTGCTCCACTTTTCAAGGATCACTGATTACCAAGCAAAATTTAAAATCTTAACTCTGGTATACAAAGTCCTTCAATCTGGTCTTCCACAACACCTATCTTCTTCTATTCTCTTATGTTCCTCCCAGGGGCGGCTCAAGGCAATCTATTGCCTGAGGCGAGGGATGAGATGGTGCCCCAGAGTTGGGGGGGAGGGGGAATCTTTCTCAAAACTCCAGTCAGGGCCTGAACCAAACCAAAAAGCCGATTAGATAATGTGGAACAAATGCAAGATGTTTGCACACCAAGGAACTAAAAGAAAGAGTGAGTGCCACAGCAGTTTATAACTCTAAATTATAATTCATTTGTATTTTGTTGTTATAAACTGAGTTATGGCACTTGATTTTTCATTTTGAACATATATTTTGCATTCACAGAACCCCCTCCTCAACAATGAGTGCAGAGCAGAGGTAGGACATTCACCCACAGAACTCAATATATTAAAAAAAAAATCTGATTCTGGTCATCTCACCAACAACAAACATTCTCCAGTACCAGGCATATTGGGAGCTAATATTAAACCCTACAAAAGTCACCGAAGATCTACAAGGCCAAATTTACCCTACCATACCAGTAGAAACTTCCAAAACTCATACAACAAAGGGCCTACCCAGAAAAAGCAGCACTATAAATACTGCAGCGGGCCCTAGAACATCCATACACCTATTTGAAAAGCTGAACAAGTCAAATTATTACAGTACAGATCCCTATATACAAATTAACAGAATGCCTGGCCTCAGTCATGCACTCAGAACAGACCCTCACTAAGTACAGAATATGTAACCACAATCTAAAGGAAAAATAAAAAATAGGTAGACACAAATTAAACTAAAACCTCAAGGTGTTGCATTGTTATATGGCCTGTTGCAGGATATTAGATTAATGATTCCATTCAATTAGCTTCACTTTTTTAATAATATTATATAACATACTTACTATATTATAATATCAGGAATTTATTACAATGATTCATAGAAACAGTAAGTCTGTGAGGCAGCAGCTTGTTTTTACTTCAATAGCTGTGAAAGGAAACATAAAATATTTTTTATTAAAAAATGAAATATAAAATATAAGACCTTGAGATGTATTTCCTTGGAGGCCTGCCTCTGCCAACACTGACAGGGAGATGAAATGCTGATTTTGGATTTTCTCTTGTTTTAGGCAGCATGAAGAGGAGGCTGCCACTTCTGCTTCTGCACATCTGTCCACTGGGCTTGGGATCCCCACGGGCTGTCACCCGTTCTCCCAACCTCTTCTGCCCATGGGGCTTGGAAGTCCCGTGGGCTGTCATAAGAACATAAGATATGCCATACTGGGTCAGACCAAGGTCCATCAAGCCCAGTATCCTGTTTCCAACAGTGGTCAATCTAGGTCACAAGTACCTAGCAGTTTTCCCAAAAGACACAGGTTCCACAATGCTTGTCCCAGGGTAAGCAGTGGATTTCCCAGGTCCTCTTCAAAAGGATATAAGCAGATTGGAGTCGGTGCAGAGGGTGGCTACTAAAATGGTTAGTGGTCTTTGTTATAAAGCATATGAGGACACTCCTAAAAATCTTAATATGTATACTTGAGAGGAACGATGGGCTAGGGGAGATACGATAGAGACCATTTAAATACCTCTGTGGCATAAACGCACAGAAGAATCTCTTTTGGTGAAAGGGGATAGACTCAGGAGTAATATGCGGAAATATTTCTTTATGAAAAAAGAGTGGTAAATGCTTGGGATAGTTTCCCAGTGGAGGTAGTAGAGATGAGGACAGTATCTGAATTCAAAAAAGCATGGGACAAACACAGAGGATCTCTAAAAAGGGGACTATTGTAGTTGATATGGAAGGGCAGATCAGATAGGCCATGTGGTCTTTTTTTGCTGCCATGTTTCTGTATAGCAGGAAAACAAACAGAGAAATGGGAAGGAAACTGCTGCACATTCTCAGAGTCCTTAGGTGTTTCTGAACTTTTTTTTTTAAGCCTGAGGGGTAAATTTGGCACTGCCTGATAAGGTAACTACTGCTTTTGTCAATTTTATCCTGTTTGTTGACAGAGAATTGGGAATCATTATCATAAAACCTTTCATTAAGGACTTAAGTTATAAGCTACTTCACCCCCTCCCTTTCCTAGAGCTGCCAAGCTACATAGATCTAGTCCTGGATTTGTAACACTATGCATGATGGGACCCGATGGGATTTAAAAGCCTCCAACACCGATTTTCAATCTCAGTCACCAAGAATATAAAGCTCCAACAGTCAAGTTTTCAGCTCATCCATAATATGTAAGTCACCCAGAGTCGCAGATAAAATGTGTAAGAAACCCTCATGAGTCTGGCATCTCTCGGGTACTTGTTATCCGGGATGGCCATTGTACATATTCTCAAAATCAGAGCACACGTGGGAGAGGAAAGTCAAAAAGTTGATGTAAGAGTTAGAGGTAGAGCAAAAATCGGAGCTTCAATTCCATGTGACCCTTGCTGAACTTCCCTCACATGGTACATTTTGGCATTTCTAGACAGCTCGTGCCTCTCGCCCCAGAATGCACACGGAGCCAGAAATCCGCACTGGCCGACTCTTCTCTAGGATGCTCGACCTGAAAGGCTCCTTGAAGGGTCCAGACTACTAACTGCAAGTGAGATACACTTCACCGGTGCCCAGGAACAGGACAGGGAGAAGAGATGCTCACCTTCACCGCATAATCGATGACCTTCTTGACTCCCACCAGTGCCCGCAGTGCTATCTTTCTTTCACATGCTCTCCCAGCACCTGTAGCTGCCGGAAGAAGGGGCAGGGAGGCTGGAAGCTAAGACACGCTGAGACTTGCCAGGATGAAGTGGGTGAGTTGTTCAGCCAATCACCATGAAGAAGCTCAGGAATCCAGCAAATCCCACACCTCTCTTGCCAGCTTAACAATGATCCCATGTGCTAAGAAGTTGGAGAGCATAGCGAATCAGTAGCATGACGGAAGTCGTGGCTGTATATATTGCTTTCCTCCAGGTGGCAGTTTCTTTTTTTTTTTTTTGTTTTTTTAAATTTTATTTAATGCAATCCAAACACAAATATCACATAATTAGGCAATCCAAGCGAAATATTACATAAGAAATAAATAAACAAGTTATAAACCATACCAAATTGCCATATTAAATCCACATCATGAAGAGCACAGCATTCCGTTATACCTGAACAACATTTTTAAAGGCTACAACCCCTTAGCCCAGATTAAAGAGAATATTAAATTAAACAAAATCATAAACAAACAAACCACCCCACTCAACCTGCTAGGGAGTCTAAGAGAGCCACTAGCTGAGAACTATCCGTAAAAACATAACTATTACCCTGCATAGTAATCAGGCATTTACATGGGAAACGGAGGAAAAAGGTACCTCCCCCAGCCAAAACTCTAGGCTTCAGCTGGAGGAGGGACCGTCTCCGAGCCTGTGTATATCGGGAGACATCCGGGAAAATGGAAACCTTATGCCCATAAAAGAGAAGATTTTTTTTCTTGAAAAAGGCCTTCATAATCAAGGCCTTATCTGCAATATTGACCAAGGTTACCACTAAAGTGGCACGGGTGGAAATAGGGATCTGCGAATTTTCCAAAAAATCAGTCAGGTTAAGTGAATCCTGAGCCTCTTCCACCACAGTACCACTATCCCCGGAGGCCCCCCGAGCTGCAACATAAAAAGAATGAGCCACCAAGATAGAATCAACATCAGGTAATTGCAACACATCAATACAATATTGTTTAAACAAAGAAATCGCTGACATTAAACGAATTCTAGGAAAATTCAAAATACGAATATTTTTGGCCCGAAGACTATTCTCCAAAGACTCTACTTGCTGAAATAACATTAAGGTATCTCTAACCGTGGATTCACTCGTAGTCTGTAACGGACCAACGAGCGTCTCCACTTGGGTCAAACGTGAGGATAGATTTTTAACAGTACCGTCCACTATATGTACCCGGTCAATAACCTGACGAGAAAAAAGAGCAGTTTGATCCATAAACCGGGACAGCAGTGAATGCGTAGCTGAAACTAATTTCCACACATCAGCCAAAGAGACATTATCAACATTAGTAACCACAGGTAAAGATGCTAAACCTTGGGGGCTTACAGCCAAAATGGAGTCAGTCAAAGGTACCTCACTAGATGATAAATGTAAGACAGCCGGTGGCGACTCATCTTCCTCTCCAGTACCAGACGACTCTGAAGAGGAGGATCCATCCGAAGCAGTACTTTATTTATTTATTTATTTTATTTATTTTTTATTTATTTACATTTCTTATATACCGCACTATTTGCGATCAGCGCGGTTTACATAGAACAAACAGTATCCGACAATAAACAAGAGTCAGGTCATTACAATGAACAGGAGCAGTAAACTTGGATAACAGGGGAAACTATCTACATGTGTGGAACATTGAACAAGGTAACTGTATATATGTGAGATGGAGTTATTGTGTGTTGCTCATAAATGGTGGCTGGGGTTCGGGGGAGGCTGTGAGGTATTTAATGAAGAGGAAGTGTTTTAAGGCCTTCCTAAACTGGGTCCGGGATTAGGAGGAGGAGTCCTATCGATCGAACTTAAGGAAGCCCCAGAGGTAGAAAGCGAGACGTCTTGTGCAGACAGGGAAGCCGAGGGCAAAACAATCACATGCTGATCCATAGGACCCCGGATTGCAGAAGAAACAGAATTAGTTTCAATGGCTTTCTCAAGTGGCACAGCAGACTTAGATGACTTATTCTTCCGCTTCGCATGACCCCTGGGCATTCTTCCAGCGACTAGGGCCGAGGCTCCAAAGTGGCACCGAAGGGGCACCAAAGGGGCATTCCCCCTTTGGTCACGCCCCCTTCAGGCACGCAACCGCGGGCCGCAACCGCGGCCGCGAAGGCTGCCGGCGTCTAAATACTGCAGAAGCGCTGTTAGGAGGGAGGAGCTCCAACTGCAGCCAATCGCCGATGGTACGGGCAGCACACCGGGTACAGGTAACAAGTAACGCTGGCTCTCACCGAGTCTCCTCTGCCGGCGTCTAAATACTGCAGGAGCGCTGTTAGGAGGGAGGAGCTCCAACTGCAGCCAATCGCGGATGGTACGGGCAGCACACCGGGTACAGGTAACAAGTAACGCTGGCTCTCACCGAGTCTCCTCTGCCGGCGTCTAAATACTGCAGGAGCACTGTTAGGAGGGAGGAGCTCCAACTGCAGCCAATCGCCGATGGTACGGGCAGCACACCGGGTACAGGTAACAAGTAACGCTGGCTCTCACCGAGTCTCCTCTGCCGGCGTCTAAATACTGCAGGAGTGCTGTTAGGAGGGAGGAGCTCCAACTGCAGCCAATCGCCGATGGTACGGGCAGCACACCGGGTACAGGTAACAAGTAACGCTGGCTCTCCCAGGTGGCAGTTTCTAGGAGGTGGCACTCCGGCAGTCACAGCTGTATTTATTTCTGATTTTGCTGCCTATGACCTGCCACTGCCTTCCCACTGCTTTTTTTCTTGTTCGGACAAGCTTGAGTGGGAAAAAAAGCAGCAGGAAGGCAGTGGCAGCCCAGAGGTGGCAAAATCAGAAATAAACACAGCTGGAATGCTGCATCCTAGAAACTGCCGCCTGAGGCCACCGCCTCACTTGGCCTGATGATAGAACTGGCACTGGTTCCTCCTGCCAATTACATTCTCAAGGAGCAAATCTGCCGGTCCTCCTGTCACCTAACCAGGCACAGTTAGAGTCTACCCTGATAATGGATTTCTATTGCCTTGCCTCTACCCTCTGGAACTTACTACCTGCTGATTTATAGCTGAAACCTTCTTTTAAACAATTCAAGAAAAATGTGAAAACATATTACTTTGTCATGGCTAGTTAGGGGACATGGAAACAGCTCAATTCCTTTTCCAATTCTATTGAATCTTACAGTAAATCTCTTTTCTTCTCTTGACCTTCACTATAACTTTATTGTAATTTCTGCTCTTTTTTAATTTAATATTTTAATGTAAACTGCTGTTATACAAATAAAGGTATTATATCAAAATGTTTCATAAACAATTAACTATACACTAATCTATTAATTCCCAAATGTTCAAACATGTATCCCCTGACTTATCCTTCCTCACTAGGAAGGAGTGATTTCAAATTCGGGATTCTGAATGTGTGTTCTCTGTGCAACAAACTTCACTTTATAGTGAATATTTTCCTTAAACGTCAACTGAATATGTTTTGTCTTACAGAAACCTGGTTATTGGATGATGACCTAGGTTATTTAAATGATTCTTGTTCCCCAGGCTATCATTATCTTTATTGCAGCTGCCAATATAAGTGAAGAGGTGGGCTGCTGTGATCTTGTCCGATAAATCCTCCTTTCAACATGCAAAATGCCCCACTATCAAAACAGTTGAAGGTCTTACTTTTAGGATGAATAAATCTTCTCCAACTGACATTTTGCTTATTTATCAACCCCCACCAATGTCCATGCTTTTGATTCAAGATCTATAAGATCGTGTCTTTTCCTTGTCTCTTAAATCCTCCTCTTTTATTGTCAGGAGATTTTAACATTCACATTATGGATCCACTTAACCTGAGCATATGGGACATTCTGACATTTCTCCATGATATTGGCCTTGGAAGCTCTTGCCCTGGTAATTATCCCTGACAGTAACTTGGGGTCTATACCAATTCCTTGGTCTGATCATTACTTATTTTCCTTCTCATTGCCTATAATTTCCAACTCTAACACCGAAACCAGTACCATTATGAGAAATTGTCAGAAGCTATAGGATTTTGATTCTGATAAATTCCTTGGTCATTCTAATGCCTTCCCAGCAGATTTCCACTCTATTCTTCACACTGTTTTTGATAAAATGTTTTATTTATTTATTTTATTTATTTAACATTTTTTAATATACCGTCTTTCTGCAAATCAAGACAGTTTACATAGAACATATCATGACAGTATATTTCAACTGTTTACATGGAACAATATAACAAAGATACATAGGTATAAATGTGAAACCATTTACAACGATCAACTAATTACATAGGTATATACAGGTACAGCATGGCTGCAGGATTGAGTTTGAGAGGGCAGAGGTGAGGGGTTGAAGACAGAGGACTGAGGACTATGGTGGTAGGGAAAAATGTTCCAGGAAGAGATGGGTTTCTGGAACGTACATCTACAAAAACTCAATCCTTGGTACCATCAAGGTCTGAGACTGCTCAAGTCACAACTATGTCAGACTGAACGCCATTGGCATAATACCCAATCTGTCTTTACCTAGCCTCCTATTGGGATACTGCAAAATATTATCAAAATGTTGTTCAGCCCTAAGCAGGAATCTCTCTCTGCACTTCTACAAAAAAAAAAAAAATCACTTTAGGCTGTTCACGCTGGTCACTCACCTTAGAATCAATCCTCAAATCATGCCCTTCTCTGGACTTAATGGAGACCAGCTTGCATTAGGCTTCATCAAGACAATTAATGACATTTTCACTTCCATACCACACTGTTCCTAGTTGCCCCTCAGTAACCTCTTCTCCGCCCCAAGAAAGCTGTCTTTTACAATTTACCTTTTCAACTCTTCTGTAGGTGTCCACAGTTGTTAACTATGAAACCCTTATCTGCTGCTACTGACTCCTTGTCAACCACCATATTAAAACAAAGACTAGAGGTACTCCTTTTTCCCCTGCTAGCTTGACACAAGGAATCTTTCATACTGAATTATCTGCCCTTGTTTAAAAGCCCCTAAGGACATTATGCCTTCCATTACTAATATCCATCCTATCTCCAATCTCTCCTTTACACAATTTCTCAAAAGTACCAATGCTTTCCATATGAAGCAAACAGGCTTTCGATTACAACATTTCTCAGCCTATTAGACTTTGTCAATGTCAATCTGAATAGTGGCTGAGAAGTTTTGCTGATCTCACTAGACCTCTCTTCTGTTTTTGATCTTGTGAAACATTCCATCGTCCTTCAGTATCTCTCTGACCTATCAGACTTTGATATAGGGCTCAATGGGTGGGGAGTGTGTGGGAACAAGGTGTGCTCCCTTAACGCCAGCACCTTAATGTCAGGAACCTTAAAGCATATCAAAATCTGTTGGTAAGGGAGCATTTTGAGGGGAGAGAGCCTATTTGAATGTCTGCAATGTGCTGCACAGACAGGTGAGCCCAAGAAGTGATAGTAGTGCTCCATTAGCAGCAACAGCATAGTGCCCAAGTAGGAAAGGGCAATATGTTGATGGTGCAAATGGGGCAAACGAGGGTGCATGTGAATCATGCAATGGGGGCTGCTGGTGCACAGGGAAAAGTAAGCAGTTGCCTAGGTGGCACATAAGCACATAGGACCTGAAAATATGCCAGACTGTGTCAGACCAAGGTCGAAACCACCAAAAAATCCCGAATCTCTAGAAAATCCCCTAAGAACTTAAACCATCTTTTTGTCGGAGCATGTCTGCACAGTGCTGAGAACATTTTTCCAAAGCACCACCGAGACCACTCCTTTTATTAAGTAATTTTATGTAAGTAAAATTGGTGACTTAGCTGTTGCCAAAGTACTGCCAAGACACCAAAAAACAGACGACGCGGCTCACGTTTCGGGTCTTCCTCCAATTTTTTACAAAAAACCCTGCTTCAGGTCCAAATGATCAGCAGTTGACAGATCTTCAGCTTACAAACCAGAAGGGAATGTAATTTACCTTATAGTCAACGGCGTCTGACGTCATGCTGACTTGAAAGGCAGTCAAACCAAACTTTTTTTTGCATCAAGGAACTTTCTATCAGCAGGTACACGGAATAGCGATGGGGGCTACAGTGGCCCCGTCGTTAGCCACTATATATATGGCTGAGTTTGAACGACGTTATGTGACCCAGATCAAGCTTTTCACTTGATTCCTTTTTGGAAGCGCTTTTTGGATGATATCTTTTTTCTTTGGACTGGTACCCGCAATGATTTGGACAGTTTTGTGCGGCAGCTTAATACACATGTGCCTAGGATTCAATTCACAGCACAGATAGCTCCTAGAACTCTGCAATTTTTGGATGTTCAGATTTCTTTAACCCCTCTAGGATTTGTGACAACCCTATACCACAAGGCGGTACAACGTAATACGTTGCTTCGCTATAATAGTTTCCATCCGCGGGCTTTGAAACAGGGTTTACCTTTTGGGCAGTTTTTACGGTTGAGACATAACTGCTCTCCTCTACAGGATTTTAATTTACATGCTGGGGAACTGAAACAATGCCTGCTTCAAAGGGGGTATCCATCTACGGTGGTTTCTAAAGCATACAAGAGAGCGCGACATCTACATTGAGAGTGGCTTTTTGCTCCATCAGCACGGAAATCTACTGACTCTGTAATTACTGGTGTTCTTCCTTATACCAGGCACATCATGCAAGTTACTGGTTTGCTTCATCGGTTTTGGCCAATATTAGGGATACATACTTGTTTTCGTGATCAAACTCTGCAAGTTGCGTATTCACGTACTGCAAATCTGAGAGATTTATTAATGTCAACTACCTCGTCTGAGGATCGCCTTTAAAGTCACATGTTGATAGTGGCCATTTTGCTTGTGGAAATTGCACCTACTGTTCACTGGCTCTCGAGGACCCTGAATGGGTGGCTGAACACACGTCCCGTAGATTTGTGACCAGGTGGCATACGGACTGTTCCTCAGTGTATGTTGTATATCTGATCATATGTCCTTGTTCCTTTTATTACATTGGCCGTACTAAACGGGCGATAAAAATTCGTCTTTCGGAACAGCTTCCCGTTTGAGAACAAAATCTCTTTCGGCTCCTATGGTCGAACACAGTTTGATGATGGGTTACACTTTTGATTCCATGCGCTGGAGAGTGTTGGATTTTATCCCGCCGGACCCCCGAGGAGGTGATCGTGAGCAAAAGCTCCAATGACATGAACAGCGTTGGATTCACCTATTAAACTCTGTAGCCCCGAAGGGTTTGAATCTCCAAATAGACTGGTACACTATTATCTGAGATGGATCCTCATTCTTACCTTGTGATTCCATTGGGGGATTTCCTGTGCAGTGGGTATCCCCCTATGGCCTCAATGTAGGTTGATTGTGATTGGTTTGACTGCCTTTCAAGTCAGCATGACGTCAGATGCCGTCGACTATAAGGCAAATTACATTCCCTTCTGGTTTGTAAGCTGAAGATCTGTCAACTGCTGATCATTTGGACCCGAAGCAGGGTTTTTTGTAAAAAAAATGGAGGAAAACCCGAAACGTGAGCCACGTCGTCTGTTTTTTGGTGTCTTGGCAGTACTTTGGCAACAGCTAAGTCACCGATTTTACTTACATAAAATTACTTAATAAAAGGAGTGGTCTCGGTGGTGCTTTGGAAAACTTTTCTCAGCACTGTGCAGACATGCTCTGACAAAAAGATGGTTTAAGTTCTTAGGGGATTTTCTAGAGATTCGGGATTTTTTGGTGGTTTGGTGCTTCTTGACAATTCCGATTGGGTTCTATTATTTTTTCACATTCAGATCAAGGTCCATCATGCCCAGTATCCTGTGTCCAACAGTGGCCAATCTAGGTCACAGGTACCTAGCAGTTTACCCAAAAGACACACAGGATGGTTTATGAACCCTCCCCAGGAACCTGTCCAAACATTTTTTAAACCCAGTTATACTAACAGCCTTTACCACTTCCTCCAGTAATGAATTGCAGGGTTTGATAACACATTGACTGAAAAGATATCTTCACTTAGTAGTTCTAAATGGGTTACACTGTAGCCACATTGCATGTCCCCTAGTCTTTCTACATTCTGATGGCATAAACAATCGACCTATGTTTACCCGTTCCACTCCAGGCAATATTTTCTAGACCTCTAACATAACATCCCTCAGCCGTCTCTTCCCCAGGTTGAAGAGACATAACATTGGCAGGCAATGATGGGGTCCCTGGAGAGACAGATGGTTGTTGGGGGGGATGAGTGGCCGTCCATATATGCCTCCACCGCCCCTCCCCCCCATCAGACTCTGCACCCTAAGTGCTTGCCAACCCGCATGTTGGCTGGCCTGGGACTGTGCACCAGCAACACTGACAGCACATGGGCATGTCAGCATGGTGTGGGAGGTGTCGGTGGAGGGGGCAGTGGCACCTGCCTGCAGCAAAGCAAGGCCATGCCCTGCTCCAGTGTGCCAGGCGCAATGCAACATGTGCCAAGGTCTGTTTTATGGGAAGCATTTCAGCCCCAGGGACTGATATGTTTATGTGGTAGCACTGTGGTGCACTACACACAGTTGGTATGTATAAAAAGTAGAGGGTCACGGGTTTGGGTCCTGGTTGTGGATCATGCAGTATATGTCCCTGTGGCTAGATGTGCAGCCCCCAATAAATTGGCCAACAAGGGTACACAACACCCACACAGACAGGCTCCACTATCCTCAGCTGGATGGAGAGTCAGGCTGACAGCACCTGTACATTGAGTTTGCAACAACATCAGAGTGCACTACTAGCTCCTGCACATGATCACACCTTAACAATGTCTGAGCTGAGATTGGGACTAGAGTGGCAGGCAGGAATGCCAACCATCCCCATTTTTGCACAGTGCATCGATATGAGTGTGTGTGTGTATGTCTATCCATTGTTTTGTGACTTTCTATTCCTCACTGAACCTCGCAGTGTCTAAGCTGTTTCCAGCAGTAGACTACAAATGTTCATGATGAGGAGCAATGTATTGTGGGTATGGGCTGAAACAGGGCAGATTGGCCAGGATGTGTCTGCATGGGGGGGGGGGGGGGATGGATCAATCGCTGGGACGTCCTAGTGCCCAACTGCCACCTGAAAGGACCGGGTGGCCACAGCACATCATGCTGGGTGGGCACTCTCACTATGACTGAGCAGTGACCATGGCATGGCTATGTATCCACATAGTGCTATATAGCATTTGTTTCTAATGATGTGTGTGCATGTCCTGTCCTGGGGGACTGATCACTGACCCAACTGCTGGGTGTATATGGTTGCTCTGTGCACATGCAATGTGTACTGACCAGCAAACTGATTGCAGTTGGTATATGCATGGTTAGTAAACCCAGTGGTGGGCAGTAGGTGCCGTTTGCTGTGGGTGAATGTTAGACCTAGGTGGCGGGGATGTGAGACATTCCAGATCTACTCCCAGTGGTACTGGTAGGACCAACAGGACCATAGTATCAACCGCCTGCAAGTTCAGCCAACGCCAACCCCCCTACCAACCCCCCCCTCCCGCCATAGATGATATCAGCATTGTAACACTGGGTATTAACATGCACTGTTCTAGGTGGCACCCCTGTCAGACAGGGCCAGATATGATTGGTGCATGCTGTAGAATACAGAGTAACTACCATATCACACCACAGACAATACTTGCCACACACTAGCAGTAACGGAGATCTGTAGTATAAGCAGTAGAAATCATTTCTAGCATGGCAGGTACTGCAGACCTGATTCTGGGTGCCCATCCTTACCATCGGGATGACTGCAGACACTGCTGAGTAGAACAGTTTGTAGCTGCTCTGTGCTTGTATCACACACTGTCATTGCATCTTACTGAGCTGAGGTGATGGATATGTGCATTCTCCATTTGGGGATCTGCTGTAGACTGCTGTTCAACATGTGCACTGCATCATGGGTACTGGTGGGGCTAGCCTATGCTGGCACACACAGCACATGTTTTAGACAGTGACCTAAAGTCTCTTTGTAACCAGCCATCACTATGTAGAAAGGTGTAGCCTACTGGTTAGTGCAATGTCTCCTATAAGCAGGGGACAGGATTTTGATTCCTGCTTGTTCTTTTTGTGACTGTGCTACTCAGATCATTTTCATGCCCATAACAGTCAGGGCTCTGCACATCCATTCTTCTGCCCATCTATCTGCCTTTAAGACATCTTTAAGGTGCCCTAGGTTAAGGTGCCTTTAAGATGCCCTAAGTTAAGGCACCCTAACTTAAGATGCCCTAAGTTAAGACACCTTTAAGGTGCCCTAACTTAAGAAGCCTTGTCACCTTACCGCACTTGGTCCTGTTAGCTCACGTTAAATGGCCCAAGGCACCCTAACACCCGCACGCCCCCTACCCACCCACTGCCTTATATGGCTTCAGGCATCTTAATGCTGCCTTTACCGCTGGTAACTTTACCACGGTTTAGTAAACATCCCCCATGGAGTTCCATGAAGTTCCATTCTGGGGCTAATATTATTAAATGTCTTCCTAGTTCCATTAGCATCTTTAATTCAATCTTTGGACTGCACAATTTTATTGTAAGCCAACAATATACAGCTTTTTACAGCCTTGAACCCACATTCTCCTCAGGCCATCTCCAATACTGTATTATCTGAAACTGAATTCAGAAAATCTTTATTTTCTGGCATTTTCCTTTGTTTTTACCTGTAGATCCCTCTATACTGTAATTAAAACAGTACTCCCCTTGAAAGAATCTATTATTTATTTATTTATCAGCTTTTTTATACCACTGCTATCTACCAGTCCCAGCAGTTTACATAAAACAATAAAACAAGCAACTTTACACTGAACATAGGTGATTTTATGTGTGCCCTTGATTAAGTTGTCCAGAAGGTGGTCAGAAGGGTTTTGGTGCTATGGAATGGCCTGAATCCATGTTGGTGCACATTGAGAGGAGCATGGGTTTCAATGAATTCTTTTAACTATAGCTGCACTGCCTTTTCTATGATCTTGGCTAGGGAGGGGATGCTCAATATGTATCTGTAGGAGGCTGGGGAGAAGAGGGCTGCATGGCTTTTTGTAGGGGTCTGATGGAGGCTTGCTTGAGAAGAGTTGGCATATAGCCGAGTGTCAGAGATGAGTTGACCAGTTGGAGAATGGTTGGGGGTCATGTCTGGTCATCTTGATCCAAGAGAAAGGGCAGGGGTCAAGTGATGAGGTGGTACAGTTGAGGTTTGCTATATCGATAATCTCCCTGGTTGCCAAGTGCCTGAATGTTGACCAGGTTTTTTTATCTGGGGTGTTGGTGGGGTCAGTGGAGGCAGGTGCTGAACTGTAGTAGCCGGTTGTCTGGATTGGAGGAATTGTGCCATGGTGTCAGGAGGTTAGATTTTGTGGTTGTTGGAGCTTGAAGCAGGTTCATGGCTATACAGAAAAGTTCTCTGGGGCGGCTGAGGTAGGTGTTTGGAAGGTTGGAGTGATATTCTTTTTTCTTGCGGAGTGTGAGTGCACAGTAGTCTGCCTGTGTGCGTGCATAGGCTGTTAAGTTGTTTGGGTTTTTTATCAATATTTCCCTAATCCTTTAGGCTGTCTTTTATAACAGTGAGAGTATCACTTTCCTTGTTGCAGCCCAACCAGTGCCTTACCTGGTTCCCTTTTTTCCTTTTGTATATACTATGAGGGATTTTAAATTGTACCTACTGTCCTTCCCTTTAATATTAATTTCACATCTGTGAATATCACTGCTCCCCTACCACTCCCCCTCCCCCTCCCCCTTAATCTGTTTATAAACCACATAGATTTTGCTAGATATCAAATAGAAGTGAAAAGGGAAAAGGAAAGTTATAGCCTAAAAAACTGTGAAGGAAGTCTAAAAATGGCAGAACATGTACTATTTTTTTTTCCAAGCACATTCCTGCTAGCATGCATTGTTCTATGAGTTATGAAATTCATTTTTTGGAAGACTATAGGGCTGATCTCTCTATCTATTCAAGCAGAATGAATGACTGCAAAAATACCACTGCTGAGATTAAGAGGACAATAACGGAAATCTTCAGGTTTATTAAGCAGAGTTATACAAGTCACAAGAGGCTTAACAACTACCTGTGAGGATCTTACAGAAAAGTATTGTGTGTTGGGAAGTGAAGAATACAAATGTTTTAAATTAGGTACATTATTTTTATAGATCGGTGTATTCCCAATAATGACTCTTACAGACTAAAGTTCTGTCTTGATTTGGTGCTCACAAAAGTTTAGATTCAATTTATTTTAGCTGAGCTGAGGGCTTAAAGTGCATTTTACAAATTGGAAAGAATTTTATATATTTTGGAATGCAATTATATTATCAATTGGCTGGTTTGCTAAGCAACAGCAAAAGAAAAAAAAAGATAATCAACCAATCAAATTTATAGACATTAATGAAAGATAACCTATTTTAACCTCTAAATCTTTATTCAAAAGGAAATGTAAGGTAGATAATAGAGATATCTGAATTGTAGGTTTCTAAGCCTCTTATCAAATCATTTATATACTTCTATAGTGCTTGAGAAGGATTTATTTCATTTTGTTCTATTGTATAAATCTACAGTCTTTTTAAAGAAAATTCCTGCTTTCATATTATGTGGTCAATTCCCTTAACCTGTAAAAAATTAGGTTAGAAATCAATTTACTTCTAGCTTTGTTTATCTAAGTGAAATTGTATTCTTTCCAGCAGTATTAAAATATTTTGCACAAAGAGTCTGAGGCATCTGTACAGCTGGCCTTCATAATGCATAACGTCGGGAGTACTGACATCGATGTGCCCACTCAGTATTCTTGTCTAGTCTTTACCTGCTGTCATCTCCAAGAAATAAGATTCAGTCTCTTATGCACTTGACAAGATTTTTGGTATTAAACTGAGCTCTTGATTAATAAAGTGCTTATCCTACACTTCACAAAAAATGATTTTCCTTGGTTTCCCAAATGAATATGCAATTATCTTTCCAACAAAAAAGATGGATTTTATGCATTCTAAATTAAAACTTAGCTTTTGTTTTGGGGGGTGAGGGGAGGGGTACCTGCCTGGCAGTTTCCTCTCACTCCTTTCGGCTTCTAGCTCAATCAGAATCAATGCTATTAGCCTTTGGGGTATGTTTACTAAAGTGAGCAAGTTTTTGCACTTACTGCGCATTAGGAGCAAAAAATAACACATGGTAAATTCAAAGCCTCTGTGATAAATGTTGTGGGCATAGCAAGCATCTGCTCTGCATTTACCTCACAGGGTAGATGCTTATTACATGGGACCACATTACATGTTATGGCAGTTAGTGCAGGTGCACCCGCACTACCTGCTGATAGAAGTAACATGATCCCAGTGCTATGCAAGTCTTAGGGGTATGATTACCAAACGGAGATAAGGGTGCAGCATTTACAAGTGGTAAACGGCACCGTCAAGGGTCCCAATGTGCATTAAAGGTTGGGGTAGGGAGTAGGTGTTCCAGTGTTAAGGATGCTAGCTGGCGTTTAGCAAGCAGTAAGTGAATATTTGGCATTAAGAGCGCAAAGTGTGTATATCAATGCCTACTAATGTCCATCAGAGACAATGTTGGAGGTGAATATAGGAGACAGTTGAATGTTAGCAGTGAAGGGTGCACATGTAAACCACAGTGATGTCTGTGTGTGCCATGGGAGTGGGTAGACATGTGCCATGCTGTAGCCTGCCTGCAGAACTACTGTATACAACACTGAAAACAGACACCAGTTCTCACCAAACGCCGGTATCAGTGACCATTGTCACCAGTAGTCGGCCCGCAGCTTAGGCATGTGGGATAGACGGCCTGGGGAGCCTTTATTGAAATACTGGAGCAATGCTTTAGGCTGGCATTGCCTCCTGGGAGTTGTAGTATTTTTCCCTTTTCAATAAGATGCAGTTGTGGTGCGAGTGGTACAGGCAATGACAGGCTTTTAATTCCCCTCCCGGGGCGGATTCAAACACAAAATAACTCAGGACAAAAAGCCATACACTCTGGCATAAAATAAGAAAGGAAATAATAACAGCTTCTCAACTTAAATCCAAAGTTCCACTGTATTTACAGCATACAGTCACTTTGTATAAGCAAGGAAAATCCTGTGCTCTTCAACTGCCAGTTTAAACACCTTTCACATCACCTGGCTCAGCACAGAGAAATTATATCATCTGTAACCATTAAAGTACAGTCCATTTGGTTATCTGATATTTCTTCTTCCTGAGGATCAATCAGCATTGACTCATGCTGATTCTCTGGTAAGTACAACTTCTGCTTGGTATACAAGGTTTCCAAACTTCCACCCTCTATATGTTCCTGAGGCTTCTCTATCAAGCCCTCCATGAGATAGGGTTTAGTATTACCATATATCTTAGAATAGCAGAGAGGAGAGTCACACCCTTTAGGGTTTCTATAAGAGAACTTCTTATCACCACTTTTATCCTTACAGTAATTAGACAGCCTACCTTCTGGCTTAGCGACAGGGGAAAGTCCGTGCATAGCCTGGTCAGGAAGGGGTTTAAACCTCAGAGGTTTTCCTCTGTACTTAGGCTTCTCAACCTCTTCCTCTGACATGCAAATGTCCTCCACCGAATACCTTTCACTCCCTGGAGCTTGCAAGTGCTTCCCAGATAGCTTTACCGGTAACGTTTCCCTCTGTGTGTCTTCTCAATAGGACAATTGCCTGGAGTTCTTGCCACAGGGTTTTTGGGCCCTGCTCCTCCAGTTATTCCTGCTGGTTACTTCCTGTATTTCTCTATCACTCTCAGAATCACAATCCTCTGAGTCACTCACGTACTTTCTCTCGTGCTTCCTTCCACACTGAAACATACGTTGCTTCTGAGTATCAGACTTCAGCTCACTCAGCTTTCCCAGCTGGGTCTGTCCAAGCTTTCTCTCTCTCTCTCTCTCGTTCTCCAGTTCCTCTGCTCCTCCTGCTCTTTGCTTCTCTTGCTTCCTTTGCTGCCCTTCACACTGAAACTCTAATGAGTGTTTCTTATATGTCTGGTTTGGAGCTAATCTAGCCCTTCCCCCTCTCAGGTGAAAACTATTGGGCTCAGGAGATGGGGATTGTTTGATAGCTGGGCGGGGCTACTGCACTCATGGCTGGGTTTGTTTATGTTGCTCCTGGCAACTGGGAGTCCTGTGCTTTTCCTTCCTGTCAGCAACAGACCTACTTCTCTCAAGTTCCTCTGTTTGCATGGCAAAGGATGTCTCTTCCCCATTACACCATGCTGTGGCCATGTGTCATCCAATGGGGCTGTGGCACACATAGCGGGTGGTCGCTGTTACTGGCATATAGTAAAGGAAACCCAGGGCCAGCCCAACCACTAGCCAAACTAAGTGCTCACCTAGGGCAGCAACCTCCAAAGAGCAGCAAAAGAAGGGCATGCCAAGCAAAATAGTGACAGTGAGAGGGGGTGTAAAGCCTGAGTGTTGCCTAGGGCACCAATACTGTGAACCAATTCTAGGGTCAGCCCTGAGGTACACCAGAATAAAACTGACATGTGCCCTGTGGCTCCTAGCAATCAGATAAGAAATATATTGGCTGGTCCTACCACAGAGATGATAGAAGATGCATTGACATCACAGGTGGGATTTGAACTCTGGGCCTTGCCTTATGGAGCTAGTGCCAAAGCCATTCATCCACAGCCCCATCTGCTTAGTTGCAGCACAATGAATAATACACCAGATGACTAGGTCTCTGCCAGCAAGGACATCAGCCCTGACCTCCAAACAACCTAGCTGGCACATTCTGAACATGTTGGAAACCACACCCAGGACCTGGTAGCAGTGTGACACATGCATTATGGCCTGCACTGGACACTCAGTTCCACAGCTGCATGACACTCACACAACAGCAGTAGTCATCTTTGGTGCAATGACCAAGCCACATGTGAGGGTCAGATGACCTGCTCCCCACTGCACCTCCCAATTACCCCCTTAGCTCAGCCTTTCCGCCAGCTACCATGCCATGTTGAGCATGCAATATGCACTGATAGCGAGGATGGACATCATCCCCCCACAGAACCCTGTGCAAAGCAGAGGATCCCCACTTGCATGGTATCATAAGAACACATACCCACATGAAAACATGGTGGCAGCCACAGTGATTCACCATCCCCACTGTGTGGAAGTACACAGCAGTGCTGATATGTGTAACAACTCATACCTGAACACAGACAGCAATTGTCATGCTGTTGGAGAACCTGGAATCTGCATCTCAAAGATGTGACCCTCCCCCCCCCCCCCATTGTGTCATATAGGTGTGTGCTACATATGTGACATGGCTGGCTGTACATCAACCTGTACAATGCTATCTGCTGGAGTACATGGTAGCAGCTTGGCAGACAGCATCGTCTCAGTGTACAGATCACATAGTGCCATGTGCTGACCTGTTGAACCATCATGCACCTCCCTCTGTGCAGCTTTCATTCAAAGAGTCAACTGCAAGGACCAGTCTGCCTGGACTGGCCAGCAGAGCTCATACATATGTGGGAGCCTATGGCCACCAGACAGATCGCCTGTGGAAAAAGGTCACGTTGCCCAGTGGTCCTCAAGCTGGCTTCTGAAAAGATATGACTGTGGGGCAAACAGATGTCATGACCATGAGGCAACCTCCCAGAAAATGTGGCCTTGGTGGTAGGTTGGTAAGGGATCCTCCCTTGTTCCCACACAGCTGATAGTAAAAGTCAAAACAACCACTGCATGTGACTGGCAGGAGGGGTAGGTGTCAGTCACTCCCACTGCTGCACATCTATGTGGCAGAGGCTGCCCAATAGTGTGTGCAAATGGTCTCAATGCAGACAGCTACTAAGAGGCACGTTGATTGGCCAACTGGTAGTATGTATAAGATGACTAAAAAGGTGTCTGCTAAAACATTTGGGGAAAACCCAACACCTGTAGACATTGGAACCCAAAGACTCACACAAGTAAGGCAGAGGTGTTAACAAAAAAGTATTTTACACAGCAAACAAACAATAAATGGCACATAACATAACAGAAAATATAGGCCAACCCTGGTGCTCAAAGAAATATACAACAAAAACATCATAATTAAAACAACAAAGAATATACATATGATGATGACAGGCCAGCACTTCCAAGGGAATACTGACCTGCCCAAGGCATGGCAGTAGGAATCAACTCCTGATTCCCTGGATTATAGCCTCTTGCCCTAACCACTAGGCCATACCTACACCCTGAGACAAAGCCAGTGTTGCAAATTGTGATGCAGCAATGCAGCCTCCGGAAGCTGAAGGGAGTGGGGAACCAGAAAGGGGTAGGGGATGGGGCAAAATCTAAGGCTGCAGAGGACCCTCAGGGAGACTCCTCCACTTCCATGTTCCATTTTGCCCAGTGACTGTGGAGGTGATAGTGGAGACTCTGCAACCCCTCCTCCATCAGCTCCATGTTCCTGGACAGCTAGGCAATGGAGACTCTCTGCTGCTCCATGGTCTCCTCATGGGTGCTCAGTTTCTGGCACAGCAGATAGGCTGACCCAGCTAGCTCAAATATATAGGTGGAGCCACCTATATGGGGACAGCAGTGGCCCTCCTCCTCTTCACCCCTGAGGGTCTCCACAGCTGCACTACATGGAGGGGCTAGCAGGGGGATGTCCTCATTGGCTGGTGGCCTTGGGGCTGGAGCAGCAGAGGGGCTGACACTTGTGGGAAAATAATTATATACTCAGCATCATATCCAAACATAAAGAAGTGTATCCTGTACTGCAGCAGAGCAGTATGTCCATAGCCACATCAGCCCAACCAAAGAGAAACAGAATTTGCATACACCATGTAAATCCACATAGTAGAACACTAAACTGGCATGGTCCACAAGTGGTGGTGCCACAGAAGACCAAATGTTCTGCACCATCTCCTATGATGTGGTCTTCTCTTACAGAATGCCATATCTGTACAGTGCCTGCCTTCATGCAACAGTGGTGAGCACAGTAATAACAGGATGCCACACGCAACACAGCAATAGCTACATCACCAGAAATGCTGCTATTAAAAGCTTAGCATGACATAGTAACATAGTATATGATGGTATAGAAAGACCAGTATGGTTCATCTAGTCTGCCAGTAAGGTGGCTAGAGTGGTTGTAACTGCAGCTCTGTGCAAGTCACCCCTCCTCAAATAACAGGTATTGAAGTTAGCATTTCATCCTCTGTCATAAAGGGATTCACTGTGTCTGTCCCTTGCTATTATGAATTCTGTCACTGTATTTACCCCCTCCACCTCCATTGGGAGGGCACCCCAAGCATCCCCCACCCTTTCTATGATAAAGAATTTCCTGATGTTGCTCCTAAGTGTACTGCCTTGCAAGAAGATCTACAACTGAAAATACTCTAGTGATTCCAAATGAATTAGTAAAATGTACTCAAACTACCATTAGCAGATCATTTTCATCCTTTGCTCCAAGGTGCTGGAATAAGCTTCCATTAAACATCAGATTGATAAAAGATATATCACAATTTAGAAAAGCTTTAAAAACCTACCTTTTTTTACAACACTTCTCTTACATCAATATTTCCCCCCCTCTCACCCCATTATCTCAACTCAGCAATAATAGTTAAATGATGATGTTAGACCGTTCCACCTTATGATATTTCACTGTATATACCTGCTCTGTTAAATGTTATTTATGACATGTCTCTATACCCACTCAAGATCTCTAGTCTTATGTAATTGCTTTATTTAATTATTTATATGCTATTCCCCAGTTAATCCTTGTTTTATTCCCCTGTTACCTGTAACTTGGACAAGTTCTCTAAATCTGAGTGTATTTTGTTTAATGTAAACCGCACTGATGTCAAATAGCGCGGTATATAAGAGCTGTTAATAAATAAATAAATAAATAAATGCCATCTAGTTTACACTTTCTCCTTCTCTGCAAAAGGTTGGTTTATTCATTGATACCCACTAAATATTGAAAGGTCTGTCCCTCCCCTTCTCCAGAGTATACATATGTAGGTCTGTGTGTCTCTTCTCATATGTCTTCTGGTGCTGGCCCCAAATCATGTTGGTCTGCCTCCGCAGAATCGTTTCAAGTCTTGAGATATGAAAGGACATTAAACGGGTTAGAGGAAGAAGACCAAAATGAACTGGAGCCTGCGCCAGAAGATGTATGAGAATAGACGAGAATACCTAAATATGTATAGCCTAGAGAAGAGGGGGGACAGGGAGGATATGATACAGCCTTCCAATACTTAAAAGATATTAATGAACAAACAACCTATTTCAGAGATGGGCAAGCTGTAAAACCAGAGAGCATATAATGAAGCTGCAAGGCGGTACACTTTATTTATATATTTGATATCTTTAACAGGTTTCATCTACTGCTTTATCAGTTCTGTCAAAGAAGTGTACATTGTAACATGACCTTTGTAATCCATATTAAACAGGGACATTGATAATCAGGATTTGTCTGAGGCAATGGAGGGTTACATGATTTGCCCAAGGCCACAAGGAGTGCTAGTGAGAATTGAATCCTGGTCTGTTGGTTCCAAAGCCTGGGTTCTAACCATTGGGCTACTTCTCCACTCCATTCATAAGCAACATCAGAAAATATCATTTCAGTCAAAAGGTGATGGATGCTTGGAATGCCCTCCTGACAGAGGTAGTGGGGGCATATACAGTGATGGAATTCCAAATGGCATGGGACAGACACAGTGGAACCCTTCATAACTAGAGGCTAAATCAAAGCAAACTTTATTATCTTCTCAGAGAGGTGGGTGACCTGTATGGGGCCACATTCACAACCACACTAGCCACCTTACTGGGCTGAGTAGATGGACCATACTGGTTTGTATCTGCCATCATTATCTATGTTACTATGTGATGTTAAGCTTGACATGTGTCTCCAAGCCTTGTGTTACATAGGTCATGATTACACATCCACAGAATGCAGTTCAATGATAGAATCGGCATACACATCAACATTGTCAAGCTACCTTGCTCATATAGCCTAACCTGCATGTGGATGATGTCTGTGCAGGAGTGTGGACCCATGTGGCAACAACTAGATGATGTGTAGTCCCATGGAAGATCCACACAGCTGCATGATATTGACAGATGTCAGCAGCTGTAGGGTTACTGTCCCCCCACACACTGTATGCGAACATGCATGGCAGTGTGGTAGTGTGGTAGTGTGCCCACATCACCATTCTGTTGTGGACACTCTACACAGAATCAACAGACCATCGCTAACAAGCATCATAATCTCAGCACCATTAGAGTGTGTTTGTGCATCTGAAGTGATATATAAAGCTACAAAAACATGGCTCCTGATAATTGTCGCGGCAGCCTGTCCTGCTGGACCATCATGCTTGATGAATGTTGGTGTCTTGACAGACCAGCTCACTGTGAATGAGGCTGCATATCAGTATGGATGATACCCAACATGATCAGTGCCACCATGGGGGGTGGGCCTGACTGCAACCAAGCAGGACACTATGACAATATTGCATGTTCAGGGTCCATGCAGTCAGCATAAAGGTTGCAGGGAAGCAGCCATGGTAACCCTATCTGCCTGAACACACAACACTGTGACTCACAACAAGTATGGCACTCAAATCGATAGCATGGCTAGAGTGAAAACACTGACAAAATGTGTAGCATGCAACTCATGTGGCCCATGTCAAGTGTGTACACAAATGTCAACAGTTGCTGGAGTGCTAAGACCAGCAACTGTTGTGCTGTCTAGACAGTACAGGAGCCTACAGTGCAAGGGAATGCACCTTCACCCTGCTCTGAGATATCATAGGCATGAATGTGGATGATCAGGGATAATGGGGTCCCATGCAACATTGTGTGGAGGCCAACTCCATCCCACAGGCTAGTGGACATGGATGCTGACAGCAATTGTATGCTATGGACCTATGCAATATGGTCAATGCCTCATCAAAGGCGATACAATAACTGGTCATAGTGTACATAAACACATGTCACATAGACTGACAGGTGGCATGTGTAGCATACTATGTCACCTACAATGAGTCCTGCAACATCAGCAGGGTGTAACATTTGCAGGCATTGCAGCTGCATCATATCATGCACACGTGTCCACATTCCAGGAGCCCAATGCAGATGCCCACCCCCTCAGTATCATGTGTGCATGTGGAGATGACAGGTATGGACACTCACCAGCCTGCCACCCCTCCCTCTTCTCCAGGACCTAGGTGAGTAGCCCCAGCTGCCGATGCTTCAACTCCTGTGCCTTTTTCTGGACCTCTTCAAGCTGTCAATAGGAGAGAGTTGAAATACATGATGTAGTCCTCAGGGAGATCACATCCCAAAAAACATACACTGACATGACCATACACCGCTAGCAGGTCACAAAATGTGCAAGGGGTCTGCATCTAAGCTAACATGTCATACATATGGGTCCCCATGGAGAATACAGTAAGATGGGATGCCAATACCATGGCCTCCCCATGTCCCCGGTGCTCTCAGGGAAATGTACATGTGGTAACCATCTGTGCACAGATGTTCTGCAGGCCAGAGATGTCATAAGACATGCATGCACAAGTTGCTAGACCAACAGCTTTGGGATACACACCTGCCAATTCAGGAAAGCATTAGGTCCCTAGGCCTGGGGAGGAGAAGGGACCTCATGATGTGACACATATCAGCATGGCTAACAACAATTTCTACAAATTGGCAGGTGTTCACCACAGTCAATGAAACACCACAACCACTATCACTACCACAAATAACACTACAAATCTCCAGTACTGTGTCCCAAGGTATACACAGTACTGTGCTGACATATCAAAATGATGATGCATGCTTATCTGAGCTCAGACAGTTAGTCAAGCCAGGCTACACAACAGCTGAGGACAAGGAAATGCCTAAGGGAATGGTGAGGTAACATATAAGGGAAAAAATGGCACAGAATCCACAAGTGGTCCTTCTGGGCAGTGTTCACCTGCTGCATGTGACAAGGGCCAGACATGATGATTCAATGACCCCGAGAGTATGTTATTGAGCAGTAAGGTGGAAGGGTCCAAGGCCGGACATGGCAGGAGAAGAGAAGGGCACCGATAGAAAGTATATGCCTAAAAAGCGTAGCTCCCAAGGGAGGGTGTAGGGAGAGAGGAGGAAGAAGATATACTGAGAAGCTGCAGAATAATCGCACTGAGAGGTCCATAGCAGCTATTGGCTGGTGGTATGAGAACAGAGACGGAACCAGTCAAGCAACCTCAATGGAGGGGGTATATCAGCATTGTGTGGCTGTCAGACATTCCACACCACAGCAGATGTATAAATAGATTGAAGGGCGATGAGATGAATCAGGGTGACACCAACCAATAGGAGGTTGCCATTGTGTCAATGGGAGGAGTCAAAAGAGTAGATACGTATCATCGCAGTGTGTGGAGAAAGGAATGGGCTGCATTGTGGCAATATGACAGAGAGAGAGAGGGAGAGAGAGAGGCAACAGGTCCCAGCTGTCAATAGACTAATTCATGAGATCGAGAGAGCGGGGACAAGGATCACCACAGGGTTCCACAGTGGGGATACAGGGGGGGTGAGGTGTCACACACAGATATAAGGATGGAAGGAATGAAGGGGGGTGGTGACTGTAGGGTGATAGGATAGGAGCACCGTTATCATCATGTCCATATCCAGAGGGCATTGAGAGGTCCAGCCAAAAATGTTGGATAAGCTGCCAGGGACCCAAGCCTGGCCTCATGGAGACATGTCCGGCACGGATAGGTCAGTCAGAGATGTGTCAGTATGTAGAAGGTCATGACAACCATGGGGGGAAATAAGTACACCGAGGGACTGTGTTTAGGGAGGGGTTCAGAGAGGTCCCAAGACCATGACCAGAGGACTCTAACTGAAAGTGAGATGGCATTAGGACTGGAAACAATGGAAAAAAGACTGAATGTGTGATACCAGAGCTAAGAGGACTACCAGGACCCAACAAAGCCCCAATATTCAAGTAAAGACAGGGTAGGTAGCATAGGGTGCTGATCTACAATGGAAAAAGTAGCAGAAATGTGAAGGATGATAGGATCAGGGTACAGGTGCCTGGATCTGCAATAAATACACATTTGCATGTGACCTGGTCATGAGCCAAGTCTGTGGACTGTAGATGAGGAAATCCTGATTGCAGTGCAGCCACAAGATATGGAGCAGTAGGAATGTCCTGACAGCATGCGTGAACTGCTCAGGCATGTTTCTTGGAATCCTAGGAGGGGAGAGAGAGGTCAAGCACAGGAGGGATCATATGCAGCCTCCTGGGGTCGAAGTGGAAGCACAACGTGTGTCAGCAATACAGGAACAGGTAAGGCACAGAACGATATGCGATATGCGATATGCTCAGGACCTGACATATGGAAGTGACTATGGTGGGAGAGATGGAAGCATTCCACATGTCCGCAGTCAGAATGTACAGATCATGGTGGCACACACAGTGTGCCTGGGAGGTCATCCACAGGATGGCCGAAGTAAACACATGCCACACTGTGAGACAGGTCGGGGTATCACCATAAGCTGTCCTGAGCATTATTAAAGCTCAGAGATCAGAGCTAGAGAGGCTACAGCCATTAGATGGCAGGTCCTTGTGGAGATACAACAACAAAACAGTTGCTTGCACACCATAGTATGGGATGGGACTCAAACTACTGACCTTCCCAGCTCTAGATAACCAACAATCTGCTTCTGCCACCCAGGCTGTATGTGCTCTTGATGTTTGATCATGCAGCAATGAATGAGAGGCCTGACGTCACAAAAGCCTTTCCCCAGATCGGGTCTTTGCACCAAACCGCCATCCACCGTCGATATCAGGATGTGAGGGAAAGACCCCACTGCTCGGGATAGTGTACTGCCAGTATGGGATATATAGAAAAACAAAAAAAAATGGATAATAACATAATAAAACCATAAAAGCACATGGAAACATGTATATAAATATATTTAGATATAGATATAGATGTATGACAAATATGTTTATATTTGTCATACATCTATATCTATATATATTTATATACATGTTTCCATGTGCTTTTATGGTTTTATTATGTTTTATCCATATATTTTTAATATCATTTGTTTTATATTATATATTTTATTTTTAAGATGTGTGCCCCCTGAAGAAGGCATTCCTGCCAAAACGCGTTGGAGCTTTGTTTTCAATAAACCAGTGACCTTCTACACCCTCGCTTCTTGTGCTTTTTCTGGATTTCCGCTGCGAGGGCCTTTGTTTGCTCTCCTTGTGTTTCCAGTATGGGATATATGTCACATGGGACCACATCCAGCACATGAGCTGGCCTAGGAGACACAAAAATACAACCTATGTTGTCTCATGAACAGCAGGGCTGCAAATGGTGGACTCTGGAGGGTTCTGATGGCTCATTGGAGACTTCACCAATGCACTGTTCACCAAAACACATGAGGGGGATATATGGACAATCATTTTCAGGCAGCCACATGTAACCCCCAAGTACATGGATTAATAGCTGCTGAGGATTATTGATGCCCCCAAAACCTCAACTGTTTGGACCAAGGCAATGGTGAGTGCTGTGAGCACTTGAGGCCAGAACAGGGATCAATCCAGCATAAGCTGCATATGAGGCCTACTCTCTCACCATCAAGCTTCATATTGTCATATTGTTCCTTTGTGGATGCACCCCCACATAGCTATCATAGCATCTCCTGCATGTACTGGTCAACACCTGGCCTGACATCTAGTTGTAAACCAACTGTGTAGCCTGCTGGCCTGCCACAGTTGCCTATGGGCAGCATACCAGCAAGGTATCATGGCGAGATATCTCTGACCTGTACAGGGTTGCACCAGTAGCCAGTGCATCCACATAGAGCAGACACCTGTGATGGTCAACTAAACCATTGCTCTCAGATAGCTGTCAATGTTTCCATGTACATGGGTGGAAGGCATCCACAGCAAGATATGCTGACCAGATATGTGTCCCTGAATGTGCTTGTGGCACGGCAACAAAGCCTTGACTGTGGGGCAGTACAGTCATCAGGAGATAGGCCTTGCCAGATGGCTACACACACAGGTTTGCTGATCCTAAATGCTGTACACCTCCATGGGGCAACAGTATGCCTATAACAGACCTCCTCCATCTCCTCCCTGCTGCCCGGGTACAGTGGAAACCAAACCACTCTGGAAAAGCAACATTCAGCTATAATGATTACCTTGTTTGTTCAGCTTGCTATTGTGGCTATGTGAAGCCTCTCACTGTGGCCAGCCCATTTCCCAAGACCCCCTCACCATGGGAACACATCCAAGCACTGGAGATAATGTGGCTGATGCATATATTCCACTTTGGAGCACATAGATGTGGTGGGGGATGTTTGTGCTTGTTAAACCTTATCCCAAGACTGATATGGCTGCTATGTCACACCACTCACCCTAATCTAGAGGGCATGCCCATATAGCCTGGTGGCCCTCATCAGCAGACAAAGATTTTTGTCTCCCATGTTTTGGCACACAGCTCAATCATGCACTGAGTATAGCAGGCCCATTCCGGTGGTTTTAGGGCTCACTGCTACCCAATTCAGTCACATCAAACAGCCCAACCTGCTGACATGCATCAGTAGTTAGGAAAGGACTGTGGGCCACTGAGCAGTTGGAACAGGATGGCTGGGTCAAGGGCATATCAGTATGAAGAATGTGAACATATTTAGGGGGTGAGTATTCCCATGGTTGGGGAGGACTGCGATGTCCCAACCAGATCCCTTCATACAGGCCAGCCTCTTGCTAACCACCACTCTCTACATTGCCTGCAACTAGTCCATCCCTATCCTCATGGGTATCTCCAGGATGGCCCCACACTCACAGGGGATCGGTGAGGAACATGGCTGTTACACCAATCCACTATGTGCACACTGCTAGCTGCATACCATACCATGAGTGCACATAGCTATGGCTGATGTGCAAACAATATGGAGATGAGGCAGCCAATCCAGTGAGAGCCCAGCACTGTGGCAACACCATATGCCTAGCAATGTGGCTACATTGGCAGACACAGGTCCACATATCTATCAAAGTGACAGACATCCCATGGCTATCTCTGCAGTGTGGGAACCAGAGAGACCTCTGCCCTAGCCATGTCCATAGCCCTCAGCACCATACAACACCCCCCACAGCATGTACATGATGTCCACATAGATGTAATTAGTTGACATCCATGATGATGGCTAGGGATGGCTGCAGGGCACAGACACCAGCCTCAGAGACAAGCAGTTTGGTGGGTTTCAGTAGGGTTGCCAACTGGCTCCAGAAGCACCTGACAGGTTTGATCCAGTCCTGGGTTTACCTCATTGCATGCAGGGATATGTAGTTCTGATTTCTCCATTGCACTCCAGAAGAAAAAGAAAACTACAAGTAGCTGCATGCAATAGGGTAAACCCATGACTGGAGCAAGCCTTTCGGGTGCATCTGGAGCCAGTTGGCAACCCTAGGTGTGAGGTCACCTTAGACAACAATTGATACAGGACATTAACCTCAGTCAGATCAGCATACACTGCAGAGTCATCACATTATGTGTTGTGCTAGCAACATCTTTTAGCAACAATCTGCCGAGCCTGCCTACTCTCCGCCCAGTTACTGCCTATTCTCCCTTCTCTTGCCTTTGCCGGGTGCTGTCAGGTTAGCTCCCATTGCGGCTGCATTATCAGCACTTTATGCCATACAAACCATTACCGGGCGGACATACCAGCCGCAGACACTTTAACGCTGTTTAGTAATCATACCTCTTAGTATACAAAAATACAGCCAGTCAATCCCCCCAAACAGAAGATTCCCCCTTCCCCACTCATCATCAACTCCCCTGATCCAAGACTCCTCGGGATTGAAGCCCCCATTGCAGAATATCTTAAGTGAAGCCCCACTGAACACATGACCTCCCTGATCCTCATCCCAAAAACAAAGCCTCCTCTGGTGAAGCTCCCCTAAGTAAAACCCCCATGCCCAACCAAAATCCCCTTTGAGGATGAAAGGGTTTGAGAAGAGATGGCATCCACCTATAAAAAAAGGGGTAAAATGTCTTTCAGAGAAGACTGGCTAACGTACTGTAGAGAGAGTATATTAGGATTGATAGGGATAGGTGGTCAAATAATTTTCAGAGTTATCAATTGTTTAATCTATTAGACCTTCCAATTCTTGCTCCATGTAAAGTTAACATTCCTCGTTACACTTGTTCCATGCAAATCGCTGTGACTGTTAGATATGGCATAATAAAAGTGTTGCTAAATAAATAAATAAATGGTAAGTAAAAAATGAATTATATGGATAGAAATATAGAAAAAGCCAGCTTCTGAAAAGCAATGTAATGCTCATAGCATGAAAAATAAAGTTCTGGATCTAGAGGCTATCACGGAAGAGGCTGACTAGGATTTTAGTGGTGATCATGGAGACATGATTCAGGAAAGACATGTTAGGAAGAAAGAGAAAAGGGATGCTTTATGTAAAAAAAAGAAAATTAAAGCGATACAATTGCAGGGTTTATGAGGTAAGGAGGAAGTGCTGTGGAAACAGACAAATATCTAAATATGTATATTTTGGGAGGAAACTCTGGAACAAGGGGTCATAGAACAAAGATGAAAGGAGGTAGCCTTAGGAGTAATGTAACAAATTATATGAAGGATGGGAGATGTGTAAAAGAGTCTCCCAGTGGAGGCTGTTGAGACAAGGACTTTTTCAGAATTCAAGGAGGCCTTGGACAAGCGAAGAATATCTCTAAGGGAGAGGACAGGGTTAAAGAACTTGTAGTTGGTATGGATTAGGAATTTAGATTGGCCATCGTTTTCTCTTTTTCTTTGTTTCTACTTGCCCCTTTCCTGGTGCTTTGGGGTGTTCCTCGCCCATACTGATTTGGTTTTATCCCTCTCCCATTGCCATGAGATCTCCATGCCAATATTGATGCTGCTTTCACTTCTCCTTGTTCTTTGGGATCTTCCTGCCAATGGTGATGCTGCTTTCCCCTCTTTCAGTGCCTTAGGGTCGACTTGCCAGTACTGATGCTCCTCTCCTCTTGCCTTCGGGTCTTCATTCTACTATTTCTTACCACTTCACCCGGTGCGGCGTTTAGCTGAACCGGCAGCCATCCTAAATTTTGAATGAATGTCGATATTTTTGAGATGATCTGAAGCCGTAGGTTCACTAATGCCTACCATTGAAACACTCAATGCCATTTTTAAAGCTTGGATGATCTACAGCAACACCCCCTGAAGAAACATCTCTGTGAAACGCACCAGCGGACCGAGAATTTGCGTTGGGGTCGTCAACATTTCATTGAGATAAGCTTTGGCATTATCATTTACTATATCTGAAGTTATTATAAATTGCCGTATATACCACCACAGTTTCCAGTTTACTACTGAAGGGTATTCATACAAGTGAGTCGTTGATGCAATCTGGCAGTTTGGCTAAGGACCTTGGTCTGTTCAGCCATTTCTACAAGAAGTCTGAGACTCATATACCCTTTAGTTTCTTTACGATAAATATAGAAAAATAAAAAAATAAAAATATAAAGAGTACGCTACACGTGGTGTTGTATACCAATTAAGGCACGATTGAAATACACAACCATACTAACGTGGAGGGAATTCTTAATGTGTACAGTTCTTGATATCTTGGCATGCAGTTGCCTCTGTGGAAGATGTCTGCCAGTTAATTTTAAAGAAATTTCAATAAAAGATTAAAAATACTGGTAGAGTGCAAAATTGCTTGCCCCATTGACTTTTATGGACATAAATGAAATGAAGGAAACATGTGGAGTCCGATTCTATCAGGGGCATGTGTGGGCTGTCTGGATGGCCCATGGCAGGATGGGCCCGTTTGGACCCGATTCTGCACCGTGGGAGCAAGACACTCTCATGGGTGCAGAATCGGTCCCAGAGATGGTCTGGCATGCCCCTGTTGCACTGCAGGAACAATCTCAACACCTGCCGACCCGCATGCCAGTGCGCTGATCTCTGCAACCCTGCTGCTCAGCCCCCTGCGGGGAAAGCTGGGACCTTGATCCATCAGCATGGACCCACCTTGTGTTGTCAGCTGGCCAGAGGTGGAATGAGCAGGACATCCCCCTGGCGATCTCTGGACATACAGGGCTGTCATTGGAATTGGCCCTATATGTCCGGACGGAGGTTGGTCCCGCCCACTCTCCGCCCCCGTGCTACCTCCGTCCCCCACACCATGCACAGCAGCTCGGTGCGTGCAGGGGGGATGTGAGCCGGCATACGGCAAGGGCATATCCTCCTCCTATAATCAGAGCCTTAACATTTTAAGAATCTGAATACAAGCCAAAAGGCCCCTTCAACCTAATTGAGCTTCAAATTTATGGCATGCACATTCCTTCTAGATATGTTATTCAAATATCTTTAAGCCTATACCCTATCTATTTAAGTGGAACCACTGTTTATGTGATTCCACTTGAGGGGGTAATTTTATAAAGGTTTTTCCAGTAGTAAAAAATATTTTATAGGTGGAATAAGCCTTCTTATTTATTTATTTTTATTTATTCATTTATCTGTTTTATATACCATGCTATTTATAATTCAGTGCAGTTTACAAAGATCAAGAATGGAAATTACATAGAACAAGTTTGTAGACAACAAAATACATAGTACAGGTTTAGAGAATAACAACAACCTCAGGTTAAATTCTTAATAATTGCCTCATAGAATACATGCACCTAAAAACATAGTAACAAGACAATGCATACTTATATGAATGCTGCATCTAGGTATTCATGAAGCATAGTTTGGGCAGAGAAGAGAAGTAGTAATGTGTATTTTATAGGATATAAACAATGAATATGCACGAGACAGATTTGCATATGTGGAGGCCTATTCTGATGTCTACGTCCAGGGCACTGTGCATCCAGTCGGAACCGGATTCAGAGTAGTAGATGCGATTCTGATCCCGTGGGGCACATCTAGACCCCGCGGGATCAGAATCGCATCTAAGCCTGTACACACAGGCTAGGACCCAATTACAGTCGGCCTGCACTACAGGCTACTGCCCAGCTAACTCAATCAGGCTCCTGAATGGAGTCGTGGTGCCATGGTGTCCGGTTGCCATGGCACCACAGCTCCATTCAGTAGCCGTATTCCCCGACCACCACTGACTTTGTTCTTTCCCCGCAGCCCAACCTCCGATCTGGCCTCCCAAGGCCAGGGTGGAGCTGCGGGGAATCTCCTGCACCCCCTCTACCTTTGCCGCTCCCTGAGCCTGCCATCCCCCCTCTAGTCTGCCGGCCCTGGACGTACAGGGCCAACATCAGAATTGGCTCAATATATCCGGGGCCGCGGACCACCCACTGCCTGCCCTAACTTTGCCTCCAAACCACCCCTTTCTCACCCCCGTCTAGCCTCCCTGTACAAACTTATTCATAGGGGAGGCTTGGTCGGGAATGGGAAAGAGGGAAGAGTAGCGGAATAGGCCCATTGCCTCTATTATATGCAAATCTACATTAGGAATACTCATTGCAAAAATCCTGAAAACCCAACTATTTGTGGGTTCTTCAGGCCAGGGCTAGGAACAACTGGCATAAAGTATATGCATACATTTATACCTGCTGTGGAGCAGAAACATATGTGTGTGCTGGCACTTACCCACTACAGAGGCTGGTTCCAGGAGCCTGTTTCACAAAGGAACATAATCACTTATGTTGCTTTTATAAAATTGGCTTAAAATAGTCCCTTTTTAAACTTCTCGCATAGGTGTCCTGTTATAAAGTCAAGTCTTAAATGCATAACCTTAACTAGATAAGGCTGAACATAACATAAGAACATAAGATATGCCATACTGGGTAAGACCAAGGTCCATCAAGCCCAGTATCCTGTTTACAACAGTGGCCAATCTAGGTCATGCGTACCTACCAGTTTCCCAAAAAAGACACAGGTTCCGCAATGCTTGTACTGGGTCAAGCATTGATATCCTGGGTCCCTTCTTAATAATGGTTTATGGGCCTTTCCTCCAGGAACTTGTCCAAACCTTTTTTAAACCCAGCAAATCTAACAGCCTTTACTACATCCTCCGGTAACAAATTCCAGAGTTTGATTAAACGTTGAGTGAAAAAAATATTTTCTTTTATCAGTCTTAAATAGTTTACCTTGTAGCTTCATTGCATGTCCCCTAGTCTTTCTATATTCTGATAACGTAAACAATCGATCTACGTTTACCCGTTCCACTCCGTTCATTAATTTATAGAATCCTATCATATCTCCCCTCACCCGTCTCTTTTCCAGGTTAAAGAGCCCTAACCTTTTTAGCCTTTCTTCATAGGAGTATCCTTCAATCCCCTTTACCATTTTGGTGGCTCTTCTCTGAACCTTTTCTAATAACGCTATATCCTTTTTAAGATACGGCGACCAGAATTGCACACAATATTCAAGGTGCGGTCTCACCATGGAACGATATAGAGGCATTATAATATCTTTTGTTTTATTTTCCATTCCTTTCCTTATGATACCTAGCATTCTATTTGCTCTCTTGGCTGCCGCTGCACACTGGGCCGAGGGTTTTAACATGTTATCCACAATGACACCTAAATCTTTTTCCTGGGTGGTGGTTCCTAATATGGAACCTTGCATCGTGTAACCATAGTTTGGGTTGTTCTTCCCTAGGTGCATAACTTTGCACTTGTCCACATTAAATTTCATCTGCCATTTTGATGCCCAGTCTTCCAATTTATCAAGATCCTCTTGCAATTTTCCACAATCCTCTTGGGTTTTAACAACTTTAAATAGTTTTGTGTCATCTGCAAATTTGATAACCTCACTCGTTATTCCACTTTCCAGGTCATTTATGAATATGTCAGAAAGCAGCGGACCCAGCACAGATCCCTGTGGTACACCACTATTCACCTTTCTCCATTGGGAAAATTGGCCATTTAGCCCTACCCTCTGCTTTCTATCTTTTAACCAGTTCCTGATCCACAGTAGTACACTGCCTCCTATCCCATGACTCTTTAGTTTTGCCAAAAGTCTCTGATGAGGGACCTTGTCAAAGGCTTTCTGAAAGTCCAGATACACTATATCAACCGACTCACCTTTGTCCACCTGTTTATTCACACTTTCAAAAAAACATAACAGATTTGTAAGACAAGATCTTCCTTGTCTAAAGCCATGTTGGCTGTCTCCCATTAGGCTATGACTATCTACATGCTGAGTAATTTTATTCTTTATGATGGTTTCTACCATTTTTCCCGGTACTGACGTGAGGCTCACCAGTCTGTAGTTTCCCGGATCACCCCTGGAACCCTTTTTAAAAATTGGTGTTACATTGGCGATCCTCCAGTCTTCAGGTATTAGAGATGATTTTGATGATAGTTCACAGATTACTAAGAGCAGGTCTGCAATCTCATATTTCAGTTCTTTCAACACCCTTGGATGTATCCCTTCTGGCCCAGGTGATTTGCTACTCTTCCATTTATCTAATAGTTGTAATACATATTCCCGATGTATTGATATTTCCTTCAATTCTTCCGCACCTTTAAATACCACTTCAGTCATGGGTAACATCCCTACATCTTCCTCAGTAAAGACCGAAGCAAAGAATTCATTCAGTCTCTCCGCTATCGCCTTGTCGCCTCTTAGTGCCCCTTTAACTCCTCTATCATCTAATGGACCAACTGACTCTCTCACAGGTTTTTTGCTACGAATGTACTTGAAAAAATCTTTATTTTGCATTTTTGCTTCCACGGCAAGCTTCTTCTCAAATTTTCCCTTTGCCTGCCTTATCAATGTCTTGCATTTGACTTGCCAGTGCTTGTGCTGTTTCCAGGTTTCGTCGTTTGGCTCTTTTTTCCATTTCCTGAAAGATGCTTTTTTGGCAACAACAGCCTCTCTGACCTCACCTTTAAACCATGCTGGCAGTTTTTTGGATTTCCTTCCACTTTTCTTAAAGCGTGGAATACAGCTTGTCTGGGCTTCCAAGATAGTATTTTTCAACAACACCCAAGCTTGATGTAAGTCTTTAACGTTTGCAACTGCTCCTTTTAGTTTTTTCTTAACTGTTTTCCTCATTTTATCATGGTCTCCCTTTCGAAAGTTAAAAGGTAGTACTGTGAATTTCCTTACTATCCCTCCTCCACTAAATCAAAGGTGATCATGCTATGATATTGCTACTAGCTAAATATTGCTACTAGCTGGTTAAGATTAAGCCATGCTTTTGAAATGTCTTTGATTTTTTTCTCTCTTCTATCTGCATACCCGTGGCAAGATACTGAGATCTGTCCAAAAGTTATGTGTTTCTTGATCCCTGTTTTTTAAAAAAAACATATACAGTTAACTCTGAATTTAACCACCTATTACCTTTGAATATCAGCTTAAAGGTTCCCATGTGTTACTTTCAAAACAAAACAAAATCCAAGATATAGTCAATACTTTACAGTCACAGAATCTGTACCACCAGGGAGGTGATCCTTTCCTCCTAGCTTCTTGGCAATATACTTGTGAGGGAGAACCTCTCTGGGACTTTCACTGCATTCATATCTGATCAATACTACTACTACTACTACTACTATTACTACTACTACTACTACTACTACTTCAAGGTATACAAGGCATTTGTATAGTGCTACAATGAGGGAGGAGTGGCCTAGTGGTTGGGGGGCTAAAATCCCACTAGAGGACAACAACCATGGGCCAGAAGGACTGAGGTTTCTATTTCCACAGGTGCTCCTTGTGGCCTTGGGCAAGCCACTTAAACCTCCATTACCTCAGGTACAAGAAGTAGATTCTGAGTCCTTCAGGGACAAGGGAAAAATTTATATACAGTATTTGAATGTACACTGCTTTGACTCAGTTCACCATATACCCAGGCCCTGCAACAAACAAATTAGATGCCGAAGCACCTATTCAATAACGTAGAAGATTCCAACAACTCAACATGGAAACCCTAATAAGCTCTCTTGATGAACACATAACCTTTGACAACACCGACATTGAAGACCTAACTCAAAAATGGTTCTCTACAATTGAAGACAACTCTAAACCAAATTGGAAATCATCAGCCAGACTGAACCATGGTACACTCCCCTGCTGCACAAGATGAAGAAAGATTTAAGAAGATTGGAGAGAAAATGGCGACGGACCAAGAATGATCTACAAAAGATGGAATACCTTGAGCTCCTAGCCAAATACAAAAATGAGATCAACAAAGCAAAAAAAGTGCATCACACCAAAGTTCTCAACAAGGCCATTAACAGACCCAGAGAGCTTTTTGACCTAGTAAAGTCACTCATAAAGCCCTTACCTGAACTCAACTGCAATGAAAAAATTAAGGCTCAAGACCTGGCAGATCACTATGCTACCAAACTTAATCCCCCTAACCATCATCTCCAAACCCCGAATTGCTGGCCTCATGTACACAGCTGACAGACAGTAAGAACACAAGCTTTAATCTGAAAGAAGAATGGTCTACTTTCCATACAATTGACAAAAAACTAATCTTAACTACCATCTCAAACCTCCATACAACTACATCTCTCCTGGATCCCTGTCCTGCAGAATGGATCAAATCTACTAAAAATGAAATTTCTCCTCTAATAGCACACATAGTCACTCAATCCCTGCAGCAAGGTATCATGCCCGCACAACTGAAAAGATCTCTAATTAGGCCTATTTTGAAAAATAAATCTCTCAACAAAGATTTTCCTACCTCCTACCGGCCGATATCAAGTATATCCTTTCTTGCAAAGATTATCGAGAAAGTAACTCAGCAACAACTTCAAGACCACCTTGATGAAAACAAAATTCTTGACAATCATCAATACGGTTTTCGACCCCACCACGGTGTCGAAACACTACTCATAGCTCTTCTAGACAACCTAATCAAGGGACTCGAAAATAAAAGCAAGATGTTCATACTGATATTTATAGATTTATCAGCAGCGTTTGACACAGTACATCATCAAATACTCTTGCGCAGACTTGAGTCTATAGGTATAACGGGCACACCAATAAAGTGGTTTGAATCATACCTAACAAATAGAATGCAACAGGTACGCTTCAATAACGAGCAAGCTAAGCCATTCCCCCAAACCCAAGGGATACCTCAGGGATCAGCAATCTCCTCCCTGCTATTCAACGTCTACATCCAGCCAGTATGTACAATTTTCCAAAAGCATAATATCTGCTACCATCTCTATGCAGACGACATTATGATGTACACACAACTTGACATAAATGATCCTAAGTGCAACCAATTAGAAGAATGCCTACAAGAACTGCAAAACTGGCTCCAATGCAACAATATGTCTATAAATCACAAGAAAACAGAAGTGATGTTCATATCAGGAAAACAGGACTTCAATCCTCCTGCATCTATCACTCTGAATGGGAACACTTACCACTCAAAAAACGAGATCAAATACCTAGGAGTAATAATTGATGCTAACCTAAAAATGGAAAAACACTTCCGGATAACGAATCGAGCAATATTTCACAAGCTGAAAGTCCTACAACCCTTGCGCTGCATCATTGACCACTCTGACTTTAGAACAGTAGCACAAGCGCTCATCATTCCCCACTTCGACTACTGTAATGCTATATTACAAGGGCTACCGAAAAAAACAATAAGCATCCTACAGATGGCGCAGAATGTATCAGCCAGGATTATTATGAATAAGAGCCTGACAGATCACATCACTCCAGTTCTTATGGAGCTCCACTGGCTCCCCATAACCGCAAGAATAATTTACAAAATGCTGATAATGGCATTCAAAATTATCCATAAGATATCTCCCACTTTCCTTGATATACTAATCACCACCCAGCCTCCCAACAGATGCCGACGGACCGCAAACCTAGATACACTCTGCGTACCCAGCAGCATAAGATCAGTCAAAGAACGGACGAGCAACCGGGCATTCACGTATTCAGCACCTATGCTCTGGAACCAGCTCCCACGCGAGTTACGGCAGACCAAAGAATTACACACCTTCAGAAAAGAGCTTAAAACACACCTGTTCCAATCATATTATGACATCACCTAGCTGAACTCAACTTTATCTTCCCATCCTGCCTTTCCACCTCGTAAGCACAAGGTTAATAGGAACCTAAATTCTCATTGTTGCATCACATCCTTGAAGATTCTTAAACAAAAAAAAAAAAAAAAGAATAAATTGTGTTTATATGTATATATTGCTCTGCTAATTGCTTGTATTGTTGCGATCTCTATGTACATTTATAACCTGTTCTGTTTGCTCAATTCTGTAATTTATTGAATAATCAATTGTATAACTGTGAACTGGTGGTTGTTAGTCCCCCTACCGTAATCATACTGTATTCCTAAATTTTGTGCTGTACATATTCCCTTGTCTTGTCTTCCTAAGGACCGCTTCTGATCGCTGGAAGGAGCGGTGTATAAATTTATGCCAAATAAATAAATAAATAAATAAAAGCAGTATATAAGCCTCATTAAATAAATATGCAGTGCTGTAGAAAACTCCTCCTTTAATACAGAACTAGAATACTTCTGGACAGTTGCAGATGAGCTCCTGCTAATACAAATTAGGGCAGTCGACATATGGTCACCTTTCTCTGTCCCCCAACCTCGTCTCCCTGCTTTGATGCCCCACTTGTAACTTACCCATACTCATATCGTCATGCATATGTCTGCTGTTTGCATAAGAGTTTACCAAGTAAAAATTATGCAGGATGAAATTTGCTAAAACAAACTTTATTACAACAATTGTTTCAAATTGTGGTGATATTACAGCTGCAGCACAAAACTAGATATATGCAGCTATCAAATTAGCAATAATTGTTTACAATTTAACCCATTACAGTAACTCCCGCTGTGAGCCAGGCCTTTATTAGAGACACACTCCACCAACTCAATCCAACTTGCATCAGGAGGGTACGGACTGTTAAAGTCACTCTTGGATGACCACAGAACAGAGGTAAGTTGCCATCAAAGCACCCTACCCTACCCTCATGTATGAACAGAATTTTGGAACCACTGTAGGGCCTTAGAGGCCCATCTCATTGGAGAGTATACAACACCCATAAGACCATCTGTACCTTCGTGGGCTTCAATCACCAGTTGTCAAAGCCAGAGTTGCAATTAGGTGAACAAACAAATGATAAAAACTGTCAAAAATTTGCTGTATTTTACATTTTATACCCCTGCTGTGTGTTCAAGCTTGGCCGAAACTACCATAGACCATGATAGTGAAGCTTTCCCCTACTTATACTGCTGTGGCTGTCTCTCCCTAAGGAAGCTTTGATAACACCCTGCAATACATTCAAGAATATGTCCAATGCTATATCTGATAAATGAACCCCTTCAGGGTAATAAAACCCTGCACAAGACACAGTAATGAGATTGTGAGAAATGTGAGAACCTTGAATAGAATGCATGAATTTACACATCCATTTATTGATTTTCTTTCTTATTTTATTCAATGGAGTGATGTGACTTTCACCCTTCTATACCTTTCTTTGAATGATGCAGGACCAGACCAAATGACCAGCAGGAAAAGACTCAGCTTTTGAAATGAAATTGCTCTGGATTTTTTAGTAGCAGCCTCACACTGCGAACGGATGCTATATCATTACCACCTAGGTGCAGTATCAACCATTGGAGTGGTGCAAACCTTTCTTGCAAGCAGCATTAGCATTAGATGGTCCCATCTCTTCCCATGATGACCCATCCATGCAGGGCCTGCCCAAGGGTTTCTGCTGCCCTAGGCAGAAACTCCGGCCCACTATCCAGCTGCTGCCTATTCTGTCTCGGGAAGGGGAGGCGGGCAGTGGCAGTAGCAGTATTTCCAAAAGTGGTGTCTTTTTCATGCCGCTTTCTTGCCTGCAGCAGGCCATGCTGCTTTTGGAAATACTGCTGCTGCCTGCCTCTCCCCAACAGAATTGGCGGCAGCTGGGGTGGGCAGCGTCGCCAGTCATGTGTGCCACTGCCGCCGCCCACCCAGGCCACCTAGCTCACCTAGTGGATGGACTGGCTCTGCATCCATGCAATGTATACTTCAGAGTTAGAGAATCCCAGGTTGTTGCCCACAGGTCTCATTAGAGACCTTCTGTGAGTCCAATGGAAAAACTAATGACCACATATCCACACTTCTCGTAAATTCCCAGGTCAACCCTGTGGTACAGAAGTGTACAGATTGCTAAAGGTATGAATGTTAAGTGGCAATGTATAAATTGTTGTTAATGCTCAAATTTCAAATTCTGGTCTAATGTACAGTTTGTACCTGTTGGATTGCTATCTGCCGACAACTATAATTTGCTTCCTTGTCTTTCCTATACTGATGGCTGTAGTAGCCGCACCTATTCTGAAAGAGTGTGGGCCAAACAGATTGCAGTTTAGGCCCACCCAAAGCAATACATAACTTCAAAACTCTTTTAAACTGGAAGCATGATAGTAGGCTTATCAGTCTGAGGGCCAGAAAGATCCTGAGATTGCTTACTTTAGCTGGTATAAAGTTACTCTAAAGCCTTTCACTGTTTGGTTAGTTTTAGGTCTATGTATTAATACTGAAATACTGTTCCTGGGTAAAATATCCTGGAATTGAAGAGCATGCGAATACTGTTCCTATGTAAAATATCCTGGAATTGGAGAGCATGCGATTAGGGTCATAGTTCGATTTGGGTACTAATTCACTAATCCACATTGCACTGAAAAAAAGCCATGGAAAACGAGCATCTGAATAGAATAACTTCATATCCATTGAGGTAGATACTGTCCAGTATACCAATTGAGTCCCAGAGGCCATCATGGGTTATAGGGTGTCTTCTATCTCAGAATATTGGTTCCTTGTTGGCCCATCCATTCACCATTTTGCTCACTACAAAGTTGTTGGCCAGGTTTGAGTAGTCCGATGCCTTTATAAAGAAATCAATACTTGACAGTTGCTCTAACATTGCTGATCTAGATACGTCCTCATCCCTAGCATTTAAGATGAAACTTATTATTGTTGGGGCTGTGAATGTGTATTAGGACTAACACCTTCCTTTTTACAGAAAACCATGAAAATTATGGCAGCATTAGCAAATCCCCTTTTGATGGAAATTGAGAGGGAGTCCATGATCAAATCCCAAACTACGGAGGACCAAAATTCCACACCACAGGGGGAACCGGGGTACAGCTATTGTCAACCACAGGAGCAAAGCTTCTGAAGACAGCCATCTTAAAATGAAAAAGAGCATCGGTGATGTTATTATCTGTTCTTGACAGATGTGTGGCCCTAAAAGTAATGTTGAGCTTCAAGCATAATGACACAATTTTCCTCCACAAGGAAATAACTCTTGGAGTTTTTGCAACAATCTGTTAATGGCTTCCACCATTGACATTTTGTCCATCCTGAATACAATGTGCCAACTGACTAGTGGTGTAATCCATATGTATAGTGTCATTATGACTGTGAATAGCTCAAGGAAAGTGATATCCCTCATGATTCCTAATTCATACTGGCTTGTTGGCCAATGTTTGGAATGCCAAGTGCCTCCAAAATAGATTACCAAACCCATTCCCCAGTGAAGAGTTCTAATTCATTCCTGTTTACTGTTCTGCCTTTCCCCTTAAGTTTACACTTTACATGCTCAGCAGCTTTAAAGGCACAAACACAAAAGCAGACGTAAGGATGACATTCAGAACTACAGGTCGGTTAGTCTAACCTCTGTGGTTTATTTATTTATTTAATGTCTCTTCTATACCGCGCTATTCACATCAGTGTGGTGTACATTTAACAGAACCTTATACAGTGCAGTCGGGCTGCATTGTATTTACATTAAACAGGGAACTATAACTTGGATATAACTGGGGTAACTTTCTAAATTATTTACACTAATAACTATACTGTACACCTGATATCTACTCAGAGTTGCGTTGGTGGGGCTAGCAGCCCTCTCGAGTGCTGGGTGTGCTATTGGGTGAAGCAAGGTGGTTGGTGAGAGTGTTTGCAATTTGATCTTTGAGGCTGGTCTCTGGGTAGTGTCGTATGAACAGGTGGTGTTTCAGTATCTTCCTGAATTTATTTTTATTTATTTATTTATTTTACATTCTCTTATATACCGCGCTATTCTGCATCAGTGCGGTTTACATTGAACAAACTGAAATTACATTGAACAGGGCATTATAACTTGGAGATAACTATTTTACAGGGAACATGGGCTATGGAGGGTTAAGTGGCTTGCCCAAGACCACAAGGAGCACCCGTGGGACTAGAAACCCCAGTCATTCCGGCCCAAGGTTGCTGTCCTCTAGTGGGATTTGAACCCCCGACCTTCCGGCCTGAAGTAATTCAATTCAGCCAGGTCGGTGATTGCTCGAATGGGTGTGGGGAGGGCGTTCCAACATCTATGGGCATATATCATGAAAGCCCTATTAAATGTCGCCTGGGTGCATTTCGTTGTTTCCTTTGGGATCATCAGCGTATTGACAGCTGTAGATCTTCTGAGTCTGTTCGGGGGTGTGAGGTGGATTAACTCAGTGATGGCGGTGGAGGGTTGATTGTTTATGGCCTTGAAGGTCATTACTAGGATCTTGTAATGTAGTTTGCCATGTATTGGTAACCAGTGGAGTTTCTTCAGGATTGGTGTAATGTGCTCCATTCTTGAGACTCCGTATAGAACTCTCGCGGCTGCATTCATTGCAAGCTGGAGTGGGTTTAGCGATGCTTGCAGAAGCTCATATAGGACTGCATTGGCATAATCCAAGTGAGGGATTATTAGGGCTTGATAAATTGTTTGAAAGTCGATGGGGTCTAGTAGAGGTCGTAGATGCTATAGTGTCTGTATTTTATTGTATATTGTCTTAACTGTGTTTCTTATGTGGGTTTTTATGTCCCGCCGTTGGTCCAAGGTGACACCTAGGTATCGGATTGTGGGTTTGGCTATCATCTCGGCGTTCTTCACTTTTAATGAAGGTGGGGGAATGAATCCTTGGTTCCTCATGATGAAGAGGACGTCTGTCTTGTTATGGTTGATTCGGAGATTTTGGATATGGAGCCAGTTAGCAACTGCATCGAAGCAGCTTGTTAGTGGGGAGAAGTCTGGCTGGTCCGTTGCAAATGGCATGTATAGTAGAACATCATCTGTGTATACCAGGCAGACGACATTGAATGAGCGTATCAGGGTGCAGATGGGCTGCATGTATATGTTAAACATCAATGCCAATAGCGAGGATCCCTGTGGCACACCCTGTTTTTGTAGGAACGGTTCCAAGGTTGTGTTGCCGGTTCTCACATGTTGCCATCTGTTGGACAGGTAGGGTTTGCACCATCTTAGAGCTGTGTCCTGTATTCCCTTTTCCTCGAGACGTTCCAGGAGAATCTCATGGTTTACGGAGTCAAAAGCCACTGCGATATCCATGAATATAAGGGCAAATCCTTGTCGAATGTTGTCAATTCCTAAGACTATGGTATTGAAGAGGGTGGTGAGGAGGGTTTCAACGCCGTGTGCCTCCCTGAATCCATGCTGAGATGGGTCCAAAGGGGCATCCATTTTGATATGGTGTTGAATTTGGCGTTGGACTACCTTTTCAATTATTTTGGCGAGAAGTGGGATGCTTGAAATCGGTCTGAAGGACTCGACTTTTAGGAGGTCCAGTTTGTTGTTTTTCAGCAGTGGCCTGATGGAGATATGCTTCAACCTTTGTGGGAAAGATCCTGTAGAGAATGATTGATCCATGATTTTATTCAGGAACTGGCTTAGATCGCAACATAGTTCTCTTATCCGGAACGCTGGACAGGGGTCATTAGGTGCAGTAGTGGTGTTGATGGAGGCGATGGTGTCTTCAATCTCTCTCTTTGACATGGTGGTGAATTTGGTCAGTGACGTTGGATGGGGTGGCTTGTGCAGAGGTGTGTGGCTTATGGGGCATGTGGTCTTGTAGGTCTGGAGCATTTTTAATTATAGTCTGCATAGGCCTGCGGTTGCGGTAAGTATGGTTGGTCTGGGGCCGGTTCTCTCGTTAATGTCTTCACTAAATTGAAGAGGTCATGTGGCTTGCTCATTGAGCACTTCAGGAGGTCCGTGTGGAATTGCTTCCTTCTCTCCATTATTGCTTCTCGGTGCTTTTTTAGGTGGAAGCTATATGCACTCTGTGCTTCGGTGGAGCGTGATCGGCGCCATTGTCTCTCAAGCTTGCGCAGGTGGAGGAGTGATGATCGCATTTCAGTGGACTACCATGGTGCGGGCTCTCGTCTCCTTGGAGGTTTGTTCGTGGTTGAGAGCTGAGCGACTCAGCTGAGGCTGTTATCCCAGCTAGAGATCATTTCATCCAGGTTAGGGGCTGTGTCATTGAGGAGTGGGAGGGTTAGTAAATTAGTGGAAAGCTATTAAAGGAGAGAATAGTGAGGTTTCTGGAGTCAAATGGATTCACAAGGGAAGGTCTTGTCAGACAAATCTGATAGATTTCTTTGACTGGGTGACCAGAGAGTTGGACCTAGGAAGAGCCCTAGATGTGATGTATTTAGATTTCAGTAAAGCCTTTGACTCTGTTCTGCACAGGTGACTTATAAACAAACTAAGCACCCTAGGAATGGACCCTAAAGTTACTGATTGGATTAGAAATTGGTTGAATGGGAGCAGAGGCAGCCCAATGGGGGTGCGGGGCCTTGTGCGGAGATTAATTGTGGGGCCTCATTTGCATAATGAGTCTCATTTGCATAAACATTTGCATAATATTAACATGCACTTTTAGTAAACATGCCTCTTAATGAGTGTCTGGATAAAGAAAGACTAACAGATTTCTACATTACTATATTGCAGTGACAACCGGCAAGCCCATTAGGAAGTACTATAAACACTGACTATTTAGAAGCCATAGCTAATCCACCCTACCAGGACTCACAAAGCACCAAATCCTACCTATCAAAAAGCAACATTGCAGATATTAAACCAATACATCTTAGAGGATACCAATAAATCTCACTGGGGGAAAGAGAACAAGTGGGACTGTCAAACAGAAACTACATAAACAGAATACCTCAGCTCGTTTACACAGAACATAGACCATCACCACACAAAGAACAACGGATCACAATTTAGAAATAGGAAGATAATATATAATTAAACTGGGAACCCCAAAAGTCAAACATGAAATGTACAACACTGGAGAAATAAAACTATAAAGTAATTTCCTCTAGCACTAAACAAAAACGCAAAGATGTTAGCAATACACACTTCCCAGACCAGACATATTCCAGTTAATAAATTCAAAATAAAAAGTATTTTTCTACCTTCTGTTTGGGCATTTTATTTTTCAGTTGCAATTGCTCCAGTCACTTTCTTCTGGTTTCTTCGTGTCTTCTGCGAGCTATCCATTTGTCCTTTCTTCTCTTTTAGATGTTTTCCATTCTCTCTCTATATCTGCTTTAACATACTGATCGTTTCCCTTTTGCTCTTTCCCCCATTTCTTTCCTTATTTCTTTATCATCCACTCAAATTTCACCCTTACATTCTCAATCCCCTCTTACTCTCCCAATACCTGGCCCATTGTAGACTTTTCTTCCACACAAAATATATTTTCCCCTCTCCATTCTCATTCCCCATCCCCGTCCCTTCTAGTCCTCCCCCAAAATCAGCTCCCTTATAGTTCTGACCCACCCAGCATCCACTCCCTTCTAGTCCCATTCTCCCATGCCCCCACATCAGCCCATTTCCAGTCCTATTCTAGCCCATCACCCATTTGTAGTCCAAGCACCCCCATCAGCCCATTTCTAGTCCTAATCCAGCTCCTCATCAGCCCATTTCCAGTTCTAGCCCCACATATGCTCTTTTCCAGTTCCATTCCAGCCCCCCATCAGTCAATTTCCACTCCAAGCTCCCCCATCAGCCAATTTCCAATCCTAGCCCCCTCGTCAGCCCCCTTCCAGTCCTATTCCAGCCCCCTTCAGCCCATTTCCAGTCTTATTCCAGCTCATCAGCCCATTTCCAGTGCTAGCCCCCCCCCCCCAAATCACAGCCCATTTCCAGTCCAAGTCCCCCCATCACAGCCTATTTCCAGTCCTAGCCCCCCCCCCACCATCACAGCCTATTTCCAGTCCTAGCTCCCCCATCACAGCCCATTTCCAGTCCAAGTTCCCCCAACCATCACAGCCCATTTGCAGTCCTAGCCCCCCTAATCACAGCCTATTTCCAGTCCAAGTTCCCCCCTCCCCCTCCCCCTCCCCCCATCCCATTTCCAGTCCAGGATCCCCCCCCCCCCATCACAGCCCATCCAGTCCTTAGCCTCCCCCACCCCCAGCCATCCCCACGGCTGTCTGAGGGGCTTCAGAGGGAGCCGGGGAAGCCCGCGCGAGACCCCATCTTCTTCTGTACAACCGCCAGCGTGAAGATCCTTTTCCCTCACACTGGTGGCTGTTTCTGTGAAGCCGCGAATGCTGGGAAAGGTTAAAGGGCATTGCCTTTAACCTCTCCCGGCACTCGCGACTTCACACAAACAGCCACCAGCATGAAGGAAAAGGATCTTTACGCTGGCGGTTGTACAGAGGGAGCCAGGGCCTCACGCGGGCTTTCCCGGCTCCCTCTGAAGCAGTCCAGTGTGCCATAATGGTGTTTGCGTGGGGCCCCCTGAATCGTGGGGCCCTGTGTGAACTGCATTATCGCACAATGGACGGGTCGGCCCTGAGTGGGAGATGACAAAGAGTACAGGTAAATGGAACTCACTCTGAGGAGAAGGAGGTTACCACTGGTGTGCCCCAGGGATCTGTCCTTGGTTCGATTCTTTTTAACATCTTTGTTGATGATATTGCGGAAGGGCTGTCTGGTAAGTTTGCCTCTTTGCAGATAATACCAAATTCTGGCAATAGAGTAGACACACAGGAAGAAGTTGATAACATGAGGAAGGATCTAGCTAAGCATGAAGAATGGTCTAGAATTTGGCAGTTGAAATTTAATGCTAAAAAATGCAGGGTTATGCATTTAGGCTGCAAAAATCCAAAGACGTTGTACAGTGTAGGGGGTGAGGTACTTCTGTCCACAAAAGAAGAGCGGGGCCTGAGCGTAATAATGTCTGATGATTTTAAAGTAGCAATCAGGTAGAAAAGGTGACTGTAAAAGCCAGAAGGATGCTTGGGCATATAGGGAGAGGAATAGCCATCAGAAAAAGGAGGTGATAATGTCTCTGTATAAGTCTCTGGTGCGACCTCATTTGGAGTATTGTGTGCAATTCTGGAGACCGCAACTTCAAAAGGATAAAACCAGGTTGGAGTCAGTGCAGAGGGTGGCTACTGAAATGGTTAGTGGTCTTCATTATGAAGCATATGAGGACAAACTTAAAGATCTTAATATGTATACTTTAGAGGAAAGACGGGATAGGGGTGATGTGATAGAGATATTTAAATACCACTGTGGCATAAATTAACAGGGGAATCTCTGCTGGAAGGGGTCATAGGATGAGAGTGAAAGGGGATAGACTCAGGAGTAATATGCGGAAAAACTTCTTAATGGAAAGAGTGGTAGATGTATGGAATAGTCTCCCAGTGGAGGTGGTGGACACGAGGACAGGATCTGAATTCAAAAAGCATGGGAGGATCTCCAAAGGTAAAAGGGGGACTTTTGTAGTGATATGGAAAAGCAGACTAGATAGGCCATGTGGTATTTTTCTGCCATCATGTTTCTATGTTTCTAATGCAAAACAGTACTGCATGTATATCCTCCTGAGCACAATCTGCATATTATCTACAATTTAACTTTCAGAATCATTAACACCTGTTGCAAACTGTATTCTAATCATACATACTTGTAGAAACTATGAAGTAAGGTATACTCTTCAAAGCATATAGCTTCTTGAAAGAAATTGAAATAAAGGACCAAGCAATATTAAGACACCAAGCTAACTCCTCACTTATTCCTCAAGATTTAAAGGGTATATTAATTAATACCCACTCAGTTAGAAACAAAATCCCTATAATAATAGATTATATGGTTAATTGTAGTTCCTGGAATAGATCCAGTCTAGTCCCGTACCATTAGAGTTGTGTATGTCCTCCTGCAGCTAGGAGACTGAGCATGTCACTCTTTCAGTGAACCAAGTATAAGTAGTCCAGGGACCGCCCCCAGCCCCAGTTTATTATTGTCAAAGCCGACTCACCAGAACAAAGAAAAAAACCATTCCCAACTGGAAAGCAAATCTGAACTTCAAACTCTGAACTCTAAAACCCAAAAATATGGCTGTATACAGGAGCCGCCCCTCTGCTCATGCCCCCTCCATGAGGCAGCTTACTCTTTCTAGAAGTTGACGGCCCCGCACCCCGATATCCAGACTCGCTCTGCACTGCCCATGCTCGCAACCGGTGCTAACTCTTCCCCAGTGCTCAGGCTACCTCTCGGCAGCGATCTTCCGGGTGGGAAGCGGGACTAGACTGGATCTACTCCAGGAACTACAATTAGCAGGTAAGTCTAATTTAACCTTCCTTATTGTAGCTCCAGTCTAGTCCCGTACCATTAGAGATGTAGCAGAGCAGTGAACAATCTCAACGGGAGGGACCTGCCAGACCAGCTTGAAGCACTGCTGATCCAAACCTCGCATCCCCCTCCGCCTGTACATCAATTCTATAATGCTTGACAAAGGAGTGCAACAAAGACCAAGTCGCTGCTTTGCAAATCTCTGCCGCAGGCACCAAGCTATACTCCGCCCAGGAGGCCGCCTGAGACCTCGTAGAATGCTCTCTCAAGCCCTGTGGCACTACTCTGCCCTTCAGCATATAGGCTGACGCAATTGTCTCTTTGATCCACCTGGCAATGGAAGCCTTAGACGCGGGCTCTCCCCGTCGATAGTTCCCAAACAGAACAAACAGCCTGTCGGACTTACACAACTCCGCTGTCCGCTGCAAATACACCTTCAGAACTCTACCGATGTCCAACCGATGCAACATACCTGCCGTCCCCTTATCAACCGACCTTTTAAAAACTGGAAGGGCCACCACCTGATTAACATGGAAGGCGGAGACCACCTTAGGCAAAAAGGACGGCACTGTCCGCAGCACGACCTTCTCCCTAGAAAAGGACAAAAAAGGCTCTCTACACGACAGGGCCTGTAACTCCGAGATTCTCCTCACTGAGGTGATCGCCACCAAAAACACCACTTTTAGCGTGAGATCTTTCAAGGTCGCCGTAGATAACGGCTCAAAAGGCTCCTTCACCAATGCCTCCAACACGATGTTGAGATCCCACCCTGGGACCCCTTTCCTGCAGGGGGGCCGCAACAATGAGGCTGCTCGCAAAAATCTCTTTACATCTCGATGAGCTCCCAGCGTCTGCCCTTGCACCTTTCCACGGTAACAGGCTAGCGCCGCCACCTGTACCTGGAGCGAAGATACTGCTAAGCCCTTATCTAAGCCATCCTGCAAAAAGGCCAACATCTGCACTACCGTGGACCTCAACGCTCGCAATTGTCTCTCCTCACACCAAGCCTCAAACAATCGTACATATGCCAAGGACGTGGACCTCCGCCTCGACCTCAACAACGTAGCAATCACTGCTGATGAATAGCCTTTACTCAGTAGCCTTGCCCTCTCAAGAGCCAAGCCATAAGCGAAAACAAATGTACCTGAAGCATGCTTAACGGACCCTGCACTAGCAGATCTGCCTTGTCCGGCAGCCTCCATGGAGGCTCCACCAGCAGACGCATCAAGTCGGCATACCACGGCCTTCTTGGCCAATCCAGCGCTATCAGTAGAACCGTCCCCTTGTGTCTCTCTATGCGCTGGAGAACCCTGCCAATAAGCACCCACGGTGGAAACACGTACAGAAGTCCTTCTGATGGCCAGCTTTGAATCAGAGCATCCAGGCCCTCCGACATCCACTCTCTCCTTCTGCTGAAAAACCTGTCGACCTTTGCTGACTCGAACGTAGCCATCAGGTCCATCACGGGCAGACCCCAACACCGCAACAACACCGCGAACACTTCCGGATGCAGTGTCCACTCCCCCGGATCCACTCGCACGCGACTTAGGAAGTCCGCCGTCACATTCTCCACTCCGGCTACATGCGCCACTGACAACGCCTCTAGATGGCCCTCGGCCCATTCCAGCAAACCTTCCGCTTCAGTCTCCAACTGCACGCTGCTGGTTCCACCCTGCCGATTTATGTATGCCACCGCCGTGGCATTGGCTGAGAAAACTCTGACAGCTTTCCCCTGCAGGAACTCCTGCAAGGCCCGCAGCGCCAAGAATACCACTCTCAACTCCAGCCTGTTGATGGACCATTCCTTCTCCTGGAGAGACCACTGACCCTGGGCAAACTGCCCCTCGAAGTGAGCCCCCCATCCAAATAGGATCGCGTCGGTCGTCAACGCCTTCCACTCCGGCGCCTCCAGCGGCATGCCCCTCTCTAGGCCCCCCGGTCGCAGCCACCATCGCAGCGACCGTCGAGTCTCTTGAGGACACACCAATGGCTTGGACAATGGATCTGCCTGATGAGACCATCTCCGAAGCAATGATCTCTGCAGGGGCCGCATATGAGCCCTGGCCCACGGCACTACCTCTATCGTGGCCACAATTGTCCCCAGCAGTTGCAGATATTGCCACGCCGAAGGCATTCTGGTCGCCCAAAACTCCCGAATTAACCTTCTCAACTTTTGAACCCGTCCCACCGGCAGGAACACTCTTCCCCTGCGCGTATCGAAACGAGCTCCCAAATATTCTAGATCCTGGGCCGGTGTCAACTTGCTCTTTGCCACGTTGACTACCCAACCTAAACTCTGTAAAAAGGACACCACCTGACTGGTCGCCCGCTGAATTTCCTCCAGCGACTTCGCTCGAATTAACCAGTCGTCCAAATACGGGTGCACCAACACCCCTTCTCTTCTCAATGCCACCGCCACCACCACCATAATCTTGGTGAACGTCCTCGGCGCCGTCGCGAGCCCAAAGGGCATCGCTTGGAATTGGAAATGCCAAATCGGCATAGCGAAGCGAAGGAACCGCAGGTGCTCTCTCCTGATTGGAATGTGCAGGTAAGCCTCCAACAGATCCAAGGATGTTAGATACTCTCCCCTTCGCACCGCTACCATAACCGACCTCAATGTCTCCATCTGAAAATGAGACACCCGGAGACACCTGTTTGCTCACTTTAGGTCTAGGATAGGGCGCATGGTACCTTCCTTTTTTGTTACCACAAAATAAATCGAGTACCGACCGCAGCCTTGTCATGAATAGAGATGTAGCCCACTGGTTACTGCAATGTAAGAAGGCTGTCTGAGGAATTTCCTTTTAATTTAAATCAGTGCTGTCTGAGGCATTTCCTTTTTTCAAGTTAAATCAGTGCTGCCAGCAAAAACACCCTCACAGTGCCGTAACCTAAGGTGCCGCATAAGGCGCCCCATAAGGCACTCCATAGGGCACATTATAAAGTGCCCTGTCTGCCAAGGCACCTTATAATGTGCCCTATAAGGCGCTTTATAGGGTGCCCTATAGGGAGCCTTATGAGGCACCTTAGGCTACGGCACTGTGAGGGTGTTTCTGCTGGCAGCACTAATTTAAATTAAAAGGAAAATCCCCAGACAGCCTTATTAAATAACACCACTGTGGGATCAAACCCAAGACCTCTGCCTTTGCAGTCATTGAAGTAACCACTGGACTACATCTCTAAAGCATCTAACATGCTGCTGGCTGGCTATAGAAAGACTGCAGGTCACCACACAAACTCTCTGCTGTGATTACCAGGATAGGGTAAACCCACCCACACCCATAATGCACTGCACATGCAGATCAGCAACCTACATTTTCTCACAAGATGGGGTATGCGCCTCTATAGCACCTCAGCCTGGTAGGGGGAACTGACTGTGTGTGTTACTGGCACAGAGTAGCTACAGACCGTAACATTGTGCGGTTCCTGTGCTCACCCTGAGGGTGAGGTGGGGCGCCCAGCACCAGGTCTGCAGCACCTGGCTTGGCTGAGATAAGATATGCTGCAGGTCCCCATCAGTACTAGTGTGTGATAGGTCATCCTTGCAGACACATCTAGGATGCACCAGTGTCCATTGGTATTTCCCAGTTGTGTCTAACCCTTGTGGATTATGGTGCACCCAGAATAGTGCATGTTCTGTGTAGCTGCCATGGTCACATGTTATAAGAGCAGAGTGGTGTTGGAACCCAAAAGCAGATTATATAGTACCACCCAACCCCCCCCCCCTCCTTGTAGGTCAGGGTGGGGGACAGGATCCACATTCTACATCTCTGCAATGGGGACAGTAGAGGGGAACCATCAACCCCAGTCCTGCTGGAAAATAGGCACCTTACAGGGCAGTCAATGCAGAACTGTATGCATCACATAGGAGACTGGCAGACAGGCACTAGGCCTGAAAAAGCTCAGCTGCCCCCCAACACTATCTGACATTCACCAGCAGAGAGCACAGTCAGTCTCCACCCACTGCACCCTGCAAGGTGTTCTAGCCATACACATGCTAACTGCAGACAGTCTGCTAGCCAGTACATAGTGCATGTTCCTGGAGGAACTGTGTGCACCCAAAAATAGGATGTGAGCAAACACACCAAGCAGGTATGTCAGTGATTGGGCCCCAGAAAGGGAACAAATAGATATCACTTGAGAGAAATACTGTATAGCACTATGGGGGAACCTAGCCATGCCATGGTCACTGCTCAGTCAGGGTGAGAGTGATACCCCCAGCATGACATGCTGTGGCCACCCTGTCCATGCAGGTGGTGGTCGGGCACTACAATGTCCCAGCCATTGCCCTATATTCTGTGCAGACGCATCCTGCCCAGGCTTCCCTTTCCGGGCCATACCCACAGTACCTTGCTCCTCATTGTGCACATTGGCAGGCTAACACTGGAAACAGTGCAAGCATTGTGGGCTCAGTAAGGTGTAGGCAGCCACAAAACATTGGATAGACATACACACACTCCCACTCCTATTTCAGCATTGTGAAAATATGGAGGTGGTTGGCAGCCCTGGCCGCCACACCAGTCCTGGGCACAGTGCAGGCATTGCTATGGTACTCAATGCTGTTAGGGTCACTCCCCAGGGTGATAAACACTGTCAGAAAAAAAAACTGAAACACGCTCCACAGATATCAGAAAGGTTGCTATGATGAATCTCTGTCAACAAATTGTGTTTAACTTAGGATTTGTTATCTGACATTTATCATATATATGTGGAACATGTTTCCAAGTTTAAGACGGCATTGCTAAGGTATGCAGGTGCTAGTATTGGTAGATGTTGCTCCACGCAGGGCCCAACAGCTTGACCCTCCATGAGCCAATGGATAGTGGAGCCTGTGGGTGTGGGTGTTTGTGCCCCTGTTGGCTGCTGCTCTAGGGCAGAGGTTTCCAACTCTGGTCCTGGTGGGCCAAACACGGTTCAGGTTTTCATGCTGTCCCTAATGAATATGCATGGATACATTTGCATACAATGAGGGTGGTGCATACAAATGCATCACAGGCATATTTATTAGGGAGAGCATGAAACCTGAATGTGTTTTGGCCCTCCAGGACTGCAGTTGGGAAACTCTGCTCTAGGGATTGCACATGTTTATGGTGTATGTGCTCTGTAGGTTAAAATATAGGTGTTTATGGCGTGTTTATTTTATATGCAATAAAGGTTCTGTCTTTATTACCATGGTTTAGTGCTGGGTAAAATGTAGGCACATAGTCTGCAGGAACCACAGCTGGGACTTGAACCTGTGACCTTTTGCTCCTGAATAAACTGGCTGTGTGTATTGCACCAAACTGCTGTCACAGAGGCAGACCCTTCCCTGGGGATACCATGACTGTTCGTCAGACAGACCTTGTCTGTTGCAGTGCATGGCACACATCTAAACAGAGCTTGGCCGTTTGTCTGCTGTGGGCAGATGCCACTGCCCCCTCCACCACCAGCACCCCTCTGCCACCATGCTGACATGACCTTTTGCCGGTGGGGGTGGTGGTGCTCAATCCCGGGCCATCCAGTGTGCAGGTAGGCGGCTGCCTATGGTGCGTGATATTGGGTATGGGTGCCTGCATAGACATCCACGCTTCCCCCCTGGCACTGCCTGCCAATTTTATGTGCCCTTTGGGGTACTTGCTGGGTAATGTCCATTGTGGAACTGTGGGACACACACTCGTGGACATGTTTGCCCTTGGTCAGTTGCTGTCTTGCTGGTTTTCTGTTTCTGCATTCCTATGTGTCACCTAGGCATCTGCCTAGTCCACCCTGTGCCCCAACTGCCCCACTGCATGTCCCGCCTGCAGCCCCCTGTACCTCATTTTCAGCCTCACCGTAGTGCCCTTTCGTACTTGGGCACTATGCTGTTGCTGCATATGTATCACTACTATCACTTTTCTTAGTCTCGCTGCCTTTGCTGTACATTGCTGACTGAACTGGTTTCTCTCTCCTGCAAATGTGCCTCTAACGCGAGGTTTTCATTGGTGCTAATTTTCAGACCCTGATTTCATAGCGTTAGTGTGTCTGGAGCCTCTACCCGCCCACTCTCCGCCCATTGACCCCGTCTCTCTGCCCTCTGGAATGACTTACTCCACCTTCTGTGCACCTTAATGCCACCAGAGACGTTATCGCACGATAAGTTATGTTATCGCACGGTATTATCGCGCGATAATGTCACTTATCGTGTGATAACGTTGCCGCTGCGACATTAGTGCTCTTTAGTAAACATACCCCCAGGTCTTGGTGGAGTGATGTTAACTGTTTGAGACAATAGTTGGTTACTCCATCTGGGCCAGAGCTCTTCCAGTTTGGGGCTCATTTTAACCTGCTTTCCAGCTCTTTCTTTGTTACTACAGGCCATTCTATAGGTTTCATGTTTGTTTTTTCTAAATGCTTCTGTATACTAGATAACCATTCTGCTTCTTGATTGTGCTGTATAGGGTCCGCATATAACTTTCTCCAGAAGGTTTCAGTTTCGGCTTTGGTTGGAGGTGCTTTTACCATATTAATGCTCTTCCCCAATTCCATGTAGAATTGTTTTGGGTTCTCTCTAAATAGTTTATTTTGATATCTTTCTTTCCTGTTTTCTTCATATCTTCATGTTTTTTTACCTAGATTCATGTAGCTCTACATATAGCTGCATTTAGTTGCTTTGTACATAGTTCTCACGTTCTCTGTTTCACTGTTCATGAAACCTGTTTAATGTATACCAAGTTTATTGTCCTGTTCATTGTAAGCACAGATCAATTATTTGAGACGTGTAGTTTTTATGTTCATTGTAAACCGCACTGATGACGAATAGCGCTGTATAAAAGAAACTGTAAATAAATAAATAAAAATAAATAAATATCTTCAAAGTTTTTGCGCTTCTGTCACTATTTTCAATTTATTGTTGAAACATATAAATTTCAGGTCTTCTGTTAATGCAGCATGCTTCAGCTTGATGTCTTGGATCTTCCTTAATATCTATTAGGGATAGCTCTGCATGCAATGATTGTATTTTTCCTCCGATGTGCTTTTTCCAAGGAGGAACTGTTAATTTTTCTTTTTCTTCTGCCTTGCACTCTGGTTGGCAGTATTCTTGCAGTAATAATTTTAGCTGCACAATATTGTATTTAATTTGTTTTGGTGATGTCAATAAATGATCCTTTTATACTGGATATGGTCTTGATCATCTTAATTATCATACTTCTAACCTTACCTGTAAAATTAACTTAGGTAATCTTTCCCTTGCTTGGAATCCAGTATATTCATCTCTTTCAATATGGACTAGGTGTTCTATCTTGAATTCCTCCACCTCTGGGTCTTTCTCCTCCCTTTCTTCTTCCTCCTTTGCTTCATCCTCTTCAATTAGTTTGTTGACCCTTCCTTTATTCAGCTCACTCTCATGCAGTTCCAAATCTCTCAACTCCATCTCCCCCTCAACCTCTCTTTCCTTTTCTGTGTCTTCCTTTCTTCTAGTACTCTCACCTAGGTCCCCTCCTCCCTGTATTTCTTTGTCCACGGAATACCCTAGTTACTTCAAGATGTTATCATTCACATACTTCTTTACTTTGATCTGTGAAATTAAAGATCTTAAATTTGCATCTGTTGCTTTTTGCAGTTTTTCTAATGGCAATTTTCCTTTCTTCCAGCTTTTGGCAGATTCTCTTTGTATACCCTCTTGATTTAAATATAGGGTATGTGACATAAACAGCAGTACATTATCTCCTCTTTATCTGCAGAATTCCACTTAACTGTAGTTAATCCTCTTAACTTTTTCATGAATTTCTGTGGTTTATCTCCTGCCACAGTGGGTTCATGAACAAACTCACCGTGGCCTTTATCTGTGGCAGGGATGTTAACTACATCTGCAGTACTTGCACTATTGCAACCACAATCGTTAGCCCTAGTGTATAAGCTACAGATGGGCCATGGGTAGCTGGTGGACGTGAGGATCGCCTGGTAACATGCCTGCCTGGTGCGAAGGTAGCGGACCTCACGCGCCACCTAGAAAAGGTCTTAGATAGTGCTGGGGAGGAGTCTGCTGTCTTGGTACTGTGATAAGGAAGCTTATTAGGACCTAGGAGATATGGATAAGAAGAAGGAATTTACCCTAACAAAAGCTCCTGTTTTAAAAGGTCAAGGACATAAAACTCCCATTGTACCTAGAAAACAGGTCATTCCTGGCTGCAATAAGTTACAGCATGCCCCTAGTGGTGAAAAGGTGAGGGAATGCAAGCCCAGGGTAGGGAACCCTTACGTCACTGCATTCCCTAATCATTCAGCTGCCACGAGGGAATTTGATCTTTCTCACCTGAGAGGAGAGAGGGTGGAGCAGGTCCCTGGGAGGTTTAAGTTTAGCTTCGTTTATCCAGAGGGGGACAGCACGGGCAGCAGCAGCAAGAGCAGAGGCAGGATGGAGAGTGACAGCATAGAGGACGACAGCATGAGGAAGGGCAGCACAAGGAGAGCTGCTGATGAGAGAGAAAGAGGAGGAAGTAGGAATGCTTTCTGGAGAAGGAATGGAACAGTAAGAACAGCAGGAACCTGGAACACAGGGTGAAGAACAGGACGAGGTGAATGGTGGCCAGAGCATGAAAGAAGGGAAGCTGATACAAGCTTTGACCAAGGTATGAGTCTTAGAAGCTTATCTAATAAGGAGCACTACAGAGTTGCTAGAGACAGCTTTAACCATAACGGAAAGCAGACAGATAAGCTATCTGAGTCTGAGTCAGAGATTGAGCCAATGCAACTGGGTGACCCAGATTTACCTTTGGTAGAAGAGGACTCATGTATGGATTGTTCTGTATGCCAGTCTGCCAATTCAGAGGGGTTGAAAGGGAGTCAACCTTAAAGGGAAAAAACCTCCAATGTCCGATAGCCCTAAGAACTGTGTTCAGCTTAATGAAGGTTCTCAGTTCAGGAGAAGTGTTTTACTGTGCAAAGCTGAAGCTACCTAATTACACTTGAGAACAGCTGTGAAGAGTGCTGTGCTCCGTTTGAAGCTGTACCAACCGAGAAAGTAAGAAAGGTTTTATTTGGCTAAATTTTGAGAAAACCTTGCAAAGTGATTTTTCTACCAGTGAGAGTTTAACTGTCTGTAAGAAGTTTTGTTGTGTTTAAGAAGACAAAGTTGACAGGTATAGTTCTGGACTAAAGGACAAAAAACCTGGTTTAAAGTTTTGTTCCTGTTTGTTTTGGACTGCACGGCAAGCCATGCCTGGTGGCATGTGCTGTTAGAAGTATTGAATATTTAAGCTGAAGAAAGCTGTTTTGTTTGAGTTCAAGTTGTATCCTGTGTTGAAATACAAGAAACCTGGTGAAACATTAAAAAGGTGAAAATTTGTGAACCTTTAGCGTGTCTTTTCAATGGATAATTTCTGTCATTTGCCTACCACTCAACCCAACTACAAGAAGGTGGGTTTTTTTACCCGAGGCCACATAACATCTAACTGAACTACCTTTCCCATAATGCATTAAAAAAGCAACCAGTTAGGAAAAGGCCTTTAAAGGTGAAGCACTCAAATAAGAAGCACGTCCCTCCATACTGATGTAAGGGGCTAAGGGCGTGACAGTACATGTCGGTACCAATGACATAGGAAAATGTGGTAGGGAGGTTCTGGAGGCTAAATTTAGGCTTTTAGGCAGGAAATTGAAATCCAGAACTTCCAGGGTAGCGTTCTCCAAAATGCTTCCCATTCCACGCGCAGGACCCAAAAGGCAGGCAGAGCTCCGGAGTCTCAATGCGTGGATGAGACAATGATGCAAGGATGAGGGTTTTGGATTTGTTAGGAACTGGGGAACATTTTGGGGAAAGGAGGGGCTCTTCCGAAGGGATGGGCTTCACCTTAACCGGGATGGAACCAGGCTACTGGCATTAACCTTTAAAAAGGAGATAGAGCAGCTTTTAAACTACATAATAGGGGAAAGCCGACAGTCACCCAAGAGCGCATGGTTCAGAAGAATGTATCCTTGAAGGATACTACCAAAAGCAGAGAGGTTCCAAAAAAGAGTAAAGTAGCCCAAATGCCCTCGAGTATGGAGCAGACAGAGCTTAAAGATCCCAAATTACTCATGCCTACCAATAGCCAAATTAATATGAATAAAATACAGTCTCTAAAATGCTTGTATGCAAATGCTAGAAGTCTAAAAAATAAGATGGGAGAGTTAGAATATATAGCACTAAATGAGAGGTTAGATATGATTGGAATCTCAGAGACATGGTGGAAGGAGGACAACCAGTGTGACACTGTGATACCAGGGTACAAACTATATCCTAATGATAGAGCTGATCAAATTGGTGGAGGGATTGCGCTCTATGTTAGAGAGGGCATTGAGTCAGAAAGGATTAAAGTTTTGCAGGAAACAAAATTTGCTGTAGAATCTCTATGGATTGAAATTCTATGTAAAAAGGGGAAGGCGATGGCAGTGGGTGTGTACTATCGATCGTCTGGCCAGAATGAACAAATGGATGATGAAATGCTCAAAGAAATCAAGGAAGCTAAAAAAAGTTACAGCACAGTAATAATAATGAGTCATTTCAATTACCCCGGTATCGACTGGGTCAGTGTCACGGCAGGACATGCTAGGGAGATAAAGTTCCTAGATGAAATAAATAACTGCTTCTTGGAGCATCTGGTTCATGAACCAACCAGAGGGGAAGCCATATTGGACCTAGTCCTTAGTGGAACACCAGATCTGGTGCAAGAGATGAGGGTGTTGGGGCCACTTGGCAACAGATCGCATTTGATTTAATTAGTGGAGGAGGGATAGTAAGGAAACCACAGTACTACCTTTTAACTTTTGAAAGGGAGACTATGATAAAATGAGGAAAATAGTTAAGAAATAACTAAAAGGATCAGATGCAAAGGTTAAAGACTTACATCAAGCTTGGGTGTTGTTGAAAAATACTATCTTGGAAGCCCAGACCAGCTGTCTTCCACGCTTTAAGAAAAGTGGAAGTCCAAAAAACTGCCAGCATGGTTTAAAGGTGAGGTCAGAGAGGCTGTTGTTGCCAAAAAAGCATCTTTCAGGAAATGGAAAAAAGAGCCAAACGACGAAACCTGGAAATAGCACAAGCACTGGCAAGTTAAATGCAAGGCATTGATAAGGCAGGCAAAGGGAGAATTTGAGAAGAAGCTTACTGTGGAAGCATAAAAGCGTAATAAAGACTTTTTCAAGTACATTCATAGCAAAACACCTGTGAGAGAGTCAGTTGGTCCATTAAATGATAAAGGGGTAAAAGGGGCACTAAGAGGCGACAAGGCGATAGCGGAGAGACTGAATGAATTCTTTGCTTCGGTCTTTACTGAGGAAGATGTAGGATGTTACCCATGACTGAAGTGGTATTTAAAGGTGTGGAAGAATTGAAGGAAATATCAATACATCGGGAAGATGTATTACAAATATTAGATAAACTGAAGAGTAGCTAATCACCTGGGCCGGATGATATACATCCAAAGGTGTTGAAAGAACTGAAATATAAGATTGCAGACCTGCTGGGGGGCGGAGCCCGATGTCCAGCGGGATGGTCGCATAACGCTGAGGCTCCTGAGAGGCCTACTCAGAATCCTGAATTATCACCGGACATACTTGAATTTCTGCTCTGATCTTACCGGGGCACACTGGTGAGATGGCGGGGACCAAACCTACCCGCCTGGAATTTGGATCTCCAGCGGCTTCTCACGGCAAACGCTCCAAAACTGAACCCCCGTCCCCGCAGAAGGGGCTGGCTCTACACGAGGGCCCCGAAATGCAGCAGGAAATCCTCGCAGAGATCAGAGGGGTTAAAGACCTCATGCAGTCAAACGGGGAAGCACTCCGAGCGCTGCGGGAAGACCTTGGTGTATTGCAAGGCAGGCTAGAGGGGCTCTCCTCGCGTCAGGACAAAATGGAGAGCATATTAGACTCCCATGTGGTCCGGCTGTCCAAACTTGACAAAGTTGAACGTCAGGTGCGGGCCTTGCAGAAAGAAGTGGAAGATGGCAATAATAGAGCGCGCCGCAACAACCTACGACTAGTGGGCATACCGGAGGGAGCGGAATCGGGAGACATGAAGGAGTTTTTATATAAAATCCTCCCTTCTCTGCTCCAAATCACCTTTACCAAAGAATTGGAGATCGATCGCGCTCATCGTGTACCCACAAACATAACGCTCAACAGGACGACCCCGCGGCCTATCATCTTTCGACTTTTGAGATATCAACATGTGGAGCAAATTCTCAGCGCCTCTCGGGCAAAGGGCCATATGGAGTTTGAGAGCCACAAGATCTCCTTCTATCCTGACCTGGCTAAACCCACGGTTGATCGCCGAAAGCGCTTTCTGGAATTCCGGCCGAGGCTTCAACAATTACAAGCATGCTATGGCCTGATGTACCCGGCCAAGCTCCGAGTCACGCTTCATAATCAGACAAGAACATTTGAGGACCCTGATCTACTAGCGGAGTTTTTGGATGCTAAAGAAGCCGACTTGATGCGCTGACTTCCAGAGTTTTCCTACCAGTGTTCTCATATCCGCTGTACCTGCCATCTTGGATTTGCCACGGTTCAGCAAAGAGTCTGTCGAGGGCGGTTTGTTGCCTTATTTTGATGATATTTGTGACCCGCCTCCATCTACCCAGAGTAGCCTCGATGAATATCAGAGACAGTGTTAATTATGGACTCTGGTGTTTCTTTTCCTTTTTTTCATGTTTCTATCCTCCTCTCTAGGGCCTCCTCCCGCAGACATATGGTCGCCATATTCATTGGGGGTTTTGCTTCTTCTCTAAGTTACTTTGGTACATGCTTTTCAATATGGGGTGTATTAGCCAGCATACTCGGTGATTATGTCATTGTTGTACAGATTCTGCTTATGTTGTATGTTTTCAAGCGCCCTTACCTAAAATGTCTATTACCGATTGATGGCACCATGTAAGATTTTATCTTTGAACGTAAAAGGCATCAATAATCCGATAAAACGGAAGAAAATCCTGAGCTATCTAAGTCATGAAGCTGCGGACCTGATTTTCCTCCAAGAAACGCATTTAAATTCGAAGGAAACTCTTAAACTCAATATTAAACCTTACATGGTGGCCGCCTATTCCCCAGCTGTTTCTAAGAAATGTGGGGTTGCCATACTGGTTAGGAAATCGCTGCATGCTACTATTATTGCGACTAGCTCAGATACAGCAGGCAGATGGTCTAGGGCTCACCTCAAGATAGGTAACCTTGAAGTTACATGTATATGCCTTTATGCTCCTAATGTAGATGACCCTGCCTTTTTTGCTACCATTGCTCAGGTTGCGCAGGCCTCTGCTAATACTTCATTGATAATTGGGGGGGATTTCAATTTAGTTCTTGATCCCCTGATTGACAAACAGTCGCCTAGGACGAGTGGTCCCCCCAAGAGTCACACCACGCTTACCTCTATGATCAAAGATCTTGCTTTAGTCGATCTATGGAGGTTACTACACCCTAATGAGCTTGACTTTACCTTCTTCTCTTCCCCTCATAAATCCCAGTCTCGCATAGATTTCTTTCTAATATCAAAACTGTTAGTTCCTCAGGTGGACACTGCAAAGATTCACTCCCAACATATCTCAGATCACGCTGCTATTTCTTTTCAATTACATACCACTGCGCTCCAAGGGAATTCGGGGGCCTGGTTCTTTGATAGAGCCCTATTAACTCAACCAGAGTTTCAGTTAGAAATTCGAGCAGCCATACAAGATTACTTTCACTTTAATTTACCCCAGGACACTGCAAATTGGGCTTGGTGGGAGGGTTTTAAAGCGGCCATTCGTGCAACGATCACTAGTTATCAAATTCGCCTGCGGAAACAACGCAAACAGCAGCTCCTTATATTAGACCAACAAATCAAAGCAGGCGAACGAGTTCTAACTTCACGTACTGATCCATGCGTCTTAGTTCGCTTACAGCGTCTCCGTTTTCAATATAATGCAATCCTTTCAACTGCAGCTTCTCAGAGTATTGCACTTCAACAAGGGACATACTACCGTGAAGGCAACCGAGCCGGTCGACTTTTAGCCAACGCCTTGAAAGGTCAAAAAGAAGCCAAACGCGTAGCGGCCCTTCGCGCCCCACAGGGAGGGGGCATACTGACCACAGACTCCGATATCGTAGAACTCTTTCGGGATTTCTATACCCGTCTATATCAATCTGAACGTGAGTTCTCATCCGAGACCTTCGAGCGCTTGTTTTCTGGTATTCAGCGGCCGACCCTTTCTGAAGCTGATAGGGATGCGCTGGATGAACCCTTCTCTACTTCAGAGATCCATTCTGCCCTAAAACGAACAGCCTCGGGTCGAGCCGCCGGGCCTGATGGTCTCCCGACAGAATTCTACAGAACGTTCAGTGCAGATTTAGTTCCCTACTTAAAACTTTACTTTACTGCCCTTGCGGTAGATACATCCTCTTTGGGATCCTTTTCTGCAGCTAATGTGGTAGTTTTTGAGAAAGAAGGCAGAGACCCGCTGCTAACCGCCAACTACCGTCCAATCTCCCTACTTAATGCCGATTATAAGATCTTCGCAACGATCTTGGCCACCCGGCTATCTGATAGGATGGCCACTTTAGTCCATCCCGACCAATGCGGTTTTATACCCGGCCGCTCCACCGCTGACAATGCTCGGACCTTGTGCCATGTGCTATCCAGTGCTGCCAATTTAGACCACCCATGGGTGGGTCTTTCCCTAGATGCTGAAAAAGCCTTTGATCGCCTAGAATGGCCCTTCTTATTTGCAGTTCTCCGATGGTATGGCTTTGGGGAGGGCTTCCTTCGATACCTCCAAGTCATGTATTCTCAACCTGTTGCCAGTATTTGTGTAAATGCCATTAAGTCTCGGCCTTTTAATCTCCAAAGAGGCACGCGTCAAGGTTGCCCCCTATCACCAATGCTCTTTGATCTAGCTCTTGAACCCCTCGCCCTCCTTATTAGACAGTCCGCACGTATTCGAGGTGTCCCCTTCAGTCACAGAGAGATTAAACTCTCTGCATATGCAGATGACCTTATGCTCTTCGTATCCCTTGATTCGGTCCCAGCTGTCTTGGACCTGATTGATGGATACTCGCAATTATCGGGCTATAAAATAAACTGGACCAAATCTGTAGCATTCCCACTGAACCGCTGGGTACATGAGGCTGACATGCGGGCCTTTCCTTTCCTTTGGCAATCCCGCATGGTGAAATATCTTGGCGTCCACTACTGTTCTCCTTTAGAAGACACTATTAGTTTTAATGCCAAGGAGGTAGTCTCCAAAGTCCGTGAGCTCACAAATCGTTGGTCTCCCTTGTCCCTTACATGGTGGGGCCGCCTAGAAACCGTGAAAATGATGATAGTCCCCAAAGTGAACTATATTTTAGAAATGCTGCCCTGCTTCCTCCCGTTACACACCTACAAAGACATTGAGGGCCTTCTCGTCCGTTATCTCTGGCAGGGAAAACCACCAAGGGTAGCTAAACAAAAACTACAGTCTGCGAAGGAACTAGGGGGTACCCGCTTTCCTGATTTTCTTAGATATCATCAAGCTTTCCTAATTAAACAAGGTGCCCGATGGCTAGCTGCCCCAACAGACAACAGACCAGTTTGGCTTGACATTGAAGAGGAGCTAAGTAGCCCAATTCCGTTGATCCATCTCCCCGGTATGTCCCATCAAGTAGACACCCGCCATCCCCCAATGATTGTCGATACTCTTGCGGCCTTTAACACTCTCATTCTGTCACTGGGCCCAAACGTATGTCCTCAGGACGGACTCCCGCTGTGGAATAACCCCAGAATTCGAGTCCTAAATAAAACGATCGCATGGAAACCCTGGTACTCTAGGGGGATCTGGACACCCCAACAACCCTTCTCTGCAGCTCGTTGGAAGACCTTTTCTGATTTACAAAAGGAATTTGCGTTACCAGCGAAACATTACTTTCAATTGATGCAGCTTCAACACTGCCTCAAAAGTGCTCAAATCCTGCCGCCCTCTGCCCCTACTGAGGACGGGCTATTAGAACTAATTCACTCTATTAGTAGTACACATGGGGTAGCCTCTAACTTTTATAAATTATTATGTCAGGGTACCGATACTGCTACTTGTAGAGCTCAACAAGCCTGGGAACGCGAACTGCAAACCACTTTAACCCCTGTGCAATGGAGCGTTTTCTGGAGCAAAGTAGTGCGGGTTTCCCGATCTGCCTCTGTTACCCAAACTCTCTTCTTTTTTGCACATAGATGCTTTTATACTCCAGAAAGAATAGCCAAATGGAACACAACTGCTAGGGACCAGTGTTGGTCTTGCCATACTGCTGTGGGAACCCTCGCTCATGTTCTTTATGAATGTCCTCAACTGCAGGTTTACTGGGGGCGGGTCTGGGGTCGTATTCAATCCATCTTACACCTCCACGAGCCTCTTTCTTGGAAGATTGTGGGACTCCGCTCAGTGGCGGAGGTCCCCTCTCTTCCTAAGAAGGGTCGCTTTCTCCTTGATTTCATGCTGGGTATAGCCATATGTTTAATCACGAGGAATTGGAAGGATAGCTCTCGAATTACTGCCAATGAATGGTGGAACCTCGTCTGCTTATATAGTAAATATGAGCAGATATCTCGGAGAGCTACTCCCCATATCCAAACTTACTCTCGCTTGTCTAAATGGCAGATGCTCAATGATTATGTACAATCTGCTTATTGCTCCGACATGTCTGTTTAATGTATACTCATCATGTTTCAGATCACCGGTAGGTTTTGTACCACAATAATGTCAGTACACGCCCGTTTTCGGGAATGATTAGTTTCTAGAGAAGAAGCAGGGGGGAGGGGGGTGGCAGGGGTTTACTTTGGTGTATGTATCACATTCTATGTATGTATCTGTCTTTTAGCTGTATGTCTTTCTTTCCTTTGTTGTTATAAAACGAAAATAAAGCATTTAAAAAAAAAAAAGATTGCAGACCTGCTATTAGTAATCTGTGAACTATCATTAAAATCATCTGTAATACCTGAAGACTGGAGGATGGTAAACGTAACACCAATTTTTAAAAAGGGTTCCAGGAGTGATCAGGGAAACTACAGATCTGTGAGCCTGACGTCAGTACCGGGAAAAATGGTAGAAACCATCATAAAGAACAAAACTGCTGAACATGTAGATAGTCATGGCTTAATGGGAGACAGCCAACATGGCTTTAGACAAGGAAGATTTTGTTTCACTAATTTGTTATGTTTTTTTGAAGATGTGAATAAACAGGTAGACAAAGGTGAGTCGGTTGATAGAGTGTATTTGGACTTTCAGAAAACCTTTGACAAGGTCCCTCATCAGAGACTTTTGGCAAAACTAAAGAATCATGGGATAGGAGGCAGTGTACTATTGTGGATCAGGAACTGGTTAAAAGATAGAAAGCAGAAGGTAGGGCTAAATGGCCAATTTTCCCAATGGAGAAAAGTAAATAGTGGTGTACCCTAGGGATCTGTGCTGGGTCCGCTGCTTTTTGACATATTCATAAATGACCTGGAAAAGGGAATAACGAGTGAGGTTATCAAATTTGCAAATGACACAAAACTATTTAAAGTTGTTAAAACCCAAGAGGATTGTGGAAAATTGCAAGAGGATCTTGATAAATTGGAAGACTGGGCATCAAAATGGCAGATGAAATTTAATGTGGACAATTACAAAGTTATGCACCTAGGGAAGAATAACCCAAACTATGGTTACACGATGCAAGGTTCCACATTAGGAACCACCACCCAGGAAAAAGATTTAGGCGTCATTGTGGATAACATGTTAAAACCCTCAGCCCAGTGTGCAGCAGTGGCCAAGCAAATAGAATGCTAGGTATCATAACGAAAGGAATGGAAAATAAAACAAAGGATATTATAATGCCTCTATATCATTCCATGGTGAGACCGCACCTTGAATATTGTGTGCAATTCTGCTCACCGTATCTTAAAAAGGATATAGCATTATTAGAAAAGGTTCAGAGAAGAGCCACCAAAATGGTAAAGGGGATGGAAGAATACCCCTCTGAAAAAAAGGCTAAAAAGATTAGGGCTCTTTAACCTGGAAAAGAGACGGCTGAGGGGAAATATGATAGAAGTCTATAAATTAATGAAAGGAGTGGAACGGGTAAACATAGATTGATTGTTTACATTATCAGAATATAGAAAGTCTAGGGACATGTAATGAAGCTACAGGGTAAACTATTTAAGACTAATAAAAGTAAATATTTTTTCACTCAACGTGTAATCAAACTCTGGAATTTGTTACCGGAGGATGTAGTAAAAGCTGTTAGTGTAGCTGGGTTTGAAAAAGGTTTGGACAAGTTCTTGGCGGAAAGGTCCATAAACATTATTAAGAAGGGACCCAGGATATCAATGCTTGACCCAATACAAGCATTGTGGAACCTGTGTCTTTTGGGGAAACTGCTAGGTACGTATGACCTAGATTGGCCACTGTTGGAAACAGGATACTGGGCTTGATGGACCTTGGTCTGACCCAATATGGCATATCTTATGTTCTTATGTTCTTATGAGGCATGTTTACTAAACTGTGGTAATGTCACTCACATTAGGTTCTTCGGTAAAGGTACAGATGCCCATATAAAGGCATGGGCGAGCATCATTATGCCTTAACGTGCCTTGTACTGTGCCTAATAACGTGCCTTATAACGTGCCTTGTACTATACCTAATAAGGTGCTTTGTTACATGCCTTATAACGTGCCTTGTACTGTGCCTAATAAGGTGCCTTGTAACGTGCCTTGTACTGTGCCTAATTAGGAGCCTTATACTGTAATGCCTTATAAGGATTGTTTAAATCTCACATAGAAAACCCTGCTCAGAGTGTAATAACAAGCCCCATAAAAATGAACTCTGAACCAAAATTATAATGAAGAGCAATCACTATGTTTTTGTTGGAGATTAAAAAACCCAAGAGAGGGAAATGTTTAAAACCACACTCTCGCCGTTGTCTCTCCCTTTTAATCATAAAGTGATAAACTATAAAAAGAAAAGTTTGATCACTTATCTCACAGCCAACGTGAAGCTCCTGTTCATATCCCAAACCATAGTGAACATTGAAATCTGCCTTGAAAACTGCAATTATACCACAAAGTCCCAAGAAAATCCGACGTGACACGTTTCGGGTCTGAAAAACTATAGACCCTGCATCAGGCTCGTAGGGGACTGTAGTCAAAATACTCCCCTACACTCATGTTGTTGTTGTGGCTGCATTGTGGGCTAAAACTATGGGGAGATGCTCTGCAGGATCCACAGATGTGACGTGAACCTCTGCTTTTGGACATGCTGCCTGAGTGTACTGCACCACACTGTTGCCACAGCAGCATAGTGGTCCCTGGGCTACCCTTACATTCCTCAGCCAGACCTCTTCTGTTGCACTGCACACCACGTACTGGTACAGGGCATGGCCTAGGTCCACTGCAGGCGGGTGCCACTGCTCCCTCCAGCACAATCATCCATCCCCTCTGCCATGCCGCCATGACCATATGCTGTCGGTGCCAGTGGTGCGCCATCCCAGGCCATCCAGGGGCAGGTAGGTGGCTTCTCTCCGCCCTCTCTCCACCCTCTGCATGACTTACTGCAGCCGGGAACGCTAACACGCATTATGTAACGTTAAGGCACATTAATGTTTTTATTCTGGGCAAGCTGCAGTCAGTATGTATTTTTCTTCTTTGTTCTTACCATACTTCAATTGTAGTGTTGCCTTGCTGAGATTTGGTGTAGATGTTATACAGTGGGGTCACTACGTGAAGGTACTCATCAAGATTTCAGCTGTTTGGATCACTCTGGCATTATCTTATAATACTCCCTAGAAAAAGTAGCTTTGATTGTGCCTGCCTTTTCCATTCTTTTCAACACTGTATCCTTGTCAATACAACCAGATATCAGGGTAGCACCATGAGCAGGAGTCAGTCCAGAAGCAGTCATTGCAGAAATTCTGCTGAGTCCTTTAAATACACTCACAGATGATAGGTGAGAATTTTATACTTTTGTCAAATAAAATATGCACTTTATTAGTGAAACAAAAGGTTTAGTGAATACTGTTAAATAGGCCTCGACTTTCTCTCCTCTCAAGCCCTTCTGGATCCTCTACAATTTGGCTTTTGTCCTTTACATTCCAAAGTCTCCAGTGATCTGTATCTGGCAAACTCCAAGGGCCTTTACTCAATCCTTATCCTTCTTTACCTCTCTGCTGCTTTTAACACTGTTGACCACAACTGTTTCCTTGATACCTTACCCTTGCTTGTTTTTAAGGGCTCTCTGCTATCCTGGTTCTCTTATTATCTCTCCGATCGCTCTTTCAGTGTTTGTTCTGATGGATCCTCCTCTACTGCTATCTCGCTCTCAGTTGGTGTACCCCAAGGATCTGTCTTGGGTCCACTCCTTTTCTCTCTCTATACCAAGTCCCTTGGTGGACTCATCTCTTCCCATGGCTTTCAGTACCATCTTTAAGCTGATGACACCCAGATCTACCTCTCTATACCTGAAATCTCTCCGGCCATCCAGGTCAGGATCTCTGCCTGCCTTTCTGACATTGCTGCTTAGATGTCTCACTGCCGCTTGAAATTGAACATGGCCAAAACTGAGCTTCTTATTCTCCCCCCCCCCCCAAACCCTCCTTTCCTCTTCTTCCTTTCTCAGTCTCTGTGGATAACTCTACTCCTCCCTGTCTCCTCAACTTGCAACCTTGGGGTCATCTTTGACTCCTCACTCTCCTCCTCCACATATGTCCACCTAATAGCATACCAAATAGCACACAAAACAGCTTACCAGATGAATTTCAGTTACCAAAAAGATGTTATCTTTAACCCCACAGAAAATGGTGATAACGAAGGCATGGAATTCATACGCTGCAGAATTAAAATTGAAAGTTATTCATTACACAGAAGAACATGGTAACAGAGCCACTGAGCGAACTTTTGGGATAAATGAGAAATTCGTTAGAGACTGGAGGAAGATGCAGGGAAAACTAACCTTGATGAAAAGCAGCAAGAAGGCAAATCTCGGCCGCAAAGCATGCTGGCCTGAATTGGAAGCACATCTGCTTCAGTTCATTGTAGAGTGAAGGGCCCAGGGCCATGGAATGTCCACTGTACAGGTGTGATTCAAAGCAGTTCATTTCGCCAGGGAAATGAATATAAAGGGATTCAAGGCTGGTCATTTGTGGTGCTACCAATTTCTGATAAGAAACAAATTAATAAGTTACCGGGTGAGTTGTGACAGTATGGTGGGAAGGTGTAAGCGATAAAATAATCAAATCAGGTTTTGTGAAGGCTGAGATCCTAAAGAACTCTGATAACCATGAAGATGTAGACAATGAAGACGAAGAAGAAGACAATAACGAACATGAACTGGCACCTAAAATTGCAGAACTATTTCACAGTAACACCGAAGATGAGGACTTCAATGGCTTTTCGAAGAGTGAAACAGAACAAATCTGATGCTGAATGAGTGTTATTGTAAAGTGAAACTGAAACAGAATAAATACGATTTTTTGAAACAGCAATGTTGCCTTGCGCTTTATTTTCTGTACTTGCGACCTAGACACAAGGGTGACTTATACTATAAATTTACATGCAAAAAAGCCAAATTGAGCCACTGTGACTTATACACAGGGGCGACTTATAATCCAGGAAATACGGTACTTGTAATAGGCACAGGGAAAAAAATGTTGACTCATTTTCAGAATTTTCAAAAAGTTTCTTGATTTTTGTATTGTTTTTCAGGTTTATCTCACATATTCGGTGTTACATTTTTTTTAAAATAAACATTAGAACATTTTAATGTATGCAAATCAACTGCACATGTTAGTTCATAGGCTAATAAGCCTTAAATTGATTTTACTTGCACTAAACTGATTAAGATGTGCTAATGAATAAAACATATGCTGATAAATGCCTATCTCCAGTGTTATGTGGACGTAGTGGATAACGTGGAAGGTGCAGGAATGGATTCAATGGATGGAGCATGTAGTGGTATTGTTCGTCACCTGAAGTTTATTTCCTGGCAAATGATTATTCCCATCATTTATGTGTTAGTCTGTCTAAAGACCACAGCAGGTATTCTGAGGCTTGAGCCTGAACAGTGGTCTGGGCACTATGGTTCTTTGATTCATCAAATATTTTTGTTTAAATTCAAACTCTGTTCTTAGAAATTTGAGGGCCTCATGGACTGAGTCATCCAGCTGTTATCGCCACAGCATTGCAGAATATTTGTAAGCCCTTCAAGCAGGGGCTGTCTTCTATACGTGTTTGTACAGTGCTGCATATGCCTTTTAGCACTATATAAATAATTAATAGTAATAGTTGTAGTAGATGATGTTGCCCTCATACGTCAGGGCTGGCAGATTCATTTGACACAAGTCCTTCTCCACCTTATAGGCTTTCCTGGGTGCTGGTCATGCAGATGTCTAGATCATTTATCCTTGGTGTATTTGGCACAACCTCTAGAATGAAGATCTATTGCCTCTCTAACCAATACCCACCTGTCAGTGGCACCTGCGGAATACATGAGTGTGGGTCTAGTGTGTTTCAGAGTTCAGGGTATATCCTTCACACCTGTTGGACCCTGGAAAAGATGTAGAGAGTGGTGTCAACTCTCCAGGCTCTGGGTGTGAAAGGCTGTCATACAAAGCTTACCCTATAACCTTTTCCCTGTCATGGTAGACTGAACATGCCTTTAACTTCAGACAGCTTTCCAGTAAGGACAGAGGTGTAACAAAAAACTTATCCTTGCACAACTTCCCCCCCTATGTAGTAATAATTAACTATGGGGTATGTTTACTAAACTGCGGTAAGGTAACAGCAATAACGGTAACACGCGTTAGGTAATGTTAACGTTACCTAACGTGTTTTAACGTTACGTTAATGTGCGTTAGAGTGACAAAACGCATGTTAGCGTTACCTAACGCACGCTAGCATTCCTGGCCGCGGTAAGTCCAGAAAAGGGTGGAGAGAGGGCAGAGAGAAGAGGTCAATGGGCGGGGAGTGGGCAGGGAGAGGCTCCCATGACACCAACGCGGGGAACTGAAGGGCTGAAAAGTAACGCAAGTGAAAACCTGGCTTTAGAGGCACATTTGCAGGAGAGAGAAACCATTTCAGTGTCAGCAATGTACAGCATAGGCAGGGAGCCCAAGTAAGGTGATAGTAGTGCCCCATTTGCAGCAACAGCATAGTGCCCAGGTATGAAAGGCCACTATAGCGATGGCGCAAATGGGGCATGGGGCTGCAGGCAGGACATGCAGTGGGGGCAACTGGGGCACAGGGTGGACTAGGCAGATGCCTAGGTGGCACATAGGAACACAGAAAATGGAAACCAGCAAGACAGCAACTGACCAGGATCAAACATGCCCATGAGTCTGTGTCCCACCCAGGGGACATTACCCAGCAAGTACCCCAAGGGGCACATAACATTGACAAGCGGTGCTGGGGGAAGCGTGGACAGCTATGTAGGCACCCCTACCCCAGAACCCACACCTTAGGCAGCCGCCTATCTGCCCCCTGGATGGCCTGGGACTGCGCACCACCAGCACCGACAGCATATGGTCATGGCAACATGGCAGGGGGTGGGGTGTTTGTGCTGGAGGGAGTAGTGGCACCCACCTGCAGTGGACCTAGGCCATGCCCTCTACCAGTACGTGGTGTGCAGTGCAACAGAAGAGGTCTGGCTGGGGAAAGTAAGTGCAGCCCCAGGGACCACTCTGCTGCTGTGTCAGCAGTGTAGAGCATTACACTCAGCCAGTGTCCAAGAGCAGAGGGTCCAAGGTTCAAGTCCCATCTGTGGATCCTGCAGAGTATCACCTGATAGTTTTATTCCACAATGCAGCCACAACAACAACATGTGCAAACCCCAACACAGCGGTGCACAGGGGTACAAACACCCACTCATACGGGCTCCACTATCCACAGCCTCATGGAGTGTCAGGCTGTTGGCCCCAGCACAGAGCTGTAGTTATCATCAGAGCACTACTACTACCACCTGCACAGTTTAGCAGTGTCGGCACTGTGATCAGGACCAGGGTGGCGGGCAGGGTTGTCAACCACCTCTATCTCTGCACAATGCTGAGACAGGTGTGGCAGTGTGCGTATGTCTATCCATTGTTTTGTGTCTGCCAACACCTCACTGAGCCCACATTGCTCACACTGTTTCCAGTGTTAGCCTGCAAATGTGCATAATAAGGAGCAAGGTATTTTGGGTATGGCCCAGAAAGGGCAGATTGGCCAGGATGCATCTGCACAGGGTGGAGGGTAATGGCTGGGACACTGTAGTGCTCGACCACCACCTGCATGGGCAGAGTGGCCACAGCATGTCATGCTGGGAGGTCACTCTCACTCTGACCAAGCAGTGACCATGGCATGTCCATGTTCCCACATAGTGCCACCCATTATGATTATTTGTCTCCAGTGATATCTCTGTTCCTGGTTCTGGGGCCCAATCATGGAGATACCTGCTTGGTATCTGTGCTGTGTATCCTACCTCTGGGTGCATAGGGTTCCCTGGTGAGCATGCACTATGGACTGGCTAGTGGACTTTCTGTGCATGGTGGGAACACCCAGTAGGATGCTGCAGGTGCTGTTTGTTGGTGAATGACAGACCGTGGCATGGGGCAGTTGAGCCTTCCCCTGCCCACTCCAAGCATCACAGGTATGGCTCTGGCCCATCAGCCCTGGAGGGCTGTTATCCACCAACAGGACAGTGGTTGCTAGTACTACAGCCATTCTGCAGGGTGTAGGCACCTGTCCCACCACACCCTCATCTACAAAAGGGGTAATTGTGGGCCCCTTGGGGTATATAGTGCATACCACTTAGATTCATAGAGGCAGTGCTACTTAAAGGTCATCCGAGTCTAGACACCCTGCTGACCTGATAACAGGTACCCATGGCAGTCAGACCTCAACACCGCATACGCACTAATCTGGGTGGTGTCTGGTCCCACAGGGCCACATGTGACAGTAGAACACAGATGGGAATAGAAGTACTTTCACTTGCACTGCTGGGAGCACCTAACACACACTGGCAGTGATGGGGATGTGCAGCAGGATCTATCTCCAGTATCACATGTACTGTGGACCTAGTGCTGGGCACCCATCCTATCCCTCAGGGTGAACATGGAACCTGCACCATGGCATGGTCTGTAGCTATTCTGTGCCAGTATCACACACTGTCCGTCCATCTTACCATGCTGTAGTACCGGAGAGGTGCAGACCCCATTTGGTGGTCAGCTGTAGGCTGCTGTTCTGCATGTGCAATGCATCATGGGTGCTGGTGGGGTTACCCTATCCTAGCACACAGAGCAGACGGTTTGTGCGGTGACCTGCAGTCCTTCTGTACCCAGCCATTGCTGTGCAGCAAGCCATAGAGGTATAGCCTACTGGTTAGTACACTGACGTTCTAAGCAGTGATGATGGGTTCAATTGCTCTTTGTTCCTTCCTGTCCGTGTCAGATATTTTGCATGCCTGTGACAGTCATATCTTTGCAGATCCATGCTGCCAGCCCATAATACCCTCACCACAGTTGCCATCACTTCTTATAAGGCGTTATAAGGCACCTTAATAGGCACAGTACAAGGCATGTTACAAGGCACGTGCCTTGAACTGTGCCTAATAAGGTGCCTTGTAACGTGCCTTATAATGTGCCTTGTACTGTGCCTAATAAGGTGCCCTATAAGGCGCCTTATAATGTGCCTTGTAACGCGCGTTACCTGACACGGCTTGCCATAATGATGCACCGCCCATTTCCTTATATGGGCATCCAGGGAACCTAACGTGGGGAACATTACCGCAGTTTAGTAAACATAACCCTATATATTGGTTTCCCCTGGAGGTTGGAGTAGGAAACAATTGTGGTAAATATAAGTTAAATTTTAAGTAAATAAAAGAGCATAATTAAAAATTATTGGGTCAACATTTAAATCCCATAGCCAACATTTTTTTCAAACCATGGTGGGCTATTCAATGAAAGTTTCTTAAGAACATAAAAACATAAGATATGCCATACTGGGTCAGACCAAGGTCCATCAAGCCCAGTATCCTGTTTCCAACAGTGGCCAATCTAGGTCACAAGTACTTAGCAGTTTACCCAAAAAGACACAGGTTCCACAATGCTTTTTTGGGGCAACCAGTGGATATTCTGGGTCCATTTTAATAATGGTTTATGGAACTTTCCTCCAGGAACTTGTCCAAACCTTTTTTAAACCCGGCTACACTAACAGCTTTTACTACATCCTTCGGTAGCAAATTCCAGAGTTTGATTACACGTTGAATGAAAAAATATTATCTCTTATCTTAAATAGGTTACCCTGTAGCTTCATTGCATCATCATCATTTTGATTGTGTAAACAATTGATCTACATTTACCCGTTCCACTCCATTCATTAATTTTAGACCTCTATCTTATCTCCCCTTAGCCTTCTCTTTTCCAGATTGAAGAGCCCTAACCTTTTTAGCCTCGCTTCATAGGGGTATCTTTCTATCCCCCTTACTATTTTGGTGGCTCTTCTCTGTACCTTTTCTAATAACACTATATCCTTTTTAAGATACGGCGACAAGAATTACACACAATATTCAAGGTGCGGTCGCACCATGGAACGATACAGAGGCATTATAATATCCTTTGTTTTATTCTCCATTCCTTTCCTTATGATACCTAGCATTCTATTTGCTCTCTTGGCCACCGCTGCACACTGGGCGGAGGGTTTCAACAAGTTATCCATGATGACGCCTAAATCTTTTTCCAGGGTGGTGATTCCTAATGTGGAACCTTGCATCGTGTAAGCATAGTTTATGTTTTTCTTTCCTATGTGCATAACTTTGCACTTGTCCACATTAAGGGGTATGTTTACTAAACTGCGGTAACATTACAGACCGCGCGTTATGTAACGTTAATGATCGTTAGGTAACACTAACGTGCGTTATGTAACGTTAACATGCGTTAACGTTACTTAATGATCGTTAATGTCCCTGGCCTCGGTAAACATCGCAGATTGTGGAGAGAGGGCGGGGGGAGGGGTCAATGAGTGGGGAGTGGGCGGGGAGAGGCTCCCTGCACACTAACGCGCTGAACTGAAGAGCTGAATCCTACCGCGAATGAAAACCTGCCGTTAGATGCACATTTGCATGAGAGAGAAACCATTTCAGTGTCAGCAATGTACAGCATAGACAGGGAGCCCAAAAGACATGATAGTAGTGCTCCATTTCCAGCACCAGCATAGTTCCCAAGTATGAAAGGCCACTATGGCGATGGTGCAAATTGGGCATAGGGAGCTGCAGGCGGGACATGTAGCGGGGGCAGCTGTGGCACAGGGTGGACTAGGCAGGCACCTAGGTGGCACATAGGAACTTAGAAACTGGAAATCAGCATGACAGCAGCTGACAAAGGCCAAACACAATCCACCTACATCTACCTGGTCCACCCAAGTTAACAGTTGCCAGGGCACTGACCTGACATCCCCCCAGCCAACCCTCCCCCAAGCGGAAGGGACAGACTATTGGTAAGCGGTGATGGAGGGGATGTGAGGATGTTCATGTATGCCCCATGCCCCAGACCCCGCTCCCTAGGCAACCACCGACCCACACAGTGGATGGCCTGGGACTGCATACTACCAGCACCGACAGCATATGGCCACGTCAGCATGGCGGGGGTGTGTGCCCGTGATGGAGGGGCAGTGGCACCTGCCTGCAGTGGACCTACACCATGCCCTATACCAGTACGTGGTGTGCAGTGCAACATACAAAGTCTGGCTGAGGAAAAGTATAGGTAGCCCCAGGGACCACCATGCATCTGTGGCAACAGTGTGGTGCAATACACCCAGCCAGTGTGTCCAGAAGCTGAGGGTCACAGGTTCAAGCCCCAGCTGTGGTTCCTGCAGAGCATGTCCCTATGTTTTACCCTACAATGCATATACAACAGCAACATGTGCAAAGCCCAAAGCAGCGGTGAACAGGGGTACAAACAGCCACTCACACAGGCTCCACAATCCAAAGATGCATGGAGAGTTAGGCTGTTAGCCCCAGCATTAAGCTGCAGTTATCACCAGGGTACAACTACTACCTCCTGCTGTCCCAACGCCGCCCTAGTGGCAAAGAAGCGTCACAGTAGAGAGGGTGGACACAAAAATATTTGTAACTGAGTTTGGCTAAAAGACAGGGCCCAGGTTTTCTTTGTAGTCCTAGTAGCCTTCTGGTAACCAAATGCTCAAAGAAACATAATAGTCCGAGTGAAGGGAGAATAAAGGCTTTTATTTCCCCGATTGCACAAAAGGTTCAAAAGCTCAGATCTTTACAGCAACAGAAATTGTCTTTATCTCAGGTTGAAAGAAAACAAACAAAAACTGTATTAAACCTGTTAACTTCACAGTAATAATATGAGAAAACAAAGATTCACACATTCCCCAGGCTACAGCTCTATTCCTTGTCTAAAGGGTCAAAGCCTTCCGCCTGGCAGTAGCTGCAATCCATTTCAGGGTCCGAAATGTCGTCAGCTATGTCCACCTGCATTGGTTCAAGGTCATCAATATCTGGTAGCTTGCATTCAGGATTTTTATACAATGTTTGCACGACTTCCCAATGCTCTGTGTTCAAAGGTAAGCCCTGGTTTGGTGTACCTCTAGACTGAGAACAGTCTCTCTTGCACACGGCTCTTTTACTAGAGAGTCTCTTATTTGATATAGGTTTGTATCCTGAAGTATAAACAGTTCTAGTAGGACAACATTCCTCTGTTCCCTGTTCCTCCTGCGTCACAGCGTTCAGGAAATTATAATCAGAAAAACAGTGATTACCTTTCTTTCTTCGCTTATCCCGGCAAGGTAAGGATTGAGGCCGGTTCCTGCTGGGGTTTGGCCTTACTTGCACAATGGTAGGCTTTCGGTTCTCCCGGAGGCCTTCTGCTGGTGTTAAACCACATTCACACCAAAGCTTCCTTCTGTCTGAGCCTAGAATGTTACCTTTTAAAGAAGTTCTTTCATCTTCTTCTTGGTTATTCCATGTTATGTCCTTCAATGGTTGCTGGCCTCTGCCAAACTCAGGTCCAGGACTTTCTAGCACAGTCCTTCTGCTTCCAGGAGTAGCTCCCTTTCTGTATCTCTCCCTCTTGGAAGGCGTGTCCTCTCCACTCCTGGGATACTCGGGGCGAACTCCTTCACCTGGCTCTGCTGAGTCTGCTGGGCCTGTTCCTTTCCCCAGGACTCCTATTTCCTGGTCCTTCTCTCCCTCTTGGAAAGCCTCTCTCCTCCAGTCATCTGGGCTTTTTTAAAGAGGAACTCATCCCTCCTCTGATTGGGTACAGGCCGGTATTGCATCACTGGCTCTGGGGCGTGGCTCCTCAGTCCCCCGGAGGTCCCACTTGCTCCCCCTATATGGCTCCTTGTAATGCTGCAGCCGGTGTCTGCCTCTTTTTTCTAAGCTTAAAGCATTTTCTCCTGTCTGCAGAGGGTCTGCAGTACCACACTGCACAGTTTAGCAATGTCAGCACTGTGATCAGGACCAGTGTGGCGGGTAGGATTGCCAACCACCCCTATCTTTGCACAGTGCTGAAATAGGAGTTTGTGTGTGTATGTCTATCCATTGTTTTGTGACTGCCCACACCTCACCGGGCCCACAATGTCCCACTGTTACCAGTGTTAGCCTGAATATGTGCATAATGAGGAGCAAGGTGTCATGGGTATGGCCCATACAGGACGGATTGGCCATGATGCATCTTCACAGGGTGTGGGGCAATGGCTGGGACATGGTAGTGCCCGACCACCGCCTGCATGGACAGGGTGGCCACAGCATGGCATGCTGGGAGGACACTCACTCTGACCGAGCAGTGACCATGGCATGTCTAGGTTCCCACATAGCGCTCTACATTATCTGTCTCCAGTGATCCTGTTGTGTTCTTAGTGCTGGGGCTCCTAATCTCTGAGATGCTTGCTTGGTGCACATAGTTCCTCTATGAGCATGCACTGTGGACTGTCTGCAGTTAGACTGTGCATGGTTGGAACACCTATAAGGTGCAGTCTGACTGTGCTGTCTGCTGATGACTGGCAGAAGGTGGTGTGAGGCAGTTGGGATTTTCTAGAGATAACCCCATCATTGCTGCTAGTCTGCCACAGGTATGGCTGTGGCTCACCAACCCTGGATGGCTGTTCCATACCAGCAGGATGGTGATTGCTTCACGGGGACTAGGGCACCTGTTCCTTACCTACAAAAGGGTGATGTGTGCTTTTTGGGGTGTGTAGTGTATACCACTTTGACCTACAAAGGCACTGCTACACAAACCTTATGCAAGTCTAGAAACCCCTCTGCCCTGATAACAGATGCCTGTGGCAGCCAGACCCTAACACTGGGTACACACTAATCTGGGTGGTGTCTGGTCCCAGAGGGCCACATGTGACCACCGAATACAGATGGATGCTGAATTACTTCCAGATGCCATGCAAGGCACACCTGTCACACACTGGTAATGATGGGGATATACAGCATGACCTATCTCTAGCACCACATGTACTGCGGACCTAGTCCTGGGCACTCAACCTATCCCTCAGGGAGAACACAGAACCTGCACAATGGCATGGTCTGTAGCTACTCTGTGCCAGTATTACACACTGTCAGTTCGTCTTTTCAAGCTGAGGTACCGGAGTGGTGCAAACCCCATTTGCTGATCAGCTGTAGACAGCTATTCAGCATGTGCATTGCATCATGGGTACTGGTGGAGTTACCCTATCCTGGCACTCAGAGCAGACAGTTTGTGCAGTGACCTGCAGTCCTTCTGTACCCAGCCATTGCTGTGACATACACCACATAGTTACAGTCTACCGGTTAATACAATGCCATTCTTGGCAGTGTTCATGGGTTCAATTCCTCATTGTTCCCTCCTCTCATGCCTGTCCTACTCAAACAGTGTGCATTCCTGTAATAGTCATATTTTTGCAGATTTGTGCTGCCAGCACATAAAACCCTCGCCACAATTGCCAACATTCCCTTGTTCTGCCTATCTGCGTCTGTCAGCTGTGTAGAATCCTGTCTGCCTGTGCAGGCTGTTACCCCATGTCCCGCACTGCTACCCTTTCCTGCATTGCGCCTCTTTATGCTTGTCTTGCCTGTGCCTGATCTGCATGGCACCACCACTCCTCTTTCCATCAATCATTGTAACTATCCTGCCACCTCCGCCTCCACTGGGGGACAGGTATTATCATCGACTGCCACCAACTGTCTTTCCAGTACTTTACATTGCCAACACCCTGTGCTGTGGTACAGTTGCCCCCACCATGTTTGTCATCAGTAATGGCAGCCACATGGGATGCCCTCAGATATGGCAGGTCCAGCGGCTCCCAGCTTTACCTCCTTCACGCACATGCTCATTGCCTTTCCTGAGTGCTCTATCTAGTATTAGAGCTACATCTGTCTCTGTTCCTCATAGGTCATGCATGTCATCCTGAAGCACCTTGCAGCCCTTAGGCCACGCTAACCTAGGGCACCATAACCTTGTTAGGCCACCTTAACCTATGGTTCCATAACCCAGGGTGCCCTCTAAGGTGCCTTGTCCAGGGGTGCCTAATACGACGCTTAGCCTAAGGAGCCCTACTGTATAGGGCACCTTACAAAGCGCCTTATGAGGCACCTTACAAGGCACCTTATAGGGCATCTAACAAGGCACCTTATCAGGCACCTTACTTATAAGGCACCTTACAAGGCGCCTTGTAAGGTGCCTTGAAAGGTGCCTTATAAGGTGCCTTGTAAGGTGCCTTATGAGGCACCTTGTAACACACATTAGTTTGTAACATGCATTGGCTGATACGGCTTGCTGCAACGATGCACCGCCCACGCCTTTATATGGGCATCTGTACCTTTACCGCGGAACCTAACGCGAATGACCTTACCGCAGTTTAGTAAACGTACCCCTAAATCTCATCTGCCATTTGGATGCCCATTCTTCCAATTTATCAAGATCCTCTTGCAATTTTCCACAATCCTCATGGGTTTTAACAACTTTGAATAGTTTTGTGTCATCTGCAAATTTGATAACCACACTCATTATTCCCATTTCCAAGTCATTTATGAATATGTTAAAAAGCAGCGGACCCAGCACAGATCCCTGAAGCTCTCCACTATTCACCTTTCTCCATTGGAAAAATTGGCCATATAGCCCTACCCTCTGCTTTCTATCCTTTAATCAGTTCCTGATACACAATAGTACACTGCCTCCTATCCCATGACTTTTTAATTTTGCCAAAAGACTCTCATGAGGGATCTTGTCAAAGGCTTACTGAAAGTCAATATAAACTATATCAACCGACACACCTTTGTCTACCTGTTTATTCACACCTTCAAAAAAACATAACAGATTAGTAAGACAAGACCTTCCTTGGCTAAAGCCATGTTGGCTGTTTCCCATTAAGCCATAACTATCTACATGTTCAGTAAATTTGTTCTTTATGATGGTTTCCACCATTTTTCCTGGTACTGATGTCAGGCTCACAGGTCTGTAATTTCCCAGATCACCCCTGGAACCCTTTTTAAAAATTGGCATTACATTGGCCATCCTCCAATCTTCAGGTATTACAGATGATTCTAATGATAGTTAACAGATTGCTAATAGTAGGTCTGCAATCTCATATTTGAGTTCTTTCTGATCCAGGTCATTTGCTACTCTTCAGTTTATCAAATAGTTGTAATACATCTTCCCGGTGTATCGATATTTCTTTCAATTCTTCCGCAGCATTTACTTTAAATACCATTTCAGTCATGGGCAACATTCCTATATCTTCCTCAGTAAAGACCGAAGAAAATAATTCATTCACTCTCTCCGCTATTGCCTTGTCCCCTCTTAGTGCCCCTTTTACCCCTCTATCATCTAATGGTCCAATTGACTCTCTCAAGATTTTTTGATACAAATGTTTTTGAAAAGTCTTTATTATGCATTTTTGCTTCCACATCAAGTTTCTTCTCAAATTCTCTCTTTGGCTGCCTTATCAGTGCCTTGCATTTAACTTGCCAGTGCTTGTATTGTTTCCAGTTTTCGTCATTTGGCTTCTTTTTCCATTTCCTGAAAGATGTTTTATTGGCTACAGTCTCTATGACCTCACCTTTAAACCATGCTGGCAGTTTTTTGGACTTCCTTCCACCTTTCTTAAAGCATGGAATACAGCTGGTCTGGGCTTCCAATATAGTATTTTTAAACAACACCCAAGCTTGATGAATATCTGGGCTTAGAAGTGCTAACTGAGTAGGTGCCATTACTTCCTTGGTTGTGTGATCTTCAGCTGGCCTTTTTCCAGATTGCTGCTTAGGCTAGCTTGTCATTTGCCAAAAAGTAAAAAATCCCGATCACCAGAGAATCCCTAAAAGATTTCAATATTGTTTTTGTCGGAGCCGGTCAACTCAATATCTATAGAGTATCCTTAGTACCGCCGTGACCACTCCTTTTATTTAAATGATTTAGTAAAAAACTTTTAACTTAGCTTATCGCATATTCGCCAAAGTGCTGCCAAAACGCCAAAAAGACAGACGACGTGGCTCACGTTTCAGGGTTTATGTCCAATTTTTCCAAAAGCCCTGCTTCAGGTCCAATGCTTGGCGGCAGCTGACAATTCCCCAGCTAACTCCCCAGCTGATCGGGTTCAAATATTTTCTTCATTTGGTTAGCTTGTCATTTGACCTATGTTATCTGGTTAGCACTGGTACTGCTCCTGCTCTGCCCATAGATCACCCCTATACTAACCTGACAGTGCTGAGGCAGTCTATGGAGATACTCAGAGGCACTATCTGGACAATGCTGCTGGATATTTTGGTCTGCTTCCTTAACTGACAACACTATGGGGGTAATTTTATGAGAAGTTATGCACCACTTATGTCTGTAATTCATAGTATTTTAGTGGCATATGTGTGCCAGTGGGCACTTATATGTGTACTTTTTTTTTAGTGCTGTCAAGTTAGTGTTGACTCCTGGAGACCCAGCTGCCTTTGAGTTTTCTTAGCAATGTATTACCAGAAGTAGATTGCCAGACCTTTTCTTCTGAGGCAATGGAGGGTAAAGTGACTTATCCAAGGTCAGAAGAAGTGCAAGTGGGAATTGAACCTTTGATCTGGGTTTTAGGCAGTTGCTCTAACCACTAGGCTACTCCTCTAGATATGTGCTTTAGGTGGTCTCTGTTCTGTAAGTACATATTTACACTGTGGGCATGCACATGGGTGGAGCATGGGTGGAGCATGGCCACTCAACTACAAGAATAGCAGCTGAATATCACCACTAACTACCATATAATTGCTCAAAACAGTGCATCAATATGAGTGTGAGTTTTGTGGCTTTGTACTCCTCACTGAGCCTTGCAGTGCCTAAGCTGTTTCCAGAGTTAGTCTGCAAATGTGCATGATGAGGAGCAAAGTATTGTGGGTATGGCTCAAACAGGGTGGATTGGCCAGGATGCATCTGCATTGGGGGGATAGGGCAATAGTTGGAACATCATAGTGCCCGACTGTCACCTGCATGGAGCGGGTGGCCACATCATGTCATGCTGGGAGGGCACTGAGCAGTGACCATGGCATGGCTATGTTGTGTCTGGTTCTAGTGATATTGGTGTGTTTCCTTTTCTGGGTGACTGGTCACTGAAGCAACTGCTGGGTGCACCTGTAATGCATAGTTGTCAATGGACTGTCTGCATTTGCTATTTCCTGGTAGTTGGCAGCCATGACTTCAACATTGTAACACTGGGGATTGCAATACACTGCTTTAGGTGGGTCAGGGTCCAGATTTGACTGGTACATGCAGTATGACATAAAGTAGCTAGCATATTGCACTGCAGATAGCACCTGCCACACACTGGCAGTGATGGGGATCTGTAGCAGAGATCACCTCTAGTACTGCAGGTACAGGGGACCTGGTGCTGGGTGCCTGTCCTCCTCAGGGTCACCACAGAAACTGTTCAGTAGCATGGTGTGTAGTTGCTCTATGCTTGTATCACATATTGTCATTTCCTCTTACTGAGCTGAGGTGATAGATATATGCATTCTCCATTCCGTGATTAGCTGTAGACGTCTGTTCTGCATGTGCATTGCATCATGGGTACTGGTGGGGCTGCCCTATGCTGGCACACACAGCAGACATTTTAGGCGGTGACCTGCAGTCTCTTTGTATCCAACCATTGCTGTACAGACACGTATGTAGGTGTAGCTTCTTGGTTAGTTCAAGGTCTCTGTAAGCAAGGGACAGGGGTTCAATTCTTATATGTTCTTTTTGTGACTGTGCTACTCAGATCATTTTCTTGCCTGTAACAATCAGGGCTCTTCAGATCTGTGCTGTGAACCCATACCACCCTCTCCTCAGCCACCATCTGTCTTTCAGCCCATCTCTCTGCCTGTGTCGGCTGCGTACAGTCATGTCTTCTTGTGCAGGCTGCTACCCCATGACTTACACTGGTATCCATTTCTGCATTACAGCTCTTTGTGATCGCCTCTCTTGTGCCTAATCTGCACTTGCCCACTACTACTCTGTCCTTCTGTTGCTGCAAACATCTTTCCATGTCTGCCTCCGCTGGGGGACATGTCTTCCCCATCCTATGCCACACTCTGTCACTGCAGCACTTTATATTGGCACCACCCTGTGCATCAGTACAGCTACCTCCCACATGCTCGTCTGCTTTATGGCTGCCAAATAGGGTGCCCACCAATATAGCAGGTCTATCATCTCCCACCTTAAGATGTGCTAAGGTGCCTTATCTCATGATAAGGCGGTTTAGCACATCTTAAGGTGCCTTACGGCGCTTTATCTCCTGTTAAAGCACCTTATCACATCCTAAGATGCCTTATCTCTCCTTTGAATATCTTGTCACCTTACCACACTTGGTCCTCTTAACTCATGTTAAATGGCGCAAGGCACCCTAATGCCAGCACACTCAATGAATATGCATGAGATACATTTGCATACAATGGGGGCACTGCATACCAATGCATCTCATGCATATTTATTAGGGACAGTATGAGATCATGAGGGGTGTTTGTCCCTCCAGGACTGCAGTTGGGAAACTGCTCTAGGGCGTGCACATGTTTATGGTGTATGTGCTCTGTAGGGTAAAACATAGGGACATGGTCTGCAGGAGCCACATCTGGGACTTGAACCTGTGACCTTCTGCCCCTGAACACACTGGCTGTGTGTACTGCACCAAACTGTTGCCACAGAGGCAGGTCATTCCCTGGGGATACCATTACTGTTCATCAGACAGCCCTAGTCTGTTGCACTGCAAGCCACCCACCTGAACAGGGCTTGGCCTTGGTGTGCTGAGGGCAGATGCCACTGCCCCCTCCACCACCAGCACCCCTCCACCACCATGCTGACATGCCCTTATGCCGGTGGTGCTGGTGGTGCGCAGTTCCAGGCCATCCAGTGTGCCGGTAGGCAGCTGCCTATGGTGTGGGATCTGGAGTAGGGGTGCCTACATAGACATCCCGTGCTTCCCCCTGGCACCGCCTGTCACTGTTATGTGCCCTTTGGGGTACCTGCTGGGTGATGTCCCCTGGGTCACTGTGGGACACACACTCGTGGGCATGTATAACCTTGGTCAGTTGCTGGCTTGCTAATTTTCAGTTTCTGAGTTCTTATGTGCCACCTAGGCATCTGCCTAGTCCACCCTGTGCCACAGCTGCCCCACTGCATGTTCCACCTTCAGCCCCCTGTACCCCATTTGCAGCATCACCTTCATGCCCTTTCGTACTTGGGCACTATGCTGCTGCTGCCCATGTATCACTACTATCAATTTTCTGGGTCTCTCTGGCTTTGCTGTACATTGCTGACTGAAATGGTTTCTCTCTCCTGCAAATGTACCTCTAGCGCGAGGTTTTCACTGCTTCTAATTTTCAGACCTTCATTTCACGGCGTTAGTGTGCATGGAGCCTCTGCCCGCCCATTCTCTGCTCATTGACCCCTTATCTCTGCCCCTGGGGAGCCTTACTCCGCCCTCTGGGGAGCCTTGCTCCACCCTCTGTGTGCCTTAACTCCGGCGAAGACGTTATTGCGTGATACGTGATGTTCCCGCACGGTAATGCGCCATTATCACGCGGTAACGTCACTTATTGTGCGATAATGTTGCCGCTGCGACATTAGCGCTGTTTAGTAAACAAACCCCTAAGTGTAACCTTGCCATGCACATTAAACATTTTCGAAAGTATATGCTAAACAAGTTTTAATGCACATAAGCCTTAATGATTATAACTGATATTTTTTGATTAAAAAGAGCTCTAATAGGCATCATCAGTTACTATAAATATCTCTGCCATTGTGAGATAAAATGATACACTCCAACTCCTTTTTATAAAGCTTATCAGCTTTTGACTTTTTTGACAACAGCACATAAATACCGACTTGAAATATTTTAACTAATTAATCATGTTGAGCCTTATGCCCTGCAACTGAGGTATGCATAACATGGAGCAAACACCCAATTATATTTTCTGCAAGAGATAATTTTAGCTTTTCATTATGTTAAATTATAGCCTTACAATTTAATATAGCATCTGCTTAAACTCCTACTCTATCTTAAAATATGGGATTCTTGAATTGTTTTCTTTTTTAATGACATTTAGCTTTACATCTATGAAAGACCTCTTTGATTCTTGAAAATAGAAAAAAAGTGGGAAGGAGAAAGAGAGAGAGAGATCTAAGAACAAGAAGGGTATTATCTATGCACTCCCACTTGAACTATTTTTTACTCCATAAGAATGCTTAAAAAAAAGAAATTAAATGAACAGTGGTATTCAAGAAAGTCGCTAAAAAATCCCATTATGCCCCATCATATTTTATAGAATTCCACTCATTATATTTGGTTCCAAGCCTGAGTTTTTCAGAATAAAATACAGCTATATTTATGATATTTTGTTATTATTGTTGATATTCGAATATTTATAAAATGTTCAAGGAGATTACACCAACACTCCTTCTCCCACAGCAGTCATTTGGACAATGATGATTAGGTAGGTGGAAGTGTAGATCATTACCTCTTACTTCTGAGAGTGAGGAATAAGTAAGGGATCTCAACATTTGAAACTCTCAGGTACTTCAAGTGACCAGGATTGGCCACAATCAAGAGACAGAATACAGAGCTTGATGGATCATTGTTCTTAGGGACTTTGAATCTATTCTAATGCCCTCAAAGACATTAGCTGTCAAAAGCCAGAGGACAATACCTTTCGTATATCTTTATCTTTATCTTTAATTACATTTAATATACCGCCCTTGTCGAAACGTAAGGGCGGTTTACAATAAAATAATACTGTACTTCATCATGCTCCAAGCCTGACTGCCAGCTGGTTCATTTAATTATTACTTTGTTTTCCTCTAGACCCTTGATGGAGCGTAAGTTGACTTACATTGGGGCCCTTTTACTAAAGGTGTGCAATTACTGCATGGTTAGTGGCATGTCATTGAACGGTAAGTGCATCCCTCGTGTGCTGTCAGGGGCATGCATGGCATGTTCCCTGCAGATAGCGTACAATTGCAAATTCTAGTAAACATGAACCCCCCTAAAGGTGGGTGTTTGAGAGTGAGCTGAATAATGTAAAATCAAAGGTAGATGGTCACTGTATGCTGCTGAAGAGGTCAGATGAGAGGCAACATTAAAACAGCAGCCTGCAGTAACAGCCACTAGACTAGCAGAGCTGGAAAGTAAAAATTTAGGGGGAATATGCAAATCACTGCCTGTGCTGAAGAAGCAAGGGTAATACTTGCTCAAATTTATATCTAATATTAAGATTTAAATCTAGAATAGCGTAGAGGAATAAAATGCATATACAAGACAGAGGTTGGGGAAGTAAATACTAGGGGGGGGGGCAGTGGAAATTGCTCACCCTAAGAGAAATGATATCACTTTGCACTGGCACAGCAGACCTATGAAGAGACGAGCTTGAAGAACAGTTATCTGGGATTTAAAGGCATCAGGCTTCTTTGTATTAAAGAGTTTAATTTTTCAGCTAAGAAAAAGAAGGGGAATTCCTCCTACTTTGTAAATATGCCTCTCTCATTTTCTTTTCCTGAAGATAATACTTGAAAGTTTCCTGTGAACCTAGGTAGGCTGGGAGTGAAAATGCTAGTTGAGAACTCCTACATTCCTAGTTGAGGGTAGGAGTGAAGATAGGAGTAGATGTTCTCTTTCCAATCCAGGGAGTGAAGATGGCAGCAGAAAGATTCTGGAGAGCCTAATCTAGGCTTGGGAGTCCAGTGGCAGATAGGGACTAAAGCCCAGAAAGGGCCCAGTGGCAGATTATCTCATTAGGGAGATACAGTGGTGGATCAGCTCCAGGGGGAGCTGTGGCAGCAGATAGTCCTTTCTGGACTAGGAGCCACCAGACCCAGGAAGGTCCAGCAGTAGATCAGCTCAAGTGAGAGCTTCAACAGTTATTCCGGAGTGGGCAGAAGTGCAAAACCCTCTCCAGATTAGAAGAGAGCTTGTAGGAGGTGGAGCCAAGGCTACAGCTTCATAAAAATGGACAGAACGGGGACTTCCGGTTGGCAATGAGCTGATCAGACAGGGGGAAGATCAGCTCCGGCCATCCCACCCCGAATATCGGCAACGTTTCATTACCTAAGTGACCAATTCAGAAAATCTTCACTGGCTACGGGCCGAGGAACTATCGGCTAGCAACAAGGCAGGATCTATCGGCGAAGAAGCAGGCGAATGGCAGCAAAACCGCAGCGCCGGGAGAAGCCGCGTGCCCCAGAGGCTAAGATGGCGGAGGGGACACCTAAGAGCCCTAAATCACCTGGCGAACAGAATCTGGTGGCGGAGGTCAGCGCCGCGGTGGTGGAGGCGCTGGATGTTAAATTCCAAAATTTGACAGCGCAGATCTCCACAATCAGCCAACGGCTCACCGAATTTACGGGGCGTCTCGAGCAGGCGGAGACCCGCATCTCCGATGTGGAGGATACACAGCAATCCTGGTCGGCAAAGGTTGAGTCCCTGGAATGCCTGGTGAAGCAGCAAGGAGAAAAAATTGACGACCTCGAAAATCGAAGCCGTCGCAATAACCTCCGCTTTATTGGCATTGAGGAGAGTGTGAGTGACAATGCCCTGTCTGCTTACCTGTCGGCCTGGATAGAGAAGCTGCTCGACGGCAAGGGGGGAGGCCCCATTCGACTGGAACGCGTTCACCGCCTGGGCCCTAAACGAGACCAGGCCCGACGACCTCGTGTGGTTATCGCACGCTTCCTGGACTTCCAGCAAAAGGAGGCAGTGCTACGGGCCGCTCGTAGTGGTCGCAGAGCTGCGGCTGGAGACTCGACGCCCATCCTGGTCTTTCAGGACTATTCCGCCCTGGTGAGCCAACAGAGGTGCGTTTTCACTCCCATCTGTGCACAGCTTCTAAACCAGGGAGTCCGTTTCTCCTTGCTCTACCCGGCGAGACTGCACGTCGAGCACCAGGGACAGATCCGGTTCCTGCGGTCTGCGGAGGAGGCCCAATCTTTCTTGGACACACTGGCTGAGGCGGCAGGCACAGCTCGCTGAAAAGGAGAGACCCGGATGGTGGTGGTAGTGCCCACACTGCCGGATGAACCTTTGGCTTGCGGGGGGCTAAGAGAGGGCCCCGGAACAGGACTGAAGGTGAGAGTATCCTGGCTGCACCCGGTGGGTAACCATTGATGGGAGCCTGTAGCAGTATGGGCAATGCGCAAGCTGACAGAATGTTAGCTGGCCTGGGACTGTGGACCATGGACACATTTCGATACATTCAGATGCCTGATTCTTTTTGTTTCTTTGTTGCCTTTTTTTTCACATAGTTCCATTTGTTACAATGCTTTAAATATAACTCTGTAGCCTGTATTGACTTTGCATTCCCTTTCCTATTGTATGGGGCTCACTGGCAGGCTAACGGAGTTCTGCCTAGGGGGGGAAGGGGGGGTCCTTGATGTTCCTCTACCCCGAGTTAAGAGGGGGAGGTTGTTAGCGGAGTCACTGTTATTGGGGCCCTGTATTTTGGGTTCCCACCCTCTGCTCTGCTGGAGCGAGGTGGGTGGAACGAGGCTTGGGGCCAAAGGGGGGGGGAGTGTTTGGTGGCTCAAGGGGGCCTTAAGGGGTTGAAGCTACGGGGAGGGAAGGGCAGACATTAGGTACAATGGGATCTGGGGGGAGTGGGTGGCGGGGTGGGGCCGAATGCCATAGGAAGTTAGTCTGGTCCCATGGGAGGTCCAGGCGGGAGTGTGGTAGGCGGAGATGGGGGTGAAGGGCAGGAGGGGAGGAGGGGGATGCAGGGGGGGAGGGGGGGGGCTGCAGGGGGGGAGGGGAAGGTTCTTCACCGGGGATTTTGTGGTGCTGCACCCTCAACATGCTGGAGAGAGGGGGGTCCCAGGCTGGGAGGACCTCCCTAATATATGTGCGTTTAGCTTTTTTGGCGGATCTTTGACACTGTCTCATGCCTTTAAAGATTATTACCTGGAATGTGTGCGGTCTGGGGAGTCCGATCAAGCGATATAAGGTGCTGCAGGCCCTTGCTCGCCAAAGATGCGACATCGCCCTCCTGCAGGAAACCCACCAGACAACCGAGGAACATGCTAAACTATGCCGTTCATGGGTGGGCCAAGTTTGGGGTTCTCCGGCACAGGGGCGGAAGGGAGGTGTGGCGGTTTTGTTCCACAAGAGAGTTCGTTTTTCGCTGGCCACCCTTGCAGCGGACGACATTGGCAGATATTTGCTTTTGCATGGTCACCTTGATGGAAAATTAATCACTATCGGTAACTTGTATGGGCCTAACACGTTTGACCCCACTTTTTTTTGTGATTTGGCTTCCCGGATTGAACAGCTTCCCGATTGTCCCCTGCTCATAGGGGGGGATTACAATGGCGTTCTGGATGTCGAGTTGGATACATCGACGACAGGGGAGAACCGAGACAGGATCCCCACGACCCGCATGTTGCAGAGATTTCGGAAATGGCTGGATTTGGTAGACCCCTGGCGCTTACTCCATCCCCTGGAGAGGGATTATACCCATCAATCCCGGGCACATGGTTCAAGTGCCCGTATTGACTACATACTGCTTTCGGGGGGAGCCATTGCCAGGGTGGGAGAGACTCAGATTGGCCCGGTGGAGATCTCCGATCATACCTGGGTCTGGTTGGAACTACATTGGGGAAAAGCCTCATCCTCTGGGTGTCGGCTCTGGCGCTTCCCGCTCAATCTTTACCATGATGCTCAGTTCCACGGCTTCCTTCGCCAGCGATGGCACGAATTTTTGGACAACCATCGGTGCCATGAGGGGGACCCGGAACTGGTTTGGGAGACAGCGAAAGTGGTGCTACGTGGGGATATTATCGGCTTCGCGGCTCGCAAGCGCCGGACGATCGCTAACCGTATCGTACGCTTGGAAAGGACAGGTGGTGAGTCTGCGCCGGCGCTGTGCTCGGGCCCCACTTGCAACGAATAAAAAACGTTTGTGGGAAGCTCAGGTGGCGTTAAATGAGCTAATACACCAGCGGGCCAAGAAATCCCACCTTTATTATCGTTACCAACTGTATTGTCACGGAGACAAAACGGGGCGGCTGCTTGCCCATTGTCTGCGGGGACAGCGTGGCTCCCGCCTGGTGGCAGCCCTGCGCGATGAAACGGGGAGACTCCGCAGAGGAAACGAGGAAATTGCACAACTTTTTCGGACCTTCTTTCAGTCTCTGTACGAAGCCGAGAGTATGCCTCCGGCTGACCTCCGTGACTATTTGAGGGGCCTCGACCTCCCCCAGCTGACACTACACCAGCGTGAGTCCCTGGAACAGCCGTTGACGGCTCAGGAGGTCCAGGCGGTAATCACCTCAGCCTGTTGTTGCAAGTCGCCTGGTCCGGACGGCCTGGGAGCTGAGTTCTACAAGATCCTAGGAGACACTGTGACCCCAACATTGCTGGCGGTCTATGACCGTCGTATTGAGCAGGGGGCTTTCCGCTGGGGGGACCAACCATGCTCATATTGTACTAATTCCCAAGCCGGGCAAAGACCCCTTAGAGGCTGGCTCCTATAGGCCCATTTCGTTGCTTAATTTTGACTTGAAAGTTTTAGCTAAGATTTTGGCCACTCGGCTGGCAGAGGTATTGAGTCACCTTGTGCACGTCTCTCAGGTGGGCTTTGTTAAGAGCCGCTACGCAGTGCGGAATCTGCGGAAAATTCTGGCCTCTTTGGAATGGGTACATCATCACCAATTATCTTCTTTGCTGATTAGTTTCGACGCCGAAAAGGCCTTCGATAGGGTGAACTGGGAATATCTCTGGGCACTCCTGCCTCAATATGGACTTGGTCCCCACTTCTGCCGGATGGTGCGAAGTCTCTATGCCCAGCCGACGGCGGGGGTGGTATGTAATGGCGTTGCTTCGGAAGCTTTTGACTTAGGATGCGGAACTCGACAGGGGTGCCCTCTTTCCCCCCTTCTTTTCGTCCTCTCTCTCGACCCCTTGATTAGGACTATCGAGGCCTCCAGAGAGATTCTCGGCGCATGCATTGGGCCGCGGGAGTTCAAGCTCTCTGCCTTCGCCGACGATCTCCTTGTTCATCTCCTATCTCCGGAGCGGTCCTTGCGCTGTTTGATGCTGGAACTTGAAAGATTTGGCAAAGTGGCGGGATTGCGCATTAATAAGGAGAAATCGGAGGCCCTTGATGTGTTGGGCACCCTCCGGGGCGCATGGGCCGGAGAGTTCCCGCTCAAATGGGCATCAGGCGAGTTCCTATATCTGGGGATTGTCTTGCCCACCCACCCCGCCAGGCTGTATAGCCGTAATCTCGACCGGATCCTGCGGAGATTGCAAACGCAGCTGCGGGTATGGGGGGCTCTCCCACTGTCCCTCTCCGGGAAGATAGCGGCGGTAAAGATGGTGGTCCTTCCCCGCCTCCTCTACTGGCTTCAGACCCTGCCAGTCTGGCTGCTCCGCAAAGATCTGCGCCGTATCGAGATCTGCTTTCACTCCTTTTTTTGGAAGGGGCAGAGAGAGCACGTATTCCGTGGTCCGGCTGCTGGGCGGGTGGCGTGCGGGGGGGATGGGTTTCCCGGATCTGCGAGCTTATGCCCTGGCCTGCCAAGCGCGACATTTGGCAGACTGGTTTGGCGACACTGCTTACTACACACCCCGGCAGTTAGAGGAATGTTTTGTCGCCCCGCTTACTTTATTAGGGGTCCTGCATGCAGCCAATTCAGCGCTTCCCCGTTGTATACGGCAGAGTGTGTTGATAACCCCGGCGAAACGGACCTGGCAATATCTTAACGTCCGATGGGGGGAATCATGGCAGACCTCTAGTTGGTTGCCATTGCGAGGGAATCTGTCCTTTTCCTCGGGCTCGGAGTCAAAACTTTTTCAAGATTGGCATGGCCGTGGAATCCAGCTTCTTGGCCATGTGATAGAACCCTCAGGAGCCTGCAAATCCTTCAGGACGTTGAGCCAAGAGTGGGATCTTTCCCCCCGGCACGCCTATGCTTATATTCAGGTAACCCACTATATATCTTCATTGCCGCGAACAGCACTGTGTGCGGAGCGGGCTCAACGGATTCTGGATTTTCTTGGACTCGGGGGTGACACCCCGGTATCGGTATCTGTTTTTAAAGCCCGAGTGGCTGACCTGAACCCTCCTCCCGATTATCGGGAGGTAGAGTTGGCTTGGGAGGGGGAACTGGCTTGCGAGGTACCGCCTGGTACGTTAAGAGCGGCGCTTTCTCGCATAGTTGACCTGGCTGGGGGGATGCGCTGGAGGGAGGTGCAGTTTAAGTGCCTCACTAGAGTTCATTTTTCCCCAAGACGGGCGCTGCGGAGCCGCCTTACTACAGATGGCAGCTGCCCTCGCTGCTTGGAGCCTTTGGCGACCCTCCTCCATATGTGGTGGGAGTGGTCCATCCTTGCAGCCCTATTGGGTTAAAATCTCTTCCTTTTTGGAGGGGCTTCTTCGACAGCGCATCCGCTGGTCGGGCTCCCTTGTGGTGCTGGACTGCATACCCCCCCATGCCCGGGAAAGAAGGGGGAACGGCTCTTGGTCCGTAAGGCTTGTCTGGTGGGGAAGGCGCCGATACTTCGATTATGGAGGGACCCCCAGCCCCCCACCCTTGGGGAGTGGAGGAACAATTTCCACCAACTGATGCAAATGGAGCATCGCTGGGCGTGAGGCAGTGTCAAACGGTGGCCGGCCTTTATGGCAGTTTGGGAGCCCTACATTCTCCAACTGGGGCCCCGAAGTCGGAATGAGATTTTGCAATGCGGAAGCTGAGACACCACAATGGAAAGCAAGGAAGATCGATTGAGAAGTGCAGTACCTCTAGTCGTATTGGGGGGGGGGGGATGGTCGGGAGGGGTAGGTAATTTGGGGGGGGGGGAGAGGGCCTTGGGGGGGGTAAGGAGGGGGGGGGGAAACAACTGTGTTAAATGCCACCTTATATTCTTTCTGTATTGCCCGGGGGGGAGAGGATCAGAGTACACCCCGCCCTCCCGGGCCTCCATTGCTTGCCTTTGTGTGCTGTGTTGTACTGTTTTTTGGTGGATTATAAATAAACTATTATAAAAAAAAAAAAAATGGACAGAACTACAAAATCTCTCCTTTCACAAGCAGCCACTGGTCAAGAGCTTCAGCAGTGGGTGAGACTTGGAGTTGGTAGGCAAAGGGAAAGGAAGAGGAGTTAATAAGGTTAAATCCATAAGGCCCAATTTTCATCTGGGCGGTGCTATATGCCATGTTGGCACATTGCCCACCCCCCTTCTGCCTAACCCAGATTTTCAATGCCAGGGTCATATGTGGCCCCAACATTGAAAAAACAGGTCTCGCCGCACAACCCGGAGACCACAGAAGCTAGCCGGGTAGCAGCGATTTTCAATGCTACCCGCTAAGCCCCTGTACCTGAAAGATAGGCGAGGAAAAACCTATCTTTAAGGCACAGAGGGCTAAGCAGGTAGAATTGAAAATCACTGCTACCAGGTTAGCCCTTTCCTCTGCCCCAGAACACCCCTAACATGCCCTGATGCTAACCGCATAGCCTCTGGTGCATTAGGGGCATATCCAGGATTTTCAAAGGGCACTACCCATGTAGGTGCCTTTAGAAAACCCTGGATACGGCATTTACATGGGTAACTAGGGCAATTATCTGTGTAAATGCCTTCAAAAATTGAACCCAAAGGGGTATGTTTACTAAACCGTCTTAATGTGCGCTCTGCGACGTTATCGCATGATAAGGTACCTTATCACGTAATAATGGCGCTTTATTGGGCGCAGAGGTACCTTAGCGCGCGATAATGCACGCAGCGGCACAAACGAGTGCTGAAGGCGGAGAAAGGCTCCCGGAGGGCGGAGGAAGGCTCCCCAGGGGCGGAGAGAAGGGGTCAATGGGTGGAGAGTGGGAGGGGAGAGGCTCCCCGCACACTAACGATGTGAAATCCGAGGCTTAAAACTAACGCCAGTGGCGTTAGAGCTGATTTAAAGGGAAAAGAAACCATTTCCGTCAGCAGTGTACAGTAAAACCAGGGAAACCCATAAAAAGTGATAAGTTTAATACATGTGCACGGAACAAAAGGGCAAATAAACTGTGAAAATGACCGGAACAAAATTGAAAAAAAACATAACCAAGCTGGGCAATAGTAATATTAATGGGAAACATCACCCCCCCCCCCCCCCCGAGAAAGCTCCAAAAAAAAGATATGAATATTGGAAGGGTCTATGCTCCGTCCCCATACAAGGTGAATGAGCCCACAGTGAAAGTGCGCAGAGCAGGGTTTTCCCTCTCCAGTAGGCAGGTGTCCTATGGCGTGCACATGTTCTGCAACAGCAGGGCAGGCATGTCAGAACGGGCAAATGGACAGATGCTGGAAAAGGAGACACAGAGGGCTGCAGGCGACACATGCTGAGGTGCAGCTGGCCCACAGTGCAGACTAGGGTGATGCCTAGCTGGCCCATAGGAATGCTGAAACAGTAGAGCAGCCAGACAGCAACTGCTGAGGGCCCAACATGGGCACGAGTGTGCTTCCCACAGTGTCACAGGGGATAGTACCCAGCAGTTACCCCGAAGGGCACGGAACATTGGCATGCGGTGCTGGGGGGAAGCGTGGACAGCTATGCAGACACCCCTACCCCAGAACCCACACCATAGGCAGCCGCCTACCTGCACACTGGGTGGCCTGAGATTGCGCTCCACCAGCACCACCAGTAGAAGGGCATGTCAGCATGGTGGCAGAGGGATACTGGTGGTGGAGGGGGCAGTGGCAGCTGCCCAGAGCAGACGGTGGCCTAGCCCTGTGTAGGTGGGTGCCATGCACTGCAACAGACAGGCCCTATCTGATGAACAGTCATGGCATTACCAGGGAATGCACTGTTTCTGTGGCAACACAGTGGTGCAGTGCACACAGCCAGTGTGTTCAGAAGCAGAAGGTCACAGGTTCAAGTCCCAGTTGTGGTTCCTACCAACCCATTGCCCATATTTTACCCACTACTAAAACATGCTAACACAGACAGAACTCACTTGGTTTGCAGCTTGTCGTGCTGTGAGGGCTTGCGTGCATCAGTGATGTTGAGAGCTAAACTATCAGTAGTTTAACGACTGGCAGGTCTCCCAAGATGGACATGTCTCAGCTGAGGTGCCAGACCAAGACAAACCACCCATCTGGGCAGCAGCAGAATGGGACAGTGTTGACGGCAGAGTATCACATTTTTGTGACAACGGCAACAACACCAAACTTAAACTGCGCGGAAGAAAGGCCCGGCAATCTACTTCTGTATCTTGCCATGAAAACCCAATGGATAGTTACAACAAAACAAATTGTGCTATGGTGCTGGAAGATGAGACCCCCAGGTCAGAAGGCACTCAACTAGCTACTGGGGAAGAGCTGAAGACTTTTCAGAGTAAAGCCAGCATTTATGATGTGGTTGGATCAAAGCCCTCGGGAAGTCTGACTGCTGATGTAGCTGCGCATGAAATGAGAGTCAGAAGCTGTAAAGATGTCTTACGCATTGGAACATGGAACGTATGAAGCATGAACCAAGGGAAGTTGGAGGTGGTCAAGAGAATGTGTACAACTTGATCTGTTGGGTGTCAGCGAACTGAAATGGACTGGCATGGGGCACTTTGCATCAGATGATCACATGGTCTACTATGCTGGAAATGAAAGGCAAAGAAGAAATGGTGTTGCATTTATAATAAAGAAGAAACTTGCAATAACTGTAATGAAATACAATGCAGTCAGCGAACGCTTAATCTCTATTCGTCTACAAGGATTGCCTATCAACACAACTATAATTCAAGTATATGCCCCAACAACAGCTGCAGAAGAGAATGAAATTGAAGAGTTCTATGAACAAGTACAAGCTGAAATTGACAGAACATGCAAACAGGATATCCTGGTAGTCATGGGTGACTGGAACGCAAAAGTTGGCAACAAAGAAGAAGGCAAAGTAGTTGGAAAATATGGACTTGGCAACAGAAATGAAGCTGGAGAAAGACTGATAGAATTTTGCAAGACCAATGATCTATTCATCTCAAACACCTTCTTCCAGCAACACAAGCGGCGACTGTACACATGGACTTCACCCAATGGATTGTATAAAAATCAAATTGACTACATCTGTGGAAGTCAACGATGGAAAAGCTCTGTAATGTCAACAAAGACAAAACCTGGAGCTGACTGTGGTACAGATCATCAACTACTAGTATGCAAACTCAAGCTAAAGTTGAAAAAGAGCAAACCACTCATGAATGCAATATACCACTGGAATTTAAAGACTGCCTGCAAAATCGATTTGCTGCTTTAGATACAAATGACAGAGCTCCGGAAGAGTTATGGAATGACATCAAGAACGTTGTTTTGGAAGAAAGCGAGAAGTCTCTACAAAAGGTGAAAAAGCAAAAACGGCCAAAATGGATGACGGAAGAAACTTTGAAAATTGCCCAGAAACGCAGAGAAGTGAAAGCCAGAGGAGAAAGAAAGACAATCACAGAACTCAACAGAGATGCCCAACGTGCAGCAAGACAGGACAAGGAAAAGTGCTACAATGACACTTGCAAGGAAATAGAAGCAGAAACTATTAGAGGAAGAACAAGATCGGCTTTCCTAAAGCTACGAGAGTTAAAGAAAAAGTTCCAGCCTCGAATTGGAATGTTACAAGATGCTCAAGGTTCTATGTTGAATGATGCTGAGAAGATCAAGAAAAGGTGGAAGGAATATACAGAGTTTTTATATGATAAAGATCAAGTGGACCAACAGCCGTTTCAACCTGTACCTTATGATCAGGAACCATTGGTGATGAAAGAAGAAGTTGAAGCAGCATTGAAAGCCTTATCAAAGAACAAAGCACCAGGCATTGATAGCATTCCCATAGAAGTATTGCAGCAATCTGATGCAGCTATTACCATACTCACAAGGCTCTGCCAAGAAATATGGAAGACAACATCATGGCCAACTGACTGGAAAAGATCTGTGTTTATACCAATACTAAAGAAAGGTGATCCAACTGACTGTGGAAATTATCGCACAATCGCTCTGATCCCACATGCCAGCAAGATTCTACTGAAGATTATTCAAAAGAGACTATAACCATACCTGGAACAAGAACTACCTGAAGTGCAAGCAGGGTTCAAGAAAGGGCGAGGAACAAGAAACATCATTGCAGATGTGAGATGGATCCTTGAAAAGACTAAAGAATACCAAAAGGATATCTATTTGTACTTTATCGACTATAGCAAGGTTTTTGACTGTGTAAACCATGAGAAACTCAGGACCACATTAAGAAGCATGGGTATACCAGAACACCTGATCGTTCTCTTGCGCAATCTGTACATTGATCAAGAAGCAACAGTTTGAACGGAACAAGGAGAAACAGAATGGTTTAAAATAAGCAAAGGTGTAAGACAAGGCTGCATACTTTCCCCCTACCTGTTTAATTTATATGCAGAACAAATCATCAGAGAAGCAGGATTGTATGAAGACTACAGAGGTGTGAAGATTTGTGGAAGACTCAACAACAACCTTCGCTATGCTGATGATACCACATTACTGGCTGAAAGTGAAGATGATCTGAAACATTTGCTTCTCACAATCAAAGAACATAGTATCAAAATGGGCCTGCACCTTAATGTAAAGAAGACAAAGATCATGACAACTGGCATAATCAACAGGTTCATCGTTGAAGGAGAAGAAATTGAAATTGTGAACAACTTTAACCTACTTGGATCAACTATCAATAAAGAAGCAACAAGCAGTCAAGAAATCAGACGACGCATTGCTCTTGGCAGAATGGCTATGAAAGACCTAGATAAGATTCTCAAGAGCAGAGATGTCTCTCTCCATACAAAGATTTGACTTGTTCAAGCCATGGTATTTTCAATAATATCATATGGATGTGAAAGCTGGACAGTGAAAAAGACAGATAGGAAGAAAATTGATGCCTTTGAATTATGGTGTTGGCGGCGAATACTGTGTATACCATGGACTGCCCGAAGAACAAACCAGTCGGTACTAGAGGAGATCCAACCTAAGCTTTCTTTAGAAACTCAGATGACAAGACTTCGACTTTCATACTTTGGACACATCATGCGAAGAGAGAAATCATTAGAGAAAGACATTATGCTTGGCAAGATAGAAGGTCAACGCAAAAGAGGAAGGCCAGCAATGAGATAGATCGATATAATAACAGCAGCTACGGGTACCAGTCTGTCAACAATGAGCGACCTGACTGAAGACTGAACACAATTTAGGATAGCTATCCAGAGGGTCGCCATGAGTCGACTCCGACTCGACAGCACTTAACAACATAGAGACAGAACCTTTATTGCAGATGACGTAAACATGCCCAAAACACCTACATTTTACCCTACAGAGCACAGACACCATAAACATGCGCATTACCTAGAGCAGAGTCTCCCAAATGCAGTCCTGGAGGGCCAAACACCATTCAGGTTCTATGCTGTCTCTAATAAAGATGCCTGTGCTGCATTTCTATGCGCCTCCCCCATGGTATGCAGATGTATCTCATGCATATGCATGAGGGACAGCATGAAAACCCAAACAGTGTCTGGCCCACCAGGACTGGAGTCGGGAACCTCTGCCCTAAAGCAGCGGCCAACAGTGGCAGACCACAGGCTCCATTATCTAATGCCTCCTAGAAAGGCAGGATGTTGGGCCCTGCGTGCATCTCCCAATACTAGCACTTGCGTACCTTAGCAATGCCACCCTAAACCTTGGAATATGGTACACAGCTATCAAAAGGTTGCTATGATTACTGGCAGATAGCAATTCCGAGGTTAAGTACAATTTTCTGAGTGAGCTGCATCATAGCAACCTTTCTTATGTCTGTGGAGTGTGCTACAGGTCTTGTGTCTGACAGTGTTTACCACCCTGGGGGGTGACCCCAACAGTATTGCGTACCATAGCCATGCCTGCACTGTGCCCAGGACTGGTGTGGTGGCCAGGGCTGCCAAACACCTCTATAGTTGCACAATGCTGGCATAGGTGTGGGAGTGTGTGTCTGTCTATCCAGTGTGTGGTGGCTGTTAACACCTTCCTTAGCCCACACTGCTAGCACTGTTGTCAGTATTGGCCTGCCAATGGCATAATGAGGAGCAAGGTACCGTGGGAATAGCCTGGATAGGGTGGCCTGGCCTGGATTCATCTGTACAGAGCATAGGGCAATGGCTCGGACATTGTAGTGCCCGACCACCACCTGCACGGACAGGGTGGCCACAGCATGTCCTGCTGGGAGGTCACTCTCACCCTGACTGAGCAGTGACCACGGCATGGCTAGGTTCCCCCATAGTACTGTATAGTATTTTTCTCATGTGATATTTATGGGTTTGCTTTTGGGGCCCAATCACTGATTTATCTGCTTGGTGTGTATGCTGACATCCCAGTTCTGGGTACATGCATCTCCTCCAGGACTATGGACTAACTAGCAGATTGTGTGCAGCTAGTATGTGTCTTACTGGAACACCTTGCTGGGTGCAGCAGCTGGAGGCTTGCTGCTGGAGAATGTCAGATAGTGGTGGGGGGCAGCTGAGAATTTCCAGGCCTACTGTCTGTCTGCTATTGCATTATGGTTGTGTACAGATCTGCATTGACTGCCCTGTAGGGTGTCTGTTCCCCAGCAGGACTGGGGTTGAAGGTCCCCTCTACTGCCACCATTGCAGGGAGGTAGAATGTGCATCTGTTGGTGGGAGATCCTGTTTCCCACCCTGAGCCCCAGAGGGTGGGTTCTGTGGTGGTACATAATCTGCCTATGGGTCCAAACACCCCCCCTCCTCCTCCTCCTCCTCCTCCCCCCCCTCCTTCATCTACACCATGGAACCAACACAGGATATGCACTATTCTGGGTACATCATAGCCTATAAGGGCTAGACATGACTGTGAAATACAGAAGAATACACAGATGTAACCTAGGTGTGTCTGCAGGAACTATCTATCACACACAGTAGCACTGATGGGGACCTGCAGCATGGCGTATTTCAGCCATGAAAGGTGCTGTGGACCTGGTGCTAGGCGCCCCACCTCACCCTCGGTGAGCACAGTACCCGCACAATGTGACGGTCTGTGGCTACTCTGTGCCAGTACCACACACGGTCAGTTCCCCCTACCGGGCCGAGGTGCTGTGGGGGTGCATACCACATCTTGTGCACTTCTGTCGACTGCTGATTTGCATGTACAGTGCATCATGGGTACGGGTGGGTTAACCCTATCCTAGTAACCACAGCAGAGAGTTTGTATAGTGACTTGCAGTCCTTCTGCAGCCAGCCAGGGTTTTGTTGGCATCTGTAGCCCACTGGTTACTTCACTGTTTGTGAAGCCAGAGGTCATGGGTTCAAACCCATGGTGAGGTTATTTGATAGGGGTATCTGAGGCATTGTCTATTTTTAATGTACATTAGGGCTGCCAGCAAAAACACCCTCAGAGTACTGTAACCTTAAGGTGCCTCATAAGGTGCCCCATAAGGCACCTTATAGTGAGCCTTATGGGGCACCTTATAAGGCACCCTATCAAGCGCCTTATAAGGTGCCTTATAAGGTGTCCTATAGGGGACATTATAGGGTGCCTTGGCGGACAGTGCACTTTATAATGTGCCCTATGGAGTGCGTTATGGGGTGCCTTATGCGGCACCTTAGGTTATGCCACCGTGAGGGTGTGTTTGCTGGCAGCACTAATTAAAATAAAAGTAAAATGCCTCAAAAAGCACTACTTAAATGATGAGGCCTCTGCCAGCTTTAATGCATTAGGCACACTGGGGGATCAAACTCATGACCCCTGTTCCATCAGTCAGTGTATTAACCATTGTGCTACACCTCTGCTTCTTTGTTTGAATGTCTGCATGCCTACTTAAGATTATCATGCTTTAACGTGCTTAGCGGCGTTTCACCCGATAATGTGCGCAGCGTGCGTTATCGCGCGATAATCACATTTTGCTACGTTAAGACCGAAACGCCCACTCCTTTTATGGCATCCTGCACACTATCGCCGGGCGCATGTTAAGACGGTTTAGTCAACATACCCCAAAGTCTTTAAGAGTTTCCTTAAGTCATTATATATAATATTATAGTGGGTTGTTTGAACTGCCTTATCTCTTATCCTGTATTGCTCTTTCACCTTACCTGCTTGAGCCACTTATCATAATACAGATTGTACATACTGCATTATTTTATGAAAATATCTGATGTATATATTTTGTAAATAAATTGTAAATACTATTTAAGCAAGCCTTGTTCACAGCAGTGTTTTTGGAGAGGTTTCCTGGGGTGAAAGGAGGGAAATCCTACCCACTAACACCTTTCTTCCTTAGGTGGAGGCACCAGACACCAAACGGACAAGACCGAAGGAGTCCACTCTCAAGGGGACTGCTGCCAGGCTGGTCCCGGACCCAGAAGTGCATCCAAGGGGGCGCTACACATAGCACACTTAGGGGTATGTTTACTAAACAGTGATAACATTGCAGCGGTGAAGTTAGCGCATGATACGTAATGTTACTGCACGATACATAATGTTATCGTGTGATAAAGTAACATTATCGCGCGATAGCATGAGGTTTTGCGCGATAACGTCTCTGGCGGCGTTATGGCACACAGAAGGTGGAGTAAGGCTCCCCAGAGGGTGGAGAGAAAGAATCAATGGGCGAAGAGTGGGTGGGGAGAGGCTCCAGGCATACTAACGCCGTGAAATGAAGGCCTGAAAATTAACACCAGTGAAAACCTCGCGTTAGAGGCACATTTTCAGGAGAGAGAAACCATTTAAGTCAGCAATGTACAGCAAAGGCAGGGAAACCAAGAAGAGTGATAGTAGTGATACATGTGCAGCAACAGCAAAGTGCCCAAGTATGAAAGGGCACTATGGTGAGGCTGCAAATGGGGTACACGGGGCTGCAGGCGGGACATGCAGTGGTGCAGCTGGGGCACAGTGTGGACTAGGCAGATGCCTAGGTGGCACATAGGAATGCAGAAACTGCAAATCAGCAAGCCCGCAACTGACCAAGGTCAAACATGCCCATGAGTGTGTGTCCCACAGTATCCCAGGGGACATTACCCACCAGGTACACCAAAGGGCACATAATGTTGACAGGCGGTGCTGGGGGGAAGCACGGATGTCTATGTAGACACCCCTACCCCAGATCCCACACCATAGGCAGCCGCCTACTGGCACACTGGCTGGCCTGGGACTGCGCACCACCAGCACAAGGGCATGTCAGCATGGTGGCGGAGGGGTTCTGGTGGTGGAGGGGGCAGTGGCATCTGCCTACAGCACACCAAGGCCAAGCCCTGTTCAGGTGGGTGGCGTGCAGTGCAACAGACAAGGTCTGTCTGATGAACAGTAATGGTATCCCCAAGGAATGACCTGTCTCTGTGGCAACAGTTTGGTGCAGTACACACAGCCAGTGTATTCAGGGGCAGAAGATCACAGGTTCAAGTCTCAGCTGTGGCTCCTGCAGACCATGTCCCTATATTTTACCCTACAGCACACATACACCATAAACATGTGCAATACCTAGAGCAGAGGTTCCCAACTGCAGTCCTGGAGGGCCAAACACACTTCAGGATTTCAGGCTATCCCTAATAAATTTGCATGAGATGCATTGGTATGCAGTGCCCCCATTGTATGCAAATATATCTCATGCATATTCATTAGGGACAGCCTGAAAACCTGAATCGTGCTTGGCACACTAGGACCAGAGCTGGGAACCTCTGCCCTAGAGCATCGGCCAACAGGGGCACAAACACCCACACCCACAGGCTCCACTATCCAAAGCCTCATGGAGAGTCCAGCTGTTGGGCCCTGCGCAGAGCGGAAGCTACCAATACTAGCACCTGCATACCTTAGCAATGCCTGTACTGTGCCCAGCACTGGTGTGGTGGCCAGGGCTGCCAACCTCCTCTATATCTGCACAATGCTGAAATAGGTGTGGGAGTGTATGTATGTCTATCCAGTGTTTTGTGGCTGCCTACACCTTACTGAGCCCCCAATGCTTGCACTGTCTCCAGTGTTAGCCTGCCAATGTGCATAATAAGGAGAAAGGTATAGGCGGTCTGGGCAGGATGCATCTGCACAGGGCATAGGGCATTGGCTGGGACATTGTAGTGCCTGACCACCACCTGCATGGACAGGGTGGCCACAGCATGTCATGCTGGGAGGTCACTCTTACCCTGACTGAGCAGTGACCATGGCATGGCTAGGTTCCCACATAGTGCTTTACATTGTTTCTTTCAAGTGATATCTATGGGTTTCCTTTTTTGAGACCCAATCACTGATATACTTGCTTGGTGTGTGTGCTTGCATCCCACTTTTGGGTGCACACTGTTTCTCCAAGAATATGTATTAGTTAGCAGAGTGTCTGCAGTTAGCATGTGTATGGCTGGAACACCTTGTAGGGTGGAGACTGACTGTGCTCTCTGCTGGTGAATGTCAGATTGTGGTGGGGGGCAGCTGAGCTTTTCCAGGACTACTGCCAGTGCCCTATATACAGATCTGCATTGACTGCCCTGGAGGGTGCCTATTTCCCAGCAGGACTGGGGTTGATGGTCCTCTCTACTGTCTCCATTGCAGAGATGTAGAATCTGGATCTGTTGTTGGGAGATCCTGTCCCCCACCCTGACCCACAGAGGGTGGGTTGGGTGGTGCTACCTAATCCGCTTTTGGGTCCAAACACCACCCTTTTCTTGTACCATAAGACCATGGCAACCACACAGGATAGGCACTACTCTGGGTACACAACCCTATTCTGATCATACGAAGCAAAGAAAGAAGATACCACAACAACACACACCGTGAACCAGCTGAACCCCCACAGAACCCTCACCTAATCCACATACTACTCCAACACACCACAAAACCTAAGCCCCTCCAAAGCCTACGCAACCTTAAGTGTGCCCTCACGCATGATCTGTTCGTAAAAAATGGCCAAATCTCACTGATCTTATAACGCACCTCAAACTAGACATCCTGTTAGTGACAAAATCATGGCTCACCATATCCGACACAATCCTCATCAACCAACTTACTCCCCATGACTTCTCAATCCACAAATGCCACAGAGAAGACTGCAGGGGAGGTGGGGTTTTCATCCTCGTGAAAACGGACCTCCTGTATCAAATGATCAGCTCCAATAGCTCAACACACATGGACATGATTACCATTTCCAACAGCTGCAATATCATCAATCTTATTTACAGATCCCCTTCATCACCCCCCGAGGACCTTGCAACGATACTCGACATAGCCTCCAACCCAAAGAACACACACAAACCAAACTGGTTACTTGGTGATTTCAATCTAGCAGCGATGCAGGATAGTCATTCCAATGCCTTCCTGGAGGCGATCAACAACCTGGACTATGAGAAAATAGTTGATGCCCCCACACATCAAAAAGGGAACATACTAGACCTGATTTTCTCCCCCAAGCCAGAAGTGAGCTCAAATCGCAAACCCTATGTAACCATATCCCGCGTCCACTGTTCCCTCTAAGCTGTGCGCGTGTGCGCGCGCACACATCTCGCCGAGCGAGCGCACATACTTTACAACAGAGTGCACAAAAATTACGGCTCTGATTCTGATAGAAAACAACACAGACATCTTAAAATGTTGTAATTACTAGAAATTTCCCACTTCATTTAGTAATCGTCTATTTTCATTTAATTTGATTAAAATCAATGTGGTGTGCATACTGTATTCTGACGTGTAGTCAAATTTTAAGGTATATAACTCCGAGTGTCATTATGTGGCGCACAAAAGTTTAACCTTCCTTCAAAAGCTGCACACAGCTGATATTTTGTGCGCACACAGCCTACAGAAAATTAGAGGGAACATTGCCCGCGTCCCATGGTCAGACCATAATCTAATTAAATTCCAAATACCTATGAACCAGGACAGCAGAAGACAAATGAAACCAAACAAAAACTCTACAACATCCTCAAGATGCTTTAGACCCTTTGACAGAGAGGCGATCATCAATGAGGTCCTCTCCAATATCAAAACAGCATCCTCAAACCTTGAAGAGGTAATGGCTTCTTGGAACAACGGCCTAAGCTCCTTCGCATGCATAGCGAACAAAGCCAAATCACAGACCCATGATAGGCAACCAAGAAGGAGAAAACCTGCACGCAGTTACATCTCCGAACTGCGAACATCGCTACAAATGTTGAGGAAACTTGAAAGAAAATGGCGACATACACGATCCCCAGCTGACCAGACAGTCTACAACTCCCACCTGCAGGCACACCGCAACCTAATATCAACAAAAATTAAGGAACATCATGCCGAGCTCCTAAACTGATCCCTGAACAAACCCCACGAGCTATTCAATATAGTAAAAACCCTAACAAAGGATCCCTCTTCTTCACAACTAACCAGGATACACCCCCAGGACTATGCAGACTACCTGCTGTCTAAAACCAAAAATATTACCAAAGCTACCCTATCCAACCCTAGCAACAACCTACCCAAGCTTCTTTCCTCCCTCATAGCACCATATGATACAGATATTGAAGACATCATCGCCGTCGTTAATGCCACCACTGCACCAGCCTGGATAAGATCGCTACGGAAAGAGATCAGCCCTATAATAACCAAAATCATTGACTTATCCTTCTCTACAGGACAGTTCCCCGTATGCCTCAGACAGACGTCAATCTGACCCCTCTTGAAGAATGCCAAACTGGATCCCCAGAAGGTGAAATCCTACCGACCGATATCAAGCATCCCCCTGCTAGCAAAAATAATTGAGAAGGTCGTTCAACGTCAAATACAGGACCGCATTGACTCCACAGCTCCCCTTGACCCATGCCAACATGGCTTTAGGGAAGCACACAGCATCGACACTTGCCACACTCATCAACACGCTGATCACAGGGATTGACAACATCAAGCAGGGATACGCCCTAATTTTCCTAGACATTGCCACTGCATTTGATTCTGTAAACCACGAGCAACTCCTGATATGGCTTCATGACAAGGGAATTAATGGTTCTGCATGGAACTGGTGCAAATCCTATCTAACAGACAGATGGCAGCAAGTACGATCAGGATCCGCAACTTCTGAACCGTTCCAACAAAAGCATGGGGTACCCCAAGGTTCCTCACTCTCTGCCCTCTTATTTAACATATACATGCAACCTATATGTGATATAATTCGCTCATTCAACATAGCATACCTAATCTACGCAGATGATGTGCTACTCTTCACCCCATTCTCTATCGATAACCCTGACTTTTCACCGCTAGTAAAATGCTTCGAGGCCGTAACCGATTGGCTCCTCTCACAGAGCCTCAAAATAAACTTCAGTAAGATGGACATCCTGTTCATAACCAGAAGCCAATCCTTCTCACCACCAACGACATTAAAAACAAGAGACGCTGAACTCCCAACTAGACCCAGCATCCAGAACTTGGGAATTACGTTAGACCAGCAGCTCGAATTCAAAACACATATCAGCAACATCACCAAACAAATCTACCATAAACTACGGACACTACAACACCTCCAATACCTACTGCAACCAGAGGATTTTAGATCAGTTTTTCAGGCAATGGTCACCCCTCACTTTGACTATGCTAACGTGATCCTGCACGGCCTACCCAAAAACACGCTAAACCCACTACAACTCGCAATGAATGCAGCTGCACACTTCCTACATGGAGCCTCAAGGAAGGACCACATCACCCCAATCCTAATGGACCTACACTGGCTACCAATCCACTGCCGCCTCACCTACAAGGTAGTCCTGATGACCTTCAAAGTCATTAACAAAATATCCTCCACCTCGCTAACTGACCTTCTCCACCCCACCCAACAAATATGGCAAGGAGAGCATTCACCATCAATACCCTACAGATCCCCAAGGAAATAATTAAATGCACTCAGGCAACAACGAACCGAGCTTTCAGATTCTATGCTCCCAGCTGCTGGAATACACTCCCACTCTCCATCCGGGCGGTCACTGACCTTGCCCAATTCATAAAGGCACTAAAACATTATCTCTTTCTTCTACACTACTCTCAACCCAGCTCTTCAACCCCACCCACCAACCAACCAACCAACCAACCAACCAACCAACCAACCCACCAGTTACCCTACCAGGAAACAGTAATCCGCAAACAGCCCAATGCAAATATTGTAGATAGCTGTACATAACTGTAGATAGTTACCCCAGTTGAGTCCAAGTTTTACTCTCCTGTTTCCATGTAAGTGCATAACAGAGCGTCTGTTAAGCACAAATCTGTTGTAATGTAAACCGTACTGATTTTAAATAGCACGGTAAATAAAAGCAATAAACAAATAAATCATAGCCCACAAGGGCTAAACATGACCAGGAAATGCAGATGGACACAGGTGTAGCCTAACATGTCTGCAAGGACTACCTGTCACACACTGGCACTGATGGAGACCTGCAGCATAGCCTATCTCAGCCAAGCCAGGCGCTGCAGACCTGGTGCTGGGCGCTCCATCTCACCCTCAGGGTGAGCACAGGAACCGCACAATGTCATGGTCTGTAGCTACTCTGTGCCAGTAACACACATGGTCAGTTCCCCCTACCAGGCCGGGTTGCCATAGAGGCGCATACCCCATCTTGTGATCAAATGTAGACTGCTGATCTACATGTGCAGTGCATCATGGGTACGGGTGGGTTTGCCCTATCCTGGTAACCACAGCAGACAGTTTGTGCAGTGACCTGCAGTCTTTCTGTAGCCAGCCAGTGCTATGTTGGAATCTATATAGATGTAGCCCACTGGTTACTGCAATGACCGTGGAGGCAGAGGTTATGGGTTCTATCCCACAGTGGTGTTATTTAATAAGGTTGTCTGAGGCTTTTCCTTTTAATTTAAATCTGTTCTGCCAGCAAAAACACCCTCACAGTGCCGTAACCTAAGGTGCTTCATAAGGCGCCCTATAGGGCACATTATAAGGTGCCTTGGCGGACAGGGCACTTTATAATGTGCCCTATGGAGCGCCTTATAGGGCGCCTTATGAGGCACCTTAGGTTACAGCACTGTGAGTGTGTTTTTGCTGGCAGCACAGATTTAAATTAAAAGGAATTGCCTCAGACAGCCTTATTAAATAACACCACTGTGGGATGAAACCCATGACTTTTGCCTCCACAGTCTTTGCAGTAACCAGTGGGCTACATCTTTATAGCTCCTAACCCAGTGCTGGCATGAACTTAAGGTTAATGTGCGTTAACGAGCCAAGGCACCCTCTATCGCGCGATACAGATTCCTTGCTACCTTCCCTCCGAAACGCCCACTACCTCACATTACCGCTGCAACTAGTGCCAGTAACATTAGGACAATTTAGTAAACATACCCCTTAATGTGGGTGCATGTAATGACACTCGCAGAGGTGGCATTAACTGCATTCATGCTAATTGACTCATTGCCACTAAGCATGTGGTGATTGCCCTTGCACTAGCAGCAATATGCTCTCTATGCCCACAGTCCGCTCATTCCTCACTCCATTGTGTAATGGTCAATTACTGTGTGCTTTAATGTTTGGTCGCTGGCATGTCCCCTATGTTAGTGTTCCTGGCTGCCAGTGTCCACACACACTGGTTACCGGGCTTTAATAAAGGGCCCCATTGTCTTCAGAGACGTACTCCATACTGTTTTGGTTAATTGCTCATTTTTTTCATGGATTATTTTGAACCTTTTGAATTCATACACAGTTATTGTATGATATCTTGAATAGGGCACTATATAAAAACAAAAACAATTAGACATTAATCCTATGCAGTCTTATTGCTTTGGCTCTATATAGGATATTTCAGAGCAAACTTTATGAAATGAAAGACTTTATATACAGAAATGTGCCATGAGAAGAGTAATTTTATAAAGGTATTACAAATCAGGTTTTGTACACACAAACAGGACCAGGCAAAATTGCATATATTTTATAAACTGTGCAACACTGGGTATTTCTGTCTCTCGAAGAATGGGCATGATGGAAAATATATGAACATAAAATATTTGTATGAAAATCAATGCACACATCTTTCTATATCATACCAAATAAATGCAGGAGTAGATTTATTTCAATTCACCCTACAAGATTGTGTTTCATCTAAACAGACCTCTTCAGGGATGTTAATATTAAAATAAGTAAAATACAAATAAAATAAAATAAAAGACAGACCACATATACTGCCAAATATTGAAGTGAAGGCACATTTTACAATGGGATGTCCAAGTGTAATCTGCAAGAACGTCTGAAAAAAAAAGCAGACATATAAGAATATATGAATATACAGTAAGATATGCCATACTAGGTCAGACCAAGGTCCATTAAGCACAGTATCCTGTTTCCAACAATGGCCAATCTAGGTCACAAGTACCTAGCAGTTTCCCCAAAAGAGACAGTTTCCACAATGCTTGTATTGGGGCAAACAGTGGATTTCCTGGGTCCCCTTTAATAATGGTTTATGGACCTTTCCTCTAGAAACTTGTCCAAACCTTTTTTAAATCCAGTTACACTAACAGCTTTTACTACATCCTCCGGTAACGAATTCCAGAGTGTGATTACTTGTTGAGTGAAAAAATATTTTCTCTTATTAGTCTTAAATTGCTATACTGTAGCTTCCCCTAGTCTTTCTATATTTTGATGGTGTAAACAATCAATCTATGTTAATCCATTCAACTCCATTCATTAATTTATAGACCTTTATCATATCTCCCCTCAGCTGTCTCTTTTCCAGGTTAAAGAGCCCTAACCTTTTTAGCCTCTCCTCAAAGGGGTATCCTTCCATCCCCTTTACCATTTACCATTTTGATTACTCTTCTCTGTACCTTTTCTAATAACACTATATACTTTTTAAAATATGGCGACCAGTATGATCTAGGAGATCCTAGATTCTCTACAGGGAGAACTATTCAGGAAACTAGTAACAGAACCCGCACTTGAAGGGGCCATACTGGATTTGGTACTTACCAATGGTAACAGTGTTTCTGATGTTATAGTGGGAGATCATTTTGCATCCAGTGATCACCAGATAGTGTGGTTCAGTATTAGGACTAGGGCTGTTAAAATCCATTCAAAAGCGAGGGTCTTAGACTTTAGGAAAACTAACTTTGCCAAGCACGCAGTCATCCCATCCATACACACAAGTTTATCATACCAAGTTATTAAATACTCTCCCATAAATGTTAACCCTCAATTGTACTACCTAAATACTGTTAAGTGTACTGTCTAAATGTTTGCTGTTTACTGTCCAAATGTTTACACGTACCCTAATGTTAAATGTAACCCTCCAATTGTGATGTGACGTGACCACCTTGATTGAAGGATAAGGTGGCATACAAATCTGTCTAAATAAATAAGTAAATAAATAAATAAAATAAAGATGGGCCAATACCTCAGGGAGTTGTTAGAGGGATGGGAACAGCTGGGGGATGTAGAAAAACAGTGGGCAAAACTGAAAGGGGATATTTTAAGGGCAACCAACCTTTTTGTTAAAATGGTAAATAAAGATAAAAGAAAAAGGAGACCGCTATGGTTTTAGAAAGAAGTAGCTGAAAAGCTGAAGAAAAAGAGGGAGGCTTTCATGAAATACAAGAGATCACAGAGAGAGGAAAACAGGCATCTATATTTGGAAAAATTTAGAGAAGCTAGCAAAGTAGTCAGGAAAGCAAAGATTCAAAAAGAAGAGGAAACAGCAGTGCAATAAAATGGGGAGGATAAGACATTTTTCAGATATGTTAGTGAGAAGAGGAAGGGAAAAAGTGGTATTGTCAGACTCAAGGGTGAAGGGGAGGAATATGTAGAAGCTGATGAGGATAAAGCGGAACTGCTTAACAAATATTTCTGTTCTGTGTTCACAGATGAAGATCCAGGAGCAAGACCTCAGAAAACACCCACAAACAGGAAGATAAGTGAGGGGCATCTTAAACAATTTTCAGAAGACTGTGTTTGTGAGAAACTAGCTAAACTTAAAGTAGACAAAGCGATGGGACTGGATGGGATACACCTTAGAATACTGAGGGAACTTGGGGACGTTCTAGCAGCTCCACTGACTGACTTTTCAATGCCTCGTTCAAGTCGGGAGTGGTGCCAAAAGACTGGAGAGAGGCGCATGTGGTCCCTTTACACAAAAGCGGAAGTAAGGATGTGGTTGAAAACTACAGGCCAGTTAATTTAACCTATCGGTGGTGAGTAAATTATTGGAAGCACTGCTGAAACAGAAAATAGTGAGGTTTCTGGAGTCCAGCGGATTACAGGATCTGAGGTAGCACGGATTCACCAGAGCCAAGTCTTGTCAGACAAATCTGATTGATTTCTTTGACTGGGTGACCAGGGAGTTGGTCCGAGGGAGAGCCTTAGATGTGGTGTATTTAGATTTCAGTAAAGCCTTTGACACCATTCCTCACAGGCGACTTATAAACAAACTGAGCACCCTACTACTACTACTACCGAGCATTTGTATAGCGCTAGAAGTCATACGCAGCACTGAACAGACATGTAAGAGACAGTCCCTGCTCATCAGAGCTCACAATCTAGTCAAGACAGACAACACAGAAGTTGTAGAGACGGATAAAACAAGGGGAAAGGTAAAGAAACAAGGAAAACTCACCTCTTTGCTGCTGCTTTTGGATCTTGACTCACCTGATCTCCTTGTTTCTTTACCTTTCCCCTTGTTTTATCCCTCTCTACACCTTCTGTATTGTCTGTCTTGACTAGATTGTAAGCTCTGATGAGCAGTGACTGTCTCTTACATGTCCATGCAGTGTTTCGTATGACTTGTAGCGCTGCACAGACATGTATGAGACAGTCCCTAGGGATGGACCATAAAGTTACTGCTTGGGTTAGAAATTGGTTGAGTGGGAGGAGACAAAGGGTACAGGTAAATGGAATTCAGTCTGAGGAGAAGGAGATTACCAGTGGTGTGCCCCAGGAATCTGTCCTTGGTCTGATTCTTTTTAACATCTTTGTTAGTGATATAGTGGAAGGGCTGTCAGGTAAGGTTTGCCTCTTTGCGGATGATACCAAAATCTGCAATAGAGTAGACACCTAGAAAGGTGTAGATAACATGAAGAGGGATCTAGCTAAGCTTGAAGAATGGTCTAGAAATTGGCAGTTGAGATGTAATGTTAAAATATGCAGGGTCATGCATTTGGGCTGCAGCAATCCAAGGGATCAATATAGTATAGGGGGTGAAGTACTTTTGTCCACTAAAGAAGAGCGGGATCTAGGCATGATTGTGTCTGATGATCTTAAAATAGCTAAACAGGTAGAAAAGTCAACAGCAAAAGCTAGAAGGATGCTTGGGTGCATAGGGAAAGGAATGGCCAGAAGAAGAAAGGAAGTGATAGTGCCTCTGTATAAGTCTTTGGTGCGACCTCATTTGGAGTATTGTGTGCAATTCTGGAGCTCGAACCTTTAAAAAGATATAAACAGGCTGGAGTCAGTAAAGAGGGTGGCTACTAAAATGGTTAGTGGTCTTCATTATAAAGCATATGCGGACAGACTTAAGGATCTTAATATGTATACTTTAGAGGAAAGGCGGAATAGAGGTGATATGATTGTTTAAATACCTCCATGGCATAAATGCACGGGAGAGCCTCTTTCAATTGAAAGCAATTTCTGCTATGAGGGGACATAGGATGAGGGTGAAAGGAGATAGACTCAGGAGTAATATGCAGAAATATTTTTTTACAGAAAGAGTGGTAGATTCGTGGAGATGGTAGTATCTGAATTCAAAAAAGCATGTGACAAACATAGAGGATCTCTAAAGGGAAAAAGGGGACTGTTGTAGTGGTTGATATGTAAGGGCAGACTGGATGGGCCATGTAGTCTTTTTCTGCCGACTTGTTTCTTTGTTTCTATGTTTCTAAGGACCTGCTCTCAGAACACTCTAACCATACCCACAATCATCCGCAGTACCAATAAAGCAGGCAGCTCCAGAGCATTTACCTACATTGCCCATACCCTCTGGAATGCCCTCCCTGACATCTTAAGACTGATTAAAGATCTTCAAACATTCCGTAAAGAACTCAGAATGCACCTCTTCATCCAATATTACGGTTCTCCCGCCATGAACCAACAGCCACAAACAACCTAACTTACCCCTCCCACTTTTTCCATCACAGTAATTTAACACACTTTAGATATGCTTAAAAAACAGTGAATTACTGTATGCATATGGATCAGGTTAAAATTACTATTTTCACCCTCATTTATTTGTAGATAAGTTTCAGAATTATTACATTGTAAAGTTACATTGTTACATTATAAAGTTTTCTAATAATTTATTGTATATATGTTTATGAACATTATAATGTAAATCTCTTTGAGTTCATTGTAAACAGCCACTGATCTATGGAAGTGGCGGTATATAAAAGCTTATAAATAAATATTCACACGGTTTCAGAAACGTGGACATGCCCGATATGTACATCTATGTACATATGTACATCTGTACATCTAGCTTCTCACGATATTTTCTCTATGACTCCAGTGTGTAAATAGTTTCCCCTGTTATCGAAGTTTTACTGTCCTGTTATATGTAAACCCAGAACTATGTTCACGTTCTGTTCTCTTGTTCCATGTAAATCGCGCTGATGCTGAATAGTGCGGTATATAAGAAATTGTAAATAAATAAATCTATAGAGACATCTACATAGACGTCCCTGAAACAGCATTTCAGGACATGGATGTCTAACAACATAATGGTAAAAGTTGTGAGTGGGATAGCCATGGTTCAAATTCAAAGTGTGGGTCTTTAGAATCTTAGGGGTATGTTTACTAAACCACAGTAAAGGAGCAGTCTTTTCCATGCGTTAATGGCAGCAATAAGGAGTTACCATGCAGTAAGTGTTCTGGGTGTGTTAGAAGCATTCCAGTGTTAAGTGGCATTAGTTGACACTTAACGGGCTTTAATAGAACATGCTGCATTCAGGGATGGTAGTGGACATTTACCGTGTGGTAATAGCACATGCTGCGGGAAGGTGTCTGGCATGCACCCTAATGCAGAAAAGCCCCTGAAATGCTGAAAGAAGGGCAGGGAAGCCATTGGAGAAACTATGAATGAAGCACAATTGGTAGCTGATGGAGTTGACTCACCTGATGCCTGGCAATGTGGCAGTATGTGTGATGAGCATGTTTGACCATAGAGCAGGTGAGATAGGCGGCTGCCTAGTGATGTTGATCAGTGTGGGTGTTGGCTGTGTCATGGGTGGGTGGTGGTGGCAGCGGAGGGGATGTAGCAGCGGGGAGCGCTGTGACAGGCATACTGTCCTAGATGCAACTGAAAGCATACTCTGTGCTGTAAGCTACATTATAGTATCTGTGAGGTGTGGACAAGTATCCAGATGTACTGTTAGTCTGTGGCATGCCATAGGTCAGGAGAGTGTCTGGGTAGAAGCAGCATGTGCCTGATGCAGGCAACAAAAGGAGGATTATCCATGAGTGCACATGTGGATCAGTCACAAGAGAGGAGTGCATGATATGGCTAACTGCTGCAAATGACCCCTGAGGACCATGATGGGGCAGCTTACTGCCAGTAAGCTGCCCCACCATGAATCTCCCTGACAGCCAAATGATGGATGCAGGGCTGTGCCATGGATCATCCAAGCATAGAATTTGTGTTTGGTGGGTGGATGTATGGGATCATACAGGCCAAAAGCATTTGATGTGTGTGAACCAAAAGTAGCAGTGCCATGGGGTACATGAAACACCATTTGTGGGGTGGGACTTATGCTTCAGCCTGTGCAACTGCAAGACAATACACCCGACAGAGTGGCATGATAGAAAGTGAGAAGTTGAGTCCATTTGCCCCATGTGGGGCAAGTAATGATGGCAGAACAGTGCAGTGGATGGCTATGCATGAGTGTTAGGTACCTGAATGTACGATATATATCCTCTTTACACAAAGCTGGGAGGTCACAATGATGCCAAAACAGAAAACGCATCCATACCAGTTGATCCAGATATCTGCTGCATATACATCACTGACCCGCTGCAATGCACCATGGCAGTGCCACTAAAGCCATGCTCACAGATGTCCATGATGGGAATGCCATGTTGAGCTACCCAATGTGTGGCCATATTGCATAGAAATGTAGAATGATTGTCTGCAGGTCACAGCAGAGCCAGGACTGTGCAAGCGCACCCAGGCACAAAATGAATAAGTGGGAATCAAAGCCTGGATCTCTGACCATGGAGACATTGCACCAACCAGTAGGCTATTCCTTCACACAGCTCTATATAGATGTACAGAGCCTGCAAATCTGTGACCAAACTGTTTGCTATCTGTGCTGGTAAAGGTTAGGCCGCCACTACCCATGAGGTACTGGATATGGAAAACTGTGGTCTGCAGCTGAAGAACTGATGGAGAATGCACTGATCCAGCATATCAGCTCAGTAAGATGTACTGGCTGCTTGTGCTATATGTACATAACAACAACAAGCCGTGCTGCAGAGCGGTTTCAGTTGTCACCCTGAGAGTGAGAAGGGGTGCCCAGTACTTGGTCCACTGAACCTGCACTGTTAGAGGTGATCTCTGCTGGCCATGCTGAAGGTCCACATCACCACTAGTGTGTTGTGTTTTTTTTTTCCTGCATATTGAGTATGATAGCCACAGCTTGGCTCTGTGATCTGCCCATATTGGACACTAATCCTCTGACAGTAGTGCAGGTTAGTGGCCATTTACAGTAGGGAGGGGCATGGGGTTGCTGCTATGATCCTTCCTGGACTCTACCAAGTAGATCATAACCCACTGTTGCCCCCAACCACTAAGGACTATAGCAAAGGCAGAAATACTGCCTCTGCTAGGCTGTGTCAGCCAAGCATAAACCAACTGCAGTTGGTTTGCTGGTCAGAATATGCATAGTGTGACCATGAGCACTCTGCCTTGGCATGCTCAGCATTGACACCCAGCCATTTGCTCAGTGATTAGTATCCCCAAACACAGAATACATCTACATCACTGAAGATAGACAGTGTCACACTCTTTGTGGATACATAGCCGTGCCATGGTCACTTTTTGATCATAGTGAGATTGCCATCTCAGCATGACATACAGTGGCCACCCAGGCAATGCACATGGCAGATGGACATAATGGCGTCTTAGCCAGTGACCCTACCATTGTGGCAGGCACATCCTGGCCAATCTGTGCTGTTTCAGGCGATACCCACAATCCCCTGAATCGCCTTATTCACATTTTCCAATCAGGCTGGGAAAAACTTGGACAATGTGAGCCAAATGAGCCAAAGTGCAGTGCAGAAAGCCACAGGACAAAGGGGAACCATACACACACACACATACACATACACATACACATACACATACGTGCATGCACACAAACACACAAATACACTCTCTCATGCGTGCATTGTGCAAAAGTGGAGATGGTTGGCATTCTTGCTTGACACTCCTGTCTCAATGTCAGCTCAAGGATTGATCAACTGTTCAACAGCCAAAATGCTTCAGCCACAAAAGCAGCTGTCCTAAATTAATTTAAGGCTGCTGAACGCAGAAATCATAATGAAAATGGCTGATTAGGTCTAGTTGCTAAGATATATGCTATTAATTAGTCATTAGGGGCCATTAACTGTGTATTATGCAACATTTGTGTGAGATTGCATAATCTCTACTTGCAACCAATAGAAATATCTCTCAAAGACCAGATGATGCAATCAGTATTTAAATTTGCATCACTTGACAGTATAAATCTTAAGGTGTATTAGTCACAGAAAAATTAAAAATTAATTATTTTGTATTATTTTGTGCCGATAGGTCAATCACAGCGTATTCGGCGACGCATCATACTTGTGTTAATAATGCAGATAATTTCTGCTATATTTGTGGTGAAGTGACTTTTACATCACAAAAATGGAATATGACTGTGGCGATTAAGAAAGCCTACAACTTATATTTTGGCTGCAGGATCGGAGATCAGGATAAGACTTGGGCGCCACACATATGCTGCAATACATGTGCAACAAATCTCAGGCAATGGATGAATGGGAAAAGGAAATCAATGCCTTTTGCAGTTCCAATGATCTGGAGAGAGAGCCCACGGCTCACGTCAGCAATTGCTACTTCTTCATGGTTCCTCCAATTCAGAAAGGCATATCCAGAAAGAGTAAGTGGACTGTGCAATATCCAAACATTCCATCTGCGTCGAACAGGGGTCAAAACACCCACTCCCACAGGCTCCACTATCCAAAGTTTCATGGAGAGTCATGCTGTTGGCCCCAGCACGGAGCTGCAGTTATCAGCAGAGCACTACTACTACTACCCCCTGCACAGTTTAGAAATGTTGGCACTGTGATCAGGATCAGTGTGGCGAGCAGGATTGCCAACCAGCCCTATCATTGCTCAATGCTGCAATAGGGGTGTGTGTATGTCTATGTTTTGTGGCTGCCTACACCGCTCTGGGCCCACAATGTCCCACTGTTACCAGAGTTAGCCGGCAAATGTGCATAATGAGGAGCAAGGTATTGTGGGTATGGCCCGGACAGGGCGGATTGGCAGGCTGCATCTGCACAGGGTGTAGGGCAATGGGTGGGACACTGTAGTGCCCAACCACCACCTGCATGGACAGGGTGGCCACAGCATGGCATGCTGTGAGGTCAATCTCACCCTGACCAAGCAGTGACCATGGCATGTCTATGCTCCCACATAGTGTTCTATACTGCTTGTCTTCAGTTATACCAGTGTGTTTTCCAGTTCTGGGGCTCAATCACAGAGATACTTGCTTGGTGTTTGTGCTATTCATCCTATCTCTGGGGTTACAGAGTTCCCTTGTGAGCATGCACTATGGACTGGCTAGTAGACTGTCTGTAGTTAGTCTATGAATTGTTGGATCACCTTGTAGGGTGCTGCAGATGCAGTCTGACTGTGCTATCTGCTGGTGAATGGCAGACCATGATGTGGGGCAGTTGAGGTTTCCCCAGCTTATCCCAAACATTCCTGCTAGTCTGCCACAGTCGTAGGTGTGGCTCTGGCCCACCAGCCATGGAGGGCTGTCCTCTGCCAGCAGGACTGTGGTTGCTTGTTCTACAGCCAGGGCTCAGGCACCTGTTCCTCCACTCCCTACCCTACAAAATGGGTGATTGTGGGTCCTTTGAGGTATATAGTGTATACCACTTTGACCCATAGAGGCAGTGCTACATCCACCTCATGAGAGTCTAGACACCCCTCTGCCCTGATAACAGGTGCCCATGGCAGCCAAACCCTAACACTGGGTATGCACTAATCTGGGGGGTGTCTGGCCCCACAGGGCCACTTGTGACTGCAGAACACAGATGTACTTTCAAGTGCACTGCTAGGAATACCTGGCATACACTGACAGTGCTGGGGATGTGCAGCAAGAGTCAGGATTGGCTTTGTTCTCTAGATCTCAAGGATGCGTACACCCATGTGCTCATCCATCCAACCCACAGGAAGTTCCTTCGGTTCCTTTTTCAAGGAAAGCACTACCAGTACAGGGTGCTTCCTTTTGGTCTGGCCTCTGCTCCAATGCATGGCTGTGGTAGCAGCATTTCTCCGTACTCTGGGAATATTCGTCTTCCCTTACTTGGACGACTGGCTCATTCGAGCTCCAACACAGTCAGAGGCCAAGACTTCTCTATCCTGCACAATGCGTATCCTCCAGTATTTAGGGCTGGTAATAAACATCCCAAAATCCAGTCTGACTCCCACTCAATCTTTAGAGTTCATAGGAGCTCTTTTGGATACCACAAGAGCAAGGGCCTATCTCCCCCAGGCCCGTTGCCTTCGCTTAGTGCAGTTAGCTTCTCAAGCAGTGCTAAAGCCTCATCTAACTGCTCGAGAAATGTTGCAATTGCTGGGCCACATGGCATCCACCGTGCATGTGGTACCATATGCTCGCCTCCACATGAGGGCAGCTCAGTGGACTTTATCCACCCAATGGACCCAGGCATCAGGGTGCCTGTCAGACAAAATAGCAAACACAAGTCGCCTCATTTTGTCCCTCCAATGGTGGAGGTCCACTCAAAATCTGTTGCTGGGGTGCCCCTTCCAACAACCCTTACCCCAAGCAACTCTCACAACAGATGCTTCTCCAAAGGGTTGGGGAGCTCATCTGTAAGACTTCTCCACCCAGGGCACCTGGTCTCCACAAGAGAGTTGTCTACATGTCAATCTCTTGGAACTCAGAGCAATTTTCCTGGCTCTGCGAGTCTTCCACTCCCTGTTCAGCTACAAGACAGTCCTCATTCACACGGATAATCAGGTATCCATGTTTTATGTGAACAAGAAGGGGGGAATGGGCTCTCTGTCGCTTTGCAATGAAGCTTTGCGACTATGGGCCCTCTCCAGAGAGCATCAGATTCATCTGCTGGCAGTATATCTTCCAGGCATTCAAAACTCTTGGGCGGACAGACTCAGTCGAGTTCTCCTTCCACACGAGTGGTCTCTGCATGCAGACCAGGTGACCAGGATTTTTCAACTTTGGGGAACCCCGGACATAGACCTCTTTGCAAATCCGTGGAATGCCAAACTTCCCCGATTCTGTTCCAGAATTCCGGCTCAAGGAACTCAGGCCAAGGATGCTTTCCTCCTTTACTGGGGTCAAGACTTCCTGTATGCCTTTCCACCCATTCCCCTAATTCCCAAAACCCTCTTCAAGCTTCAGAGAGACAGAGGCCACATGATCCTCATAGCACCACAGTGGCCACGGCAAGTGTGGTACCCTCTGCTTCTACATCTCTCTCAAGCTCCCTCCCTGGAGTAAGGGTCTGCTCCAGATCTCCTATCTCAGGAGAATGGGATGTTATGGCATCCCAATCCCCAGTCCCTGCATCTCAGGGCTTGGTTGCTGAAGGCCTAAATCTCCAAGATCTTCATCTTTCTCAGCAAGTGAAAGATATTCTTTATGCTTCCAGAAAACCTTCCACTAGACGTTCTTATGCTTTCAAGTGGAAAAGGTTTACTATTTGGTGTTCAGAAAAGGGTCTTAACCACCTTGCTATACCTCTGGAATCTTTACTGGAGTATCTCCTCCATTTGTCTAATGCAGGCCTTAAGACAAATTCAGTAAGAGTCCATTTGAGTGCTATTGCAGCTTCTCTTAAACCTCTAAATGGACAACCTATTTCCTCTCATCCTCTTATAGCAAGATTCATGGGAGGCCTCCTTCTAACTAAGACTCCCATTAGACCACCTCCGGTGGCATGGGACTTGAACCTGGTTCTTGGGCAGCTCATGAAGCCACCTTTCGAACCCTTAGCTACCACCTCCTTGAAATTCCTTTCTTGGAAGATTATCTTTCTCATTGCAATCACATCAGCACGCCGCATTAGTGAATTGCAAGCACTAGTAGCTAATCCACCTTATACAAGGTTCCATCATGACAAGGTAGTCCTTAGGACTCATCCACACTTTATGCCTAAGGTGGTTTCACCTTTTCATCTCAACCAAGAGGTCTACCTACCTGTCTTTTTTCCAGGACCTCATGCATCAAATGCAGAGAGGAATCTTCATACCTTGGACTGTAAAAGAGCTCTAGCTTTTTACTTACAAAGGACACAGCAACATAGAAAGTCCTCTCAACTCTTTGTTGCTTTTGATCCTTCTCATTTGTGACTTCCAGTCTCCTAGAGAACACTATCTAACTGGATTGCTCAGTGTATTTCTTTCGCCTATCAGAGTAAGAACCTTTCTCTGGAGGGCCATGTCACAGCTCACAATGTGAGAGCCATGGCAGCCTCAATGGCTCATCTGAACTCTGTGTCTATTGACGACATCTGTCGAGCAGCCACTTGGGCCTCGGTTCATACCTTCACAGCCCATTACTGCTTGGACAAGGACTCCCGCCGGGATGCCTTGTTTGGTCAGGCTGTTCTCAAACACCTGTTCCATACCTAATCAACTCCTACCCACCATCCCTGGTAGGATGCCATAGATCCATGGGGGGAAGTGGAGCCCTTTCCAGGGACACACAACTTCTGGGGTCTCTCCCTGGCACCTAAAGCTAGGGAGTCCCCATATGTGATGACTACATTCCTGCTTGTTCCTGGAGATAGCATAGTTACTCACCTGTAACAGGTGATCTCCGGGAACAGCAGGAATTTAGTCCTCACAACCCACCCACCTCCCCTAGGAGTTGTATCTCTCTATCTCTCTTTTCCTTTCCCTCGCTCTCTTTCTTTGTCTCAGCTCTAAAACTCAACTGGAGAGAGGCAGTTGGGAAAGGCAGGAAGGCAGTACGCAGGCGCTGTGGGATGCTTCCAAAAGCGTTCTAATTGGACGCTGGGGAGCGTTCCCACGCAGGCTCCATCGGTACCGACGATACCCATATATGAGGACTAAATTCCTGCTGTTCCCGGAGATCACCTGTTACAGGTGAGTAACTATGCTTTATTCTCAGTCATAGTGGCAAAAATATGCGGGCCACTTTAATTACACATTCTCTCCTCATATACACCACTCTCACTCAAATGTGGCAGGCTATGGCCTATAATAGTCTGCAAATATGAAAGGCCTGTAAGTTAGGCCCTGATTCCAACCCCCATTTCAGTAAAGAACCAAAGTCTGCAAAAGTTTGAGAAAACTGTTTTAAAACTGCTTAATAAGAAGTTTTCATGAATGCATAAATCTTTCATTATTCTCTTGTGCTGTGAAAATAGAAATGTTTCAATACTTTCATTCCTAGAGCCAGAAACGACCTTGTAGTAGAGAAGTATCCAAACCTAGAAACTGCACCATTGTTAGAACAGTCCTAGAGGAGGGAGCTGGGTGCTAGGCCCAGGAGGGATCTATGATTGGACAACATCAGGGAGCGTTGGGGCCATCAGGGGGCATTTGGGCCATCAGGGTGCTAGGCCCAGGAGGGATCTCTGATTGGACAACATCAGGGGGCGTTGGGGCCAATAGAAAGTTTGCATTATCAAACTGAAAAAAATGTATAAATGAATATGTTTCTGTAAGAACTTTGCTCAGTCCTTTTTAAAGCTTTGAATAACTGGGCCTTGTGCACAATAAATTGGCTTGGACCCTGTAAATTGACTCCTGGATTTATTCATTGTCTGCACTTCGCTGCTACATATTCTTGGTGCATTGGTTGGGAATGTGCGGATTGTGAATGGTAGTCAAGCGAATATTCCACGCAATTCACCTCCAGGTTTGGCCCGGTCGGAACCGTGTCTGTCCGACCGCAAGGGAAACCTCAGGCGCCGCCGGTCCCTTTGTATCGGAGAGGGTTCCGCCTTGCCTTGGCGGGCCACTGGGTCCGGCCGGCCAACACCTCCGAACCCGAGGGGAGTCCAGTATCAACCCAAGAACTGGTTTGGTATCGGGAACCGGATCCGGTGAGAAGACATTTTCTTGTTTGAAAGTCAGTGAAGCCTGGGGAAAAGTCTTGCATGAGTGCGCGAGACTGATTTGGTATAGACTAACTGGGAAAATCTCGCATGAGTGCGCGAGACAAGAGAGCCTGATCACCTCTCATAAGGGCGGTCCTAGTACACTCCGCATAAGGGTTAGCGGAAGCCGAAGCCACCGACCCTTTGGTTGGGAATAGTCAGTTAGTCAGAAAACCTTGGGAATTTTGAAAAAAGATTTCTTGTGATGGTATGATTGTTTGTGTGATTGAGAGGTCTTGAGACACAGACTGAGCGAGAGCGGACTCCTGAGTAGCGCAGTTCCTGGCCTGGTGACCGCACCCAGGTCGCCAAAAGGAGGAAGCGTGTGGTGTTTGTTCCCCTCAGTGTTTTGTGGGCTGTACGGACCCCTTACCTACAGCCATACTACCTACCCTTACTGTTTGTCGTCTTGTACATCATTACGTGTACGCCATTACGATTATGGGAGGGATGGAGTCCACGCAAACTCCGCTGGGATGTATGATCACGAATTTCCGTAAAGGATTTTCAGGAGACTACGGCATAAAAATGTCTCCGTCTAGATTAAGAATGTTATGTGATAGGGAGTGGCCTGTGTTAGCTACTTCATGGCCCCATGGGGGCACTTTTGATGTAGAAATAGTTTCTTGTGTTCATCAGCTTGTGCAAAAAGTGCACCCTGACCAGTTCCCCTACATAGATTCCTGGTTGGGTGTTTGCGAAAGGCAGCCCTCTTAGGTAAAGCGCTGCTATGAAGAACAGTGTAGAATATTAGTAGCAACCACTAGGGGGACCCGGAAGGTTGAGGAGAGGAAGCCACCTGTGTATTCTGCCTCAGAGTCCCCAGAAATCCTGGCCCGTTCACCCCAGTACCCACATAGGTTAGTTCCCCCAGCTCCGCTACCTGAAGCGGAACCTGATGAGGTACCTCAGCAATTACCGCTGCAGCAGCAACAGAAGCCCACTTCCCCGAGCGATAGCTCCGAGTCCTGCCCAAGTACGTCGGGGGAACCAGGGTCCTCCGATGATATAGAAAGTGGAGGCTCTCCTGCCAGTTCAGGGTCACCAACCAAGGAAGCTTATACCCGGGAGCCGTATGATTTAAGAAGTATAACCCCGAAGAAGAAGGAGAAAGCAGGGCGCCTAATGCCATTGCGTCAAGTGCCTGGTGTACCTATCCTAAATGACAGGGCCAGATGGCACCAGGACCAACCAGTCTAGTCTACGTACCTTTTTCCACTACTGATTTATTAAACTGGAAAACGCATAATGCATCCTATACAGCAAAACCCCAGGAATTGACAGAGTTAATGTCTAGTATAATGCAAACTCATCAGCCTACCTGGGCCAATTGTCGCCAGCTCCTGTCCACTCTCTTTACTACTGAGGAGCGAGCGTGGATTGTGCAAGCAGCCATCCGCTGGTTAGAAGAGAATCCCGTAGAAGGGGGGGATCTGAATCTCCCACAAGCAGCCGCCGCAGCTTTCCCGAATGAAGATCCTAGATGGGACCCGAATGATGACAGGGGGGCAGCGGCCCTAACACACTTTTGCCAGGCCTTGCTGCAGGGCCTGAGAAAGGGAGGCCAGAGGGCCATGAATATCGGGAAGGTATCAGAAGTTATCCGGGTCCAGATGAGAGCCCAGCGGCCTTTTATGAGCGGTTGTCTGAAGCCTATAGATTGTATACTCCATATGATCCCGCCGCTCAGGAGAATTTGCGCATGGTAAATGCAGCCTTTGTTAGTCCGTCCCAGAGAGACATAAAACGAAAATTGCAGAAACTGAATGGATTTGCGGGTATGAATACAGCACAGTTAATGGAAGTCGCTCAGAAAGTATTTGTGAATCGTGAAAATGAACGTGACAGAGAAAGTGAACGAAAGATGAAGAAAAAAGCAGATCTTCTTGCTGCCGCTTTAGTTGAACGACGAGGAGGAGGTTTTCCTAACCAAAGGACCAGAGAACGTGGAAGAGGCCGCGGAAATAGCAGGCCTCCATTGGGTGCAAATCAGCGCGCCCATTGCAGAGAAGAAGGACATTGGAGAAATGAATGCCCACATTTTGACTCCACCCCCAGGAGGGGAGGAGGGAGCCCCTGGAGAACAGGAGGCCGATTTCAAAATCGTGGAGGAATGAACCGAGCACAGTTCCAGCGAGAGAGAGAGAAGAAGCCATTGAGGGAGTGGCAGTAGCAACGGGCTGTGACATGGATGAAATGGATGGAGACTAGGCCAGACCGGGCTCCATGTCCACCCTGGGTCCCCAGGAGCCTATGGTCAGTTTGAAAGTAGGGGACCAATATATGGACTTCATGGTAGATACAGGAGTAGAACATTCCGTGGTGGCAAAGCCAGTGGCTCCTCTTTCCTCTCGATCTGTCACCATTGTTGGGGCCACTGGGAACAGGGCCACCAAGCCATTCCTGCAGAACCGTATGTGTGAACTAGGGGGACAGAAGATAACGCACCAGTTCTTGTATATGCCTGAGTGCCCTATTCCACTTTTGGGCCGAGATATGCTTGCAAAGCTTCAGACACAAATATCCTTTGCTGAAGGGCGAGAAATGCAAATGACTGTGAACCCAAAGCCTGCTGGATTAATGGTGCTAACTGTTCCCCGAGAAGAAGAATGGTGGTTCTATAGTACACCTCCAATTAAGTCAACCAGTTCCTGTATACCCACCAACCTTATAGCCCCGCCTGAAGTATGGGCAGAAGATAATCCACCTGGCTTAGCGAAGAACATAGCCCCTGTCATTGTCACCCTCAAGCCAGGAGCGGAACCAGTGCATGTGATGCAGTATCCTCTTCCCCGACCAGCCATTGAAGGAATCCACTGCCATCGATGAAACTGTTGAAATATGGACTTCTCAAGGAGTGCCAGTCACCTTGGAACACCCCTCTTCTCCCAGTTAAGAAACCTGAGACAGGGGATTACTGCCCAGTACAAGATCTGAGGTGGGTAAATGATGCAGTTGAAACTATACACCCAGTAGTACCAAATCCTTATACTCTCTTGGGACTGATCCCCACTAAGGCTACTCATTTCACCGTCCTGGACCTGAAAGATGCCTTTTTCTGCATACGCCTAGCCCCCACCAGTCAACTTTTGTTTGCTTTTGAATGGTAAGACCCCACAACAGGAAGGCGGGGCCAACTCACCTGGACTCGATTACCTCAAGGATTCAAGAATTCACCTACTCTCTTCAGTGCTGCTCTGAATCAAGATCTTTCAAGTTACTCAGTAAACCCAGGACAAAGGGTTCTCCTTCAGTATGTGGATGACCTGCTCATAGCCACCAATTCAGAAAGTGGAATATCTACAAGCCACCAGTGAACCTCTGTACCTTTTGAATGAGGCTGGATACAAAGTCTCACGAGCTAAGGCGCAACTATGTCAAACTGAAGTTAAATATCTAGGGTTCCAGTTGTCCAGTGGAATTCGACGTTTGTGACCTGAACGCAAAGAAGCTGTATGCAGTATTCCCACTCCAACCACCAGGAGGCAAGTAAGAGCCTTCCTGGGGGCCGCAGGATACTGTCGCATATGGATCCCCAATTTTGTGCTGCTAGCAAAGCCATTGTATCAAGTTACCAAAGGAATGGAAAAGTCTCCACTGGAGTGGGGACCTGAACAGGTTGCAGCATTCCAATCTCTGAAAAGCCCTCTGATGTCATCACCAGCTCTGGGTCTCCCAGATGTCCAGAAGCCTTTCCATCTCTACGTCCATGAGTCACAAGAAAATGCTCTAGGGGTGCTGACCCAATCTCTTGGATCTTGGCAACGGCCAGTAGCCTACTTGTCAAAACAGCTGGATGTGGTAGCAAGAGGTCGGCCCCCTTGTTTGAAAGCTGTTGCAGCAACAGCCCTTTTGGTGAGCGAAGCAGACAAGCTCACTCTGGGACAGAATCTTCAAGTGACTGTCCTCACCCTCATGGAACACAAAGGAAGTTTCTGGCTAACGAATTCACGAATGTTGAAATATCAGAGAATGCTGTGCGAAAACCCCCAGATACAGTTAAAAGTTAGTCAAGCTCTGAATCCTGCTACGTTGTTCCCGATTGGTCCTGGGCTCCCTGATCATGACTGTTTAGAAACTATGGACACTGTATTTTCAAGTCGCCCAGATTTAACTGATGTTCCTCTGGAGGATCCTGAACAGACTTTCTTTGTAGATGGAAGCAGTCTCATCATCAATGGACATCATTGTGCTGGATATGCAGTGGTGACCCTTGATCTGGTAGTTGAGTCCTCAGCTTTGGCCCCAGGAACTTCAGCGCAGAAGGCTGAACTGATAGCTCTCACTAGAGCACTGACATTAGGAGAAGGACTCTGTTTAAATGTGTACACAGATTCCAAGTATGCTTTTACCACTCTGCACGCACATGGAACCTTGTATAAAGAGCAAGGGTTGATCACCTCAGGAGGCAAGTCCATTAGGTATGGGCCCGAGATATTGATATTATTAGATGCTGTATGGACCCCTAAGCAAGTTGCAGTCATGCACTGTCGAGGTCATCAGACAGGAGCAGGAGAAGTTACCCAAGGAAATAGGTTTGCTGATGCCACTGCCCGAAAAGCAGCCACAATTGGACGAGTTGTGACCCAAAACACTTCAATGCAAGCAGCTTTATTCCCTGTTCCCCTTAGCTCATGGGCTCCCCGATACACTACAAAAGAGTTGGATTATTTCTGTGAAAAGGAGGGAGGGGTCCTAACAGAAAAAGTTTGGATAGTGCTGCCACCTCCAGAGGGTAGCTCACCTCCAGGTCCTACAGTCATTCCTGAAGCATTAGGGCCAGCTTTTGTTCATGCTTTTCATCAGGCCACACATTATGGGAAAACGGCCATGGAAAGAGCCTGAAGACCCCATTTTTGCATCTCACTACTAGGATCCCTGTCTACTTCAGTGGCACAGCAATGTTTGACATGTGCCAAGAACAATGCTAGGCAAGGTCCCGTTCCACCCCCAAGAGTTCAGTCAGTAGGGGTGACCCCTATGAGTGATATTCAGGTGGATTTTACTGAGATGCCACGAGCAAACGGATATCACTACCTGTTAGTTCTAGTTTGCACATTTTCTGGGTGGGTAGAAGCCCATCCCACCCGAACTGAGAAAGCTCGAGAGGTCACTAAAATACTGCTCCATGAGATCATTCCTCGGTTTGGAATACCATTGACTATAGGGTCAGACAATGGACCCTCATTTGTGTCCCAAGTGACTCAACAGTTAGCTCGAGCTCTACAGATACAATGGAAGCTGCACACTGCCTATAGACCCCAGAGTTCAGGGAAGGTAGAACGCATGATTAGAACCCTGAAATCACAGTTGACCAAGCTTTGCCAAGAAACACACCTAAAGTAGCTCCAGGTTCTCCCTATAGCCCTTCTTAGGATACGTTCTGCTCCAACCAAGTCTTTGGGAGTTTCCCCTTTTGAAATTTTGTATGGGCGACCTCCGCCTATTGTACAGGGAATTAAAGGAGATATGAAACAAATAGGATCCGAAATAACCAGACAAGAACTATTGGCTTTAGGTTCTGTTTTGCAGAGTCTTCATACCTGGGTGCAAGATCGATTGCCCATCAACCTAACAGAGCCTCTGCATCCCTTCAAGCCAGGAGTGTCAGTGTGGATCAAAGAGTGGAGAAAGACCCCGCTGGCGCCGCATTGGAAGGGACCTTATGTTGTCATCTTGTCAACCCCAACTGCAGTAAAAGTCGCAGAACTCGAACCCTGGATCCATCACAGTCAAGTGAAGCCGGCAGCTGCTCCTGAACCTGGTCAATGGACTTCAGTAAATGATCCGGAAACTCCATTGTGACTCACATTGCAGAGACAACCAGCATTGTAAGAGTCCTTAGATTCTATCATCCTACCCCTGTCACGCAAGGGTAGCAGCCGAAGTAGAAAAGAAGAAAAGACTTTACAAGCTCAACGCACCCAATATGCCAGTTGACCTCCAAAGACTGTAATCACAATGTTCTTCCACTATTGCCTTGTGGGAGTGGTGGTCCTGGGATTCCTGGAAAAGACTTTTGCCTTACCCCCTTGTGCAGCTTGCATAACTACCACCCGAACTGGACAGAAGGTCACTCAGACTTTACTTTATCATTCCTACTATACTTGCACTGGTATAGTCAGCCGGTATATCTATAATGGCACAGAGTTAAATATCTGTACGAAGGGGAAGAGTAAGACTTGTTACAACCCCCGGCAGAACCCCTCTTATTATGTACTTGAGATACAATGGAATGATGAGGATGGAGCCCTCATAAATGCCACACGACAGCTTCCTGATCCCACGAAGCCTGTTATCCTGAGTTTTGATGCTTGTGAGGTGATCAATAGAAATGTCTGTTACAAGTGTGGATATTGGGAGCATGCCTACTACTATGATGATAAATATATGTGTCCTGAAGGAGCATACGGATGGGGAAAGTGTACTGGGAAATCTTCCCCAACCGTCTACAGTACATCATCCAAAGATGCTTACTACTGTCCCAAGTGGGAATGCGTGTATTATGCTACCTGGTCTGGTGCGCCTACTGGACGAGAGGGAGATAAATGCGTAGCCAGCCTAGAAAAAGTGTCATTACCAGAACCTAAGAAATGTAAGAAAGGTGCCTGTAATCCAGTGCAACTCATCATACTTAACCCCAGCCAGTGGAAGCAGGGGTACAGATTTGGGTTACGAATAGCAGGAGGAGGCATAGATCCTGGAACTTTTATACATATACAGCTGAATACTAAGACTCATGCATCTGCATCTTATCGAATACATCACTCTTTCTATGAAGCCATGAAAGCAGAGTTTGAGATTCCTCATGCCTCCCAAAACTTGTTCATTGAGCTCGCTGGGGCAGTAGCATCTAGTTTCCACATTTCGGACTGCCTCTTCTGTGGAGGGACTAAGATGGGAGACCAATAGCCCTGGGAGGCACAAGAAGTGGACTATTCTATGCCTTATAATCAGACTGATTTACATCAGACTACTAGTGAGTGGGTACTGGCCCACCACATTGTTGGTAATTTGTGTTTTGCTCGCTTTGGACCACAGTTTGCGATGGAAGTTGGACAGCTGGTCTGTCTCAATCAGAAGTTCTACAATGGCACCACTAAGAAGACGTCCTGGTGGTCAGGAATCAACGCTTCAGAGCCCTCCAACCCCTTAGTTCGTTTCCCTAATCTTGCCCACATCTGGACTAATCTAGCATCTTATAATGCCTGGCAAGCACTACATGGACTGTACTGGATTTGTGGAACCCGAGCATATGCTAGGCTTCCTCACCACTGGGGAGGAGCATGTGCCTTGGGAACCATACGACCTTCCTTCTTCCTGTTGCCTACGTCCCATGGAGAACAACTGGGTTTTCCCGTGTACAGGAGTCGACAGAAACGAGAAGTCTTGAAAATAGGCCAATGGGACAAATGGAAGGACGAGGAGTGGCCACCTGAGAGAATCATTTCATACTATGGACCTGCTACTTGGGAGCAAGATGGTACATGGGGATATCGTACTCCTGTGTATATGATAAATCATATTATACGCTTACAAGCTGTTGTTGAAATAATAACCAATGAAACCAATAAAGCACTAACTCTTTTAGCCAAGCAGAGTACACAAATGCGCACAGCTATTTATCAGAATCGTTTAGCTCTAGATTATTTGTTAGCAGCTGAAGGTGGAGTGTGTGGAAAGTTGAATTTAAGTAACTGTTGTTTGCAGATTGATAATAATGGACATGTTGTTGAAGATATAGCTACTCAAATGCGCACACAAGCATATGTGCCTGTTCAGACCTGGCATGGCCTGAAGCTTGATGGGTGGTTTGGTTCAGCATTTTCATGTTTAGGGGGTATGAAGACCCTTGTGTTTATTGTATTACTCATATTGGCTGTATGCTTGTTTCTCCCATTGCTGTAGCAAAGTGCAATCAATGAATAAATCCAGGAGTCAATTGACAGGGTCCAAGCCAGTTTATTGTGCACAGGCACAGTCAGTCAAAGATTCAAAAGGAACTGAGCAAAAGTTTCTACAGAGACATAACTATTTATACCTCTTTTTCAGTTTGATACATGAGAACTTTCTATTGGTTCCAACTCGATACATGCAAACTTCTCATTGGTTTTACATTTCCTGCACCTGTCCAATTAGAAATCCCTCCGGAGCCTAGCAACCAGCCCCCTCCCTTAGGATCGCCCTAACAATGGTGCAGTTCTTGATTTCATTACTTCTCTACTGCAAAGTTATCCCTAGCTCCAGGAATGCATATATTGAAACATTTCTGTTCTTTCACACACGAGAGAATAATGGGAGACTTATGAATTCATAAAAACTTCTTATTAAGCAGTTTAAAACAGTTTTTCTCATTTTTCACAGATTTTTGGTTCTTTTCTAGCTATAATGGAAGTTAGGATCCAGGCCTAACTTACAGGCCCTTCATAGTAGTAGGCCATGCTAGGCCATAGCCTACCACATTCCCCCCTTTGATTATTCTCACCCGTAAGTGAGAAAGGGTGAGAATTAAATCACTCATTAGTCATTTAACATATTATATTGGCGTAATAGCATCATCGTGGGGTATAGGGTAATATTGCCACATAGCTAATACCTTCGCAGCTGCCTTCCGTTCTATAGTGTTATCAATTGTTGAAGTTATCATACGCAAGCAAAGGGGTAGGAGACAAGGGAGCAATAAGCACATGGCTAGTATGAATAGTACAATAAACATAAGGGCTTTTAGACCACCAATCCATGAGACTAATAAACCAAATCACCCATCCATCTTTAAACTGTGCCAGGTCTGGACAGGCACAAATGTCTGCTCTCTCATCTGGGTGGCTAGATCTTCAACTACATGCCCATTATTATCAATCTGTAAACAACAATTACTTAAGTTTAACTTTCCACATACCCCACCTTCAGCTGCTAACAAATAATCTAACATAAAAATCAAGAACCGTATTGGATTATAATATACACAACACCCACAACTCAATCCAATAAAATTAGGGTAAACACAAGGCTGAAACCATTTCATGTGTCGGAGTATGTCAGCCCAGTGTCAGGGAAGCATCCCGCAGACACCACTGTGACCACTCACTTTATTATAAATAATTTTTGTTTAAAAATGTGCAAAAGTGCAAAAATAGAGCAATGAACTTAGCTTCTTAAATAACTGATGAAGGCACTTCGGCGGTGCTCTATTTAAGAAGCTACGTTCATTGCTCTATTTTTGCACTTTTGCACATTTTTAAACAAAAATTATTTATAATAAAGTGAGTGGTCACAGTGGTGTCTGCGGGATGCTTCCCTGACACTGGGCTGACATACTCCGACACATGAAATGGTTTCAGCCTTGTGTTTACCCTAATTTTATTGGATTGAGTTGTGGGTGTTGAACAAATAATCTAAAGCTAAACGATTTTGATAAATGGCTGTGCGCATTTGCATACTTTGCTTAGCTAACAGAGTTAGTGCTTTACTAGTTTCATTGGTTATTATTTCAACAACAGCTTGCAAACGTATTATTCGATTAATCATATAAACAGGAGTACGATATCCCCATGTCCCATCCTGCTCCCAAGTAGCAGGTCCATAGTATGAGATAATTCTCTCAGGTGGCCATTCTTCAGATGTCGCATCCCATTTGTCCTATTGGCCTATTTTCAAGGCCTCCTTCAGCTGTCGACTTCTGTACACAGGATATTCCAGTTGTTCTCCCTGGGATGTAGGCAAAAGGAAAAAGGAAGTTTGTATGGTTCCCAATACACATTCGCCTCCCCAGTGGTGAGGGAGCCTAGCATATGCTCGGGTTCCGCAAATCCAGTACAGTCCAGGTGGTGCTTGCCAGGAATTATATGCTGCTAAGTTAGTCCAGATACTGGCAAGTTTGGGGAACTGAAATAGAGGATTGGAAGGTTCAGTAGCATTGACTCCTGACCACCAAGACGTCTTCTTAGTGGTACTGTTGTAGAACTTCTGATTGAGACAGACCAGCTGCCCCACTTCCATATTAAACAATGGTCCATAGCGAGAAAAACATAAGTTACCCACAATGGAGTGGGCCAATACCCATTCACTTGTGGTATTGTGTATATTAGTCTGATTGTATGGAATAGAGTAGTTCAGTTCTTGTGCCTCCCAAGGCCATTGGTCTCCCATCGTTGTTCCTCCACAAAATAAACAGTCTGAAACATGGAGACTAGATGCAACTGCTCCCGCTAATTCAAGAAACAAGTTTTGGGAGGCAGGAGGAATTTCAAACTCTGCTTTCATGGCTTCATAGAAGGAGTGATGTATACGATAGGGTGAGGATACATGGGTCTTGGTGTTTAATTGCAGATATAAGATAGTCCCAGGATCTATACCTCCTCCTGCTATACGCAACCCAAACTTGTATCCTTGCTTCCATTGGCTGGGGTTGACTATGAAGAGTTGCAGGGGATTACAGGCACCTTTCTGGCATTTCTTGGGCTCTGGTAGTCTAATCTTTGTTAAGCTGCCTTTGCGGTGATCACCATCTCGTCCCATAGGTGCATTCTTCCAGGTAGCAAAATATACACAGTCCCATTCACAACCCAAACTTGAGTCTTGAAGGACTAGAAAGGGGGGCTGTTACTTCTGGAGAGAAATCTGAAATTGTGAGTATATACTTCTGGGAATTTTTCTGAAAGGAATTTTTTTTTCTTTTAAAGCTAATTAATCTGTGAACCCACTATTTTTTTTGTTAAATCAGTCAGGGCCTAGTAGCAACAGTTTAAGATTCAATTTAAAACACAGAAGAGAACTTTCTGGTTACCTTTCATACCCAGTAGACAGCTGTAGTTTAAATTTCATAGTCACTCAGGGCTTAGCATCAGCAAAGTACTTTTAGTTTCAAATTAAAACACAGAAGAAAGCTTTCTGGTTAAATTTAGAATCCAGCAGAGAGCTTGTAGTTTAAATTTCTTAATAGGTTAGAGCCTAGTAGCAGCAAAGAGCTATAATTTAAATCAAATCAGAATATAGCTTACCTCAGCGGCACAGGACAAGGTACTGTGTAGCAGCCCTTTTTTAATAAGTGTTATATCCCTCCCTCCCTCCCCACACCCACCCTCCCCTGGGATAATCACAGCTTTATAGGTACTTGCACAACTTAAAAGACAGGAGGTGCTCTCAGGTGAAGCTCATTACCCAAATCAGTCATACACTAAGGACCTGAGATTAATTAAGCTTCAGGTGAACAAGGTATATTAAACTTCTTAGGTACAGTTTTAGTGGTATAAATATCCATAGCACCCTTTAGTACATAAAGAACTTAAAGATCTAAACACAAACTTAAAACTAAGATGCAGACAGCAGTCCAGCAGCGGGATGTGGGCTTTCCAGTCTTTTGCATTGAGTGTCACATGTATGATTTTCTCCCAGCTGGTGAGAGGTCTTACGTGTGCACTAGGTGCAAGGAGCTCTCTGCTCTCAGGGAACGAGTCCGTTCTCTAGAGGCTAGAGTAGCAGACTTGGAAAACATAAGACAGACAGAGAGGTACATAGACGAGACCTACAGGGATATAGTCCTGAAGTCCCACCTCCAGTCTGGCAGCATCCCTGTTGCCATGGAGGAGAGAGGTCACGTGACAGGAGAGCATCACCCTGGTGTGGCAGGAAGTGATCCTGTAACTAGGACCTGTCCTCCAGGTGATGTAAACCCCTCTCGCACCGAGGAGGTTTCTCCAGGGCCAAGTGCCCATGAGGGAAGGGTTAGGACAGCAGTTATAGTTGGTGATTCGATCATTAGGCATGTAGATAGCTGGGTGGCTGGTGGACGTGAGGATCGCCTGGTAACATGCCTGCCTGGTGCGAAGGTAGCGGACCTCACACGCCACCTAGATAAGGTCTTAGATAGTGCTGGGGAGGAGTCTGCTGTCTTGGTACATGTCGGTACCAATGACATAGGAAAATGTGGTAGGGAGGTTCTGGAAGCTAAATTTAGGCTTTTAGGTAGGAAGTTGAAATCCAGAACTTCCAGGGTAGCGTTCTCCGAAATGCTTCCCGTTCCACGCGCAGGACCCAAAAGGCAGGCAGAGCTCCGGAGTCTCAATGCGTGGATGAGACAATGGTGCAGAGATGAGGGGTTCGGATTTGTTAGGAACTGGGGAACATTCTGGGGAAAGGAGGGGCTCTTCCGAAGGGATGGGCTTCACCTTAACCGGGATGGAACCAGGCTGCTGGCATTAACCTTTAAAAAGGAGATAGAGCAGCTTTTAAACTAGATAATAGGGGAAAGCCGACAGTCGCCCAAGAGCGCATGGTTCGGAAGAATGTATCCTTGAAGGATACTACAAAAAGCAGAGAGGTTCCAAAAAAGAGTAAAGTAGCCCAAATGCCCTCGAGTATGGAGCAGACAGAACTTAAAGATCCCAAATTACCCATGTCTACCAATAGCCAAATTAATATGAATAAAATACAGTCTCTCTAAAATGCTTGTATGCAAATGCTAGAAGTCTACAAAACAAGATGGGAGAGTTAGAATATATAGCACTAAACGAGAGGTTAGATATGATTGGAATATCAGAGACATGATGGAAGGAGGACAACCAGTGGGACACTGTGATACCTGGGTACAAACTATATCGTAATGATAGAGCTGACCAAATTGGTGGAGGGGTTGCGCTCTATGTTAGAGAGGGCATTGAGTCAGAAAGGATTAAAGTTTTGCAAGAAACAAAATTTGCTGTAGAATCTCTATGGATTGAAATTCCATGTAAAAAGGGGAAGGCGATGGCAGTGGGGGTATACTATCGTCCGCCTGGCCATAATGAACAAATGGATGATGAAATGCTCAAAGAAATCAAGGAAGCTAGCAAACGTTACAGTGCAGTAATAATAATGGGTGATTTCAATTACCCCGGCATCGACTGGGTCAGTGTCACAACAGGACATGCTAGGGAGATAAAGTTCCTAGATGAAATAAATGACTGCTTCTTGGAGCAGCTGGTTCATGAACCAACCAGAGGGGAAGCAATATTAGACCTAGTCCTTAGTGGAACACCAGATGTAGTGCAAGAGATAAGGGTGTTGGGGCCACTTGGCAATAGTGATCATAGCATGATCACCTTTGATTTAATTAGTGGAGGAGGGATAGTAAGGAAATCCACAGTACTACCCTTTAACTTTCGAAAGGGAGACTATGATAAAATGAGGAAAACAGTTAAGAAAAAACTAAGAGGAGCAGTTGCAAAGGTTAAAGACGTACATCAAGCTTGGGTGTTGTTGAAAAATACTATCTTGGAAGCCCAGACCAGCTGTATTCCACGCTTTAAGAAAAGTGGAAGGAAGTCAAAAAAACTGCCAGCATGGTTTAAAGGTGAGGTCAGAGAGGCTGTTGTTGCCAAAAAAGCATCTTTCAGGAAATGGAAAAAAGAGCCAAACGATGAAACCTGGAAACAGCACAAGCACTGGCAAGTCAAATGCAAGGCATTGATAAGGCAGGCAAAGAGAGAATTTGAGAAGAAGCTTGCTGCGGAAGCAAAAACGCGAAATAAAGACCTTTTCAAGTACATTCGTAGCAAAAAACCTGTGAGAGAGTCAGTTGGTCCATTAGATGATAAAGGGGTTAAAGGAGCACTAAGAGGCGACAAGGCGATAGCGGAGAGATTGAATGAATTCTTTGCTTCGGTCTTTACTGAGGAAGATGTAGGGATGTTACCCATGACTGAAGTGGTATTTAAAGGTGTGGAAGAATTGAAGGAAATATCGATACATCGGGAAGATGTCTTACAACTATTAGATAAACTGAAGAGTAGCAAATCACCTGGGCCGGATGGTATACATCCAAGGGTGTTGAAAGAACTGAAATTTGAGATTGCAGACCTGCTATCAGTAATCTGTGAACTATCATTAAAATCATCTCTAATACCTGAGGATTGGAGGATCACCAATGTAACACCAATTTTTAAAAAGGGTTCGAGGGGTGATCCGGGAAACTACAGACCAGTGAGCCTGACATCAGTACCGGGAAAAATGGTAGAAACCATCATAAAGAATAAAATTACTCAGCATGTAGATAGTCACGACCTAATGGGAGACAGCCAACATGGCTTTAGACAAGGAAGATCTTGTCTTACTAATCTGTTATGTTTTTTTGAAGGAGTGAATAAACAGGTGGACAAAGGTGAGTCGGTTGATATTGTGTATCTGGACTTTCAGAAAGCCTTTGACAAGGTCCCTCATGAGAGACTTTTGGCAAAACTAAAGAGTCATGGGATAGGAGGCAGTGTACTACTGTGGATCAGGAACTGGTTAAAAGATAGAAAGCAGAGGGTAGGGTTAAATGGCCAATTTTCCCAATGGAGAAAGGTGAATAGTGGTGTACCCCAGGGATCTGTGCTGGGTCCGCTGCTTTTTGACATATTCATAAATGACCTGGAAAGTGGAATAACAAGTGAGGTTATCAAATTTGCAGATGACACAAAACTATTTAAAGTTGTTAAAACCCAGGAGGATTGTGGAAAATTGCAAGAGGATCTTGATAAATTGGAAGACTGGGCATCAAAATGGCAGATGAAATTTAATGTGGAGAAGTGCAAGGTTATGCACCTGGGGAAGAACAACCCAAACTATGGTTACACGATGCAAGGTTCCACATTAGGAACCACCACCCAGGAAAAAGATTTAGGCATCATTGTGGATACCTTGTTAAAACCCTCGGCCCAGTGTGCAGCGGCGGCCAAGAGAGCAAATAGAATGCTAGGTATGATAAGGAAAGGAATGGAAAATAAAACAAAAGATATTATAATGCCTCTATATCATTCCATGGTGAGACCGCACCTTGAATATTGCGTGCAATTCTGGTCGCCGTATCTTAAAAAGGATATAGCGATTTTAGAAAAGGTTCAGAGAAGAGCCACCAAAATGGTAAAGGGGATGGAAGGCTACTCCTATGAAGAAAGGCTAAAAAGGTTGGGGCTCTTTAGCCTGGAGAAGAGACGGCTGAGGGGAGATATGATAGAAGTCTATAAATTAATGAACGGAGTGGAATGGGTAAACGTAGATCGATTGTTTACCTTATCAGAATATGGAAAGACTAGGGGACATGCAATGAAGCTACAGGGTAAACTATTTAAGACTAATAAAAGAAAATATTTTTTCACTCAATGTGTAATCAAACTCTGGAATTTGTTGCCGGAGGATGTAGTAAAGGCTGTTAGTGTTGCTGGGTTTAAAAAAGGTTTGGACAAGTTCCTGGAGGAAAGGTCCATAAACCATTATTAAGAAGGGACCCAGGATATCAATGCTTGAACCAGTACAAGCATTGTGGAACCTGTGTCCCTTGGGGAAACTGCTAGGTACGTATGACCTAGATTGGCCACTGTTGGAAACAGAATGCTGGGCTTGATGGACCTTGGTCTGACCCAGTATGGCATATCTTATGTTCTTATGTTCTAGGAATTTCAAACTCTGCTTTCATGGCTTCATAGAAGGAGTGATGTATACGATAGAGTGAGGATACATGGGTCTTGGTGTTTAATTGCAGATATAAGATAGTCCCAGGATCTATACCTCCTCCTGCTATACACAACCCAAACTTGTATCCTTGCTTCCATTGGCTGGGGTTGACTATGAAGGGTTGCAGGGGATTACAGGCACCTTTCTGGCATTTCTTGGGCTCTGGTAGTCTAATCTTTGTTAAGCTGCCTTTGCGGTGATCACCATCTCGTCCCATAGGTGCATTCTTCCAGGTAGCAAAATATACACAGTCCCATTTTGGGCAAAAGTAATCATGTTTAGATGTAGTGGTGTAAATGGTGGCTGCAGAACTTGTTCCTGTACACCGTCCCCATCCGTAGGCTCCTTCTGGACACATGTATTTATCATCATGGTAGTGTGCTCGCTCCCATGACCCACATCTGTGGTAAGCATTTCTGTTGATTGCATCACAAGCATCAAAGTTCAAGATAACAGGTTTTGTGGGGTTTGCAAGAGGTTTTGTCGCATTTAAGATGGCTCCATCTTCATCATTCCAGCGTATCTCAAATGTATAATATGAAGGGTTTTGTCGAGGATTATAACAAGTCTTACTTTTCCCCTTTGTGCAAATATTCAGTTCGGTGCCATTATAAATACACCGGCTGACTGTACCAGTGCAAGTATAGTAGGAGTGATAGAGCAAAGTCTGAGTAATCTTTTGTCCTGTTCGGGTGGTGGTTATGCAGGCTGCACAAGGAGGTAGGGCAAAAGTCTTTTCCAGGATTCCCAGGGTCACCACTCCCACAAGGCAATAGTGGAAGAACATTGTGATTACAGTCTTTGGGAGTTATCTGGAAAGTTAGGTATGATGAACTTGTTGAGTTTTCTTCTGTTTCTGCTGTGATGGTCACTCTCGCGTGACGTAGGTGGATTCTGAAGATTCTCTATAAAGCTGGCTGTCTCCTCAAGGTGAGTCGCAATGGAGTCTCGGGATCATTCACTGACGTCCATTGGCCAGGATCAGGAGCAGCTGCCAGCTTCACTCGACTGTGGTGGATCCAGGGTTCAAATTCTGTAACTTTCATTGCAGTGGGGGTTGACAGGATGACGACATATGGTCCCTTCCAATGCGGCGCCAGCGGGGTCTTTCTCCACTCTTTCACCCACACGGACGTCCCTGGCTTGAAGGGATGCAGAGGCTCGGTCAGGTTGATGGGTAGTCGATCTTGCACCCACGTTTGGAGATTCTGCAAGACAGAACCTAAAGCTAATAGTTCTTGTCTAGTTATTTCAGATCCTATCTGTCTCATGTCTCCCTTTATTCCCTGCACTATGGGTGGAGGTCGCCCATACAAAATCTCAAAAGGGGAGACTCCTAAGGATCTGGTGGGAGCTGAACATATCCTAAGAAGGGCTATGGGGAGAACTTGGAGCCACTTCAGGTGTGTTTCTTGGCAAAGCTTGGATAACTGAGTTTTCAAGGTTCTATTCATACGTTCTACTTTCCCTGAGCTCTGGGGTCTGTAAGCAGTGTGTAACTTCCATTTTATTTGCAGAGCTTGAGCTAACTATTGGGTCACTTGGGATACAAATGATGGACCATTGTCTGACCCTATAGTTGATGGTATTCCAAATCGGGGAATGATCTCATGGAGCAATACCCTAGTGACTTCTCGGGCTTTCTCAGTTCGGGTGGGATAGGCTTCCACCCATCCCGAAAATGTGCAGACTAACACTAACATATAGTGATATCCATTTGCACGAGGCATTTCATCAAAGTCTACCTGTATATCACTCATAGGGGTCACCCCTACTAACTGAACTCTTGGGGGTGGAACAGGACCTTGCTTGGCATTATTTTTGGCACATATCAGACATTGCTGTGCCACCGATGCGGTCAAGGATCCTAGCAGTGAAATACAAAAATGGGGTCTCAGGGCTTTTTCCATGGCTGTTTTTCCATAATGTGTGGCTTGGTGAAAAGCTTGAACAAAGGCTGGCCCTAATGCTTCAGGAATGACTGTAGGACCTGGCGGTGGACTACCTTCTGGGGGTGGCAACACTATCCAACCTTGTTCTGTCAAGACTCCTCCCTCCTTTTCACAATAATAGTCTAACTCTCTTGTAGTGTATCGGGGTGCCCAGGTACTGAGAGGCACAGGGAATAGGGCTGCTTGCATTACAGTATCTTGAGTCCTAACTTGTCCTGTGGTGGCTGCCTTCCGGGCTGTGGCATCTGCAAATCTATTCCCTCGGGTAACTTCTCCTGCTCCTGCCTGATGACCTCGGCAGAGCATGACTGCCACTTGTTTGGGGGCCCATACAGCATCTAATAACATTAGTATCTCGGGCCCATACCTAATGGCCTTACCCCCTGAGGTGATCAACCCTCGCTCTTTATACAAGGCTCCATGTGCATGCAAAGTAGTGAAAGCATATTTGGAATCTGTGTACACATTTATGCGGAGTCCTTCTCCTAATGTCAAGGCTCTGGTGAGGGCTATCAGCTCAGCTTTCTGTGCAGAGGTTCCTGGGATCAGGGCTGAGGACTCACCTACCAGATCAAGGGTCACCACTGCATATCCAGCACAACGATGTCCATTGATGACCAAACTGCTTCCATCCACAAAGAAAGTCCGTTCAGGGTCCTCTAGAGGGACATAGGTCAAATCAGGGTGACTTGAAAATACAGTGTCCATGGTTTCTAAGCAATTATGATCAGGTGGCCCAGGACCAATTGGAAACAATGTAGCAGGGTTCAGAGCTTGACTGACTTTCAACTGTATCCGGGGGTTTTCACACAGCATGCTCTGATATTTCAACATTCGTGCATTGGTTAGCCAGAGGTTTCCTTTGTGTTCCATGAGAGTCAAAACAGAGTGTGGCACGGTGACTTGAAGAGTTTGTCCTAGTGTGAGTTTATCTGCTTTGCCCACTAGGAGGGCTGTTGCTGCAACAGCTCTCAAACAAGGAGGCCATCCTTTTGCAACTACATCTAATTGTTTTGACAGATAGTCCACTGGTCATTGCCAAGATCCAAGAGATTGAGTCAATACTCCCAATGCATTTCCTTGTGATTCATGGACAAAAAGATGGAAAGGCTTCTGAACATCTGGAAGACCTAAAGCTGGGGATGACATCAGAGCATTTTTCAAAGTCTGGAATGCTACATCTTGTTCAGGTCCCCAGTCTAGTGGAGATTTTTCCATTCCTTTGGTGACTTGGTATAGTGGTTTTGCAATCAGCGCGAAGTTGGGGATCCATATGCAACAGTATCACGCGGCCCCCAGGAAGGCTCTTACTTGCCTCCCAGTGGTTGGAATGGGGATATTACATACAGCTTCTTAGCATTCTGGTCCTAAACGTCGGATCCCACTGGACAACTGGAATCCTAGATACTTGACTTCAGTTTGGCATAGTTGTGCTTTGGCTCTTGAGACTTTGTATCCAGCTTCTTTGAGAAGGTACAAAAGTTCACTAGTAGCTTGTAGGCATTCACTTTCTGAGTTGGTGGCTATGAGCAAGTCATCTACATACTGAAGAAGAACCTTCTTTCCTGGATCCACTGGATAACTTGAGAGATCTTGATTCAGGGCAGCACTGAAGAGGGTAGGTGAATTCTTGAATCCTTGGGGTAATCTGGTCCAGGTGAGCTGGCCCCACCTTCCTGTTGTGGGGTCTTGCCATTCAAAAGCGAATAAAAGTTGACTGGTGGGGGCTAGGCGCACACAGAAAAAGGCATTTTTCAGGTCCAGGACGTTGAAGTGAGTAGCCTCAGCGGGGATCAGTCCCAAGAAAGTATAAGGATTTGGTACTACAGGGTGTATAGTTTCAACTGCATCATTTACTCGCCTTATATCTTGTACTGGGCGGTAGTCCCCTGTCCCAGGCTTCTTTACTGGGAGAAGGGGGGTGTTCCAAGGTGACTGGCATTCCTTGAGAAGTCTGTACTTCAGCAGTTTCATCAAATGGCAGTGGATTCCTTCTATGGTTGGTCGAGGGAGAGGATACTGCTTCACATGCACTGGTTCCACTCCTGGCTTGAGGGTGACAATGACAGGGGCTATGTTCTTCGCTAGGCCAGGTGGATTATTTTCTGCCCATACTTCAGATGGGGCTATGAGGTTGGTAGGTATACAGGGACTAGTTGACTTTATTGGAGGTGCACTATAGAACCGTCACTCTTCTTCTCGGGGAACAGTAAGCACCATCAATCCAGCAGGCTTTGGGTTCACAGTCATTTTCATTTCTCCCCCTTCAGCAAAAGATATCTGTGCCTGGAGCTTGGCAAGCATGTCTCGGCCCAGTAGTGGAATAGGGCACTCAGGCATATACAAGAACTGGTGCGTTATCTTCTGTCCCCCTAGTTCACACATGCGGTTCTGTAAGAATGACTTTGTGGCTTTATTTCCAGTGGCTCCCACAATGGTGACAGATCGTGAGGACAGAGGAGCTACTGGCTTGGCTACTACGGAATGTTCTGCTCCTGTATCTACCATAAATTCCATGTATTGGTCCCCTATCTTTAAACTGACCATAGGCTCCTGGGGACCCAGGGTGAACTTGGAGCCCGGTCTGGCCTAGTCTTCATCTATGTCGTCCAGGTCATAGCCCATTGCTACTGCCACTCCCTCAATGGCTTCCTCCCTCTCTTACTGGAACTGTGTTCGGTTCATTCCTCCCCTCCTTCGAAATCGTCCTCCTGGCCTCCAGGGACTCCCTCCTCCCCTTGCAGGGGCGGAGTCCAAATGCGGGCACTCATTTCTCCAATGTCCTTCTTCCTTGCAGTAGGCGCACTGATTTGCACCCAATTGAGGCCTTTCGCTTCCGCGGCCTCTTCCACGTCCTCTGCTCCTTTGATTAGGAAAACCTCCTCCACGTTGTTCGGTTATAGCAGCAGCAAGAAGATCTGCCTTCTTCTTCATCTTTCGTTCACTTTCTCTGTCTCATTCATTTTCATGATTCACAAATACTTTCTGAGCGACTTCCATTAACTGAGCTGTATTCATGCCCACAAATCCATCCAATTTCTGCAATTTTCGCTTTATGTCTCTCTGGAACTGACTAGCAAAGGCCGCATTTACCATGCGTAAATTTTCCTGAGCGGCGGGATCATATGGGGTATACAATTTATAAGCTTCAGACAGCCGCTCATAAAAGGCCGCTGGGCTCTCATCTGGACCCTGGAGAACTTCCGATACTTTCCCGATATTCATGGCCCTCTGGCCTCCCTTCTTCAGGCCCTGCAATAAGGCCTGGCGAAATCTGGTTAGGGCCGCAGCCCCCTTTTCATCATTCGGGTCCCACCCGGGATCTTCATTGGGATATTCTGCAACAGCTGCTTGTGGGGGATTTATTCCTCCCCCTTCTACAGAGTTTTCTTCTAACCAACGGAGGGCTGCTTGCCCGATTCGCCCTCGCTCCTCAGTAGTAAAGAGGGTAGACAGGAGCTGGCGACAATCGGCCCAGGTAGGCTGATGGGTTTGCATAATGCTAGACATTAATTCTGTTAATTCATGAGGCTTGGCTGTATAGGATGCATAATGCGTTTTCCAGTTCAATAAATCTGTGGTGGAAAAGGGTACATAAACTAAGCTAGTTGGTCCTGGTGCCATCTGGCCCTGATCATTTAAAACAGGTATTCCAGGCACTTGGCGTAATGGCATTAGGTGCCCTGCTTTCTCCTTCTTCTTGGGAGTTACGCTTCTTAAATCATAAGGCTCCCGGACACAAATCTCCTTGGTGGGTGACCCTGAACTGGCAGGAGAGCCTCCGCTTTCTATCTCGTCAGAGGACTCGAGTCCCCCTAATGTGCTTGGGCCTGACTCGGGACTATCACTCGGGATAGGGTGCTTCTTAGGCTGCTGCAGCGGTATTTTCTGGGGCTCCTCTTCTGGCTCTACCTCAGGTCGTGGTGCTGTGGGAACTAACTTCTGTGGGTGCTGGGGTAACCTAGCCAGAATATCTGGGGACTCGGGGGCAGAATACACAGGCGGCTTCTCCTCCTTGACTTTTCTGGTTCCCCGAGTAGTAGCTACAAATATTTTACAGCACTCCTCATAACAGCGCTTCATCCATAAGGGCTGCTGTTCACACATACTTAACCAGGAATCTATATAGGGGAACTGGTCAGGATACACTCTTAGTATAAGCTGATGAATTCGTAAAACCGTTTCTAAATCAAAGGTGCCCCCATGGGGCCATGAAGCAGCTAACGCGGGCCACTCCCTTTCACATAACATTTTTAATCTGGATGGAGTCATTTTCGTACCATAATCACCCGAAAATCCTTTACGGAAATTCTTGATCATACATGCCAACGGAGTTTGCGTGGACTCCGTCCCTCCCATAATCTGAATGTACCTACGTACACTACCTACGTACTCTACGTACACGTAATGACGTACAAGACAACGAACAATAAGGATAGGTAGTATGGCTGTAGGTAAGGGGTCCGTACAGCCCACAGAACACTGGGGGGGACAAACACCACTCGCTTCCTCCTGTTCGCGACCTGGGCGCGGTCGCCCAGCCAGGAACTGCGCTACTTAGGAGTCCGCTCTTGCTCGGTCTGTATTTCAAGACCTCTCACTCACACAAGCAAGCATATTTCAACAGGATATCATATTTCAAGTGCCCAGGTTTTCTGACTGACTATTTCAAACAAGAAGGGTCGATGGCTTCAGCTTCGGCTTTCTCTTATGCGGAGCTTACTAGGACCCCCTTATGGGAGGTGATCAGGCTCCCTTGTCTCGCACACACTCATGCGAGATTTCCCAGTTAGTCTATACCAAATATACCAAATCAGTCCTGCGCGTGCAAGACGTTGTCCCAGGCTGTTCTTTCTGACTATCGAATCACAAAAATGTCTATTCACCGGATCCGGTCCCCGATACCACACCAGCTTCTGAGTTGGAACCTGGACTCCCCCGGGTCGGAGGTGTTGGCCAGCTGGACCCGATGGCCCACCGAGGCAGGCGGAACCCTCTCCGGCACAAAGGGGCCGGCGGCACCTGAGGTCTCCTCCCGCGGTCGGACAGACACGGTTCCTACCGGGCCAAACCTCAAGGCGAATTGTGTGGATTATTCACTTGAATACCATTTACCACTCGCACTTCCCGGCCAACACACCAAGAATATGCTGTAGCAAAGTGCAATCAATGAATAAATCCAGGAGTCAATTGACAGGGTCCAAGCCAGTTTATTGTGCACAGGCCCAGTCAGTCAAAGCTTCAAAAGGAACTGAGCAAAAGTTTCTACAGAGACATAACCATTTATACCTCTTTTTCAGTTTGATACATGAGAACTTTCTATTGGTTCCAACTCGATACATGCAAACTTCTCATTGGTTTTACATTTCCTGCACCTGTCCAATTAGAAATTCCTCCGGAGCCTAGCAACCAGCCCCCTCCCTTAGGATCGCCCTAACAATGGTGCAGTTCTTGATTTCGTTACTTCTCTACTGCAAGGTTATCCCTAGCTCCAGGAATTCATATATTGAAACATTTCTGTTCTTTCACACACAAGAGAATAATGGGAGACTTATGAATTCATAAAAACCTCTTATTAAGCAGTTTAAAACAGTTTTTCTCATTTTTCACAGATTTTTGGTTCTTTTCTAGCTATAATGGGAGTTAGGATCCAGGCCTAACATACAGGCCCTTCATAGTAGTAGGCCATGCTAGGCCATAGCCTACCACATTCCCCCCTTTGATTATTCTCACCCGTAAGTGAGAAAGGGTGAGAATTAAATCACTCATTAGTCATTTAACATATTATACTGGCGTAATAGCATCATCGTGGGATATAGGGTAATATTGCCACATAGCTAATACCTTCGCAGCTGCCTTCCATTCTATAGTGTTATCAACTTACAGGCCCTTCATAGTAGTAGACCATGCTAGGCTGTGGCAGGGGAAGGCCTGTGATCCACAGTGTCTGACATAGGCAAGCAGGCCTAACTAGCTTGACCTGTAAATGAGGTCTGTGGAGAGGCCCACAGGAATTGCACATCCCCCAATATGCTGCTATAGAATTAGAACTCAGTAAAAGTATTGAATTAGCTTAGACAAGCAGAACAGATGGAAAAATACAGAAAAATATGTTTAAAATTGCTGACAGAGAAATTACAGAGCCCTGCTTCCCTACACGCACAAACTAGCTCAATGGCCTTGAAAGAAGGAAAGTAACAAGTTGGTGAACTGGCCATTGTAATTGGGACTAGAAGGGGGGTGAGCAGGTGCTGAGCCCACTCAAAGAACATAATTGGATAATCTTATCAGTACCGGGACCAATAGAAGGGGTACGGGAGGTACGGGAGGTTACCGGGACCAATGAAATGTTTTTCTATACCTAGAATGGAGCAAAAATCTATAAAAGTTGTTGTATTGCCAGAGAACATCGCTCAGCCATTTTGAATTTGATTCTGCTTGAGACTTGTGCACAAATAAATGATTTGGACCTTCTGAACAGACTCCTGGTATTATTGGTCTGTCTGCGCTCTGCTGCTACATATTCTTGGTGCGTTGGCCGGGAAGGTGTTGTATTAGAGGGTATATAAGGCAATATACCACGACTTTCCGCCTCTACAGGATTGGTCCTGCCGGGATCGCGCCCTTCCGACGGGGGCTCGCTCCCTGGCGCCACCGGTCCCTTGTATCGGAGGGAGCTAGTCGGACCTCGGCGGGTGCCAGGCCCGGCTGGAGCCAACACCTCGAACCCGAGTGAGGGGAGTCCGAGGTCCAACTCATGCGCTTGCTTGGGGAGTTTGAGGACTGGATCCGGTGAGTAGAGTTTTGATTTTAGCATGTGTCTAGACAGATAAGTAAGAACAGTACTGCCAATCTAGCATGAACTTGCATGAATTTAGCATGAATTTAGCACTAGCATTCGCATGAAAGAGAGCTTGATCAACTCTCAAAGACGGGCCGAATACCCCTGCGTAAGTAAGGTAGGGCGAAACCCCCGTCTTCTAGCATTCGCATTTGCATGAGACTAGTCAGAATAGATAGGAATAAATGCATTTTGGGATACGTTGCTAGCATGATTGTATGAATGAAGTTTGAATGAGAGGTCTGGCAGCACGGACCAAGCAAAGGCAGACCCCTGAGTAACGCAGTTCCTGACCGGGCGACCGCGTTCAGGTCGTAAAAAGGGGGAAGCGACTGTCGTCTTGTCTTGTTATTTGTTTCCCTTATATGTTTCTAGGGCCGTGAGGAACCCTTACCCACGGTCCGCCCTCCTTTTCCCTTCTGTCTGTTGTTGCGCGCACACATCGAAATGGGAGGGGCGGGGTCTACTAGGAACACTCCATTAGAATGTATGATCGCACATTTTAAAGAAGGATATTCCGAAGATTATGGTATTAAAATGACTGCAGCCCGTTTACAGATTTTGTGTACTAGGGAGTGGCCCGATCTAGACCCTACCTGGCCCCGAGAGGGAACCTTTAATGTAGGAATTATTCAGTTAGTACACCATAAAGTGCGAGTAGCGCACCCCGATCAGTACCCTTATATAGATTCATAGTTAAGTATTTGTGAAAATCCGCCCCCTTGGGCAAAGCGCTGTTATGAAGAGCAGTGCAGAATAATGTTAGCAAAGATAGATCATAGTCAGAAAATAGAACAGCCAAGAAAGAAAGGGAAAGTTGAGAAGCCCAGGAAGAAACCCATCCTGGTAGATCCTGATTCCCCAGAAGTAATTACCTGACAGCCCCAGGCCCAACGTCCCAGGAGGGTAGTCCCGCGTCCTCGTCCTGCCCAAGAGCCCCGGAGACAGCGAGAACGGGACCCAACCCCTGAGCCATCACCCGAAGAGCAGGTAGATGAGCTCCCTTTAGATGAAGAAGGTAATTCTACTGAGGCTGAAGAAAAAGGAGAATCAGATACAGAAACAGAAAAGGAAGAAACTGAAAATTCCCAAAGTGATACTGATAATGTAAAAGCGTCTGCTAGTGTTAGCTTGCCAGCAAAAAGTAAATCTAAAGTAAAGCACGTAGAGAAGAAAATAACCCCTGACAAGAAAGTTACGAAAATATCTCTTAGATCCCAAAAGACATCTACTGCCAAGATGATGCCTTTACGGCAAGTCCCGGGAATACCCGTAAGAAATGAGGACAATGAGGTGGTACCGGGACCCCTAAATTATGTGTATGTCCCCTTCTCCACTACTGATTTGTTGAATTGGAGGACACATTATGCCTCCTATACCAATAAGCCCCAAGAACTTACAGAATTAGTGAATACTATTATGGAAACTCACCAACCAACATGGACAGATTGCTGCCAGCTCCTGTCCACCTTATTTACTACAGAGGAGCGGACACGAATTAGAAAAGCAGCTATTGACTGGTTGGCAGATAACCCTGTAGCGCCAGGGGAAGGGGCAGAAAGAATAGATAATCGGGAAGCGGCCCAGAGAGAATTCCCAAATGAAGACCCCCGATGGGATCGAAATACAGAAAGAGGATCTAGAGCCCTAGCCCGTTTTCGCCAAGGCTTTATACAAGGCCTGAAAAGGGGGGGGGGCCAGAAAGCTATGAACCTTTCCAAAGTTACTGGAGTTATTCAAGGTATAGACGAGAGCCCAGCAGTGTTTTATGAAAGATTAACTGAAGCATATAGAATGTATACTCCCTATGATCCCGATGCACCAGGAAGCTTGTGTATGGTAAATTCTGCTTTTGTAAATCAGTCACAACCAGATATTAGACGTAAATTACAAATATTAGAGGGGTTTGCGGGCATGAATGCAACTCAGTTACTGGAAGTAGCTCATAAAGTGTATGTGAATCGTGATAATGAAAGAGAAAAAGAATGTGATAAAAAGATGAAGAAGAAAGCTGATTTTTTGGCTGCGGCCATAGTTAAACAAAAACGGGGAAGTTTCCCTAGTCGACGGAGCAGAGGAAGGGGGCGGGGCCGAGGTGGAAGCCAGCCCCATCTAGGCATAAACCAATGTGCCTACTGCAAGGAGGAAGGACATTGGAGAAATGCATGCCCGCAACTCGAAGACGCCCACCAAGATGACGAAAACAATCATCAATGGAGAGAAGAAAGACGAGGCCGTCCCCGAAATCGTGGAGGAACCAATCGGGAGCAATACCAGCAAGAAAGAGGAGAAGCCGTACAAGCATTGGCTACAACAGCCCATGATGAAGATGACGTGGATTAGGACAGACCGGGCTCCGAATTTTCTTTAGGTCTCCAGGAGCCTATGGTCGGAATACAAATAGGAGACCAAGTTATGAACTTTATGGTTGATACTGGAGCAGAACATTCAGTAGTAGACAAGAAAATAGCCCCATTCTCCACAAAAGCAGTCACCATTGTAGGAGCAACTGGTGCCAAAGCTACAAAACCTTTTCTTCAGAATCGCATATGCAGTCTAGGAGGACAGCAAATAACTCATCAATTCCTTTACATGCCTGAATGTCCAGTGCCATTACTGGGACGAGATATGTTAGCCAAGCTACAAGCCCAAATATCCTTTACCGAAAGAGGAGAAATGCAAATGACCGTGAATTCTCAAGCCAAGCCAGCAGGAATAATGCTGCTTACAGTTCCCCGAGAAGAAGAATGGAGATATTACAGTGATGAATCTGCCCAAGATACCTATTTTGAACAAACTCTGAAAAGCATTGATGCCCCACCTGGAGTATGGGCAGAAGGCAGTCCTCCAGGCCTAGCCAAGCATATAGCTCCAGTAATTGTAACTCTCAAACCCAGTGCTACACCAGTACACGTCAAGCAGTACCCTCTCCCAAGAGCTGCAATTGAAGGCATCCACCGCCACTTGCAAAGATTACTAGAGCATACTAAAAGTATGTCAATCCCCATGGAACACTCCACTTCTGCCAGTAAAGAAACCTGGAACAGATGACTACCGCCCAGTGCAAGATCTAAGAAGAGTGAATGAAGCAGTTGAGACCATACATCCAGTTGTACCCAATCCTTATACTCTTCTAGGACTGATACCTGCTGAAGCTACCCACTTTACTGTTCTGGATTTAAAAGATGCGTTCTTTTGCATAAGATTAGCCCCTGTAAGTCAGATATTATTTGCATTTGAATGGCAGGACCCTATCACTGGAAGAGGGGGCCAACTCACTTGGACACGATTACCACAAGGATTCAAGAATTCGCCTACTATCTTTAGTGCTGCACTAAATCAAGACCTTTCAAGTTATCCAGTGGCTCCGGGAAAGAGAGCGCTTCTCCAATATGTAGATGATCTGTTGATAGCCGCTGTATCAGAAAGTGAGTGTATACAAGCCACCAAAGACCTCTTGCAGCTACTAGATGAAGCTGGATACAAAGTTTCCAGAGCAAAAGCACAATTATGTCAAAAAGAAGTGAAATACTTGGGCTTTCGTATAACCCAAGGAAGCCGAAGATTAGGCAGAGAGAGAAAAGAAGCAGTATGCAGAATCCCAACCCCAACTACCAGAAAACAAGCCAGAGCTTTTCTAGGAGCAGCAGGATACTGCCGAATCTGTATTCCCAACTTTGCCCAAATTGCCAAACCATTGTATGAAGCCACAAAAGGAGAAGAAAAATCGCCACTAGAATGGGGACCTGAGCAGGATACAGCCTTCAAGACGTTAAAGGAAGAATTGATGTCATCACCAGCCCTTGGATTACCAGATGTCCACAAACCTTTCCATTTGTTTGTACATGAAGCACAAGGAAATGCCTTAGGCATGTTAACTCAGAAATTGGGAAATTGGGAGCGACCTGTAGCATACCTATCGAAGCAATTAGACACTGTGGCCAAAGGATGGCCACCTTGCCTGAGAGAAGTCGCAGCTACAGCATTGTTAGTGAGTGAAGCAGACAAGCTCACATTAGGACAGAATCTACGAGTCACTGTGCCACATGCAGTCCTTGCTCTTATGGAACAAAAAGCAAATCATTGGCTCACCAATTCCCGAATGTTGAAATATCAGAGTATGCTATGTGAGAATCCGCAAATCCAATTGGAAGTGAGCCATGCCTTGAACCCAGCCACATTGATACCCATTAGTGAAGAACTCCCAGAACATGACTGTATAGAAGTCATGGAAACTGTATTCTCAAGCCGACCTGATCTGACAGATGTACCCATAGACAATCCTGATCAAATCTATTACGTAGATGGAAGCAGTCTCATCATCAATGGACAATGCTGCGCTGGATATGCAGTAGTCACCCAACATGAAGTTGTTGAATCATCAGCTCTGGCATCAGGCACATCAGCCCAGAAAGCAGAATTAATAGCACTTACTCGAGCACTACTGCTAGGTGCAAAACTTGTGTTAAATATATATACAGACTCTAAGTATGCCTTCACCACCCTACATGCCCATGGAGCTCTCTATAAAGAACGAGGGCTCATCACATCCGGAGGGAAATCAGTCAAGTACGGCCCAGAGATACTGATGTTACTTGATGCAGTATGGGCCCCAACTCGTGTAGCTGTCATGCACTGTAAAGGACATCAAGCAGGTAAAGGAGAAGTTGCTCGAGGAAATAGATTTGCAGACGCTTCAGCACGACAAGCAGCCATGACAGGACAAACTTTGCCACAAGCCATGCCATTGCAGGCAGCATTGTTTCCAGTACCTTTGAACCTATGGACACCACGATATACCACCAAAGAGTTAGATTACTACTGTAACAAGGAAAATGGAATACTGAAAGATGGGTGGATTGAGCTGCCACCAACAGAGGGCAGTCAACCCCCAGGACGAATAGTAATCCCTGAATTGTTATGCCCAGCTTTTGTCAAAGCCTTTCATGAAGCCACACACTATGGAAAAAGTGCTATGGAAAAAGCACCCAGACCGCACTTCTGCATCACCATGTTAGCAGCCCTATCAGCTTCAGTAGCACGTCAGTGTCTAATTTGTGCCAAAAATAATGCCAAGCAAGGTCCCACACCAGCACCCCGAGTTCAGCCAGGAGGTGTAACCCCCATGCATAACCTGCAAATTGATTTTACTGAAATGCCAAAAGCCAATGGATATCACTACTTGTTAGTATTAGTTTGTACTTTCTCTGGGTGGGTAGAAGCCTTCCCAACCAGAACTGAAAAAGCTCGAGAAGTCACCAAAGTTTTGTTGAGAGAGATCATCCCTTGATTTGGAATTCCAGCAGTAATAGGGTCAGACAATGGGCCCTCATTTGTTTCTCAGATTACTCAGCAAATAGCAAAAGCTCTACAGATACAGTGGAAACTTCACACTGCATACAGACCCCAGAGTTCAGGGAAAGTTGAGCGAATGAATCGTACCTTGAAAGTCCATATGTCTAAACTTTGTCAGGAAACACACCTGAAGTGTCCCCAAGTACTCCCAATAGCTTTACTCAGAATACGCTCAGCTCCTATAAAGTCAACAGGATTTTCCCCTTTTGAAGTTCTGTATGGTAAACCCCCACCAATAGTGCAGGGAATTAAAGGAAGTCTAGCCCAAATTGGTTCAGAAATAACCAGGCAAGAACTCCTAGCTCTTAGTTTTGTTGTGCAGACTCTCCATACGTGGATCCAAGACCAGTTGCCTATCAACTTGACGGACCCCTTACATCCCTACCAGCCTGGTACCTCGGTGTGGGTCAAAGACTGGAAGAAGACACCGCTGGAACCTCATTGGAAGGGACCATATACCGTTATCCTGTCTACCCCAACTGCAGTAAAGGTAGCGGAGATCAATTCCTGGATTCACCACAGCAGAGTCAAGCCTGCAGCTGATCCAGAACCTGAACCTGAGCAGTGGACAGCAGAGCAGCATCCTGATGCACCTTTGCGAGTTACTCTGAGACGGCAACCAGCAGCTTGAACACTTTATCACAGTGCTCTGCAGCAGCCAAGTCTTTCGAAGAGGATTGCTGTTTTCCATACAGCAAGAGTTTGTTTAAACGAACCTCATATGTGTGATTTTACACATTACTTAAATGCTACATTCATTGACCATATTTCAGAGCCAACTAAGATTGATCAGTTGGTTAATCTGTAATGAACAACTTGAAGATCTTCAATCAACACTCAGCACCCGTTGAATTGCTTCATTAGCAAACGGGACGAAGAAAAGAACGTCGTGGTCAAGATCTGCAAGCTGAGGATTCAGAAGAACTCCAATCAACATGTATCCTTATTTTTGCTTTGCCCTGGTTGCCTGTTTCGGAGGCTTTGAACTGACTCATGCCTTACCTCCATGCACTGCTTGCATTACTTCTACTCGGACTGGACTAAAAGTAACTCAGACTTTGATTTATCACTCTTACTATTCCTGCACTGGTAAAGTGACTCGGTGTATTTATAACACCACTGAATTAAATGTTTGTACCAAAGGTAAATCGAAAGTATGCTTCAATCCACATCAGAATCCATCCTATTATACCTTAGAAATGCGATGGAAAAATGCAGATGGACCTTTAATTAACGCCACACGCCAACTAACAGATCCTAGTAAAGATGCTATTTTGTATCTTGATGCTTGTGAAGTAATCAACAGAGATAGTCGTTCTAAGTGTGGTAATTGGGAAAAAACATACTCACAGAGTGGCAAATATATGTGTCCGGAAGGGTCCACTGAATGGGAAGCATGTACAGGAAAGAAAGTTTCAGCCGATGTATATAGTAAAGCTCCAGAATCAGATTATTTCTGTCCAAAGTGGGAATGTGTTTTTTATGCCACCTGGATTGGTATGGTATGGAATAAAGATAATCGAATGGCTACATTACGGAAACCATTACATGTCAACGACCTAGACAAATGTAAGGAAAATGCTTGCAATCCTTTAGAGTTAGTCATACAAAGACCTGAAAATTGGAAACAAGGATTCCGATTTGGTTTGCGAATTGATGGAACTGGATCAGATCCAGGAACCATAGTATATATAAAATTAAATACACAAGCCCATAGATCATCCAAGCATCAAATCCACGACACATTCTATGAAATCATGCATGTAAATAAGTTTGACATGCCCCATCCTTCCCAGAATTTATTTTTGGAATTAGCTGGAGCAGTAGTATCCAGTCTAAACATCTCAGATTGTTATTTTTGTGGGGGGACACGAATGGGTGACCACTGGCCATGGGAAGCCCAAGAATTAAATTACTCAATGACTTACAATCAGACTGAAATACACAAGACTACCAGCGAATGGGTGTTAGCACACACAATAGTTGGACGTCTTTGCTATGCCAGAACTGGACCCCAGTTCAAACAACAAGTAGGACAGCTGGTCTGTCTTAGCCAAAAGTTCTATAATGACACCACCAAAAAGACGTCTTGGTGGTCAGGAATTAAAGAACCTGAACCCCCTAACCCATTAGCCAGATTCCATGAACTTGCTCACTTATGGACTAATCTTGCCAAACCTCATGCCTGGCAAGCCCCACCTGGCCTATATTGGATCTGTGGAAACCGAGCATATGCCCGACTCCCTACATACTGGGGAGGAGCATGTGTCTTAGGAACTATCAGACCTTCCTTCTTCCTTCTAAACACAGAACATGGAGAACAGTTAGGATACCCAGTGTACACTACTAATCATAGACATAAAAGAGCATTGAGACAGAAGAGAGCACCCCTCCAGATAGGCAAGTGGGAGAAGTGGAAGGGTGATGATTGGCCACCAGAAAGAATCATTGATTATTATGGGCCTGCCACTTGGAATGATGATGGTATGTGGGGTTATCGAACCCCAGTCTATATGATTAATCGTATTATCCGCTTACAAGCAGTAGTTGAAATCATAACCAATGAAACTAGCCAAGCTCTCACACTTTTAGCTAGACAAAGTACCCAAATGCGCACTGCTATATATCAGAATCGTTTAGCACTTGATTATTTGTTAGCAGCTGAAGGAGGAGTATGTGGTAAACTGAATTTAACCAATTGTTGCTTAAAAATAGATGATAAAGGTCAAGTAGTTGAAGAAATTGCTGAAACTATGCGAAAACAAGCCTATGTGCCAGTACAGACTTGGCATTCACTAAAGTTTCCTAACTGGTTTGATAATCTTTTCTCATGGATAGGAGGACTTAAGACTTTTCTTATACTAATACTAATAGTTGTTGCTGTAATTTTCTTATTGCCATGCATAATCCCATGTTGTATGCGTTCTATTCATAGTGCTATTGAAAATACAGTTGAGCGGAAGACCGCAACTAAGATTATGGCCTTATACCAACCCAAACCTCCTACATATAGTCGAAATCCTCTGACCATAGTATAACTATTTTGAAGTGATTTAATTCTCACACCTTATTAAGTAATAGGGTGAGATTAATCAAAGGGGGGAATGTGGCAGGGGAAGGCCTGTGATCCACAGTGTCTGACATAGGCAAGCAGGCCTAACTAGCTTGACCTGTAAATGAGGTCTGTGGAGAGGCCCACAGGAATTGCACATCCCCCAATATGCTGCTATAGAATTAGAACTCAGTAAAAGTATTGAATTAGCTTAGACAAGCAGAACAGATGGAAAAATACAGAAAAATATGTTTAAAATTGCTGACAGAGAAATTACAGAGCCCTGCTTCCCTACACATACAAACTAGCTCAATGGCCTTGAAAGAAGGAAAGTAACAAGTTGGTGAACTGGCCATTGTAATTGGGACTAGAAGGGGGGTGAGCAGGTGCTGAGCCCACTCAAAGAACATAATTGGATAATCTTATCAGTACCGGGACCAATAGAAGGGGGGTACGGGAGGTACGGGAGGTTACCGGGACCAATGAAATGTTTTTCTATACCTAGAATGGAGCAAAAATCTATAAAAGTTGTTGTATTGCCAGAGAACATCGCTCAGCCATTTTGAATTTGATTCTGCTTGAGACTTGTGCACAAATAAATGATTTGGACCTTCTGAACAGACTCCTGGTATTATTGGTCTGTCTGCGCTCTGCTGCTACAAGGCCATAGCCAACCACACCATGTCTCCTACCCCTTTGCTTACGCATGATAACCTCAGTCAATTGATAACACTGTAGAACGGAAGGCAGCTACGAAAATATTAGCTATGTGGCAATATTCCCCAATATCCCAAGATAATGCTATTATGCAAGTTTAATATGTGATTTAATTCTCACCCTTTCTCACTATCGGGTGAGAATAATCAAAGGGGGGAATGTGGCAGGCTATGGCCTATAATAGTTTGCAAATATGAAAGGCCTGTAAGTTAGGCCCTGATTCCAACCCCCATCTCAGTAAAGAACCAAAGTCTGTAAAGGTTTGAGAAAACTGTTTTAAAACTGCTTAATAAGGAGTTTTCATGAATGCATAAATCTTTCATTATTCTCTTGTGCTGTGAAAATAGAAATGTTTCAATACTTGCATTCCTAGAGCCAGAAACGACCTTGCAGTAGAGAAGTATCCAAACCTAGAAACTGCACCATTGTTAGAACAGTCCTAGAGGAGGGAGCTGGGTGCTAGGCCCAGGAGGGATCTCTGATTGGACAAACGCAGGGGGCGTTGGGGCCAATAGAAAGTTTGCATGTATCAAACTGAAAAGAAATGTATAAATGAATATGTTTCTGTAAGAACTTTGCTCAGTCCTTTTTGAAGCTTTGACTAACTGGGCCTTGTGCACAATAAATTGGCTTGGACCCTGTAAATTGATTCCTGGATTTATTCATTGTCTGCACTTCGCTGCTACAATACACAGCTCTAATTTGTACCATTAAACCATTAATTTAGGCTTTTGAGAGGCATGACCTCCCAGCCACTTAAACATATGTCTGGTCACTTTGCTTCCCTGGTGGTCTCTGAAAGAAGTTCAGGTATCCTAGGAAATACTTTCTAATTCCAGAACGTAACCAAGGGGTTTCCATGGTGTCTTCAGGGAGAACCAATGGGGCATCAAATCTCCACTTCCCACTGGGCTTGGGATTCCATCCCTAAGCTGTGATGAAAGGTGGCCAGTTTGAATTGTTATCATGGCATTACCATGGCAACCCCATTAAACTATATAGAAAAATCACATTTACACCTTTATTTTGTGCTATTACACATATTCCCAAATTGAGGTAATGTCCCTTTAAATTTTTAGGTAAATCTCCACTCCTTGGCTCTTCTTAAAATCTCATCTCATTAACCCAATCCTTAAAAAAAAATTCCAAAGTCTCAAACCCACTCGGCCGAACTACCTCAAATAATTTGGACACATCACTTTAAATGTAAAAATAAACATAGGGTCGTGTATCCCTAAATCCCCCTACCTGAACCCTATATTCAAATCCCTATTACTTTATAAATTTTTTCCTACCTTAATATTTTTTTAACAGCGTGGCCCCTTTAAATCAACCGGAGCGCAGCGGAGCACTGCTCTCTCTGGTGTTTCATTTTACTTTGCAGTTCCATCGAGTCGAGTGAGGTGTTCTTGCCTTCAGCTACTCCCCAAAGCCTCAAAACTGGCTGGCAAACCCCCAAATTGGATCCCCCAGCACCCCAGAACACCCAGGGACCCAGCGGGCACCATTTTTATAAACTTTAGATGGGTCCCTGGCACTGCGTTCTATTGTGGCCTACTCTGGAGGCCTCATCCTGCCCCCAGGCTCCATTTCCCAGGCCCTGGACTCCTCAGCACTGCAGGATACCAGGTAACTTCATTTATTTAATATTTCTACACACTATCCACATTTACGAGTATGGTTTCTGATATATGGCAGTGCGCATCTGAGTACTTTGCCTAGCTAAAAGTGTAAGAGCTTGACTAGTTTCATTGGTTATTATTTCAACTACTGCCTGTAAGCGAATAATACGATTAATCATATAAATTGGAGTTCGATAACCATACATACCATCATCATTCCAAGTGGCAGGCCCATAATACTCAATGATTCTTTCTGGTGGCCAATCATCCCCCTGCCACTTCTCCCACTTGCCTACCTGGAGGGGTGATCTCTTCTGTCTCAAGGCTCGTTTGTGTCGGTGGGTAGTGTATACTGGGTAACCTAATTGTTCTCCATGTTCAGTGTTTAAAAGAAAGAAAGAAGGTCTAATGGTTCCTAAGACACATGCTCCTCCCCATAGTGGTGGAAGTTGTGCATATGCTCGGTTTCTGCAGATCCAATATAGGCCAGGTGGGGCTTGCCAGGTATGGGCTTTGGCAAGATTAGTCCATACATCAGCAAGTTCAGAAAATCTAGCTAATGGGTTAGGAGGTTCAGGGTGTTTGATTCCTGACCACCATGACGTCTTTTTGGTTGTGGCATTATAGAATTTCTGGCTAAGACAGACCAGCTGTCCTACCTGTTGGGTGAACTGGGGTCCAGTTCTGGCATAGCAAAGACGTCCAACGATTGAGTGCGCTAACACCCATTCGCTAGTAGTCTTGTGTAATTCAGTCTGATTGTAGACCAAAGAATAATTCAATTCTTGAGCTTCCCATGGCCACTGGTCTCCCATCTGGGTTCCACCACAGAAATAACAATCTGAAATTTTAAGACTAGATACTACTGCTCCGGCTAACTCCAGAAATAAATTCTGAGAGGGATGAGGGATTTCAAACTTATTTACATGCATGGCCTCATAAAAGGTGTTATGAATATGATATTTAGATGACTTGTGGGCTTGGGTATTCAATCTGATATACACAATGGTCCCAGGATCTATTGCTCCACCAGCAATACGTAAACCAAACTTGTATCCCTGTTTCCATGCACTGGGATTGTGTATGCGTAAGTGTAAGGGATTACAAGCATCTTTTTGACATTTATCATTTGTTGTTGACTTGGTTAAGGTGGCCATGCGTTTATCTATCTTTTCGTCAACTATACCATTATTCCATGTAGCATAAAACACACATTCCCAATCCGGGCAATAGTAATCTGCTGCAGGGGCAGTACTATAGCCTGGTTCCTTTTTACCTGTACACTTTTTCCATCCTGTGGCACCTTCTGGACACATATATTTATGGTCATTTCGATATGCTTTCTCCCAAGTACCACAGATAGAATAACTATCTCTGTTTATGACATTACATGCATCGAAATTCAAAACAGCAGGTTTAGTAATGTCCTTAAGTGGTGGAGTAGCAGCTATTATAGGTCCATCTGCATCCTTCCATCGTATTTCCAACGTGTAATAGGATGGATTCTGATGCGGATTATAGCATACTCTAGTTTTGCCATTAGTGCAAACATTTAGTTCAGTGGTGTTATAAATACACCGAGTCACTTTTCCCTTGCAAGTATAGTAAGAATGGTAAATCAAAGTCTGAGTTACTTTCAGTCCAGTTCGAGTAGAAGTAATGCAAGCTGTGCATGGAGGTAAAGCATAAGTCAGTTCAAATCCTCCAAAGAAGGCAACCAGGGCAAAGCAAAGACAAAGATACATGTTGATTGGAGTTCTTCTGAATCCTCAGCTTGCAGATCTTGACCACGACGTTCTTTTTCTTCGTCCCGTGTGCTAATGAAGCAATTCTACGGGAGCTGAGTGTTGATTGAAGATCCTCAAGTTGTCCATCACACCTCAACCATCGTAGCAAGTTCAGTTGGTTTTGAAGTATGGTTCAATATAGTATCGAAGTAATGTGCAAAATTGCACGCAAATTGGGTTCGTTGAAACAAAGCTGTTGCTGCATGGAAAACAGCAATCCTCTTTGAAAGACTTGGCTACAGCAAGGCACTGTGATGAAGTGTCTAAGTTGCTGGTTGCCGTCTCAGAGTAACTCGCAAGGGTGCATCAAGATGCTGTTCTGCTGTCCACTGCTCAGGTTCAGGATCAGCGGCGGGCTTGACTCTGCTGTGGTGGATACAGGCGTCGATCTCTGCCACCTTTACTGCAGTTGGGGTAGACAGGATGACGGTGTACGGTCCCTTCCAATGGGGTTCCAACGGTGTCTTCTTCCAATCCTTGATCCACACCGAGGCACCAGGCTGATAAGGATGCAGAGGTTCCGTCAAGTTGATAGGCAACTGGTCTCGGATCCACGCATGGAGAGTCTGCAGAACAAAACTAAGAGCTAGGAGTTCTTGTCTGGTTACTTCTGAACCAATTTGGGCTAAACTTCCTTTGATTCCCTGCACTATTGGTGGGGGTTTACCATACAGGACTTCAAAAGGGGAAAAACCTGTTGACTTTACAGGAGCTGAGCGTATTCTGAGTAAAGCTATCGGGAGCACTTGGGGCCACTTCAAGTGTGTCTCCTGACAAAGCTTGGACATCTGGGCTTTTAGAGTACGATTCATTCGCTCAACTTTCCCTGAACTCTGGGGTCTGTATGCAGTGTGGAGTTTCCATTGTATCTGTAAAGCTTTAGCTAACTGTTGAGTAACTTGGGAGACAAATGAGGGTCCATTGTCTGACCCTATTACTGCTGGAATTCCAAACCTAGGGACAATTTCTCTCATTAAAACTTTGGTAACTTCTCGGGCTTTCTCAGTTCTGGTTGGGAAGGCTTCTACCCACCCAGAGAAAGTACAGACTAATACTAATAGGTAATGGTATCCATTGGCTTTTGGCATTTCGGTAAAATCAATTTGGAGGTTGTGCATGGGGGTTACACCTCCTGACTGAACTCGGGGTGCCGTTATAAGGCCTTGCTTGGCATTATTTTTGGCACAAGTTAGACATTGACGTGCTACTGAAGCTGATATGGTTGTCAATAGAGGGATGTAAAAATGTGGTCTTAGTGCTTTTTCCATAGCACTCTTCCCATAGTGGGTGGCTTCGTGAAAAGCTTTGACAAAGGATGGTCCTAACAGTTCAGGAATTACTATTCGTCCAGGGGGTTGACTGTCCTCTGCTGGTGGCAGCTCAATCCATCCATCTTTCAGTACTCCATCTTCTTTGTTACAGTAGTAATCTAATTCTTTGGTGGTATATCGTGTCCATGTGAGTTGGCCCCCTCTTCCAGAGATGGGGTCCTGCCATTCAAATGCAAACAATATTTGACTTACAGGGGCTAATCTTATGCAGAAAAAAGCATCTTTTAGATCTAGTACAGTGAAATGGGTAGCTTCAGCATGTATCAGTCCTAGAAGAGTATAAGGATTAGGTACAACTGGATGTATAGTTTCAACTGCATCATTCACTCTCCTCAGGTCTTGCACTGGGCGATAATCATCTGTCCCAGGTTTCTTTACTGGCAAAAGTGGAGTGTTCCATGGGGATTGACATACTTTTAGTAGGCCATGTTCAAGCAATCTTTGCAAGTGGCGATGAATGCCTTCAATTGCGGCTCTTGGGAGAGGGTACTGTTTGACGTGTACTGGTGTAGCACTAGGCTGAAGGGTTACAATTATTGGAGCTATATGCTTGGCTAGGCCTGGAGGACTGCCTTCTGCCCATACTCCAGGTGGTGCATGAATGTTCTTTAAAGTTTGTTCGAAATAGGTGTCTTGGATAGAATCATCAATGTAATACCTCCATTCTTCTTCTCGGGGAACTGTCAGCAGCATTATTCCTGCTGGTTTGGCTTGGGGATTTACTGTCATTTGCATTTCTCCTTTTTCAGAGAAAGATATTTGTGCTTGAAGCTTGGCTAACATATCTCGTCCCAGTAGTGGTACTGGACATTCGGGCATGTAAAGGAATTGATGAGTTATTTGCTGTCCTCCTAGACTGCATATACGATTCTGAAGAAAAGATTTTGTAGCTTTGGCACCAGTTGCTCCTATGATGGTGACTGCTTTCGTAGAAAATGGGGCTATTTTTCTGTCGATTACTGAATGTTCTGCGCCAGTATCAACCATAAAGTTCATAATTTGGTCTCCTATTTGTATTCCGACCATAGGCTCCTGGAGACCTAAATCAAACTCGGAGCCCGGTCTGTCCTAGTCCACGTCATTTTCACCATGGATCGTCGTAGCCACTGCTTGGATGGCTCCTCCTCTTTCTCGCTGGAAATGTTCTCGATTGGCTCCTCCGCGGTTTCGGGGACGGCCTCGTCTTTCTTCTCGCCACTGATGATTGTTTTCGTCATCTTGCTGGGCGTCTTCGAGTTGCGGGCACGCATCTCTCCAATGTCCTTCTTCTCTGCAATAGGCGCATTGGTTCACGCCTAGCTGCTGGGACCAGCCTCCACCTCGGCCCCGCCCCCTTCCTCTGCTCCGTCGATTAGGGACACCTCCCCTTTTCTGTTCCACTATGGCCGCAGCCAAAAAATCAGCTTTCTTCTTCATCTTTTTATCACATTCTCTCTGCCTTTCATTATCACGATTCACATACACTTTATGAGCGACTTCCAGTAACTGTGTTGTATTCATGCCCGCAAACCCTTCTAACTTCTGCAATTTACGTCTAATGTCTGGTTGAGACTGGTTTACAAAAGCAGAATTCACCATACATAAACTTCCTGGTGCCTCGGGATCATAGGGAGTATACATTCTGTATGCTTCAATTAATCTTTCATGAAATTCTGCAGGGCTCTCTTCTATACCTTGAATGACTCCTGCAACTTTGGAAAGGTTCATAGCCTTCTGGCCCCCCCTTCTCAGACCTTGTAAAAAGCCTTGGCGAAAACGGGCTAGGGCTGTGGATCCTTGCTCGGTATTCGGATCCCAATGGGGGTCTTCATTCGGGAATTCTCTCTGGGCCGCTTCTCGAGGGTCTATTCTATCCACCCCCTGTCCCGGAGCTACAGGGTTATCCGCCAGCCAATCTATAGCTGCTTTTCTAATTCGTGCTCGCTCCTCTGTCGTGAATAGGGTAGTCAGGAGCTGGCGGCAATCTGCCCAAGTGGGTTGGTGGGTTTCCATAATGGTATTCACTAATTCTGTAAGCTCTAAGGGTTTATTGGTATAGGAGGCATAATGCGACCTCCAATTTAACAAATCAGTTGTAGAGAAAGGGATATACACATAACTCAGGGGTCCCGCTACCACCTCATCATTTTCATTCTTTATGGCCACTCCCGGGACTTGCCGTAAGGGCATCATCTTGGCGGTAGATACCTTTTTGGATCTAAGGGATATTTTCGTGACTGTCCTATCAGGGGTCACTTTCTTCTTCTCTACATGTTTCACTTTAGATGTGCATTTTGCTGGCAGGCTAGTGCTGGCAACCACTTTTACACTGTCAACATCGCTTAGGGAATTTTCAGTTTCTAATTGCTCTGCTTCTGTATCTGACTCTCCTTTTTCTGTCTCGGACGATTCACCTTCCTATATAGAGGATTCATCTTCCTGCTCTTCGGGTGATGGCTCTGGGGTTGGGTCCCGTCTCGGCTGTCTCGGGGTCTCTGGAGCGGGACGCCGGGCAACCCTTACTGGACCTGGGGTTCGAGGCTGTCGGGGAATTATTTCTGGGGAATCAGGATCTACCAGGATGGGCTTCTTCCTGGACTTCTTATCCTGCCCTTTCATTCTAGACTGTTCTGTTTTCTGACTATAATCTGTCTTAGCTAACATTATTCTGCACTGTTCTTCATAACAGCGCTGCGCCCAAAGGGGCAGATCTTCACAAATACTTAACCAGGAATCTATATAGGGGTACTGATCGGGGTGCGCTATCCACACTCTACGGTGTACTAACTGGGCAATTTCTACATTAAATGTCCCCTCTCGGGGCCAGGTGGGGTCTAGATCGGGCCACTCCCTAGTACACAGAATCTGTAAACGTGCTGCTGTCATTTTAATACCATAATCTCCAGAATATCCCTCTTTAAAATGTGCGATCATACATTCTAATGGAGTGTTTCTAGTAGACCCCGCTCCTCCCATTTCGATGTGTGCGCGCAACAACAGACAAAAGGGAAAAGGAGGGCGGACCGTGGGTAAGGGGTCCTCACGGCCCTGGAAACGTATAAGGAGAACAAGTAACAAGACAAGACGACAATCGCTTCCCCCTTTTCGCGACCTGAACGCGGTCGCCCGGTCAGGAAATGCGCTACTCAGGGGTCCGCCTTCACTTGGTCCGTGCTGCCAGACCTCTCATCCACACTTCATTCACACAATCATGCTAGCAACGTATCCCAGAATGCATTCGTTTCTATCTATTCTGACTAGTCTTATTCAATTTCCAAAATACAAAAAGATGGGGGTTTCGCCCTGCGAATACTCATGCGGGGTTACTCGGCCCGTCTTTGAGAGGTGATCAGGCTCTCTTACCAATTACCAATTTCTCGAGATTACAAATTCCAAGTTCCAAGTTCCAATGGCAGTACTGCTCTTTCTATATCTGTCTAGACAACAAATCAAAACTATACTCACCGGATCCGGTCCTCAAACTTCCCAAGCAGGCGCATGAGTTGGACCTCGGACTCCCCTCACTCGGGTTCGAGGCGTTGGCTCCAGCCGGGCCTGGCACCCGCCGAGGTCCGACCAGCTCCCTCCGATACAAGGGACCGGCGGCGCCAGGGAGCAGCCCTCGTCGGAAGGGCGCGATCCCGGCAGGACCAAGCCTATAGAGGCGGAAAGTCGTGGTATATTGCCCTATATACACTCAGATTCCACAACTTCCCGGCCAACGCACCAAGAATATGTAGCAGCAGAGCGCAGACAAACCAATGATACCAGGAGTCTGTTCAGAAGGTCCAAATCATTTATTTGTGCACAAGTCTCAAGCAAAGTCAATTTCAAAATGGCTGAGCAAAGTTCTCTGGCAATACAACAACTTTTATAGACTTTTGCTCTATTCTAGGTATAGAAAAACATTTCATTGGTCCCGGTACTCTCCTGTACCTCCCGTACCCCTTCTATTGGTGCCGGTACTGATATGATTATCCAATTATGTTCCTTCAGTGGGCTGAGCACCTGCTTACCCCCCTTCTAGTCCCAATTACAATGGTCAGTTCATCAACTTGTTACTTTCATACTTTCAAGGCTATTGGGCTAGTTGCTACGTGCAGTGAAGCAGGGCTCTAGAACTTTTCTGTCAGCAGTTTTAAACATGAATTTCTGTATTTTTCCATCTGTTCTGCTTATCTAAGCTAATTCAATACTTTTACTGAGTTCTATCCTACAATAGCAGCATGTTGGGGGATGTGTAATTCCTATGAGCCTCTTCACAGGCTTCATTTACAGGTCAAGCTAGTTAGGCCTGCCTGCTTATGTCAGACACTGTGGATCACAGGCCTGCACCTGCCACACTACCTCATAGCTGGACTCCTCTCCCAGCCTTGCTTGGAAGGAGCTTTCTGTCTCCACGGGTCTCTGCTGTCCCTTGTGCACCCAGCTGGCATTTTAATCCCTCTGTCTGAGTCACATCCTCCCAGTTCTGAGCGTTAGACTCTTTTAAATTGGGCTGCTGATAATCCTTTTGGAGAGGAATGGGTAACTTCCTATATACCCCATCACATTTATTTATTTATTTAACAGGGGTTTTTTTAACCGCTTTATCATTTTAGTCAATATGGTTTACATTGTAACTTAAATTTTGTAATGCACATTTAACAGGGACATTGACAACTTGGATTGTTGAGGGTCTGCTGCACTCGGGACCCCCACATGGGAAAGGAAGTCAGCATTGAGGTGAGCCCACCCTGCGCTGTGGCGGATCTGATACTGATAGAGCTGGAGACTCAGAAACCACCGCATAATGTGGCTATTGGATTGCTTATGTCGAGCCAGCCATTTGAGCGGTTGGTGGCCCGTAACCAGTGTAAATGGACAGCCCAGAAGGTGGTATGTGAAGGTTTCAAGTGCCCACTTGACAACTAGGGCTTCCTTCTCGATCACACCATAATGTTTCTCCAGAGAGAGCTTCTTCCTGCTGATGAATGCCACTGGATGCTGTTCAACTTTGACTTCAGAGTGGAACGGGTAAACGTAGATCGATTGTTTACATTATCATAATATAGAAAGACTAGGGGACATACAATGAAGCTACAGGGTAAACTATTTAAGACTAATAAAAGAAAATATTTTTTCACGCAACGTGTAATCACACTCTGTAATTTGTTACCTGAGGATGTAGTAAAGGCTGTTAGTGTAGCTGGGTTTAAAAAAGGTTTGGACAAGGGGGCGCTCGTGAGCCCGCTGTGTGATGGCCGCGATCTGACTGAGCTCCGTCCCCACTACCTCCAAAATATAGCTAAAATGTGCTAACTGCCGCAAATTTCCCCCGTCTCTCACAGCCCTGGGTCAGCATAAGCCAGCGGTTTCCCCCTGAGTCGGACTTCACTGCCCAGCAGAGCCTCGGACAGCTGGAACGCCGCGGAGCTCATCTTCTGAGTGAGGCCTGCTGCTGTAGCGTGCCCTCCTCGCCGCCTGCTCCGGGCCTGCTTGACTTAATCCGGCAATTGACTCCAGCGATCTGTGCGGATCCGACGGCGCCCCTGCGGACTTTCTCCGGGCCGTGCGGCTGAACCCCCGGTGTCGGGTTGGAGGACGTGCGGCAACCCTCTGCCAGCTGCTGAAACATCCCCCAGCTTGGGGCGACTGAACGCGGGGCCAGAATTCTGCAAGCGGGGCCGTGGAGAAGGCCTGGAAACCACGTGGCAGTCATTGGTGCCCACCGCTCACTCTCTCCTACCAGCGCAAATCCCCCGGAGGGGGGGGGGGGTGAGTACGAAGGCTGGACTTCTCTCTCCATACCTTCTGCTTTGCTAATAACGCCAGGGACAGTAGCATCTATAAGCACCCTGAAGCCCCGTCGAGGCCCTGGCTCACCAGCGTGGATTTTGGATGCCCCGATGAAGGGCCCTTGAGCACTGTTTGATTTCAGACTTCTCACTGGAGCTTAACACCCGGTAGCTGTGGACTCTGTGTGCTCTTCCTCCACGTTGCTCAATAGAATACTCTGGGCACTATCCTCGGCGGCTTGTCTCCCTGGGAAGGCCAAAAGCAGCTTTCATCTCATTGCCCGGCTGTCTACCTGATACCTTGAGTCTTGCTGACATTGACTTTATATCTCTCCTAACACTGTGAGGCAGTGGTTGCTTTGTGGGCCTGTGTGGTTCCGTCAGCGGCTGGTTTTCTGGTGTCTTTGCCCTTGCTGACATTGATTGCCTCTCTCTCCTAACACTGTGTGACACAGGTGGCTCTGTGAGATGGCTGCTAAAGTTAAAAGTTCCGAGAACCGGGAAAAGATGCGCTCCTCCCAGCGACTGCAGAGCAAATCTGGGGTCCCAAGTAGCCCGCGGGAGTTATCTCCCCCATCAGGGTCTGATGATGAGACTGTGAGTGAAGAGGAGCTGGACGCTCACAAACAACTTTCCTCTGCTCAAATCAAGCGAGAACTCCGTAAAGGCTTTGAGGGGCTAGCCAGCGAGTTCCGTTCGTTACGCGAAGAGCTGTTGAAAGATGTCGCAGAACTGCGGACTGATATTAAAGAGCTGGGAGCTCGAGTGGAAGACGTGGAGATCAAAATGGTTGATCATGATGGGACCCTGATGGATTTGCAATGTGCGCTGGACCGGCAACACGCACAAGCAATGGAACTGACTTATAAAATTGATGATATTGAAAACCGCTCCCGCCGCAATAACATGCGTTTCCGCGGAATTCCAGAAGCGGAAGGGGGCGGAGAAGATTTGCCAACTGTGCTCAAACTGTTGATAGCGGAGTTGCTCCCGGTGGAGGACCTTGCGGCGCGTGCCTCTGGGATGGAAATAGAGCGAGTCCATCGCGCCCTGGGAAAACCTCCCAACAACCAACCTCGAGATGTCATTGCGAGATTCTTGCGATACTCTGATGCGGAGCTTCTCATACGTCGAGGTCGGGAGAAAAAAGCGATCCGCTTCCAGGACGCGATAGTGTCCATCTATCAAGACCTTTCGACGTTCACCCTGGCGCGCCGGAGAGAGATGAAACCAGTTACAACGGTCCTGAACAGCAAGGGGATTCGCTACTCTTGGTCCTTTCCATTTAGGATGAACTTTCTTTTGGGAAACAAAAAGATTTCAGCAAAAGATTATACTGAAGCTTGGCGAGCTCTTCGCCAGGCGGGTCTGGTTGATGATAATAGTCAGCCTCACCCGCCGCCCTCTAAGCCTCAGCACTCCAAATGGACTCGCGTGGGCAAGCTCACATGATGAGTCCTTTTTGTGTATAATTGCAGAGCCTTCCTTTTTGTTCGGGGAGCCTCACCCTGTGGGTCTCCCGAACTTCGGATAAGTGATGGAGTGAATGGCCATTAGTGCTTGGCTATTTTCTATTTGATTGTTTTCCCTCCTTTCTGTTCTAGTAATATTTCCCACTGAGTTATTGGCCTCTGGTGAAGATCAGCCTGGGCCCATACTCCATTACACCCAGGGGGCGGCGGATGATCTGCAAATGTTTTGATGATGACATTGCTCTGATGGGGGGGCATGATGGGATTAATGACCCAGAATGGATGTGGGGGAAACGATGTTAAATGTTCAGGTTGAATTGTTGCTTTGTGGGGTTTTGGGGGGAACGGGGTTTGTGGTCAATTTACCGTGTTCTGTATTAACTTTGACAGGCAGGTGGTATTGACGGGAAAGGGGGGGGGTTCGGGTTGGAGGGAAGGTTTTTTCATTTGGAACTGGTGGGTAAATTTGGGTTTGGGGGGAGGGACTATGGCTCTTGTTTTTGGAGGGTGGATTAGGTGGACCTGGCGACTTAATTGGGGGCTGTGCATGAGCTTGGGAGGAGGGACTATGGTTCTTGTTTCTGGAGGGTGGCATGGGTGGGCCCGACTATTTAATTCCCCGGGCTTGATGGGGGGAGCTACCATTGGGACCTTCTGGATAGCGGGCAGCAGCGAGGGAGTGGATTGTAATCGTTAATGGTGCGCTTTATCTCTTTGAATGTTAAAGGCCTTAATTCCCCAAGGAAGAGATCCCTGCTGTTCTCAGAATTGCGCACCCTGCAGGGGGACATTGTTTACTTACAGGAGACTCATCTTCAGACCTGTAAACAGGGCTGGCTAAAGAGGTCCCCGTATACTGAGGTGCGGGTGGCCTCAGATGCGCAGGGACGGAAGAAGCGAGGAGTGGCCTTACTATTTCATCAGAGCCTCTCTCTACAGATAGAGGAGATAAAGCAAGATACTCTGGGGAGGTGGCTTTTCTTGAATGTCCGTCTAGAAGGGCACTTGCTAAGCTTAGCTAATGTTTATGCTCCCAATACAGGTCAGTGGGCCTTTTTTGCACGATTGAAAGCCTTACTGGCGGATTTTGCAAGGGGTCCTATTGTTCTGGGGGGGGATTGTAACACGCACCTGGTGCCCCACCTGGATTCCACAAGTCGCGCTGGGGGACGAGTGGGGGGTCGGCAAGAGCCCTACAACGTCTTATGCTTGACTTGGGTCTGAGGGATGTTTGGAGGGACACCCATGGGGGGGAAAGAAGCTATACGTACTACGCTCCGGTCCACCAGGTTCACACTCGCATTGACTATTTTCTATTGGACCAGCGCCTGATGGACGGGAGAGTGACGGCTGGACATGGAGCACTGACTTGGTCAGATCATGCCCCGTGCTGGCTTGCACTCCCGGCTGGATTGTACAGTGAGCGCCAACGGCTTTGGCGCCTAGATGCGAGGTTCCTACGACGACGGGGTGCGGTGCAGGACCATGTCCGTTTTATCACGGAATTTTTTGAGCTTAACAATTCTGGGGATGTTCCTCTCCCCACGGTGTGGGATGCCTATAAGGCTACGGCCCGAGGTCAACTCATGGCAGAGGCGGCCCGTACGCGCAAAATGTGGACGCGTGAACACGACCAGTTGGTGGAGGAGGCTGCCCGCCTAGGTTTGGAGCATGCCCGAACTGGTTCGCGACAGGTCTTGCGTCAGTGGCGGGCGGCTCAAGCCAATTTGGACGCGTGTTTGCAGAAAGAATTAGATAATAAGCGCCGGAAGTTACGGCAAACCTTTTATGAGCATGGGAATAAAACAGGCCACTTCCTAGCCTTGCGTCTTCGTCAACAACAGTCCGCGAGAGTGGTGCGTGAACTGCGCGACGCTGGGGGACGGAAGAGGGTTATCTCCCGGGAGATACGTGATCTCTTTGCTGACTTTCTGGAGCAGCTCTATAAGGCGGAGCCCCTTGAGCGGGACCGTGTACAAGACTATTTGCGGGGGATTGGTCTGCCACATCTCTCCGACCATGATCGGGCTCAGCTAGATGCTGAATTAACGCTAGACGAAGTGGAAACAGCAATCCGGCGTTTGAAAACTGGCAGTGCGCCAGGTAGTGATGGCTTCCCAGCAGAATATTATAAGAGGTTTCGGACGCAGTTAGCGCCAACCTTGACTATCTTGTTCAATGAGATCTTGGGCGGGGTCTCTTTGCCACCATCCCAGCGCGAGGCATTGATCGTGATGATACCCAAGCCTGGTAAACCACTACACGACGCGGCGTCGTACCGCCCCATCTCCCTGTTAAATGTTGACGTTAAAATATTTGCCTCTGTGCTGGCGGCGCGCTTGAACCGGGTCCTTCCGGGCTTGGTTCACCCGGACCAGGTTGGATTCGTGCCAGGTCGCCAGGCGGCAGATAACATTCGGCGTATGTTGCAGGTCATTCACGTAGTCCAACGGGAATCACAGCCAGCTCTGCTGGTGGGGATAGACGCCGAAAAAGCTTTTGATCGGGTCGATTGGGAATACCTATGGTGTGTTCTGGAGAAAATGGGCTTCGGCTCTAATTATATCTGTTGGGTTCGTAGCCTTTATCAGATGCCCCGGGCGTGCGTTTGGATCAATGGGGGACACTCGAGACGATTCTTGCTGGAGCGGGGTACGCGGCAGGGTTGCCCTCTTTCGCCCCTACTCTTTGCACTCGCGATGGAACCTTTGGCTCAGAGCTTCCGAGAACATCTAGGCTTGAGGGGAGTGCGTATTGGCCCTGCGGAATATAGGATTGCACTCTTTGCGGATGACATCATATTGTCCCTGGTGGATCCGTCCACTTCCCTTCCAGTTGCGATGCAGTTGTTCGAAAGCTATGCTCGGGTATCCGGCTTTAAAATTAATTACACTAAATCGGAGATCTTGAATGTTGGGGTCCCCGGGGCGGTTTGTGCGGAGCTTCAAGCAGCTTACCCTCTTCGCTGGGTGTCCGGAGCGTTACGTTATTTAGGGGTGCAGTTGACTGTGGAGCGGGCAGACCTCTTTAGGGCCAACTATGACCCCTTGCTTCGTCAGATTCGGCGGGATCTAGAGGTCTGGAATGGCCTGCTCCTTTCTTGGTTCGGGCGTATAGCCGTAGTCAAGATGGTGGTTGTTCCTCGCTTTCTTTACCTTTTTCAGGTACTGCCGCTTCCTATCGCGCAGGCCACTTTGGCGGCCTGGCAGCAGCTGCTTATGAAATTCGTCTGGCACTATCGTCGCCCGCGCTTGGCGCGACAGGTTCTTTATACCCGCACGCGTTCTGGAGGTATGGGCATGCCCAATTTACATTGGTACTACGCGGCGGCGCAATGTCGGGCGGGGGTGGAGTGGATGATAGCTGACAGCACTAAGCGATGGGTACAACTGGAAATGAACTTGGCGGGGGGAGCCGGCTTGGGAGACTGGCTGTGGCTTGGCCCAAAACTTCGCCGTGGTAAGCGCACTAGCAACCCCTATATTCTTCATACTCTCCGTTGTTGGGACCAGCACTTCCGATCACGCGACATGGACCTAACCCCTTTAGCCCCTATAGTGGACAATGCTTCTTTTCCGCAGGGGTTAAGTGATATAGTCTTTCGGCAGTGGGGACATCATGGCCTTAGTCGGGTTGGACAACTTTTTTTTTTTTTTTTCTTTTTTTTTAAACTTTTATTTTCATTTTACAACAAGCAAAAAGAAACAACACACCAAAGGAAACAAATACAAACATACAATAAAGAAAAGCAACCCCAATAACCCCCCACCCCTATGCTTCTTCTCTAAGCTGATAAGTATCATCATGTGAGCGCTTACTAACAACAGTACTTGTACATCAAAACAAATAGAAATATTATCTGCGATACAGAATGATCATGTGACAGAGAGTTACATAGATTTAAACAGTCATATGAGAGCATTGAGCAGTTTGAACATAGTCGTTGAGCATCTTCCATTTAGACAAGTGGTGGGGGGTCTGAGCGGAAGAAGCTAACATACGAGGTATTTGCTCATATTTACTGTAGAGACAGACATGATTCCACCATTCATTGGGGCTCAGATGGGAGCTATTTTTCCAGTATTTCGTAATTAGGGAAATAGCTATGCCCAGCATAAAGTCTAAAAGGAAGTAAGCCGATTTGGGAAGAGAGGGGATCCCCGCAGCTGAGCGGAGTCCCACTATCTTCCAAGAGAGGGGCTCTTGAAAGTGTAAAATAGATTGAATACGACCCCAGACCCGACTCCAGTAATACTGTAATGCGGGGCATTCATACATAACATGAGTGAGTGAACCAATGGCCGCATGGCATGTCCAACATCTATTGCTCTGGGTGGCGTTCCATTTGGCTAACCTGTCAGGAGTATAGAAACATCGGTGGGCTAGAAAGAAAAGTGTCTGAGTGAGTGAGGCGGATCGAGAGACCCGTGTCACCTTACTCCAGACTAGGCTCCATTGCTCCGGGGTCAAAGTTACATGCATTTCCCGCTCCCAGGATTTCTGTGCTATAGGAGTGCCTCTATTTGCAGTGTTACATAAAGTTTTGTAAAAGTTAGATGCTACACCCGATAAGCTCCCGATAGAGCGGATAATCTCCGATAATCCTTGGGTATGGGATTCCGATGGCGGGAGCACCTTAGCACTCCGAAGACAATGCTGAAGTTGCACCAACTGAAAGTAGTGTTTCGCTGGGAGACCAAATTCAATTTGTAATTCACTAAAAGTCTTCCAGCGACCATCAGAGAACAGCTGGTTAGGGATTCAAATGCCCCTAGTGTACCAGGGGCTCCACGCCATCGGTTTATTTTGTATTTGAAATCGAGCATTGTGCCAAAGCGGGAGTCTATCTAGCGGACAAAGTCGGGAGTCTAGAGACTGCTCAAGGGTATTAAAGGCACCTAAAGTGTCTAAGAGCATTGGTGGATAGTGGGAGTCTGATGGGAGAGTCATACCAGGGAGATAAGTAAGAGGGATTGGTTTGCAAAGGTCCTCCTCTATATCTAGCCACACTGGTCTATTCGGTGTTAGGTCTTCCAGCCAACGAGCGCCTTGTTTGAGAAGAAAAGAGTGATGGTATTTCAGGAAATCAGGGAATCGGACACCACCATTTTCTTTATCTGCTTGTAACTTATGTTTCGCTATCCTAGGTGTCTTGTTTTGCCATAAGTATCTAGTCAGAAGACCCTCTAAGTCTTTATATGTACGTCGAGGTAGGAGACATGGCAACATTTCTAAAATGTAGTTCACTTTGGGAACAATCATCATTTTAATGGTTTCTAGGCGGCCCCACCAAGTAAGTGTTAAAGGAGTCCAGCGTTGAGTAAGCGCCCGGACCTTAGAGGTTAAGTCTTTAGCATTAAAGGTGATGGTGTCTTCTAAAGGAGAGCAGTAGTGCACCCCAAGGTATTTGACCATGCGAGGTTGCCATAAAAAGGGAAAGGATTGCATATCTGCCTGATGGATCAAAGGATTTAGTGGAAAGGCAACCGATTTGGTCCAATTTATCTTATAGCCCGAGAGTTGTGAATATTTACCAATTTGCTCTAGGACAGCCGGTACTGAGTCTAGGGAGACAAAGAGCATCAGGTCATCAGCATACGCTGATATTTTGATTTCCCTATGAGAGAAAGGGACTCCATGAATGTCCTTGGATTGCCGGATTAGTAAAGCTAAGGGTTCGAGTGCGAGATCGAAAAGAAGTGGAGACAGTGGGCATCCCTGACGAGTACCTCATTGCAGGGGAAATGGCTGAGACTTTAAAGCATTAGCACAGATACTAGCAGTGGGCTGTGCATACATGGTTTGGAGACAACGGAGAAAGCCTTCTCCGAATCCGTACCAGCGAAGAGTTGCAAACAAGAAGGGCCATTCTAAGCGGTCGAAGGCCTTCTCAGCATCAAGTGAGAGGCCAACCAATGGTCGATCAAGATTAACTGCGGCAGTCAGTTCATGACATAGGGTCCTAGCATTATCAGCAGTTGATCTACCGGGAATGAAACCGCATTGATCTGGGTGTATTAAAGTAGACATCTTGTCAGAGAGCCGGTGGAGAGAATGGTGGCAAATATTTTATAGTCTGCGTTTAGTAGGGAAATTGGACGATAATTAGCTGTTAGTTGCGGATCTCTCCCCTCTTTCTCAAAAACTACTACATTAGCCATTGAGAAGGATCCAGAGGGAGATCCCTCCTCGGCCAGTGCAGAAAAATAAAGTTTCAAAAACGGAGCTAAGTCAGCGCTAAAAGTTTTGTAGAATTCAGCTGGGAGACCGTCCGGGCCTGCGGCTCGACCTGTGACACATCTCTTGAGTGCCGATTGAATTTCTGATAAAGTGAATGGTTTGTCCATGGCCTCTCTATCTTCGTCAGATAGGGTCGGTCGCTGTACCCCTGATAGTAAGCGTTCAAATACTTCTGGCTCGAAATCACATTCAGATTGATAAAGCCGAGTATAAAAATCACGAAAGAGTTCTAATATTTCTGTATCTTTAGTAACCAAACTCCCCCCCGACGGATTGCGGAGAGCGGTAACACGCTTGGCTTCTTTTTGACCTTTCAGGGCATTGGCTAGCAATTTGCCAGCACGGTTATTTTCCCGATAGTACATCCCTTGTTGAGATTCTATATTTTTGGCAGCGGCGGTATATAAAAGCTGATTGTATTGAAAGCGAAGACGTTGTAAGCGAAGTAAAATACATGGGTCAGTACGGGACGTGAGAAGACGCTCTCCAGCTTGTATCTGTTGTTCTAGAATCAGTAAATGTTGCTTTCGTTGTTTCCCCTGTCGGATTTGATAGCTAGTTATAGTTGCACGGATAGACGCCTTGAAACCCTCCCACCAAGCCCAGCTCGCAGTGTCATGGGGTGAATTAAAATGAAAGTAGTCTTGGATAGCGGCCTTTATGTCAACCTGAAAATCTGTTTGGTCTAGTAGGGATCTATCAAAAAACCAAGCACGGGGATGTTCACCTAGCGTAGTGACATGTAATGAGAAAGATATGGCAGCATGATCTGAAATATGGAGAGGATGAATCCTAGCCGTGTCCACTTGGGGTATCAGTGCTTTGGAGATAAGAAAAAAATCTATTCTAGATTGTGAGTGATGGGGGGCTGAGAAAAAGGTGAACTCTAAGTCAGAGGGGTGAAGCAGCCTCCATATATCTACTAACGCAAGATCTTTCATCAGAGCTGTAAGGGTATCAAGACTCTTGGGTGGACCACTCGTTCTAGGCGGCTGTCTATCTATCAAAGGATCAATTACTTGGTTGAAATCGCCGCCAAGTATTAATGGAGTATTGGCAGAGGCCTGTGCCAACTGCGCAATACTTGCATAGTAAGCAGGGTTATCTACATTCGGAGCATAAATACAAATACACGTGATTTCACTATCTCCAACCTTAAGGTGTGCACGGGCCCATCTACCCTCCTTATCAGAGCTAGTATCCAGTACAGTAGCTTGCAAAGACTTCTTAACCAAGATGGCTACCCCACACCGTTTGGAAACGGCGGGAGAGTAGGCAGCCACCATGTAAGGCTTAGCATTGAGTTTCAGTGTTTCAGTGGAGTTTAAATGCGTTTCCTGAAGAAACACTAAATCAGCATGCTCATGATTAAGATAGCTAAGGATTTTCTTTCTTTTGATTGGACTATTGATGCCTTTTACATTCAGTGATAAGAGCTTACATAAGGCCATTCAGTAAAGTTAATAATTCTGAAAAAGAACATGATAACGCACATAATTTCACAATGTCCCTCATATTAACTGTATATGGCTGTACACATGACATGATAGAAAATAAACTAATGTTAAACAATGAAGCGCCCCATATAAAAAAATAGGCACCGAAGTGCATTAGAGAAGAAGCAGAACCCCAGAAATTACTGGCGACCATGTGTCTGCGGGGAGAAACCCCAGAGAAGGCCTAATTGAAACATATAACCTGTATAGCTGTGCATGTTCCGAATCCAACCGAGGTGCACATCATGGAGGGATAGGAGACCAAGAAAGCTATATATAGACAGAAAGAGAAGTCCAGGCAGTCTCTGTTCCAGGCGGTGATCATCGCGTCGGGCCATTCAAAATGGCGGGCAGATCCGGCGGGTTACAGATCCAAGTTGTTGGATTAGCGCATCTGGTCTGCTTCTTTGGAATCTAAAAATGTTGCTAGTAGATCAGGATCTTCGAATGTTCTAGTTTGGTTATGGAGAGTCACTCTGAGCTTCGCTGGATACAATAGGCCAAAGCGAGCCTGTAGCTGTTGAAGTCTAGGGCGAAAAGCAAGGAGTCTCTTCCGACGGTCAACTGTGGGCTTTGCCAAGTCAGGGAAGAAGGAGACTTTGTGATTTTCAAACTCTAGATGATGATTCGCCCGGGCAGCATTGAGAATCTGCTCAACTTGTTGATATCTCAGTAATCGAAAGATGATAGGCCGGGGGGTCGTCCGATTGAGGGTCATGTTGGTAGGAACACGATGTGCTCGGTCAATTTCCAGATCTCTGTGAAAAGTAATCTTCAGCAAGGAGGGAAGAGTTTTGACCAGGAATTCTCTTATATCTCCTGCTTCGGCCCCCTCCGGTACTCCAATGAGCCTTACATTGTTGCGACGGGCTCGATTATTGCTATCCTCTAACTCTTTTTGAAGATTCTGTATCTGACGCTCAGCCTTGTCCAATTTCACCAAACGCACCGCGTGCGAGTCGAGGACCCCCGCCATGTTGTCCTGCCGTAGTGAGAGACCTTCAAGCCGGTCCTGAAGCACACCGAAGTCTTCCCGCATGGCTCGGAGCGCCTCTCCGTTGGACTGTACCAATTCCTTCACACCGTGTATTTCCTCCAAGATCTCCTGTTGCATTTCGGGGTTTTCCCGAAGTGGAACTGTCTTTTGTGGGGAAGACAACTCTGTTTTGGAGCGTTTTCCGTGTGAAGAAGAGGGAGACCCGAAGTCTAAGCGCGCTGGTTTGTGGGCCGCCATCCCCCCCGAGGTACCCCGGTAAGTTCGGAGCAAAGTATTAAGTTTAGGTAGGTATTAAGTCAGGATTCTGAGTAGGCCTCTCGGGAGCTTCAGCGCGAAGCGTCTTACCCGCTGGACATCAGGCTCCGCCCCCTGGACAACTTTTTGATGATGGTCAAGTACAGCCTTTTCATGCATTACAAGATGAATTTGACATACCGGCCGGGCAACATTATCAATATATGCAAGTGACGCACTGGGCTCGATCCAGGCTTGTTCGGCCCCAGGTTGCTCGGGCCCTGACAGACTTGGAACGTTACTGTGAGGGGTGCACTACCACTAGGGGGCTCGTGGCGACCTTGTATGCCCATTTGCAGGGATCTCAATCATGTTCTACCAGACACAGGGAACTTTGGAACTCCGACTTGAATCTCTCCTATACTGAGCAGCAGTGGGAAAGGGCGGAGACTCACTTGTGGAAGAGTGCGGTAGCGATTAATGCCCGCGAAACTAATTATAAAATATTGTACCGTTGGTACATGACTCCGGCGCGGATCGCGCGCATATATCCTGGGGCGGTGGACCTCTGCTGGCGGCACTGTGGGCAACAGGGTACTCTAGGGCACATTTGGTGGGATTGCCCCCGCATTCGCGCCTTTTGGAGGGGTATACAATTTCGGATGCAATTGCTTCTGGGAGTGAGTATCCCTTGGGACCCGGGATCTTCCTGTTTGGGGCCTCGGTGCCGGGTGCACGGGCTTTGCAGCTTGCTTACTCTGCCACGGCCTGAATGCAGCTAGGTTATCCCTTGCAGCAGCCTGGAGGCGTGCCTCGGCCCCCTCCTTTCAGGCGTGGCTGGAACGGATGTGGGATATGTACACCATGGAACGAGGGGTAGCGATCAGTAGGGTGCGCCTGGCGTGCTTTGAGTTGGTGTGGGCTCCCTTTGTCTCTCGTTATGGTGCGTGACTGTGCTGGATAAGAGGGGGGGAATATGTCAACTTTAAAGGGAGCTCGCCCCCTGGGTGTGTCTTTTGCTTGCCACCTTCCTGTACTTGAACACTAACAAGCCATAGTTGGAGGGACTGGGAGGTTGGGTGGGAGGGGGGGTCTTGGGTTAGGGAGGCCTCGGGGGGGGAGAAAGGGAGGTTGGGGGGTTACTGTTCCCCGTTTCCTTATTTTAAAACTGCAAAAATGAAGGCATATTGTTGCATGTTGTTGTGATCTGAAGTTATGTTATTACTGTTGCATCTTTTTTGAAGATCTTTGTGGTGTATGATTCTATGTATTCTTTGGAAGTCTTTCAATAAAAAAAAAAAAAAAGAAAAAAAAAAGGTTTGTACAAGTTCCTGGAGGAAAGGTCCATAAACCATTATTTAAAAGGGACCCAGGATATCAATGCTTTACCCAGTACAAGCATTGTGGAACCTGTGTCTTTTGGGGAAACTGCAAGGTATTGTGATGCTGCAACAAGGCCAGAAGCCATGGAAACAGATGGTGACCCGGTGGAAGGTCCGGGTACTGCAGCTAAAAGCAAGATATTCCCTTCTCAGCACAAGATGGACATAGATAATAATCAGCCAACACAACTCACCTCGGGGGAGGGGAGAAGCAGAGTTGCTGATTGGGCACACCCTAGCTGGAGGCGGGCTTCCCAGAGCAGAAGCAGCTTGTTAAACCGGAAGAAAGAGTTGGAGAGGAGGAGTGAGAAGGAGATTCAGTTGGAGACTCAGAGAAGGAACCAACCGAGGAGCTGGAAGGAAATACTGGAACCAGATGAAGCAGGTGTGTGCTTTAGAGATGAAGTAGCCTTGGATGCCAGAGCCTTTGAATGTGAAGGAGAAACATTCCCCAGCTGCAATTCCAGGAGAAGGCGTGTAAAGCCAAGAAGCAGGTACCAGGGAGACTCAGTGCACAGCAGAACCTTCTGGGAGAAGGAGAAGGGCAAGGCACTGAGAGACCCAAGGGTAAAGCTTAGGCTTTTGGAGCAGAGAGCTGATCAATGGTATGAATGGCAGACGGCTGACAAACATCCAGGAATTCCTCAGCACAAGGTACAGGATACTTTTAATACTGATAACAGCTTTTATGAGAAGCCAGACTGTGTGAGTGCATATTTTAAACCTCAGGAAAAGCCCAGGTTTTATGAGAGCAGTTGGCTGCAACCAGAAGCTTATTCAGTTAAACCTTGTGTGTCTCCTCAAACTGCTGACAAGATTAACAAGCAAGCTAGCTATAAAGACATAGCAGAGATATTTGCCAGAGACATTTGCCAGAAAGTTTCAGGAAGCTCTAAGTTTGATTTGCTGCCCACAAACGTTTCACCTGCAAAGGAACGGATTTACCCAGCACTTGATAACAGAGACAAGTGGGGGAGGGGTGACTCCACTGCAGTGAATGAGCAGAGTAACCAGGCTGAAGCACTCCTGAGAGACTTTAAAACATTCCTAGAGAAACGTAATATAGTTGAACCAGTACAGAGTCCAGAAGCACCAGTACCATTGGCTCATCCCCTACAGATGCAGGATTTGGGTCAGCCAATGGACTGCTCAACGTGCCTTGTAGATAAGAAATAGTCCAAGCAGAGCTTGTGTGGTTATTCTTTATAAAGTGAAAAAGTGCACACTGTCAAAGTTCCTTGCCTGAAGAGCTTATGAGAAAGATATAAAAATAAGCTAAAGCAGAAGTGAGAAACAGTGCATCAACTTTATTGTTGGTCTTTTGTTTAAAGTATTTTCAAGGACAGTTCACATGACTGGAATGTGAAGTGCTGTGAAAAGAACAGTTTTGAAACACAGTGTTGGAAAAGCCTATCTGTTCCTTGTTCTTGTTTTGGCTGTAAAAATATACATTTCCTTTAAGCCTGTTCCAATTCCACCACGGAGCGGGAGAAATAAAATCCTCATAAAATAAATATTCTTTATACCTGCCTTGTCACTCATTCACCGCAACTACAATTCAACCTCAAGGCACACCCCTCCTTAAACCCTCAAGGTCAAGGGGCGGGTGCACGGTTATAGTATGTATGACCTAGATTGGCCACTGTTGGAAACAGGATACTGGACTAGATGGACCTTGGTCTGACCCAGTATGGCATATCTTATGTTCTTATGTTCTTGGCCAGAATGGCTCCCATGCCCACTTCTGCGGTGTCTGTTTGTATAATAAATGGTAGAGTGAAATCAAGGCTAATCAGGACAGGTGCCGATGACTATTGAGGCCACTCAGGAGCCATCTTCCGGAAGAGATTAGTTAATGGCTCTGTAATCTCCACAAAATTAAGGATAAACTGGAGGTAAAGCCAACCAATCCAAGGAAAGCTCAAACATCTTTCTTTGACTTTGGGGTGGGGACCTGGGCAATGGCATTCACCTTCCATAGTTGAGGTAGTATCTGGTGGAGGAGAAGGGATCTTCCTGCTGGGACCTTGCCTGAACTGACTAGCAAGTTTGTGGCGTGGAACACCTTGGGCACCAGGACCATCACTGCCAAGAAGCCACACCCCTTGACAGTTGCTGGGGGTTTAAAGCTCAGCGTGTTGCCATGTGGCCACAAGTATGTGGCCATGGGCAAGTGGCAGAAGGTGCATGTGGTCAAAGGGGCATGCTCCTTCGGTGCCCCTTCAGGGCCACCTCAGGTATCTCTGGTGCTCTCTCTATCTGGACCTAATTATGGGGAGTTATGTCTAAGGGAGCCAGCAAGCATAAAGGGAGAAGAAGGCAGTTGCAGCTTCTACACTGTCCGGCAACAGGTCCATTGGACAAACATCTTACTGCTACTCCCGCTGTGGGTCAGTCTAGAGATTCAGATACCCGAAATCTCCCCCTCTCTATTGGGGGCCAGTTTGAGCTCTATTGAAAGGACTCCACCGCTTCCTCCTGGGTTATGCCTACAGAAGATTAACGAGTTGACTCCTCTTCCCGCAGAAGAAGATGTGGGTGAGATTAGCGCTTGTCCTGTCAGTGAGACTAATGTGGTGGTTTAAGTTCCTCAACGGCTATGTTTTGCTGAATTAACTAGGGTTTCTGGGAACCCCCCCCCCCTTCCTCCCAGGATGTTTCTCTTAGAGATATCTGGACTATAACAAATTCTACCAATGTTTTAGTGAAAAGGATTATGTCTCAATTGCATACTTTTTCACAAGAGACTGTAAATAAATTTCTGCTGCAGGTTCCTTTGGGAGTCTGTAGCAGAAGGTTGCTGCATGTAATCAAACAACAGGGTTGCAAGAAACTACCTTGACTATGGTAAAAGTTTTAATGTTATTGAGATCAGAGAATACTTCTAGTTTGGATCTTTCAAATTTTTTGTAATCATCTCAGGATGAAATTTATAGCTGGGCTACCTTAGTGGTTACCTTCTTATGTTTGTTAGATAAAAATGGGGTTATGTCTAGTTACTTTAAGGTGAAAGAGGTACCCTTCTGTGGCCAACGGGTTACCATTTTTTCCCGATGTTTCTCACTTAACTCAGTTCCGTCGTAAATCATTTCTGGCTTTGAAACCTAGGGTTTTGGCCAAGGGGGCTGCCTTCTATTTGTTCTTCCCTTATAAATCTCTTGCGACATTTCAAGGTAAGCACTGTGTGTTTACTTACCTAAACAAGCTAGAAGCCTTCTTGAATTAGCAAATGATTTTGTATAATGTCCACTGCTGTTCATCCATGGGTTTAATGTTCTCTGTGCTTATGTTTTTTTTTCCTTATCTGTATTTTCATATATGTGTAAGTGTGGGCTTTCATTTTGGAATTTATATATGGTTCCGGGAGTGTTAGATCCTTTTTTATCTCATAATGTGGGCTTTGAAACTAGATTACTATTTTCTTGTGTTTTTGTAATGTGCTTTTGCTTCAATGTGAGTATTTACCTGCATGTTTTTATTTGTTTTCGAAATGCATGCAAATTCCAGTAAAGATTATTAACCATAAAAAAGAGGCCATTCTCGATTAAGTAGCCTAGGTATTGGATGTCCCAGCCTCCCAGGAGGCATTTCTTAGGGTTAGCCATCAACCTGACTTTCTTCAGGCTGGTCAACACAGCTTGAACTTGGGTTAGATGGGTGGCCCAGTCTTTGCTGTAGATAACAATGTTGTCAATCTATGCAGCCGCATATGCCTTGTGCAGTCTCAGCAGGTGGCTGACCAGGCATTGAAATGTGGCTGGAGCCCCATGTAATCCAAATGGCAGTACGACAAGCCTTGCAGTGTTGAAAAAGCAGTTTTCTCCTTGGCAGCCAGATTCAAGGGTACCTGCCAATATCCCTTGGTCAAGTCCAGAGTCGAGATAAAGCACTGAGTTGCACGATTTGCTCATCTACTCAGGGCATTGGATATGCTTCCAATTTAGAAACACAAAAGTTCAAAAATGAAAGACGCTCAATTCAATCAGCATAGAACCAAAACACTTCTTTCAACAATATTGTCACTGATGGTTACTCGCTGGATTATTTTTATTTATACTATTGTTGAAGGTCTCAGACTTTTTCGGCACTTATTTTCAGACTTATAGTATGTCCAACAGTAGTGCCTAATAGCATCAATGACCTCCAACAACCTATCTACTATAGATTTCTATAGCCAAGACTGAGAGCATGTGGAACTTATATTTCATTATACATTGCCCGACCACTGACGCTGTTATGTGAATTTCATAACCATTCTAATGTTTCAATACTCAGTAAAAGTTGAATGCTTAACTTCTGCTTAAATTTCTTCTTTCCACTCGCGTCCCGCTCTCTGATCCCAACACCTCCCCCTGGCGTCTCTGTTGCGTTTCACTTCAATTGTTTCCTCAGGGGATCAATAACCACTTTAATCTCAAATTTGAATCTCTGGATGCTGCACATGCCTCATATCAACTCTATTCCAGCGACTCCATTAAATTAAACTTTCATTCAGGTCGCTCCAGACTTAAAGCGGTTGAGGAACTTAAAACACCACATCAGTATCAGTCTCACTGACAGGATAAGCAGAAGTTAAGTGCTCGACTTTTACTGAGTATTGAAACATTAGAATGCTTATGAAGTTCACATAACAGCGTCAGTAGTCGGCAATGTATAATGAAATATAAGTTCCTATAGAACTCTGAGGCACCTTACAGATGGAAAACATCAAGTAGAGAGTAGGAGAATGTCCCAATTCTTCCCATCTATCTGCACAAACATGTTTAACATCTGCTTCAGAATTTTATTGAATTGCTTGACGAGGCCATCCATTTGTGGGTGATATACTGATGTTCGCAGCATCTTAACCTTCACACACTTGTTTTATCATCCTGGATACAAAAGGTGTTCCTTGGTCTGTGAGGATCTCACTGGGTATTCCCACCCAAGAAAAGATTTCTCAAAGGCCATTCGCAATTGTAATAGTCTTTATATTTCTCAGAGTGATGGCCTCCAGATATCTGGTAGTGTAGTCCAATAGGACTAAAATATACTTGTTACCTTGGGTGGTTTGCTCCAGGGACCCTACCAGATCCATGGCTACTCTTTTGAATGTGGTTTCAATAATAGACATAGGCACTAGAGAGACAGGTCTGACTGGCGGGATTGTGAAGATGGCAAATGGGGCATGACTGGCAATACAAATGCACTTGTTTATGGACACCAGGACAGAAAAATCGAGCTAAAATATGCTTTAGTGTTTTCTCCACCCCCAGGTGTCCCTCTAACAAATGGCTATCCATTAACCATAGAACCTGTTGATCAGGGAATTATCAGTTGTTCTATCCCTTCCCGCTCTAGGGAACCCTCGGCCCCTCTGTATAATAAATCTCTCTTTAGCACAAAATAGGGAAAGGTTTTCCTAGGGAGTCTCCACTGCCTACTGGAACCCCATCTACTTCCAAGATCCGTTCTTGGGCATGTTTAAGGGACTCGTATTCTTGCTGGGCCCTCTTGAAACTCTCTGGCTCTCCCTCCGGCCTCCACTCTGGGAGGGGGACTTGAGCTATCCCCAGAGATTTCTTCACTTGACTCTTACTCCCTAGAACCCTCCTCCTATAGCTGCCCCCAGATTCTGGTGGCAGCATAGCTTCTCCTGGTGATGCTGATTCCAAGATTTAGCAGGCTTGGGATTCTTGATGTACAGATCCGAGTCATCTATTTGGAAAATGTCCAGGAAATTTTCCTAGATTGACTTAGCAGAGTCATCAGTTAGCCTGATCCATATTTCCCAGAAGCTTGGGTAGTCTCGGCCGAATACTATTGGGTATGCGTCAGGGCAGCACTACGACCTTGAACGTGCCATGCCTTGCCAGAGTCTCGAGTGAAACCTGTGCCATTGGATACTGTCTCTGGTCTCTATGCACACAGGTCAATGTTACAGTCTTTGCACAATTGATCTGAAATCGGTTTACAGTTCCTCTGTGAATGAGAGTTTGCACACACTCTGTCTACCAAAGCCTGGAGGATGGTGCCTTTGAGTTGCACTGGAATCACAAGGTTTGCTGCACCTGGGAAGGGAATGTCCACAAATGTGCAGGTGTGAGGGGTAGTTAAGATGGCATCCATTGGTTACTCTATACCCAGGGGACATTCCTGAGCAAAGTGTCCCTGGACTCCATACCTAAAACAGGTGAAGGGGTTGTGGCTGGGCCCATACCTTCACCAAGGAGGTGACTTCGGGTTTTGAAACATGGGAGCCAACATCCACTCTGGCTTCCCCTCCTGTCCTCCTGGGCTAATGGGTGATGTCTTCCCCTTCTTACTGTCCGCTTCAGTAACCGGCTGGGCTTCATGATACCCTTCCACTATTTCTGGTGCACTCTCCTGTGTAAGCTTGGAGTGCTGGCATGCCCAGTGTTTCATCAGGGCGGTCAAGCCCTCTAAAAATTGCTCCAATAGCACAATCTTGACTTTCTGAGGCCTGATCTTTCCCTCTGGTTGTAGTCACTTCCATGCGAGATCCTTCAATCAAGAGAAGAATCTCCGAGGGCACTCTTCTATCTGGAGTCCCTTTTTGAATTGCTGGCGTTAGGCCTCTGGTGTACAGCTGGCTCATTCCAAGTATGGTGGCCTTGACAGCTACATATGTAGCTCGCCCATCCGGGTTTTCATCCTGAAATGCAGCCTAACTGCTACCTGTTAGCAGATTCCTCAAATAAGTAGTCCATGTTGCCTCTGGTCACCTGACCATGTGGGCAATTTGCTCAAAGTTCACCAAAAAGTGATACGGCTTATCTTCAGCAGTCATTTTAAGAAACGTATGTGCTGGAGGGTGGAGTTACAGTCTCTGTAGGGCCTGAATCAACTGCTGCTGCTATGGTTGCTGCCCTTCCAGCAGGGCACATGGAAACTGTAGCTGTTGCTTCTGATACTGTTGTTGCTGCTGCAGCCCTTCTGTTAGAAGCTGGATGAGCTGCTCCATTCTGGTTTGTCATTTGTTCTCTTGCAAAACAAACAACCACAGCTCACTCTTCTGCAACTGAGTTAACTCTGCAGCATGCCATCTCTAAGAAATATTTAGTGGACTCTAGTGACTAAACAAAACCCTGCCTGTCCAGCACTAACTAGACTTTTCTTCCAGTCTCCTAACCAAGGTGAGGCTAACTAACCCTTAGTCTACACAAAAGAAAATCCTGACCTGCTGGAGAGGCACAGCCCTGGAGGTACGTAGATTTTCCCTCTGTCACATGGTTAGAAGAAATCCCCAAGCTACCACCATGTGGTATAGCGTGGCATGTGGTGGGAAGGGCTCATAAAACAATATGTAACAACAGTTCAGGGCCAAACAAAACTACTGTTATTGTCTTTCAGCTAGACAGCCATCATTCCCCAGTCTGTTGCCTTCACAGGCTATTTCTCAGTGCCCTTTCCCTGACCCACAAAGTAAAGGGAGAATTCAGTTCAGTCTCAAAGTCCAGGCAGTCACTTCGGCTCTGTGTTTGTGAGTATGGTTCCCAGTTTCTACCTCACAGCTGGAGTCCTCTCCCAGCCCTACTTGGAAGGACGTTCCTGTCTCCATTGTGCATGCAGCTGGCTTCTTAATCCCTCTGTCTGAGTCACGCCCTCTCAGCCTTGAATTCTGAGTTTTAGATTCTTTTAAAATGGACTGCTGATAATCCCTTTGGCGAGGGATGGGTAACCTCCCCATCACATACCATACTCCATCACAAGGGCATATAACGACGGTATCCATGGATATTCAGCGACACTAACTGTATTAGTGCTGCTGAATATCCCACTTAGAGACAGTTACATAGTTTACAGGTCTGTAAATCGTGCAACTGCTTTTGAATATCGGACCCTATAAGGAGAAATTTCATTTACCGTTAATTTCCTTTCCTGGAATCCTGCTAGACCAGTCCAGACAAGTGGGTTTAATTCCCCTACTAGCAGATGTTGGAGACAGAGAAAAAATCCAGTAGAGGCTTGATTGGCTGAGCCCTGGTAGATATATAGCTATACTCCTAGGAGTCGCCTTCAGTATACTCTGACAAAGCAAAACCTACTTTAACTGAAGAAGAGGCATGATAACCGAACACCGGAGGGTCCTTTGTGCAATCATCAACTATGTACAAGAAGCGCTCCTACTTGAGGAGCAGCAGCGGCCATGCACTGCATAGAAATATGAGCATTGGCTCCACTGCAAGCAAGCTGCTGTCCAACAGGACACAGAATGGGTGGGTCCTGGACTGGTCTAGCAGGATTCCAGGAAAGTAAATTTACTCTAAGTGAAATTTCTCCTTCCAATTTATCCTGCTAGGCCAGTCCCGACAAGTGGGAAGTACCCAAACTAACCCACCTCAGGGCAGGAAGAGTCAGCTGCAGCTACCTCCCTGGGCCCAAATTGCGCCGCATCTTCAGCTTGGAGATCGAGGCGATAGTGTCGCATGACGGTGGACGAGGAAGACCAGGTGGCCTCTCGACAGATGTTAAGGAGAGCAACTTGTGAGCTCTTCGTCCACGATGTTTCTTGTTACCGAGTAGAGTGAGCCCAGAGCCCAGGGGGCACTGGCTTACCCTGGAGAATGTAAGCCGACTCAATGGTCTGGCAGAGCCACTGTGAGATGGCAGCCTTGGAGGCCGCAAGGTCCTTCTGAGGCCCTGCAAACAATGCAAAAAAGCTATTTAGTATCCTTCAGATGGCATCTTAGCACTCTGCTGAGATCAATGGTTTGTAGTCTTTGTTGGGTCCTGTACATTGTTCCTTGGAGAAGGCAGGGAGTGAAATAGTCTGGTTCAGATGAAAGGCGTAAGAACCTTTGTCAGGAAGGAAGGTATCACCCACAGGGACATGCCTTCTGTGGAGAAGGAGAGAAATGGATTGCAATTTGGAAACTCTTCTGGACGAGGTTATGGCTACTAGGAACACTGTCTTGAGGAACAAGTTCCAGAGTGATATACACTTGAGCGGCTCGAAGGGTGCCTTCATAAGGCCCCTGAGGACCAAGGCAAGATCCCAGGGTGGAACTACTGGAAGATCAGGAGGGCAGAGCCTCCTTATGCCTCTGAAAAATCTGGCAACATCCACATGAGAGGCAAGGGACTGGCCTCCGATGGGACCACAGAAACAAGTTAATGCTGAGACCTGGACCCAGAGAGAACCGAGGGCCAGTCTTTTGTCCATACCCTCTTGAAGGAAGGCTAGAATCTCTGGGATCTGCACCCGCCAAAGTGAGAGGCGCTGACGAGAGCACCATAACTCAAAGAGCCGCCACACTCGCGTGTATGCTAAAGATGTAGAGGGGCACCGTGCTTTTAGCAGGGTAGCCACCACCTTTTTTGAGTGCCCTCTGTGTCTCAAATAGCACCTTTCAAGAGCCAAACCAAAGCAAGTAGGGAGCAGAGTCATTCATGGGGATTGGACTATGTCGCAGGAGACCTCTCTGAGCTCCGAGAGTCAGGGGAGATGACTGGGGCTAGCCAGTCTTCAGATTTTAGAGTCTATGGTGCTACCATCGATGTAGTTCTGGTAGCAGATATGGACTCTAAAATCTGAATATAGTCCCACACATGTGGGCAGCTCTGCAGAAGAAACAGTCTGAGCTGAGACGAGAGCTTGAGAAAACGAGGTTGGCGTACCATGGTCTCTGGGGCCAGTCGGACGCCATGAGGATCACTGCACCCGGGTGAGTCTCAATGCACTGGAGAACTCTCCCTAGCAAAATCCAGGGGAGGAAGACATATAACAGAGTCGAGGGAGGCCACGGCTGAGCCAGAGCACCCAGGCAGTGCGACCCGTGCTCCTTCCTTTGACTGAAAAAGTCAGGTGTCTTGGCGTTCACTGCCGATGCTGTGAGATCCATTGAGGGCATCCCCCAGATCTAGCCCCCCCATAGCCAATTAGTAGTCCTAACCCCCCCATAGCCCATTGCCAGTCCTAACCCCCTCCCCCATCAACCCACTTCCAATCTTAGCCCCCCCCCCATAGCCCATTAGTAGTCCTAACCCCCCCATAGCCCATTACCAGTCCTAAACCCCTCCCCCCATCAACCCACTTCCAATCTTAGCCCCCCCATAGCCAATTACCAGTCCTAACCCCCCTCCCCCCATCAGCCCTGACCGATTTAAAAAAAAAAAAGGCTGTTGCTGCTGCTGCTGCCGTGGCAGCGGCAGAATCAAATGTCCCGCCGCGGGGCCTCGCCTGCCCGGCAGAGCCTCCCTTCACCATCAGCTCCGGAATCCCTCCCAATGCGCGGGCTTTCAGAGCCACGAGAGTTTCCCTTTCTTCTCGCGGCTCTGTTAATCTCGCCGGAGCTGATGGGATTTCCCATCAGCCCCGGCGGGATTAACAGAGCCGCGAGAGGTCAGAGAAGCTCTCGCGGCTCTGAAAGCCCGCGCATTGGGAGGTACTCCGGAGCTGATGGTGAAGGGAGGCTCTGCCGGGCAGGCGGGGCCCCGCGGCCGGACATTTGATTCTGCCGCTGCCACGGCGGCAGCGGCAGCAGCAGCCGTTTTTTTTTTTTTTTAGTCTGCTTTAGATAATGTAGAATGTTTTTTGCGCGGGGCCCCCTGAAACGCGGGGCCCTGTACAAAAAACATTCTTGCTCAATGGACGGGGCAGCCCTGGGGCTCAGCCAATCAAGCTTCTGGTGTTTTTTTTTCTCTGTCTTCAACATCTGCTGGTATGGGAACTAAACCCGCTTGTCTGGACTGGTCTAGCAGGATGAATCGAAGGTCTTAGGTTTTGGAGTTGAGATATCCTTCCCCCTTCCATCTTCAGAGGACCAAGGACCTGAAACCTTTTGACCCCTCTGTCCTGGTGAGTACTCAGAAGACGGACTTACACAGGTGATAAAGGATGATATTTTAGTTTGACTGTCAGCAAATCAGCAAATGAGCAAATTGTTACCTCATTTTTTTAAAGAAAAGATTGCAGCTGTAACTTATGAAAATTCTTTCTTGCCAGAATTACAGAACTTGGTTCCTTTTTAGCTTTCCAACAACTGACCTAGATTCATCCAAAGAGGCAGAATCTGTTTTGATTTTACCTTCTTGGCATATGTATATAGAAATATGAATTTGGTGGAGGGAATGAGAAGATGCCCTTCTGGTTTATCATTGTATCTTGTGGATTTACAGTAGCCATGCACTAAATGTCTTTCAGTTTGCTACATGACAACTTAAATTAACTAAGGGGTTGTTTTACTAAAGTGTGTTAAGCAGCTAGGGCTCGATTTTCTTCTGGCATTGAATATCCGGGTTGTACGCCAAGGGGTCAACGCCGCAGAGCCTAACCATGTAGCGGCAATATTGTACCGCTACATGGTTAGTGGTCCGCGGCTAGAACTAGGTGAGCCAAAAGCTGGCCTAGTTTTAGCCACAGACCACTAACCATGAAGTGGTCCAATATCACTGCTACTCAGCTAGTGGCAGTCACCATCTCCATTCTGCCCCGGAACACCCCCAACACGCCCCAATGCTAACCGGATAGCATTGGGGCATGTAGGGGACATAGTTGGGGATATTCAGTGGGACTAACCATGTAAGTGCCATCGAATATCCCTATTTAAGGCATTTACACAGTTTACTTGGCTGTATACTGTGAATGACCTTAACACATGGTAAGAGATGATTCATTGCGGTAACTGCTGGGAACCTGCTGACCATGCCCCTGGCAGTTAGCACATGATGTTTGCACTTACCGTGTGTTAATTTTCACTCTAAGCATGCGGTAAATGCAAATACTTATATACTTTAGTAAAAGGGCCCCTGCTATTTTTAAAAGCACAAAGCTAGCATATTTTAATTTGCTGGACTTAATTGCAGACAAAGAATCTTCATACAGCTCAAAAGGCTGAAAAGAAATATGGGCTGTATGTAAGCTGGATAGCAAAGCGCCATTGCATTAAGTTCTGCCATCAAACCACTGATTGGACTTAAACCACAGGCCAGACTTAATCCTGATCATGCTCTCGCCCACGTCCAAGCTGTTTAAAATGCTGCACTCGAGCAAGAGTATCCCACAGCAGCGTCAGTCTGACAGAATTAATTTCAACCTAAAGCCACCACATCCCAAATGAAATGTTTATTTTAAGCATCCAGCCTAATGTTGAGGCACTCTGACACATCTAATCATTCTCAATGAGTTCTGCTGCATTTTAAGACTATCTCTTAACAGGAAATGAAGCCTCATCTGCAATGGGCCTAGGCAGTAGACAGTGTCACAAGGGTATTCTGTGTAACTTTAATTACTCTTCAGGCTTCCTCTGGTTACCTATGTGCATGCCGAAAGTGTTACATCTCTGTTTCAACCCTCATACTGAGCATACTAAAACTTCATAATCTACCTGTTAATTTCAAATCTTGCTTTTGTTTAGATACTAAAGCAATGTCAAATATTTTTTTCAGAAGAAAATATCAGTTAATTATTGGACACATAGAGCCCAATTCAGGGAGGGGGACATCCGGGCCGTCCGAACGTCCCCAAGGAAGACGTGGCTAGGACCCGATTCTGGTCTGCAGGAACAAAATGTTCCTGCATTAGCCAGAATCGGGCCCGAGGACAGCCCTGTGTGCCCCTGCTACCTGCGGGGATGTCCACCCTGCAGGGGCCCCCAACATCCATGGCTCCGGTCCGCCTTTTCCCCACCGCCTGACCCATGGCTGGCCTGCCATGTTTGGATCGGTGGCGGGGACTCCCCCTGCACCCAGCCCCGGCCACGGGGGTTCCCCCTATCCCAGTCGCTCTGAAAGTGCTTCTTATACCATCTTTGTGGTGGTATAAGCAACACGTTCCCACGGGCCCAGCAGGACATACAGGGCCGTGACCTGAATTGGCCCTGTATGTGCTGCTGGGCTGTCCTGCCCCCACTCCACCCAGATCCTGCCCCTTCCCGCCCTCCGCCAGCTCTCCCCATCTTAGAGCATGGAATGTGCGGGTAGGGCAAGAGGGGGAATAGGGTCCAGGCAGCTTGTGGGGCTGCATGTCCTGATGAGACCTGCAGCCCCTCAACCGACGTTTCAGAATGACCTCCATATTCACCCACTGTCAAGATCATCAGTGGAACTGCCATGATCACACAGGTGGAAAGATAGCATCACCTCTGATGCAGATGATTTTTAAAGTTCTTTCCATGACTAATATAAAGCTTTACCCATGTAAATGGACTTGTATAAAATTGCCTGTCTTCTAGGTAAACAAACATATTTATTTATTATTTATGTATTTATTTTATTTAACAAGATTTTATATACCGCCCCTTCCTGAGATCAAGGGGAGTGTACATGAAAACATCACAGCAACTTTTACATTAAACTTTGAAACTATGTACATTTAACTTGTTACAACTATATACAATAAACATTTTATATCTACATATGAATGTAGAGCCCGATTTTCAGCATCAGTGGCTAGCTTCCGATACTGAAAAAGCAGTAAGCAGTGAAGCCTGCAGCACACGTGATCATATTTGTGTACTACGAGACAGAAAATGTGTGTTTCCTCTAAAGACCCCCTGAAGAAGGCTTTTCCAGCCGAAACGCGTAGGGGGTATTAAAAAGGGTTTTTACCTGAATTGGATTACTGCCAGTCTCTTTCTTGCACCTGCTTGTTTGGTCTTCTAGCTTCCGATACTGAACATTAAACCCGGATATTCAATGACGGGGTCATATCTGGCCCCTGTACTGAATATCCAGGTTTGCCGCATTTGCCCATCGCTAACCTGGCAGCGGCGATATTGAACTGCTGCCCAGTTAGCGATATGCAGTGAAAGCTAGACACAGGAAACTGGTTAGCAATCAGTGCTGTTTCCGCTCTGTCCCGGAATGCCCCTGACATGTCCTAATGCGAACTGGTTAGCATTGGAGCATGTAGAGGTGCATCCATGAATATTCAGTAGTACTGACCATGTAAGTGCCACTGAATATCACGCTTAGCAGCATTTACATAGTTTGCACATCTGCAACTTGTGTAAATGACTTTGAATACTGGACCTGTAGGGCCTGATATTTGAAAGGTATTTACACGATTTACAGCCTTGTAAACCGTGTAAATGCCTCTAATCGGGATTATCAATGGCACTAACATTGTTAGTGCTGCTGAATATCCCCAATCTTCTCCCTTAGCAATGGGGAATGTCATGGGCATTCCAGAGAGGTGCAGAGGTAGCGACAGTCAATAAAAGGGCAGTGGCAATATTGTATGCTGCCCAGTTAGCGACCTGTGGCTAAAAGATAGGCAATATAATTAGAAAGTATAATATGTATCCTTCTTTAGACTTGAAACTTTTTAATATCTTTTTTCATTAGCTATAAGGTCTCAGAAACTCGGGCTGCCATTGACTTATAATACACCGTCAAATTGACAATATGCCTCCAATACATCAACGACCTTATTCTAAACAGCTACTTTTTTATATCATTTTAAACTTAAAAACTTCAGTGCTTAGCTTTTGAAGGAGATCCCAGCTTTTAGTGCATATCCCGACGCTGTCAGGCATGCTATCTTCTGCGTTTCACCCTTGCGGTTTCATCAGGGGAATTTTTTATGCACTGTAGTGTTACTGGTACTTCTCAAAAGCTCACTCTCGTAACACTGTCAACTGTTGCCCCTGATGAAACCGCGAGGGTGAAACGCAGAAGATAGCGTGCCTGACAGCGTCGGGATATGCACTAGAAGCTGGGATCTCCTTCAAAAGCTAAGCACTGAAGTTTTTAAGTTTAAAATGATATAAAAAAGTAGCTGTTTAGAATAAGGTCGTTGATGTATTGGAGGCATATTGTCCATTTGACGGTGTATTATAAGTCAATGGCAGCCCGAGTTTCTGAGACCTTATAGCTACTGAAAAAAGATATTAAAAAGTTTCAAGTCTAAAGAAGGATACATATTATACTTTCTAGTTATATTGCAGAGTGTTAGATACAACAATCAAATTATAACTCTGACAGAAGAGACCACGATTAGATTTGTAAAAGATAGGCAAGACAAAAGCTTGCCTATCTTTTAGCTGCAGCAGTTAACCGGGCAGTATGCAATGTTGCGCTGTCCGGTTATTTACTGCATCTGGGAGACTGTGCAGAAAACCCGGATATTCAATGCTGGGGTCGCATTAAAGGTTAAAGGTGGGTTAAAGGTGGGCACACACAGCTATGTGCCATAGTGGCGCATAGTCGGCATAACTCAATATTGAGCCTGTAGTGTTTTATGTGTTTAAATTTACTCACATTTTGAAGAGGTGTTCCTGGGGGCAGGACTGGCGAGGGTTTGCACTTATGTGCATAGTTCTAAATTTTCATTGCATGGGTATTTTCTCTAAGAAAGTATCCATACAATTTAGTAGGTGTAGGTACTGTATATGCAAGCATTTTTCTGAGGTGATTTTCAAAATGTACACTTAAAGAATTGACAGCTATACAAGCACCCCCTAAAATACTGGGGTCTTTTGCTAAAGAGCATGGAGGCGAGGAGTGCCTAGTGGTTAAGCCAACTGTTTAGTACCCAGTAGGTGAAGGGTTCAATTCCCCATGGCACACCTTGTGCAAGTCACTTTTCTCTCCATTGCCTCAGAAAAATCCAAGTTATCAATGTCCCTGTTTAATGTACATTACCAAGTTGAAGTTACAATATAAACCACTTTGATTGAAATGATAAAGCAGTATAAAAAGGTGTTAAATCAACAAAAGTTTGATTAGATTGTAAGCTCTAATGAGCAGGGCCGATCTTCTATATGTTCTTGTAAATGGCTGCATATGCCTTGTAGCATTATATAAATAATAGTAGTAGTAGTAGTGTGTGTTCTGGTGCACTCTAGGACAAACATTGACAGCTAGCGTGGGGCCCCACACTAACTGTGAATCACATGTTGGGGTGCTAAAGGGGCCAATGAGGGGTAGAGTGGGAGTGGTGAATACTGCACAGTTAGTGCAGGGTAAACATTGAATGCTAACTTCGACCCTTGCAATTAACATGGGGGTCACCTAACGCAACCTCATTAGGTAGAGTTAAGTGCACCTACGCTATTTGTATGCCACATTAACATGGTGGTGCTATTCCTAGGGCGCCATGGTTTTTGTGCTATTGGTATGTTAGCTGCAATACCATAGCACCCTTTAGTAAAAGGGCCCCATAATGTTTTATGCTTTTTTGCACTTAAAACAGCATTTTATATATTGTTACAAATGCTTATGAAGTTGCTAGGGGTGTAAATGTGAATATGCACTACCGTTGCATAGCACATTATTTTATGCAGCATGGGGCCATTTATAAAGCATTTTCCATGTGTAAAACACATTCTACATACAGAAAATAGCTTTATATAAAATTGGGGGGGGGGGGGGAGTCACACATGTATAGATACATGTGCTGATAAGAACATCGGCACTTCTATGCAGTCTGCTCATACAAATTCCCAGCTGCGGAGTTAGAGCAGAGTTGAGACATACAAGCATACACACACACACACACACACACACACACACACACACACATTTGCACCTTCTTCAGAGCAGATACAGGTGCTTATGTTGCTTTTATAAAACAGTTACTTATGTCACTGTTATCAAAAATTACCACAATTCTCAAACCTCACACGCTCACAATTCTTTCTTTTTAATGCACCTATAAAAAACAAAGCATCATCAATGGTGCAAAGATTAGCTCTTAAGGCCACTTCTGTCACTTTCTATCTTCATCTGCCTCACAGTTCTTATCATTGTTAGTTTTCATTTGTTTCTAATTTTTGTGCACAGATATTTTAGATTTTAGCACTTATATTCAAAAGTTTTAAAGTGTATCAATCGTCAATCCCAAATTTCCACATAACAAACTCAAACCTGTGAAATTTAAAGCTCTGATTTTGGGGGCAATATTGGATTTTCACATTACACTCAGTAATACCACATGGATTGAATACAGAAAATGAGTGGCCAGTTTGGGGTTTTTTCTGTGTTTTTTTTTTTAAAGAAAGATGGATTAACTGTTGTGCCTTCCCTTTAAAAATGGTGCTGTTGGTGTGGTGAAAAATGCTGATTCCACAGCCATGTAATGCAGTGGATCTGAAGGGAAGAAAATTTAATAATTTTGCCTCCCTGAAGCATTTCTAGCTCTGTATGTAGACTTATGCCAAAACATTGATACCCGGCTTTGATGCTGGGCTTCTATGCTAAAGGCTAAATGAGAGGGGGGTTATTTTGCAAGAGATGGACGTAGTTTGGACATCCAAAAAGAGCAAGGTAGATGGTATCTGGCCGAGATGTTGAAAATTCGATTTCAGAACTGGGCAAATATGGATGTCCCTGTGGCCAGCATGTACTAATGCTGATGTTCCAAAATGGGCATGTCCGAGGGCATTTGAGGGTGCAGCCAGGATGCAGATGCCCAAAGCACATTTTGCGTAGCATACCCGATGTGCTGGATGCACTTGCTCCTCCCATTCCCCTCCCTGTGAGGCATACCATACCTTAAACGTGGCTGTCATCGAAAACCCATTACCTATGTTCCTGTGCCCACTCAGCTTAGCACTTTTGGTTTAAATCACATACCTTTGCTGACTACCTACATTTCAAATTCATACTAACCTCTTTCAAGTCAACCATAGCACTCGCCAAGCAAGAGTACTATCTCCATCTGGCTAACTCTCTTACCTCTGACCCTCACCGTCTCTTTGCTATGCTTAACTCTCTCCTCAATTCCCTCATCCCCCAATCCCTCTTTCACTGACTGCCCAGACCTTGGCTGACTACTTCCATGACAAATTCAAGAAGATTAGTCTTGAATTCTCTGCAGGGTCATCTCTACCTCATCTTCTCCCTCTTCAATCCCAAATCCTTCACTCACCTTTGTACACCCTTTCTTCCTTTCTGAAATCACTGAGGAGGAACTGCAAATCTTCTCTCCTCCTCCAAATTGACTGTCTGCTCCTCTGATCTCATTTCCACCCATCTACTAAACCTCCGCCATCAACCCTTCCATCTGTCATCTAATTAACCTATCGCTTTCCACTACAAATGTTCTTGTGCCCTACTACTACTACTACTGAACATTTGTATAGCTCTAGAAGATGTATGCAGTGCTGCACAGACATATGTAAAAGACAGTCCCTGCTCATCAGAGTTTACCATCTAGTCAAGACAGACAACACAGTAACTGTAGGCATCGGATACATCTAAGGGAATGGTAAGGAAACACAAAGGAGATCAGATGAGTCAAGATCTGAAAGTGGCAGCGAAAAGGTGAGTTTTCAGCCTGGATTTGAAAAGGATCAGAGAAGACGCCTGGCGTACAGACTCAAGTAGTTTGTTCCAGGCATAAGGAGCAACAAGATGAAAGGAGCGAAGTCTGGAGTTAGCTATAGAAAAGAAGGGCACAAATGGAACTGATTTGCCAGAAGAGCAGAGTTCCCAAGAAGGGGTGTAGGGAGAGATAAGAGAGGAAAGTAGTGAGGAGCTGCAGAGTGATTGCACTTATAGGTCTGGATGCAGAAACGGATAGGGAATCAATGAAGTGACTTGAAAAGAGGGGTAATATGAGCATGATGAGACTGGCGGAAGATTAACTGCAAGACAGGAGCACATCACACCCACCTTAAAAGACTTACACTGGCTTCCAATCGGTGCACGCATCAAATACAAAACTATCATAAACATATTCAAGATCAAACACCACACATCAGCCAACAGCCTACACACACTCATACAATCAGACACCAGTACGCGTCCCAGAAGAAAACAAACCCACAACAGAGTCAGCACCCCCAGTGAATACAAACACACACGCAAGGACACAACAGACAGAGCACTCTCAATGGCCGCTCCAACAATATGGAACAAACTCCCGGACGACTTGAGGGCCGCTACAGACCTAAAAGACTTCAGAAAACAGCTAAAAACCATACTGTTCATAGAACACTATGGACACATCACATAACTTCAGAGAATGAACAACAGCGCATGATCCCGCCTAACCAATGTATGCATGGAATTTGTTTTTGCACCTCTGTATATAGCCCACTCTGTAAATAGCTCATACCAATCTAACACACAACACGACACACACTCAATTTCCCCCCACTGCATGTATAACACACTCACCTGACCTGATTGTTTGCCGTGATACCACCTTGATTATTAAGATAAGGCGGTTTAGAAATACTGTTAAATAAATAAATAAAAAATAAAACTGCGCATCAGAGTGTTGAATAGATTGAAGGGGAGAGAGATGGTTCAGAGGGAGACCAGCAAGGAGTATGTTACAATAGTCTGGAGGGGAGGTAATTAAAGAGTGGATATTTGTCTTAGTAGTGTGTTCAGAAAGGTATAGGTGAATTTTGTTGATGTTGTAGAGAAAGAAGCGACAGGTTTTAGTTATCAGTTGGATGTGTATGGAAAAGGAGAGAGAGGAGTCAGACGACCCCAAGGTTGTGAGCTGAGGAGACACGGGGAAGTAGAGATTGAGAAAAGAGGAAAGGGAGAGGAGGGTTTAGGAGAAAAAAAGAATCTCAGTTTTGGCCTGTTCAGTTTCAAGTGGCAGTGAGGCATCCAAGCAACAATGTCAGAAAGGCAGGCAGAGATTGTGACCTGGTTTGCCAGAGAGATTTCAGGTGTAGAGAGGTAGATCTTGGAGTCGTCTGTGTAAAGACAGTACTGAAAGCCATGAGAAGAGATGAGTGCACCAAGGGACTTGGTATAGAGAGAGAATAGGAATGGACCCAAGACAGATCCTTCCGGTACACCAACTGATAGTGGGATAGCAGTAGAGAAGAATCCACCAGAACAAACACTGAAAGAGCAATGGGAGAGATAAGAAGAGAACCAGGATAGCACAGCGTCCTTAAAACCAAGTGAGGACAAGGTATCAAGGAGAAGGTTGAGGTCAACAGTGTCAAAAGCAGTAAAAAGGTAAAGAAGGATGCGCATTGATTAAAGGCCCTTGGATTTTGCCAGGGACTGGTCACTGGAGACTTTGGCAAGAGCCACTTTGGTAGAATGTAAAGGACAAAAGCCAGATTGTAGAGGATCCAGAAGGGCTTGAGAGGAGAGAAAGTTGAGGCAACGGAGAGGAGAAAAATTTGAGGCAACGGCGGTGAACCACATGTTCAAGTAGTTTAGAAATGAAGGAGAGGAGGGAGATGGGTCGACAATAAGAAGAACAGGCAGGGTCTAGTGAGGGTTTCTTGAGGAGAGGAATGACCACAGCATGCTTGAAGGCTGCAGGGAAAGTTGCAGTGGACAGTGATAGGGTGAGAATATGAGAGATGGAAGGGACTAGAGTGGAGGAGATGTGGTTAAGGAGATGGGTTAGTGGGAATAGGATCAGAGCAGCAGGTTAGTGAGTTTGGATGAGGAAAGAAGGTGAGTGGTTTCCTCCTCTGAGATCATAGAAAAGGAAGAAAAGGTAGCAGAGGTAGGGAGGAGTTCATTGTGAAGAAGGGGAGGATTGAAAGTAGCTGACATTGTGGGGAATTGGAGTGTGATCTTGTAGATTTTGTCATGGAAGTAGTTAGCAGGGTTTGGACAGAACGGGAGGAAGGGGTCGGAGGTGGAGGCACCTTGAGGAGAATGTTGAGAGTTGTAAAGAGACGGCAAGTGTCAGAGGCAACAGAGTTAGTCAGATAGATATAATAGTCTTGTTTGGTGTGTGCTATGGCTGACTGGAAAGAGACAAGCATGAATTTGAAGTGTAGAAAGTTCACAAGAGTGTGGGATTTGAGCCAAGCACGCTCTGCTGAGTGGGTGCAGGAACATAGATAGCAGGTAGTGGACAGCCAGGGTTGAACTACAGTACGCCTCACAGAACATGGCATGGACGAAGCAAGAGCATCCAGAGCAGAGGAGAGTGCAGCATTATAGGAAGCTACTGCCTCAACAGACTCAGATGAGATAGTGGAAGAAAGAGGTGATGAGACAGTGGAGGAGAGAGCTAATGGATCAATAGCATGAAGATTTCTAAAGAGGTTGGAGGAGACAGGGCGAGGTTGAGGCGGTGAGTGATGAAGAGTGAAGCTTAGCAGGTGATGGTCTGATAAGGGAAGAAGGTACGCAATAAGAGAAAAATATAAGGTCTAGGCAGTGGCTCTGCTGGTGAATAGGGGCAGTAGAGCAAAGCTGGAGGTTGAATGACGAGGTAAGGGAGAGGAGCTTTAAAGCATAAGAGTCAGAGGGGTCATCAATATTAATGTTAAAACACCGGAGAATAAGGGAAGGGATAGATGAATCTAGAAAGAAAGAAAGCATTAGTCAAAGTCAGAGAGAAAGGTAGAGGTGGACTTGTCAGAGGGTCGATATATAACAGCTAATCGGAGAGGTAGTGGAATAAAAAGCTGGATGGAGTAGACTTCAAAGGAGGGAAAGGAGTGAACCTGAGGCAGGAGAGGTTGAAATTGACAGGAAGAAAAGAGTATAAGCCCAACACCACCACCATGGCCAGTGGGACGAGGCATGTGGGAGAATTGATAGCCACCATGACGGAGAGCAGTGACTGAAGTTGAGTCTTCTAGGAGGAGTCAGGTCTCAGTTAGAGCAAGGAGGTGGAGAGTATTAGAAATAAAGAGATAATGAGTAAAGGCAAGTTTATTTGAGATGGAGTGTGCGTTCCACAAGGCACATGAGAAAGGGAGAGAGGAGGGGGAAATGAGAGGGATATGAATATGATTTGAGCTGTTACGTAAGGATCTGTTCAGAGAGTATGACAAAAGTCTAGGGGGGGCAGGGTTGGGCTTATCTCAGAAGAGAGAAGGAGAAGGAGTAGAAGAGTTCAGAGCAAAGAGAAAACAGCATGGTAATAACGAGGGTGAGGTTGTTTCAGAGAGAGAGAGAGGAGATGGCTGAATGAGAGGGAGAAAGTGGTGAAGTTCAAGAGCTGATGATAGGGTAGATGACAAGATGGTGGGGGAAGTGAGGATGGTAAAGGGGAGATAAGGGGGAGGGCTTGTAGGTGTTGGTACGAGGGGAAACAATTAGGGAGTTTGAGCAATAGGAAGAGAAAGTGTAGAGGAGCCATAAAGGGAGAGATGGAGAAGAGCACAGAAGAAATAAAAGGATAGGTGGCAGAAATTGCAGGGGATAAGGTGCAGCTGTGATTGATTGTGGTAATGAGCACAGGGCAGCTATAAGAGACTATAATTCAAGGGGGTGGGTGGGCTGTGGGGAACAAGGGTGGGATAATAAGGAAGAGGAGAGAGAGAGACACACACACACACAGCTGAAAACAGAGAGGGAGAGCTAAACAAGAATATAACAAAAATACTGAAAAGTAAGGCCCTCTAACATTGATTTGATAAGATAAATAAATACATATATACATGCAGACAGACCTTACAAGCAAGCGGTTCAAAAGTCAGACCGTAGCCAGAAACTAGCAGAATAGCTTGTAATAGACTTGCACGTTCCACAGACCTTCAAACATGCTGTGGTTACACATCTCCTCAAAAAACCATTACTAGATCCTACCTGTCCTTCCAGTTATCAGCCTATCTCTCTCCTCCCCTTTGCTTCAAAACTTCTTGAATGAGTGGTTCACTATCGTTGTCTTGACTTTCTTTCCTCTCAAGACCTTCTGGATCCACTGCAGTCTGGCTTTTGTTCTCTATGTTCCACAAAAATGACTCTTGCCAAAGTTTCCAGTGACTTGTTCCTTGCCAAATCCAAAGGCCTATACTCGTTTCTCATCCTTCTTGACCTTTCTGCTGCCTTTGACAATGTTAATCACCACCTTCTCCTCAGTATGCTGTACTCACTTGGATTTAGGGTCTCTGTTCTGCCCTGGTTTTCTTTTTATCTCTCCCATAGCACTTTTAGTATATGTTTATTTTTTTATTTATTTTATTTTATTTACTTCTCTTATATACCGCGCTATTAAAATCAGTGCGGTTTACAATTGAACAAAAACATACTGCTGCAATGTCACACGACAATTGAGTTTTTACATTGAACATGTACGAGATAACCTGGAGGTAACAGGAGTAACTAATTACAGAGTAATTATTCATGGAGGATGGTGAGAAATTATACATATAGTATGGTGAGAAATTATACATATAGTATAGCTTGGTTTCAACATATTTATAAGAGGTTTAATCAATAAGATGTGTGATCAGTACCAATAATAAATAAGAGAGGGGATATGGTGGTAGAGCTAGTCATTTTCTTTATGGTGTTGGATTTTGGGTGGGGTGGAGTAGTATGTTCTGGTGGATCCTCCTCTACCATCATCCCACTTTTAGTTGGTGTACTTCAGGGCTTTGTCTTAGGACCTCTCCTTTTCTTTCTCTATACTCAGTCCTTTGGTGAACTTATTTCTTCCTATGGTTTTCAGTACTATCTTTATGCTGATGACTCTCAGATCTACCCTTTTGTGCCTGAAATATCTCTAAGAATCCAGGCCCGGATCTCTGTTTGCTTATCTGACATTGCTGCCTGGATGTCTCACCGCCATCTGAAACTGAACATGAGCTCCTTATCTTTCTCCCTAAACCCACTTCCCCCTTTTGTCCTTTCTCTATTTCTGTGGATAACGCTACATTCCTCCCTGTTGCCTCACCTTGCAACCTTGGGATCATCTTTGATTCTACTCACTTTTTCTCTACACACATCTAACAGATAGCTAAAACCTGTTGCTTCTTCTTCTGTAACATTGGCAAAATTTGTCCCTTCCTTTGTACACACAATACTAAAACTCTCATCCACTTACTAGTCACCTCCTGTCTTGAGAACTGTAATCTGCTCTCACTGGTCTCCCTCTGAATTATCTTTCTCCGTTTCAATCTGTTCAAAACTCAGCTACCCTTCTTATCTTCCACCATTGTTGCTATGCTCATGTGATCCCTCTCCTCAAGTCATTTCACTGGCTCCCTATCCATTTCCGTATCCAGTTCAAACTTCTACTTACTTACAAGTGCATTCATTCTGCGGCTCCTCACTACCTTTCCTCTCTTATCTCACTCTACATTCCTCCTCAGGGAACTCCACTCCTTTGGCAAATTACTTTTATCTGTGCTTTCTCTGCCCCTGCATCTCCAGACTTCATTCATTTCACCTTGCTGCTCCATATGCCTGGAACAAACTACCCGAGTCAATGTGTCAGGCTCTTTCTCTGATCCTATTCAAGTGCAGGCTGAAGACCCACTGCTTTGAGGCCACTTTTCAATCCTGATGCTCCTCATTCTCTTGCCCACTACTTACCGTATGTGTATCTTGCATTCATTAGTCCCCAGTTTTGCAATGTTTATTCATCTTAATTAGTTTGTAAGCTCTGATGAGCAGGGACTGTGGCTTACATCTATATGTACAGGGTTGCGTAGTCTTGTAGCACTATACAAATGATTATTAGTAGTAGTAGGGTGTGCTGTGTGTGGCAGCCAGATGTGCTATAAAACACAAAGTACTGTTGAATTGTGTATCTCACTGTTTTTTGTGAACCGCGCTGATGCCTAATAGTGCGGTATATAAGAGTCTATAAATAAATAAATAAATAAATAAATGCTGACCGTAAATGTGATTGTGTTAGGAAGAGAGTGAAGAAGACAGAGAAGGAGAGAGTGAAATAGAGAGAGAGAAAGAGAGGACCCTGCCTGTTGGTGCTGATTGCTGCCTGCCATGCCCAGTGAACCCTTGTGTCACAAACAGGGCCAGCGCTGCCATCAGGCAAAGTAGGTGGTCACCTACTGTAGAATGCCAACCCTTCAGGGATGCCAATTGCTGCCTCTGTCGAACCTCTTGAGACCTATAGCAGTGGCAGTGGCCACAGACTGCCCCATGATTTTTACCTTTAAACTTCAGCACTGTGAGGCTGTTTGCTTCTGCCCCCTCAGACTACCCAATGCCCAGGGGATGGGGGCAAAAGGGATGAGGTTCACCTAGGGCACCTTATCTCCTTGTGTTGGCCCTGGTCACAAACTTGTGCCCTGCATGTCTCTCCCTGTTGACCCAGCCTTGATAGGCACCCCTCGGACCTTTACCCCCTATCCTGGCCACAGGCTCCTATCCTATCTCCATCTCACCACTTCTAAACTGGGATGCCTGATCCCTATGTCTCCACAAGGTAAACTCATCAGTGCAAGAGCATGAGGACTGGTAATGGGCATTAGCCTGTGTGTGAAGAAGCAGAGGAGTGAAGGAGGATGTGTGAGCATCTGTTTGCTGTGCATTCCTGTGCATGTGCCCATATCCATCAGTGTCTTCACTGTACACAACACACAGCACTGCATGTTGGTGGTGGCAGTACAGGGTCGGCGGAGATGGGTCAGAGGAGCATGCAGTGGTGGGTCCTCAAGGGTGTAGCTGGAGCTAAGCAGACATGCAGCATGTGAACTGGTGACTTGGAAAAGCCATTGATGAGGAGCTGGAGCTGGAAAGCAGGAGGGCGCTCATACCAGAAAATATATCGGCTGAGAGGCCAGTTCATGGGGAATCATAGATGAACAGTGACTGATGCAGTTCCATTTTGACAAAACCACCATACAACAGCGGATGCATGAAGTATCCTGGACACTTTCACTGGACTCTGTGGAGCTAGCACCCTCCTCTTCTGACCTGCAGCATCCACAGGTAACAATGAAGGCACATTGCCAGAGGCCAGAACCAGTTGGGTAATGCAGGATGCCTGAACACTCACATGTGCCAATATAGAGTCTCTAGGGACTGGCTGATGTGTTTCAGCCTGTGTTGCCCACACTCATCACTCTCATTTCTCTCTTTCAGTGCATAGAGAATGCCATCAAGGATGCTGGTGAGCACCCTCTCTAGCTCCAGGAACTCCTCATTTTGGCATAGTAACCATTCCCCACAGTGGATAAGCTGCTATCTACAGTATGATGGCTGGCCAATGGGCCCTCTTCTGCTAGCTCAATCGCTACCTTCTCATGATGTGAGTGCACTGTGCCTTTGTGGTTCTGAGTAGCTTCCACCTGTACCATCTTCTCCATGTGCTCATCCTCTGCTTCATCCTGCAGGTGTGGCTACTGTGGCTAACCCTCTGTCATGTCTACCATGGCACTCATCTTCTCCTGCTTCTGATATTGCTGAGTGCCTGCATCTCATGTGTCTGGACTGGACTCCTGGCTGACACTCTCCAGATCACTCTCCCCTTCATTCAGGGATTGATGCACCACCTCGCCAACATTAGTACCTGCAGGTGAGTGGGAAATGTTAGGCTGGCTGTTCCAGATTCACTGCCCAGCTGTGGTCCCTGGGTGACTAACCACCCACCTTACATTACAGAAGAGTGTTACTCACTTGTCTGTTGTGAGGACCATGAAGTATCAAGATTGCCGACACCAGTCAATGACTCATCGTCCATCATGCCCAGTTCCTCCAGCTCCATCAGCATTGGTGCTTGACCATCAGAACCTCTCTTGGCTGCCTTCGCTTTTCCCTTGCATTTAATCACCATCCATTTCTTCTTGTAGTCTTCAATTTCACTGTTGTGGTGATAGATTGCACTGAGTGTTGTACTGATGCAATGCCATAGATGCTTTTGCGGATGCTATAGTTGGCACTGGCTTGATCAAATAGGATGTGGTATTTTTCAAGGACCTGACACACCAGGTGCTCCACCTTAGATGGACAGAAGTTTTCCTTTCTAATGGATAGCTTTGCCTTTGGAACCATACCTCCAACCCTCTGTAGCCCACCACATGCTTATGTTGCAAAATCCACCATATGCACATACAATGGTGCTGTTTTAAACAGTCTGGTGGCTTGCATCTTTATCTTTATTTGTAAATTTTGATATACCGCCCTTGCCGAAGCATCAGGGCAGTGTACAATAAAAAGAATAATTGGCTAGCGAAAATAAAGCAGGAAAAGGAACGCCATTAACAGATAGGAAAGCAAAAGAAAAGAGAGAAGCCAAACGAGAGACAGAACAAGAACAGGACTAACCGGGGAACTGACAGGGACAGAGGGGCAGGGGGGAGGGGAACTGTGGGAGAGTAGATTGTAGCATTAGTGAGTTGCAATGGGAAGGGACCCTGGCATGGAGGAGGCAAGATCACTGGCCAGGACAGGGAGATCATAAGCCTGATAATAAAGGTGTGTCTTGAGAAGTGCTTTGAAGTGGGGGAAAGATAATTTGGTGCAGAGAGAGTGTGGAAGGGAGTTCCATAAAGCAGGACTAAGAAAGAAGAATGCAGAGTGGCGAGTAAGTTCTAGATGAGCCTGGGAAGGGGAAGGGAGAAATAGACAATTGCAGTGAGCAGAGCGGAGAAGATGTGGAACCGGTTGGAAGTGAATGAGATCAGCCAGATACTGTGGAGTGCTGGTGTGTAGGACCTTGTGGGTGGTGATAAGAAGTTTGTAGATGAATCTGACGTTAACTGGGAGCCAGCGAAGAGAAAGGAGACAGGGAGTGACATGAGTGTGAGCAGATGAATGAGTAATGAGATGGGTGGCAGTGTTTTGGACTAGCTGGAGGCGTTGAAGCTGATAGTGGGAGAGACCTGCGAAAATGGAATTACAGTAATCCAGACGGGTAATCACAAGTGATAAGATGAGAGTAGTAATAGCGGAAGTGGACATTGTAAGCACTGATCAATGTTGTGAAGTGTAATTTCTGTTCACTGTAAACCGCGCTGATGTCGAATAGCGCGGTATAAAAGAAACTTTAAATAAATAAATAAATAAATAAATGGTCGGATAGCCCTAATCCTGCGGAGGTGGAAAAAAGAAGAACGGACCACTGAGGAAACATGATGATGGAAGGAGAGAGAGGAGTCGAGGGTAACACCCAGTTACCGAAGAGTAGAGACAAGGGGAATAGGGTGGGTGGACATGATAGGAGAGAGAGCAGGGGGGGGGGGCATTGAATGAAAACCAGATGGCGGAAGATTTGGATGGGTTGATGTGAAGGAAATTATGATCAAACCAGGAAAGTGGAATAACGAGTGAGGTTATCAAATTTGCAGATGACACAAAACTATTTAAAGTTGTTAAAACCCAAGAGGATTGTGGAAAATTGCAAGAGGATCTTGATAAATTGGAAGACTGGGCATCAAAATGGCAGATAAAATTTAATGTGGACAAGTGCAAAGTTATGCACCTAGGGAAGAACAACCCAAACTATGGTTACACAATGCAAGGTTCCACATTAGGAACCACCACCAAGGAAAAAGATTTAGGCGTCATTGTGGATAACATGTTAAAACCCTCTGCCTAGTGTGCAGCGGCAACCAAGAGAGTAAATAGAATGCTAGGTATCATAAGGAAAGGAATGGAAAATAAAACAAAAGATATTATAATGCCTCTGTACCGTTCCATGGTGAGACCGCACCTTGAATATTGTCTGCAATTCTGGTCGCCGTATCTTAAAAAGGATATAGCGTTATTAGAAAAGGTTCAGAGAAGAGCCACCAAAATGGTAAAGGGGATAGAAGGATACTCCTATGAAGAGAGGCTAAAAAGGTTAGGGCTCTTTAACCTGGAAAAGAGATGACTGAGGGGAGATATGATAGAAGTCTATAAATTAACGAACGGAGTGGAATGGGTAAACGTAGATCGATTGTTTACATTATCAGAATATAGAAAGACTAGGGGACATGCAATGAAGCTACAGGGTAAACTATTTAAGACTAATAAAAGAAAATATTTTTTCACTCAACGTATAATCAAACTCTGGAATTTGTTACCGGAGGATGTAGTAAAGGCTGTTAGTGTAGCTGGGTTTAAAAAAGGTTTGGACAAGTTCCTGGAGGAAAGGTCCATAAACCATTATTAAGAAGGGACCCAGGATATTAATGCTTGACCCAGTACAAGCATTGCGGAACCTGTGTCTTTTGGGGAAACTGCTAGGTACGTATGACCTAGATTGGCCACTGTTGGAAACAGGATACTGGGCTTGATGGACCTTGGTCTGACCCAGTATGGCATATCTTATGTTCTTATGTTCAGGAAGCAATGCGAGAGAGACAATTATTAAGCGGGGTAAGATCCAGAGTGGAGGATGAAGTGTGGTGGACCCAAAGAATATCGTCTGCATAGATATAGGCAGAAATTCCAGCTTGTTGTATGAGTAAAGCAAGGGAAGCAAGAAATACGTTAAAGAGTAGGGGAGCAAGGATAGAACCTTGGGGAACCCAACAGTTTAATGGAAATGAGGGTGAGACGTCCGAGCCCGATTGAACGGCAAAAGTGCGAGAAGATAGAAAAGACTGGAACCACTGCAGAACTGTGCCGTAGATACCCAAATCAGATAGGCGGGAGAGGAGAGTACAGTGATCAACAACGTCAAAGGCAGAGGAGAGATCCAGTGAAATGATAAGAGAAAGATCACCGCGGTCATGAGAACGATGGATTTCTGAAAGAAGAGCTAGGAGAATGGTTTCAGTGCTGTGGCCGGCCCGGAAGCTGGATTGGTGCGGGTGGAGTGAGAAGGTGGAGTCGAGATGAATAGCGAGTTGCTGGAAAACAAGCTTCTCAAGAATTTTAGAGAGAAAGGAGAGGTTAGCTACGGGGCGCCAGTTACCAGGAACAGCGGGATCGAGAGTAGCCTTTTTTAGGAGAGGGTGAACAATGGCGTGTTTCCAGCTGGTGGGGAAATGACCAGAGGTGAGGCTGGAATTAATTATGGACATGGCATAGGGGTTAAGGACAAGTGAGCGGTTGAGGAGCCAGGAAGAAGGGAGGGGATCGAGGGGACAGAAGGTCTGGTGGGAGGAGGAAATGGCTTTGTTGAGTTTGGCGGAGGTAAGGGGACAGAAGGTGCACCAGGTATGAGGGAAGGTGCAGGAAGGAGGGGGAGAGTCTAGCGCAGGGAAGGTAGAGGGGCTAGAGGGAGGGGAAAGAGGAGGAGGGCAAGTGGGAAAAGAAGAGCGAAGAGATTGGACTTTGTTCGTAAAGAAAGAGGCGAGGGGGGTTGAACTGAGGATGGGAGAGACGGGTAAGGCGGCGAGGGAGGGGGCGAAGGGGGAAGAAAGGGATTTAAGAACCTGATACAGATGCTAGAGGAATTCGAGGAAGAGGCTATGAGCTGAGAGTAATAGGGTTGTTTGGCGGAGACTATCATAGAGCAGTAGTGATGGTGTGCCTGACGAAATGCGAAGGCAGAGGTGGCAGAGGGATTCTTCCACCACAAACGTTCCACGCTATGAATATGGGTACGGTACAAGTATAAGCCAGGATGGTACCAGGGATGGTGAGAGGAGGAGTGGAGGGGCAAAGGGCGGAGTGGAGCTAAAGTGTCAAGAGCGGCAGAGAGGGTGGAGATCCAGGTGTCCACCTGCTGGTTGACAGGGAGAGAGGCAAATTCAGAGGGAGTCAGCTGGGGGGAAACATTGAAGGACGAGTGGGGTGAGGTGGCATTTGAGCATCCGAGGTGGGGGGCCAGGATGGCAGGATTAGAATTCCTGGGGGCAGGAATTGGGAAAGAAAACAGTAGACAGTGGTGGTCAGACCAAGGGAGGAGGAATGCCTGAATGCAGGATGGAAAGTGAGGGGAAGATGCAGGAGTCAAAATAAGATCCAGAGTGTGACCGGAAACATGGGTTGGGCATGTCACGTGTTGGGTAAAGGATAAGTCATGTAAAAGTGAGAGGAGAGCCGGAGGTGCTCTGTTTCCTGATTGTTACCTGAATTGCATTCCATTGGTTCCTGGTGCCTGTGGAGGACCCTTCCAATTGGTTTGTGTCTGCTCCTGGGCTATAAGACCTGCTGCCCTAATGCGGGACGCGTTTGCGGGTGCGTCCCTTGGGCGCGTGCCCGAAGGGGCGTGGCCAAAGGGGCATGCTCCGCCTCTTTGGTGCCCCTTCGGTGCTCTGAGGTGCATCGAGTGCGTTTTGTTGAGATTCGCCTGATATGGGGAAAAGGAAGAAGAAGATTTCCCCGTCTGCTCAGTCCAAAGCGGTTAAAGTCACCAGTCCCATGGATGCACATGTTCGTTTAGGGGAATCTTCGAAGATGGACTCTGTGGTGTCTTTGGAAAGGTCAACAGTGAGTACGCCCCTATCTGATTGCTCTCTGGATGAACTGGATTTAACTCCTCCCGGTCAAGGGACGCTCGGGATATCCGGAATCCCTAATTCGCCTGGGAAGGCGGGTATTGTGGATCCCGGTTTGCCTTTGCTACCAGATTCCTTTCTCAGGGTGAATGCTTCGCCAGATTGTTTACCTCCTCCGATTCCTACGGTTGTTATATTTCCTCTGGTTGCCTCAGATATCTCTCCGCCTTCAGATGTATCTTTGCGTGATATCTGGTCTGTGATGGTCCGGATTGAGTCGTCTTTGTCTGCTTCTCTTCAAAAAGTCTCTGACTTTTCTAAAGAGACTGCTTCTAAGTTTAAAGATCATGAAAACCGTTTGGTGTCCTTGGAAGCAGCGTGTGCAGCTTCGGACGCACGCAAAGTTGAGCATTTGGATTTGCCTTATAAACTTTCTCAGGATGTATCGCTTCTGCATAGGCAGGATGAAAATCTAGAGAATTTATTGCGATCAAAAAATCTAAGGTTGTTAAATTTTTCCTGTACCCACTATCTGTCTCCCTCTATCCTTTTTTATATGTACCTGAAGGAGATTTTGCTGTTTACTAATGTTGAAACAATTGGTTTGTCAAAAATTTATTATTTACCCTCGGGCAAATTAGCCCGTGATTGTGTGGGTGATGCAGATGGTGGTTCTGCTATGCAATATGAGCGGGTGGTTTCTTCTACTTTGGATCTCTCTGGTTTTCTAGAGTCATCCAAAGATGATATATCTACTCGTGCTACGTTATTGGTTACTTTTTTGTCTGAAATTGATAAAGGAAAGGTTTTGTCTGCCTATTTTAAGAAGAAAACAGAGAAATTTTGTGGGCAACCGATAAAAATTTTTCCTGATGTCTCCAGAGCCACTCAGAAACGCCGGAGGGCTTTTTTTAGAGGTACGCCAGCGTGTTTTGGCTCTGGGGGCATCATTTTATTTGAAGTTCCCTTGTAAGTGTCATGTGATATTTCAAGGGAAACAATACATTTTCTTTGTTGTGGAACAATTATTGGATTTTCTGAAAGATAAGGGATGATATATGGTATGTACTGATGTTAGCTATTGTGTGCTTCTTGACTAGTTAAAAGGAGTTTTTGTTTATTTTTTTTTCCAGGAACCAGTGAAATGGTTTGTTTGTACTTTATTTTACAACACCTCCTTGATGTGGGCTAGGTTTATGTGCGATTTATTATGTATACATAACGATGTTCATGTTTGTATGAGGATGTCGCTATTTTTTCCTTTTGTATAATTGTAAATTTTTCTATAAATAAAAAAAAAAAAGTGAGAGGAGAGCCCTGTCGCGTGACCTAGCATGGGAATTGAGGTGAGCGTTGAAATCACCCAGAACAACCAGGTGTGGAGATAGAAGAAAAGAGTCAGATATGGAGAGTAAAAGGGAATCCCAGAGATCCGTGTGCAGTGAAGGAGGGGCGTAAAGGAGAAGGAAATACACAGGGGCGGGAGACCCTGAATGAAACAGAAGGGATTCAGGGTAGTGTGGGGGGGGGGGGGGTGAAACCAATGAGAAGGAGAGAGAGGATCTATGGATAAATGCCACACCGCCACCTGTACGTGCACCTGAGTTGGACATCTCAACGTTCAAAATGATCTGTTTGCATGAATAGCACCATAACCTGCATGTCCTGCCAGACATTTATAAAACTGACTGTGTGGACGTCTCCGACACTAGCACAATGTAGAGTTGGTCCAGGTGACTGTGGGGGCATTAGCTATGCAGCCAGGTAACATTGTAATGGAGGGCAGATAAGGGTTGGGGCCATCCCTATGGCTGATAGGCCTTTTGAAACTGCCTGGATGGGTGATTGATATCCCGTGTGTTGCTAGTTGTGACATGTCCTGGATGATCTTGTACAGGACATGCCAGTCTCCACATTGACCTTGGAGCCCCTTTGTTATGTTTTGCATGTTGGTCATGCCGAAAGACTGTGTAGGGTGAGGGCATGCTGTATGGGACTGCCTTGCTGGGATGTGCCAAAACAAAAGTAGGGCATGTGTATGGATGTTGGACTCCAGCAGCAGGGGACATTCTGAGGTACACGGCCCTTGCCTACAGAATGGGTTGGTAACATGTGATGGAGTGAGGGTGCTGTTGTGGCACCAAGAACAAAGGGGCCATGTCAGGATAGCCGCCTGGGCGAATGAGGCATCTGGCATCTGCATGTCATACATATGTTTTTTTCCCTTACCATGGCCCTGCATCTGTGGCACTGGGCTACATTCCATAGGGAATCTGTGTGTTATATATCAAGACCTACATACACATATCTCTGTGATTACAAAGGGTTCAAGGATGGTGCTCAGCTTGGTTGGGCTCCTTAGTTGGCAATGGGTGTTGAGCTCATGCACACTAGTGACTACTGGCATGCATGTGCTTGAGTAGGGAAGAATGACTCAGACATAGAGGTAGAATAAACGTAACTGTAGTGTTTATTGCCACATTGGAACAGGGCATCCCTGACAGTGACCTGTAAATTTCCCCTTCCCCGCTGCCCTCTCTCCTGAGAGCAGGTGGCATAGGAGCAGAGCTGAGGCTCCACTGGCTCAGCAATGCCTAGGTCAGGGCTCTCAGCTCGGCTCTGATGACCTCCAGATGCCCAAACATGAGGTCCTGGGCCCAGGCAACTGCGAAGAAGCCCTGCTGCACCTCATGCCTTAGGTCCTGTAGAAGCAGCAGCACACCTGCAATGTCAGGGTCCAGAGGGGTCTCATCTGTGATGGTAGTGACCTGGCAGCCCCCGCTGTGTCACAGCCTCAGCTGTGACAATAACAGAAACCACAATGACTAGCAGGGCCACAGGTCTGTGGATCTGCAGACAACATGAGCCATTCATGAGCAACATCCTTGGAGTACTCCCATAAGGCTCCCTTATTTCCACTCTGCTGTAGCACAGGATGCTGCAGGTCTGAAGAAGAGGGTGCTAGCTCTTCAGAGTCCAGTGAAAGTGTCCAGGATACTTCACGCATCTGCTGTTGTATGGTGACTTTGTCAAAATGAACCGTGTCAGTCACTGTTCAACTATGAGCCCCATGAACTGGCCTCTCAGCCGATATATTCTCTGGTATGGGTGCCATCTGTGTGCCCTACTGCTTTCCCTCTCCAGTTCCTCATCAATGGTTTTTCCAAATCACCTAGGGCTCTGTTGTTATATATTATGCTTTACATACACATATCTCTGTGGTCACAAGAGGTTCAAGGGGTAGGGCTCCTCAACTGGCAATGAGTGTTGAGCTCATGCATGCCAGTGACTACTGGCATGCATGTGCTTGAGTAGTGAAGAATCACTCAGACACAGAGGTAGAATAAACTTAACTGTAGTGTTTATTGCCACATTGGAACAGGGCATCCCTGACAATTACCTGTTCCCTTCCCCTTACCTGCTGTCCTCCTTCCTAGGAGCGGGTGGCATCAGAACAGAGCTGAGGTCTCGCTGGCCCAACAATGCCTAAATCAGGGCTCTCAGCTTCACTCTGATGCCCTCCAGATGCCCAACCATGAGGTCCTAGGTCCAGACGACAGCAAAGAAGCCCTGCTGAGGCTCATGCCTTAGGGTCTATGGATGCAGCAGGATGTCTGGAATGTCAAGGTCCAGAGGGGCCTCATGGTGGGGAATCTGTGGTGCTGAACCTGGGAGCCCCAGCTGTGCCACAGTCTCTGACAGCTGTGGCACAGCAGTACTGCCCCTTGCTTCGAGTCCTACTTCCCCTTCCCCTCAGCCTTGCCCCAACCTCGGCCTCCCTCTACCCCCTTCCACAGCTTTATCCTCCCCACCTCAGCCTTTCTCCTCCCTCATCCTGAATCTTCCCTCTCCCACCTGGGTCCTCTTCCCCTCCCTCCTCATGCACCTCCCCTCTCCTGCCTTATGCCCCTGTGCTTCCCACAGTTCATTACCTGTCCCTTTTGTCTGCCCATTCAAGAACCTCTCTCCTGTAGTATGGTGGCATTCACACCCAGGAAGGTGTAGATAACATGAGGAGGGATCTAGCTAAGCTTGAAGAATGGTCTAGAATCTGGCAGCTGGGATTTAATGTTAAAAAATGTAATGCATTTGGGCTGCAGCAATCCAAGGGAGCAATATAGTATAGGGGATGAAGTACTTTTGTCCACTAAAGAAGAGCGGGACCTAGGCGTGGTTGTGTCTGATGATCTTAAAGTAGCTAAACAGGTAGAAAAGGCGACGGCAAAAGCTAGAAGGATGCTTGGGTGCATACAGAGAGGAATGGCTAGTAGAAAAAAGGAGGTGATAATGCCTCTGTATAAGTCTTTGGTGCGACCACATTTGGAGTATAGTGTGCAATTCTGGAGACCACACCTTCAAAAGGATGTGAACAGGATGGAGTCGGTGCAGAGGGTGGCTACTAAAATGATTAGTGGTCTTCATTATAAAGCATATGAGGACAGACTGAAGGATCTTAATATGGAGTGGAGGAGTGGCCTAGTGGTTGGGGAAAGGTACTTTAGGCCAGAAGGTTGGGGGTTCAAATCCCACTAGAGAACAGCAACCTTGGACTGGAAGGACTGGGGTTTCTAGTCCCACAGGTGCTCCTTGTGGTCTTGGGCAAGCCACTTAACCCTCCATAGCCCATGTTCCCTGTAAAATAGTTATCTCCAAGTTATAATGCCCTGTTCAATGTAAACCACACTAGTGCAGTATATAAGAGAATGTAAATAAATAAATGTACACCTTAGAGGAAAGGCAGGATAGAGGTGATATGATTGAGATGTTTAAATACCTCCGTGGCATAAATGTTCAGGGGGAGAGCCTCTTTCAATTGAAAGCAAGTTCTGCTACAAAGGGACATGGGATGAGGGTGAAGGGAGATAGATTCAGGAGTGATATGCAGAAATATTTCTTTACGGAAAGAGTAGTGGATCCATGGAATAGTCTCCCAGTAGAGGTGGTAGAGATGAGGACAGTAACTGAATTCAAAAAAGCATGGGACAAACACAGAGGATCTCTAAAGGTAAAAAGGGGACTGTTTTTGTTGTTGCTATGGAAGGACAGACTAGATAGGCCATGTGGTCTTTTTCTGTCGTCATATTTCTATGTTTCTGTGTTTCTATCTGCCTGGGCTAGGGTGGCCAGGCTACCATGTATTGGTGGCCCTCTGATTTAGCAGAGGCGCTGCATCATAGGCTCGATGGGGGGCTTGGGTTCTGCTCTTTCCTCCTCGAAGTGTCAATCAGGAGATTCCACTGCCACTTCTTGGGCTGCTGTGTGCCCCCTTCATGTGCATGTGCACCTCCCTGACTTCTTCTGGTGTCATCTCTTCAGCCTGCATGGCTGCAGGTTCCTCCCCCTCCTTCACAGCATCCACGCTCATGAAGGGTGTGTGACATTAGTATCTCTCTTTTACCTCCCACTTGTGCTGCAGCTCCCCGTTCTCTGCCACACTGATCCCTCAGTCTGTGTTGAAGCCATGCTGGTGATGGCCACCCCTGGCCACCAGTGCCATACATCTTTGCTAGCCTCTGTCATTTCATCACTCGGCTGGCCTCATGCTGCTGTCTGTCATGATAAAGTGCCTAGAGTTGTGGCTTTGCTCATTATCCCTGTGTGCCCATGCACTCTCAGCAGCTCTAACTTGCCCTAGGCTGCTCTCCCTATTTATTAAACCTGTGTTACTGATGCCATTTTGCCTTGTCACGCAGTTCTCTCCTGCCCCTGTTGATGCCCTTGCCCTGTCTCCCATGGCTTTTACTGGTGCAGATTCTGCAGATTGCCCTCCAAGTGGCTTGGACCTCTCATTGGTCGACTATGTTCCACAGAGTAGGTAGAGGCGGCACAGATGTTTGGTCTCTGCACGGGAGAAGTTGGGGAGCCTACCAGACATGCTGCTAACTTCTCCACTGGCCCTCGTGCTATGGCCCTATGTTGCTGTGTGTGCTTATATATCATCGCTTGTACCTGGATGTCCATAGGCCTGTGTACAAGGATGAGGCCCTGGGCATCCTCATCACTGTATTCCTCATAGGTTGGCTGCGGGGGTCCCTCATCTGTCTTGTGCATCCATTTAATGCACTTCCTGTTCTCTGTTTTACTACCGGCCTGGACACCCACATGCCCAGTTCCAACATCACATATATTTTCTGCACATTCCCTTTTGGACAACCTACAGGTGCCCTGTACACCCTATGTGAAATGCTCCTCAATAAGTGTAGAGCATATGCCATTTTAATAAGATTGAAATTTGGGATTGGCAGTTGAAAAAATCTTGAATTTAAGTAGGAGAAGTATTAAAACATAAACCGTCTGTGCACAAGAATTAGAAACGAAAATGTAACAACATGAGAGGTAGATGAAAATAACAATAAAAAAAAAATGGCCCTAAGAACTGATCTATGTGATGTGGTTGAAACCTCATTTGTTCTTAGCAAGTTTATAAAAAAAAGAATTGTGTGTGTGAGGTTTGAAAACTGTGATGATAATTATTGTACAGCACTAATTGCCCAATTGTACATTAGCTTTTATAAAATAGACATAAAACAGACACCCCTTGCTTGGTTTGTGAGGGTTTATGCGCATCATTGGAGCTGAGAGCTATACTATCGGTAGCTTAACTACTGGCAAGGTCTCCAAAAATGGGCAGATCTTAGCTGAGGTGTCAGAATAAGACAAAGCACTTATCTGGGCAGCAGCCATATGGGAGGGTGTTAGAAACATGATGGCAGAAAAAGACCACATGGCCCATCTGGTCCGCCCTTTCATATCATCTACAATAGTCCTCTTTTTTCCTTTAGAGAGCCTCTATGTTTGTCCCATGCTTTTTTGAATTCAGATACTGTCCTTGTCTCTACCACCTCCACTGGGAGACTATTACATGCATCTACCCCTCTTTCCATAAAGAAATATTTCCTCATATTACTCCTGAGCCTATCCCCTTTCACCCTCATCACATGTCCCCTCATAGCAGAGCTTGCCTTCAATGGGAAGAGACTCTCCTATGCATTTATGCCATGGAGGTATTTAAATGTCTCTATCATATCTCCCCTATCCCACCTTTCCTCTAAAGTATACATATTAAGATCTTTAAGTCTGTCCTCATATGCTTCATAACAAAGACCACTAACCATTTTAGTAGCCAGCCTCTGCATCGACTCCAACCTGTTTATATCTTTTTGAAGGTGTGGTCTCCAGAACTGCACACAATACTCCAAATGAGGTTGCACCAGAGACTTATACAGAGGAATTATCACCTCCTTCTTTCTGCTGACCATTCCTCTCCCTATACACCCAATCCACATCTGGCATATTGAAGTCACATATCAATAGCACTTCCCTTTCATGGCAATACTGTGTATGTCTTCAATTTAAATTTTTGTCCCCTTCTTCCTGTAAGGGGGATCTGTATACAACTCCAGTGCAAATGGATTTCCCTTTCCCTCTTTCTAGTTTAACTCACAGTTACTCTTCTCTTCCTTTTAAGTCCTGCAATTCTATAGATTTAATATTATTTCTTACAAATAGTGCCACACTACCTCCCCTTCTTTCTACCCTGTCCTTCCTAAATAAGGTATAGCCTGGTATAATTACATCCCAGTCATGATTATCCATGAACCATGACTCTGTAACTGCCATTAAATCCAAGTCAGTCTCTTCCATTAAAACCTCAACATCTGGGATCTTATTTCCCATGCTACGGGCATTTATACACACCATTTTCCAGATGTTCCCACTTTTACCCATTTCTACAGAGGTATTTAATGTTTCACTTACCTGGGGGCTTTCTTCACCCATCCCTAACAAATCTAGTTTAAAGCCCTCTTCAGTAGGTTAGCGAGTCTGCTGCTGAAGACACTTCATCCCTTCTTGGACAGATGGACACCATTTCTGCTCTGCAGTCCTTGGAACTTCATACCATGGTCCAGGAAACCAAAACACTCTTGATAACACCATCCATGCAGCCATGTATTCATCTCCAGGATGCAAACTTCTCTGCCTTGGCCTTTACCCTCAATGGGAGCAGCAGAAGATCACATTTCTGTGACAATGGCAACAACACTGGCATTGCCTACAAAGAAGAAAGACCTAGCAATCTACTTCCATATCATGCCACGAAACCCAACGGATAGTTACAACAAAACACAAATTGCAATATAATGCTTGAAGATGAGACTCCCAAGTTAGAAGGCACTAAATGAGCTACTGTGGAAGAGCTGAAGATTCTTCAGAGTAAAGCCAACATTTATGATTTGGTTGGAAGAAATCCCTTGGGACATCTAACTGCTGATGTAGCTGTGCATGAAATAAGAGAAGCTGCAAAAAATGTCTTACCTATTTCTACATGGAATGTACGAAGCATGAATCCAGGGAAGCTGGAGGTGATCAAGAATGAAATGGAATGTGAACAACTCAATCTGTTGCTTGTCAGCAGACTGAAATGGACTGGCATCAGGCACTTTGAAGCTGATGATCAGATAGTATACTATACCAGAAATGAAAGACAAAGAAGAAATAGTGTTATATTTATAATTAAGAAGAAACTGGCAAGAACTGCCATAAGGAATGCCCATCAGCACAACTAATATTCAGGTGTATGAGTCAACAATAGCTGCAGAAGAGGAATATGTTGATCAGTTCTATGAACAAGTCAAGCTTCAGTGAAGGTCAGCAATGTGATGGATCAATGCAATAACAACAGCTATGGATGCCGTTCTATCAACAATTAGCTGCCTGATTGAACACCGAACACAATTTAAGACGACTATCACAGGATCTTCATGAGTTGGCATTGATTCAACAACACTTAGCAACAAACAAAATAGACACCTTTTTGGACATTTCACTTAAGAACATAAGAACATAAGATATGCCATTCTAGGTCAGACAAAAGGTCCATCAAACCCAGTATCCTGTTTCCAACAGTGGGCAATCTAGGTCACAAATACAGTACCTGTCGGGTTCCCAAAAGGTACACAGATTCCATGCTACTTATCCCAGGAGTAAGCAGAGGATTTCCCTAGTCCACTTTATTATTAGTTTATGGACTTTTCCTCCAGGGACTTGTCCAGACCTCTTTTACATCCAGCTACACTAATAGCTTTTATTACATCCCCCACCAATGAATTCCAGAGTTTGATTATGCGTTGAATGGAAAATACTGTATTTTCTCCAATTAGGCTTAAATGTACTACATTGTAGTTTCATTGCAGGTTCCCTAGTCTTTCTGCTTTTTGAAGGAGTAAACAATTGATATACATTTACCCGTTCCACTTCACTCATTATTTTATAGACCTCTATCATATGTCCCTTAGTTGTCTTTTTCCAAAGCTGAAGAGCCCTAACATTTTAAATCTTATTTATTTATTCAATATGTATTTTCATATACATCTGTTTGTCCAATGACGTTTTTCATTACACGGTGCTTCACAATTTTACTCAATTATAGTATGGTGTTTGTTTGTTTCTTTGCTTTACACGGTGCTTTATCTATGTTTGTCTAGAATATGGTCTATTATTGCGGTACCTTATATGTACCTCTATGCAGTGTCCATAGCTTAATTTGTACCACTCTATTTTTCATTTTTTCAAGTTATTGTACACAGATGTACTACACTTAATGTATATATAATTCTTTTATATTTTATTGTTTTCCCTTCTCTCCTATATGTTTCTGTTTTACTTTGTTTTTTCTTGTACCAGTTTTACAGTTCATTTTGTTTTTTAAAGAATAGATTTTTACACAGTGTTTTGCACACGTTTATACTATGTTTGGTCTTATTTGACTAATTTTATTTCTCCATTTTAGATTGTGAGATATTGATATTGCTCCGGTCTCCCGGACTGTTTCTATGTCCTGTTTGTACATTTAGGGGTATGTTTACTAAAACCCTGCTAATGTGCGCGGCCCGCTAGTGTGCGGGTGCCATATAAGGAGTGGGCGTTTCTTTCTGAAAAAGAAAAACCGGGATTTAAATATGCGCTAAGGTGCACGGCGCCCATGTGCGCCCTGCACATTAGCGCATGAGAAAGCTGCGTGGGAGGCATAAGTGGCGCGCTGATGTGCAAGCACAAGAGCAGAGCCACAGCACAATGGTTAAGACACAGACCAGGGATCAGGGGTTCAATCCCCCACAGTACCCAATGAAGATGGCTGGCTGAGGCATTACTTTAGGAGCCAGTTTAATATTGGGCGGCATAAGGCAGCGCGCTGATGGGCATAAGGCAGCATGCTTTTGCTTTAGGAGGCATTTTAATATTGGGCGGCATAAGGTGGCATGCTGATGTGCAAGCATGGGAACAAAACCACAGCACAATGGTTAAAACACTGACCAATGGTGCAGGGAGCATGGGATCAATCCCCTACAGTGCCCAATGAACAAGGCTGGATGAGGCATTGCATATTATGGGGAAGATTGCCTTAGGAGGCATTTTATTTTTATTTTAATTATCACTACTAGCAAACGCACTCTCAAAGCGTGTTAACATAAGGCGCCCCATAAGGCACATTTTAAAGTGCACTGCCCGCGAAGGCACCCTAGAATGTTGCTTATAGGGCGCTTTATAGGGTGCCGTATGAGGTACTGCAAGGTCAGAGTACTGGTTTTGATGGCAGCACTGTGCAGTTTAAGGAATGAAAAGCATAGGTAGGTGTGCTGCCATGCAAGGAGGAGCAGCAGTGGAGCACAATGGTTAAGGCACTGACTGCTGATACAGGGGTCATGAGTTTGCTCCCCAGTGTGCCTAATATGTAAAGCTGGATGAGGCATCAGCTGTGCAATGTACATTTTGTTTCCTGCAGCACTTTATTTTTATTTTATTAATTGCTGCCAGCAAACATGCCCTCACGTGCCGTAATTGAAGGTGCCGTATAAGGCACCCTATAAGCCACTCCATAGGGCACATTATAAAGTGCACTGTCCGCCACGGCACCCTAAAATGTCCCCTAAAGGGCACCCTATAAGTTGCGTCACAGGATAATGTATAGTGCACCTTACATGGACGGGAACCATAAGGTGCCCTATAGGGCGCCCTATAAAGCACCCTCAGAGGCACCTTATGGGTACAGTACGCTGAGGGTGTTTTTGCTGGCAGCAAAAATGTTCATGAAAAAGAGATAATGCTTTGAGCAGCCCTATCAAATTACCCCACTGTGGATTTGAACCCATGATCTCTGGCTCTACAGGCAGTGAAGTAACCATTGTGCTATAGCCCTATAGCTGCTAGCAAGCCCCTGGCTGGCTGCAGAGGGAGTGCACGTCACCACACAGACAGTCTGCTGTGGTCACCAGGATAGGGTTAGCCCACCCGTACCAATGATGCACTGCACATGCAAATCAGCTGTCCACAGATAAACACAAGATGGGGAATGCACCCCCACAGCACCTCTGCCTGGTAGGGGGTACGGACCGTGTGTTTTACTGGCACAGAGTAGCTACACACCGTCACATTGTGCGGGTACTGTGCTCACCCTGAGGGTGCGGTGAGGCGCCCAGCACCAGGTCCACAGCACCTTCCATGGCTGAAAGAGGCCATGCTGGAGGTCCAAATCAGTGTTAATCTGTGAGATAGGTAGTTTCTGCAGAAACACCTTGGATGTCTCAGTCAGGTGTAGCCCCCATTGACCCCCAGGCAGGCCATGCACCACCATTCCTTCCCCCCTCCCTCCAGGGTGGCAAACAAGGTCTCCCATCAACAGATCCACATTCTACCTCCCAGCAATGGTGGCAGTAGAGGGGACCATCAACCCCAGTCCTGCTGGGGAACAGACACCCCACAGGGCAGTCAATGCAGCTCTGTACACATCCATAAACACAATAACAGACAGACTTTAGGACTGGATATGCTAAGCTGCACCACACCACTATCTGATTATTCTTCTGCAGCAAGCCTTCAGCCACTGCACCCTGCAAGCCACTCCATCAAGACACATACCAGCTGCAAAGTCTGCTAGCTAGTCCAGTGCATGCTCCCAGTGGAAATGCATGTACCCAGAACTGGGATGTCAGCATACACAACAAGCAGATAAATCAGTGACTGGGCCCCAAAAGAAAACCCATAAATATCACATGAGAGAAATACAGTATAGCACTATGGGGGTGCCTAGCCATGCTGTCATCACTGCACAGTCAGGGTGAGAGTGATCCCCCAGCAGGACATACTGAGGTCACCCTGTCTGTGTAGGTGGTGGCCGGCCTCTAAAATGTCCCAGTCAGTGCCCTATGCCCTGTGCAGATGCACCCTGGCCAGGCCACCCTGTCCGGGCTATACTTATGGTACCTTGCTCCTCATTATGCACATTGGCAGGCCAATACTGGCAACAGTGCTGGCAGTGTGGGCTGTGGAAGGTGTTTGCAGCCACCACACACTGTCTAGACCAGGGGTGGGCACCTCCGGTCCTGGAGGGCCGCAGACCAGTCAGGTTTTCGGAATATCCCTAATGAACATGCATGAGATATATATGCATTAGAGATATCCTGCCAACCTGACTGGTTTGTGGCCCTCCAGGGCTGGATTTGGAGACCCCTGCCTTACACCTCTGTCATTTAAGATCGTGAGTGGGCAAGGTACAGATGTCCTAGACATCGAAAGGGTATATAGAATGTGTCACATTCCTCCTCGATTCTCACCACCACCAAAAAGTTGTCTAATAGACAATATTTTGGTGGTGGTGAGAAGCAAAGGGGCATCTGACAAATTCTATCTAACCTTTTAGATGTCTTGATGATCTGCACTTGCCCACTCACAATCTTAAATGACAGGTGTAAGGCAGGGGTCTCCAAATCCAGCCCTAGAGGGCCACGAACCAGTCAGGTTGGCAGGATATCTCTAATGCATATATATCTCATGCATATTCATTAGGGCTATCCTGAACACCTGACTGGTCTAGAGGTTCAAGGAGGACTGGTTCAGAACCACTGGTCTAGACAGACACACACTCCGACACCTATGCCAGCATTGTGCTACTATAGAAGAGTTCAGCAGCCATGCACACCACACCAGTCCTGGCCACAGTACAGGCATGGATATGGTACGCAATACTGTTGGGGGTCACTCCCCAGGGTGATAAACACTGTCAGAGACCAGAACTGAAGCACACACCGCAGACATCAGAATGATTGTTATGATGGAGCTCAATCAGCAAACTGTGCTTAACGTAGGATTTTCTATCTGCCAGTACTCATAGCAAACGTTTGAGAGCTGTGTACCGTATACCCAGGTGTAGGGTGGCATTGCTAAGGTATGCAAGTGCTAGTATTGGGAGATGCACGCAGGGCCCAATGTCCTGCCTTTCCAGGAGGCATTGGCCAATGGGGCCTGTGGGTGTGGGTGTGTCTGCCCCTGTTGGCTGCTGCTTTACCGCAGAGGTTCACAACTCCAGTCCTGGTGTGTCAAACACTCTTCGGGTTTTCATGCTGTCCTTCATGAATATGCATGAGCTACATCTGCATACCATGGGGGTGGTGCATAGATATGCAGCACAGGCATCTTTATTAGAGGCAGCAAGGAACATGAATGGTGTGTGGCCCTCCAGGACTGCATTTGGGAGACTCTGCTCTAGGTAATGCGCCTGTTTATGGTGTCTGTGCTCGGTGGGGTAAAATATAGGCGTATTAACCATGCGTATGTTCTCAGCAATAAAGGTTTGTCCTTACTATCATGGTTTAGTTGTGGGAAACATATGTGGAGTTGATTGGCAGTAGCCCCAGCTGGGCTTTGAACCTGTGATTTTCTGTTCTTGCACACACTGTCTGTGTGCACTGCACCACCGCGTTGCCACCGATAGGCTGCATTCCCTGGGGAGCCCATGACTGTACATCCGACAGAGCCTGTCTGTTGCAGTGGATGGTGCCAGCCTGCACACGGCTAGGCCACTGTCTGCTGTGGCTAGCAGCCACTGCCCCCTCCACCACCTGTACCCTTCTGCCCACATGCTGACATGTCCTCATCTTGGAAAAAGCGTATGACCTGATTGAGTTGTGGCAATCCAGGACTGCATTTGGGGGACTCGGCTGTAGGTAATGCCCATTGTTATGGTGTGTGTGCGGTGTAGGGTAAAATATAGGTGTTTGAACCATGCTTATGTTCTCTGCAATAAAGGAGTGTTTTTACTATCTCTGTTTGGTGGTGGGTAAAATGTGGGGACTGGGTTGGCAGGAGCCCTAGCTATCATTTGAACCTGTGACTTTCTGGTCCTACAGGCACTGGCTGTGTCCACTGCACCACACTGTGGCCACAGAGACAACGCAGTCCCTGGAGATAGGAAACCTGGCCGAACGAGTCAGAAACCCTGCTCTGCACAATTTGACTGTGGGCTCATTCACCTTGTATGGAGACAAAAGGGCAAATAAACCTCAAAAATGACCTCGAGAAAAGGGGAAAAAAACATAACCAAGCTGGCCAATAGTGATATCAATGGGCAACATTAAAAAACACTCCCAGGAAAGCTCCAAAAAAAAAAAAGAAATGATTTTTGGAAGGGTCTACGGAGCGTAGACCCTTCCAAAAATCATTTCTTTTTTTTTGGAGCTTTCCTGGGAGTGTTTTTTAATGTTGCCCATTGATATCACTATTGGCCAGCTGGATTATAATTTTATTGAATTTTGTTGTGGTCATTTTCAAGTTTTATTTGCTATTTTGTTTTGTGCACATGTATCACACTACTCACGTTTTGTAAGTTTCCCCGGTTTTGCTGTACATTGCTGACGGAAATGGTTTCTCTTCCCTTTAAATCGGCTCTAACGCGAGCTTTTCACTCGCGGTATTTTTTAGCTTGAATTTCAGCCCCGCTCCTGTGCGGGGAGCCTCTCCCCTCCCACTCTCCACCCATTGACCCCGTCCCTCCGCCCTTCGGGATCCTTCCTCCGCCCTCGGAATGCCTTTCCACGCCTCTATCGCACATCAGCGCGCCGTGCACTTGTGAGGGTCTGTTAGTGCAGCACGCACGTGTGCAGGGCCCAAAAATGCACTATTAGCGTGTGCTAAGGTACCTTAGCGCACGCTGAAGTGCGCCCCGCACAATTGCGCGGTTTAGTAAACATACCACTTATTTTGGTAATGTATTATACTTTATTGATTGTGCTTGTTTTGTTTGTATATGAAGTTTTTATATATTTATATTTTAATTGTTTTTTATGTGTCTGTTTATAGACCCCTGACGAAGGCCTAGGGCCGAAACTGTTTAGTTGGGTCTTCAATAAAATTTTTTTGACAATTCTTGTGTTGGCTGTGGTCCTTGTCCTCCGCTACTTTTCAACAATTACTTTGACCACTCTCCAATCTTCAGGTAGTATAGATGATTTGAGAGTGAGCAAAAGTTGGGCAGAACTGGGGCAGAGTAATAGGATTTGCAAGTATGTTATGAGATATGTGCATATCCATGCAAATTGTGAAGGGTAGTTAGTAATGTGCATCTTGAAAATAGTGTATGTTTTTTGCCAAATTATGCATGTTAAATTGCAAAATCATGTGTTACTTATTTTAATGCATGTTTTTAATGCACAGTGTGAGTCAAATAATAATGAGATGCAAGGTGACCAAATGCATGCAAAATATCTCATTATTATGCAAAATGAATCATGCAGCTTGTGTTTAACCTTACAAGCTGTGTTATTCATGGAAAGATAATACCAACATGGAGCTGGCGTTTTCTTTCCTCCCTGGGAGCATTGGGCCACTGACATATATAGATAGATGGAAATATATCTTGTGGATTTATATATAGTATACATTCAGCACAACCTCATACCCCAGTCATTCATGAACTGTTATTAGCTGTGGGTCAAACCTCAGTCAAAAGCCATCCTTGTAAACATTTTGTAAATGAGGGTTTGTTTTAGAATCTTAGCAAAAAGAATTCACTTGCTGGTTTATTTTTTTCACTAATGCCAAGTAAAGCGTCTTTTCTGTCAACCAATTCATCTATTGATAGAAAATATGAAACTATAGAGTTGTTGCCATAGCAACCTCATGTTCCCTATGGTATCCAAGGACATCAACAGATGGCAGGAAGCAAAGTGGATCTTTTTCTTTTTTTTACTTTTTATTTCCCTATGTGTTTGTTCATGGTCATAACAGAGAAAAGTAATTGAGGGCACCAGAGTTTTCTGATCACTTTGGTAGTAGCAGCAGAGTTCCATTACTGCACAGAGTAGAGGGCTGCAAGTAAAGAATAATATTTTTTGGTAGCCCCCTCCTATGGTATAATCTGATAATTTTCCTCTGCATGAACCTGGATCACACAGCTTTCAACACTGTCCACCTGCCTACCATAGTAACATAGTATATGATGGCAGATAAAGACCAGTATGGCCCATCTAGTCTGCCCAGTAAGGTGGCTGGAGTGGTTGTAACCTCAACTCTGTGCAGGTCACTTCCCTCTATGCCTGGGTTTAGGGTTGTACCTGCTGCTTGATACAGGTCAGTCCCCCTCTATTTATTGAGTATAAAAAATACTTGAGTTTGCTTTGATTTCATCCTCTTGCTATAAAAGAATCCACTGTGTCTGTCCGATGCCATTTTGAATTCTGTCACTGTATTTGCCCCCACCACCTCCATCCAGAGGGCATTCCAAGCATCCACCACCCTTTCAATGAAAAAGTACTTCCTAATGTTGCTTTTAATTTTACCACTTTGCAATTTTGGGGTGTATTTTACACATGCATATGCGTAGATTAAGTTTTTAATCTATGAGCATAGATGTGAACTTCACTCAGAATGTACCCCCAGTTATGCCTACTGACAAAGTATGGGCCCACATCCCAAAGCATGTACTAATATACCAGGTTTTGTTTTTAATAAGACGTCATTTATGTGTATATGTAGCCATATATGCACGGGAATGACATTAGAAAATGACCTTTCTAAAGCATAATGCAATTCAAAACTGAAGAGGGTAAGAAAAGAATTCTAAAAAATGAGCATTTTGGATGCAATTTAATTTAAATGCAGGTGATGACTTTGGGGGCTCCAACTAAACCTTCTGAGACTCGTGTGTTTAAAACTATTTGTATATTTACTCATTTATTAATCACCTTATGATGAGGTATGCCCAAGGTAGTGTATAACAGGTATAGCTCAATATAGACAACTGATATTGTAATAACCACATAACAAAAGTAAAATGGTCAAATGTTAGCATAATACACAATTATAACAGTGAGATAAACTTGAAAATAGACAAAGTAAATCATAGAGCAAAAATATGATACAGGGGCATGTTTACTAAAACCCCGCTAATGTGCGGGCCGCGGTAGTGTGCGGATGCCATATAAGGAGTGGGCGTTTCGTGCTGAAAAAGAAAAACCGGAATTTACATATGCGCTAAGGTGCACGGCGCCCATGTGCGCCCCGCCCATGTGCGCCCCACACATTAGCGCATGAGAAAGCTGCGCGGAAGGCATAAGTGGCACGCTGATGTAAAAGCAAAAGAGCAGAGCCCCAACACAATGGTTAAGGCACTTACCAATGGTGCAAGGATCAGGGGTTCAATCCCTCACAGAGGCCAATAAAGACAGCTGGCTGAAGTATTACTTTAGGAGGCATTTAAATGATGGGTGGTGTGCTGATGGGCATAAGGCAGCAGGCTAATGTTTTAGCGAGGGTTTTTAATATGGGACAGCATAAGCAGCGCGCTAATGTGCAAACAGAAGAGCAGAGCCACAGCACAATGGTTAAGACACTTACCAATAGTGCAAAAATCAGGAGTTCAATCCCCCAAAGTGCCCAATGGACAAGGCTGGCTGAAGCATTACATATTATAGGGAAGATTACTTTAGGAGGCATTTTATTTTTATTTTAATTATCACTACTAGCAAACGCACTCTCAAAGCGTGTTAACATAAGGTGCCCCATAAGGCACATTTTAAAGTGCACTGTCCACCAAGGCACCCTAGAATGTTGCTTATAGGGCGCTTTATAGGGTGCCGTATGAGGTACCGCAAGGTCAGAGTACTGGTTTTGATGGCAGCACTGTGCAGTTTAAGGAATGAAAAGCATAAGTAGGTGCGCTGACATGCAAGGAGGAGCAGCAGTGGAGCACAATGTACGTTTTGTTTCCTACAGCACTTTATTTTTATTTTATAAATTGCTGCCAGCAAACACGTCCTCACGTGCCTTAATTGAAGGTGCCGTATAAGGCACTCCATAGGGCACATTATAAAGTGCACTGTCTGCAACGGCACCCTAAAATGTCCCCTACAGGGCACCCTAGAAGTTGCGTTACAGGATAATGTATAGTGCACCTTACATGGACGGGAACCATAAGGTGCCCTATAGGGCGCCCTATAAAGCGCCCTCAGAGGCACCTTATGGGTACAGTACGCTGAGGGTGTTTTTGCTGACAGCAAAAATGTACATTAAAAAGCAATAATGCTTTGGGCAGCCCTATCAAATCACCCCACTGTGGGTTTGAACACATGACCTTTGGCTTCACAGGCAGTGAAGTAACCATGGGGCTACAGCTACTAGCAATCCCCAGGCTGGCTGCAGAGAGCCTGCATGTCACCACACAGATAGTCTGTTGTGGTCACCAGGATAGGTTTAGCACACCCGTACCCATGATGCACTGCACATGCAAATCAGCTGTCCACAGATAAACACAAGATGGGGAATGCACTCCCACAGCAGCTCGGCCTGGTAGGGGGAAGTGACCATGTGCACCCCCACAGCACCTCGGCCTGGTAGGGCGTACTGACCGTGTGTTTTACTGGCACAGAGTAGCTACACACCATCACATTGTGTGGGTACTGTGCTCACCCTGAGGGTGCGGTGAGGTGCCCAGCACCAGGTCCACAGCACCTTCCATGGCTGAATGAGGTCATGCAGGAGGTCCAAAGCAGTGTTAAACTTGTGAGATAGGTAGTTTCTGCAGAAACACCTTGGATGTCTCAGTCAGGCATAGCACCCATGGACCCCCCCATCCAAGGATGGCAAATAGGGCCCCCCATCAACAGATCCACATTCTACCTCCCTGCAATGATGACAGTAGAGGGGACCATCGACCCCAGTCCTGCTGGGGAACAGACACCCCACAGGTCAGTCAATACAGTTCTGTACACATCCATAACACAATAGCAGACAGATTTTAGGCCTGAATATGCTAAGCTGCACCCCCACCACCATCTGATATTGTCATGCAGCAAGCCTTCAGCCACTGCACCCTGCAAGCCACTCCATCAAGACACATACCAGCTGCACACAGTCTGCTCACTAGTCCATAGTGCATGTTCCTGGTGGAAACACATGCACCCAGAACTGGGATGTCAGCATACACAACAAGCAGATAAATCAGTGACTGGGCCCCAAAAGGAATCACATAAAAGAAATACTATATAACACTATGGTGGTGCCTAGCCATGCTGTGGTCACTGCACAGTCAGGGTGAGAGTAATCTCCCAGCACGACATACTGAGGTCACCCTGTTTGTGTAGGTGGTGGCCAGGCACTAAAATGTCCAAGTCAGTGCCCTATGCCCTGTGCAGATGCACCCTGGCCAGGCCACCCTGTCCAGGCTATACCCATGGTACCTTGCTCCTCATTATGCACATTGGCAGGCCAATACTGGCAACAGTGCTGGCAGTGTGGGCTGTGGAAGGTGTTTGCAGCCACCACACACTGTCTAGACCAGGGGTGGGCAAACCTGGTCCTGGAGGGCCGCAGACCAGTCAGGTTTTCGGGATATCCCTAATGAGCATGCATGAGATATATATGCATTAGAGATATCCTGCCAACCTGACTGGTTTGTGGCCCTCCAGGGCTGGATTTGGAGACCCCTGCCTTACACCTCTGTCATTTAAGATTGTGAGTGGACAAGGTGCAGATGTCCAAGACATCAAAAAGGTTAGATAGAATTTGTCACAGTCCTCCTCACTTCTCACCACCACCAAAAAATTGTCTATTAGACAACTTTTTGGTGGTGGTGAGAATCGAGGAGAAATATGACACATTCTATATACCCTTTCGATGGTTGAGTGGGGGGCAGGGTACGTCTCGGGCGGACTGGGGTGGTCTTTGGCCTCAGGCTTGGTCGCTGACAGTCCCCCCCTGTTTTTCCTTTTATGTCTCCGCAGGGGCCGGTTATGGCACAGCCAACATGGACTTCGAGTGCTGCTGGATGCGAGAGCTGGTTGAGTCCGGAGGCGGGAGCGGTGACGCAACATGGAGCGGCAGCGGAGTCAGCGCAGGGTCGTCCCCTGGATGTCACGAGGGCCGGCAGCGAGGACAGTTCGGTGGCAGCTGGGACGGATGCGGTGTCGGCGCCTGCTGGCGGTGAGCCTGGTGAGTTGCTTGGGGGCACGGGCCATGTGGGGGTGCGGTCGCAGGAGGGGAAGGTGGGGGGGGGTTTCGCGTAAGAAGTGCAGGCAGTCTTGTCAGCGTCGTCGTAGCTCTGAATCGTCCTCGTCTTCTTCCTCTTCGAGTGGTTCGTCTGTTGGGTCGGGAGGGGAGCCGGGTCGGCAGGACGGGGAAAGTGGGGGGGAGGGTGGGCCCCAGTGCGGGTGGGGGGGCGGCATCGGTGGTGGTTTTTCTGGAATTGTGGGAGGGGGTGCCGCATAAGCTGCGGCGCAAGATTAGGAAGCAGCACTACATAGATATCTTCCGCTTGCTTGAAGGGAGGAAGCGTTCAGGTGAGAGTCGGAAGAAGAGGAAGGAGGATGAAAATGCCAGTAGGGTTAAGAAGGTGGCGCGTAATGTGGTGAACTGGACGCGTTCCTTTCTGCGGTTGGCCAGCGTGTGGGGTCACCACGAACCGGGGCAGTATGGTATGTTGTTAGCGTACGCCGATTCCATCCTGGAGGCGTCTCAGACGCATGGTGGGGGGGGGCGGGGGGAAAGGTAGTGGCAGTGAGGTGGGGGGGCGGTGCATTCCTTTCGCGCGGGGAGGTCGGGGTGCCGCCAAAGGCAGGCACGGCAGGGAGCAGTGACATGTGCTGGCGGTTCAACCGGTCCACTTGCCCCTTTCCCGACTGCAAATTTCAGCACGCCTGTTCCTTGTGCGGAGGTCCTCACTCCGCCACCAAGTGCCTTAAGAAAGGCGCCGCTGGTGTTGCTGGTCCCGCTCCTAAGGGGCAATGAGTGGCGTGGGCATGCGCCCTCCCCGATTCGGGTGGAGGCCTTTTTGGGGTGGCTGAGTCGCTATCCTCGGAGGCGGGAGGCGGTGATTCTGTCTTTTGGTTTTCGGTTCGGTTTTGTTATCCCGGTGCGGGGTGTGGTGTCGGCACCGAGTGCGAAGAACTCCCCATCAGTCCGACGTTGGGCCGAGGTCATCCAGGACAAGTTATTGGGGGAATTGCGGTTGGGGAGAGTGGCGGGTCCATTCACGGAGCCCCCTTTTCCCGACATGGTGATTTCTCCGTTAGGTATAGTACCCAAGAAGGAACCGGGGAAGTTCCGGTTGATTCATAATTTGTCCTGTCCGATAGGTGCTTCCGTTAATGATCACATTCCATGTGAGTTTTGTACAGTCCGGTATGCGTCCTTTGATAAGGTGGCTCTGATGGTGAGGGGGGCCGGTCGGTCTGCCCTCATGGCGAAGGTTGACATCGAATCAGTGTTTCGCTTGTTACCCGTCCATCCATCTGCCTTTCCTTTATTAGGTTTTTGCTTTCAAGGGGGGTATTATTTTGACAAGTACATGCCGATGGGCTCTTCAGTCTCTTGCGCTTATTTTGAGATGTTTAGTACCTTCCTGCAGTGGGTGCTGGTTCAGGCGTCCGGCTTGTCAAATGTGGTGCATTACCTGGACGATTTTTTGTTTGTGGGTGCGGCGCAGTCGGTGGAATGCCAAGAGATGTTATCCGCATGTGTGCGACTGGCACGGGAGTTCGGTGTACCGTTGGCTAACGGTAAGACAGAGGGTCCGACGATGCGGTTGACCTTTTTGGGGGTTGAGTTGGTTTCGGTGGAGATGGTGGCGCGTTTGCCACAGGAAAAGGTTGCTCGTTTGCGGATTTCGGTGGCTAACGTGTTGTCATCCCACAAGATTTCCTTGAGGGAGTTGCAAGCGCTGTTAGGGTCTTTAAATTTCGCATGTAGGGCAATTCCGATGGGGAGGGTGTTTTCACGTCGGCTGGCATGTGCCACAGCTGTGGTGCGGAAGCCTCACCACCGGATTAGGGTCACGGGGTGATGAGGGCGGATTTGATGGTGTGGAGTCGTTTTTTGGAAGACTTCAATGGGACTTCTGTTTTGATGAAGTCCGAGGTGTCCAGTGATGCCTTGCAGTTGTACACTGATGCGGCGGGGGGGGGGGGGCGGGATTAGGTGTTTATTTCAGTGGTGCCTGGTGCGCGGATTGTTGGCCGGAGTCATGGCATGTTGCGGGATTGACCAAGAACATCACCTTTTTGGAGCTCTTTCCGATTCGTGTGGTTTTAGAGCTCTGGCTGGAGCGGCTTCGAAACCGAAGGGTGCTCTGGTGGTGTGATAATGAGGCGGTGGTCAGTGTGGTTAATCGCTACTCCCCTAGGTGCTTGAAGGTGGCGGGCTTGATGCGGGAAGTCATATTAGCCTGTTTGCGGTTGAATGTGTCGGTGAAGACGCAACATATACCGGGGTGCACTAACGAGATCGCTGATGCTCTTTCTCATTTTCAGTGGAAACGGTTCCGGGCTCTGGCCCCCGAAGCGGACAAAGATGGATCGGTGGTCCCAGAGAGCTTGTGGAGCATTGGCCTCGAGAGATGCTAGATCTGCTGAAGAACTCGGTGTCTGCGGGGACTTGGTCTGCATATCAGCGGGGCTGTGACCGGGTGGTCGCCTTTTTGGTGGCTCATGGGTGGCAGCTGGGAGGGGTTCCAGTGGGCTTGATTGGTCAATATATTGTGGAGGCCAAGGGTGCCGGCTTCTCTCAATCGGCAGTGCGTGCACACTTGGCAGGGTTTAACTTTTTTGTGAGCGCGGTGGATTGGGGTTCGCCTGCTGGGGGGGGTTTGCCGCGGCGGCATTTGCAAGGGTGGGAGCGTATTCAGCCTACACCACGGGACTCGCGGTTGCCCATCACGCATGGGCTCCTGGTGAGGGTCTGCGGGGCCTTAGCGCAGGTGGTGTCGTCTGCGTACGAAGCTACTTTGTTCCGGGCGGTGTTTTGCCTTGCCTTTTTTGGGGCTTTTCGAATCGGTGAATTGGTCGCGGGCTCCGCCCGGGGGGGAGGTGTTGGGGGGCTGCAGGCGCATCATGTTCGGGTGGAAGGGGGGCGGTTGCGGATCCTTTTGGCGAGATCCAAGATGGATCTCCTGGGGAAAGGTTTGTGGGTGTTGCTGGGCGAGGTCGGGGACCCGCGGGCTTGCCCAGTTCGGGCGGTGCGGCAGTATTTGTCGGTGCGTCCGGGGATAGCGGATAGTTTTTTCGTGCACTCGGACGAGCGGGTCTTAACCCGTTTTCAGGTAACGGCGGTACTGCGCCTGGCTTTGCGTGCGGTGGGGGAGGACCCTCTGCGGTTTGTGCCGCACTCCTTTCGTATTGGGGCTGCCACTAGCGCGGCGGCGGCTGGCTTGCCTGGGCAGGTGATTCAGGACATAGGTAGGTGGCGCTCTAAGGCTTTTAAAGGCTATGTGCAGCTGTAGGAGCTTGGGTTGTGGGTCGGGTCTTTAACTGTTTATTTCTTTTGCAGATGGGGGTGTTGGGCCTGGTGGCTGTTGGGTTGCTGGCCACTCTTTTATCCACTGGGTGGGTTGGCGTGCGGCTGCCCGGCCTATCGGAGTTAATTTGGGACTGGTCCCATCGGTGGTGGCTGTGACATGGCTGGGCGTGAGAGGACTTCGTTGGTCGCAATTGCTGCCTTTGCTACAGCGCCACGGGAGGACGTCGCGGTGGCCAGCCGCCCTGATTGTGCATCTGGGGGGAAATGACCTGGTGTCCTGGTCCTGCAGGCAGCTGATCCGAGCAGCGCAGGATGATCTGGGAGTGGTGCTTCGGTTGTTTCCAGGTGTTATTTTACTGTGGTCGGACATCATTCCAAGGCCGGCTTGCTGGGACCAGCGACGGTGGTCTCAGGGCTTGACTAAGATCAATCCCAAGATTGGTCGATGGGTCTATGAGAGGGGAGGTTATCAGATCTTGTATGACTGGGTGGACGTCGGGTGTTCGGGGCTCTATCGGGCTGATGGGGTTCACTTGTCACCAGTTGGTATGGACCTGCTCCTTAACGACTGGCAAGAGGCCTTGGAATATATGTCTGTCCGTGATGTGCACTGGTCGCAGCTTGGGGCCGGGGGGGGCAGCACATGAACAGGGTTATGTGCCGTGGCGGGATCCCGGAGGTTTCCGGGGTCCGGAGCAGCAGGCTACATTTGTGCGGGGGCGGGGTGCCCCTGACCCGGTCAAACCTCGGCCGACTTTTGCTAATAGCATGGCGAAGTCGGGGAGAGGGGCATGGCAACTTGCCGGGTGGCAAGTTATCTCCGATATGTGGTCACTGTGCACCAAGCTAATCACCTAGGAACTAATAAACACCAGTTTGTGCTTGGACTTTCACCCAATGAGAACTTATAAACCACTAATGATAGGCACCTAGGTCTCAGTAGAAAATACCGCAGTTTAAAACGAAGGTTGAAAATCAACACCTTTGTTATCCTGCTATTTACATCAACGACCCGAATGACTGTGCCTATGATAGTGATTCATATAAATATTCATCCACTTTTTTTGTTATACTCAATTCATTTTCTTTTTCCTTTTCTATATTTTTTTTAAAATTTCTAAGCAATGTCCCATGCACGTAGCTGTTGCAAAATAATCCAATCGCTTCCTCAATTGTAATGCAATTCATACAGTGACAGTCCTGGGAGGATGTGAAATATCACTCTTCCATTAACGTGGTAATGTTATTCTTCTTAAAAATCTCATCCCCACACCCAAAACACTTATCTTCTCCAAGATGTCTGTCAATCAGTTTTCATACAAATGAGGAGAAATATCTCTATTAGCGGTTGTCTCCGAAGTCCTTTAGCGGTTGTCTCAGAAGTCCCAACGCCGTTCATCTAAGGCGCCCAAGCGTTTCACTCGGTATGTTTCCTCAGGGGAGTGCTCACTCGCACTAGGGACTCTTCTGAAAAATATACAGATTTCATGAAACAATTAATCCCTCTTTCCTTAGAAACCATGTCCATTCTGTTCTCTAAAGAATATTTTTTCATCAACATCAACTCCTATGTGACACAAATGTATATAAACTACCCCCTTTTTTTTAATATATGTTACCTTCAGTGATGTTTAACCGCGGGAGGCAAAAGAGATACTAGCTGTTTTGTTCTTACGGATGCAAAAAACGCCGCGCATGCGGCTTGGCGTCACTGCAAACTGCTTTAAGAGCTTCAACTTTAGCTCCTCCTCCCATGCCTGCCCACCTAAGGGAACCAATGCGTTGCACTAAAGTCCTCATTAAACCGACCAGTCAATGGAAGCATTGAGGCCATGGGGTTTAACTGTGTGGAGTTTAAAAATCCAGCGCTGTTCCTCTCAGAGTAATAGTTGCTCACGAGTCCTTGTACCTTTGCGTATTAAAAATTTGATCTATAACAAAGACACGCAAGTGTTCAAAACTATGGCTCTCGTGAAGGCAATGTTGGACCACAGGTGCTTCAATAACCCCATTCACAATTCTACTACGATGTTCTATCATCCTTGTACGTAATGACCTTACGGTTTTACCCACATAAAGCAGTGAACAGGGGCATTGTAACCCATAGATCACAAAAGTTGAAGAACAAGTGGTAGCATGCCTCAATTTATAGTTGACTCCACGATGTGTGAATTCCTGTAGCTCCACTGTTATGGCGCAAATGCTACAGGAACCACATTTCCTATGGCCTCCCTGCTCAGTTACCATATCTGTAGTTCTTGGGGACCGGAGGCGAGAAGGACTCAGTTGTTCTTTCAAATTCATGCCTCTGCCCCAAACGCAGTGGATTGTTTTATTACAAAAACCAGGAGTCTGTCCCAAAACCCTACTATAGGTCCTCACGATCTTTTGAATGGACCGACTTAATGGAGAATAACGGGTGATGAAGTTGACTACTTCATCATCTGTTTGCTGACGTGAGGAAGTATGTGCAGTTCCTGAGGACAATAATAACCAACGATTGTTGTAGGAGGCTCGGGTATATGCTCGTTTTACTACTGATCATGGATATCCTCGAGACAGGAAATTATTTATTAATTGATTAGATTTAACTCGGAAATCATAATCCGTAGAGCAATTCCTCCTGTATCTTAAAAATTGAGAGAAAGGTAAGCCTTCCTTCAATTGACGAGGATGCGCGCTGGTAAAGTGTAAAAGCATATTTCTGTCAGTGGGTTTAACAAAAACCGATGTCTCCCAGCCAGTCCCATTCCTTTGTATTTGCAAATCCAAAAAGGTTATAACCTCCTTGTGATGAGTAATTGTGAATTTTATATGTGGATCACATGAATTCAACCAGTCAAAAAAAAGTAGTAAATCCTCCTCCTTGCCCCCTCCAAAGTAAAAAAAAACGTCATCAATGTACCTCCTCCAAATGATAATATTTGATAGCATAAGATGTAATGTGCAACCAACGATCTTCAAAAAGCGCCATGTACAAATTGGCGATAGACGGGGCGCACGTGGCACCCATAGCCACCCCGGCTATCTGTTGGTAAATAACTTCCTGAAATTGAAAAAAGCTGCGAAATATAACTAATTCAGCTAACTTTAATAGCATCTGAATGGTTTCTTCAGTAAGATCTCCACGTTGTCTCAGAAAATGTTCCACCACTCGCAGTGCTTCACCCTGGGGAATGCTAGTGTACAGTGAAACCACATCTAGGGTTACCAAAATAGTGTCTCCCATGGCTGCCCACGTAGAAAATTCTTCCAACACATTCAAGAAATGCGTCGTGTCCTTGAAATATGATGGAATATTAGATAACAATGGGCGCAAAAAAGAATCCACATATGTGGAAACTGGCTCCAAAGGAGTCCCTCTGGTTGACACTATGGGGCGCCCCGGGGGAGCTAACAAATTCTTATGAATCTTTGGCACCGTGTAGAACTGAGCAACGGAACTAGAAGTACTATTAAGATAACGGAACTCTTTTCTTTCAAGGAGGTGTCCATGTAGCGCTTCAAGAGTGATGGTTTTTATCTCCGAGCGCAACTGAGGTGTGGGATCCTTTTCTAATATCTTATAGGTCCCAATGTCCTGCAGTTGACTGAGAGCTTCTGACAGATAATACTGCCTATTGAGTACTACAATTGCGCCGCCCTTGTCGGCGCGCCGAATGACAACATCCATCCTACCTTGTAATTGGCGGAGCATGACCCTTTCTGTATGGGATAACGTGGTAGACTGCCGATTCTGAGTAGATTCCAACTGACTTACTTCTGCTAATACAAGGTCTTGAAAAACCTTCAAAGCTGGTGGAAGAGGTCCAGGAGGAAGCCATGACGACTTAATTGGTAAAGGGATCCGCGGGACTGGCTGCTCTGTCCCTGATTGTGTGTTGACCAGAGATGAATCCATTGTAGTGGCAAAGAAGACTTTTAGATGAAGCTTCCTAATCAAACTAAAAAAATCAAGTCGAAATTGAAAGGGATCATGGACTATCCTGGGTACATTAGATAAACCCTTTTCCAGCAACCCAATCTCCCCGGTGGAAAGAGGCAACCCTGATATATTGATAACTAAATCTCTCCCAGATGCCTCAGTCATTTTCCCTATTGTTTCCTCCTGGGGTAACGTCTCTCGGAAGATCGTCCCCTGGGCTCGTCTTGCTTTTTCTTCTTGTTTTTGTCCTTGCGATCGTCGGAAAAATTCCCATCCCGGGAAGACGTGCTAGTACTTGCCCGATCGGAGTCATCTGAGCTTTCATCAAAATGAACCTTTCTCCGTGCGCCCCGTGGAAGCTTCCGATTAACATTGAGCCACGGATATACATACCCGACAGTGTAATCCGAATTGTCCCTAACCAATTTTTTGGTCTTTTTCGCCAGAACTTCTTGTCGCACCTGGTCCACCTTCTTCTGTGTTTCTGCTTGTTTTAAAGTGAATTGGTCTGAGGTCTCAAATTCAATTGAAGGAAGGCTTACCTTTCTCTCAATTTTTAAGATACAGGAGGAATTGCTCTACGGATTATGATTCCTGAGTTAAATCTAAGCAATTAATAAATAATTTCCTGTCTCGAGGATATCCACGATCAGTACTAAAATGAGCATATACCCGAGCCTCCTACAACAATCGTTGGTTATTATTGTCCTCAGGAACTGCACATACTTCCTCACGTCAGCAAACAGATGATGAAGTAGTCAACTTCATCACCCGTTATTCTCCATTAAGTCGGTCCATTCAAAAGATCGTGAGGACCTATAGTAGGGTTTTGGGACAGACTCCTGGTTTGGGTAATAAAACAATCCACTGCGTTTGGGGCAGAGGCATGAATTTGAAAGAACAACTGAGTCCTTCTCGCCTCCGGTCCCCAAGAACTACAGATATGGTAACTGAGCAGGGAGGCCATAGGAAATGTGGTTCCTGTAGCATTTGCGCCATAACAGTGGAGCTACAGGAATTCACACATTGCGGGGTCAACTATAAATTGAGGCATGCTACCACTTGTTCTTCAACTTTTGTGATCTATGGGTTACAATGCCCCTGTTCACTGCTTTATGTGGGTAAAACCGTAAGGTCATTACGTACAAGGATGATAGAACATCGTAGTAGAATTGTGAATGGGGTTATTGAAGCACCTGTGGTCCAACATTGCCTTCACGAGAGCCATAATTTTGAACACTTGCGTGTCTTTGTTATAGATCAAATTTTTAATATGCAAGGTACAAGGACTCGTGAGCAACTATTACTCCGAGAGGAACAGCACTGGATTTTTAAACTCCACACAGTTAAACCCCATGGCCTCAATGCTTCCATTGACTGGTCGGTTTAATGAGGACTTTAGTGCAACGCATTGGTTCCCTTAGGTGGGCAGGCATGGGAGGAGGAGCTAAAGTTGAAGCTCTTAAAGCAGTTTGCAATGACGCCAAGCCGCATGCGCGGCGTTTTTTGCATCTGTAAGAACAAAACAGCTAGTATCTCTTTTGCCTCCCGCGGTTAAACATCACTGAAGGTAACATATATTTTAAAAAAGGGGGTAGTTTATATACATTTGTGTCACATAGGAGTTGATGTTGATGAAAAAATATTCTTTAGAGAACAGAATGGACATGGTTTCTAAGGAAAGAGGGATTAATTGTTTCATGAAATCTGTATATTTTTCAGAAGAGTCCCTAGTGCGAGTGAGCACTCCCCTGAGGAAACATACCGAGTGAAACGCTTGGGTGCCTTAGATGAACGGCGTTGGGACTTCTGAGACAACCGCTAAAGGACTTCTGAGACAACCGCTAATAGAGATATTTCTCCTCATTTGTATGAAAACTGATTGACAGACATCTTGGAGAAGATAAGTGTTTTGGGTGTGGGGATGAGATTTTTAAGAAGAATAACATTACCACGTTAATGGAAGCATGATATTTCACATCCCCCCAGGACTGTCACTGTATGAATTCAATTACAATTGAGGAAGCGATTGGATTATTTTGCAACAGCTACGTGCATGGGACATTGCTTAGAAATTTAAAAAAAAATATAGAAAAGGAAAAAGAAAATGAATTGAGTATAACAAAAAAAGTGGATGAATATTTATATAAATCACTATCATAGGCACAGTCATTTGGGTCATTGATGTAAATAGCAGGATAACAAAGGTGTTGATTTTCAACCTTCGTTTTAAACTGCGGAATTTTCTACTGAGACCTAGGTGCCTATCATTAGTGGTTTATAAGTTCTCGTTGGGTGAAAGTCCAAGCATAAACTGGTGTTTATTAGTTCCTGGGTGGCAAGTTATGGCATTAGCGGTGGCGGGCACTTTGCTAAGGTATGACTGGTGCAGCCGGGTGCCGCTAATGGGGGCTAGGAAGTTTGATGTTGGTTTGTTCTAATTGTTGATGGTTAATAAAAGCTGCGACCAGTTGTGTTCCATGAAGTTATGGTGTGATGTCCTTGGGTGGGGGGTTGGATGGGTCGGCGGGGGGGTGGGAAAGGGTGGGGCCCGAAGCGCCGGGTCCTCCTGCCTCGGTTATTGCGAGGCCCCGGGCAGGGTCCCGGCGGCCGGCTTTAACCGGGCGCGCGGCCCGGCGCGGGGACCCTGCACGCGGCCCGGGTTGGGGCACGTGAGTGCGTCTTTTGAATTGATTGGCTCCCGTCAGTCGCGGCCGTACGGGAGCCAATCGATGAGGCTATTGTTGGGAGGTGAGGGGGAGAATACCGGCCGGCAGCCTCCGCGTGTTCAGTTGGTGCAGAGGCTGCTTTCCGTGTGCCGGCTTCCCTCCCTCCCTCCCTGTCTTTGGACGGTGGGGGTATGGGGTGTTGCAGCTTGGGGGGTGCGGGATCCCGGAGGTTTTCGGGTTCCGGAGCAGCAGGCTACATTTGGGCGGGGGCGGGGTGCCCCTGACCCGGTCAAACCTCGGCCAACTTTTGCTAATAGCATGGCGAAGTCGGGGAGAGGGGCATGGCAACTTGCCGGGTGGCAAGTTATGGCATTAGCAGTGGCGGGCACTTTGCTAAGGTATGGCTGGTGCAGCCGGGTGCCACTAATGGAGGCTAGGAAGTTTGATGTTGGTTTGTTCTAATTGTTGATGGTTAATAAAAGCTGCGACCAGTTGTATTCCATGAAGTTATGGTGTAATGTCTTTTGTTGGGGGGGGGGGTTGGGTGGGGGGTTGGATGGGTCGGCGGGGGGGGGGGGGGAAGGGTGGGGCCCGAAGCGCCAGGTCCGCCTGCCTCGGTTATGGTCTCAAACCAGTAACCATTGAATTATATGAAAAGTATTTTGCAGGAAGAGCTATCATGTCTCTATGGGGAGTAGTTCTACTCAGCCTGCTATTAAATGTGTCTTGTATTGCTGGTTATCCTCTTTTCTTTGTTTGATCTGGAGCTCTGTGCAAAACGCATCTGAATATTTCGCCTTGTAAATCTATTGACTTCTGCTCTTTTATAGACCTACTTCAAATATTTTTCTTTTGCCATGCTCTTATGCCAGAAATTCTGCAAAAACAGCAATTGCGGAGTCTCCAAAAACAAATTTCCAAGGAAACATAATTTTTGTCAGACATTAATCACCAGATAAAGACAAGCCATAGCTGGGAGATCCCGTCCATTTTAGTCATTTGCAGTAAAATCATTTTAAAAAGTCTACTTAACTGACACATGGAGATCAAGCAAAGGGGTAGTACGACGACACAGTTCTGTGTTTCGGGTTTACTCTTCAAAAACCCTGCTTCAGGTTACTTATCCCCATAAATGCACTCCATCTCAAAGCGATATCCTGGGAGACAACATTTAAATCCACAGTGTCTGACATCATCGAAAGAACACGTGCTTACTGCTAAACCAATCAGGGGAAAAAACAACCATATAGACGCCCAACCAATCAGTTTATCCAATCAAAATCACAGCAGACTATGCCATTCTAACTCCAAATTTAAACCACTCAGGATGACAGAATCCAATTTAAAAATCCAAATACTTTCTATGGAGTTATCTTTTGTGCCCACCAATCTTTATGATTCTTTTGGTATGCGTGTTGCACTTCACAAGTTTTTTAGAAAGCTTCATTTATGTTTATATTTTTCATTTCGGGAGAGCTTTTTGCATGATTCAGTGCTAAGGAAACCTTCAAAATGGTGTCCCCCAGGTCTGATGGATCCAGTTATATCTACCTTTCAACGTTTGGTTTTGACAGATTTGGGAGGCATGGAATGACTGGCCTTTTGTCCACACTGCAATATTATGTTCTCATAAGCAGGCCTTACGTCAGTTATCATGGGACAAAGATCTTGTTATCAGGAGTGCTGACAAAGGGGATGCAATTGTAGCGCAGTCTCGTGAAGTCTACCACTCTCAGGTGTTGCACCAATTGCAAGATACTCGCTATTATCGGGTTTTGGATTCTGACCCTACTTCATCTTTACTAGTTGAGATTACTACACTTTGTTCTCAAGCTTTGGAAGTGGGTTGGATTACACCTCATGAATTTTAATTTTTGGTGGATGACTGTCCAAAGATTCCATTATTTTACACTGTACCTAAGATTCAGAAATCATTGGATCATCCTGCTGGCTGCCCCATTGTGTCATGTTGGAGTTCGGTGCTTGAGCCGTTGTCCAAATATGTTTTCCTGCAGCTTATGACTAGTATGGTACCTTCCTTTATTCGTGACATGTCACATTTTTTGTGTGTAAAGTCGATTAGGCTACCTCAAACTCCTGTTTTGCTGGTCACTTTGGATGTGGTGGCCTTATATTCAAATATTCCACAGGCAGAGGCATTAAAGGTTGTTTCTGAAATTCCAATTCGTTTGCCTCCTCGAATACTCAAGCAGTTTATATTGTCATTATTGGAGTTGGTTATTTTTATTATGAGGGCACTTTTTATTTACAAATCTTCGGCATTGCTATGGGGGCAACTTTTGCCCCTTCTGTTGCTACTTTGTTTATGGCTTCTTTTGAAGACTGCTTTAGTTTTTCATCTGTGTGGTTTCAAGAGATTTTATTATGGAAGCGTTTTCTCGATGACATTTTTTTGTTATGGACGGGTGGTGTTACCTGCCTGCATAGTTTTGTGGATTGGCTGAATTAGTTGGACAGTAATATTAAGCTCACAGTAAAGTATGATCAGCATTCAATTGAATTTTTGGATGTATTAGTCAGCCATATGAACAATTCTTTATCCACTTCTTTATTTCGGAAGCCAGTACAACGTAACACTCTTCTGAGCTATGGCAGTTTTCACCCGCCATCCTTGAAACGAGCTCTTCCATTTGGACAATTTTTGCATTTGAGACATATTTGTTCTTCTTTAGATGACTTTAAACTTCATGCTCAAGAATTAAGTGAACAGCTTTCCTCTCTGGGTTACCCGAAGTCCGTTGTAAGAAGAGCTTATAAATGGGCAGTTTGTAACCATAGGGAATGGCTGTTGACCCCTCATAATGATGACTGTCTTAAAGAGACTCAGACTCAGTCCCCTGAAGACACTTTGGTGAGCATTCTTCCATTTAATCATAGAATATTGGCAGTATGGTTGACTCTCCATAAACATTGGCATGTGCTAAGTTTACACTCTTGTTTTCGGAAACGTCTTTTGTGTGGCCTTTATCCGTGTTAAGAACTTGTGGGATTGGCTGGTATGGACTGTCTCGTCCTCCTTGGATGCAGAAGATCAGGTTGGTCATTTCCCTTGTGGGCAGTGCACATATTGTTCGGGTACCCTGGAAGGGGTTTCTTGGACAGACCCGGCATCTGGTAAGGTTTGGCATTCAAGTTACCATATCACTTGTGAAACTTCTTATGTGGTTTATTTATTGATTTATCCTTGTGGTTTAAAATATATTGGCCATACTGTATGCCCGTTTAAGGTACGGTTGGCGGAACCAGGACTTTGACAACTCCGATTGTACAACATGTAGTTCAACATGATGATGTATTTTCCCAATTTTTATGGAGAATAATAGACTGGATTCCTCCTTTTCCACATGGTGGTGACAGGTTTTCCCAATTACAGTTTAAGGAGCAGCAATAGATTTTTAAATTGGATTCTGTCATCCTGAGTGGTTTAAATTTGGAGTTAGAATGGCATAGTCTGCTGTGATTTTGATTGGATAAACTGATTGGTTGGGCATCTACATGGTTGTTTTTGCCCCTGATTGGTTTAGCAGTAAGCATGTGTTCTGGTGATGATGTCAGACGCTGTGGATTTAAATGTTGTCTCCCAGGATATCGCTTTGAGATGAAGCGCATTTATGGGGATAAGTAACCTGAAGCAGGGTTTTTGAAGAGTAAACCTGAAACACAGGACTGTGTCGTCGTACTACCCCTTTGCTTGATCTCCATGTGTCAGTTAAGTAGACTTCTTTAAATGATTTTACTGCAAAAGATTAAAATGAACGGGATCTCCCAGCTATGGCTTGTCCTTACCTGGTGATCAATGTCTGATAAAAATTAAGTTTCCTTGGAGATTTGTTTTCGCAGATTTATTTATTTATTTTTGTGTTTTTTATACCGCCATTTCAGGTAATCATAGCTGTTTACAAAAGAACAACAGATACATGGAACAGGTTTACAGTGTAACAAGTGAAATAGCAGTAAATTACAATTTTACAGTTTTACATCATTCAACTAAAACTTATTTACAAATTGTTAATGGCATAATGCCATTAAGCCAGCGGTATGGAAGGAATGCTCTAGAGTTGGGAAAATTGAAAAAGGGAGGCGGCTATTGAGGTGTATTGTGGCAGGGAGGCCTATCCGGAGTCCAGGGGAGGACAAAGAGACAGGGAATTCACCCTAGTAAAGGGCCCCCTTTTACCAAATCAGGGTAGGAAAGCCACTACCACCTCCAGGAATCAGAAAACGTCCACGTGGTCAAGATTTCATGCTCCCCCTAGTGGAATAAGGGAGAGAGGATACAGGGCCCAGAACCCCTATGACAGGGAATTTTCCAAGCACTCAGGTGCCCGAGGTCAGGCTGATTGCCGTCACCTGGGTAGGGAGGAGTTGGAGCTAGAGCCCTGGAAATATAAACCTAGGCCAGAGTATGAGAAAGGGGGAAGAGAAGCAGGAAGTTGGGCTGCCACAAGCAGAGGCACAGATGCAAGCAAGGGAAACTTGACTGGTGCTGAGCAGAGCAGAGGAACTGAGCTTCCAGGAGAAGAAAGTGCTAATTGGCATATAGCACATCTGCAGCCGAGTTTGGGGCCAGGAACAAGAGAGACTCCAAGATTCCCTGGGAGACTGTTAGCTGAGCACTGTGAGCAAGACGGGGAGTCAGAACCCATGCAGCTGGGAGAGCCCGAGGTGAAGCTGAATGATGAGGACACTCCATGGACTGTTCCTTTTGCCAAGCTTTAAACCTGGGAACGTAGAGAAAGCAAGCCAGTCCTGAAAGGAAGTCTTCCAGGAAAAAGGTACTCGAAGTCCAAAAGCAGGGTGGCTGTGATTCCCTCGTGTTTGAAAAAGGGAAGTTTACGGGGACTAAGGAGCAAGCCTGGAACTGTGATAAGCTTGTTAATCACCTGCTGCTGGAATGAGGACACTGGGGTAAGCTAAAGTAGCTATTAGAACAAAGCTTTCTTTTGCCCCTCGATTATATTTGTTACTTGGAAGGTAACCAAGAAAGGTTTGAAGCTGAATAGAAGCTAAACTACCACAGACTTTAAATGTGATTTTGTTTTTGTGCTTTAGCCAGCAAGGCTAAAAAGGGAATGCAATATCATTGCTGTTAAAGACTGTGTATCCTGAACTATAGAGAACCTTTAGACAGCCATTTTGTGTTTGTGTTTGTTTCTGGACAATGCTCTACTTCCAAGAGTCCTGAACAAATAATCTTGTATGTGTTATGTTCGAACCATTGTGTACAAAATAAATTTCTGTCATTTGCCTTACCTTGTTGAGCCTGACTACAACTTTCTGCCTGATGCACCCATACAGCTAAACAAAGACTACATTTCCCAGAGGACACTGCAGGGAAATAGTTTGAAAAAGCTGAAAAAGTGGATAGTGGAAAGTTCCTCTAATAATCCACGCCCCTCTAAGCTAGAGGCGAGTGGTGGTAGCGTGACAGTATCCATGACAGTTGAAATTGTGCTGTTACCAAAGTGTTCAGTGAAGAGGTATGTTTTAAGTTGGGAATGGAAGGTGGAAAGGTCTGTCATGGTCCTAAGGTTAGGTGGCAATGAGTTCCAGATTGTTGGGGCTATGTATTTGAATGCCCTATTGCTAGTGAATTGTTTTGTGTAATGGAAATCAGAAGGAATAGTGAGGGAGTTGGTCATTTGATTTCTTCTTTGCCTGTCATTAGATACAGCTTTGATCAGGTGGGGGATAGTGGGGGGAACCATTTTTCTAAAGATCTTGAGCGTGATCATGGCAATTTTACATTTGATCTGACTTTGGATCAGTAGCCAATGTACAGTAGGTCATAGAGAATTGGTGTAATGTGGCCATTTCAGTGAGAGGTATGTATAATTCGGCAGAGTGCTGTGCCATAATGATGGGAAACGTTTGTAAGACCATGAAGTAGACTATTACAATAGTCTATGTGAGGTGTGATTGAAGCCTGCATTATATTTCTAAAGTCGGAAGGTTGTAGGAGGGGTTTTAAGTGGCGGAGAAGACGGAACTTATTGTATATTGTTTTAAGATTGTATATTGATTGAGATCACCCACTTGTTGTTTTGATTTTATGGGGCAGATGGTATTCTGTTGGAGCCCTAGAAATTCTGTGAAGCCATGTCTAAGTACACTCACAGAGGCATTTACCAAGCTTAATCCAGATCCCGGTTTCATATTTCTGGCACAAGAACATGGCTAAAGAAAAGTATTTTGGAGTAAGTCCTTGTCTAGAGCACGAGTCAATAGATTTACAAGTCAAAAAATCCAGGAAGGGTTTAGCACAAAGCTCCAGGCCAGAAAAACTTCGGGTCAGTCAGGAAATAGGAAGAAAGAGCATCAGCAACATAAAATACAGTAAAGAAAACACTGGCTAGTGCCAGCCCCTAGGGAGATGTAATAGCTCTTCTTGCAAGATGCCTGTCTTTTAATCGAAAGGTCACTAGTTCATTGGGCTTTTTATTTGCCTGTAACCTCTAGTAACTTTTCAGCTATGTCTTTTGTTTGGGCAGTAGTCACAGCTACCTCTTTAATAAACAAAATTGTCCTGAAATGAACATTAATAAAAACAAAATGACACAAAACAAAAATTTATTAAAACAAAAGAAATCTTTCAATGACACAGGAAACTAATATATATATATAGGGTGGCCCAAAAAGGTGAGAACATCTCATAGCATATAAGTTATTTAAAAATTCAAAAAGACAGATGTAAACGATTGACAAATTAAAAAAACAAAGATGGCGACCGGAAATTATCAAAATAAAGATGTTATATAGCTACAAAAAGGTAAATAAGTAAACTATTTAAGCTTTTAATTTACGAGATGTTCTCACTTTTTTTGGGCCACCCTGTATATATTTTTTGTCTGCACACTTCTATATAGAAAGGTGTGATGTTCACAGTGTCAGCACAATTTATTCAAATAGGCATCAGAAGAGACATATCAGACAAGATGGGTTAGACAACAGCATTGGGATACTGCCAGGCTAGATAGAGAATAAATTATATGTACATTTGAATAAGATATATAGAATTGGTCTCAAAGGGTATGCAACAAGCTAGTTCTGATGCAGTGTGAATGAATGGATAGTCAGTCACCATAACCCTAGACTTCTTCCAATCCTTTAATGGTTATGGTGACTGACCATTAAAGTAGAAGTAATTTTGAGTTAGGTGTAGTCCCTTTGGGAATGAGTTTATACCCCTGAGAAGGCTCACCAGTGATTATAACATTGTGTGATTTCCTTAGGAGAGGATATAGTTAGGGATGCTCTTTGGGAGGGGGAGGAGAATTGTATTTAGTTCATGCTTTTTCTCAGAAGTTCAAGGCAAGTTAGGTATTTTCTTCTTCCCAGAGGACTTACAATCCAAGTTTGTACCTGAGGCAATGAAGGATTAAGTGACTTGCCCAAGATCACAAGGAATGAAAGTGAGATTCACACCTGCCTTTCCTTGTTGGTAGCCCACTGCTTTAACCATTGGGCTATTCCTTGACTTGGAGCTTTTAGAGGCCCCAAAGGCATGTAGAAGTTCAACTTATTCTTTAGGTACTTTGACCTATTTCATTTAAGGGTCTTGAAGGGCCTTTATTTATTTAACAGGACTTTTATATCGCTGTATCTTCCATTCAGGGTGGTTTACAGTATAAAAATGACAGCTACACAATGAATAGGGGAAGTAACTTGGAAAAATACAAATAACACAGGAATTGCAATGAACTATTACAGAACTTTAGCAGAGAGTATTACAAGGAGCCCATGGATAGGTGAGTTTGAATTGGCTGGATCCTGAAGCAAAGGCTTTTTGGTTCTCAAACGCTTTCCTATATCCTGTAGGTTTGGAATTGATTTGGGGATGAGGAATGGTAGGAGGATGAGGTGATCTGACTATAAATTTCAGATGGCATGCATCTTTTGTGTAAACATCTAGGAAATACCATCCCTTTAAGTTTCTCTAGCATACATATTCATCCTCTCATTATTTGGAAGGACAACATGCTTGGTTAGCTGAGACCCAGCATTCTGGCTGCACCAATTAGAACCAGAGCAGAATTTTTTTTCTTTTAAAGATACATACAAAAGTGGCAGAGAAATACTTTTTGCTCTAAAGTTAAGACAAGATGATGTATACTTTATTTATCCATTGAACCTTTCTTTCCACAGTCATCACGAAACAGATCAGTGTCCCCATAGATTTCACAACTACTCTTGGATAATCCATTTTGCTTGATAATGTGGCAATTTTTTCTTCTGCTCTTTAAACAGAAGATAAATATGCGCAAGCTTATAAATCATCTCCCAGAAGGCCTCAACTGTACAGAAAATGTAACATAAAAATGCGATTTTGTTTGTACGTTATTCTAGTAGAAAGTACTTTAAAGGACACACTGTCCCCCAAATTACTCTTCTAATGCCCAATGGGGGGGGGGGGGGACACCAGATGTTTCACAGCATATATGTAGCTTTCATGACACTCAAGGAGAGATTTGCACATAAGTAGTTAATTGGCAGTGCATCAATTCAACATGCCCTGCATCCAAAAACAAAAGAGCCTAATTATAAATGGATAAAGATACATTTCTTTTGTATGTTTTTCTTACACATATTGTTAAATTAGCTCCCGTCTCTAATTTTCATTCTGCTTTGAAAAATTAAAAAAGTAAGAGGCTTGTGCATGTCTCATCGGCAAGCAACACTGGTCAAAGAGAACAGAAATCCACAGGGGATTATATTAACTTTCCAATTACATCTGCAGACTAACCACAATACCCACAGATAACTGAGTCAGTTTAGGCTTTATCATTGAATGTGTCAAGTGTTTCCTGCTTTTTCTTGGGAAATCATCTCTATGCAGGCCATGGGGGTAAAATCAGATGGAACTCAGCCTCTTCAAGTGGACTTGAGTCCATTGTCCTGTAGCTCGTTTGCAAGATAAGATTTTCATATGCAAAGAAAGAAGTGACACAGGAGAAAGTAAAGAAGTAAAATAGAAGGTTTTAAAATCAGTGCAAGCATAAAGCATTCATTTGGTGATCTCTGTGGTGACTCCTCTGTCATTTGTTCTGACTCACAGCTCAGTTTCTGAATCTTGGTGCCAGCAGTGTACCTAGGCCTGTGCGAGTGGTACAACCACACAGGGTACAAAAAATAAGGGCGCATTTAAAGTTGTTGACCGCCGGCCTCGGCTTCCCCCATGCTGCCTGCCCGGCCTATTCTTGCCCTGCTGCTGCTTTCCTGTTCCTGTAGCGGTGGCAGCAGACCTCCAATTTATTTTAAAAAACACAGGTCTTTGCAACTCTGTGCTTACATTGGTGGTCTGTTTCCTCCCTCCTCTGATGTGAGCATGCATCAGAGGAGGGAGGTATCAAACCAGCCTTGGAAGTGTGGAGTCGGAAAGTCCCATATTTGTGTTTTTTAATTGGAGGTCCCCTACTGTTCCCGCCACCACCACCAAGAGAACAGGGGAAGCAGCAGTGGGGTAAGGGAAGTCTGGACATGAGGAGGTGGGGTAAGATGGGGGAGATTCTGGACATGGGGGGATAGGGGCAGAAGGGCTATGGTGGGGATGGGGGGATGGGGCAAATGACAAAAGTCTCATGTGATGAACATAAGAACATAAGAACATAAGATATGCCATACTGGGTCAGACCAAGGTCCATCAAGCCCAGTATCCTGTTTCCAACAGTGGCCAATCTAGGTCGTACGTACCTAGCAGTTTCCCCAAAAGACACAGGTTCCGCAATGCTTGTACTGGGTCAAGCATTGATATCCTGGGTCCCTTCTTAATAATGGTTTATGGACCTTTCCTCCAGGAACTTGTCCAAACCTTTTTCAAAACCCAGCTACACTAACAGCCTTTACTACATCCTCAGGTAACAAATTCCAGAGTTTGATTACACGTTGAGTGAAAAAATATTGTCTTTTATTAGTCTTAAATAGTTTACCCTGTAGCTTCATTGCATGTCCCCTAGTCTTTCTATATTCTGACAACATAAACAATCGATCTACGTTTACCCGTTCCACTCGTTCATTAATTTATAGACTTCTATCATATCTCCCTCAGCCGTCTCTTCCAGGTTAAAGAGCCCTAACCTTTTTAGCCTTTCTTCATAGGAGTATCCTTCCATCCCCTTTACCATTTTGGTGGCTCTTTATCTGCAGTATCAAGGTGGAAGAGACACGATTTGGCACGATGGGGGGGGGGGGGGCACAACAGGTTTGCAAGTTGCACAGGGCACATCTATAGCTTGGTACGGCCCTGTATGGTGCTACAGAATGCATCTTGCTCTGGCTTTGAACATTGACTATTTTTCAGGTCATACCTATGGCTATTTGACAAGCTCAATAGCCTTTACAGAAAGATCTTGTCCATCAAGTCCAATTATCTTCTAAGTGAAACAAGCTGAGTCCCCTTACATATATGCCACAGATATCAGTGCAGTTGGTGACAGGTCCTTGCACCTCTCTGAAAAAGTAAATAATATATGCTGTTTTTTATTTGCTTTGCATAGTATTGTTTTGCAATCACTGCGCATTGCTTACCAAGAAAACTAGAATGACATTAATAGGATTGGTTTAACCCAATGCTTCTTGGCTTTTATTTATTTTTCCTCCTTCTAATCTCATGTCTGCTTCTCACTGACATTTTCAAATGCCATTCTGAAACGTTGGACGTAATTATGTAATAAAGGAAGTGAATTAATTTGCTTTCACAGAGCTATTCATAGACAGGGCTGAACAGAGCTCTGATATGAGAAAGGCACTGTAGTGATTGGTGGGATGTATTCTAAGCTAGCCAAGCATAATTTAAGGAAGTGAGCACACAGCATCATTAAGTACATTGGATTGTTTGGTTCTGCTTCCAGTAGTTATGTTTACACTGAAATGGAAATCATTTCCATGACATGTATTGAATACATAATCCATATGATATCCTTTTTCTGATGCAATTCAAAAACATTGCCTGGATTCTCCACAAGTGTCACAGACATAACACAGCAAATGTTTTGTAAACCAGGTGTAACATTTTGTTGCCCTTAAACCTATTACTTCATAAAGGGATAATGTTATAAAGGTTGTCCAATACATCTCCACTGATCTACTATTAAAGAACCCATGAGCCCACCTGGCAGTTAAAAACTGAAGACTGGTCACAGTTAGATTAAGGCAAGCTTCTTTCTTGCAAATGGGTCTCAGAGGCAAGTGTACCGAGCATAATTTTAAATTCATGCCCCATGATATCTCCTAAATACTACTACTACTATTGCTACAACTAATATGTTTAAATTACTTACTGTTTCCCACTACAAGTTCAACCATGGAAATAAACAGCAGAATATATCAAAAGCAGCACTATAGACATAAAGGGGCATGTTGACTGGGGATGTCACTGGGTAGTGCGGAATTCGGCGCACATCAAGTGTGCCATACTAAAAGGTACCATGTGCTGAAAAAGCAGCCACGTTAAAAACCCACGCTACCTGATCAGCGTGGGTTGGGGTAAAGAATGGCTGATTCTTGGGCAGAGCGTTAGCATTGCTGGTAACAGGGACATTTCTGGCAATTGCTCTTTGTTGTTGTGGCACTTAGTTCAGGTGTGTTTACTGCCACCTTAAAGACAACGAGCACCGAAGCGGTGTAATAACTGCACTAGTAATATGGAGAATGTCAGGCATGCTTCCTTATAGTAAGCATTCCCCAAAATACCTTGGCTGTTTAGTTGGTTGTTCATGGTAAAACGCCTTAAACCTATTCAGACAAACACATTTAGCATAGTTATGCAGGGTATCGTACTGAGCTCTCTGGAATTCTGTAACAGATTATATATGAGTTTCCCAGACAAATGGTAGTGTGGCTTACAAGTAGTACAGAACGCGGCAGCCCATACTGTTATGGGTACAAGGAGGAGAGAGAATGCATTTACAACCTCAATAAAATTTCACTAGCTTCCTATTCAGGAGAGAAAACTATTCAAGTGTTGGTTATGATGTTTAAGGCATTGAATATTCAGTGACCTAAGTCACTGGCTGAACACCTAAAGCATTAATCCTTAATAGGCCACCACATTCATCTCAAGGTCTGTCACTGATCCTTTTTCTTAGTTGTATGCATTTGATGAAATGGAGAGAGTGGGCTTTTTCTGCAGCAACATAAAATGCTTAGAACAGGCTCCCAGATAAGCTGTGACTCCAGACAAATCTGATGGCATTCGGAAAGCAGATGAAGACCTTGCTTTTTCTCACAAGTTAGTTAGTTACCTTGTGGTAATCGTTCATTTCTTGATTGAGATAGTTCTAATCAGTATGGTAGAGTAAGTTGAATCTCTATGGTTTTGGAATTTTGTTATGTATGAGTTCTACTTTAGTTTATATATCTATCTTTTCTAAACCGCTATGATGGACTTTATGCCAAATTGGTGGTATATAAATTTTAATAAGTCAAAGGAAAAAGGGGATTATATTTGAAGCTCTATTTGTGATTTACACTGTAAAACTGGCCATTTTAGAAAAGATTCATTTTTGATGGAACTGTCTATATGACATCAAACGTGCACGGGGTATATCATTGACATGCTGGTGCATGGCCTGAGTGCAACAAAAATTGACATGTGCATTCTCCCTTTCGTATATGAAATGCACATATAAGCCCAAAATTGTCCATGTTGGATTTACACCTGCTCTCGGACATTTAATAAATGCTTGTTTTGGCCTGCCTTTTGGAAGAGGGATTAAGGGAGATATCTCCCTTAATATCCCAGGGCCCAATATTCAGTAGTGGTAGCTGGCCATTCTAAAGTGGCTAGCCATCATCACTGAACCTTAGACCTGGATATTCAATGCCAGAGCCATATCTGACTGCTGGCACTGAATATTTGGGTCAATTGGGCAGTGGTGATATTCAACTGCTGGCCAGTTAGTTTTGGTGGCAAAGGTGAGGACAGCCTTCACTGCTGTTGCTTGGATCGCCATTGCTCGGTTATCCCTGGGTGCTGCCCCTACTCTGGCTCCATAACACCCCCGATGCTAGCTGGGTGGTATTGAGGCAACTAGTGGTAGTACATGCAGATATTCAGTGGCACTAGCTGCATTATTGCCACTGAATATCACGGTCAGCGCAATTAATGTGGTTAGCTGGTCTGCTAACCACATTAATTGCTTTAAATATTTATTTATTTATTTAACATGCTCTTATATACCACCCCTTCCGGAGGTCAAGGGTGGTTTACATTGAACTCAAAAAGCAAACTTTACAATTAACTTGCAAACGTATGTACAAAGAACTATATTACACTAACTGGATACAATGTTAGGGTAACCATATGCAGTATGATACAGTTATGGGAATCACATACAGTTTTACAGTGGGAGTAGATTCAAGACCATCAGTGTTTAATTCCCCCTCCAAATTGAAATGAGGTAAAAATAGAGGCCTCTGTAGGTGATTGAGCAGCTGCATGTCTAGATTTGCAAAATGGCTCAGATATACTGTACATCTAAGTGCTAACATTTACATGTGCGCATTGTGAAATGCCAGCTGTTACAGATGCAGGTTGTCAGGTTTCCTCCACTGATTTTTCCCACATGAATATTTCTTGAATGGATTCTTGCATTGTACATGAATATTAATCCCTATGCATTCCTGCAGCCCCTTATTTATATTTCAGAAGCGGCTCCACCTTTCACAGACCTGTTTCTAAAATACAGTTTGAACTGAGCACATCCTGCCCTCAACATCTCGATTCAGATCTCCACATCCTATCTAAAATGTGCCTTTACACAAATAAATAAAAGCATAACATAATAAAATGAACATACTATGCTCATAAAACAACTATGGCTCCTAAAAAATGAACTCTGGAACATCAAAATTCCTCCACTACACACTACCTAATATATTTAAGCAAAATAAAACTATATCAGGTTCCCACAAAGAGAAAAGCTGGCATGGGGAGCCAAGATAGCGTTGAAGGTGGTTGCTTGAGCAGGCATGCCACAGATTTCCAATGATCTGAGGCACTCATGAGTCCTTAATGCCGCATTCTCGGGGCAAGAGGAAGGGCAAGGCAGCAGTACTAACCTCCATGTCGGTGCAGCCATAATCATCAGTGCAGCAAACACTGAGCACTATGGGGCTCTGCTGGTGAATCACAAATCCCTCTTTGTTTCAGCGGTCTTGAGCTCAGGAGGTTCTGGGAGAAGCATGGACAGGGTCTCTGTGAGCTTGACAACTGAACAGCACCACTGAGGCCAGGAGGAGGAGTTAGCCTCCAGGAAAGCCAGATACTGTTGGGGGAGGTGCGAGAAGTACCTCACCCAATATGGAGGGCTCCTTGGCAGCATGTTTCTTCCCAGTGGAGATATGGGGCACTACTTCCATCTTATTGAGGTATGCCTCAATGTCTAAAATGGCTGTTATCACATTGGATGTGTTCTGGGACTCAATTCAGAGGATAGATTCTTCACTTCATACCTTGATGGAGAAAACCCAGGCTGAAGTTGCACTACTGTCTCCTAAGACTGTTGAATTGGATCAAAGGTTACATCTACAGGTGGCTAAAATGGAACCCCTGCAAGCAGCCATGGTAGAACAACAGACTATTGGGTATGTTTACTAAATTGCGGTAATGTCACTCGCATTAGATTCCGCGGTAAAGGTACAGATGCCAATATAAAAGCATGGGCGGTGCATCATTACAGGAAGCCGTATCAGCTAACGCATATTACAAGGTGCCTTAGACGAACGTGTGTTACAAGGCACCTTACAAGGTGCCTTTGTAAGGTGCCTTGTAAGGTGCATTATAAGGTGCCTTGTAAAGTGCCTTGTAAGGTACCCCATATGGCGCCCTATAGGACTCCTTAGGCTAAGCGCTGTATTAGGCACCCCTGGACAAGGCACTGTAGAAGGCACCCTGGGCTATGGAACCATAGGTTAAGGTGGCCTAACAAGGTTACGGTGCCCTAGGTTAGTGTGCCCTAAGGGCTGCAAGGTGCCGCAGAATGACATGCATGACCTGTGAGGAACAGAGACAGATGTAGCCCTAACACTAGATAGAGCACTCAGGAAAGGCAATGAATAGGTGAGTAAAGGAGGGAGAGCTGGGAGCCGCTGGACCCGCCATATCTGCGGGCATCCCATGTGGCTGCCAGTACTGATGACAAACATGGCGGGAGCAACTGTACCACAGCACAGGGTATTGGCAATGTAAAGTACTGGAAAGAAAGTTGGTGGCAGACGATGGGAATACTTGTCCCCCAGTGGAGGTGGAGGTGGCAGGATAGTTAAAATGATGGGTGGACAGAGGAGTGGTGGTGCCATGCAGATCAGGCACAGGTGAGGCAAGCACGATGAGGCACAATGCAGGAAAGGGTAGCAGTGCAGGGCATGGGGTGGCAGCCTGCACAGGCAGACAGGACTCTACACAGCTGACAGACGCAGATAGACAGACCGAGGGAATGTTGGCAATTGTGGCAAGAGTATTATGGGCTGTCAGCACAGACCTGCAAAAATATGACTGTTTCAGGCATGCACACTATTTGAGTAAGAAAGGAGGGAACAATGAGGAATTGAACCCATGAACACTGCCGAGAATGGCATTGTATTAACCAGTAGGCTATACCTCTGTGGTGTATGTCATAGCAATGGCTGGGTACAGAAGGAGTGCAGGTCAACGCACAAACTGTCTGCTCTGAGTGCCAGGATAGGGTAACCCCACCAGTACCCATGATGCAATGCACATGCTGAATAGCTGTCTACAGCTGATCACCAAATGGGGTCTGCACCTCTCTGGTACCTCAGCTTGGAAAGACGAACTGACAGTGCGTGATACTGGTACAGTGTAGTTACAGACCATGCCATTTTGCAGGTTCTGTGTTCACCCTGAGGGATAGGATTGGTGCCCAGCACTAGGTCCTCAGTACATGTGGTGCTAGAAATAGGCCCAGCTGTACATCCCCATCACTACCAATGTGTGACAGGTGTTCCTTGCAGAGCAGCTGAAGGTAATTCAGTGTCCATGTGCATCCTGCAGTCACATATGGCCCTCTGAGGTCAGGCACCACCCATATTAGTGTGTACCCTGTGTTAGGGTCTGGCTGACATGGGCACCTGTTATCAGGGCAGAGGGGTTTTTAGACTTGCATGAGGTTTGTGTAGCAGTGCCTTTATGGGTCACAGTGGTATACACTACATACTCCAAAGGGCCCACATCACCCTTTTTGTAGGTAAAGGACAGGTGTCCTAGCCCTGGTGAAGCAACCTTGATCCTGCTGGTATAAGACAACCCTTCAGGGTTGGTGGGCCAGAGCCCTACCTGTGACTGGGGCAGTGGCAAACCAGAAGCAATGTTGGGGCTAGGTCTGAAAAACCCCAACTGCCTCATACTGTCTGCTAGACATCAGCAAACAGCACCTTATAGGCGTTCCAGCCATGCACAATCTAACAGCAGACAGTCCACTGACCAGTCCATAGTGCATGCTCACAGAGCATGAACTACATGCAACAAGCAGCTTTCTCAATGATTGGGGGCCCAGCACTAAAAACACAAAAGTATCACTGGAAGCAGATAGTGCTATGTGGGAACCTAGACATGCCATGGTCACTGCTTGGTTAGAGTGAGTGCCCTCCCAGCATGCCATGCTGTGGCCACCCTGTCCATGCAGGCAGTGGTTGGGCACTACAGTGTCCCAGCCATTGCCCCACACCCTGTGAAGATGCATTCTGGCCAATCCGCCCTGTTCGGGCCATACCCACAACACCTTGCTCCTCATTATGCACATATATAGGCTAACGCTGGTAACAGTGGGACATCTTGGGCCCAGAGAGGGGTGGGAAGCCACAGAACAATGGATAGACATACACACATACACATACACACACACACACACACACACACACACACTCCTATCGCAGCATTGTGCAAAGATAGGGGTGGTTGGCAACCCTGCCCGCCACACTGGTCCTGATCACAGTGCCGACATTGCTAAACTATGCAGGAGGTAGTAGTAGTGCTCTGGTGATAACTGCAGCTCAATGCTGGGGCCAACAGCCTGACTCTCCATGCATCTTTGGATTGTGGAGCCTGTGTGAGTGGGTGTTTGTACCCCTGTTCGCCGCTGCTTTGGGCTTTGTACATGTTGCTGTTGTATCTGCATTGTAGGGTAAAATATAGGGACATCCTCTGCAGGAACCACAGCTGGGACTTGAACCTGTGACCTTCTGCTTCTGGACACAGTGGCTGGGTGTATTGCACCACACTGTTGCCACAGATGCATGGCAGTTCCTGGGGCTACCTGTACTTTTCCTCAGCCAGACCTTTTATGTTGCACTGCACACCACGTACTGGTACAGGGTATGGCCTAGGTCCACTGCAGGCAGGTTCCACTGCCCCCTCCAGCACGGGCACTTCCCCCCTGCCATGCTGACATGACCATATGCTGTCTGTGCTGGTAGTGCGCAGTCCCAGGCCATCCATTGTGTGGGTAGGTGGTCACCTAGGGAGCGGGGTCTGGGGCAGGAGGCATACATGAGCATCCTCAAATCCCCCCATCACTGCTTACCAATAGTATGTCCCTTCCGCTTGGGGGAGGATTGGCTGGGGGGATGTTAGGTCAGTGCCCTGGCGACTGTTAGCTCGGGTGGACCAGGTAGATGTAGGTGGATTGTGTTTGGCCTTTGTCAGCTGCTGTCATGCTGATTTCCGGTTTCTGTGTTCCTATGTGCCACCTAGGCGCCTGCTTAGTCCACCCTGTGCCCCAGCTGCCCCCGCTACATGCCCCGTCTGCAGCCCCCTATTCCCCACTTGCACCATTGCCATAGTGGCCTTTCATACTTGGGCACTATGCTGTTTCTGGAAATGGAGCACTACTATCACGTCTCTTGGGCTCCCTGTCTATGCTGTACATTGCTGACACTGAAATGGTTGCTCTCTCCTGCAAATGTGCATCTAACGGCATGTTTTCCTTCGCGGTAGGATTCAGCCCTTCAGTTCAGCACGTTAGTGTGCAGGGAGCCTCTCTCCGCCCACTCCCCACCCATTGACCCCCCTTCTCTCCGCCCTCTCTCCACCCTCTGCAGTGTTTACCGCGGCCGGGAAAGTTAACGATCGTTAGGTAACGTTAACACGCGTTAACGTTACATACCGCATGTTAACCTTATCTAACGATCATTAACGTTACCTAACGCGCAGTCTGTAACGTTACTGCAGTTTAGTAAACATACCCCTATGAGTAATACTCAGATTAAAGACAGAGATTACCTCTTTCATAAGACTGCTTGTCTTGAAAATCATCTTATAAAGAACAACCTATGATTCCTGAACTTTCCTAAGTACCCTGTGGTTTCTCCTGTTGAAATGCGACGTAAATACTTTATTGAAGTATTGAAAATGTCTCAGGACTCACTTCCATCTATAGTATGGGCACAGGATATGGTTTCTAAGGCTTTTCATTGGTTGGACAGATGGGGTCCAGGCTGTGAAACAAGTCACTTTGGACTTTACAGACTTCTTAGAAGATTCTCTGGAGGTCAATATGACAGGATCTACTTTAGTTGTCTATTTTGCATTTGAGTCTGACAGGAATTCAGTGCTTCGCTTATACTTCTGGAATATTTCTGAATGTTTTTTGGGCTCAAAAGTCCAAATATTTCCTGATATATCAAGAGATACTCAGTGGAGGTGTCGGGAGTTCTTGGCCCTTAAGCCTAGGGCACAAGCACTCGGCACAACTATGGGGTATGTTTACTAAACCTTCTTAACGTTCGCGCTGTGCAATTATCGCACACTAAGGTACCTTAGCACGCGATAATGATGCTTTACGGGGCACAAATGTGCCCTAGCGCGCGCTAACATGCGCAGTGGCGCAAATGAGCGCTGAAGGCGGGGAAAGGCTCCTGGAGGGCGGAGGAAGGCGCCCCAGGGGTGGAGAGAAGGGGTCAATGGGTGGAGAGTGGGAGGGGAGAGGCTCCCCGCACACTAACGATGTGAAATTCGAGGCCAAAAATAATGCAAGTGAAAACCTCGCGTTAGAGCTGATTTAAAGGGAAGAGAAACCATTTATGTCAGCAATGTACAGCAAAACCAGGGAAACCTATAAAAAAGTGATAAGTGTGATACATGTGCACGGAACAAAAGTGCAAATAAACATTGAAAATGACCCCAACAATATAAAAAAAATCATAATCAAGCTGGACAATAGTGATAGTAATGGGAGTAAACACTCCCAAGACAGCCCCAAAAAAAAGATATGAATTTTGGAAGGGTCTACGCTCCCTCCCCATACAAGGTGAATGATCACACAGTGAAATAGCACTGATCAGGGTTTCCCTCTCCATTGGACTGGTTTCCTATGGCATGCACATGTTCCACAACAGCAGGGCGGGCATGTCAGAATGGGCAACTGGACAGATGCTGGGAAAGGGGATACAGAGGGCTGCAGGCGGCAAATGCTGTGGTGCAGCTGGAGCACAGTGCGGATTAGGAAGATGCCTAGGTGGCACTTAGGAATGCTGAAACTGTACAGCAGCCAGACAGCAACTGATGAGGGCCCAACATGGGCACGAGAGTGTTTATCACAGTGTCACAGGGGATAGTACCCAGCAGGTACCTCCAAGGGCACAGAACATTGGCAGGCGGTGTTGGGGGGAAGCGTGGACATCTATGCAGGCACCCCTACCCCAGAACACGCACCATAGGCAGCCGCCTACCTGCACACTGGATGGCTTGAGACTGCACACCACCAGCACTACCAGCAGAAGGGCATGTCAGCATGGTGGCAGAGGGGTACTGGTGGTGGAGGGGGGCAGTGGCAGCTGCCCAGAGCAGACCATGGCCTATCCCTGTGTAGGTGGGTGCCATGCACTGCAACAGACAGGCCCTGCCGGACAAACAGTCATGGTATCACCAGGGAATGCACTGTCACTGTGGCAACGCAGTGGTGCAGTGCACATAGCCAGTGTGTTAGAAGGCAGAAGGTCACAAGTTCAAGTCCCAGCTATGGTGCCTGCCAACCCAATCCCCATATTTTATCCACTACTACAACATGCTAATACAGACAGAACCTTTATTGCAGATGACGTAAACATGCCCAAAACACCTACATTGTACCCTACAGAGCAAAGACACCATAAACAGGCGCATTACCTAGAGCAGAGTCTCCCAAATGCAGTCCTGGAGGGCCAGACACCATTCAGGTTCCATGCTGCCTCTAATAAAGATGCCTGTGCTGCATATCTATGCACCACCCCCATGGTATGCAGATGTATCTCATGCATATTCATGAGGGACAGCATGAAAACCCGAACAGTGTTTGGCACACCAGGACTGGAGTTGGGAACCTCTGCCGTAAAGCAGCAGCCAACAGGGGTAGACACACCCACACCCACAGGCTCCATTAGCCAATGCCTCCTGGAGAGGCAGGACATTGGGCCCTGTGTGCATCTCCCAATACTAGCACTTGCATACCTTAGCATTGCCACCCTACACCTGGGAATACGGTACACAGCTATCAAACGTTTGCTATGATTACTGACAGATAGAAATTCCTACTTAAGCACAGTTTGCTGATTGAGCTCCATCATAGCAACCTTTCTGATGTCTGTGGAGTGTGCTTCAGGTCTGGTCTCTGACAGTGTTTACCACCCTGGGGAGTGACCTCCAACAGTATTGCGTACCATATCCATGTCTGCACTGTGCCCAGGACTGGTGTGGTGGCCTGGGCTGCTAAACACCTCTATAGTAGCACAATGCTGGCATAGGTGTGGGAGTGTGTGTCTGTCTATCCAGTGTGTGGTGGCTGCAAACACCCTCCACAGCCCACACTGCCAGCACTGTTGCCAGTATTGGCCTGCCAATGTGCATAATGAGGAGCAAGGTACCATGGGTATAGCCCGGACAGGGTGGCCTGGCCAGGATGCATCTGCACAGGGCATAGGGCACTGACTGGGACATTGTAGTGTCTGGCCACCACCTGCACAGACAGGGTGGCCACAGCATGTTCCGCTGGGAGATCACTCTCACCCTGACTGAGCAGTGACCACGGCATGGCTAGGCTCCCCCATAGTACTGTATAACATTTTTCTCATGTGATATTTATGGGTTCTCTTTTGAGGCCCAGTCACTGACTTATTTGCTTGGTGTGTATGCTAACATCGCAGTTCTGAGTGCATGCATTTCCACCAGGAACATGCACTATGGACCAGCTAGCAGACTGTCTGCAGCTGGTATGTGTCTTGATGGAACGCCTTGCAGGATGCAGCGGCTGAAGGCTTGCTGCAGGAGAATATCAGATAGTGATGGGGTGCAGCTTAGCATGTCCAGGCCTAATGTCTGTCTGCTATTGCGGTATGGATGTGTACAGAGCTGCATGGACTGCCCTGTAGGATGTCTGTCCCCTCTACTTCCACCATTGCAGGAAGGTAGAATGTGGATCTGTTGGTGGGAGACCTGTTTACCCCCCTCAGCCCTGGAGGAGGAGGGTGGTGGTACATAATCCTCCTAGGGGTCCATAGGGGCTAAACCTGGCTGAGGCATACAGATATATCCAAGGTGTGTCTGCAGAAACTACCTATCTCACACATTAGCACTGCTGGGGACCTGTAGCATGGCCTATCTCTGCTGTGGCCCTGGTGCTGGGCGCCCCACCTCACCCTCAGGGTGAGTGCAGTACCTGCACAATGTGACGGTGTGTAGCTACTCTGTGCCAGTACCACACACGGTCAGTTCCCCCTACCAGGCCGAGGTGCTGTGGGGGTGCATACCCCATCTTGTGATCATCTGTAGACTGCTGATTTGCATGTGCAGTGCATCATGGGTATGGGTGGGTGAACCCTATCCTGGTGACCACAGCAGACTGTTTGTGTGGTGACGTGCAGTCCTTCTGTAGCCAGCCAGGGGTTTGCTAGCAGCTATGGAGCTGTAGCCCACTGGTTATTTCACTACTTGTGGAGCCAGAGGTCATGGGTTCAAACCCACAGTAGGGGTTCTTTGATAGGGCTGTCCAAAACATTGTCTTTTTTTAATGTACATTAGTGCTGCCAGCAAAACACCCTCAGGGTACTGTAACCATAAGGTGCCTCAGAAGGCGCCCTATAAGGCGCCTTATAGGGCACCCTATAAAGCGCCTTCTGAGGCACCTTATGGTTACAGTCCGTATAAGGTGCCTTTTAAGGTGTCCTATGGAGCGCCTTATAGGGTGCCCTATAGGGGACATTATAGGGAGCCGTGGCAGACAGTGTACTTTATAATGTGCCCTATGGGGTGCCTTATGCAGCACCTTAGGTTACGGCACGTGAGGGTGTGTTTGCTGGCAGCAATAAATAAAATACAAATAAAATGCCTCAGGAAACAATACTTAAATGTCACAGCTGATGCTTCAGCCAGCCTTATGCATTAGGCACACTGGGGGATCAAACTCATGACCCCTGTATTATCAGTCAGTGTATTAACCATTGGGCTACACTTCTGCTTCTATGTTTGGATGTCTGTGCGCCTACTTAAGATTACCGCGTGGTAACGCGCTTAGCGGCGCTTTGCCCGATAATGTGCGCAGCAGCGTGCGTTATCGCACGCTAATCCCGTTTTGCTACTTTAAACTGAAACGCCCACTCCTTATATGGCATCCTGCACACTAACGCTGGGCGCACATTAAGAGGGTTTAGTAAACATACCCCTATGTTTTGAAGTTTCCCTGTAAATACTTTATTTCTTTGGCTGGCAAGAACTATGAGCTGGATATTGATTTATGATGGCTATGTGCTGCTACGGCACATAGCCGTCTGTGCCAACCCTTAACCCTGGATATTCAATGCCGGGGTCATATGCGGCCCTCACATTGAATATCCGGGTTTGCCATACAGCCTCCCAGCCACAGTAGCTAACCGGGCAGCAGTGATATTGCCCGGTTAGCTTCTGCGGCTAAAATATAGGCGAGCTTTTGCTACACCTATCTTTTAGCTGCAGGTTGCTAACTGGCAAAATGAAATATCTTCACTGCCCAGTTAGAGACTGTTGCCGCCTCCAATCCTCCCTGGAACACAAACTACAAGCCCTGATGCTAAGCCAGAGCTACTCAATTCCAGTCCTGGTGGCCCGCAACCCTGCAGGTTTTTGGGATATCCCTAATGATATGCATGAGATATATATGCATTAGAGATAGCCTGCCAACCTGACTGGTGTTTGGCCCTCCAGGCTGGATTTGGAGACCCCTGCCTTACACCTCTGTCATTTAAGATTGTAAGTGGGCAAGGTGCAGATGTCCAAGACATCAAAGAGGTTAGAATTTGTCACATTCCTCCTTGCTTCTCACCACCACCAAAATATTGTCTATTAGACAACGTTTTGGTGGTGTTGAGAATCTAGGAGGAATGTGACACATTCTATCTACCCTTTTGATGTCTAGAACATCTGTACCTTGCCCACTCACAATCTTAAATGACAGAGGTGTAAGGCAGGAGTCTCCAAATCCAGCCCTGGAGGGCCACAAACCAGTCAGGTTAGCAGGCTATCTCTAATGCATATATATCTCATGCATATCATTAGGGATATCCCAAAAACCTGCAGGGTTGCGGGCCACCAGGACTGGAATTGAGTAGCTCTGTAAAACGATTAGTGTCGGGGCATGTTGGGGAGAAGATTGGGGATATCAGTGCTACTAACCGTGTTAGTGCTGTTGAATATCCTGCTACATGTAAGTGGCATTTATACAGTTTACAGGGCTGTAAACCATGTAAATGCTTTTTGAATATCAGGTCCTATGTCCTTTTTGATCCCAAACATGGGAAGGATGTTATCACTGCAAGAGAGGAGCCTGTCCTTGTGATTCCTGCAATCCCAGAGGGTTGAGTGTTGTGTAATGATGGCTATAGGAGGACTTTCCCAGAAACTGCTAGTTTAGTTGTTTATTGCTTTTTTCCCCCCATAAATTTCTTGGCTCCTTGATTTTCCTTCTATTGCAGTCAATTGAAAAGCAGTTTTTATTTTCTCTTTTCTGTATTTTCCTTTTGCTTTTATTTCTTTTCCTTTCATACAGATTGGATTTTTGGATAATATATTGAAACTGCATAAATGTAAAAAAAAAAAAAAAAGAGAAAAGCCAAGTCTTTAAGGAGTTATTTTATGAAGTCTGCCTGGTTTGTGCTGGTCCTGCAGCAGGAGGTCCACAGGGAGCACAGGAGGGAGAGAAGAGGGCAACCCTTCCAGAGGGTGTACTAGGCCAGGGTTTAATTCATGGACCTCACAGATTGCCAGTGTCTAACTCAGTTCAGGTTGTTAAGGCAGCTATACAACCAGCTATGTCTGCAGTTGAAACCCCTCTTCCACTCAGCCACAAAGAAAGGCCAGCCCATCCTGTGACTCCTGAAGATAACCACAGCACTAGCATTCCTGACCACTGGCAGCTTTCAATCAGTGCTGGCTGCCAGAGCAGGACAGTCAGTCAGAGGTGCCCCAATGCATAACCCAGTTCTTGGCAGTCTTTCTCATCAGAATAGTTGATTACATAGCCTTCCCCATCACTGAACATCAGAGGCAGCAGCCCATGCTACAGTTCCATGAGGATGCACAATTCCCTGCAGTGCTGGGTGCTATATTTGGCCCTCAGGCACCCAAGAGAGAGGCGACCCACCTACAGAAATTGGAAGGTCTTCCACTCTGTGAATATGCTGGTGATCTGCAATGCCCATGTAGAAATAACTGATGTCTTTCCATGCTTTCCAGGGTCATGCCATGATTTATATATCCTTACACAGTCAGGCATATCTGAGTGCTTCAACAGTGGAGACTTCTAGGTAAGGAAGGCAGAGAACCAAAGTCACAGGTGTCAAGTGTATGTGGGGAATATGAAAAGAGAAGCCACAGGAACAATGCATCTACAGCATGTGCCACTATAGGGCAAGCAGCAGTGCTGCCAGACAAGAGGGCAAGTGTAGCTCATAGGAGAGAGAACCAGGTGCAAATTCCAACACTATTCCACACATTCAAGTGCTAGAAGACCCCCTAAAACTATTTCCTTGACATCAAGTGAAAGGACAGGACCATGAGCAATCAGTGCAGAGAAGCAGGCAGTTAAGAACAGCCTCCAGGCCTAAACAAGGTTAGCATAGTCATTTGCCTTGTCACAAGTTTTGGGGCTACTGGGGCACATGCTCACAGGAGCAACAGCATGGTAAATTGAAAAGGGCCTTTTGGAAGCTGAATAATTCATACTCTATATTATGCCACAGCACCCCACTGTCAACTGCAGTGACTCTCACTGCAGGATATTCCAGGCACAATGTTACAATGCACTCCCATATGCCAATGTATGACCACTGCCTGCTGTAAATGTGAAAGATGCAGTTAGGGCAGAGGTGATGGAACAATGTCTGCAATGTACTCATGGGGAGGGAGGAGGAGATGTGTTATATGGACATGGCTGGCAGCAGCCACAGACATTTATGGACCAGAAGCTGTGCATGGTTAGGCCTATCAAACGTTGCAGCACAGATGTCATAGGCCAAGAGACAGCTGTGTCCATAACCATGAGAACTCATCCCCAATGTTCTCTCTACCATCATCTCTTGCAGGTGAGAAAAGGTATCCTCTAAGGAGCTGACTTATGACTCCAATTGTGGCACTCAGAACTGAGGCAGAGAAGCGATATAATTGATCTTACAGATCCACCAGAGCAATCATTGAAAGAATGTTTGGCCAGCTGATGACCCATTTTAGCTGCCTGGACAGATCTGGAAGTGAGCTAATATATAGCCCCACCAGTGTGCACAAGATCTTCATGGCATGTTGCATATTGCACAAATTTGAGTTGAGGAGGTGACAACCCATGCCACCTAAAGATCAACTAGTGGAGATAAATATAAAGGAGGGGACAGAATAGCCATACAGGCATGTCTAATTGAGAGACTTTCATGTGATGGTAAGTAGTTTATTACAAGCATGATCACCACAACACATGGGCACAGGTTCTTTTACCTATGCTTCCCCATCACCAATTCCACTGCACACAGACACTGCAAATCAGAGCCCATCACTTACATCTTCTCGCTCACACATTCCCAGTCACACCCACCTCTCTCACCCACTACACTAATGCACAGCTCCCCTCCTACCACACAAGAGCAATCATTCCCACAATCATGAATCCTTCTCTATCCCACCCATATCCCTCAGGGCTCCCTATGCTATGTCCTCCCTCACAAAGGTACCTATGACAATATTTGAGGAAAACAAGGCCATATAGCCTTATAGATGGCACTAGAAATTCCATGGTATAAGGATCAGCCTCACACGCTACCACTTGCCATGGTTCCTGTGAACTAGGATGCATGTCTTCTCCTATCTCTCCTCCTTTCATGTGTGTCTGTAGCTCTTGCACCTTGCCCTCAGCTAGATTGAAGGGACTGGAAAGGAGTGATGGAGGATGCTGCACTGTTATTGCTTAAGCTTACTGTCTTATCTTCTTCCTCCTCCTCTCCTCCCTCTTGATTGGCATGGTTGAATTCAGATAAGCATGGGGTGGGACCAGAGACACAGGTATATAACTCCCAGTATTTTCACTGGTGGAGGGTTGCGCTGCATGGTTTGGTTGGCTGCAAGCCATCTGCCATCTCTGTTGCTGGATGGACATGCAGCAGGCAGATGGTGAGTTGCTTGTGATGAAGTGCCACCCTGTGCACTAACTGTAGGCTGCATATGGGTGGAAAATGACCTCTGCTGGCTCAAAGTATCCCTCAGATCCTGGCAGAATTCTTGTCTTTCCTCTAGAAGAGCTTGAGTATAATCCTTATATTCCCTCTGCATCTCCAGGGACTGCCTCATGATATCAAACTCTTCTCACCTTATTTCAGATACTCACCATTCTTCTGCAGTAGCCTTTCCGAACAGCACAATAGATGTTGGCTCCACTGGCTGTTGGCATGGCTACTGTCTTCCTGCATTGACTGTACATCCTCAACAGGTGGATTCCCATTGTTGAAAGCAGACAAAGGTGGCAATTGCATGGCATCATCACTCATGTGTTCCTTCCATTCCTTCTCCACCTCCAGGTATTTCAACTCATCGCTCTGGATTCCCGTGCCTCCAAGGCATTTCTGGATGGCTGCTCCTCTGATGTCTCTCAGGTGACCACAGACTCCATGATAGTCTGGCTGTGTCTGAGGGATGACACTGTCACCATAGTGTATGTCCATTGCATGTCTTCAGTCCTGGTGCATTGCCAGTATCCCGAGCACTTGCAGATATGGAGTAAGGGGTACACACACTTTAAATAGTGATTGACAGTTATGCATCTGTCCTGTCATGTGACCATTACATCTTCAGAAGTAATTAATACTACTACTACTTAACATTTGTGTAGTGCTATGCAGCATACACAGCACTGTACAGATCCATGTAAGAAACAGTTCCTTCTCATCAAAGCTTATAGTCTAATCAAGACAGACAACGCAACAACTGGGGAATAGGATATGTTGAGGGGAACAGTAAAAAAAACATATAGAAGATGAACCGGAGGCTGAGGGGATATGAAAGCAGTCTTAAAGAAGTGAGTTTTTAGCCTGGACTTGAACAGGGACAGAGATGGAGCCTGACATACTGACTCAGGTAGTTTGTTCCAGGCATAAGGTACAGCAAGGTGGAAAAATAGAAGTCTGGAATTGGCAATGGAATAGAAGGGCACAGATAGAAGGGATCTGCCAGAAGAGCGGAGTTCCTGAGGAGGGGAACTCCGCTCTTCTGGCATTAAGTAATGTCATGATGCAGCTGTCTTACCATTTCAACAACCCCTGAATGCAATGGAAGATTAATGCACTGACAGGGTACTTTTGAAAGTGCTCGAGAGTTGTGGGTGATATAGGTTGTGCAGTTTGGAAGTGGGGGAATTAAAGTAAGTTTTCGCTTGCTGACTCTGTACATGCCAGAGACTGCAATGCCATCCAGCCTAGAATACCCAGACATGTATCCATGTACTGTTATGCCCCCACTATTTGCTCCTTTATATGAAGCATACTTACATGGCTCCAGCTCCACTGTGCTATCCAGACCATTTTATGTTTTACAATCACACAGATCTACAGGGAGCTGGTATACCCAACAATCTAGGACACAGCAGAACAGCCTATGGCAGTCCTAAAGGACTGGAGCTATATGGCAGATAGAGTTGTGATATCTGTGCAGGTCTGGCATGACGCATGTGTGAGTGTGTTGCTCTCACACAGCCCAGCTTCCCAAGGGGCTCCACGGCATTGGCCAGTATAAGAGGTGCGCCAGTGAAGCTTGAAGCCTGCCTCACCGGTTCACCTCTGCACAGCAGCGGGAGCATTTTTCTTCACTATTCGTGGCTGTGCTAACATGCAGCTGCTGACACTGCCGCCGCCAAGCTCATAGAAGTGAAACTGGGACATTTCAGGCCCCATTTTCAAAAGATATCCACACAGTTTACAGCACAGTAAACCATGTAGATCCTTTAGTTGGGCATATTCAATGGCACAACATGGTTAGTGCTACTGAATATCCCTTTCTAAGTCCATATTTGCCCCGACGCTATCCGGTTAGCATCAGGGCATGTTGAGGGCAGTCCAGGGCGGAGTGGAGGTGGAGAATGGCGCTAACTGGGCAGCAGCGATATTGGATGCTGCCTGGTTAGCAATCTGTGCCTTAAAGATAGGCAACGAAAACCCTTGCCTATCTTTAAGCGCATGAGCTAACCAGGCAGCATCCAATATTGCTGCTGCCCAGTTGGCTTCTGCAGCTTCCGGCTCTTGTGGTAATCACCGGATATTCAATACCATCACCATAGCATTGAATATCCGGTTTAGAGGCTGGCGGGGAGGGCTATAGGCTGATGATGCGCATAGCCCTTTGAAGATCCAGACAGCTGGATATCAGGCCCTTCCTGTCTTGCACAAGACAGGAAATACCTCAATATCACTTCTCTGAACTTCATGATGTTAGTGGCTGCAGGTTAGCACAGCCACGGGCAACAAAGCAAAGTGCTCCCACAGCTATGCAAGGAATGTAGGCTGTGGCAGGGCCGTGGGAGAATACGTGAGTGGGTGGGCCAGTAGATGAATTTCAATTACAATGAACTTAATTGGTATTCAGCAGGGCCAGCCCTAAGCATGTTCAGCTGTGTTGTCTGCTGCAGCACATGGTCCCGTTCTTCAAGAAGCTCCACACCCTCAAGCCAATGATCAACACTGCCTGCCAGTGTAAGAAGTTGATAAAGAGCTCCAAATGCTGTGCTGTCACTATAACAACCAACAGGAGCAGCAAAAGAAGCCTACCCACCACCGCTTGAAGGACTAGAAAGGGGGACTGTTACTTCTGGAGAGAAATCTGCAACTGTGAGTATATACTTCTGGTAATTTTCTAAAAAGAATTCTTTGTATTAAAGCTACTTAATCTGTGAACCCACTGTTTTTTGTTGGATCAGTTAGGGCCTAGTAGCAGCAATTAAAGTTTGAATTTAAAACACAGAGGAGAGCTTTCTGGTTACATTTCATACCCAGCAGAGAGCTTGTAGTTTAAATTTAATAGTCACTCAGGGCCAAGTAACAGCAAAGTACTTTTAGTTTAAATTTAACACACAGAAGAGAGCTTTCTGGTTAAATTTAGTACCCAGCAGAGAGCTTGTAGTTTAAATTTCAGAAGTTAGAGCCTAGCAGCAGCTAAGAGCTATAATTTAAATCAAATCAGAATTTAGCTTACCTCAGCAGCACAAGACAGGGTACTGTGTAGCAGCCCTATTTTAATAAGTGTTATTTCCCTCCCTCCCTCCCCACACCCACCCTCCCCTGGGATAGTCATAGTTTTATAGGTACTTACACATCTTAAAAGACAGGAGGTGCTTTCAGGTGAAGCTCATTACCCAAATCAGTCATACACTAAGGACCTGAGATTAATTAAGCTTCAGGTGAACAAGGTATATTAAACGGATTAGGTACAGTTTTATTGGTATAAATACCCATAGCAACCCCTAGTAAGTAAGAACTTAAAGATCTAGACACAAACTTAAAACTAAGATGCAGACAGCAGTCCAGCAGCGGGATGGGGGCTTTCCAGTCTTTTGCATTGAGTGTCATATGTATGATTTTCTCCCAGTTGGTGAGAGGTCTTACGTGTGCACTAGGTGCAAGGAGCTCTTTGCTCTCAGGGAACAAGTCCGTTCTCTAGAGGCTAAAGTAGCAGACTTGGAAAGCATAAGACAGACAGAGAGGTACATAGACGAGACCTACAAGGATATAGTCCTGAAGTCCCACCTCCAGTCTGGCAGCACCCCTGTTGCCATGGAGGAGAGAGGTCACGTGACAGGAGAGCATCACCCTGGTGTGGCAGGAAGTGATCCTGTAACTAGGACCTGTCCTCCAGGTGATGTAAAACCCTCTCGCACCGAGGAAGTTTCTCCAGGGACATGTGCCCATGAGGGAAGGGTTAGGACAGCCATTATAGTTGGTGATTCGATCATTAGGCATGTAGATAGCTGGGTGGCTGGTGGATGTGAGGATCGCCTGGTAACATGCCTGCCTGGTGCGAAGGTAGCGGACCTCACGCGCCACCTAGATAAGGTCTTAGATAGTGCTGGGGAGGAGTCTGCTGTCTTGGTACATGTCGGTACCAATGACATAGGAAAATGTGGTAGGGAGGTTCTGGAGGCAAAATTTAGGCTTTTAGGTAGGAGGTTGAAATCCAGAATTTCCAGGGTAGCATTCTCCGAAATGCTTCCTATTCCACGCGCAGGACCCAAAAGGCAGGCAGAGCTCCGGAGTCTCAATGCGTGGATGAGACAATGGTGCAGAGATGAGGGTTTTGGATTTGTTAGGAACTGGGGAACATTCTGGGGAAAGGAGGCGCTCTTCCAAAGGGATGGGCTTCACCTTAACCGGGATGGAACCAGGCTGCTAGCATTAACCTTTAAAAAGGAGATAGAACAGCTTTTAAACTAGATATTAGGGGAAAGCCGACAGTCGCCCAAGAGCGGATGGTTCGGAAGAATGTATCCTTGAAGGATACTACCACAAAAGAGTAAAGTAGCCCAAATGCCCTCAAGTATGGAGCAGACAGAGCTTAAAGATCCCAATTTACCCATGTCTAACAATAGCCAAATTAACATGAATAAAATACATTCTCTAAAATGCTTGTATGCAAATGCTAGAAGTCTAAAGAATAAGATGGGAGAGTTAGAATATATAGTACTAAATGAAAGGTTAGATATGATTGGAATATCAGAGACATGGTGGAAGGAGGACAACCAGTGGGACACTGTGATACCTGGGTACAAACTATATCGTAATGATAGAGCTGATCAAATTGGTGGAGGGGTTGCGCTCTATGTTAGAGAGGGCATTGACTCAGAAAGGATTAAAGTTTTGCAGGAAACAAAATCTGCTGTAGAATCTATATGGATTGAAATTCCATATAAAAGGGGGAAGGCGATAGCAGTGGGGGTGTACTATCGAGCACCTGGCCAGAATGACCAAATGGATGATGAAATGCTCAAAGAAATCAAGGAAGCTAACAAAAGTTACAGTGCAGTAATAATAATGGGTGATTTCAATTACCCCGATATCGACTGGGTCAGTGTCACGTCAGGACATGCTAGGGAGATAAAGTTCCTAGATGGAATAAATGACTGCTTCTTGGAGCAGCTGGTTCATGAACCGACCAGAGGGGAAGCCATATTAGACCTGTTCGTTAGTGGAATACCAGAACTAGTGCAAGAGATAAGGGTGTTGGGGCCACTTGGCAATAGTGATCATAGCATGATCGCCTTTGATTTAATTAGTGGAGGAGGGATAGTAAGGAAATCCACAGTACTGCCTTTTAACTTTCGAAAGGGAGACTATGATAAAATGAGGAAAACAGTTAAGAAAAAACTAAAAGGAGCAGTTGCGAAGGTTAAAGACGTACATCAAGCTTGAGTGTTGTTGAAAAATACTATCTTGGAAGCCCAGACCAGCTGTATTCCACGCTTTAAGAAAAGTGGAAGGAAGTCCAAAAAACTGCCAGCATGGCTTAAAGGTGAGGTCAGAGAGGCTGTTGTTGCCAAAAAAGAATCTTTCAGGAAATGGAAAAAAGAGCCAAACGACGAAACCTGGAAACAGCACAAGCACTGGCAAGTCAAATGCAAGGCATTGATAAGGCAGGCCAAGAGAGAATTTGAGAAGAAGCTTGCTGCGGAAGCAAAAACGCAAAATAAAGACCTTTTCAAGTACATTCGTAGCAAAAAACCTGTGTGAGAGTCAGTTGGTCCATTAGATGATAAAGGGGTTAAAGGAGCACTAAGAGGTGACAAGGCGATAGCGGAGAGACTGAATGAATTCTTTGCTTCGGTCTTTACTGAGGAAGATGTAGGGATGTTACCCATGACTGAAGTGGTATTTAAAGGTGCGGAAGAATTGAAGGAAATATCGATACATTGGGAAGATGTCTTACAACTATTAGATAAACTGAAGGATAGCAAATCACCTGGGCCGGATGGTATACATCCGAGGGTATTGAAAGAACTGAAATATGAGATTGCAGAACTGCTATCAGTAATCTGTGAACTATCATTAAAATCATCTCTAATACCTGAAGATTGGAGGATCGCCAATGTAACACCAATTTTTAAAAAAGGTTCCAGGGGTGATCCGGGAAACTACAGACTGGTGAGCCTGACGTCAGTACCGGGAAAGATGGTAGAAACCATCATAAAGAATAAAATTACTCAGCATGTAGATAGTCATGACCTAATGGGAGACAGCCAACATGGCTTTAGACAAGGAAGATCTTGTCTTACTAATCTGTTATGTTTTTTTGAAGGAGTGAATAAACAGGTGGACAAAGGTGAGTCAGTTGATATTGTGTATCTGGACTTTCAGAAAGCCTTTGACAAGGTCCCTCATCAGAGACTTTTGGCAAAACGAGTGAGGTTATCAAATTTGCAGATGACACAAAACTATTTAAAGTTGTTAAAACCCAAAAGGATTGTGAAAAATTGCAAGAGGATCTTGATAAATTGGAAGACTGGGCATCAAAATGGCAGATGAAATTTAATGTGGACAAGTGCAAGGTTATGCACCTAGGGAAGAACAACCCAAACTATGGTTACACGATGCAAGGTTCCACATTAGGAACCACCACCCAGGAAAAAGATTTAGGCGTCATTGTGGATACCATGTTAAAACCCTCGGCCCAGTGTGCAGCGGCGGCCAAGAGAGCAAATAGAATGCTAGGTATGTTTCCAACAGTGGCCAATCTAGGTCATACATACCTAGCAGTTTCCCCAAAAGACACAGGTACCACAATGCTTGTATTGGGTCAAGTATTAATATCCTGGGTCCCTTCTTAATAATGATTTATGGACCTTTTCTCCAGGAACTTGTCCAAATCTTTTTTAAACCCAGCTAACAGCCTTTACTACATACTCCGGTAACGAATTCCAGAGTTTGATTACACGTTGAGTGAAAAAAATATTTTTTTTTATTAGTCTTAAATAGTTTGCCCTGAAGCTTCATTGCATGTCCCCTAGTCGTTCTATATTCTTATGACGTAAACAATCGATCTACGTTTACCTGTTCCACTCCGTTCATTAATTTATAGACTTTTATCATATCTCCCCTCAGCCGTCTCTTTTCCAGGTTAAAGAGTCCTAACCTTTTTAGCCTTTCTTCATAGAGGTATCCTTCCATCCCCTTTACCATTTTAGTGGCTCTTCTCTGAACCTTTTCTAATAACGCTATATCCTTTTTAAGATACGGCGACCAGAATTGCACACAATATTCAAGGTGCGATCTCACCATCGAACGGTATAGAGGCATTATAATATCCTTTGTTTTATTTTACTTTACTTTCCTTATGATATCTAGCATTTTATTTGATCTCTTGGCCGCCGCTGTACACTGGGCCGAGGGTTTTAACATGTTATCCACAATGACGCCTAAATTGTTTTCCTGGGAGGTGGTTTCTAATGTGGAAACGTCCATCATGTAACCATAGTTTGGGTTGTTATTCCCTAGGTGCATAACTTTGCACTTGTCCACATTAAATTTCATCTGCCATTTTGATGCCCAGTCTTCCATTTATCAAGATCCTCTTGCAATTTTCCACAATCCTCTTGGGTTTTAACAACCTTTAATAGTTTTGTGTCATCTGCAAATTTGATAACCTCACTCTTTATTCCCTTTTCCAGGTCATTTATGAATATGTCAAAAAGCAGCAGACCCAACACAGATCCCTGGGGTACACCACTATTCACCTTTCTCCATTGGGAAAATTGGCCATTTAGCCCTACCCTCTGTTTTCTATCTTTTAACCAGTTCCTGATCCACAATAGTACACTGCCTCCTATCCCATGACTCTTTAGTTTTGCCAAAAGTCTCTGATGAGGGACCTTGTCAAAGGCTTTCTGAAAGTCCAAATAAACTATATCAACCGACTCACCTTTGTCTACCTGTTTATTCACACCTTCAAAAAAACATAACAGATTAGTAAGACAAGATCTTCCTTGTCTAAAGCCATGTTGGCTTTCTCCTATTAAGCCATGGCTATCTACATGTTCAGCAATTTTGTTCTTTATGATGGTTTCTACCATTTTTCCCAGTACTGACGTCAGGCTCACCGGTCTGTAGTTTCCCGGATCACCCCTGGAGCCCTTTTTAAAAATTGGTGTTACGTTCCTCATTCTCCAATCTTCAGGTATTACAGATGATTTTAATGATAGTTCACAGATTACTAATAGCAGGTCTGCAATCTCATATTTCAGTTCTTTCAACACCCTTGGATGTATGTCATCCGGCCCAGGTGATTTGCTACTCTTCAGTTTATCTAATAGTTGTAATACATCTTCCTGATGTATCGATATTTCCTTCAAATCTTCCGCATCTTTAAATACCTCTTCAGTCATGGTTAACATCCCTACATCTTCCTCAGTAAAGACCGAAGCAAAGAATTCATTCAGTGTCTATGCTATCGCCTTGTTGTCTTTTAGTGCCCCTTTAACCCCTCTATCATCTAATGGACCAACTGACTCTCTCACAGGTTTTTTGCTACGAATGTACTTGAAAAAGTATTTATTTCACGTTTTTGCTTCTGCAGCAAGCTTCTTCTCAAATTTTCCCTTTGCCTACCTTATCAATGCCTTGCATTTTTACTTGCTAGTGCTTGTGCTGTTTCCAGGCTTCCTCATTTGGCTCTTTTTTCCATTTCCTGAAAGATGCTTTTTTGGCAACAACAGCTTCTCTTACCTCACCTTTAAACCATGCTGGCAGTTTTTTGGACTTCCTTCCACTTTTCTTAAAGCATGGAATACAGCTGGTCTGGGCTTCCAAGATAGTATTTTTCAACAACACCCAAGCTTGATGTAAGTCTTTAACCTTTGCAACTGCTTCTTTTAGTTTTTTCTTAACTATTTTCCTCATTTTATCATAGTCTCCCTTTAGAAAGTTAAAAGGTAGTACTGTGATTTCCTTACCGTCCCTCCTCCATTAATTAGATCAAATGCGATCATGCTATGATCACTATTGCCAAGTGGCCCCAACAACCTTATCTCTTGCACCAGATCTGGTGTTCCACTAAGGACTAGGTCCAATATGGCTTCACCTCTGGTTGGTTCATGAACCAGCTGCTCCAAGAAGCAGTCATTTATTTCATCTAGGAACTTTATCTCCCTAGCATTTCCTGCCATGACACTGACCCAGTCGATACCGGGGTAATTGAAATCACCCATTATTACTGTGCTGTAACTTTTGTTAGCTTCCTTGATTTCTTTGAGCATTTCATCATCCATTTGTTCTTTATGGCCAGGCGGTTGATAGTACACCCCCACTGCCATCGCCTTCCCCTTTTTACATGGAATTTCAATCCATAGAGATTCTACAGCAAATTTTGTTTCCTGCAAAACTTTAATCCTTTCTGACTCAATGCCCTCTCTAACATAGAACGCAATCACTCCACCTATTTTATCAGCTCTATCATTACAATATAGTTTATACCCAGGTATCACAGTGTCCCACTGGTTGTCCTCCTTCCACCATGTCTCTGAGATTCCAATCATATCTAACTTCTCATTTAGTGCTATATATTCTAACTCTCTCATCTTATTTTTTTAGACTTCTAGCATTTGCATACAAGCATTTTAAAGACTATATTTTATTCATATTAATTTGGCTATTGCTAGGCATGGGCAATTTGGGATCTTTAAGTTCTGTCTGCTCCATACTCGAGGGCATTTGGGCTACTTTACTCTTTTTTGGAACCTCTCTGCTTTTGGTAGTATCCTTCAAGGATACATTCTTCCGAACCATGCACTCTTGTGCGACTACCAGCTTTCCCCTATTATCTAGTTTAAAAGCGGCTCTCTCTCCTTTTTAAAGGTTAATGCCAGCAGCCTGGTTCCATCCCAGTTAAGGTGAAGCCCATCCCTTCGTAAGAGCCCCTCCTTTCCCCAGAATGTTCCCCAGTTCCTAACAAATCCAAAACTCTCATCCTTGCACCATTGTCTCATCCATGCATTGAGACTCCAGAGCTCTGCCTGCCTTTTGGGTCCTGCGTGTGGAACAGGAAGCATTTCGGAGAATGCTACCCTGGAAGTTCTGGATTTCAACTTCCTACCTAAAAGCCTAAATTTAGCCTCCAGAACCTCCCTACCACATTTTCCTATGTCATTGGTACCAACATGTATCAAGATAGCAGGCTCCTCCCCAGCACTATCTAAGACCTTATCTTGGTGGCGCGTGAGGTCTTCTACCTTCGCACTAGGCAGGCATGTTACGAAGTGATCCTCACGTCCACCAGACACCCAGCTATCTACACACCTAATGATCGAATCACCAACTATAACGGCTGTCCTATCCCTTACCTCGTGGGCACATGGCCCTGGAGAAACGTCCTCAGTGCGAGAGGGTTTTACATCACCTGGAGGACAGGTCCTAGTAACAGGATCACTTCCTGCCACACCAGGGTGATGTTCTCCTGTTATGTGACCTCTCTCCTCCATGGCAACAGGGATGCTCCCAGACTGGACATGGGACTTCAGACTATATCCCTGTAGGTCTCCCCTATGTACCTCTCTGTCTTTCTTATGTCTTCCAAGTCTGCTACTCTAGCCTCTAGAGAATGGACTCATTCCCTGAGAGAAAAGAGCTCCTTGCACCTAGTGCACACGCAACACCTCTCACCAACTGGGAGAAAATCATACATGTGACAGTCAATGCAAAAGACTGGAAAGCCCCCATCTTGCTGCTGGACTGCTGTCTGCATCTTAGTTTTAAGCTTATGTTTAGATCTTTAAGTTATTTACTTACTAAGAGTTGCTATGGATACTTATACTAATAAAATTGTACCTAATATGTTTAATATACCTTGTTCACCTGAAGCTTAATTAATCTCAGACCCTTAGTGTATGACTAATTTGGATAATGAGCTGCACCTTAGAGCACCACCTTTCCTTTAAGTTGTGTAAAGCTATAAAGCTACAATTATCCCAGGGGTGGGTGGGTGTTGGGGAGGGAGGGAAATAACACATATTAAAAGAGGGCTGCTACACAGTACCCTGTCCTGTGCTTCTGAGGTAAGCTGTGACCAACTTCCTGGGTGATTAACAGTCCTTGCTTGGATAGAAGGAGTCGTTCAAAATGGCCTTTTGACCTGCCACCTGGTTCACAGGTCTCTTACCCCCTAGGTAGAAGGTCTCTTTGTAAAGGTCTCTAGAAGACTTTATTTGTTGCTCAAAGAATACAGACCCCGTTTTGCCTTTTATGCTAAGTTATATTCTGATTTGATTTAAATTAAAGCTCTTTGCTGCTGCTAGGCTCTGACTTATTATGAAATTTAAACTAGAAGCTCTCTGCTAGGTTCTAAATTTAACCAGAAAGCTCTCTTCTGTGTTTTAAATTTAAACTAAAAGTACTTTGCTGATACTAGGCCCTGAGTGAGTATTAAATTTAAATGTTATAGAGCTTTTCTATTTCTGACTTCCACAGAAGTAGTCAGTATGATTTTTGTACAGTCCATTGGGTGAAGTTCATGTGTACAGTCACTGCTTGTATTGCTGGAAGAAGATGTTTGAGATGAATAGATCATTGGTCTTGCAGAATTCTATTAGTCTTTCTCCAACTTCATTTCTGTAGCCAAGTCCATATTTTCCAACCACTTTCTCTTCTTCTTTGTTGCCAGCTTTTGCGATCCAGTCACCCATGGCTATCAGGATATCCTGTTTGCATGTTCTGTCAATTTCAGCTTGTACTTGTTCATAGAGCTCATCAACTTCATCCTCTGTGGCTGTTGTTGCAGCATATACTTGAATTATAGTTGTGTTGATGGTCGTTCCTCATAGACAAATAGAAATTAAGTGTTCACTGATGGCATTGTATTTCATTACAGTTCTTGCAAGTTTCTTCTTAATTATAAATGCAACCCCATTTCTTCTTTATCTTTAATTTCCAGCTTAGTAGCCCATATGATCATCAGATGCAAACTGCCCAATGGCAGTCCATTTCAGTTCACTGACACCCAACAAATTGAGTTGTACACGTTCCATTTCATTCTTGACCACCTCCAACTTCCTTTGGTTCATGCTTCATATGTTCTATGTCTCAATAATGTAAGACATCAGCTCCTGACTCTCATTTCATGTGCAGCTACATCAGTAGTCAGACGTACCGAGGACCTTGATCCAACCTCATCATAAATGCTAGCTTTACTCTGAAATGTCTTCAGCTCCTCCCCAGTAGCCAGTTGAGTGCCTTCCGACCTAGGGGTCTCATCTTCCAGCACTAATAGTGCAATTTGTTTTATTGTGACTATGCATTGGATTTTCATGGCAAGATACAGAAGTATATTGTCAGGCCTTTCTTCCATGCAGGTAATTCTAAGGTTATTGCCATTATCACAGAAATATGATCATCTGCCGCCAACACCGTCCCATTCTGTTGCTGCCTAGATGATGGTTTGTCTTGGTCTGGCATCTTAGCTGAGGCCTGTCCATCTTGGGAGCCCTGCCAGTAGTTAAGCTACTGATAGTTTAGCCCTCAGCATCACTGATGCACACAAGCCTTTGCAGCACAACAAGCTGCAAACCAAGTGAGGGATTGTACTGTTAAATTATTACAATACTGTGTTTGGCATTTCAAATGCACATTTCCAGGCATAGTATCAGCTGATGCTACTGGCACTACTCTGGCTTTTGGAATTTCAGCGCAGCATCATATTTTTAAATGTGATCCTGACGGCATTTGTTTCATTGGCCGAATATACAATGATTTGTGATGCACAATGGTCTTCATTAAAATATTGGTGAGACAATTTGGAGAGATTAATGTCACTTTCTTTTTGTCAAATCATTCATTATAATATTTGGAAGTCTTTTTTTCAGGATGAAGTAATCCCTATAGTACCATCAGTATTTGTGCTATTTGTCACAGTTTTCAGCATACAACATTCACAGTAGTCTCTATTCCTGTGCTCTCAACAGCACTTGTATTGTTCTCTCATGTATATTGTTTACTTTTATATTATGTTTTCTACATATCAGTGCACAATTTGAGTTGTAAATGGAGTCTTCTCACTTCTAATGAGTTTTGTTTTATTACATAACAATGATTTATTTTATTAAAGGGTTATTAGTTGTTACATTCCACTCTTTTCGACTTTATGCTGATCACTTCAAAAGACAAATGAGGTTTTGTGATATATGTAGGAGAGAGTGTTTTGACTAGTGTGAGTGGAATATTAATTCTTGAATGCTGTACTGTAGTTTTATTAATTAAGTATTAATAATGGTTATGTATTCTTAGATAAAACTCACTTTGTTTTCGTATATAGAAAAAGGGACTATTCTTCATTATATCAGTATGCATCGCTGGGTATTGTGGGTCCTTTTCGCTATCAATTTAGTTGTTTTTATAAACAAGCAAGTGCATGGTAGGCTGGGCAGTGTGTGGTTTACAATATTTATAATGGGCCCGATTCCATCCTGGATGTCCTAGCCCTCTGTGCGCCCGATCGGAACCGGTCACACAGAGGGAGTCACGATTCTCATCCCGTGGGGCATGCCTAGCCCCGTGGGATCAGAATCGTGAACAGGCCTGTGCATGCAGGCCATGACCCTGATTCCGTATGGTCTGCATGTACAGGCCTTCCCTGGCTAACTCAGTCAGGGCAATTCAATGAAAAGCCATGATCCCCGGCCGCTAGATGCAAAGGTTCTTTCCCCATAGCCCAACCCCTGATCTGGCCTCCTAAGGCTAGGGTCGGGCTGTGGAGAATCTGCTCTGCCCCGTCCTGCCGCTTCCCAGCCCCGGGGCTGCCGATCACTGCCAACTGGGGAACTTATTCCACCTCTGAGGTTGAATAGGCTCCCCATGCAAGCCGTCGGCCCTGGATGTACAGGGCCAACATTAGAATCGGCCCTGTACGTCCGGGGCCGACAACCACCAACTTCCCGCCCTAACACCGCCCCTGATCTGCCCCTTTACCGCCCCATCTACCTACCCCTAATATCTCTAATTCATATTTATGTCACCACTAGTTTATCTGGACCTTAGAGATCTGTCCATTTAATGGTAGACAATTTTAGGTGTCTGGATCAGCATCTTTAAACCTGTATTTGCTATATTTAGGAATATTTTTTGAAAAAAATAAAAATGTATTTAGTAAGAAAAATGCTACTTAAAAGACAATAACTAATCATGCAGCATATATTCATAATGTATTGGTATGAGATTTAACTTTAAAGAGTGCTGTCTATCCTGTGACTCTCATTGAGAGGTTTTAGTCTTTTCTTAAAGCTTTTGTGAAATTGTTTTGTCTATAGATCTGTAGTGAATAATGGCCTTATACGTATTACAATATTCTCTCTACTTCTGTTTTAAACTTGCTGTATGACCCCTGAGAAAGGCAGCTCCTGAAACATGGCCATATTTTTGCAGACTGCATTTATTTGGTCAGTGCTGTGATCAAGTTAAAAGTGAGAAGGGAAAATATAAAATGAGAAAAGAAATAGTAACAAAATAATGCACATTAAATGTCATGTATACTTTACCTGTGTACACATTGGAGGGTGAAGATACATGGGGGGGGGGGGCACAAGAAGCAGGGAACAAATGCTGGGAGACTGGAGAGGACACAGAAACAGAGAAGTGAAGCTCATCGGTGTGTCACATCTTATATCTTGCCCACAACACTGAGCAAATAAATGTGCTATGCAAATATTTATGCAAATGAGGCTATGCAATGATTCTCTGCACATGGTCCTGTATCCCCCTTTGGCTGACCCCATATCTGTGAGGGAGTACAGGAGCCAATGTACAAAACTGTCAATGCTATAGGTCAGTATGTACAGTGGCTTTGCATGGGGTGAAAAGCAATTCTAACAGATATATGTCTTGCAGGTGTGCAACACTCACCTTGGGATTGAGGCATGCTGGAGCTGTTGAGTTACCTGACCCCTGTAATGGACTCAATTCAAGATGGCCAGGACACATTGCTCCAATTGGGTGAAGGCTGGATGCAAAGTAGGTCATATCGGTAGGCTTTTTATAGCTTTGTATCTATGTTCTGATGTCTTGTTATCTGTTGTTGTGTATCTGTTGTAGCTGTGCCTAAGGACTGTATGTTGCTAAGATTGGCTTATCTACAGATAGGGTCCATGTTGGGCAGCTGCTTGGAAGCAGGTATAAATGTTAGCACACAAAGTAGGCGTGTTGATATGTATTTTATAAAATATATCTTTAAATTGAGACTTCACCTATTGTCAGCCCAAACGTTTCCCCTGAACATGCCAACTCTAAAATTGTGTACAAGTACACACCTAATTTCACCTGGTGTACTTTTATTCATAATTTTATAAGGGCCTTTTACAAGGTCATACTGGCATATATGCACCAAAAGTCCTTTTTTAACATTAACTTCTATATGTCCTGTTCTTCTTAGACCATGCTCAAGGATCATTTTGAGACTCTTAATCAAGAAGAAGCCTATGGGAGTAGTGTTCCTCTAATTGTTGGTGCTGATTTGCCCCACTCATAGGGCCTTAGGATGTTCCTGCCACTGCTGGAACTGCTTTTGCCCTTTTTTTAGTACATTGGGGTGTTCATGCCACAGCTGTATAGCCCTTTGACCATCTTTTGGTACCTCAGGACTTTCTTGGTTTAGGACGGTTGATTTTTTTCCCCCTTTCTTGATGCCTTGGGCTCCTCATGTCACTGTTGTGGTGTCCTTTGCCCTTGACTTAATTTGTAAACAGAAGGAAGTAGAACTGTGGAGCTGAGGGAGGGAGGATCGGCCAGGGGCAGGAGCAACAAGAAAAGAGGGGCTGGATTAGTGATTAGTGACAGTTCTTTTCTCCTCTCCAGGCTTACCTTCTCCCATCTCCTTCCCTGCAAGCTGCTTGAAACAAGAGTGGTCCATGTGCGGAGACTCACCGAAGGACTTAATTTGCATATCCACTGAACTCATTTGCATATATATTTGCATAACCGATTTATTTGGTCAGAGTTATGACCAGGTTAATGAAAAGAAGAAAGATATAAAATGAGAAAAAATAATCCTGGTAGCTGTGAATTCAAGATCATGGTACACAGGCTGGATTAGACTGTGCCAGAGCTAGAAAAGCCTAGAAATCAGCAACAGTGAAGCTATCAGACCAGAAAGAAACTGAGATGTTCCCTTAAAATTTGAGATTTCTTTGAAGATGCTATCTGGATTTGTTCAGCCGGCAGGGCTTGGGTATTCACGGCAGTGACTGCACAGAGGGAGCGGGACCTGGGTAGGAGTGCAGCAATTTGAAGGAAAAACAGCCAAATATGCCCAGAGCTAGCCTTGCCTGGAAGGCAGGAATTCGACCAGTATACCCCTGCTGCTGTGGAGTCTGAAAAGGAGTGGCAGAACTACATTCCAGGCCATTCTCCCAGAAATTTAGCCGTGCCTTTGCTCCTTTTTTGGTGCCTTGGAGTGTTCATTCCACTGTTCGTGCTGTTTTTCCCCTCTTTTGCTGCTTTGGATTGTCATTGTCACTATTTGTGCTGTTTTGCACCTCTCATGGTGACTCAGACTGTTCATGCCACTGCTGATCATTATTACTATTATTTGATGTCGTTTGGCTATCACTGTGGAGTGGAGGAGTGGCCTAGTGGTTGGGGCAAGGTAGTTCAGGCCGGAAGGTCAGGGGTTCAAATCCCACTAGAGGACAGCAACCTTGGGCCAGAAGGACTGGGGTTCCTAGTCCCACAGGTGCTTCTTGTGGTCTTGAGCAAGCCACTTAACCCTCCATAGCCCATGTTCCCTGTAAAATCTCCAAGTTATAATGCCCTGTTCAATGTAATTTCAGTTTGTTCAAAGTAAACCACACTGATGCAGAATAGCGCAGTATATAAGAGAATATAAATATTTGCTGCTGTGGGGTGCTCGTGCCATTCTTGCTGTCTTGGAGGTGGCAGGGGCATGTTCCCTCTGCTGCTGATGCCTGCCAGCAAGTGTCATAAAATATGGATGGAAAACTCTGGTAGTAAAAGTCCAAAATAGGATTTACTTTTTTCCCCAATGACAACTGAAACGACTGAAACAAGTGACCACCAAAATGTTTGTTTCCACATCCTTACATCACATACATGCATAACATGTGGCAAGCTTTCATGGGTGAGGTTTCACTGGCCACGCAGGAACTCTTTGATCTTCTGCACAGGCAATAAATGTTCATTTTTTATTGCATTCAAGCAACACCTCATAAAAAAGCAATAAATTCCATACCCTGCCTCTAGCGACATCTCAGAATACTTGACCTTCCGTTTTGTGCTCTGTCATATTACCCATAGTTCCTCAACAGAGATAATAGTCTAGTTACGCACTGTAGTTTTGAGTTTAATCCCTTATATTGCATTAGACACCAATCTCTTGAGCCACTTCCTCACAGGCAGCAGAGAACAATAATAAAACGATGCATTGTTTTTCATTAGGTGGGATCAGTAGTACCTTTGCCTGGACGAATGTTGTTCTTTTTATATTGAAGTTTCCTTCCATTCTAGGAGTTGTTGAAGCATTAACTATATAGATTTCAATTTGCATAAATCAATGGCAAACAAGTTCAGATAGTGCAGAATCACAGTCTATGCATGCATCTGCTATCAGTTTAAATCCATACTATGCTATCATCGGTGACTGACACAGAGAGATAAGAGTCACTGTGGAAAATACAGGGTGGGGGTGGTGAGGGGGATGACATTTTTTTTTCTGAAAGTTGGTTTCTGAATTTCAAAGGAGCTGCATATTTTCTTCCATTGAACAGCTGACTGAACAAGTTTATGACGTAGAGACTTTTGGGGCCCTTTCATTAAACGGCGTTAGCCAGCTAATGCACGTTTTAGCATGCAGTAACTGGCTGCGGTGAATGTTAACACATGGTCATGCCAGTTACCAGCTTCTAAAATAATCATTAGCTGGCAGTCACATGCTACTGCAGAGAGTGTGTGGCTTAGGGGAGGAGAGCACATTGCAGTTAACACGGGAGTCATTAGCAAGCCATCACTATCAATATAGCAATTAGCATAGGTTCACCTAACACTTCCTCTGTGGGTACTGTCACGTTCACCCCCATTTATTGTACCACATGATAGCATATGCATTTGCATGTTAACTGCAGGTAATATGCTGGTCACATCCTGATAGCTAATGCAAAGGCTGTGCACTTACTGTATGTTAGAAATATGAATTGAATGAACATCCTTGAGAGGATTTAGTAAAAGAGCCCCTTAGTTTATTGTACTGATTCCTTGTAAGTTTCAATTTACGTTCCGTTCTACATTGCACAGTTATTGTTAATTGTAAACCGCACTGATTCCAAATAGCACGGTATAAAAAAATAAATAGATAAGACAACAAATCCCACTGACACTTCTTTTTTTATTTTGGAATTTTCTTTTTTTTTAAACAAAATTTCCATATCATCACAAGAACAAATCTAGTGACTGGCACTTCTTTTGACCTTGGGCAAGTATTAGCCCTTCATTATCTCGGGTACAAACTTACATAGTAAGTCCTCCAAGGGAAATAAATACCCATTGTACCTGAATGTAACTTGCCTTGAACTACTACTGGAAAGGTGTGCGTGAAGACAACGAGTTCAATCCAAATAATGAAGCTCACATCATAGATTCTGAATGGATGCATGATATCAAGGTCAATCTACTAATGCTCAATGTAGTTTGACCAGACAGATGTTGAATTGGGAGGCAGATTAAGACTGTAAGGCTCATCCAGTCTGTCCACACTACTTCCTGTTGCATGCTGGAGATACCACTTGATCTCTGCTTTCTTTCACTTCTGTCTACTAGCAATAAAATGCTTCTTTTGTTGGGGGTCAAATAAAGCAACCTATGACATGCCTTCGGAGCTTTCATCACCGATAGGAGGATAATTTTCAAAATCATTTTTGTGTGGAAAGCAGTGTTTATTTACAGAAAAAGGCTTTTATAAATTGAGCGCCTAATATATGGGTGATATCTATGCAGGTGATCTTGGGCAGAGTTGTGAGCTGTTTGCATTTAGATGCATACTTTTAAAAATATATGCATGTGTATATCAAATAGCACAGAAAGATTTGTGAGTGCTGAAGAGCAAATGACTTTTTAGGGGTAATTTTCAGAGTGGATATATAAACACATTTTTGCTTTGCAAATTTTCCAGAACCCTCATAAGAAAAAGTACATAGGTACTATTTATGAGAATAGGTAGCTAAAACATTATTCCCTTATAGGGTAATTTTATAAAGGGTTTTCCATATGTAAATCCCATTTTATTTTGGAAAAGATATTTTATATAATTAAGTGATCACATTTGTGCAGATAAGTATGCATGCACTATGCATATGTGTTCCTGTGGGACATAGTTTGGGTAATACTTAGATGGAGCTGCAATGTATATGTGCATTTAAAAAAAAAATAATTTTTTTTTGTATATGTGCATTTTATAAAATGTTTTGAGTACATGTATAGAATAGACACAAATATTTATACTGTTGGAATAGATATAAATTTGTGTATGTGAATCTGCATACTACTAGACCTGATTCTGGATGCCTATTTTATAAAGGCACTTAAGTATGGAGTTTAGAAGGAAAAACTCCACCAACGCTCTGGACAGAGAGTTCACATCCCTGAAGCAGATATTTTTGAAACATGATGTAATGTTGGAGATGTGGATGAATCAATTTTTGTTCAGATAAGTTAGATTTCTTCCTACTGGTTGGGGTGCCTGATTGTTGTCTTCACTTATCATCTCCTCAGAACAGAGATCAGAATCAGTCCACTCACACTGAGGCTCTGATGCATAAGACGAGGGGCTCATTGCCTATGAGAATGAAACAATCTCTAATTACATGAGACTCATGCACGAGTGAGGCTTGGCATGCCTGCAGGGCTGGCACAGAGACAGAGATTTCCTTCTCCTCTGCATTGCTGGCTCAATATCAGTAGTGATTAAAAAAAACACTGCCGTTGAAAAGCTAATTTGTGATTTGTGTAGGTGAAATAAGTTGGTGGCCTTGACTTTCAATGACTGTCTGCACTACTAAAACCACCCGCATTACTGAATCTGAACATGCTATCTACAGCTCTAGCATGAACACAGATCAACAAGCTTGGCAGCCCCAGCTTTTGGAAATATTATTTTTATTTTTAATTGCATCTACAGGAACAAGCAGGAATGTAGTCTTCACATATGGGTATCGTCTGTACCGACAGAGCCTGCGCGGGAACGCTCTCCAGCGTCCAATAGGAATGCTTTTGGGAGCATCCCTCAGCACATGCACGCTGCCTTCCCGCCTTTCCCTCTTCAGTTCTTCGTTTTCCGCGGAGCCAACAGGACACATGCCTGTCAATTAGAAAATTTTGTCTTTAAACTTGTTTTCTTGTGGTGGTGTTTGCCTCCGCACGATACCTACCAGTACCGCCGGTTCTTTTCTTTTCTTCTAAAAAAAAATAATAATTCTGAATTGTTTCTCTTCAGAAACTTTTCTTTTTCGGTGCTAGGTGCCATATTGGGCACTAGGCCCTATTTTTCCTTAAAGATGGAAAAAACAGCTAGTGGTTTTAAAAAATGTTCTAAGTGTGGCAGTACCATTTCCGTCACTGACACTCATGATTGGTGTCTTAAATGTTTAGGCCCTGACCATTCTCCATCTGAGTGTCTCTCTTGTATGGGAATGACTAAAAGAGGAAGACAGAACCGGGCTGCAAAGCTCGGTACCCTCTTTTCTTCGGATGCCAGGTCCATTGCATCGACGTCTTCAAGAGCCTCTTCTTCCTCTCATGGATCTCAGGTAACTAAACATAAAAGCCGGTCCTCAAAGGGTAGCTCTCCTGCTAAGCATCGAGAGGCCATTGGCATTGCCCTTGAGGGAACCGCACTGGCAAAATAGCCCCGGCGGGAGGCTTCGGCCTCCAAAGCATCAACGGGATTCCAGGATGTTCTCGAGGCCTCGGCTTCGACAGAACTACTGGTGCCATGCTCAGGGGTCCCGGCTGCCTTCACCGGTGCCGACACCCAGGCATCGGCAGCGTCGATAGACCAGAGATTCATCATTATCTAGCGCAGTATTGCAGCTCTCCTTACAGCTGCGGTACCGTTGACACCGATAGTTCAACCGGCACCGGTACCGACACCAGTACCAATGCCGGTACCGGCACAGATACCGGTACCAGCACCGACGGTACCAGCCACGGTGGGAATTCTTCCCATGCCGTCTTTGCCAGGCATCAAAAGATCGGTAGCGGATCAACTCGGTACCGACTTCGATCAATACCGGGACCGTGCCTTACATGAACATCATGATCAGAGATACTTCGAATCCTCTGATTCCGATGACTCTGATAGTTCTGCTTGTACCAGAGTTTTTCTCCCTGAAGACTCTTCTCCCCAATGCAGAATATCGCCTCTGGAGGACATGTCTTTTCAGGATTTTATTCGTGATGTTGCCAAAGGCCTTTCAATCATGGTAGCTCCTGAAAAGGAACCTAGAGCAAACGAATTGGAAATTCTCCAATATCCTAAGGCTCCAAAGGAGGCAGCCACTCTGCCCATTCATGAAATTCTTCATGATCTGATGCTCAGAATGTGGGAGACACCTTTGACCACATCTCCTCATTCTAGGAGGCTTGATACCATGTATCGAGTTCCACCATGTCCTGGATTTCAAAAGACTCAGCTGCCACACCATTCAATGGTAGTGGAGTCAGCCATGCGTAGGATGAAAAGTGCAAAGAGACATGCATCCAATCTTCCAGGTCATGAATGCAGGACTCTTGATGCTTTTGGACGTCAAACCTTTCAGGCTTCCCTGCTTTCAGCTAGGATCAGCTCATATATTTTATATATGGGAATGTTCCTCAAAAAGGTCACAGGAGATTTGGAGCTTATGAGCCCACTTCTCCCAGATGACAGACGACAAGACTTCCTTACGCTTGTCAGGCATGCTCAAGATATTCTCCAAGTTTGTAAATCGTGCAGCCTTTGACTGCTTTGAATGCATCAGCAGAACCTCTGCTATTGCCATTGGTTCACGACGGATTGCCTGGCTTCAGGCATCAGACTTGGAGATTTGGGTACAGGATAAATTAGGCAACTTCCCTTACACAGGAGAAAATCTCTTTGGCAAGAATTGGCAGGAAAAGGCTAATGAGATAGATGCTGACAATATCACCTTAGATAGATTGTCAAAATCTACAGCCACTCCAGCCAAAAAGAAACCCTATAAAAAACCCTCTTTCAGCAAAAAGAGGAAGTTTTATCCATCCTATACCCAGCAAAGCCAAGCTCATGGTCAAGTTGCCCAAAGGGGACAACAACAGCAATTTAAACAGCAGAAGAAGCCAAAAGGCCTGAGAGCTCAACCAGCTCCTCAGGTTCAGCCCCCTCAAGGGCTTTGACTCCTTCCTAGAGAGCTTAGCCTTCCTGCCTCTGAGGGGTTCAGAACCCCTAAATATTCCAGGCAGGCTGTGTCATTTTGCCAACAGATGGCTCCAAATAACAGCAGAAAGCTGGACTCTGTCCATTGTAGGAGAGGGGTACAAGCTTCATTTTCACAGCATGCCCCCTTCTACAATCCTAAAGTTGTTTCCAGAAGACAGTAAGGGATTATTTTAGAAGCATCCATGCATCTAAATCACAGCATTTACATGTGTAGATTGGCATGCACATGTAAATACTATTTTAGACAAGGGCTTTTTAAATATAGGGATGCTTACTATGTTTATATTTCCTGGAGTCATAATGAGGAAGTGGTTTGGGCGGGCTTACAATATAGATGTAGACTCCCCATTTTGATGGTCCATCAAACTCTGGAATTTGTTACCGGAGGATGTAGTAAAGGCTGTTAGTGTAGCTGGGTTTAAAAAAGGTTTGCACAAGTTCCTGGAGGAAAGGTCCATAAACCATTATTAAGAAGGGACCCAGGATCTCAATGCTTGACTCAATACAAGCATTGTGGAACCTGTGTCTTTTGGGGAAACTGCTAGGTACATATGACCTAGATTTGCCACTGTTGGAAACAGGATACTGGGTTTGATGGATCTCGGTCTGACCCAGTATGGCATATCTTATGTTCTTATGTTCATTTTAGAAGGGGAATCCATGTCTCTAGAAAAAAAAATTATATATGTTGGCATTTACAGATGTCCCAAGGCCTGAATAAATGCCTGCTGGAAAGGGCAGCCATTAATGGTGAGATTTATTTATTTATTTAACTGTATTTATTTATCCTCCTGATCACCAGCTCAATCATCTGACCTAAATCCCTCTCCTATAACCAACCAAGCCATCTGATCCCCTCTCCGATCGCCAGACAGGCAATTCACCTCCAACACATACAACCCCCCAGACCCCCCCCCCCCCCAAAGCTTCTGATGCCCCCTACAATTAAACTCCCTGAAGTTCCCTCTCCTGATCCTGAAGCAACAGTAACCTATCCTGAGACTCCCCCCAGCAGCCCCCCTCTCCAATCTCTACCTTAGTTTTACCAGTGATTCTTGGTATCTAGTGGAGGCAGGAACAATCCCCAGTCACTCCTGCTGTTATAGTAGTTAAGTAAAAAAGGCAGGGGCCGCAGACCGCCTCTTTGAATGGGGGTGGGCCGATCTCTGCCTTGACTCCACCCCAAATTCTACCCTAACTACCCCTAGCCTCAACACGGCCTTCCCCTCCTGTTCAGCCCATTGGGATCCCATCTCCCGTGGGCAGAATAGGAGGGAATGACAGCAATCACAGCAGACTCCTGTCTGCCCACGGGGATCCAGTCTCTCACGGGCAGACAGGAGTCTATCATGATTGCAGCTGCTCTCTTCTCTCTGCTGGCGGCAAATATTTGGTGGGGCCAGGGCCCTTGTGGCCCACCCCATTCTGATACCATTGAAAAAAAGGGAACAAAAGGAAAAATAAGCTTATGTCTTTTTTGGACTAACTTAATACCTTATTTTCCCTTTCATTTCCCTTTCTTATTTAGTTACCATTATAGTGGACTAGCAACTTCCATATTTTTTTTATCCTGCTCTATGGCAGAGTTCCAAAATGGCACTGATGACCCCTAGTGGTAATTTTGTGATACTGCAATATTACTGCAAAGTTACCACTAGTGGGTTATTGGTGCCATTTTGCAACTCAGCACCATAAAAGCAGAAGCAACTGGGGATTGCTTCTGCTCCCACCAGATACCAGGGACCCCCGTAAGGTTAGGGATAGGGATCGGGAGTGTAGGGTGGGAAGTGGGTGGGTCTGTTGAGGGAATCCTTAGTTGGTGTTTAAGAATATAAGATATGCCATACTGGGTCAGACCAAGATCCATCAAACCCAGTATCCTGTTTCCAACAGTGGTCAATCTAGGCCACCAAGTACCTAGCAGTTTTCCCAAAAGACACACAGGTTCAACAATGCTTATATTGGGGCAAACAGTTGATTTCTTGGATCCACTTTAATAATGGTTTATGGCAGGGGCGGCTCAAGGCAATCTGCTGCCTGAGGCGAGGGATGAGATGGTGCCGGGGGGTGGGGGGGGGAGGGATCTTTCTCAAAACTCCAGTCAGGGACTGGACCACATCAAAAAGTCGATTAGATAATGTGGAAGAAATGCAAGATGTTCGCACACCAAGGGACTAAAAGAAAGAGCGAGAACCACAGCAGTTTATAAATGGAAATTACACTAACCTGGTAATTGTAGTTCCTGGAGGGTCCAGTTTAGTCCTCCACAATCGGGTAGTGCCCCTCCTCCTGCAGCCGGGAGACTGGACCAATCAAATCTTCTGTAGTATATATGCAGCCGGAGCTCCCAGAAGCCCCCAGTGTACTAGTAACAAAGCATACTTAACGAAGCAACACATTAGATTAATATACAAAATGACATAAGTAAAGAACAATTTGTTCCCCCCCAAGAAATATCCAACCCCCTCCCCAAACGAGGAAGTCAGAACACTGCATTGCGCCGGCACCGACGCCTCATGAATCAAAACACCGCTCCCCACCAGAAGTTCAGGAGCTGCCTGAACCCCCGAGACAGGGAAGAGCCTCAGCAAAAAACGCGGCTGCCACAGAGGGACCGAACGGCAAGAGGAACCGTCTTAATATCAACCGTTCGGAAAGGCGCGCCGCACCACATTAGCAGATAGTCGGGAGGGAAGGAGGACTAAACTGGACACTCCAGGAACTACAATTACCAGGTTAGTGTAATTTCCATTTCCTGTTCGGTAATCCAGTTTAGTCCTCCACAATCGGGATGTAACAGAGCAGTTAAGACCGGGCGGGACCTTGCCATCCGGCGCGCAGAACCGCCGAACCAAAACAGGAATCCCGAGCCGCTGACACATCTAAGCGATAGTGTCTACTGAAAGCATGCAGAGACGACCAAGTGGCCGCCCTACAGATATCTGCCGGCGGAACCAGGCTATACTCCGCCCAAGAGGTCGCCTGAGCCCTAGTGGAATGAGCCCTCAGACCCTCCGGAATAGACCGCTGTTGCAACAGATACGCGGACGCGATCGCCTCTTTGAGCCATCTAGCAATGGAGGCTTTAGCCGCCGCTTCCCCTTTACGCGCACCCCCGAAGAGCACGAAAAGCCGGTCAGATTTCCGAAAAGACTCGGTAACCTTTAAATACCGATGGAGCGTACGACCCACATCGAGCCGGAGAAGACCTTTGTCCGTTGACCTGACAGATTGCGAAGACAGCACTGGAAGAAACACTGCCTGATTCATGTGAAAGGGAGACACCACCTTTGGCAGAAAGGAAGGAACCGGACGGAGAACGATCCGATCCTCGGAAAAAGACAAGAAAGGCTCTCGACAGGACAATGCCTGCAGATCCGAAATGCGCCGTGCCGAACAGATGGCTACAAGAAAAACCGCCTTCAGCGTGAGATCTTTCAGAGACGCCCTGCGCAGGGGCTCAAAAGGTTCACGAACCAGGGCCCTCAGAACTAAATTCAAGTCCCAAGGAGGAACGAAAACTCTGCGGGAGGGCCGCAAATGAAAAACAGCCGTAAGAAATCGGCGGACATCCGGATGAGCCCCGAGCAGACGACCCAACACCTTGCCGCGATAACACGAGATAGCCGCCAACTGGACTTTTAGGGAACTAGCCGCAAGGCCCTTATCGAAACCATCCTGAAGAAAACTTAAAACGACGGGCACGGAAACCGCCGCCGCCCGGACTCCCCGCCGGGAGCACCAGTCTTCAAAAATTCTCCAAATCCGAACGTAAGTAAGAGAAGTGGACGTTTTCCGCGCCCGCAGAAGGGTAGAAATCACCGCTGGGGAGTAGCCCTTCCTTTTCAGCCGAGCCCTCTCAATGGCCAAACCGTAAGCGAGAATCGATCCACTTGGGGCATCCGCAAGGGACCCTGAAGAAGAAGATCCGGTAGCGCGGGCAGGAGCCAAGGAACGCCGTCGCACAGCCGGACCAGATCGGCATACCAGGGCCTCCGGGGACAATCCGGGGCCACCAGTAACACGCGACCCCGATGGCTCTCGATACGTTGTACGACCCGGCCGATCAGAGCCCACGGAGGAAAGACATAAAGAAGACCGGACGTTGGCCACGGCTGAATGAGAGCGTCGAGCCCCTCGGACATGCGCTCCCTTCGCCTGCTGAAGAAGCGCCCTGTCTTGGCTGATTGAAAGGTCGCCATGAGATCCATGATGGGTGGACCCCACCGCCGGACGATTTGTGCGTAAACCTGTGGGTTGAGCTCCCATTCTCCGGGGTCCACCCGCACTCTGCTGAGAAAATCGGCCTGGACATTGTCTACGCCCGCAATGTGAGCCACCGAGATTGCCGGAAGGCGAGTTTGCACCCCGTTGAACAAGGCCGCCGCTTCGGCCTCCAGGGCCACGCTGCCGGTACCCCCCTGGCGATTGATGTAAGCTACGGTGGACGCATTGTCCGACAGGACTCTCACCGGCCGTCCGAGAACCAGGGTCTCCAGGTCCACCAGGGCTAGCCGGACTGCCCGCAATTCGAGACGGTTGATCGACCAAGAGGCCTCCAGGGGAGACCATTCCCCCTGAGCAAAGCGGGACTCGCAGTGAGCCCCCCAGCCGGTTAAGCTCGCATCCGTCGTGAACGGAACCCACAGAGGAGGCTCCAAGGGAATCCCCCGCGACAGGTTCTCGGCGGAGAGCCACCACCGGAGGGACCGGCGAACCGTCTTTGGGCAAGGCAATCTCTTGTTCAACGAGTCGAACTGGTTGGACCAACGTCGCAGAAGAGCACTTTGCAGCGGACGCATGTGGAAGCGCGCCCAAGGCACCACCTCCAAAGTCACCGCCATCGTGCCGAGGAGCCGCAGGTACCACCACGCCGACGGAGCTGGCATCCCTCGGAAGAGACGGACCAGAGCCCGCAACGCCAGCACGCGTCGCTCCGGAAGGCACACCAAGCGGACTCCCAGATACTCGAGATCCTGTGTCGGAGACAGACAACTCTTGCATTCGTTCACCACCCATCCGAGGGACCGAAGGAGATCCACCACCCTGCTCGTGACTTGCACACACTCCCGACTGGACTTCGCTCGAATCAACCAGTCGTCGAGATACGGATGGACCAGGATGCCCTCCTTGCGCAACGCCGCCGCGACTACAACCATTACCTTTGTGAAGGTGCGGGGAGCCGTGGCGAGTCCGAACGGCATGGCCCGGAATTGAAAATGGCCCACGGGAGCGCAAAGCGGAGAAACCGTTGATGGGAGGGCCGGATGGGAATGTGTAAATAGGCCTCGGTAAGATCGAGGGATGTTAAAAATTCCCCTTGACGCACCGCTACGATGACTGACCGCAGGGTCTCCATGCGGAAGTGCGGTACTCTGAGAGCGCGATTCACGCCTTTGAGATCCAAGATCGGACGAAGAGAACCGCCCTTTTTGGGAACCACAAAATAGATGGAGTAGCGACCTGCGCCTCTTTCCAAAGGCGGGACCGGAACCACGGCCCCCAGAGAGAGCAGCCGATCCAGGGTCACGCGGATGTCCCGCGCCTTTTGAGCTCCCTTGCTGGGAGACAGAACAAACGAATCCGGAAGTGGGTGCGCAAACTCTAGGGCATAACCTTCTTCTATAATCTGCAGCACCCACCGATCTGACGTAATTTGGGCCCAAGAAGGAAGAAAGTCGCGCAAACGACCCCCGATGACCGGGTCTTCCTCTAGAGCCCGCCTCGTTTCATTGCGGCTTGCGATTAAAGGAAGAGGCCGAGGAAGAGGCGGCTCCGGAGAAGCCCCTTCCCGCTCCTCTGAAACCACGAAACCGTTGATGACGGGTTCCAAAACGACCCGCGCTGCGAAGTCCACAGCCGGGAAGAACGAAATCTGCGAGCATCCCGAAACTGGCCGCGCGCTGAGGTGGACGACCTATTAAGCTTAGGCTTATCCTCTGGAAGCCGACCACCCTTAGACTCACCGAGATCCTTCACCAACTTATCCAGAGCCTCACCAAATAACAACCTGCCCTTAAAGGGTAGTTTACTGAGGCGAGACTTGGAAGAACCGTCGGCCGCCCAATTGTGCAACCAGATGGGCCATCGTGCCGCTACCATGGAGGCCATGCTATTAGCTAGGGAGCGTATTAAATCATAAAACAGATCCGCCAAGTAGGCTGATCCCGACTCCACGCGGGTAACGTCCAACAGCCCCTGTTGGTCCATACCGGACCCCGAGCGCAGGTGCTGCGACCATCGCAAACAAGCTCGAGCTACCCACGCCCCACATATAGAAGCTTGTAACGATAAGGCGTTGGTCTCGAAGGCTTGCTTCAACAAATTATCAACCTTTTTGTCCTGAACATCCCTCAGGGCCGCGGCCCCTTCAACCGGGATGGTGGTTTTCTTAGTCACTGCCGAAACGGCAGCATCCACCCGTGGAGACTTAAACAAGTCCCTGTCCTTGTCGGCAAGGGGGTAAAGACGATTCATGGTCCGAATCCCTTTCAAAGCGGATTCCGGTTGCTCCCATTCCGCATGGATCATCTGCTCAACCACGCGGTGCACAGGAAAAACTACCTGGGCATCCATGACCGCCTGAATGAGAGGATCCTCGAGACCCTCCTCCTCCAGCGGCCGCACCGCAGAGAGGTTAAGCGCTTGGAGAGACTCCGTGACCAAAGGTACCAGCTCGTCCCTTCGAAACACCCGAATGATGCGAGCCTGATCTTCCGGTTCCAGAAGCTCCCCGTCTTCTAATTCCTCCGCCTCAATCTCCGGATCCCCTTCAGCCTCGGAATCCGGAAGGCAAAGGGTGTCCTGATCCTTGTCCCCCAACCTGGGCCGCTTGACAGCGGGTTGGGAAGACCGCTGAACCCCCCCTGCGGATGCTGGGGGGAGAGAGGCGGGCCAAGCCTCCGGCAAGTGACCAGACCGGCTTAAGCGGAAGGCCTGATGCATGAGAAGAACAAAATCCGGGGAAAAGTCTATAGGCGACGCTACCATAGCCGCCTGCTGGAGCTCAGGGACCGACGTATTAGATGCCGGCCCCAGACCAGAAGGGAGGATGCTCGGTGAAGGGACACTGTCCCCCGAAAGAGAAGGTTCCCCGGGCACATGCTGTTCCTTAATTTCAATAGGAAGCTCCAGGTCTGAAGAAACTGCAGCACAGCTCTTACAGATTCCAGAGTCAGTCATTGTACCTCTGCGGGACCCACAAATTACACACTGAGGTTTGGCAGCCATGCCAAGGCAACCTGCTCTCAGGGAGAAATAAGGCAACAGGAACAGGGAAGCCCACACCAAGGGGACTAACCTTATTCAATTCAGCACAGTATTAAATTTAAAACCTTTTTTTTTTTTTTTTTTTTTACAGGAAACAAAATACTCCCCAGAATCCTAGGGGTGCCCTGAGCAAAATCGCCAGCAAAAGAAACCCAAAAACACCAGGGGAACCCGTGCGCAAGTGTTAAAAAGTGCCCTTAAAAAGCACACTTTAGAAATCCAAAATGGCCGCCGCACCTTTTCACCCGCGGTAAAAAACGGCGCGAAAATACAAAGGTACCCAAATAATATGGAAAAGAAAGAAAATGACCCTCTAATACAGGGCAAGCGAAAAAAAGCAGGAAAAAGTGCAATTTGGAAGCCAGGGGAGCCGACAGAGCCTCTGACCAAGCAAAGAACAGAGAGCTGAAAGATTAAAACAAGGAAAATTCCTACCAGCTCAGGGAACAGCAAGGAACTCAGCCCACTTCTCCAAGTGACAGGCAATGTTGCAGCCGGTATGGCTCTTCCCCGAACAGCCTTGGGGAGAGCTCAACCCAGGCTTTAGAGATTCCCAGGCAGGAAGGCAGGAGCCCAAGCAGGTCTGGCTTCCCCCAGGATGTCCCCTGTGGCTTTTTTTTTTTTTTTTTTTTAAAGATACAGCTACCTAGCAAAAGAAATAGAAAATAAAGGACCAGAAATAAACCCCAAAAGAACTAACTAACTAGTGTTGCTCCTTCAAGTGTCACTTAGCGTGCCCAGTAGGGGCACAGAAGTCCTCCAGCTGCAGGGAGACTGGACACACTGGGGGCTTCTGGGAGCTCCGGCTGCATATATACTACAGAAGATTTGATTGGTCCAGTCTCCCGGCTGCAGGAGGAGGGGCACTACCCGATTGTGGAGGACTAAACTGGATTACCGAACAGGAACTCCAAATTATAATTCATTTGTATTTTGTTGTTATAAACTGTGTTATTGTGCTTGCCTTTTCTTTTTGAACATATATTTTGCATTCACAAAACCCCCTCCTCAACAATGGGTGCAGAATAGAGGTAGGACATTCACCCACAGAACTCAATATATTAAAAAAAAAAAAGATCTAATTCTGGTCATCTTACCAACAACAAACATTCTCTAGTATCAGGCATATTGGGAACTAATATAAAACCCTACTAAAGTCACTAAGATCTGCAAGGCCAAATCTACCATACCGTACCAGCATACACTTCCAAAACTCATACAATAAGGGGCCTACCAAGAAAAAAGCAGCACTATAAACACTGTAATGGGCCCCAAAACATCCATACACCTATTTGAAAAGCTGAACAAGTCAAATTACTACAGTACAGATCCCTGCATACAAACTCCATGTTAACAGAACACCTGGACTTGGTCACACACTCAGAACACAGATCCTCACCAAGTACAGAATAAGTGACCACAACCTAAAGCAAAAATAAAAATATGCAGATAAAAATTAAAATGAAACCCCAAGAAGATAGATAACATCCAAATTTCATAAATAATGAATTAAATGAATAAAGATATAATTGAATAAAAGAATAAAAATCCAAACGCAAGGTGGAGAAACCACATAGAAGAAAAATGATATACTAGGAATACTACATATAAATACAGCATGAAATACAAAATTGCACTTTTTGGAGTTTGTGACAGACATATTATAAATAATATAACATTAATATAACCCAAGAAATTATTGTAGAATAGTGAAGGAGGGGGAGAGAGAGAGAGAGAGAGAGGAAGAGAGAGAGAATGAGGAGAGGGGGGAAAGGGGGGAGGGGGAGGGAGAGGGGGGGGAGGGGGGGAGAGAGGAGAGGGGGAAGGGGGGGAAGGGGGAGGGGAGGAAGGAGGGGGAGAGAGAGGGAGAAAGGAGGGGGGGGAGAGAGAGAGAGAGGAGGAGGGGGGAGAGAGGAGAGAGGAGAGGAGAGAAAGGAGGGGAGAGGAGAAGGGGAGGAGGGGATGGAGGAGGAAGGAGGGAGGAGAGAGGGGGTGGAGGGGAGGGGAGGGGGGAAGGAGGAGGGGGAAGGGGGAAGGGGGAAGGGGAAGGGGAAGGGGGAGGGGGGGGAGGAGGGGAGGGAGGGAAGGGGAGAGGGGAGAGAGGGAGGGAGGGGAGGGGGGGAAAGGGGGAGGGGGAGGGGAGGGAGAAGGGGAGGAGGAGGGGAAGGGGGAGGGAGAGGGGGAGGGGGAGGGGGGGAAGGAGGGGGAAAAGAGAGAGGGGAGGGAAGAGGGGGAAGGAAGGGGGGAGGGGGAAGGAAGGAATGGAAAGGGAGGGGGGAGGGGGAGTGTGGGGGTAAGGGGTGGGGAGTGGGGTGGAAGGGAGAGGGGGGAAGGAGGGAGGGGATAGGAACAAACTTGCTTAACTTACATATCCAAAAATGAAACGAGGTCCGCAGGCAAAATTTGCGTGGAAAAAATTACTGCAAGCAAAATTGCAAAACCTAATAAATCAACAAAATTTTTAAGGTTGTAAAAAAGGAGGTAAAAAAGGAAGGATGTAAAAACAACCTTAAAAATTTTGTTGATTTATTAGGTTTTGCAATTTTGCTTGCAGTACTTTTTTCCACGCAAATTTTGCCTGCGGACCTCGTTTCATTTTTGGATATTTAAGTTAAGCAAGTTTGTTCCTTCACAAAAGAACTGTCTTTTATTTTTACATGTTCCTTCTATATACTGGTTCACAATTAGTCCCCCCAGTCCCCATGGCATTATTCAAGCTTTATTGTGAATATTTGTTTCGTGGAGTTCACTTCACCTTTAAGGTTTCTAGGTGGGCAGGTTCATTTCATTTTATTTTAAAGGCACACAACTTTTCTCTTATGCTAATTTTCATTGCAGTACCCGTTTTAGTTTCGGTAACGTAAGAAAAACAAGTTCGTCCCTCCACCAAGGAACTGTCGCTTGTTCTCCAATGTTGTTCTACAATTTTTTCAACAAAATTTTTTCTACAAAGCCTTATATTGTTTCTTAATCAGTTCCTTTAGTCCTCATTATTTAAGTTTTCATCGTGAATCTTTGTCCCATAGAGTACAATTCCTCTTTATGGTGTCTAGGTGTCAAGACACATGGTAATATTTTAATACTTTTCGTTTTTGACCATATATGTCTGCCTAATGTTTGTTCAATTGTATTTTAGTGGTCTCACTTACGCAAATTGCGATTGCATCAATACCACCACCCCCTTCCTACCCTGTAGTGCCACACATGTAAGTAAGCATATCTCTCCGTTCCCCTTGTTTGTCCTTTTTCCACTCCTATCCCCTCCCTCCTTCCCACCTCTCCCTTCCTCCCCACTCCCCACTCCCCACTCCCCACCCCTTACCCACACACTCCCCCTCCCCCTCCCTTTCCATTCCTTCCTTCCCCCTCCCTCTTCCTTCCCCCTCTTCCCTCCCCTCTCTCTTTCCCCCCTCCTTCCCCCTCCCCCTCTCCCTCCCCCTTCCCCTCCCTCCTCCACTTCCCCCTCCCCCCTTCCCCCTCCCCTCCCCCTCCCCCTTTCCCCCCTTCCCCTCCCTCCCTCCCCTCTCCCCTTCCACCCCTCCCCCTCTGCTCTCCTCCCTTCCCCCTTCCCCCTTCCCCCTTCCCCCTTCCCCCTTCCCTCCTCCTCCTTCCCCCTCCCCTCCCCTCCACCCCCCTCTCTCCTCCCTCCTTCCTCTCCCCCCTTCTCCTCTCCCCTCCTTTCTTCTCCTATCTCCTCTCTCCCCCTCCTCTTCTCTCTCTCCCCTCCTTTCTCCCTCCCTCTCCCCCTCCTTCCTCCCCCTCCCCTTCCCCCCCCTTCCCCTCTCTTCTCTCTCCCCCTCCCCCCTCCCTCTCCCCTTCCCCCTTCCCCCCCTTTCCTCATTCTCCCTCTCTTCCTCTCTCTCTCTCTCTCTCTCTCTCTCTCTCTCCCCCCCTCCTTCCTCCCCCTCTCCTTCCTCCCTCTCCCCTCCTTCACTATTCTACAATAATTTGTTGGGTTATATTAATGTTATATTATTTAATATGTCTGTCACAAACTCCAAAAAGTGCAATTTTGTATTTCATGCTGTATTTATATGTAGTATTCCTAGTATATCATTTTTCTTCTATGTGGTTTCTCCACCTTGCTTTTGGGATTTTTATTCTTTTATTCAATTATCTCTTTATTTATTCATTAATTCATTATTTATGAAATTTGGATGTTATCTATATTATTTTATCATGAGCATTATGTTATGTACATGTAGGTGCTTTTACTATTGTTTATTATTTATGTTTTTAATCTTTTAATGGTATTTTTAATGTCCAATTGTTGATTATTAATTATTGTATTGTTTAGTTGTGTGCCCCCTGAAGAAGGCGAAAGCCAAAACGCGTAGGGGATTCAATAAATTGATCTCACCAATTCACGACTCTTGCTCCCTGTGCTTACATCCACCTTCCAGTGCCATCCCCAGGTGTCAGCTCCCTTCCAGCTCCAACACCCCCCCCCATATCTGTTCTGCTCCTTTCTAGCTCCCCCATGTCTGCTCCCTTCCAGCTTCCCCCCATGTCTGCTCCCTAACAGCTCCCCCCATGTCTGCTCCCTTCCAGACCTCCTTGTCTGCTCCCTTCCTGCTCTCCCCCATGTCTGCTCTCTTCCAGCTCCCCTCCCACCCCCGGTTCTACTTCTTTCCAGCTCCTCCCCACCATATCTGCTCTGCTTCCTTCCAGCTCCCCCATGTTTCTACTCACTTCCAGCTCCCCCCCCCATGCCTGCTTTCTTCCAGTTCCCCCCCATGTCTGTTCTGCTCCCTTCCAGCTCCCCACCATGTATGCTCCCTTCCAGAACCCCATGTTTGCTCCCTTCCAGCTCCCCCCATGTCTGCTCCCTTCAAGGCCCCCCTGTCTGCTCCCTTCCAGCTCCTTTCCCTCCTCCCTCCCCCCTCACTGATTCATCCTTAAAAAAAAAAGAAAACAGCTACACGAACATTTCTCTGTTCCCACGGCTGTGCAAACTTTTAAACTGTTGAGTCGTGGAGTTTCTAAAGGCCTCGACCTCTCCTCCCTCTGCTGGCACCCTCATGCCGTGCTTACCTGGCTTACCGGATAGTGCCAGCTCCTGTTTGAAGATTGCAGCGGTTCTATCTAGGGAGCGGCAAATCAGTGCCACCCCCTAGAAACTGCCACCTGAGGCCACCGCCTCAGTTGGCCTAATGATAGAACTGCCCCTGGTTTATGGACCTTTACTTCTGGAACTTGTTCAAACATTTTTTAAACCCAGCTACACTAACAGCTTTTACTATATCCTCTGGTAATGAATTCCAGAGTTTACGCGTTGAGTGAAAAAATATTTTCTCTTATTAGTTTTAAATGGGTTACACTGTAGCTTCATTGTATGTCGCCTAGTCTTTCTACTTTTTGATGGCATAAACAATCAGTCTGCGTTTACCTGTTCCACTCTATTCATTAATTTATAGACCTCTATCATATCGCCCTTCAGCTGTCTCTTTTCCAGGTTGAAGAACTCTTAACTTTTTAAGTCTCCCCTCATAGGAGTATCCTGCCATCCCCTTTACCATTTTGGTGGTTCTTCTCTGTACCTTTTCTAATTCCACTATATCCTTTTTAAGATACGGCAACCAATATTGTTTGTTGCTGGAAGGATCGTGTGGAGGGACTTTGTGCTGGGGAGTTCTTCTGGGGGGATCAGATGCTTTGATGAGTAGAGGAGGATTGGATGTTTTGTGAGGAATTAATTATTATTATGCAAATTGAATGATACAGCTCGTGGTCAATGGTCAACTTCTCAAGCTGTATTATTTGTGGCAAAATAACAAGCTTTGAGCTGGCTTTATTTTGCCTCCCGGAAGCATCAAACCACTTACACATAGCCTGATACTCTTAGATGCCATCTTAAAGGATGGCTGATCTAAAAGTGCTATGTACTGTATATCCCCCTTCCAATCAGTCAAGACTCCCTTATCCCCAAGACACTTCTTAGTCCCAATTCAAATATTTTCACCCCCTAAAGACCCATGAGCCATATTGACCATTTGGGAAAAAGACCTCCTTTAGCTCTCACCATCCCCAAAAGCCCCCATTACCCCATAAGCTCCCTGTGGCCTACCTTCACAATCTCTCTTTTATAGAAGTATGGGACAGGAGTGATCACCAATTGCTTCTGCCCCATTTGACTCTGGGTTCAGGCAGCACTGGGTGACCCCTAGAGGTAGCACCATGAAAGTATCGCCCGGAGCTGACCAGCGCCATTTTCAACCCAGAGCTAGATGAGGCAGGAATGAATGGAGATTGCTCCTGTCCTGTACTGCTAAATACCAGGAATTGTGAAATAAGCCAAGGGGAGCTAAGGAGAGGGGGGAGTAAGGTATTTTCAAGGGGATGGAGATGTCTTCTTTGATGGGGTCAGGGTTGGGGATCTGCTTTCAAAGGGTAGAGATTGCTTGGGAAGTCTTTGCAGGGATGGGGTATTGGCTGGGGAATCAGGGTATGACTTGGGGAAGGTCTTGGCTGGGGAAGGGAGGAGAATCTGTGTGGCATATTCATTGTGGATATCCTGAAAACCTGACTTGACTGGGGTCCCAGAGGGCTGTGTTGAGAACCATTGATCTAGAAGTAGGAAGATCCTGAATTCTTTACAGGGAGAACTATTCTAGCAGCTAGTAGAGGAACTCATGTGGAAGAGGACCATACTGGACCTGGTGCTTATGTATAGGGAGAGTTACTAATGTTGAAGCGGCATCTGGCATCCAATGATCACTGAATGATCTGGTTCTGTATTAGAACATGGATAAAGAAGATCCATTCAAAAATATTATGATCACTGTTGCCTAGACTTGAGGAATACTGACTTTGCCAAGGTGAAAGAATACTTCAGAGTCATTATAGGGAAGGGAGCATCTGGTGGCAATTGAAAAGCAGTGGGCAAAAGTGAAAGCAGACATTTCAAGATCAATAATTCTTTTCATTAGGAAAATAAACATGTGGAGGCCAATTCAATGATGTGCATCCTCAAACTGCCCAGATGTCCAGACATCCGGACGGCCCAGAGATGCACCCAATACTGTCCCTGCGGGGGCTAGATGGCCTTATGGGAGAAGAATCACGGCATACAGCCGGGACATCCAGGATGTAACCCGATTCAGGCACCCTGGACGTCCCGGCACTTAACTGGCTAGCCCAGCCAGGCTCCTGTATGGAGCCGTTGTGCCATGGCATCATGTTGCCATGGCACCGTGGCTCAATGCAGGAGCTGTGATCCCCAGCAGATCCCAAAAATATGCTTTCCTTGCAGCCCGACCCCCGATTGGGCCTGCCATGGCCAGGGTCAGTCTGCAGGGTACCACCTGCACCTCCTCACCTCACTTTGTGAGCCTGGATCTTCAATTTTCCTCTGTCCAGGGGGACTTATTCCACCTCCAAGGTGGAATATGTCCCCCATGCAAATGGCCGACCCGGATGTACAGGGCCAATCTCGGAAACTGCCCTGTACCAGGTTTCTGTCCAGTGCCCGCCCTCGCTCAACCTCCAGCCTGCCCCCTCCTGCCCACAAACAGAGCTCCCTGCACATCTTGCCTGTACGTGTGGGAAGCTCTGTCGGCTGCATCGGCGCACCAGCTTTTAGCGGGTCTGGACATTCAGATCGGACATCCAGACCTGTTAAACGCTTCTAGGAATCTACCCCAAGAGGAAAAGGAAACTACTATGGTTTTTAGAAATAGCTGAAAATGTAAGAAAAAAGATGTTAGCTTTCATAATCTACACAAGATCTCAGGAAGAGGAAAATGAACAACAATACCTGGAAAATCTAAGGAACGTTGAGAATGTAGTCAGAAAAGCAAAGGTGCAAATGGAATTAAAAATAGCCAGTAGAGTTAAATAGAGGGAGAGGTAAGACTGTTTTTAGATATATTAGTACCAGGCAGCAGTGCAAAAGTGAGACTCAGGGATGAATGGGAAGAACATATAGAGGTTGATGAGGATAAAGCGGAATTGCTTAACAAATATGTCCTATGTTTGTAAATGAAGGGTCAAGAATAGGACTGCAGATAATAAACACAAATAGCAATGTAAGTTAGGTAGACCATAAAGCAGACAAAGCAATGGGGTGAGACAGGATACATCCAAGGTTATTGAAGAAACTTAGAGAAGTTCTGGTGGTTCTGAAGAATTGGAGAAAGGTGAATATGATTCCCCACCACAAAAACAGAAGTAAGGAGGAGACTGGAAAATAAAAGACAGTTAGACTGACCTCATTGGTGAGCAAATTAATGAAACACTCCTAAAACAGAAAATTGTGCCGTTTCTGGAATTGAAAGGATTTGAGGCATCATTGTTTTGTTTGATAAAGGTCTTCTCAGCTAAATCTGACAAATTTCTTTGACTGGATGACCATAGAGTTAGATGGATGAAAGTACTAGATGTGATATACTTAGATCTCATCAAGGCCTTTGACAGGGTTCTACATAGGCATGAAACTGAACACCCTTGTTATTTGCTCTAAAGTCACTGACTGGATTATAAACCCAAGGGAGTGGTACTGTATAAGGGATGAAGTACTTCTGTGCATGAAAAGAGAGCATGATCGGGGACTTACTGTATCCAATGATCTTAAGGTGGCCAAATAGAAAGACACTGAAACAGCAAAAACCATAAGTATGCTTGGGTGCATTGGGAGAGGAATAGAAATCAGTAAAAATGGAAGTGTTAGTGTTTCTGCATAAGTTTCCTGTGAGACATCATTTGGAATGCTATATGCAGCTCTGGGGACCTTATCTTCATAAAGATATAAACAAGATGGAATCACGTCCAGAGAATAAGTACTAAAAAGATCAGTGGTATTTTTCATAAAGCATATGGGTGGGAGACTTTAAGATCTCACTATGTATACTTGGATGTAAGATGAAAGAGGGACAATATGATAGAGATATTTAAATATTTCTATGGTATAAAGTGCACAGAAAGTGAGTCTCTTCCTATTGAAAGGAAACTCTAGAATGAGAGGTCATAGGATGATGGTGAAAGGAGATGACTTAGGAGTAATCTAAGGAAATATTTCATTATGGAAAATGTGGTAGATGTGTAGATCAGTCTTCCAGTGAAGGTAGTAGAGATGAGGAACATATATGAATTCAAAAAAAGCATAGGACAAGTACAGAAGATCTCTGATGGAGAGGAAGGGATTGTAGAGCTTAGTAGTTGGTGTGGATAGGCTGTATGGCCTTTATCTGCTGCCATTTTCTCTTTTTTATGTTTCTATTTAAATCATACAATTAAATCATATAAACAATCTCTTTTAACAGTTTTTAAACTCATTCCCCAAAGGCAGTTGCACTGCAGATACTCTCTTTGCTTATGGCATGTCAAACCAAGAAGCTATATACCCACAGCACATGAAAGCTATCAAGATGCTTTTCGTACAGGTAGTGCTGTTAATCTTGGTACTATGATGATATTCTAACCTATCTTATACAATTGGCCAGCTACTCAAATCCCTTCTCTAGTAATAACAATTAGAGTCATCAGAATCTCTCTCCATTTCTGATGTTTGGAATTGCTTGTTAAATTGAAAAGAATGGCACATTGGATTTTCAAAGTTATATGAAAGTGTAATAATATTAATAATAATTCAATATGGCACATTTAGTAGATTTTGCAAGAACAAGTATGGCTGTTTAGCTGTGACAATCTTTTTTTCTGCTTAATGGTGTACAATTATGCCACTGATTATGCCTAGTGGTTGGAGCAAGGTACTGAAGGTCAGGGGTTCAAATCCCACTAGAGGACAGCAACCTTGGGCCGGAAGGACTGGTGGTTCTAGTCCCACAGGTGCTCCTTGTGGTCTTGGGCAAGCCACTTAACCCTCCATTGCCCATGTTCCCTGTAAAATAGTTATCTCCAAGTTATAATGCCCCGTTCAATGTAATTTCATTTTGTTCAATGTAAACCGCCTTGATATCATGAAAGGTGGTATATAAGAAACGTTAAATAAATAAATTTCTGCATTGGCTTTCAACTATTTACACAATGACATGTAAAGGAAAGAAACATGATGGGAACTGGACGACTCATTCCAGGACCATCTTTGGATAATTCTTATCTTGGGCCAATGAAATTTATCATAGTCCACACTGAGTCCAGAATCTATATGTAGATAATAACATCATTGTAGGATGGCGCCAAAAGAATGCGGGTCCCATAACCAGGCTGCCGGGTGGAGGAGGTCCTCTAGCGGCAGCCTTGATAGGTGGATGGCAGGCGGGAGGAGGAGAGCCGTGCTTGGATAAGTGAAGAGGGGTGAGAGCCGCCCCTTCCTTTTCCAGACGTGCTGCAAGTGGGGAGACCAGCACACCATGCCTCTTACCTGGAAGAGCGGGAGAGCAGTGTGAGACAGGGGGGCCGAGGATCCGGCTGGCATCGGGAACTGCACAGCATTGCAGGAGGAGAGGGAGATGGAGAACTGGCGATCAGAGCGGCTCAAGCAGCACTCCCGGCACTAGCATCAGTCATGGGGGGCTGCATGCACTCCGGCCAGTGGCGATTTAAAAAATAAAACAAAATAAAAAGAACAAACCCGGGCTGTGAGTCATAGCTGCGGTGCCAATCTCACTCCCTCCTCTGGTGTGAGATAGAGCAGGCCTTGCTCTCAGCATGTCAGCTGCCAACGCTGTTCTGCAGACCTCCTTCTCTTCTCGCATCCCCATGTGGAAGAAAAACAGTGACTGAACAAGCCCGGCACACTATTCAGAGGCCTACCGCACAGCAGGGAAGAAAGCAACTCATCGGAACAGGCAGCAGCTGTAGGCACACCAGTGTCCCCCTCCACGAGAAGGGGCATAGGGGGAACCCAGAGAGGAGGGATTGGCATACCAAGAGGGCTGAGCACCATGGAGGGCACCACAGTGGAGGTGGTCATGGCACTAATACCAGCACAAAAAGGCACAGGCAAGAGAAGGTCCACAGGCAGAGGGGACAGCGGACAGGCACTGAAGAAGACCAGGTTGACCAGAGGATGGACTGGAACAACTGTGGGAGAGACCAGGAGCAAGCCCAAATCTGCCAAAGGAAAGAATAGCACCAGAGACACTGAGAGGGTGACTGGGGCAGGGCGCCATGGTGCTCAGCGGCTTGCAGAGCCTGCACCTGGGTCCATGATACACAAAAATGGATAAGAAAGCGGCAACGTGCCCTCGTCATGAGGCAGTGATGGGAGGGAAACCCTGGTGAGTGACACCTCATGAACAGGGTGAGGGCCATGGCCATGTCCATGGAGCATAATGTGTGCAGGCTTTGCTGAGTTTGCTTGAGGGAGTGCCAGCCTCAGGGAGAATGTACACGATGGAGGCAGGTGCGAGCTTGGTAGCTGCACTGGAAGAACCGGGACAGAGGGTGAGTATGAACAATTTAGTTACTTGCTTCAGAATAATGCGGTTGGAAGGGAGGTGGGGGGGTGGGTGGGCAGGGACGGGATTGAGCTACAGCTGGCAAGTGTGAATGGGGGCTTGAATAATGCAAGGGTAGTGGGGCAGATGCCATCACTGGAAGGGATTAGTGAGTCAGGAAGTGAAACGATTTAGGCGGCAACTCAGGTGTGGGGGGGTGAGGGGAGTGGGGGTAGTGGTGGTGGTGGTGGGGGGGGGTGACCAGTAGAGCATTGCGGGGCTGCTAAATATCCTGGTAAGATTAAAAGCAAGCAGCATGGCACCAGGTGGGGCACAGGCGGCAAATGGCACGAGGGGAACGAGCAGTGCAGAGATGCCCTGTGCTCCCCCCAGTGCCCCCTCTGAGACCGCTGCACCCATGACCACAGGGAGTCCATTGGCTGTGGGACAGATGGGTGATGGGGAGTTAGTATTGGAGTTTAAGCAGACAGAATATTTGTACTTTACAAGTGCTCTAGACAGCTACACGCCCATAGCCCTGAAAGAGAAGATCTGGAAGGGTGAGTACGTGGACATTTTCTTGCTGCTCATTGGACAGACGGACATGAACTGCAAGTGTTCGGGCTGCCACAACAAATGCAAACTGGTGTCAAAAAAGAACGACACCTTCCCTAGGATGATTGTGAATTGGTGCAAAGCCTTCCATGTCCTAGCCAGTGTGGGCAGCGCAAAATACCTAGAGCAATGCAGAGGGCTCTTCAAACACCAGGATAGTATTTGTGAGGCCTGCAGTCTGTATGGCAGCACTGCCTGGCTGGAATATGATGAGCAGTTCCACCGGACCATGGTGGGCGTGAAAGGGCTCAGTTGGGACAGCAAGGACATCAACCTGTGGATCCGACTAATGACGCAGGGGCAGAGGGGCCACAGAAAGTCTGTGTCCCCCTCAGGCTGACTGGGAAAAGGTGCAGAGCTGTCTCAGCTTCCATTTCAGGGGAATAGCAAGCCCGGCACCAGGGAACAGAAGAGTGGCTCCATCTTCCCACCCATCCTCTTCATGAGCAGGGGAGTGTGCAGGTTATAGAATGCAGATTTAACAATGCATGCAATTACAAGCACACCTGTGCTGTGGGAGGGACATCCTCAGTTTAGATGTGGGAAGAGGTGGGGAGGGGACCTCCAATGCACGCGATGAGGCTGGCGGCTTGGGGATAGCTACAAAGCCTATTAATGTTGGGGCTTTGCGATGGAACTTGTTGGGATATGACAGGCACAAAGCGCAATGGTTATTAAATGGTTTTACACATGGTTTCAGGATTCTGTACAAGGGCCCATCAGGCCCATGGGTGGCAGGAAACTTACACTCCACTGGAGCGGAAGGGGGCGGTGCAGGAAAAAATTGATAAGGAACAGAGGCTGGGCAGGATTGCGGGACCCTTTGAGAGCAGGTCAATACCTAACCTGATAATTTTACTGTTGGGCATGGTCCCAAAGAAAGAGCTGAGGGTGTACCGGCTCATATACCATCTGTTATACCCCGATGGTGACTCTGTAAATGGCCTTCTGGACCAGGTTGTCTGCTCCATGAAGCACGCCTCTGGGGACCAGGCCCTGGAACTGCTCCAGGGTCTGAGGAAAGGGGCATGGTTGCAAAGACAGATGTGAAGGTGGCTTTCATATTGCTGCCGATACATCCTGATAACTTTCATCTGCTGGGATTCCACTTTGGGAATGGTATTATGTGGATAAAGGCCTCCTGACAGGTTGCACCATATCTTGCACCTATTTTGAGGAGTTCAGCTCTGCCATACAATGGATGGTTGAGCAGGAAATAGGCTGGGGCAAAATCATACACTACCTGGATGATTTTTTTTTTTTTTTTAATTCTTTATTTTCATTTTATAACAACAAAGGAAAGGAAGACATACAGCAAAAAGACAGATACATACATAGAATGAGATACATACACCAAAGTAAACCCCAACCACCCCCCTCCCCCCTGCTTCTTCTCTAGAATACTAATCATTCCCGAAACGGGCATGTACTGACATTATTGTGTTACAAAGCCAAACGGTGATCTGAAACATGATGAGTGTACATTAAACAGACATGTCGAAGCAATGAGCAGATTGTACATAATCATTGAGCATCTGCCATTTAGACAAGCGAGAGTGAGTTTGGGTATGGGGAATAGCTCTCCGAGATATCTGCTCATATTTACTATAGAGGCAGACAAGGTTCCACCATTCATTAACAGTAAGTCGAGAGCTATCCTTCCAATTCCTCGTGATTAAACAAATAGCTATACCCAGCATGAAATCAAGGAGAAAGCGACCCTTCTTAGGAAGAGAGGGGACCTCCGCCACTGAGCGGAGTCCCACAATCTTCCAAGAGAGAGGCTCGTGGAGGTATAAGATAGATTGAATACGACCCCAGACCCGTCCCCAGTAAACCTGTAGTTGAGGACATTCATAAATAACATGAGCAAGGGTTCCCACAGCAGCGTGACAAGACCAACACTGGTCCCTAGCGGTTGTGTGCCATTTGGCTATTTTTTCTGGAGTATAAAAGCATCTATGTGCAAAAAAGAAGAGAGTTTGGGTAACTGAGGCGGATCGGGAAACCCGCACTACTTTGCTCCAGAAAAAGCTCCATTGCACAGGGGTTAAAGTGGTTTGCAGTTCGCGCTCCCAGGCCTGTTGAGCTCTACAAGTAGCAGTATCTGTACCCTGACATAATAGTTTATAAAAGTTAGAGGCTACCCCAGGTGTACTACTAATAGAGTGAATTAGGTCTAACAGCCCGTCCTCAGTAGAGACAGAGGGTGGCAGGATTCGAGCACTTTTGAGGCAGTGTTGGAGCTGCATCAATTGAAAGTAATGTTTCGCTGGTAACGCGAATTCCTTTTGTAAATCAGAAAAGGTTTTCCAACGAGCTGCAGAGAAGAGCTGTTGGGGTGTCCAGATCCCCCTAGAGTACCAGGGTTTCCATGCTATCGTTCTATTTAGGACTTGAATTCTAGGGTTATTCCACAGCGGGAGTCCGTCCAGAGGACATACATTTGGGCCCAGTGATAGGATGAGAGTATTAAAGGCCGCAAGAGTATCAACAATCATTGGGGGATGGCGGGTGTCTACCTGATGGGACATACCGGGGAGATGGATCATCGGAATTGGGTTACTAAGCTCCTCTTCTATATCAAGCCAAACTGGTCTGCTGTCTGTCGAGGCGTCTAGCCATCGGGCACCTTGCTTAAGTAAAAAGGCTTGATGATATTTGAGAAAATCAGGAAAGCGGGTACCCCCTAGTTCCTTCGCAGACTGTAGTTTTTGCTTAGCTATCCTTGGTGGTTTGCCCTGCCAGAGATAGCGGACGAGAAGGCCCTCAATATCTTTGTAGGTGCGTAGCGGAAGTAAGCATGGCAGCATTTCTAAAATATAGTTCACCTTGGGGACTATCATCATTTTCACAGTTTCTAGGCGGCCCCACCATGTAATAGATAAGGGAGACCATCGATTTGTGAGCTCACGGACTTTAGAGACTACCTCTTTGGCATTAAAACTAATAGTGTCTTCTAAAGGAGAGCAGTAATGGACCCCAAGATATTTCACCATGCGGGATTGCCAAAGGAAAGGAAAGGCCTGCATGTCAGCTTCATGTACCCAGCGGTTCAGTGGGAATGCTACGGATTTGGTCCAGTTTATTTTATAGCCCGATAATTGCGAGTATCCATCAATCAGATCCAAAACAGCTGGGACCGAATCAAGGGATACGAAGAGCATAAGGTCATCTGCATATGCAGAGAGTTTAATCTCTCTGTGACTGAAGGGGACACCACGAATACGTGCAGACTGTCTGATAAGGAGGGCAAGGGGTTCAAGAGCAAGATCAAATAGCATTGGTGAGAGGGGGCAACCTTGACGCGTGCCTCTTTGGAGATGAAAAGGCTGAGATTTAATAGCATTTACACAAATACTGGCAACGGGTTGAGTGTACATGACTTGGAGATATCGGAGGAAGCCCTCTCCAAAGCCATACCATCGGAGAACAGCAAATAAGAAGGGCCATTCTAGGCGATCAAAGGCTTTTTCAGCATCGAGGGAAAGACCCACCCAGGGGTGGTCCAAGTTGGCAGCACTAGAGAGCACATGGCACAAAGTTCGAGCATTGTCAGCGGTGGAGCGGCGGGTATAAAACCGCATTGGTCGGGGTGGATTAAGGTGGCCATCCTGTCAGACAGCCGGGAGGCCAAGATCGTTGCGAAGATCTTATAATCGGCATTAAGTAGGGAGATTGGACGATAGTTGGCGGTTAGCAGCGGATCCCTGCCTTCTTTCTCAAATACTACCACATTAGCTGCAGAAAAGGATCCCAAAGAGGATGTATCTACCGCAAGGGCAGTAAAATAGAGTTTTAAATAGGGTACTAAATCTGCACTGAACGTATTGTAGAATTCGGTTGGGAGACCATCAGGCCCGGCGGCTCGACCCGAGGCTGTGCGTTTTAGGGCAGATTGGATCTCTGAAGTAGAGAAAGGTTCATCTAGCGCATCCCTATCAGCTTCAGAAAGGGTCGGCCGCTGAATATCAGAAAACAAGCGCTCGAAGGTCTCAGAGGAGAAATCACATTCAGATTGATAGAGACGGGTATAGAAATCCCGAAAGAGTTCTGCAATATCGGAGTCTGTGGTCAGTATGCCCCCTCCCTGTGGGGCTCTGAGGGCCGCTACGCGTTTGGCTTCTTTTTGACCTTTCAAGGCGTTGGCTAAAAGTCGACCGGCTCGGTTGCTTTCACGGTAGTATGTCCCTCTTTGAAGCTCAATACTCTTAGAAGCTGCAGTTGAGAGGATTGCATTATATTGAAAACGGAGACGCTGTAAGCGAACTAAGACGCATGGATCAGTACGGGAAGTTAGAACTCGTTCGCCTGCTTTGATTTGTTGGTCTAGTATAAGGAGCTGCTGTTTGTGTTGTTTCCGCAGGCGAATTTGATAACTGGTGATCGTTGCACGAATGGCCGCTTTGAAACCCTCCCACCAAGCCCAATTTGCAGTATCCTGGGGTAAATTAAAAGAGAAGTAATCCTGTATGGCTGCACGAAGTTCTAACTGAAACTCTGGCTGAGTTAATAGGGCTCTATCAAAGAACCAGGCCCCCGAATTCCCTTGGGGTGCAGTAGTGTGTAACCGAAAAGAAATAGCAGCATGATCTGAGATATGTTGGGAGTGAATCTTTGCAGTGTCCACCTGAGGGACCAACAGTTTTGATATGAGAAAGAAATCTATACGAGACTGGGATTTATGAGGGGAAGAAAAGAAAGTAAAGTCAAGCTCATTGGGGTGTAGTAACCTCCAGAGATCGACTAAAGCGAGATCTTTGATCACCGAGGTAAGCGTGGTATGACTCTTGGGGGGACCACTTGTCCTAGGCGGTTGTTTGTCAATCAGGGGATCAAGAACTAAATTGAAATCCCCCCCTATTATCAATGAGGTATTAGCAGAGGCCTGCGCAACCTGAGCAATGGTAGCAAAAAAAGGCAGGATCATCCACATTAGGAGCATAAAGGCATATACATGTAACTTCAAGGTTATCTATCTTAAGGTGAGCTCTGGACCATCTACCTGCTGTATCTGAACTAGTCGCAATAATAGTAGCATGCAGAGATTTCCTAACCAGTATGGCAACCCCACATTTCTTAGAAACGGCTGGAGAATAGGCGGCCACCATGTAAGGTTTAATATTGAGTTTAAGAGTTTCCTTCGAATTTAAATGCGTTTCTTGAGGAAAATCAGATCCGCAGCTTCATGACTTAGATAGCTTAGGATTTTCTTCCGTTTTATCGGATTATTGATTCCTTTTACGTTCAATGATAAAATCTTACATGGTGCCATCGAACAGTAATAGACATTTTAGATATGAGCGCTGGAAAACATACAGCATAATCAGACACTGTACAAAATGATATAATCACCGAGTCTGCGGACTAATACACCCCATATTGAAAAGTATGTACCAAAGTAACTTAGAGAAGAAGCAAAACCCCTAATGAAAATGGCGACCATATGTCTGCGGGAGGAGGCCCTAGAGAGGAAGATAAAACATAAAAGTGAAAAAAAACCCACCAGAGTCCATAATTAACACTGTCTCTGATACTCATCGAGGCTACGATGGGTAGATGGAGTCGGGTCACAGATATCATCAAGATAAGGCAACAAACCGCCTTCGGCAGACTTTTGCTGAGCCGCGTCAAATCCAATATGGCAGGCACAGCGGACATGAGAATACTGGCAGGAATATTCTGGAAGTCAACGCATCAAGTCGGCTTCTTTAGCATCCAAAAACTCCGCTAGTAGATCAGGGTCTTCAAATGTTCTTGTCTGATTGTGAAGCGTGACTCGGAGTTTGGCCGGGTACAGCAGGCCATAGCGTGCTTGTAGTTGTTGAAGCCTCGGCCGGAATTCCAGAAAGCGCTTTCGGCGGTCGACCGTGGGTTTAGCCAAGTCAGGATAGAAGGAGACCTTGTGGCTCTCAAACTCCATATGGCCCTTTGCTCGGGAGGCACTAAGAATTTGCTCCACATGTTGATATCTCAAAAGTCGAAAGATGATAGGCCGCGGGGTCTTCCTGTTGAGCGTTATGTTTGTGGGTACACGATGAGCGCGATCGATCTCCAATTCTTTGGTAAAGGTGATTTGAAGCAAGGAAGGGAGGATTTTATATAAAAACTCCTTCATGTCTCCCGATTCCGCTCCCTCCGGTATGCCCACGAGTCGTAGGTTGTTGCGGCGCGCTCTGTTATTGCCGTCCTCCACTTCTTTCTGCAAGGCCCGCACCTGACGTTCAACTTTGTCGAGTTTGGACAACCGGACCGCGTGGGAGTCTAATACGCTCTCCATTTTGTCCTGACGCGAAGAGAGTCCCTCTAGCCTGCCTTGTAACACACACCAAGGTCTTCCCGCAGCGCTCGGAGTGCTTCACCGTTTGACTGCACGAGGTCCTTAACCCCTCTGATCTCCGCGAGGATTTCCTGCTGCATTTCGGGGCCCTCGCGCAAAGCCAGCCCCTTCTGCGGAGACGGTGGTTCAGTTTTGGAGCGCTTGCCGTGAGAAGCCGCTGGAGATCCAAATTCCAGGCGCGTAGGTTTGGTCCCCGCCATCTCACCAATGTGCCCCGGCAAGATCAGAGCAGAAATTCAAGTATGTCCGGTGTTAATTCAGGATTCTGAGTAGGCCTCTCAGGAGCCTCAGCGTTATGCGACCATCCCGCTGGACATCGGGCTCCGCCTTACCTGGATGATTTTTTGATAATGGAGGGGATAAGCAGGGTTGCCAGCATAACTTGAATCAACTTAAAAAAAAAAAAAGGCGGCAGTGCTAGGGGTTCCACTCACGGACAAGAAGACAGAAGGGCCTGCTCAATAGCTGTCCTTCCCGGGGATTGAAATTGACACTAAAGAAATGGTGACGTGTCTCCCAGCGGACAAAGTAGTGACCTTGAAGGCTGAGGCCCGATCGTCCATTACCGCAAAGATTAAATTACAACAAATGCAGTCTCTGATGGGTAATTTGAACTTTGCTTGCAGGGTGATGCCCATGAATAGGGCGTCCACCTGGTCGCTAGCAGATGCCACAAAGGGGGTCCACAGGAGACATCACTTCATTAGGGTTATCGCCCCGATAAGGGAGGACCTGACAGCGTGGTAGCAGTTCCTGCTCCAGTACAACGGGAGGATCAACTGAAAAGAGCCCCCCATTAACAAAAGGGATTTAGAGCTATTTACGGAAGCAGTCAGTGGGGGGTCGGCTTTGGGATTTGCTTCCAGGGATAGTGGTGCCAGGAGGGATGGCCAGCAAAGTGGCTCCAACTCAGAATAACCAAGGATATCATGTTCCTTGAGATATTTCTGATCGTAATGGTTATGGCCATATCGAAGCCTCAGCCTGCCAATAGAAGGAGAGTTTTCTGGATGGATAATGTGGCGCTGGTGTTCACCATCAATAAGCAGTCAGCGCGGGTGGGCAGGGTGATGAGGTTAGTCAGGAAGTTAGTGGTTTTGAGCCTGATATTGAATGTGTTCATAATGGCCAGCCACGCGCCGGGGGAGAGTAATGAGATAGCTGATGTTCTTTCTAATTTCCAGCTCCAATGCTTCAGGCAGCTCACCCTGAACGTAGCACCCAAGGTGGCACAAATGCCAGAGGAGATATGGACCTTTGGATGCTGAGCACCGGCAGAATGCTGATGGTATCACTATTGCCCAGTACCTGGAAGGCTTACTGGAGAGCCTGGGGCCGGCTGCAGGGTTTTGTCAGGCAGCAGGTTACAACGTCATGCATGGGGTGACCACCGGGCTCCTGATAGAGTTCTTGTCACACATGCGGGTAGAAGGAACCTCATGCCAGCAGGCCAAGGCTGATGCTGGTGGGGGTCATTTTCTTCCTCAAGTTGAGGGAGAAGAAAGACATGGCAAAGGAGTTCATGGTTAAGAAGTTGATGGAGGGCTGGGTCCAGAAAGCCACACCATGGCCTTACAGCTGCAGGCTGGTTACCCTGCCAATGCTAAAAGGGGTCATGAGAGGGCAGCAGATGTTACCAGGGATGGGTTTGAATTAAAACTGTTCAGACTTGCAGCATTACTGATGTTCTTTGGTGCCTTTCGGATGAGTGAGATTTTACCTTGGACATGGCAGGCACTGCTATGCGGGAGGAGGATGTGGCTTTAGTAGAGGACAGGGCACACCTGTTCCTGGCCTGGTCTAAGATGGACTAGTGGAGGAGGGGAGAACGGTATGGCTGAACACCACAGTGGTGCAGAATCTTTGCCCGGTGTATGTGCTGCGTGAGTACTTGCAGGTGCACCCATCAATAGGGGGACCATTGCTGCAGCACCTGAGCAGGTCTTGATTATCACAGTACCAGTTTAGAGCCATGTGGCTGAGGGCAGTGGGAGAGGCAGGGTTCAAGCTTACTGAGCTGACCCTACACACCTTTAGAATAGGCGCACCAACTACAGCGTACGACTTGAGCTTTGGAGCAGGTCAAATACAGGCTATCAGGAGATGTGCTTCAGACAAATATAAGCTATACATTTGGCAGTAACAGCTGCTAGCTAATGCTGTTTTCCTCTTGTTCACTAGGTCGCAGAATAATAGAGGGTGGCGGGGAGATGTTTCGGCAAGCAATTCAGTTTTAATGCAGACATTGTGCGTATACAGTGGATGGGCAAGAGGGGAATGCAGTGGGATCAGCTGAGGCCCATGCATGATGTCTGGTGCAAAGGAAGCCACCAGCTGGACTTTGTAGTCCTACACTTGGGTGTCCACTAGGGGCATAGATCTTATCATCAAGATCAAGGCAGACATGGCCTGGATATGTGCCAAGCTGGGGGTGGGTTCATCTGGTCACCGGTCCTCCCCCGGCTGAAATAGCTGGGAAGAACGGCCAAAGGGTATCGAGAAGAGCAGGAGTAAGCTGAACAAAGGAATTGGGAACTTTGTGCAGGCATTGGGGGGGGGGGGGGTGTCGTGGTTAAACAAAAGGGCATACTCACGGGAGGGGTGGCGGTATACTCCGGTGATGGGGTCAACTTGAATGAGATTGGGCTAGAATTGTTCAATGAGGGCTTGCGGAGGGCCATCAATTCAGTACTCACTATGGGGTGAGTTGGGCCGCAGTGTCTCCTGGCAGTGGGACCTCATCTAAAAGGGGGGAAGGGTACCACAGAAAAGGGGTGGGATCAGGTACAACTAAGGGGTGCCTGGGCTCGGGTAATGGTGGGGCCAGGTACCAGGGCCAGGAGTGTTTGGCCCCAGTTAACCTAACCACAGAAAATGCAGGGCCACGGGCACCAACATGGACCGGTTAGGGACGGGGTGAAAAGGGCAGGGCCAAGGCCACAGAACCCAGCAACAAGAGTGATGGTACCCCTCCACGTCAGTCAGGGAGTGTCATTTTGGTTGCTATGGTGATGGTTGTTATAGAAATGACTGCTAGCACTGCAATTATTGTTGTATCCAGCATTGTTACTATACAACACTGTTACTGTGTTCCGCAAGCTGTGGTCCTTGAAATCCACTAATAAAGGTGGTTGTGAGACGTTGGAATGGGCCAATTTTGTGCAAGCGGGAATAGGGGCGGGAGATGTGGGCGGGGGAGGGGGAGAGACGGAGGAGGCCTGGAAGCCAGTCTGGCATGCCCCGGGGTATGACAGGAGTTAATTAGAAGCAAAGCATGGTTCTATATCTCCATCGGTATTTGATATATATTTTGGAAATGTGTGAATAGAGGTATTCCCAGAAATTTCTCATAAGGAACAATGGCAGAGAACCTTTCTCTAAATCTTGGCAGCAGTTAGAGGAAAGGTAATTTTCAGAAGCTATTTACATGAAAATTGCCCAGCTAAATGAATGCACAGGGATCAATACTGTGCTTATTTTTTATCTGTGATAAGCAGTGCATATTATCTCTGGGATATGCAGTACGGAATTTCCAGTTCCAGTTATGAAGACGCAGCATGACCAAGAAACCTGGAAAGATCAACACAATAGCCGCAGAAGCCCAAGAAAACAGTATTGAATTTGTTTACCTTTTGGGATCTTGCCATGTACTTGTGACCTGGAATTGCCAGTGTTGGAAACAGGATACAGAGCTTAATAGACCTTTGGTCTGATCCAATATAGAAAATCTTATGTTCTTGAGTTCTTCTGTTCTTAAACTGAACTGCAGCAATATTACAAGTGTAGGGAAACTATGGATCACTTGAAGTCCAGAGAAAAGATGGATGTTGTTTCATTGGCTGTTGATATGCTGGTTGTCCTAAAGGCAACTGCATCTCTTTCCAAAGGAGCATCAGTTGCCCCATAGAAAAAGGATGGGGGAAAATCCATTTAGTAGATCCAATCCAAAATAAGTAAAATATAGGGATATGTTTACTAAACTGCGTTAGTGCAATTCGCGTTAGGAGCCGCAATAGAGACAGAAATCCCAAATAAGGACATGGGCGGTACATCGTTACCGCTAACGCGCGTTACAGAAATTAACGAGCATTAGAGGGCGCCGTGGTGCGTTACCGCGCGTTACCACACGTCAATCTTAAAAAGGCGCACAGACACAAAACACTGAAACAGAGCTGTAGCACAATGGTTACTGCATTGACTGATAATACAGGTGTCATGGGTTTGATTCCCCAGTGTGCCTAATGCATAAAGCGGGCTGAGGCATCACCCTGTACATTTAAGTAGTGAATGAGGAGGCATTTTACATTTATTTTCAGTAGTATTGCCAGCAAACACACCCTCACAGTGGCGTAACCTAAGGTGCCGATAAGGCACCCCATAACGCACTCCATAGGCAACATTATAAAGTGCACTGTCCGCTGAGGCACCCCATAATGTCCCCTATAGAACACCCTATAAGGCACCTTATAGGGCGCCATATATCGCTCATGCAACAAACAAATCCCTAATAACGATGTGGCCAGCTTATGGAGTAGAACTGTCCAATGTCAAAACCCCCCACCCCAGATAAACCACAGTTTCACTACATACAAACAAAGAAGGCTTGGCAGTGAAACAAACCAAGGTCTCAGCAAACAAGGGCACATGGCAAACACAATCAAGACCAAGGTCTAGATCAGGGGTCTCAAACTCAAATTGCTTTGAGGGCCAAATGAGGACTTGTAAAGTAACCCGGGAGCCGCATAAGACGTGGGGCCTCATTTGCATAAGGGGCCTCATTTGCATAAATATTTGCATAATGTTACCATACACTAACTTTTAGTAAACATGCCTCTTAATGAGTATGGATAAAGAAAGACTAAAAGATTCAGAAATAGGAAGACAATAATTAAACTGGGAACCCCAAAAGCCAAACTTGGAATGTACAACAACACTGTAGAAATAAAACTATAAATTAATTTCCTCTTGTACTAAACAAAGCGCAAACATTAATGATGCACATTTCCCAGAGCTGACATATTCCAGTTAATAAATTCAAAATAAAGAGATATTTTTCTACCTTTTGTGCATTTTTTTTCAGTTGCAATTGCTCCAGCCACTTCTGGTTTCTTCGTGTCTTCTGCTATCTCCATCGTCTGCTGTCCATTTGTCCTTTCTTCTCTCTTCTAGTTTTTTTCCATTCTCTCTCCCTACATCTGCTTTAACATACTAATCTTTCTCCTTTTGCTCTTTCCTCATTCCTATTTCATCCACTCAAATTTTACCCCTCCATCCTCAATCCCCACTTACTCTCCCAATACCTGGCCAATTGTAGATTTGTCTTCTCTTCCAGACAAAATATTTTCCCCTCTCCATTTCACTTTCCCAGCTCCATCCCATTCTAATCCTCCCCCAACATCAGCTCCCTTCTAGTTCCAGCCCCACCCAGCATCTGCTCCTTTCTAGTCCCTGCATCAGTCCATTTCCAGTCCTATCCTAGCCTCACCATCAGCCCATTTCCAATCCTAGCCCCCCATCAGCCCATTTCCAATCCTAGCTCCCTCCCCTCACAGCCCATTTCCATTCCAAGCCCCCCTCCCCATCAGCCATTTGCAGTTCAAGCCCCCCTTCCACTCAGCCCATTTCCAGTCCTAGCAACCCCCCCCAGCCCATTACCAGTCCTAGACCCCCCATAGCCCATTACCAGTCCTAACCTCCCCATAGCGCACTTCCAGTCTTACCCCCCCATCACCCCATTTTCAGTCTTACCCCCCCCCCCATAGCCCATTACCAGTCCTAGTCCCTCCCATAGCCCACTTGCAGTCGTATCCCCCATCACCCCATTTACAGTCTTACCTCCCCTCATAGGCCATTACCCGTCCTAACCCCCCAATACGCCCACCTCCAGTACTAACCCCCATCACCCCATTTTCAGTCATAGCCCCCACCATAGCCCATTACCAGTTATAACCCCCCCCAGCCCATTACCAGTCATAACCCCCCCTGCCAATAGCCCACTTCCAGTCCTAACCCCCATCTGCCCATTTCCAGTCCTAGCCCCCACCATAGCCCATTACCAGTCATAACCCCCCCCCTGCCAATAGCCCACTTCCAGTCCTAACCCCCATCTGCCCATTTCCAGTCCTAGCCCCCACCATAGCCCATTACCAGTCATAACCCCCCCCCCCGCCAATAGCCCACTTCCAGTCCTAACCCCCATCTGCCCATTTCCAGTCCTAGCCCCCACCATAGCCCATTACCAGTCATAACCCCCCCCGACAGAGGAAAACAAAAAAACCCCAAAACCCTGGCTTCTGCCGTTGCCGCCGTGGCAGCGGCAGAATCAATTGTCAAATTTAAAAAAAAAAAGACTTCTGCTGCTCAAGCAGCAATATCACCTGTCCTGCGGCCCCTTCCCCTGTGCCCGGAGATCCGAATCTGCTCTATCAGCGGTGTGCTTTTCAAGCCGCGAAGAGTATTCCCCTCTCGCGCGGTTTCAAGCCGCGCGAGAGGGGAATACTCTTTGCGGCTTGAAAAGCACGCCGCTGATAGAGCAGATTCGGATCTCCGGGCACAGGGGAAGGGGCCGCAGGACAGGTGATATTGCTGCTTGAGCAGCAGAAGTCTTTTTTTTTTAAAATTTGACAATTGATTCTGCCGCTGCCACGGCGGCAACGGCAGAAGCCAGGGTTTTGGGGTTTTTTTGTTTTTCTCTGTCGCGGGCCGCGTGTTTGAGACCCCTGGTCTAGATCATTACCAAATACAGAAAGCCCAATAACATCACAGACCTTTTCATACACTGAAAGCTACTGGCAAAAGCAAAGGAAAAAATGAACTCACTATGAATATGTGGATAAAGAATATCCAGGCGCCTGTTCCCCCAGCACCAACAACCCCTTTGACTGCCAACTGAAGGGCGTCAGGCAACCACCCAAACCGCCCGCTGTGTTGGCCAGGATCTGGGTCAATGCACCCATACCCATGGTGCACTGCACATGCAGATCAGCAGTCCAGAGATGAACACAAGATGGGGTATGCACCCACACAGCACCCTGGCCCGGTAGGGTGAGATGACCGTGTGCGTCACTGCCACAGAGTAGCAACAGACAGTCACATTGTGCGGGTACTGTGCCCACCCTGAGGTTGAGGTGGGGCGCCCAGCACCAGGTCCACAGCACCTTTCATGGCTGAAATACACCATGCTGCAAGTCCCCATCAGTGTGTGATAGGCAGTTCAGTTAGACACACCTAGGATACATCTGTGCCCTGCTGTATGTCTCGGTCATGTCTAGTCCCTATGGGCAATGATGCACCCAGAATAGTGCATATCCTGTGTTGGTTCCATGGTTACCTGCTGTAGGGGGGGGGGGGGGGTGTATGGACCCATAGGCAGATTATGTACCACCACACAACCCACCCTCTGGGGCTCAGGGTGGGAAACAGGAGCATCCACCAATAGATCCACAGTTTACCTCCCTGCAATGGTAGCAGTAGAAGGGACCATCAACCCCAGGCCTGCTGGGGAACAGACAGAGCGCTACACATCCATTACACAATGGCAGACAGACAGCAGGCCTGGAAATGCTCAGCTGCCCCCCACCATTATCTGACACTCTCCAGCAGCAAACCTCCAGCCGCTGCACCCTGCAAGATGCTCCAGCAAGACACATACTAGCTGCAGACAGTCTGCCAGCTAGTCCATAGTGCATGGTCCTGAAGAAGAAGCATGCACCCAGAACAGGGATGTCAGCATGCACACCAAGCAAATAAATCAGTGATTGGACCTCAAAAGAGAACCCATAAATATCACATGAGAAAAATGCCATGTAGCACTATGGGGGAACCTAGCCATGCAATGGTCACTGCTCAGTCAGGCTGAGAGTGACCTCACAGCAGGACATGCTATGGCCACCCTTTCCGTGCAGGTGGTGGCCAGACACTACAATGTCCGAGCCATTGCCCTATGCCGTGTGCAGATGCATCCAGGTCAGGCCACCCTATCCAGACTATTCCCAGGGTACCTTGCTCCTCATTATGCACATTGGCAGGCCAATACTGGCAACAGTGCTAGCAGTGAGGGCTGTGGAGGGTGTTGGCAGCCACCACACACTGGATAGACAGACACACACTCCCCACACTTATGCCAGCATGTGCAACTATAGAGGTGTTGGGCAGCCCAGGCCATCACACCAGTCCTGGGCACAGTGCAGGCATGGCTATGGTACGCAATACTGTAGGAGTCACTCCCCAGATTGGTAAACACTGTCAGACACAAGACCTGTAGCACACTCCACAGAAATCAGAAAGGTCGCTATAATGCAGCTCACTCAGAAAATTGTACTTAACCTAGGAATTGCTGTCTGCCAGTAATCATAGCAATGAAGCTACAGGGTAAACTATTTAAGACTAATAAAAGAAAATATTTTTTCACTCAACGTGTAATCAAACTCTGGAATTTGTTACCGGAGGATGTAGTAAAGGCTGTTAGTGTAGCTGGGTTTAAAAAAAGGTTTGGACAAGTTCCTGGAGGAAAGGTCCATAAACCATTATTAAGAAGTGACCGAAGATATCAATGCTTGACCCAGTACAAGCATTGTGGAACTTGTGTCTCTTGGGGAAACTGCTAGGTACATATGACCTAGATTGGCCACTGTTGGAAACAGAATACTGGGCTTGATGGACCTTGGTCTGACCCAGTATGGCATATCTTATGTTCTTATGTTCTTTGATAGATGTGTACCATATTCCCCGGTTTAGGGTGGCATTACTAAGGTATGCAAGTGCTAGTATTGGGAGATGCACGCAGAGCCCAAAGTCCTGCCTCTCCAGGAGGCTTTGGATAATGGGGCCTGTGGGTGCGGGTTCGTCTGCCCCTGTTGGCTGCTGCTTTACGGCAGAGGTTCCCAACTCCAGTCCTGCAGTGTCAAACACTATTCGGGTTTTCATGCTGTCCCTCATGAATATGCATGAGATACATCTGCATACCATGGGGGTGGCGCATAGAAATGCAGCACAGGCATCTTTATCAGAGGCAGCATGGAACCAGAATGGTGTTTGGCCCTCCAGGACTGCATTTGGGAGACTCTGCTCTAGGTAATGTGCATGTTTATGGTGTCTGTGCTCTATAGGGTAGAATGTAAGTGTTTTGGGCATGTTTATGTGATCTGCAATAAAGGTGCTGTCTGTATTAGCACGTTGTATTAGTGGGTAAAATATGGGGACTGGGTTGGCAAGAACCACAGCTGGGACTTGAACCTGTGACCCTCTGCTTCTGAATGCACTGGTTTTGTGCACTGCACCACCTTGTTGTCACAGAGTCAGTGCATTCCTTGGTGATACCTTGACTGTTCGTTAGACAGGGCCCATCTGTTGCAGTACACGGCACCCACCTACACAGGGCTAGGCCACGGTCTGCTCTGGGCAGCTGTCACTGCCCCCTCCACCACCAGTATCCCTCAGCCACCATGCTGACATGCCCTTCTGCTGGTGGTGTTGGTGGTGCGCAGTCTCAGGCCATCCAGTGTGCAGGTAGGCGTCTGCCTATGGTGCGGGTTCTGGGGTAGGGGTGCCTGCATAGACGTCCACACTTCCCCAAGCCCCGCCTGCCAATGTTCCGTGCCCTTGGGGTGGCTGTTGGGTACTATCCCCTGTGACACTGTGGGAAACACACTTGTGCCCATGTTGGTCTTCAGCAGTTGCTGTCTGGATGCTCTGCTGTTTCAGCATTCGTATGGGCCACCTAGGCATCACCCTAGTCCGCACTGTGGCCCAACTGCAGCACAGCATGTGCCGTCTGCGGCCCACTGTATCCCCTTCTCCGGCATCTGTCCAGTTGCCGTTCCGACATGCCCGCCCTGATGTTGCGGGACATGTGCACGCCATAGGAACCCTGTCCGATGGTGGGGAAAACCCTGAGCAGCGCTATTTCACTGTGGGCTCATTCACCTTGTATGGGGCCGGAGTATAGACCCTTCCACGATTTATATCTTTTCTGTGGAGCTTACTCGGGGGGGGGGGAGGGGTTGATGTTTCTCATTGATACCACTATTGGACAGCTTGGTTATGTTTTTTTTCCAGTTTGTTGGGGTCATTTTCAGTGTTTAGGTGCCCTTTTGGTCTGTGCACATATATCACACTTATTACTTCTTTTAGGTTTCCCTGCCTGGGCTGTACATTGCTGACACTGAAATGGTTTCTCTCCCCTGTAATGTGCATTTAACAGCAAGTTTTCATTCGCGTTGGAATTGAGCTCTTCAGATCAGCGCGTTAGTGTGAAGGGAGCCTCTCCCCGCCCACTCTCCGCCCACTGACCACTTCTCTCCGCCCTCTCTCCACCTTCTGCGGTGTTTTACCGTGCTGCGGGAATTTACGATCGTTAGCTACGGTTAACGTGCGTTATGTAACGTTAACGATCGTAAGCGCATCATAACACACGTTATGATGCGCTTATGATTGTTAATGTTACATTACGCGCGTTATGTACGATTACCGCAGTTTAGTAAACATACCCCATAGTCTGCAATATGCTGGTTTGCACCAAAACTGTACATAGAAAGAGATAGTGGCAGGAAATCCAAAACCTTTTACTACAATATCTAAATTTTCCTAAAAAAGTTATAAAAATGTCTTTAAACCATACCCAAATTATCGAAACAAAACTCAAAATAAGCAATCCATAAAAAAGTCACTCAAATGCACATATAAACAACAATAATAAAAATTATCCCCAAAACACACACATTTGCCTAGTTTTCCACTATATCATCTCCAGGTAAAGTTATGATAGCAGGTTGAAACAGTTTTATGTTTGTATTTATTTAAAAGCATTTAGTTTTACTGCCACTTACACAAAAATTGGCTTCATGGCAGTTTACAGATTCCAGTTCAGAAGAGTACATATAAAACTTGTGAAATGTTTATGCAAAATTGCAATCAATCCAATTCATAAAATATTCTGATGACTCATTCACTGTTCTCTGCACAGCTTATTTCCAAAACACCACCCCCAGAGTGCAATCATCTTCAATTTTGTTATATCCATATAGAACTTGCAAAACAATTTAGAAAGCAGGCAGTTTTAAAGGGACATCCACTTCTTTAACATGTCAGCAGACTATGGCTGTCAAACTCCAGTTAGGTCCATAGTTACTAATGTGCATTCAGAGAATAGCACCCATTTTTTTTACCAAATAACATACGCTGTATGACAAAATAGTGTGTTGTTTGCCTTAGTGCTTGTTCATTAGCACAACGCGTGCTAACTAATAATGAGATGCTAAACATGCAAATACATGCAAAGCAGCTTGTTATTGTTATTGCTCGCAAAAGCAAGCTGTGTAATTCATGGAAAGATAATGCCAGCTTTAGGCTGGCATTATCTTTCCTCTCTGGATGTTTGGGCCACTAATGCATGGCCTGATGCTCTTGGGGAGCCTTTAAATGGGCTGATGTAGATTGGAAACCTCCCACGCTCCCATCCTCCAAGTCCTTGATCGGACACCTTCATCCTTGACACTCACAATCTGACTCAGTCCACAATCTACTTCTTCAAACCCTTCCTGTCTCCGTAACCTTTTCCTCAAACTTGCCAGCTCCCTTCCACCTCCCTCCTTATTCCCCCTCCCCCAAAGGATCAATCCCTGGTTGCTCCTGCCCTGTCAATACCTGGATTCAAAATGGTGCCAAAATTCTCCTATTGATAGTCTTGTAGTACTACTGCTGGGGTGTCAAGTTGCTAAATTAGAGTGAGCTTTTTTTTACAACTTTTACTGACAACCTGCACGACCTTCAAATGATAGTGGACCAGATCTTGGGCCTGCAGTCTTTATATTGCTGTGGCCAGAAATGTGCAATGATCCTGACTGCAGCAATGCAAAATGAAATTTACTGGGTGAATTATTAACCTATTGGTCAATTTTACCACAGTTTAGCAACTATTGGCTTTAAACAGAAGTAAATCTCCCACTTGGTTTGCGGCTTGTCGTGCTGTGACGGCTTGTGTGCATCAGTGATGCTGTGAGCTAAACTATCGCTAGTTTAACTACTGGCAGAGTCTCCCAAGATGGACAGGTCTCAGCTGAGGTGCCAGACCAAGACAAACCACCCATATGGGCAGCAGCGGAATGGGATAGTGTTGACGGCGGAGGATCACATTTCTGTGACAACGGCAACAACACCAAACTTAAACTGCGTGGAAGAAAGGCCCGGAAATCTACTTCTGTAGCTTCCCATGAAAACCCAATGGATAGTTACAACAAAACAAATTGTGCTATAGTGCTGGAAGATGAGACCTCCAGGTCGGAAGGCACTCAACTAGCTACTGGGGAAGAGCTGAAGACTTTTCAGAGTAAAGCCAGCATTTATGATGTGGTTGGATCAAAGCCTCGGGACATCTGACTGCTGATGTAGCTGCGCATGAAATGAGAGTCAGAAGCTGTAAAGATGTCTTACGCATTGGAACATGGAACGTACGAAGCATGAACCAAGGGAAGTTGGAGGTGGTCAAGAATGAAATGGAACGTGTACAACTTGATCTGTTGGGTGTCAGTGAACTGAAATGGACTGGCCTGGGGCACTTTGCATCAGATGATCACATGGTCTACTATGCTGGAAATGAAAGACAAAGAAGAAATGGTGTTGCATTTATAATAAAGAAGAAACTTGCAAGAAATGTAATGAAATACAATGCAGTCAGCGAACGCTTAATCTCTATTCGTCTACGAGGAATGCCTATCAGCAGGGCCGGCCCGTCCATTGAGCAAGAATGTTTTTTGCACAGGGCCCCGCGTTTCAGGGGTTCCCATGCAAAGAACATTCTGCTTTTTTCAAAATTAAATTAAAAAAAAAAAACGCTGGCTGCTACTGCTGACGCTGACGCTGCCGCCGCAGCAGCGGCAGAATGGACTGTCCCGCGGGGCCCCCTCTGCCCGGCTGAATCCCTCCCTCCATGACGGCTGAGCCCCTCCTTGCCGGCTTTGAGAGTCGCGAAGGGAGAGTGTCTCCCTCACGTCTCTGTTAAGCCTGCAGGGGCAGATGGGAAATTTCCCATCAGCACCTGCGGGCTTAACAGAGACGCGAGGGAGACACTCTTCCTTCGTGACTCTCAAAGCCGGCATGGAGGGGCTCAGCCATCGTGGAGGGAGGGAGGGATTCAGCCGGGCAGAGGGGGCCCCGCGGGACAGTCCATTCTGCTGCTGCTGCGGCAGCAGCGGCAGCGGTAGCAGCCAGCGTTTTTTTTTTAAATTTAATTTTACTTGAGCCGATGGGGGGGGGGGTTAGGACTGGTAATGGGCGATGGGGGGGGGAGGACTGGAAATGGGCTGGGGGGGTTAAGACTGGAGGTGGGCTGATGGGGTTAGGACTGGTAATGGGCTGTGGGCTGTGGGCTGTTGGGGGGGTTAGAACTGGTAATGGGCTATGGGGGGGTTAAGACTGGTAATGGGCTGTGGGCTGATGGGGGCTGTCTCGTAATGGGCTATGGGGGGGCTAGGACTGGAAATGGGCTGGGGGCTTAAGACTGGAGGTGGGCTGATGGGGTTAGGACTGGTAATGGGCTGTGGGCTGATGGGGGGTTAGGACTGGTAATGGACTATGTGGGGGTTAGGACTGATAATGGGCTATGGGGGGGCTAGGACAGGAAATGGGCTGATGGGGAGGGGTTAGGACTTGAGGTGGGCTGATGGGGTTAGGACTGGTAATGGGCGGTGGGCTGTTGGGTGGGGTTAGAACTGGTAATGGGCTATGAGGGGGGTTAAGACTGGTAATGGGCTGTGGGCTGATGGGGGCTGTCTGGTAATGGGCTATGGGGGGGTTAGGACTGATAATGGGCTATGGGGGACTAGGACAGGAAATGGGCTGATGGGGAGGGGTTAGGACTTGAGGTGGGCTGATGGGGTTAGGACGTAATAGGCTGTGGGCTGATGGGGGAGGGGGGTTAGGACTGGCAATGGGCTATGGGGGGCTGACTGGAAATGGGTTCATGGGCTTAGGATTGGAAGTGGGCTGATGGGGGTTAGGACTGGTAATGGGTTATAGGGGGGGCTTAAACTGAAAATGGGGTGATAGGGAGTTAGGACTGGAAGTGGGTTGATGGGGGGGCTAGGATTGGTATTTGGTTGGGGGGTTGCTAGGACTGGAAATGGGCTGATGGGTGGCTAGGACTGGAAATGGGCTGATGCAGGGACTAGAAGGGAATTGATGCTGGGTGAGGCTGGAACTAGAAGGGAGCTGATGTTGGGGGAGGATTAGAATGGGATGGGGCTGGAAGAGTAAAATGGAGAAGGGAAAAATATTTTGTGTGGGAGGGATAAAAAATCTACAATTGGCCGAGTATTGGGAGAGTAAGTGGGGATTGAGGATGGAGGGGTAAAATTTGAGTGGATGAAATAGGAATGAGGAAAGAGCAAAAGGAGAAAGATTAGTATGTTAAAGCAAATGTAGAGAGAGAGAGAGAATGGAAAAAAACTAGAAGAGAGAAGAAAGGATAAATGGACAGCAGACGATGGAGAGTTAGCAGAAGACACGAAGAAACCAGAAGAAAGTGGCTGGAGCAATTGCAGCTGAAAAAAAATGCACAAAAGTTAGAAATATATCTCTTTATTTTGAATTTATTAATTGGAATATGTCAGCTCTGGTAAATGTGCATCATTAACGTCTGCGCTTTGTTTAGTACAAGAGCAAATTAATGTATAGTTTTATTTCTACAGTGTTGTACATTCCAAGTTTGGCTTTTGGGATTCCCAGGTTAATTATTGTCTTCCTGTTTCTAAATTGTGATTACTTGTTTGGTGATGGTCTATGTTCTGCATGTGTAACTGAGCTGAGGTGTTCTGTTTATATAATTCCTATTTGACATTGCCACTTGTTCTCTTTCCCCAGTAGGTCATGTATTCTTGTTCTCTGAAATGTATTGTTTTAATATTTGCAGTGTTGCCTTTCGATTGGTAGAGTATGGTGCTTTGTGAGTCCTGGTAGTGCTGTTAGGATACGGCGGGTTTGCTATGGGTTCTAAATGGGCAGTGTTTGTAGTAGTTCCTAATGTGTCTGGCAGTTGGCACTGGATTATAGTAATGTAGAAATCTTTTAGTCTTTCTTTATCCATACACTCATTAAGAGGCACATTTACTAAAAGTTAGTATACGGTAACATTATGCAAATATTTATGCAAATGAGGCCCCTTATGCAAATGAGGCCCCGCACTGAGTCTCCGCACATGGCCCCGCACCCCCCTTGGGCCGCCCCTGCCTATCAGCACAACTATAATTCAAGTATATGCCCCAACAACAGCTGCAGAAGAGAATGAAATTGAAGAGTTCTATGAACAAGTACAAGCTGAAATTGACAGAACATGCAAACAGGATATCCTGATAGTCATGGGTGACTGGAATGCAAATGTTGGCAACAAAGAAGAAGGCAAAGTAGTTGGAAAATATTGAGTTAGCAACATAAATGAAACTGGAGAAAGACTGATAGAATTCTGCAACGATCTATTCATTTCAAACACCTTCTTCCATCAACACAAGCGGCAACTGTACACATGGACTTCACCCAATGGATTGTATAAAAATCAAATTGACTACATCTGTGGAGTCAACGATGGAAAAGTTCTATAACATCAACAAAGACAAAACCTGGAGCTGACTGTTGTACAGATCATCAACTACTAGTATGCAAACTCAAGCTAAAGTTGAAAAAGAGCAAACCACTTATGAATGCAGCAAAATATGACCTTGAGAATATACCACTGGAATTTAAAGACTGCCTGCAAAATCGATTTGCTGCTTTAGATAGAAATGACAGAGCTCCAGAAGAGTTATGGAATGACATCAAGAAGGTTGTGTTGGAAGAAAGCAAGAAGTCTCTACAAAAGGTGAAAAAGCAAAAACGGCCAAAATGGATGACGGAAGAAACTCTGAAAATTGCCCAGAAATGCAGAGAAGCTAAAGCCAGAGGAGAAAGAAAGACAATAACAGAACTCTACAGAGATTTCCAATGTGCAGCAAGACAGGACAAGGAAAAGTTATACAACGACGCATGCAAGGAAATAGAAGCAGAAACTATTAGAGGAAGAACAAGATCGGCTTTCCTAAAGCTACGAGAGTTAAAGAAAAAGTTCCAGCCTCGAATTGGAATGTTACAAGATGCTCAAGGTTCTATGTTAATGATGCTGAGAAGATCAAGAAAAGGTGGAAGGAATATACAGAGTTTTTATATGATAAAGATCAAGTGGACCAACAGCCGTTTCAACCTGTACCTTATGATTGGGAACCATTGGTGATGAAAGAAGAAGTTAAAGCAGCATTGAAAGCCTTATCAAAGAACAAAGCACCAGACATTGATAGCATTCCCACAGAAGTATTACAGCAATCTGATGTAGCTGTTACCGTACTTACAAGGCTCTGCCAAGAAATATGGAAGACAACATCATGGCCAACTGACTGGAAAAGATCTGTGTTTATGCCAATACTAAAGAAAGGTGATCCAAATGACTGTGGAAATTATCACACAATCGCTCTGATCCCACATGCCAGCAAGATTCCACTGAAGATTATTCAAAAGAGACTACAACCATACCTGGAATAAGAACTACCTGAAGTGCAAGCAAGGTTCAGGAAAGGGCGAGGAACGAGAGACATCATTGCGGATGTGAGATGGATCCTTGAAAAGACTAAAGAATACCAAAAGGATATCTATTTGTGCTTTATCGACTATAGCAAGGCTTTTGACTGTGTAAACCATGAGAAACTCTGGGCCACATTAAGAAGCATGGGTATACCAGAACACCTGATCGTACTTTTGCACAATCTGTACATTGATCAAGAAGCAACAGTTCGAACGGATCAAGGAGAAACAGAATGGTTTAAAATAAGCAAAGGTGTAAGACAAGGCTGCATACTTTCCCCCTACCTGTTTAATTTATATGCAGAACAAATCGTCAGAGAAGCAGGATTGTATGAAGACAACAGAGGTGTAAAGATTGGTGGAAGACTCATCAACAACCTTCGCTATGCTGATGATACCACATTACTGGCTGAAAGTGAAGATGATCTGAAACATTTGCTTCTCACAATCAAAGAACATAATCTCAAAATGGGCCTGCACCTTAATGTAAAGAAGACAAAGATCATGACAACTGGCATAATCAACAGGTTCATCGTTGAAGGAGAAGAAATTGAAATCGTGAACAACTTTAACCTACTTGGATCAACTATCAATAAAGAAGCAACAAGCAGTCAAGAAATCAGATGATGAATTGCTCTTGGCAGAATGGCTATGAAAGACCTAGATAAGATTCTCAAGAGCAGAGATATCTCTCTCCATACAAAGATTCGACTTGTTCAAGCCATGGTATTGTCAATAACATCATATGGATGTGAAAGCTGGACAGCGAAAAAAGATAGACAGGAAGAAAATTGATGCCTTTGAATTATGGTTCTGGCAGCGAATACTGTGTATACCATGGACTGCCCAAAGAACAAACCAGTCGGTACTAGAGCAGATCAAACCTAAGCTTTCTTTAGAAGCTCAGATGACAAGACCGATTTTCATACTTTGGACACATCATGCGAAGAGAGAGATTATTAGAGAAAGACATCATGCTTGGCAAGATAGAAGGTAAACGCAAAAGAGGAAGGCCAGCAATGAGATGGATCGATACAATAACAGCAGCTACAGGTACCAGTCTGTCAACAATGAGCCGCCTGACTCAAGACCAAACACAATTTAGGATAGCTATCCAGAGGGTCGCCATGAATCGACTCCGACTCGACGGCACTTAACAACAACAATAAATCTCCCAAATGTCTATAAAAACAAACTCAACACGTACCCATTTAAGGATTGCTGCAAACTTTCACATATTTCAATTCCAAATTCCAAATTTAAATACAAATTGCAAAATATATCTCAACAACCCAGATGACTTACATGCAACGAATGTCAAATCCTCACAAATCATAAGAATAAATCAGATGACACTCACAACCAATCCGTTTTATATTTCAGTCTCCATCAAGAAATCTTTTAGATATCTAGACAAAGGCACCAAACTTCAGGGTTTAATTTAAAGCATAAAGAGCAACAGAGTTCAATTTACTGTTGCTCCTTTCTCATCAGTAGTCTGTCAACATTATCCCTTCTAGACCCTAAATTAACCTTTTGAAGAATCAAAGAGCATAAATCTCCAATAATGTGTTGTTATCCCTCCAATATTGCACTAATGGGGCATCCAACCAAGCCAAATAGATATTAATCTGATGCTCAGTAATTCATGTTTTAATAGATAGCTGAGCCTTTCCAAACACCAACATTACTTCTATAGTATGAGGTTGAAGAGTTCAAAAAATAAATTTTCTGAGTTACTGAATGTACAAATTGATCTAAAGAAAAAGTCAATGGTCAAATCCTACAGACTCCATTTGGATAAAGACACGTTTGTGTATCCCAACCATGATCCAAAATACTATGGGCCTGATATTCAAAGACTTTGGGGTATGTTTACTAAACTGCGTTAGTGCAATTCGCGTTAGGAGCTGCGTTAGTGAAAGGAAAGCCAAAAAAGGACATGGGCGGTATATCGTAACCGATAACGCGCAGTTGCACGCGTTATTACGCGTGGCGCAGCAACGATCTTTACAGCGCACACACCGCTATGCACAAGCGTAAGACAGCGCGCAGACACCCAAATACAGAAACAGAGCTGTAGTACAATGGTTACTACACAGACTGATGGTACAAGGGTCATGGGTTTGATTCCCCAGTGTGCCTAATGAATAAGGCTGGCTGAGGCATCCTGTGTAACCCTTTGAAAGCCGACTATAATATTTTAATCCACAGTCTGCAGGTGGGTTACAGTTTGCATATGTCAGGAAAATTGTACCCGTCCTATGAAATAGGTTCCAATAGTGACGTTCTCTCTGACATGGTCATATATTATATGCCAGTTGATAGGAATATTTAGGCGATCCCTATAGGGCGAAGTGTAAGGCGCGCCCTATAGGGAGCACCTAAATATTCCTATCAAATGGCATATAATACATATAATATAGGGCAAAGTGTAAGGCACGCCCTATAGGGTGCCGCGTAAGGAGCGCCCTATAAGGCGCCACGTAAGGCACCCTATAGGGCGCCTTCTGAGCTACCCTAAGGTGAAGGTACCCTGAGGGTGGTTGTGCTGGCAGCACTAATATACAGTAAAAATAGACAATGCCTAAGACAGCCCTATCAATGAACCCCACTGTGGGTTGTGAACCTATGACCTCTGGCTCCATGGGCAATGAAGTAACCAGTGGGCTAGAGCTGCTAATAAACACATGGCTGGCTACAGGAGGACTGCACGGCCCCACACCCACATTCTGCTGTGGTTACCAGGGAGATTACATACCACCACCCAATGCACCCTCTAGAGCTCAGGATGGGGGACAGGATCTCCCGCCCACAGAGCCACGTTCAACCCCCTGCAAAAGTGGTAGTAGAGGGGACCATCACCCCAGTCCTACTAGGGATCAAACACCCTACGGACAGGCAATGCAGAGCAGTACACATCAATAACGCAAAAGCAGAAAGACGGCAGGTCTGGAAATGCTCAGCTGCCCCCCACCATTATCTGACATTCTCCAGCAGCAAGCCTCCAGCCGCTGCACCCTGCACTGTGTTCCAGCAAGACACATACTAGCTGCAGACAATCCGCCACTAGTCCATAGTGCATGGTCCTGGAAAAGATGCATGTACCCAGAACGGGGATATCAGTATACACACCAAGCAGATAAGTCAGTGATTGGAACCCAAAAAGAAACCCATAAATATCACACAAGAAATATACTATATAGCACTATGGTGGAACCTAGCCATGCCATGGTCACTGCTCAGTCAGGGTGAGAGTGACCTCCCAGCAGGACATGCTATGGCCACCCTGTCCGTGCAGGTGGTACCGGGCACTACAATGTCCGGCCATTGCCCTATGCCCTGTGCAGATACGGACAGGCCATGCCACCCTATCCAGGCTATTCCCACGGTACCTTGCTCCTCATTATGCACATTGGCAGGCCAATACAGGCAACAGTGCTAGCAGTGTGGGCTGTGGAGGGTGTTGGCAGCCACCGCACACTGGATAGACAGACACACACTCCACTCACCTATGCCAGCATTGTGCAACTATTGAGGTGTTGGGCAGCCCAGGCCACCACACAAGTCCTGGGCACAATGCAAGCATGGCTATGGTACGCAATACTGTAGGCGTCACTCCCCAGGTTGGTAAACACTGTCAGACACAAGACCTGTAGCACACTCCACAGACATCTGAAAGGTTGCTATGATGCAGCTCACTCCGAAAATTGTACTTAACCTAGGAATTGCTATCTGCCAGTACTCATAGCAACCTTTTCATAGCTGTGTACCATATATCCAGATTTAGGGTGGCATTGCTAAGGTATGCAAGTGCTAGTATTGGGAGATGCACGCAGAGCCCAAAGTCATGCCTCTGCAGGAGGCTTTGGATAATGGGGCCTGTGGGTGCGGGTGTGTCTGCCCCTGTTGGCTGCTGCTTTACGGCAGAGGTTCCCAACTCCAGTCCTGCGGTGCAAAACACTGTTCGGGTTTTCATGCTGTCCCTCATGAATATGCATGAGATACATCTGCATGCCATGGGGGTGGTGCATAGAAATGCAGCACAGGCATCTTTATCAGAGGCAGCATGGAAGCGGGATGGTGTTTGGCCCTCCAGGACTGCATTTGGGAGGCTCTGCTCTAGGTACTGTGCATGTTTATGGTGTCTGTGCTCTGTAGGGTAAAATGTGGGTGTTCTGGGCATGTTTACGTCATTTGCAAGAATGGTTCTGTCTGTATTAGCACGTTATAGTAGTGGGTAAAATATGAGGACTGGGTTGGCGGAAATCACAGCTGGGACTTGAACCTGTGCCCCTCTGCTTCTAAATACACTGGTTCTGTGCACTGCACCACCATGTTCTCACAGAGATGGTGCATTCCCTGGTGATACCATGACTGTTGGTCAGACAGGGCCTGTCTGTTGCAGTGCATGCCACCCACCTACACAGGGATAGGCCACGGTCTGCTCTGGGCAGCTGTCACTGCCCCCTCCACCACCAGTATCCCTCAGCCACCATGCTGACATGCCCTTCCGCTGGTGGTGCTGGTGGTGTGCGGTCTCAAGCCATCCAGTGCGCAGGTAGGTGGCTGCCTATGGTGCATTTTCTGGGCTGGGGGTGCCTGCATAGCTGTCCACGCTTTCCCCAAGCACCGCCTGCCAATGTTCCGTGACATTGGGGGTACCTGCTGGGTACTATTCCCTGTGACACTGTGGGAAGCACACTCTTGCCCATGTTGGGCCCTCAGCAGTTGCTGTCTGGCTGCTCCACTGTTTCAGCATTCCTATGGGCCAGCTAGGCATCACCCTAGTCCCCACTGTGGCCCAGCTGCACCACAGCATGTGCCGCCTGCAGCCCTCTGTATCCCCTTTTCCAGCATCTGCCCGGTTGCCCATTCTGACATGTCCGCCCTGATGTTGCGGGACATGTGCCCGCCATAGGAACCCTGTCCGATGATGGGGAAATTCCTGAGCAGTGCTATTTCACTGTGGGCCCATGCACCTTGTATGGGGACGGAGTATGGACCCTTCCGCGATTTATATCTGTTCAATTGAGCTTACTCGTGGGGGGGGGGTTGATATTTCTCATTGATACCACTATTGGCCAGCTTGGTTGTTGTTTTTTTCCAGTTTGTTGGGGTCATTTTCAGTGTTTCTGTGCCCTTTTGTTCTGTGCACATGTATCACACTTATCACCTTTATTTGGTTTCCCTGCCTAGGGTGTACATTGCTGACACTTAAATTGTTTCTCTTCCCTTTAAAGTGCTTTTACCGGTAGGTTTTCATTCGCGTTGGAATTCATCTCTGAAATTCAGCGCGTTAGTGTAATGGGAGCCTCTCCCCGCCCACTCTCCGCCCATTGACCCCTTCTCTCCGCCCTCTCTCCACCTTCTGCGTTGTTTTACCGCGCCGCGGAGCATTACGATCGTTAGCGCGTGATAGCGCGCGCTATAGCATGTTTACGATCGTTAATGCGCTACAGCACGCGCTATAGCACGCTAACGATCATTAACATCGTACAACGTGCGTTATTCACGTTTACCGCAGTTTAGTAAACATACCCCTTTATGAGCCCAATATTCAAAAGGCATTTACACGGTTTACAATCCAGTAATCTGTACACAGTTAGTGCCATTGAATATCCCCATCTGTGTCCCCTAAATGCTCTGATGCTATCCAGTTAGCATTGGGGCGTGTTGGGACATTCTGGGACAGAGCAGAGGCAGGGACTACCGTTAATCAGGTAGTGGCGATATTGGCTCGCCTAGTTTTAGCCATGGATGCTAACCGGATAGGCTCTGTGGCAATTTTCTCTAGGCGCCAAAACCCGATATTCAAGGCCGTCATTGCAGCATTGAATATCCGGGGTTAGGGGTGAGTGGGGAGGGCTATGCGCTGTAGCAGCAAATAGCCTGCCTACTTGAATATCGGACCCTAAGCTCCTAACTTTGAGAGTTATGCTTCTAAATTTACTGTGTCTGAGTGCCTAAATATTCTCTTAAAATTTCACTAAACTTCTAAATTTAGGTGCAAAAAAAGTAGGTAGGAACAGGGGTAGATTTAGGTTGGGGAAAAGAAGTTAGGAGCTAAGCATTGATTTTCAGCAATAGGCACTTAATTTAGGCTCATAAATCAAGGTAAATGAATGGCAGGCCTAAATTTAGGAGCATACATTTTAAGCTACTTAATTTGGATGAATTTTCAGCTGAAAACTTAGGGGTATGTTTACTAAACCGCGCTCATGTGCGCGGCACACATTAGCGTGCACTAAGGTACCTTAGCGCACGATAATGATGCGTATTTGTGCCCCGCACACGTGCGTGCCGCACTAAAGTGCCCGCTCATCTGCGCGGCGCGCTGATGTGCGATAGAGGCGTGGAAAGGCTCCTGGAGGGCGGAGGAAGGCTTCCCAGGGGCGGAGAGAAGGGGTCAATGGGTGGAGAGTGGGAGGGGAGAGGCTCCCCGCACACAAGTGGGGCTGAAATTCAAGCCAAAAAATACCGCGAGTGAAAACCTCGCGGTAGAGCCGATTTAAAGGGAAGAGAAACCATTTATGTCAGCAATGCACAGCAAAACCAGGGAAACCTACAAAACAGTGATAAGTGTGATACATGTGCATGGTACAAAAGTGCAAATAAACATTGAAAATATCCCCAACAAAATCTAAAAAAATTATAATCAAGCTGGGCAATAGTGATAGTAATGGGAAACATCAAAAAACACTCCCAACAAAGCCGCAAAAAATAAATATGAATTTTAGAAGGGTCTACGCTCCGTCCCCATACAAGGTGAATGATCTCACAGTGAAATAGCACTGATCAGGGTTTCCCTCTCCATTGGACAGGTTACCTATGGCATGCACATTTCCACAACAGCAGGGCGGGCAGGTTGGAATGGGCAATTGGACAGATGCTGGGAAAGGGGATACAGAGGGCTGCAGGAGGCACATGCTGTGGTGCAGCTGGGGCACAGTGCGGACTAGGCAGATGCCTATATAGCACCTAGGAATGCTGAAACTGAACAGCAGCCAGACAGCAACTGATGAGGGCCCAACATGGGCATGAGAGTGTTTATCACAGTGTCACAGGGGATAGTACCCAGCAGGTACCCCCAAGGGCACAGAACATTGGCAGGCGGTGATTGGGGGACGTGCGGACAAATTTGCAGGCACCCCTACCCCAGAACCCACACCATAGGCAGCCGCCTACCCGCACACAGGATGGCCTGAGACTGCGTACCACCAGCACCACCAGCAGAAGGGCATGTCAGCATGGTGGCACAGGGGTACTGGAGGTGGAGGGGGACAGTGGCAGCTGCCCAGAGCAGACCATGGCCTAGCCCTGTGTAGGTGGGTGCAATGCACTGCAACAGACAGGCCCTGCTGGACAAACAGTCATGGTATCATCAGGGAATGCACTGTCTCTGTGGCAACACGGTGGTGCAGTGCACACAACCAGTGTGTTTGGAGACAGAAGGTCACAGGTTCAAGCCCCAGCTGGGGCTCCTGCCAATCCAGTCCCCATATTTTACCCACAACTAACTAGTGATAGTAAAGACGAACCTGTATTGCAAAGAACATAAGCATGACTCAAACACCTCTACTTTACCCTACAGAGCACAGACACCAGAAACATGCACATTACCTAGAGCAGATTCCCCCTAATGCAGTCCTGGAGGGCCACAAAACCTTCAGGGTTTATGCTGTCTCCAATCTAAGGATGGAGCAGTACTGGTGGTGGAGGTGGCAGCATCTGGTGGCCACAGCAGACCATGGCCTAGCCCTGTCCAGGTGGGTGCCGTGCACTGCAACAAACAGGCCCTGTCGGATGTACAGTCATGGACTCCCCAGGGAATGCAGCATACCTGTGGCTACATGGTGGTGCAGTGCACACAGACAGTGTGTGCAAGAACAGAAGGTCACAAGTTCAAAGCCCAGCTGGGGCTACTGCCAATCCAGTCCACATATTTTTCCCACAACTAAACCGTGATTGTAAGGACAAACCTTTATTGCAGAGAACATATGCATGGTTAATACGCCTCTATTTTACCCTACAGAGCACAGACACCATAAACAGGCACATTACCTAGAGCAGAGTCTCCCAAATGCAGTCCTGGAGGGCCAAACACCATTCAGGTTCCATGCTGCCTCTAATAAAGATGCCTGTGCTGCATACCTATGCACCACCCCCATGGTATGCAGATGTATCTCATGCATATTCATGAGGGACAGCATGAAAACCCGAACAGTATTTGGCACACCAGGACTGGAGTTGGGAACCTCTGCCGTAAAGCAGCAGCCAACAGGGGCAGACACACTCACACCCACACCCACACCCACAGGCCCCATTAGCCAATGCCTCCTGCAGAGGCAGGACATTGGGCCCTGCGTGCATCTCCCAATACTAGCACTTGCATATCTTAGCAATGCCACCCTACACCTGGGTATACGGTACACAGCTATCAAACGTTTCCTATGATTACTGGCAGATAGCAATTCCTACGTTAAGCACAGTTTGCTCATTGAGCTCCATCATAACAATCTTTCTGATGTCTGTGGTGTGTGCTGCAGGTCTGGTCTCTGACAGTGTTTACCACCCTGGGGAGTGACCCCCAACAGTATTGCGTACCATATCCATGCCTGTACTGTGCCCAGGACTGGTGTGATGGCCAGGGCTGCTAAACTCCTCTATAGTAGCACAATGCTGGCATAGGTGTGGGTGTGTGTGTCTGTCTATCCAGTGTGTGGTGGCTGCAAACACCCTCCAAAGCCCACACTGCCAGCACTGTTGCCAGTATTGGCCTGCCAATGTGCATAATGAGGAGCAAGGTACCATGGGTATAGCCTGGACAGGGTGGCCTGGCCAGGATGCATCTGTACAGGGCATAGAGCACTAGCTGGGACATTTTAGTGCCCGGCCACCACCTACACAGACAGGGTGGCCTCAGCATGTCCTGCTGGGAGATCACTCTCACCCTGACTGTGCAGTGACCACAGCATGGCTAGGCACCCCCATAGTGCTATATTGTGTTTTTTTCATGTGATATTTATGGTTTTCCTTTTGAAGCCCAGTCACTGACTTATTTGTTTGTTGTGTATGCTGACATCACAGTTCTGGGTGCATGCATTTCCACCAGGAATATGCACTATGGACTAGCTAGCTGACTGTTTGTAGCTGGTATGTGTCTTGATGGAGTGCCTTGCAGGGTGCAGTGGCTGAAGGCTTGCTGCAGGAGAATATCAGATAGTGGTGGGGTGCAGCTTAGCATATCCAGGCCTAATGTCTGTCTGTTATTGTGTTATGGATGTGTACAGAGCTGCATTGACTGCGCTGTAGGGTGTCTGTTCCCCAGCAGGACTGGGGTTGATGGTCCCCTCTACTGCCACCATTGCAGGGAGGTAGAATGTGCATCTGTTGATGGGAGACCATGTTTACCACCCTCAGCCCTGGAGGAGGAGGAGGGTGGTGGTACATAATCCTCCTAGAGGTCCATGGGGGCTACACCTGACTGAGACAGACAGATATATCCAAGGGGTTTCTGCAGAAACTACCTATCTCACACATTAGCACTGCTGGGGACCTGCAGTATGGCCTATTTCTGTCATGGAAGGTGCTGTGGACTTGGTGCTGGGCGCCCCACCGCACACTCAGGGTGAGCACAGTACCCGCACAATGTGACGGTATGTAGCTACTCTGTGCCAGTAACACACACGGTCAGTACCCCCTACCAGGCCGAGGTGCTGTGGGGGTGGACATGGTCAGTTCCCCCTACCAGGCCGAGGTGCTGTGGGGGTGCATACCCCATCTTGTGTTCATCTGTGGACAGCTGATTTGCATGTGCTGTGCATCATGGGTACGGGTGGCCTAACCCTATCCTGGTGACCACAGCAGACTGTCTGTGTGGTGACGTGCAGTCCCTCTACAGCCAGCCAGGGGCTTGTTAATAGTTATAGAGCTGTAGCCCACTGGTTACTTCACTGACTGTGGAGCTAGAGGTCATGGGTTCAAACCCCCAGTGGTGTTATTTGATAGGACTGCCCAAAGCATTATCTCTTTTTAATGTACATTATTGCTGCCAGCAAAAACACTCTCTGCGTACTGTACCCATAAGGTGCATCAGAGGGCGCTTTATAGGGCACCCTATAGGGCACCTTATGGTTACCGTCCATATAAGGTGCACTATACGTTATCCTGTGGAGCGACTTATAGGGTGCCCTATATGGGACATTTTAGGGTGCCATGGCGACAGTGCACTTTATAATGTGCCCTATGGAGTGCCTTATAGGGTGCCTTATGCGGCACCTTCAGTTACGGCACGTGAGGGCATGTTTGCTGGCAGCAATTAATAAAATACAAATTAAGTGCTGCAGGAAACAATACGTACATTGCAAAGCTGATACCTCAGCCAGCCTTACGTATTAGGCACACTGGGGAGCAAATTCATGACCCCTGTATCAGCAGTCAGTGCCTTAACCATTGTGCTACACTGCTGTTCCTCCTTGCATGTCAGCGCACCTACTTCAGATTTCCATGCGTTTAAATGCACAGTGCTGCCATCAAACACAGTACTATGACCTTGCTGTGCCTCATAGGGTACCCTATATGGCGCCCTATAGGCCACACTTTCAGCAACATTGTAGGGTGCTGTGGCGGACAGTGCACTTTAAAATGTGCCCTCTGGGGTACCCTATGAGGCGCCTTATGCAGCACCTTATGTTACAATACTTTGAGGGTGTGTTTGCTGACAGCACTAATTAAAATAAAAATAAAATGCCCCCTACAGCAATCTTACCTATAGCAGGTAATGCCTTAGCCTGCTTTCTTCATTAGACACAGTGGGAGATTGAACCCATGACTCCTGTATCATTGGTCAATGTCATAACCATCGTTCTACACTGCTGCTCCTTCTTGCAGGTCAGTGCACCTAATTATGATTTTCATTCCTTAAACTGCACAGTGCTGCCATCAAAAACAGTGCTGTGACCTTGCGGTACCTCATACGGCACCCTATAAAGCACCCTATAAGCAACATTCTAGGGTGCCTTGGCGGACAGTTCACTTCAAAATGTGCCTTATGGGGCGCCTTATGTTAGCACGCTTTGAGAGTGCGTTTGCTAGTAGAAGTAATTAAAATATAAATAAAATGCCTCCTAAAGCAATCTTCCACATAACAGGTAATGCCTCAGCCAGCCTTCTTCGTTCAGCACAGTGGGGGATTGAACCCATGATCCCTGCACAATCGGTCAGTGTCTTAACCATTGTACTGTGGCTCTGTTCCTGTGCTTGAACATCAGCGCGCCACTTATGCTTCCTGCGCAAGTTTCTCATGCGCTAATGTGCGCGGCGCACATGAGCGCACAGCGCACATTAGCGCATGATTAATCCCGGTTTTGCTTTTTTCTGACTGAAACGCCCACTCCTTATATGGCATCCCGCACAATAGCGCGGCGCGCACCTAACGGGGTTTTAGTAAACATACCCCTTAGGCTCCTAAGTGTGGCTGAAAATAGGGCACAAATTTAGGAGCCTATCTTTGCAGCCAAAATTTAGGAGCTCAGCTTTTTTGAATATTGGGCCCTACAACTAATCATTTCTATAGCCCTACAAGATGTATGCAGTGCTGTACAGAGACATGTAAGAGACGGTCCCTGTTCATCAGAACTTAGAATCTAGTCAAAACAGACAACATAACAGCTGGGGTCTAGGATATGTCTATGAGAATGGGAAGGAAACACAGAGTTGCAGAGCAAGAGAATAAGCAGATCAGGATTTAAAGCAGTCTCAAAGAGATGAGTTTTGAGCATGATGTACCGACTCAGGTAATTTGTTCCAGGCATATGGAGCAGCAAGATGGAAATATCAAAATAGATGAAAAAGGAGAAGATAGCAAATTGCTGCTTTCTTAAAATGAAACAATGGGGTATTTTGAAAAATGAAAGAACCAAATGAAAGCTTTATTTATTTATTGTTAAAACTTGAGATTCTATCTATGGCACACGGGGGTCTGTTTTTCAGGTGCCACTTCATGGACACTATGGCAGTAGCAGTGAAGTAACACCTGTCCATTCTCCCCCCCTCAGTCTCTCTCTCCATCTAAAATCTGTCAGTGCCGTGAATCGGATGATCCGCGGCACTGACAATAGTAAAAATTGTCCAATCCTCTCTTTCCAGCACCCCAACCATGGACTGCTCCCAAACCCACTGGAAAGTGTGCCAGGGTAGGGGAGCCAGTCCCCCCAAAGAAACTATTGGCCGGCTAGTCAGTGAGACCACCCTCCGTCCATTTCCTTAAATCAACCTGGTTAATCAGTCATCCCACCTCCCATCCCCTTACAACCCCTCATACAATACCTACACCCATCTAACCAGCTGAAACAAGGTGGCTCCTCCCATCCACCACCTCCTTACCCTTAGGTTTTTATATTAATAGACAGCAGATATGCCTTAATATCTGAAGGGATAATTGGAGTGAAAGGATGGTCGGCTCAGGTCTGCTTTATATGTTTGCCTTATGACTGCATATATGTTTGCCTTATGACTGCACTCTTGCCTGTTTGAAATATACACAGCAACATATGAATGGCACAAGAAGATACAAACAAATACAAGGTCTCTTACTGAACGTGAAACTATTAGGTTGAAAGATGCGTTCAATCACAACAGCATAATTGGTAATTTCCTTAATCATTCATTCTGTGGACTTCACAAAATACAACTACAAACTATTGATTTCCAAGGTCTCAGACTCATTAACAGCAGACCGGCCGGCAAGCCTAGCCAAGGAATGCTCATGTAGCATCAACGACCTTAATGTCGGAAATCTATAGTGCAGTGCTTTACCAGGGTAAACAGAACAGTAATTAGTTCGTAGAGCAAGCGTTATAGTTTATTTTCCAATTACTTAACTTCGGATCTCCAACGCTGTCTCTTCAGAGCTTTCCAATCTCAGTCTCAATCCCGATGCTCTCACAGGGCGCCGTTAAGGTGTTTCACCGCTATCAGTTTCCTCAGGGGAATGCATATGATAAATACTGCTCAAAAGTTAGAATCCGATGCCGTCCGCGTTATAACTCATAATTTAAAGCTCAGTAGTTTCAGCCATCAGCTGTTCGCCAAAATGCCAAAACCATGGTAAAGCACTGCACTATAGCTTTCCGACATTAAGGTCGTTGATGCTACATGAGCATTCCTTGGCTAGGCTTGCCGGCCGGTCTGCTGTTAATGAGTCTGAGACCTTGGAAATCAATAGTTTGTAGTTGTATTTTGTGACGTCCACAAGAAGATACAAAGCACGTGGGCTACAAGAAAAGAGTACATGTGGCCTACTACTGTTATAAAGCCTAAAAAGCCATACTTTGGACAGAAGTGTCCAAGGATATAAGCCTAGGCCCAGACAAACAGGTCAAGCCAGGAATTCAACAAATACTCTTGCCCTGAAGGTTTCAATTAGTGCCAGGAGATGAAAAAACACAGGAAAAGGCAGAGGGCTATGATCGATTGCATAGATAAGCAAACCTTGATAAGCAGATCCTGCTGCATAAACATAGGAGGTCCTGGGAAAGAGCTTTGCAGGAAGCCTGCAAATGACCTAAGAATTTATGGAAAAATACTGGAATTTGCCACAGAGAGGTATATAAAAGAGGACAATTAGAGAGCACCTCTGGGCAGTGCTTTCTCCCCTTGCAGAGAAAGCACTGCCTGCCATCTCTCAGATAAACATTTGCTATTCTGCATTTATAATTCTTTTTGCTATGCTAAATAAAAAGTGTAAGTTTTTGTAGTCAAGCAACTGTTGTCTGAACTATTCATTGGTAATTGGTACTATTTGGGGAACGTTTGTGGGAAACCAGGCCCACATATCCCACGTTTAGTTTAAAAAAGGGATAAAAATATAGTCATTTCAATAGATGTTCCATGATTTCATAGCCAAAGATATTCACTGGTGGCCTGTAATAATTGGAACATATAGACAGACTAGATGGTTAAGACAAAAACATTAAGGTGTGGGGGGGGGGATATTCAGCGGTCGTGGCTAGCACGTGTAAAGTGCATAGCCATTGCCAATGAATACTAACAGTGGATATTAAATGCCAGGGCCATATCCGGCCACCAACATTGAATATCTGGGTTACCACGTAGCCTGGAAGTTCACTGGGCAGTAGTGATATTGAGCTGCTGCCCAGTTAGCTCCCACAGATAAAGTTAGCTCAACCATTGTCACTGCTATCTTTATCTGTGGGTCACTAACTGGGCAATGGATCAATATCACCGCTGCCCGGTTAGCAATGGGTGCCACCTCTGTTCTGCCCCAGAATGCCTCTGGAACACCATGATGCTAACTGCGTAGCATTGGGATATGTAGCGACAGCTTTTGCGGATATCCAGCACCACTTACTATGATGCTGCATATCCTGCTAACCAGTATTTAAATGATTTGCCAGTCTACAAACCATGCAAATGCCTTTGAATATCCCCCCTAAGATAATAGCAAAGTGAATGGCTAAATTGAGGATAAATTATATTCCAAATTGACTAAGGAACTGGTCTCGGTTAAAGAGTATGTAGCAAGATAATCCTGATGCGGTATGAAGATTGGCTAGTAAGCCATCCTAGAAATTAAGGGACTGATTTTATAAAGGGCAAGTGAAAATTTATACGAGATTTAGGTGTGTGAGTTCTTATTTTCGATGACTTATGTCCATAAATGGGCACTTACATGTGCAATTTTGATGGTCACTGTTCTGTAAGTGCACATATAAGTCCTATCTTGTATGCTTCTGTTGGGGTGTGCACGAGGGTGGATCTTGGGCAACATGTAAGCTGTAATTCTATAACTTATGCACATTTTCTGCAAATCTCAGCTTGAGCAGGCATGCCTATTCTAGAGACGGCATACCTGCTGCGACTGGGTTAGGGACATCAGTACACACCTGTTTTATAAAGTGCATGTGTGCTTCGCTTTATAAAATAGGCCCCAAATGCATGGATGGTAACGTGCAATGACTGCTTGGGAGTTTATAAAATTACTCTCTATAGGCTTGAGAGAATAGACATGCTTTCATCTCTTTCCTGACGGTAAAGTAGTCTTGAGTTACAGTAGGTGTAGTGCTTCTGGGAATGAGGTGTAGCCAGGGGCGGCCCAAGGGGGGTGCGGGGCCATGTGCGGAGATTAATTGCGGGGCCTCATTTGTATAGGGAGCCTCATTTGCATAAATACTTGCATAATGTTAACATGCATTTTTAGTAAACATGCTTCTTAATGAGTGTCTGGATAAAGAAGACTAACAGATTTCTACGTTACTATATTCCAGTGCCAACCGCCAGGCCCATTAGGAAGTACTATAAACACTGACCATTTAGAACTCATAGCAAATCCACCATATCATAACAGCTCTGCCAAGACTCACAAAGCACCAAACCCTACCTATCAAAAGGCAACACTGCAAATATTAAACCAATACATCTCAGAGAATACCAATGCATCTCCTACTGGGGAAAGAGAACAAGTGACATGGTCAAATAGAAACTACATGAACAGAATACCTCAGCTTGGTTAAAATGCAGAGCATAGACCGTCACCAAAGAACAATGGATCACAATTTAGAAATAGGAAGACAATAATTAAACTGGGAACCCCAAAAGCCAAAATTGGGATGTACAACAACACTGGAGAAATAAAACTATAAATTAATTTCCTCTTGTACTAAACAAAACACAAAAGACGTTAACGATGCACATTTCCCAGAGTTGATAAATTCCAGTTAATAAATTCAAAATAAAAGAGTATTTTTCTACCTTTCGTTGCTTGTGCATTTTCTTTTCAGTTGCAATTGCTCCAGTCATTTTCTTCTGGTTTCTTTGTGTCTTCTGCGAGCTATCCATTTTCCTTTCTTCTCTTTTAGATTTTTTTTCCAAATTTTTTCTCTATATCTGCTTTAACATACTGATCTTTCCCCTTTTGCTCTTTCCTCCATTTCTTTCCTTATTCCTTTATCATCCACTCAAATTTCACCCTTCCATTCTCAATCCCCTCTTATTCTCCCAATACCCGGCCCATCGTAGACTTTTCTTCCCTCCCACACAAAATATCTTTTCCCCTCTCCATTCTCATTCCCCATCCCTTTCTAGTCCTTCCCCAAAATCAGCTCCTTTATAGTTCTAGACCCACCCAGCATCTGCCCCCTTCTAGTCCCAGTCTCCCAAGCTTCCACATCAGCCCATTTCCAGTCCTAGCCTCCCATATGCTGTTTTCCAGTTCTATTCCAGCCCCCCATCAGCCCATTTCCAGCCCTAGCCTAGCTCCTCATCAGCCCATTTCCAGTCCTAGCCCCCATATGCTCTTTTCCAGTTCCATTCCAGTCCCCCATCAGCCCATTTCCACTCCACGCTCCCCCATCAGCTAATTTCCAATCCTAGCCCCCTCGTCAGCTCACTTTGCCCTATTCCAGCCCCCATCTGCCCATTTCGAGTCCTAATCCAGCTCTTCATCGGCCCATTTCCAGTCCAAGTTCCCCCCCACCATCACAGCCCATTTCGTCCATTCCCCCCACCATCACAGCCCATTTGCAGTCCTATCCCCCCATCATCACAGCCAATTTGCAGTCTTCCCCCCATCACAGCCCAATTGTAGTCCATTCCCCCCCCCACATCACAGCCCATTTCCAGTCTGTTCCCCCATCACAGCCCATTTCCAGTCCGTTCCTCCCCCCATCACAGACCACTTGCAGTCCCCCCCCCCACAGCCCAATTGCAGTCCATTCCCCCCCACACATCACAGCCCATTTCCAGTCTGTTTCCCCCATCACAGCCCATTTCCAGTCCGTTCCCCCCCACCATCACAGCCCATTTCCAGTCCGTTCCCCCCCCCCCGCCCATCACAGCCCAATTGCAGTCCGTTCCCCCCCATCACAGCCCATTTCCAGTCTGTTTCCCCCATCACAGCCCATCCAGTCCTAGCCGCCCCCCCCCCCCCCGAAGAGCCCCGCGCCATCTAAGGGGCTGCAGAGGGAGCCGGGGAAGCCTGCCAAAGTCCCGGCTCCCTCTGCACAGCCCGCCAGCATGAAGAACCTTTACCTTCCCGCTGGTGGCTGTTTCAATGAAGCCGCGAATGCCGGGGCAGGGAAAAGGCAATGCCCTGTAACCTCTCCCGGCATTCGCGGCTTCATTGAAACAGTCACCAGCGTGAAGGTAAAGGCTCTTCATGCTGGCGGACTGTGCAGAGGGAGCCGGGGCTTCGGCGGGCTTCCCCGGCTCCCTTTGCAGCCGTCCATTGAGCGAGAATGTGGTTCGCGCGGGGCCCCTTGAAGTGCGGGGCCCTGTGCGAACAACATTCTCGCTCAATGGACGGGCCGGCCCTGGGTGTAGCACCTTTGGGAGCAATTCCTCAGAATGCTTGCTGGCAGGTATCACATCGTGATTTTCTTAGATGTGAGTACAATTCAGGATTCTTCTTGATAGGACCTTTGAGGCCTCCAATATATGTGTAGTGTAGCTTATTCTTTAGATACTCTGGCCTATTTTGCTGAGGGTCTTGATAATCAGAGATAGAGTTTTCTATTTGGCCCTGTAGGGTACAAGTTTCCCATGCAGCTTTTGCATGAAGGGTGTGATATAATCGCAATGCCTGAAACACTCTGTCAGTCATGCTGTAGCATTCTGAATTAAATGAAGCCGGTGTAAACTCTTTATGGTCTGATCAATATACAGATCATTACAGTAGTCTAGTAGTGACATTATCATGCCATTGAGCACTAAGAACAGATTTGTATTCTCAATGTATGGAAAATATTTTGTAGATGCTGAAGATTTTAAAAGCTGCCTGAATTTTCAGGATAATACAACCATATGTTGTTGTTGTTGTTGTTAAGTGCCGTCGAGTCGGAGTCGACTCATGGCGACCCTCTGGATAGCTATTCTAAATTGTGTTCGATCTTCAGTCAGGCGGCTCATCAAACAATGGAGGAGGGGCATTCAAACAAAAGAGGGGAGGCGGTATTCAAAGGCATTTACACAGTTTGCAAATCTGCAAATCGTGTAAATGCCGGTTAGCGCAATATTTAGCGGCACTAACATGGTTAGTGCCACTGAATATCTGTGGGTGCCACCACTACACACTCCAATGCTATGAGGTTAGCACTGGGGTATGTTTTGGGAGTTCTGGGATGCAGCGAAGGTGGCACCCATCACTAACCAGGTAGCATTGACATTGAGCCGCTGCATGGTTAGTGACCCATAGTAAAGATAGCCGCAGCAAAAGCTGGCCTATCTTTACCCATGGGAGCTAACAGGCAGCGGCTCAATATTTCCACTACCTGGTTAGCTCCAGGGCTGGTGGCGACCTACATATCTGGGGTTAAACTTCAGCATTGACGGCCATGCGCTTTAGAAGTGCTAGCCACTGCCGCTGAATATCCCCCCAAGTTGTTTAAGAATTCTTTGCAAAGTTTAAATATGAGGAGACCTGATTATTTGAAATATAAAAAGAATTGATTGTGAATTGTTCCAATGTGTAAGACATCTTTACAGCTTCTGACTCTCGTTTCATGCGTAGCTACATCAGCAGTCAGACGTCCCGAGGGCTTTGATCCATCCACATCATAAATGCTGGCTTTACTCTGAAAAGTCTTCAGCTCTTCCCCAGTAGCTAGTTGAGTGCCTTCCGACCTGGGGGTCTCATCTTCTAGCACTATAGCACAATTTGTTTTGTTGTAACTATCCATTGGGTTTTCAAGGTAAGATACAGAAGTAGATTGCCGGGCCTTTCTTCTATGCAGTTTTAGTTTGGTGTTGTGGCCATTGTCACAGATATGTGATCCTCTGCCGTCAACACTATCCCATTCTGAGCTGCCCAGATGGGTGATTTGTCTTGGTCTGGCACCTCAGTTGAGACCTGTCCATCTTGGGAGACCCTGCCAGTAGTTAAACTACCGATAGTTTAGCTCTCAGCATCACTGATGCACACAAGACTTCACAGCATGACAAGCTGCAAACCAAGTGAATATCAGCTGATTAATCCTTGTTCGTGAGGATTCAGTGTTTTTTGCATTCAAGTAATCTGGGTTGCATGGATATATTTTTGTTTATATTTTATATGTAGGTTGGTAATTTAAATGTGTATACGTTTACAGCAATGCTTAAATGGGCATTAGTCAATTTTCTTTTCATTTAAGTATATGGCACTGGGAGATTTACTTCTGTTTAAATGGGGTTTGGCAACCATAGTCTGCTGACATGCTGAAACAGCGGATATCCTCTTAAATTTGCCTGCTTTTCAGCTTGCTTGTTTTGTAGTTTCTATATGGATATAATCAAACAGAAGATGATTGCTGTCCGGCGGTGCTGAGTCAGGCATATCTGTGCAAAGAGCAGTGGATGAGTCATCAGATGATTTCATGAATTGCAGGGACACTCTTGAACTGTTTTGCACTGATTATAACTTCATTTGGAGATGATATAGTGGACAAAAGGTAAATATGCTTTTTCAGGGGACATTTTTTTAATATTAGGTACATGTATATGTGTATAAGTATATTTGAGTCTCTGCAAAGTGCACTACTGTATTACTGCAGGTGGCCTGAACACCACCTAATTGCATGAGGCGCAGATAGTCTGTGATGTGTACCTTCACGCTATCTGTGCTGGCCTCACCATGCCCACGCTCCACCCCACACCATCTTTAAATCCACCCCAATGCACAACTTGCTGATAATGTGGAAATCAGCATGCACTTGCTGTCCTGGCTCCACACTGTTGTTTACCGCAGGTTTCAATATACGCTTAACATGTGCCAAAACCTACGCTCACTGTGCAATGCACTTTAGTAAAAGGGCCCTTTTGTTTTTGTGGTGGAGGTTTTGCTAAACCCAATATGCAGTGTGATTTGAACCAATGTTGAGCACTATCTGAAGATAGTGTTTCAGTTGGACCTGGCTGCCAACACCAGCAACCCCACCACTCCTAACTGGATAATGGGAGACCTCAACCTCTCATCATTACAGCAAAACCAGTCATCTTCACTCATCAACGCCATTGAAGATCTTGGATATCAACAGCTTATCACGGAGCCTACTCATACTAAAGGAAACATTCTTGATATGGTCTTCGCTCCCCAATCTGTTTCCGAACAGAACTGCAACATTGTAAAATCGATCACCAATGTACCATGGTCAGACCATAAACTTATAAACCTACAAATTCCTCTGAGCAACAATCATCTAATCAACAACAGAAAACCGGACAACACATCTAGAGTAACAAGAGGCTTTCGACCTTTCAATAGAGAACTTATACTGTCAAGCACCCAACCACTCCTAAACAACACAGTACTCAACCTTGATGAGTCTGTCACTGCCTGGTACAACAACCTCAACACCATTGCTCAACTACCACACAAAAAGAACACATCATCAAGAAAAAAAACCTCTGCTCCATGGTTTTCCCCCGATTTACAGTCCTCCCTTTCCCACCTACGAAGACTCGAAAAACGCTGGCGCCGCTCACTTTCCATCGATGATCACGCAGCCTACAATCAACACCTTTCATCTCACCGCGAGGCAATCACAACCACAAAGAAGCAATACCACACTGATATGCTCAAAAGATATTTAAACAAACCTCGCGACCTCTTCAACCTGGTTAAATCACTATCAAAGGAACCATCTTCAGAACAAAAAGAAGATATCCACCCACAGGAATTTGCTGATTACTTACAATCAAAACTTCTACAAACAGAAGAACTATCAAAAACCACTGTACACAAAACAACCTGCATAACACCCCTATCTGCACTTACCACACCCTCTGCTAAACACATTGAAGACACAATCGCCTCACTCAACACCACGACTGCACAAACCGACCCGTGCCCAGCCTTCTGGATAAAGGATCTCCGAAGCTCATTTAGCCCTTTCATTGCAAGAATCATTGACCTCTCCTTTACATCTGGCTCCTTCCCATCTTCATTAAAGCTCACATCCATTAGACCTCTGCTAAAAAACGCGAAACTAGACCCTAAACGGCCCGATTCCTACAGGCCAATAGCCAGCATCCCCCTTCTAGCAAAGATATTTGAGAAAGAGGCACAAAGGCAAATCCAAGACCATATAGATTCCGCAGCCCCCCTGGACCGTTCACAACACGGCTTCAGAGAATTCCATGGTGTTGAGACACTACTTACTACTCTATTCAATGATGTTCTCACCACTATAGACAACCTACAGCAAGGCGTTGTACTAATCTTCTTGGATATAGCAGCAGCATTCGATTCAGTAAACCATGAGATCCTCCTCGGTCGACTAAAAGAAAAAGGCATCTGCAACTCAGCACTCGAATGGTGCAAATCATACCTCGACACCAGAATGCAATATGTGAAATCCGCAACAGGAGAATCCAAACTCTTCCATCAAAAACAAGGCGTTCCACAAGGGTCCTCTCTCTCTTCCCTCATGTTCAACATCTATATGCAGCCGATCTGCAATATCATCAGATCATTCAATGTGAGATGCATGGTATATGCGGATGATATCCTACTCTACATGCCATTTTCCACAAAGCAAATGGATTTACTGCCTATAACGAATTGCTTCAATGCAGTCTCTGAATGGCTCCTGTCACAGAACCTCCGCATTCAGCACAAGAAAACTGAGGTTCTCTTTATCTCCAGAGACCCCAACTTCACACCACCACCATATATAAACGTCAAGGGAGCTGAACTATACACCAAGGAAGCAATAAAATACCTCGGAGTAACACTTGACCATCGGCTTAACATGATACCACACATAAATAATATCGTAAAAGCTGTGTATTTCAAGATACGCACTCTCAAGCACCTACGTTCCCTTCTTGACCCAGAGGACTTCAGAACCATTTACCAAGCACTAATCCTACCTCATTTTGACTTCGCCAACTCAATTCTTCAAGGACTCCCACAATCCACCTTGAGCCCATTGCAGCTCGCTATGAATACTGCAGCAAGGGTTCTTCAAGGAGCATCCAAGAGTGAACATATCACACCTATCCTCAAACAGCTCCATTGGCTCCCCATACACGGAAGGCTGATGTTCAAAACCCTCATTCTTACATTCAAGGCTATCAAGGGTATATCTTCCAACTCACTCTCCGAGCTCATCCAATCCGTACCACCAAACAGAATTAGAAGACAGGCAGCATTAAGCTCCTTAGCATTACCAAAGGCCATAACAACATGCAATCTATCAACAGCGAACAGAGCTTTCTTGTTTTGCGCACCAAAGTGCTGGAACTCCCTCCCTTCTGACATCCGTACCATAACCGACTTGACCCAGTTTAGGAAGGCCCTTAAATTCATCCTATTCACCAAATACTACTCCATATGAAGTTAACATAATAGTCCCACTACATATCCAACCACTTGTTCTTTTTTCTTTTCTTCCTCGCCCCAGCACCCTTGCTAAGTCATGTACATAGTTCGAGTATGTTATCCAGTTAACAGATTGCATATTCCATGTAAATAGTTCTCCCATGTTGCTCCAAGTTTATACTCCTGTTATATGTAATACCGAACAGCCTGTTGTTCTGGTTTTGTTTGTGTTCTCTGTGAACCGCACTGATGTCAAAGAGTGCGGTATATAAGAAATTAAAATAAATAAATAAATAAATTATTATAACTTGTAGCTAAAAGGTACACAGCTTCATCACCGCTGCTCAGTGTTGAAAATAGGTTATTCCATGTTCATTTCTGCAAGGGCAGCAGTCACATACTCAGCAAAGGCAAAATTAGAGGATCTTTTTGGTCTGCATAATCTTAATGCTGCATATCATGGGCGCAGATGTGCACCCTTGCTCTTAATTTTCCTTTAAGTGATAAAGCGGAAAGAATGAACACTGTTTGGAAGATCAGCTGGTGGAGTTCAGGTCAGCCCTTGTGTGCACTGTACGCATGGCATTTCAGAAATCAATAAAAAACAAAGCTGAAAAAATACATTATGCTTTGTGAACCATTTTGAAAACAGATTAAATGTTGTATATAATATTGGAATGGCTGTTTTAGATAAAAAGTTCATTTTTGATAGTGAAGTAGTACAGACAGAGGGATCCGCAGACCATGGGACTGAAAATGAACTTTAATCCTATATACCCTATTACTTTGCTAAATTTAAACATAGAAGGGGCCAAGAGATTCATACGACTGGGTTGAGAACAAGAAAATTCCAAATAGAACTCAAACTTGGCAAAATCTCAGCCTGGTTTGAGTTGGTCAAAATGATCAGATTTTCTTCAGTTTCATTAGGGCAAATTCATCAAATGTTTTCTCAGTGACAAAGATAAATGGGTAGCTGAAAGAAAGAAGACCTTTTCAGGCTATGTCTTGGGTCCCATTAATATCTTGTTTGCACACCCTAGACCACTGTGGAATTGTGAGTGCCTTCCCATGGTTGCATGGATAGCTTATGCGAACTCTGGGTGCACTGTCCATGCCAAACAATAGAATGTTCTTGGGGAACTATTTGCAGTCCTTTCACACCCTTTCCCTGTAATTTTTTAGACCCTCATATAGGTGGTGAATGCTGTGACTAGCTCCCCTAGCTCTTCCAGAATGCCTTGATCTTGCGCCAGCCATTGGCAATGCAAGTGTCAAGGGCAGAGTATGCACATCTGGCAGCTGTGTACCAAGGCAGGATAGTAGTTTCATCTGAGTCCTTACCAGCACTCCTTCCTAACCCATACTACATAGCTGTAACCTTCTATCACCTTGCATATTTTCCTCAGCTCTATGATCATGCTTTGATCTTCAGTGCACCTCCTTGTAGAATCTTTCCTATTGGGTAGGAAACTTGGTGTGCATTGAGACCTGTGACATGAAGGGCCTGCTTTCTCCTCTTACACACATACTTTATAAAATATGCACAGATGCACACATGATAAACTAGGAAAATTGTGGATACTAAATATCCAATGTAAATGAGTGTATGTTCTTTACATGGGGTAATTTTCAAAGGGAAAGTATGTGCATACCTGCCACACAAGTTAAGTGGCCTATTATAAAATTACCTTCCCTGTGTGCATATATCTTCCCTTGTCATTTGAGTACATCAGGTGTATGATCCATTTATGCCTTATGTGCTGTACATCTGATTGCATTTGAAAAACTGCTATATACATATCTCCAGGAACAAGCAGGAATGTAGTCTTCACATATGGGTATCGTCGGTACCGACAGAGCCTGCGCAGGAACGCTCCCCAGCATCCAATAAGAAAGCTTTTGGGAGCATCCCTCAGCACATGCGCGCTGCCTTCCCGCCTTTCCAACTGTCTCTCTTCAGTTCTTCATTTTCTGCGGAGCCGACAGGATCCATACCCTGTCACCGCAGAAAATTCCGTTTTTAAAATTGTTTTCTTGTGGTTGCGTTTCCCTCCGCACGACGCTTACCGGTACCGCCGGTTCTTTTGTTTTCTTTTCCAAAAAACTCCCCAAAAACCTTATACTTTGAACTGTTTCTCTTCAGAAACTTTTATTTTTTGGTGCTAGGTGCCATTTTGGGCACTAGGCCCCATATTCCTAAAACATGGAAAAACCAACTAGTGGTTTTAAAAAATGTACTAAGTGTGGTGGTACCATTTCTGTCACTGACACCCATGATTGGTGTCTTAAATGTTTAGGGCCTGAACATTCTCCATCTGAATGTCTCTCCTGTATGGGGATGACTAAAAGAGGAAGACAGAACCAGACTGCAAAGCTCGGTACCCTCTTTTCTTCGGATGCCAGATCCATTGCATCGACATCTTCAAAGGCTTCCTCTTCCTCCCATGGATCTCAGGTAACTAAACATAAAAGCCGGTCCTCAAAGGGTAGCTCTCCTGCTAAGCATCGAGAGGCCATTGGCATTACCCTTGAGGGAACCACACCGGCAAAGCAGCCCCAGCGGGAGGCTTCAGATTCCAAAGCATCAATGGGGCTCCAGGATGTTCTCGAGGCCTCGACCTCACAAGAACTACCTGTGCCATGCTCAGGGGTCCCGACCGTTTTCACTGGTACCGACACCCAGGCATCGGCAGCGTCGATAGACCAGAGGTTCCTCGCTATTGAACGCAGCATTGCAGCTCTTCTCTCAGCTGCGGTACCGTTGGTCCAACGGGCACCGGTATCGATACCGATGCCGGTACCTGCACCAGTGCAGACACCGGTACCAGTACCGACGATACTGGTACCGACAGCACCGGCCCTGGTGGGAATTCTTCCCATGTCATCTTTGGCTGGAATCGGCAGGTCGGTACCGGATCAACTCGGTACCAATTTTGATCGATAACGGGACCGTGCTTTGCATGAGCATAGTGGTCAGGAATACTTCAAATCCTCCGATTCTGAAGACTCTGACAATTCTGCTGGTATTAGAGGGTTTCTCCCAGAAGATCCCTCTTCTCCCCAATGCAGAATGTCACCTCCAGAGGACATGTCTTTTCAGGATTTTATTTGTGATATGGCCAAGGGTGTAGCCCCTTTGGGAGCAATTTCTCAGAATGCTTGCTGGCAGGTATCACATCGTGATTTTCTTAGATGTGAGTACAATTCGGAATTCTTCTTGATAGGACCTTTGAGGCCTCCAATATATGTGTAGTGTAACTTATTCTTTAGATACTCTGGCCTATTTTGCTGAGGGTCTTGATAATCAGAGATAGAGTTTTCTATTTGGCCCTGTAGGGTACAGGTTTCCCGTGCAGCTTTTGCATGAAGGGTGTGATATAATCGTAATGCCTGTAGCATTCTGAATTAAATGAAGCCGGTGTAAACTCTTTATGGTCTGATCAATATACAGATCATTACAGTAGTCTAGTAGTAACATTATCATGCCATTGAGCACTAAGAACAGATTTGTATTCTCAATGTATGGAAAAGATTTCGTAGATGCTGAAGATTTTAAAAGTTGCCAGTCACACACTGGTAGTGATGGGGATGTACAGCAGAACCTATCTCTAGCACCATATGTACTGCGGACCTAGTGCTGGGCACCAATCCTATCACTCAGGGTGACCACAGAACCTGCACAATGGCATGGTCTGTAGCTACTCTGTGCCAGTATCACACACTGTCAGTTCGTCTTTCCCAGCTGAGGTACCGGAGAGGTGCAGACCCCATTTGGTGATCAGCTGTAGACAGCTATTCAGCATGTGCATTGCATCATGGGTACTGCTGTGACATACACCATGGAGGTATAGCCTACTGGTTAATACATTGCCATTCTTGGCAGTGTTCATTGGTTCAGTTCCTCATTGTTCCCTCCTCTCATGCCTGTCCTACTCAAATAGTGTGCATGCCTGTAGAGGTCATATTTTTGCAGATCTGTGCTTCCAGCCCATAATACCCTCGCCACAATTGCCAACATTCCCTCGGTCCGTTTGTCTGCGTCTGTCAGCTGTGTAGAGTCTTGTCTGCCTGTGCAGGCTGCCAGCCCATGTCCTGCACTGCTACCCTTTCCTGCATTGCGCCTCATCGTGCTTGCCTCGCCTGTGCCTGATCTGCATGGTACCACCACTCCTCTGTCCACCCATCATTGTAACTGTCCTGCCACCTCCGCCTCCACTGGGGGGACACGTATTCCCATCATCTGCCACCAACTGTTTTTCCGGTACTTTACCTTGCCAACACCCTGTGCTGTGGTAGAGCTGCCCCACCATGTTTGTCGTCAGTACTGGCAGGCACATGGGATGCCCGTAGATATGGAAGGTCCAGCGGCTCCCACTTCTCCCTTCTTCACTCACCTGTTCATTGCCTTTCCTGAATGCTCTATCTAGTGTTAGGGCTACATCTGTCTCTGTTCCGCACAGGTCATGCATGTCTTCCTGATGCACCTTGCAGTCCCTAGGGCACACTAACTTATGACACCATAACCTTGTTAGGCCACCTTAACCTATGGTTCCATAGCCCAGGGTGCCTTCTGCGGTGACTTGTTCAAGGGTGCCTAATATGGCGCTTAGCCTAGGAGGCCTTATAGGGTGCCCTCTGAGGCACCTTACAGGGCACCTTACTAGGCACCTTACAAGGCACCTTACAAGGCACCTTACTGGGCACCTTACTAGGCACCTTATAAGGCGCTTTCTAAGGGGCATTGTAACGCTCGTTATTCTAAGGCGCCTTGTAACGTGCGTTCTCTGTCAGCTTGCTGTAACGATGCACCGCCCATGCCTTTATATGGGCATCTCTACCTTTACCACGGAACCTACCGCGAATGACATTATCGCAGTTTAGTAAATATACCCCTTTATCTAAATGGATTGCCCAATGCATATCCTTTGCTTATGAGAGTAAGGGTCTTCCTCTTCAAGGCCATGTCACAGCTCATAACGTGAGAGCCATGGCAACTTCCATGGCTAATCTCCACTCTGTGTCTATCGATGACATTTGTCGAGCAGCCACCTGGGCTTCGGTACACACCTTCACAGCCCACTACTGCCTGGATAAAGCCTCCCGTCGGGATGCCTTCTTTGGCAAAACTGTGGCAGGCTATGGCCTAGAATAGCCTGTAAATGTATGAGAGGCCTGTAAGCTAGGCCTGAGTCCCAGCCCCCACCTGAGAATAAGAATGCTGAGAAAAACCGAAGTCAGTAAGAATTAGAGAAACTGCTCTAAACTGCTTTAAACTGCTTTTTGATAAGGTTGTATAAATCCTTTGTTGAATTCTTCTATGCTGATGACAGACATGTCCCAGTACTCTATATTCACGCATTTTCTAAGCTAGCAGTGACCTTGTAGGAGAAAAGTATCAAAGTCTTAGAACTGTGCCTTTGTTAGAGAATTCTGAGCAGGGGAACAGAGTACTAGGCCCACAGAGAGATCCCAATTGGATGGGTGCAAGGGTCAGAAGGACCAATAGAAAGTTTGCCTGTATTAAACTGAAGAAGAAAGGTATAAAAGGTGTTGTTTACTGGACTCCATTGCTCAGACCATTTTGAATGTGACATTTGCCTGAGACTTGTGCACAATAAATTGGCTTGGATCTTCGAACTGACTCCTGATTTTATTCATTGCGTGCACTTCGCTGCAACATATTCCTGGTGCGTTGGCTGGGAAGGTGGGGTACGTGAATGGTGCGCAAGTGAATATGCCATGTATTACTGCCTCCAGGTTTGGTCCGGTCGGGACCGCGGCTGACCAACAGCGGAGAGGACCCCAGACACCGCCGGTCCCATTGTATCGGAGAGGGTTCTGCCCTGCCTCGGCAGCCTGCCAGGTCTGACCGGCCAACACCTCCGAACCCGAGGGGAGTCCAGGATTCAGGGAGGGACTGGTTGCACAGCGCATTAGTGGCCGGATCCGGTGAGTAGTAATTTGTCTGGTTCTTAGTCAGTTAGCTATGGGAAAGTCCTGCATGCACGGGACTAATATGGTTTAAGGTAACGAGAGCCTGATCACCTCTCAGGGTGTGGCTGAGTACTCCTTGAATGAGTATGCGCGAGGACGAAACCCCACCCCTCATGGATAAGTAAGGTAGGCCTTTATGGAATTTTGGGAACTCAGTGGCATGCCTGTCTGTTTGAGTGAATGAGAGGTCTTGAAACACAGACCACGCGAGAGCGGACTCCTGAGTAGCGCAGTTCCTGGCCGGGCGACCGCACCCAGGTCGCGAAAAGGAGGAAGCGTTTGGTGTTTGTCTCCCTTGTTGTTCTGTGGGCTGTACAGACCCCTTACCTGCAGCCATACTACCCGCCCTCTTTGTCGGTTGTCTTGTATGTCATAATGGGAGGGTTGGGGTCTGTGAAAACTCCGCTGAACTGTATGATCACGAATTTTAAGAAGGGATTTAGTGATGACTACGGGACAAAAATGTCGCCGTCCCGATTAGAAAAATTGTGTGGTAGGGAGTGGCCGGTGCTGGACACCGCGTGGCCACCAGATGGTACTTTTGATGTTAGAATTGTATCCCGAGTGCATGGGATAGTGCGTAGGAATTACCCGACCAGTTTCCCTATATAGACTCCTGGTTAGATATTTGTGAAAGGCAACCCTCTTGGATGAAGCGTTGCCGTGAAGAGCAGTGCAGAATAATGTTAGCAACTACGAAGGGAGTCCCCGGGATTAAGGAAGAAAAGCCTCCCATTTACTCAGCCCCAGAACCTACAGAAATCCCAAATTATCCACCCCTATTCCTGTATAAGCCATTCCCGTCAGCGCCACCGTTACCCCGAGTACAGCCAGGAGAAGAGAGAGTCCCCCCAGCTGATGTATCTCCACCCCATCAGCCACTTTCATCGCCCGAAGGAGAGCAACCCCCTTCCCGGAGCAGGAGTCCTAGTCCCGAACAAAGTTCCCCGGCAGCACAACCATCTCCTGAAGGAACTGCCAGCAGGGGATCAACTGCCAGTCCAGGGTCACCCATTAGTCCAGGCCCCAGTGGAAGAGCCACCGCTGGGCGCGCCAATTTGCGCTACGCCCTCCGAAGCAGGGAGACGAAAGAAGTTCGCCAGATGCCATTACGCCAGGTCCCCGGATTACCCATTCTCAATGACGAAGGTCAGGTTATAGCTGGGCCAACTAGTCTCATTTATGTGCCTTTCTCTACCACAGATTTATTAAACTGGAAAATGCACTATGCCTCTTTATTTATTTATTTATTTATTTACACTCTTACACTGAAAAGCCCCTTACACTGAAAAGCCCCAAGATCTGACAGAATTAATGTCTAGTATCATGCAGACCCACCAGCCCACCTGGTCTGATTGCCGCCAGCTCTTGTCTACCCTTTTTACTACTGAAGAGCAGGCACGAATAGTGCAAGCAACAACCCGATGGCTGGAAGAGAACCCTGTAGACAGAAGAGACCTAGATCCCCGACAGGCAGCAGCTGTAGATTTCCCGAATGAAGATCCAAAATGGGATCCAAATAGTGCAGATGGAGAGAAAGCCCGTGCCCATTTCCGCCAGGCCCTACTGCAAGGCCTGAGGAGGGGAGGTCAGAAAGCCATGAATGTTGGGAAGGTAGCCGACGTTCTTCAGCGCCCAGATGAAAGTCCAGCTGCCTTCTATGAACGATTAACTGAAGCTTATAGACTTTATACCCCGTATGATCCAGCAGCCCAGGAGAATTTGCGTATGGTGAACGCTGCTTTTGTGAGTCAGTCCCAGGGAGACATAAAACAGAAACTGCAAAAGTTGGAAGGATTTGAGGGCATGAATACAGCACAGCTAATGGAAGTTGCCCAGAAGGTATTTGTGAATCGTGATCAAGAAAGTAAAAGGGAAAGTGATAGAAAGATGAAGAAGAAAGCCGGTCTGCTTGTTGCAGCTTTAGTTGAAGGACGTGGAGGATACCCAAACAGAAGGACTCGAGGATGGGGAAGGGGCCGAGGGAACGCTCGGTCCCCCTTAGGTGCAAATCAGTGCGCCTACTGTAAGGAAGAAGGACATTGGAAGAATGAATGCCCGAATAGTGGCTCCACCCCCTGGAGGGGAGGAGGGAGCACCAGGAGAGCGGGGGGGGGGGGGCGATTCCAGCAGCGAGGGGGAATGCAGCGTGCACAGTTTCAGTTTCAGCAGGAAGAAGCCGCTGCCGTGGAAGGAATGGTGACCACTGAAGATGACTATGTGGATGAGGACTAGGCCAGACCGGGCTCCAAGATTTCCCTGGGTCCCCAGGAGCCTATGGTCAACTTAAAGATTGGGGACCAGAACATGGACTTTATGCTGGATACGGGGGCCGAACATTCAGTAGTGGCTAAGTCAGTGGCTCCCTTGTCTTCCCGATCTGTCACCATTGTTGGCGCCACTGCAACTAGAACCACAAGACCTTTCCTGCAGAACCGTGCCTGCGAATTAGGGGGACGGAGAATAACGCATCAGTTCCTGTACATACCTGAATGCCCAGTTCCCCTTTTGGGCCGAGACATGCTTGCTAAGCTCCAGGCGCAGATATCCTTTGTTGAAGGAGGAAAAATGGAGATGACTGTGAACTCGGAATCTGCTGGCCTGATGGTGCTGACTGTCCCCCGAGAAGAAGAATGGCGGTTCTATAGTCCACCTTCATCCAAGGCAGCTAGCCCCCGTATACCCACCAACATCTTAGCTCCGCCTGGAGTGTGGGCAGAGGATAATCCTCCTGGCCTAGCAAAGAATATAGCTCCTGTGCTTGTCACCCTTAAACCAGAAGCAGAACCAGTGCATGTGCGACAATATCCTCTCCCACGACCAGCAATCAAAGGCATCCATGGTCACCTAAAGAAATTACTACAGTATGGACTCCTCAAAGAATGCCAATCGCCCTGGAACACCCCCCTCCTCCCAGTCAAGAAGCCTGGGACAGGTGACTACCGCCCAGTGCAGGATTTGCGATGAGTGAACAATGCAGTTGAAACCATACATCCAGTAGTACCAAATCCCTATACCCTCCTGGGACTGATTCCATCAGAAGCTACTCATTTCACCGTTCTGGATTTAAAAGATGCCTTTTTCTGTATCCGCTTGGCATCTTCCAGTCAACTCTTGTTCGCGTTTGAATGGGAGAACCCTACTACAGGAAGACGGGGCCAACTCACTTGGACTCGCTTGCCTCAAGGATTCAAGAATTCATCCACCATCTTCAGTGCAGCTCTCAACCAAGATCTTTCAAACTACTCTGTGACTCCAGGAAAAAGAATCTTACTTCAGTATGTAGATGATCTGCTTATAGCCACCAACTCCAAGACTGAATGTGTGCAAGCTACCAGTGATCTCTTGCACCTCCTGAATGACGCCGGATACAAGGTCTCAAGAGCCAAAGCGCAGTTATGCCAAACAGAAGTGAAATACCTAGGGTTCCATCTGTCCAGAGGAATCCGGAAATTGGGACTTGAGCGAAAGGAAGCGGTATGCCGCATCCCAACCCCCACCACCAGAAATAAGGTGCGGGCCTTCTTGGGAGCTGCAGGCTATTGCCAGATATGGATACCCAATTTTGCACTCTTGGCAAAACTCTTGTACCAAGCCACGAAGGGAGTGGAACGATCACCCATGGAATGGGGCCCAGAACAGGATAAAGCGTTCAAATCACTGAAAGCAGCATTAATGTCATCACCAGCCTTAGGCCTACCAGATGTGCAGAAACCATTTCATCTTTATGTCCACGAGTCATGTGGAAACGCGCTGGGAGTCTTTACTCAGCCCCTCGGATCCTGGCAATGACCCGTAGCCTATCTATCAAAACAATTGGACCCTGTTGCAAAAGGATGGCCACCTTGCCTAAGAGCTGTAGCAGCCACAGCCCTCTTAGTGAGTGAAGCTGACAAGCTCACTTTTGGACAAAATCTTCAAGTCACTGTACCGCATTCTGTTTTAACCCTAATGGAACACAAAGGGAACTACTGGTTCACCAACGCACGAATGTTGAAATATCAAAGTATGCTGTGTGAAAATCCTCGGCTGAAATTGAGTGTCAGCCAAACCTTGAACCCTGCTACCCTACTGCCGACCAGTCCAGGCCCTCCTGACCATGATTGCCTAGAAGTGATAGACACTGTATACTCAAGCCGCCCAGACCTAACAGACATCCCCTTGAACAACCCAGAAAGAACTTTCTTCTTGGATGGAAGCAGTCTTGTAATTAATGGACAACGATGTGCCGGTTATGCAGTGGTGACCCTGGACATGGTAATAGAATCATCAGCTTTGGCTCCAGGAACATCAGCGCAGAAGGCCGAATTAATAGCCCTCACTTGAGCACTGAAAATAGGGACTGGGATCCGTCTGAATGTCTACACAGATTCCAAGTATGCCTTTACAACATTACATGCCCATGGAGCTTTGTACAAAGAACGTTGATTGATAACCTCGGGAGGCAAGTCCATCAAGTATGGCCCAGAAATATTGACTTTATTGGAAGCAGTATGGGCCCCCAAACAGGTTTCCGTAATGCACTGCTGAGGTCACCAGACTGGAGATGGAGAAGTATCCCGAGGGAACAGACTTGCCGATGCCTCAGCCCGAGAAGCATCAATCAATGGGAAAATCTCTTCCCCCAGTATTACAGTTCAAGCAGCCATATTTCCAGTTCCTCTCAGTGCTTGGACACCACGATATACCCCGAATGAGCTGGACTACTATTGTTGGAATGAGGGGGGGCAGCTATCAACAGCTGGATGGATAGTGTTACCACCACCTGAGGGAGGCTCACCCCCTGGTATGACTGTGATCCCTGAAGCCCTAGGTCCAGCCTTTGTCCACGCCTTTCATCAAGCTACACACTATGGAAAAACTGCAATGGAAAAAGCTCTGAAACCGTATTTCTGTATCTCATTATTGGGACCCTTAACTGCCTCAATAGCCCGAAAATGTGTAACCTGTGCAAAGAATAATGCCTGACAGGGTCCTGTCCTACCTCCAAGAGTTCAATCAGTGGGAGTAACCCCCATGGGAAATATCCAAATAGACTTTGCAGAAATGCCACGAGCAAATGGATATCACTACCTACTGGTTCTAGTTTGTACCTTCTCTGGGTGGGTGGAGGCTTTCCCCACCAGAACTGAAAAAGCCAGAGAAGTCACTAAGGCTCTGCTCCATGAAATCATTCCTCGGTTTGGAATACCCTTGACCATAGGGTCAGACAATGGGCCCTCCTTTGTGTCACAAGTAACTCAGCAGCTAGCCCATGCTTTGCAAATACAGTGGAAGTTACATATAGCTTATAGACCACAGAGTTCAGGGAAAGTAGAGAGAATGAACCAAACCCTGAAGTCTCAGTTGTCCAAGCTCTGTCAGGAAGCTCACCTGAAGTGGCCCCAAGCTCTCCCTATAGCCCTCCTCAGAGTACGTTCAGCCCCCACTAAATCATTAGGAGTTTCCCCATTTGAGGTTTTGTATGGGAGACCCCCGCCCATAGTTCAGGGAATAAGGGGGGATATGAGTCAAATTGGATCGGAAATCACTAGACAAGAATTGTTGGCTCTAAGTTCTGTCTTGTAGGACCTCCATACCTGGGTGCAAGACCAGTTGCCTATCAATCTGACAGAGCCACTGCATCCTTTCAAGCCCGGAACCTCGGTGTGGGTCAAAGAGTGGAAGAAGACACCGTTGGTACCTCATTGGAAGGGACCATATGTCGTTTTGCTGTCAACACCCACAGCAGTTAAAGTGGCAGAAATCGACTCCTGGATCCACCACAGTCGAGTGAAACCAGCAGCAGTTCCTGAAGGTTGTCCTTGGACGTCGACCATGGATCCTGCATCACCATTGCGACTTACATTGTGAAGAAAACAATCATCCTCGTGAAGTTTTCAAGCTCTGAATTATCAACACTTCAGTTTATCCATTATCAGAGACTATGATCATGATGATTACCTACTACTGTTTCATTTTTGCGGTAACCCTGAGACCCCTTGGGACAACTTTTGCTTTGCCCCCTTGTGCAGCTTGTATAACCACTACCCGAACTGGGATGAAAATCACCCAGACTTTACTTTATCACTTTTACTACACTTGCACTGGTAAAGTCAGTCAGTGCATGTATAATGGTACAGAACTAAATGTCTGCACGAATGGAAAGACTCGTACTTGTTTTAAACCCCGACAGAATCCTTCTTACTATGTCCTGGAACTACGATGGAATGATGAAGATGGAGCCCTCATAAATGCTACAAGTCACTCTCTGATCCCACCCGACCTGTACCCCTGTACTTTGATGCTTGTGATTTGATAAACAGAAATGACTATTACAGGTACGGGACGTGGGAACAAGCTTACTACTATGATGACAAGTATATGTGTCCTGAAGGTGCATACAGATGGGGAATATGCACTAGGGTACATTCTCCATCTACTTATGGTAAGCCATCAAAAGATGACTATTTCTGTCCGAAGTGGGGCTATGTGTACTATGCTACTTGGTCTGGTAGCCCTACTGGACAAGACGGAGATAATTGCAAGGCCAATTTGGAGAGACTGCCCCTACTGGAACCTAAGAAGTGCAAGAAAGGTGCCTGTAATTCTCTACGGCTTCTCATCCTTGACCCAAAGCAGTGGAAGCAAGGATTCCGATTCGGACTACGTATAGCAGGAAGTGGAACTGATCCTGGAACTTTCGTATATATCCAGCTTAACACGAAAACTCATGTTTCTTCACCTTACCGAATACATCATACCTTCTATGAGGCCATGAAGGCAGAGTTTGTAGTCCCCCACGCTTCTCAAAATTTGTTCATTGAACTAGCTGGAGCTGGAGCATCCAGTCTTCATGTCTCTGACTGTCGTTTCTGTGGGGGAACTCAGATGGGTGACCAGTGGCCTTGGGAGGCGCAAGAATGGAACTATTCTGTACCCTATAACCAAATTGATCTGCATACAGCTACCAGCGAATGGGTGCTAGCTAGCCCCATTGTTGGAAACCTGTGTTTTGCTCAAACTGGACCACAATTGACTATGTTAGTGGGACAATTGGTCTGTTTAAACCAGAAGTACTATAATGCTACCACCAAAAAGACATCCTGGTGGTCAGAACCAATGCCCCGGAACCCTCCAATCCTCTGATTATCTTTCCTAACCTTGCCAGGTTATGAACAAATCTGGCTTCTAGGAAATACTGGCAAGCTCCACCTGGACTATATTGGATCTGCGGAACTCGAGCATATGCTAGACTCCCTGCCAACTGGGGAGGAGCGTGTGTTTTGGGGACCATAAGACCTTCTTTCTTCCTCTTGCGCATTTTCCACGGAGAACAGCTAGGATTTCCTGTGTATAAGAGTCGACAGAAGCGAGAAGCACTGAAGATAGGCCAATGGGACAAATGGGATGCAACATCTGAAGAATGGCCACCGGAGAGAATTGTTTCCTACTGTGGACCTGCTACCTGTGCCCAAGATGGCTCTTGTGGTTACCGCACCCCTGTGTATATGTTAAATCGTATTATACGTTTGCAAGCTGTTGTAGAAATAATAAGTAATGAAACTAGTAGAGCACTAACCTTGTTAGCCAAACAAGCCACGCAAATGTGTACAGTCATTTATCAGAATCGCTTAGCATTAGATTATTGACTTGCAGCTAAAGGAGGAGTATGTGGAAAGCTGAATTTAACTAAGGGGTATGTTTACTAAACTGCGGTAATCGTAAATAACGCGCATTATGTAACGTTAACGATCATAAGCGCATCATGACGCGCTACGATTGTTAACGTTACAAACGCGCATTAACCGTAGTTAACGATCGTAAACTCCCGCGGCGCGGTAAAACACCGCAGAAGGTGGAGAGAGGGCGGAGATAAGGGGTCAATGGGCGGATAGTGGGTGGGGAGAGGCTCCCTTCCAACTAACGCACTGATCTGAAGAGCTCAATTCCAACGCGAATGAAAACCTGCCGTTAAATGCACATTACAGGGGAGAGAAACCATTTCAGTGTCAGCAATGTACAGCCCAGGCAGGGAAACCTAAAAAAAGTGATAAGTGTGATATATGTGCACAGAACAAAAGAGCACATAAACACTGAAAATGACCCCAACAAACTGGAAAAAAAACATAACCAAGCTGGCCAATAGTGGTATCAATGAGAAACATCAACCCCTTCCCCCCCCCCCCCCCCGAGTAAGCTCCACAGAAAAGATATAAATCGTGGAAGGGTCTATACTCCGGCCCCATACAAGGTGAATTAGCCCACAGTGAAATAGCGCTGCTCAGGGTTTTCCCCACCATCGGACAGGGTTCCTATGGCGTGCACATGTCCCACAACATCAGGGTGGGCATGTCAGAATGGCAACTGGACAGATGCCGGAGAAGGGGATACAGTGGGCCGCAGGTGGCACATGCTGTGGTGCAGCTGGGCCAAAGTGCGGACTAGGGTGATGCCTAGGTGGCCCATACGAATGCTGAAACAGCAGAGCATCCAGACAGCAACTGCTGAAGACCAACATGGGCACGAGTGTGTTTTCCACAGTGTCACAGGGGATAGTACCCAGCAGCTACCCCCAAGGGCACGGAACATTGGCAGGCGGTGCTGGGGGGAAGCGTGGACACCTATGCAGGCACCCCTACCCCAGAACCCGCACCATAGGCAGCCGCCTACGTGCACACTGGATGGCCTGAGACTGCGCACCACCAGCACCACCAGCAGAAGGGCATGTCAGCATGGTGGCTGAGGGATACTGGTGGGGGAGGGGGCAGTGGCAGCTGCCCAGAGCAGACCGTGGCCTAGCCCTGTGTAGGTGGGTGCCGTGTACTGCAACAGACGGGCCCTGTCTGACGAACAGTCATGGTATCACCAAGGAATGTACTGCCTCTGTGACAACAAGGTGGTGCAGTGCACAGAACCAGTGTATTCAAAAGCAGAGGGTCACAGGTTCAAGTCCCAGCTGTGGTTCCTGCCAACCCAGTCCCCATATTTTACCCACTACTACAACGTGCTAATACAGACAGCACCTTTATTGCAGATGATGTAAACATGCCCAAGACACCTACATTTTACCCTACAGAGCACAGACACCATAACCATGCACATTACTTAGAGCAGAGCCTCCCAACTGCAGTCCTGGAGGGCCAAACACCATCCCGGTTCCATGCTGCCTCTGGTAAAGATGCCTGTGCTGCATTTCTATGTGCCACCCCCATGGTATGCAGATGTATCTCATGCATATTCATGAGGGACAGCATGAAAACCTGAACAGTGTTTGGCACAGCAGGACTGGAGTTGGGAACCTCTGCCGTAAAGCAGCAGCCAACAGGGGCAGACACACCCGCACCCACAGGCCCCATTATCCAAAGCCTCCTGGAGAGGCAGGACTTTGGGCTCTGCGTGCATCTCCCAATACTAGCACTTGCATACCTTAGTAATGCCACCCTAAACCGGGGAATATGGTACACATCTATCAAAAGGTTGCTATGAGTACTGGAAGATAGCATTTCCTAGGTTAAGTACACTTTTCTGAGTGAGCTGCATCATAGCAACTTTTCTGATGTCTGTGGAGTGTGCTACTGGTCTTGTGTCTGACGGTGTTTACCAACCTGGGGAGTGACTCCTACAGTATTGCGTACCATAGCCATGTCTGCACTGTGCCCAGGACTGGTCTGGTGGCCTGGGCTGCCCAACACCTCTATAGTTGCACAATGCTGGCATAGGTGTGGGGAGTGTGTGTCTGTCTATCCAGTGTGTGGTGGCTGCCAACATCCTCCACAGCCCACACTGCTAGCACTGTTGCCAGTATTGGCCTGACAATGTGCATAATGAGGAGCAAGGTACCGTGGGAATAGCCTGGATAGGGTGGGCTTGCCTGGATGCATCTGCACACGGCATAGGGCAATGGCTCGGACATTGTAGTGCACGGACAGGGTGGCCATAGCATGTCCTGCTGGAAGGTCACTCTCACCCTGACTGAGCATGGCTAGGTTCCCCCATAGTGCTATATAGCATTTCTCTCATGTGATATTTATGGGTTTCCTTTTGGAGCCCAATCACTGACTTATCTGCTTGGTGTGTATGCTGACATCCCCGTTCTGGGTACATGCATCTCCTCCAGGACCATGCACTATGGACTAGCTGGCGGACTGTCTGCAGCTAGTATGTGTCTTGCTGGAACACCTTGCAGGGTGCAGTGGCTGGAGGCTTGCTGCTGGAGAATGTCAGATAATGGTGGGGGGCAGCTGAGCATTTCCAGGCCTGCCGTCTGTCTGCTATTGCGTTATGGATGTGTACCACTCTGTCTGTTCCCCAGCAGGGCTGGGGTTACTGGTCCCCTCTACTGCTGCCATTGCAGGGAGGTAGACTGTGGATCTATTAGTGGGTGATCCTGTTTCCCACCCTGAGCCCCAGAGGGTGGGTTGTGTGGTTGTACATAATCTGCCTATGGGTCCATACACCCTCCCCTCCCCTCCCCTCTCCTCTAGCAGATAACGATGGCACCAACACAGGATATGCACTATTCTGGGTGCAGCATCGCCCACAGGGACTAGACATGACCGAGACATACAGCAGGACACAGATGTATCCTAGGTGTGTCTAACTGAACTACCTATCACACACTGATGGGGACCTGCAGCATGGTGTATTTCAGCTATGAAAGGTGCTGTGGACCTGGTGCTGGGCGCCCAACCTCAACCTCAGGGTGGGCACTGTACCCGCACAATGTGACTGTCTGTGGCTACTCTGTGGCAGTGCAATACACAGTCTGTTCCCCCCCTACAAGGCCGAGGTGCTGTGGGGGTGCATACCCTATCTTGTGCCCATCTCTCGACTGCTGATTTGCATGTGCAGTGCATCATGGGTACGGGTGGGTTATCCCTATCCTGGTAACCACAGCAGACAGTTTGTGTGGTGATGTGCAGTCCTGCAGCCAGCCAGGGCTTTGTTCACATCCTTATAAGGTGTCCTATAGGGGACATTATAGGGTGCCTTGGCGGACAGTACACTTTATAATGTGCCCTATGGAGTGCGTTATGCGGCACCTTAGGTTATGCCACCGTGAGGGTGTGTTTGCTGGCAGCACTAATTAAAATACACGTCACATGCCTCAACAATCGCTACTTAAATGTAAAGGGTGCTGCCTCAGCCAGCTTTATACATTAGGCCCACTGGGGAATCGAACCCATGACCCCTGTACTATCAGTCAGTGTTGTAACCATTGTGCTACAGCTCTGTTGCTGTGCTTGTATGCCTGCACGCCTTCTTAAGATTAATGCGCGGTAACGTGCCCTGTAGCGCTCGTTCATTTATGGCGCCTTGTAACGCGCGTTCTCGGCACATTCTCGGAAACGATGTACTGCCCATGTCCTTATTTTGGGTTTCTGTCTCTACCGTGGCTCCTAACGCAAATCGCACTAACACAGTTTAGTAAACATACCCCTAACTGTTGTTTCCAAATTGATAATGAAGGACAAGTTGTAGAAGATATAGCCAATCATATTAGAAAACAAACCTATGTACCAGTCCAGACCTGGCATGCCTTGCAACTCGATGGATGGTTTGGTTCTCTGTTTTCAGGAATGGGCGGCCTGAATACACTTGTATTCATTGTCCTATTCATATTGGCTATCTGCTTGTTTCTCCCATGTTTCCTACCCTTATGCTTGCGTACGCTGAACTCAACCATTGATAGTATTGTTGAACGTAAAGCAGCTACAAAAGTCTTAGCTATGTGGCAATATTCCCTTGTACCCCAACATGATGCTGATGACCACGTGTGATGTGTGATTTGATTATCACCCTTTCTCATTTGCGGGTGAGAATAATCAAAGGGGGGAATGTGGCAGGCTATGGCCTAGAATAGCCTGTAAATGTATGAGAGGCCTGTAAGCTAGGTCTGAGTCACAGCCCCCACCTGAGAATAAGAATGCTGAGAAAAACCAGTCAGTAAGAATTAGAGAAACTGCTCTAAACTGCTTTAAACTGCTTTTTGATAAGGTTGTATAAATCCTTTGTTGAATTCTTCTATGCTGATGACAGACATGTCCCAGTACTCTATATTCACACATTTTCTAAGCTAGCAGTGACCTTGTAGGAGAAAAGTATCAAAGTCTTAGAACTGTGCCTTTGTTAGAGAATTCTGAGCAGGGGGAACAGAGTACTAGGCCCACAGAGAGATCCCAATTGGATGGGTGCAAGGGTCAGTAGGACCAATAGAAAGTTTGCCTCTATTAAACTGAAGAAGAAAGGTATAAAAGGTGTTGTTTACTGGACTCCATTGCTCAGACCATTTTGAATGTGACATTTGCCTGAGACTTGTGCACAATAAATTGGCTTGGATCTTCGAACTGACTCCTGGTTTTATTCATTGCGTGCACTTCGCTGCAACAAAACTGTTCTTCAAAATTTCTTTCGGACCTAATTCAACTCCTACCCACCAATCCTGGTGGAATGCCAGAGATCCATGGGAGGAAGGATTCCCACCTTTCTAGGGTGGCACCTTCCTGGGGCTATCTCCCTGGCATCTTCAGCTAGGGAATCCCCATATGTGAAGACTACATTCCTGCTTGTTCCTGGACATAGCGTAGTTACTCACCTGTAACAGGTGATCTCCGGGAACAGCAGGAATTTAGTCTTCACAACCCACCACCTCCCCTAGGAGTTGTCTCTCTATCTCTTTGTTTCTTTCCTCTCTCCCTCTATCCTTTCACTCAGCTACAAACTTAACTGAAGAGGGACAGTTGGAAAGGCGGGAAGGAAGCGCGCATGTGCTGAGGGATGCTCCCAAAAGTGTTCCTATTGGACGCTGGGGAGCGTTCCCACACAGGCTCCGTCGGTACCGATGATACCCATATGTGAAGACTAAATTCCTGATGTTCCCGGAGATCACCTGTTACAGGTGAGTAACTACGCTTTACTAAATTTTAGTGAAAAATACATTTGTCATTCCAGCATATAAGTGGAGTGGAAGAATAACTTAATGAGTAGCATAGTGCACTAAAAAAATAGGAAAGCCGGGGTTCAAATCCCACTGATGCTCCTGTGGTCTTGGGCAAGTCAATTAAACCATACAGATTGTTAGCTGTCTGGAAACATGGACATACCTGAATGTAATCTCACCTTTTGTATTGCATTGTGTACCTCTTATGACCAAAAGAACAGAATATAAATACTGATATTAAATTAATATGTAATAGTCATCTCTCTGAAATGTGTCCTTAAAACAAGCTTTTATAAACATTCTTAAGAATTATTGGTTGCATTATTTAATATGGTAAGTGAAATCCTATACTATTAGTGTACTCCAATCAAGCCACTCTTCTTAACACCCCCATCAGCATTCTCTAATCAAGCTATAAATTACTGCATGAATGAGAAGACTTTGCAGGTGAGAATGTAGATCACTGGTTACCATGGGAACCAGGGTGACAGATTCTGAAACAGGTCACTTTTCATTCTCAGCCTCCATGTTTCCTGGAACTGGATTTTCATTCACGTGCCAAGAAAACTTAATTGTTTTGCTTGAGTGGCCTTCGTTAAACCCAGAGACAGTTACCCTAGAGAGAGTGTGTTTGATATACCTTAAATCTTCACATCATTCAGCATTAGCACATGACCATTTTTTTTGCAGTCAAAACAATGCATGAATAAATAGAACGACTTGCCCCATGGTTCAATAAGAAGCTGAAAGAGATTTGATACATCCCGTTTCCTTTTTGTATGATTGACAGTAAGAAGCAAAGCAGCAGAGCTCTAGCCAGAACAGAAACATACCCCAAAATGAAGGCAATCAAAGAAAGGCACATATTCAATTTTGCAAGAAAGAAAAACAAGCAAAAGCCATTGTTACAAGTGCATGTGCACATTTGTCATTGAGTAGTGATGTCAAAATAAAGCAGATCATGTTACTTTTCAGAAAGTTTCATTTGGAGAGCTGAGATATAAGGTCCCACATTCTGATTGGGTAAGCCATGTATGTTACAAGATTTCCATCTCAGATAGCACTCTACAATCGGAATTGTAAACTGATCATTATATTTCAGACTTGCTTCCAATAATAGTTTTATGCACATTCATATAATAGAAACATCAACCATGTTTGGGCCCGCATCACATCAATAAAATATTACAGTAATATATCATGCGGCAATCCATTGATGTAATGCTTCACCAGTATGCTACAATGATGAATTGAAGACCGGGCATGTTTTGATTTCTTGGTAACAGAGGACTATGGAGGGGAGGTGCAGAGAACAAATCAGAGGATCCAGAAAGTAAGAAATGCAGAAGAGTTCATGACCATTAAAAGGCCATAGAAACAAATGTAATTACTGAAAAAGTTAAAGATTAATTCATTACATCACTGAGAATCCAATGGAAATATGCAGGATGGAAAATAAAACCATAGGATAGTAAGGCACTTAATGCGATGTTGCATCAAAGAATAGTTTTTGCTTGATGTTGGTGGGAATATAATCACACTTAATATTTTCTTTTTCTCTTGTAGACACTTAGGGATATGTTTACTAAATAGCAGTAGCAGCTTCCATGCGATATCGGAGCCACGGTCCCATTGAATTCAATAGGGCCGTAGCTCCGATATCACATGGACGTCACTGCTGCTGTTTAGTAAACATAACCCTTAGGATCAATTTTATGTGTAAGACCTCTTTGTCTTCACTTAAGGAATCAGAAGTACAGAGAAACTGAAATCTGACCACCCTGTCTTTCCAGCAGGGCCCATGGATGGGAACTCTAAATAGGAAACATCTGAGCATAGGCATAGCAGAGATGACATGTGTATATGCTCTTCTGGGACTAGAGACGTAGCCTCAGTTTTTTTCATTATGACCAATCAGTAGTAAAATTTGTGGATCTATCCATGTGAACTAGGCACAGATGGAGTTTTCTTTGCCCTAACCTAAAGGATTTCACTATGCCCAGGAACAATCAATTCATAGCTACCATTTAGAGGTCATAAGAACATAAGAATTGCTATACTAGATTGGATCCAAAGTCCATCCTGTTTACAACAGTGGCCAATCCAGGCCACAAGTATCAGGCAGGATCTCAGAAGTATTATGATTCAATGCTACTTACCCCATAGTATAAACAATGGTTTCCATAAGTCTAGTTTGATAAAGGTTTATGGAATTCTATAAATATGTTAAAAAAACAGTCCCAATACACATCCCTGGGATATTCCATTATTCCCTTTTCTCCTCTGAGAAAGTTGACCATTTAACCTTATTCTCAGTTTTCTTATAACCAGTTCCCAATCCATAATAAGACTTTGTCTCCCATCTATTGACTTCAAGAATATCTCATGAGGAACTTTTCTAAAGCTTTATGAAAATCCAAATACACAGGGCGACAGAGTCTAGATAAGTCATGGAGAGAGGAAGTCTTATGTCTAGGTCAGGACGTAGAAAAGTCCCATAGTATTTTATAAGAGGATCTGTCAAATATAGATCCACTTGTAAAGTAGATGTTGGACTGCACATTAATCTCTTCTCATGTCCAGCGTTCCCACACTCAGCAGGAGCAGTGATTTTAAATATGTAGGTGCACATGGGGAAAAACATGTAAATATCGCTCACATATGTGTGGGAGCAGTTTTTTTAAATCACGAGCACCCTGAGCCAGCAGCACCATTCCCCCCCCCCCATCTCCCCTTGACCTCGAGCCTCCTGATCACCCCCAACCTTGACCCCTTCTTCCCTATGACTTCCCAAGCCATTTGACTCCTTTCTGAATTCCCGTCAGCTGATTCCCCTAACAATCCAAACTGGTTGAGAGATAGAAAACAGAGTAGAGATAAATGGTCAATTTTCTCAATGGAAGAAGATGAATAGTAGAGTGTCTAGGGATTTATATTGGGACTGGTGCTTTTTAGCATATTTATAAATGATATGGAATTGGAAAGAAACAGCGAGGTGATTAAATTCACAGATAACACTAAATTATTCAGAATAATTAAATTGCATGCGGATTGTGAGAAACTGCAGGAGGACCTTGTGAGACTGAGAGACTGGGCTTCCAAATGGCAGACAGAATTTAATGTGGACAAGTGTAAAGTGTTGCACATAGGGAAAAATCCCAAAAGACTGACAATGCTAGGTTCCACGTTAGGAGTTGCCAACCAAGAAAAGGATCTAGGCGTTAACGTACATTGAATCTTCTCTTCAGTGTGTGGCAATGGTCAAAAAATCAAACAGAATGTTAGGAATCATTAAGAAAGGAATAGAAAATAATGGGAAGGAGGAGTGGCTCAGTGGTTGGGACAGGTTACCTCAGGCCAGAAGGCCAAGGATTCAATTCCCACATGGGGACAAGCAACTTCAGGCCAGAGGGACTGGGGTCTCTAGTCCCATGGCCACTCCTTGTGGCCTTGGACAAGCCACTTAACCCTCTATTGCCTCAGGTACACTTAGATTGTGAACCCTTCAGGGACAAGGGAATAAAAAGTACCTGTTAGTATACATGTAAACTGCACTGATTCTAAAGAGCACGGTATAAAAAAGAAATAAATAAAACAAAGGATATCATAATACCTCTGTATTGCTCTTTGAGTACTGTGTGTAATTCTGGTATTGTGCCATTAGAAAAGGTACAGAGAAGGGCGACCAATATGCTAAAGGGGAAGGAATGTGTCTCCTATGAGGAAAGGCTAAAGAGGTTAGGGCTTTTCAGCTTGGAGAAGAGGCACCTGAGGAGAGATATGAGAGAGATCTATAAAATCCTGAGTGTAGTGGAATGGGTAGATGTGAATCGATTGTTTAGTCTCTCAAAAAATACAAGGATTAGGGGGCATGCCATGAAACTACAAAGTATTATATTTAAAACAGATAGGAGAAAATATTTTTCCTCTCAACATATGATTAATCTTTGTAACTAATTGCTGGCAGATGACCCTGCATGAACCCCTCCCTTCACTCGCATCATGAAGAGCTCCCTCACCCAACCCCACCGCACCTGAGGCCCGCTAACTATCCATCCTCCACCCCCAATCCCCATCCTCCAGCCTTACCTGCAGTTCCTGGTGTCCAGTGGGAGCAGAAGGGATGCTCATCTGCTCCTGCTCTTGTGGCACCGGGTTCCAAAATTAACCGATGAACGATAGTGTTAATCTCATTATACTGCAATAGTACTGTATGATTACCACTGGGGTCATTGACAATTTTGGAATCTGGCACTGTAAGAGCAGCAGTAACTGGGGATTGCTTCTACTCCCACTAGACACCAGGGAGCCTCGGTAAGATCAGGGATGAGATCAGGAAGTTAGGGATAGGTGTCTGCTGGGGGCCGTGGGGGGATGGTTGTTGTTGGGGGGCGGCAGGTTGTTGGGGTCTTCATGCCTGGGGAATTTGCTTAGGGGGAATCATATGCTTTGGAATGGTAGGCAGGATCCAATGTGGGGGGTCAAGGAGGGAATCAGATGGCTTGGAAGGCCATACAGGGAGGGATTGAGATTGGGAGGGCAGAATTTGCGATTGACTGCTGCCTCTTCCAGCAGGTGCATGTTCATGCTTACGTATAATTTTTCCTATATATGTGGATCCCTCTTGTAAAATGGGGAATTTGCATTTATATTATAGGTCTGTCCAAACCACTGCCTCTTCCCACCCTAACAATACCCCCTGGACATCTACATGAACTCAGCATGCCCATGTGTAGAATAGCTCCTTTCTAAAATGGCTACGCATTTATACCAATCTATGGGGGGTTATTATAGAAGCCCTATTCATGTTTTAAACATGGATACAGTGGCAGAAAAACACAGAAGCTGCTCCCATGCTTAAAACCCCATTTTAGAAAGGCTGTGAGATGTATGTTTCTGCATCTGACATGTCGATCTCTGCCAGAGGCATAATAGGAACATTTTTGTTCACGGCCTGAGTGGTGAGTGTGTCTTCAAATCTACGATGTATTTCATATAGGCCAGAGATATGCAGGGAAGATTTTTTAAAATGTGCCAAAATAGATCTTGCATAAATCATGAATAAGGATGGTACTTTATTGTCTTTTGGGACTGCTTGAGACAGAGGTAATTGGAGGAGCTTGGCTTGCGAATTATTGGTGGAATTGTTCTCTCTGTCCATGTAGGTGTCTTTTGATCTACTGTTTATTCCTCTGCAATGTATTCTGTGCCCTTCTTCAATCTATCCTCTACCCCCTTTCCCATATCCTTTTAGATTCCCTTATCCCCTCTCTCACAGCTGTGCCCCACTATGACACAATTCTTGGCCCTTGATACATCTATCTCTGCTTTGCCCAGTTCTCTGCTGTCTGTCTGTGTGTGGGTCAGTGTTTCCTGCAGCCACTTTGTGTAGGTGTGAGTCCCTGCTGCATGTGTGTGTGCAAGTGTGTATGTGCATGTGCGTGTGTGTGTATATGCATGTGCAGTGCTGTGGGCATTGATGGTGGGACTCATTGAGTGCTGGTGGTAGGAGACACCGCCACCCCAATCCCCCAGCAGTAGCCAGTGCAACTCTCTCCCCCCCAAAAAAAATCCTCCATCCTCTAGCACCAGTCCAGGCCAGCCCCCCCCCCCTCAACCTGCCTAGTGGCAGCATGAAAAAACTCCCTTCATGAAACACACAGCACCCCTACCCACTTACTAGGAGGCAACCCCTGCCCTCTTCTGCCCTGCCCCAATGACCTCCTATCGCTCCCCAAAGGGGTGCTTATAGGAAGACAAACTTATGTCTTTGCATGTCCTCTCCCTCAAACCCTGCTCCTCTGTACCTTAACCCCTGGCCTACTGTCCTGACTATGTTGGTGTGATGATATCTTGGCTAATGTCTCACTGGATTAGGAGCAGTTATTGGAGAATCATCCAGAACAGCTGATCATTGCCTTATGGAGAGGGGAAAAGTGAAGAGATTCTCCCCTTCCAAGGGGCATGGGTCCAAATATGTTGGGAGAAGAGGGTAATGGCTGGACAGGTAGTGACATTGATATAGCAGAGATAGAGATGGTGATGGTAGCGGTGGTGGCAGACAGTGGAGACACCCTCCTCTTCAGGGCCATTGATGGGGTACAAATGTCACTGTGGTGGCATCCAGAGATGAAGTAGCACTGTGGCATGTGGGTGCATATAGTGAGGCTCTCTGGCACTCTCTCATATAGTGAGGCTCTCTGGCACTCACATGGGCAAGTGACCATTTCAGCAGCTCTATCTTCTCAGTGCTGTGTTCCTGATGTTGAACTTTGTGTTGCAGGAGACTTTTGGCTCAGCACACAAGTTGCTGAGACCAGTGGCTGGCACTAGAGATGTCTTGGCTGTTATTTGCCACTGCACCCTCTCCAGGTAGAAGCTGCAGATTAGTCCTCTTACTGACATTTTCATCCTACTCCATTTGGGCAGTGAAAATATCAACACCCTTGGTACTCTGATTTTCCTGGTCCCTGGACCCCTGATCCTCCACTTTTGCTGCCCTGACACTGTCATCCTGGGTGGTATTGGCCTGCAGCATGGGACCCTTTCCAGAGAGCTGGCTGCTGGCTTCTGGCATCTGCACTGCTACCTTCTAGGGTATCTGTAGACTCCTCATCTCTTGTAAGTTAGACATGGAATGCAATCAGTCACCATGTTAAATCTATATGCCCACCCCATGCCATGTTAGTGGTGCAGACCCCTTCCACACATAACATCTGATGTGGTATTCTATATTGTGTGACAGAGAATGGCACTCTAGGTAGTGGCCACAACACCCAGAATCAGCCCTGTCCAATATGAGCTGCAGTATACAAGTGAGAGGGCCAGGGCTATGGGAAGCAGTGACATAGGAGCCAAATATTATGTCCTCCGATGCCACACACAATGCATGTCCACCACAGGACATGGGCTCAACAGTGCATAGATAGTGCTGGCCATTGTGAAGCTTCTGAAGATGCTGTATGCTCACATCCCATTTCTATATCCACAGAAATGCATACACCCCAAAAAGCAAAAATGCCCATGGATGTGTGCAGACCACAACCAAAAGCAGATGTGGCAACCTGTACAGTGACTGGCAAGTGGCAAAATTGCAGTTGGAAAAGAGGGTGGTGATAAGCCTGGTTAGGACTGAGGTAGATCCCCAGTGAGTTTACACAAACCATACTTTTTTTTAGAACTTTGGTAAATCCCTGCAACTCTTGTATCTTAAGAACAAATGTAAATCATTGGAACCCCAGCCCAGTGTATTGAGTGTCTTTTACAATAACTCTATGTATGCTTCCAGTTATCTGCCTATCTCTCTCCACCCCTTTGCTTCAAAAGTACTTGAATGAGCAGTTAACTGCCTCTGTCTTGACTTTCTTTCCTCTCAAGCCCTTCTGCACCCACTGCAATTTAGCTTTCATTCTCTGCAGTCCACATAAACGGCTCTTGCCAAAGTCTCCAGTGACTTATTCCTCACCAAATCCAAAGGCCTCTACTCAATTCTCATCTTTCTGGACCTCTCTGCTGCCTTTGACACTGTTGATACCCTGTCCTCACTTGGATTTAGGGGCTCTGTTCTGTCCTGGTTTTCTTCTTCTCCTATCGCACTTCTAGTGTATGTTCTTGTGGATCCTCCTGTACCATCATCCAACTTTCAGTTGGTGTACCTCAGGGCTCTGTCCTGGGACCTCTCCTTTTCTCTATCTACACGCTGTCCCTTGGTGCACTTATTTCCTCCCATGGTTTTCAGTACCAACTTTATATTGACGACTTTCTGTTCTTGAAATCTTTTCTGTAATCCAGTCCCAGATCCCTGCCTGCTTATCCAACATCACTGCCTGGATGTGGCATTGTTGTCTGAAACTGAACATGGCCAAAACTGAGCTCCTTATATTTTCCTCTAAACCCTCCTCCCCCCTTCCTCCCTTCTCTATTTCTGTAGATAACACTACACTCCTCTCTATTTCCTCAGCTTGCAACCTTGGGGTCATTTTTGATTATACTCTCTATTTCTCTACACATATCCAACAGATAGCAAAAACATGTTGCTTATTTCTCTATAACATAACCAGAATTTGTCCCTTCCTTTCTACACACACTACTAAGACCCTCATCCACACACTAGTCACCTCCTGTCTTGACTATTGTAACCTGCTCCTTACTAGTCTCCCTCTGAATCATCTTTCTCCCCCTCAATCTGTTCATAACTCAGCTGTACAGCTTATCTTCCACCAGTGCTGCTATGCTCATGTAACACCTCTTCTCAAGTCACTTCACTGGCTCCCTATCCATTTCCGCATCCAGTTCAAACTTCTCCTACTTTACAAGTGTATTCATTCTGTGACTCCTCAGTACCTTTCCTCTCTTATCTCACTCTACTTTCCTCCTCGGGAACTCCGCTCCTCTGGCAGATCCCTCTTATCTGTTCCCTTTTCTGACACTGCCAATTGAATACTTTGTCCATTCCACCTTGCTGCTCCATATGCCTAGAATATACTATCTGAGTTAGTGCATCAGGCTTTTTCTCTGGCTCTATTCCAGTCCAGGCTAAAACCCCACCTCTTTGAGGCTGCTTTTGGATCCTGATGCCCCTCACTCTCTCGTTCACTACTTAAGTGTATCTTACCAGACTCTAGTCCCCAATTTTGCGATGTTTTTTCATCTTGATTAGATTGTAAGCTCTGATGAGCAGGGACTATGGGGTATGTTTACTAAACTGTGGTAATGTCACTCATGTTAGGTTCCGCAGTAAAGGTACAGATGCCCATATAAAAGCGTGGACGGTGCATCGTTACAGTAAGCCGTAGCAGTTAACGCATGTTACAAGGCGCCCTACAAGGCACCTTACAAGGCACATTACAAGGCGCCTTGTAAGGTGTCTTATAAGTAAGGTGCCTTATAAGGTGCCTTGTTAGGTGCCTTATAAGGTGCCTTGCTCTCACTTGGTTTGCAGCTTGTCGTGCTGTGAGGGCTTGTGTGCATCAGTGATGCTGAGAGCTAAACTATCGGTAATTTAACTACTGGCAGGGTCTCCCAAGATGTTCAGGTCTCAGACCAAGACAAACCACCCATCTGGGCAGCAGCAGAATGGGATAGTGTTGACGGCGGAGGATCACATTTCTGTGACAACGGCCACAACACCAAACTTAAACTGCGCAGAAGAAAGGCCCGGCAATCTACTTCTGTATCTTGCCATGAAAACCCAATGGATAGTTACAACAAAACAAATTGTGCTATGGTGCTGGAAGATGAGACCCCCAGGTCGGAAGGCACTCAACTAGCTACTGGGGAAGAGCTGAAGACTTTTCAGAGTAAAGCCAGCGTTTATGATGTGTTTGGATCAAAGCCCTCGGGAAGTCTGACTGCTGATGTAGCTGCGCATGAAATGAGAGTCAGAAGCTGTAAAGATGTCTTACACATTGGAACATGGAACGTACGAAGCATGAACCAAGGGAAGTTGGAGGTGGTCAAGAATGAAATCAAACGTGTACAACTTGATCTGATGGGTGTCATCGAACTGAAATGGACTGGCATCGGGAACTTTGCATCAGATGATCACATGGTCTACTATGCTGGAAATGAAAGACAAAGAAGAAATGGTGTTGCATTTATAATAAAGAAGAAACTTGCAAGAACTGTAATGAAATACAGTGCAGTCAGCGAACGCTTAATCTCTATTCGTCTACGAGGAATGCCTATCAACACAACTATAATTCAAGTATATGCCCAACAACAGCTGCAGAAGAGAATGAAATTGAAGAGTTCTATGAACAAGTACAAGCTAAAATTGACAGAACATGCAAACAGGATATCCTGATAGTCATGGGTGACTGGAACGCAAAAGTTGGCAACAAAGAAGAAGGCAAAGTAGTTGGAAAATATGGACTTGGCAACAGAAATGAAGCTGGAGAAAGACTGATAGAATTCTGCAAGACCAATGATCTACTCATCTCAAACATCTTCTTCCACCAACACAAGCGGTGACTGTACACATGGACTTCACCCAATGGATTGTATAAAAATCAAATTGACTACATCTGTGGAAGTCAACAATGGAAAAGTTCTATAACATCAACAAAGACAAAACCTGGAGCTGACTGTGGTACAGATCATCAACTACTAGTATTCAAACTCAAGCTAAAGTTGAAAAAGAGCAAACCACTCATGAATGCAGCAAAATATGACCTTGAGAATATACCACTGGAATTTAAAGACTGCCTGCAAAATCGATTTGCTGCTTTAGATACAAATGACAGAGCTCCAGAAGAGTTATGGAATGACATCAAGAAGGTTGTGTTGGAAGAAAGTGAGAAGTCTCTACAAAAGGTGAAAAAGCAAAAACGGCCAAAATGGATGATGGAAGAAACTCTGAAAATGGCTCAGAAACCCAGAGAAGCTAAAGCCAGAGGAGAAAGAAAGACAATCGCAGAACTCAACAGAGATTTCCAACGTGCAGCAAGACAGGACCAGGAAAACTACTACAATGACGCTTGCAAGGAAATAGAAGCAGAAACTATTAGAGGAAGAACAAGATCGGCTTTCCTAAAGCTATGAGAGTTAAAGAAAAAGTTCCAGCCTTGAAATGGAATGTTACAAGATGCTCAAGGTTCTATGTTGAATGATGCTGAGAAGATCAAGAAAAGGTGGAAGGAATATACAGAGTTATTATATGATAAAGATCAATAATACTGCTGTATATACATGTAATTACATATGTAAATAGTTTCAGTTCAACCTTTTCCCCCTTGTTTTATCCAAGTTCTTGTCCCTGTTATATGTAAAACCAAACAACCTGTTGTTCTGGTATATTGTTATATTGTAAACCGTGCTGATCTCAAATAGTGCGGTATATAAGAGCCTGTAATAAATAAATAAATAAATAAATAAATCAAGTGGACCAACAGCCGTTTCAACCTGTACCTTATGATTGGGAACCATTGGTGATGAAAGAAGAAGTTGAAGCAGCATTGAAAGCCTTATCAAAGAACAAAGCACCAGGCATTGATAGCATTCCCATAGAAGTATTACAACAATCTGATGCAGCTGTTACGATACTTACAAGGCTCTGCCAAGAAATATGGAAGACAACATCATGGCCAACTGACTGGAAAAGATCTGTGTTTATACCAATACTAAAGAAAGGTGATCCAACTGACTGTGAAAATTATCACACAATCGCCCTGATCCCACATGCCAGCAAGATTCCACTGAAGATTATTCAAAAGAGACTACAACCATACCTGGAACAAGAACTACCTGAAGTGCAAGCAGGGTTCAGGAAAGGCAAGGAATCAGAGACATCATTGCGGATGTGAGATTGATCCTTGAAAAGACTAAAGAATACCAAAAGGATATCTATTTGTGCTTTATCGACTATAGCAAGGCTTTTGACTGTGTAAACCATGAGAAACTCTGGGCCACATTAAGAAGCATGGGTATACCAGAACACCTGATCGTACTCTTGCACAATCTTTGATCATTGATCAAGAAGCAACAGTTCGAACGGAACAAGGAGAAACAGAATAGTTTAAAATAAGCAAAGGTGTAAGACAAGGCTGCATACTTTCCCCCTACCTGTTTAATTTATATGCAGAACAGATCATCAGAGAAGCAGATTGTTTGAAGACAACAGAGGTGTGAAGATTGGTGGAAGACTCATCAACAGCCTTTGTTATGCTGATGATCCCACATTATTGGCTGAAAGTGAAGATGATCTGAAACATTTGCTTCACACAATCAAAGAACATAGTCTCAAAATGGGCTTGCACCTTAATGTAAAGAAGACAAAGATCATGACAACTGGCATAATCAACAGGTTCATAGTTGAAGGAGAAGAAATTGAAATTGTGAAGAACTTTAACCTACTTGGATCAACTATCAATAAAGAAGCAACAAGCAGTCAAGAAATCAGATGACGCATTGCTCTTGGCAGAATGGCTATGAAAGACCTAGACAAGATTCTCAAGAGCAGAGATGTCTCTCTCCATACAAACATTCAACTTGTTCAAGCCATGGTATTTTCAATAACATCATATGGATGTGAAAGTTGGACAGTGAAAAAGACAGACAGGGAGAAAATTGATGCCTTTGAATTATGGTGCTGGCAGCGAATACTGTGTATACCATGGACTGCCCGAAGAGCAAACCAGTCGGTACTACAGGAGGTCAAACCTAAGCTTTCTTTAGAAGCTCAGATGATAAGACTTCGACTTTCATACTTTGGACACATCATGCGAAGAGAGAGATCATTAGAGAAAGACATCATGCTTGGTAAGATAGAAAGTCAACGCAAAGAGGAAGGCCAGCAATGAGATGGATCGATACAATAACAGCAGCTACAGGTACCAGTCTGCCAACAATGAACCGCCTGACTGAACACCGAACACGATTTAGGACAGCTATCCAGAGGGTCGCCATGAGTCGACTCCGACTCGACGGCACTTAACAACAACAACAACAACAAGGTGCCTTGTTAGGTGCCCTATAAGTTGCCTCATGAGGCGTTTTGTAAGGTGCCCTATAGAGTAGAAAGCACCCTAGGTTACGGAACCATAGGTTAAGGTGGCCTAACAAGGTTATGGTGTCATAAGTTAGTGTGCCCTAGGGACTGCAAGGTGCATCAGGATGACATGCATGACCTGTGCGGAACAGAGACAGATGTAGCCCTAACACTAGACAGAGCACTCAGGAAAGGCAATGAGCAGGTGAGTGAAGGAGGGAGAAGTGGGAGCCGCTGGACCTGCCATATCTGTGGGCATCCCATGTGCCTGCCAGTACTGATGACAAACATGGTGGGGCAGCTCTACCACAACACAGGGTGTTGGCAAGGTAAAGTACCGGAAAAACAGTTGGTGGCAGACGATGGGAATATGTGTCCCCCAGTGGAGGCGGAGGTGGCAGGATAGTTACAATGATGGGTGGACAGAGGAGTGGTGGTGCCATGCAGATCAGGCACAGGCGAGGCAGGCACGATGAGGCGCAATGCAGGAAAGGGTAGCCGTGCAGGACATGGGCTGGCAGACTGCACAGGCAGACAGGACTCTACACAGCTGACAGACGCAGATAGACGGACCGAGGGAATGTTGGCAATTGTGGCAAGGGTATTATGGGCTGGAAGCGCAGATCTGCAAAAATATGACCTCTACAGGCATGCACACTATTTGAGTAGGACAGGCATGAGAGGAGGGAACAATGAGGAACTGAACCAATGAACACTGCCAAGAATGGCAATGTATTAACCAGTAGGCTATACCTCCATGGTGTATGTCACAGCAGTACCCATGATGCAATGCACATGCTGAATAGCTGTCTACAGCTAATCACCAAATGGGTTCTGCACCTCTTTGGTACCTCAGCTGGGAAAGACAAACTGACAGTGTGTGATACTGGCACAGAGTAGCTACAGACCATGCCATTGTGCAGGTTCTGTGGTCACCCTGAGGGATAGGATTGGTGCCCAGCACTAGGTCCGCAGTACATGTGGTGTTAGAGATAGGTCCTGCTGTACATCCCATTACTACCAGTGTGTGACAGGTGTTCTGTGCAGTGCAGCTGAAGGTAATTTGGTGTCCATCTGTATCCTGCAATCACATGTGGCCCTGTGGGACCAGACACCAGCCAGATTAGTGTATACCCTGTGTAAGTCTGGCTGACATGGGCAGCTGTTATCAGGGCAGAGGGATTTCTAGAATTGCATGAGGCATGTGTAGCAGTGCCGGTATGGGTCACAGTAGTATACACTACATACCCCAAAGGGCCCACATCATCCCTTTTGTAGGTAAAAAAACAGTGCCCCCCCGCCCCAGAGAAGCAGCCTCCATCCTGTTAGTAAGAGACAGTCCTCCAGGGTTGGTGGACCAGAGCCATACCTATGATTGGGACAGTGGCAGAGCAGCAGCAATGCTGGGGTTAAGTCTGGAAACCCCAAGTGCCTCCCACCACTGTCTACCAGTCACCAGCAGACAGCACAGTCAGACTGTACCTTTAAAGGGGTTCCGACCATGCACAGTCTAACTGTCAACAGCCCACCAGGAACTATGTGCAGCAAACAGGCATCTTAGTGATTTGGACTCCAGCACTGGAAAACACAAATATATCACTAGAGACAAATAGTGTAGAGCGCTATGTGGGAACCTAGACTTGCCATGGTCACTGCTCGTTCAGAGTGAGTGCCCTCCCAGCATGCCATGCTGTGGCCACCCTGTCCATGCAGGTGGTGGTCATGCACTACAGTGTCCTAGCCATTGCCCCACACCCTGTGAAGATGCATCGTGGCCAATCTGCCCTGTCCGGACCATACGCAGAATACCTTGCTCCTCATTATGCATCTAATCAGGCTAACGCTGGTAACAGTGGGACATTTTGGGCCCAGTGAAGTGTGGGCAGCCACAGAACAATGGATAGACATACAAACACGCTCACTCCTTTTGAAGCATTATACAAAATGTTAGGAATAGTTGGCAGCCCTGCCCGCCACACTAGTCCTGAGCACAGTGCTGACATTGCTAAACTGTGCAGGGGGTAGTAGTAGTGCTTTGGTGATAACATCATCCCACTGCTGGGGCCAACAGCCTGCCGCTCCATGCATCATTGGATTGTGGAGCCTGTGTGAGTGGGTGTTTGCACCCCTGTTTGCCGCTGCTTTGGGCTTTGCACATGTTGCTGTTGTATCTGCATTGTAGGGTAAAATATAGGGACATGCTCTGCAGGACCCACAGCTGGGATCTGCACCTGTGACCCTCTGCTCCTGGACACACTGGCTGGGTGTACTGCACCACACTGTTGCCACAGATGCATGGTAGTCCCTGGGGCTACCTGCACTTTTCCTCAGCCAGACCTTTTATGTTGCACTGCACACCATGTACTGATGCAGAGCATGGACTGGGTCCACTGCAGGGAGGTGGCACTGCCCCCTCCAGTATGGGCACACGCCCACCTGCCAAGCTGATGTGGCCATTTGCTGTCGGTGCTGGTAGTGCGCAGTCCCAAGCCATCCACTGTGTAGGTAGGCGCCCGCCTAGGGAGCGGGTTCCAGGGTGGGGGGCATACATGGAATCCTCACATCCCCCCATCACTGCCTACCACTATTATGTCCCCTCCACATGGGGGCAGGATGGCTGGGGGGATGTCAGGTCTGTGCCCTAGCGACTATTGGCTAGGGTGGACCAGGTAGATCTTGGTGGATTGTGTTTGGCCTTGGTTAACTGCTGTCTTGCTGATCTCCGGTGTCTATGTTCATATGTGCCACCTAGGCACCCGCCTGGTCCACCCTGTGCCCCAGGTGCCCATGCTACATGTCCTGCCTGTGGCCCCCTATGCCCCATTTGCACCATCGCCATAGTGGCCATTCATACTTTGGCACTATGGTATTGCTGTACATGGAGCACTACTATCACAGATTTTGGGCTCCCTGCCTGGGCTGTACATTGCTGACACATAAATGGTTTCTCTCTCCTGCATATGTGCATCTAACGGCAGGTTTCAATCACGTTAGGATTCAGCTCTTCAGATCAGCATGTTAGTGCGAATGTAGCCTCTCCCCGCCCACACTCCACCCATTGACACCGTCTCTCCGCCCTCTCTTCACCTTCTGCAGTGTTTACCACGCTGCGGAACGTCAACGATCATTAAACATTAACGATCGTTAACGTCTCATAACGCGCGTTAACGTTACTTAACGATAGTTAACATTACGTAACGCGCGTTATGTAACGTTACCGCAGTTTAGTAAACATACCCCTAGGGGTAGTCAGTGAGAAAGCCTGACCCTGTAGGCCTTCTCACTCTCCAGAGCTGCCTTTTCAAAGGAGATGCACTGATAGTCCTGCATGTAATCATTTAGTGGCCTCTTCATTAACATGTAGTTATGGAATTCTATTGCCGGCTAATGGCAGTGGAATCTTTGCAGTAGATTCATGTGTGTTGTTGCACTGATCCAAAAAGTGACACCATGGGGTATGTTTACTAAACTGCATTAGTGCGATTCGCGTTAGGAGCCGCGGTAGAGACAGAAAACCCAAATAAGGACATGGGCGGTACATCGTTTCCGAGAACGCGCCGAGAACGCGTGTTACAAGGCGCCATAAATGAACGAGCGCTACAGGGCACGTTACCGTGCGTTAGTCTTAAGAAGGCGCGCAGGCATACAAACACAACAACAGAGCTGTAGCACAATGGTTACAACACTAACTGCTGATGCAGGGGTCATGGGTTCAATTCCCCAGTGGGCCTAATGTATAAGGCTGGCTGAGGCAGCACCCTTTACATTTAAGTAGCGATTGTTGAGGCATGTGACTTGTATTTTGCCGCATAAGGCACCCCATAACGCACTCCATAGGGCACATTATAAAGTGTCCTGTCCGCCAAGGCACCCTATAATGTCCCCTATAGGACACCTTATAAGGATGTGAACAAAGCCCTGGCTGGCTGCAGGACTGCACGTCACCACACAAACTGTCTGCCGTGGTTACCAGGATAGGGGTAACCCACCCATACCCTTGATGCACTGCACATGCAAATCAGCAGTCGAGAGATGGGCACAAGATCGGGTATGCACCCCCACAGCACCTCGGCCTTGTAGGGGGGAACAGACCGTGTGTGGCACTGCCACAGAGTAGCCACAGACAGCCACATTCTTTGGGTACAGTGCCCACCCTGAGGTTGAGGTGGGGCGCCCAGCACCAGGTCCACAGCACCTTTCATGGCTGAAATACGTCATGCTGCAGGTCCCTATCAGTGTATGATAGGCAGTTCAGTTAGACACACCTAGGATACATCTGTGCCCTGCTGTATGTCTCGGTCATGTCTAGTACCTAAGGGCAGTGCTGCACCCAGAATAGTGCATATCCTGTGTTGGTGCCATCGTTACGGAAGGGAAGGGAAGGGAAGGGAAGGAGGGGGAGGGGTGTGTGTATGGACCCATAGGCAGATTATGTACCAGCACACAACCCACCCTCTGGGGCTCAGGGTGGGAAACAGGATCACCCACCCATAGATCCACAGTCTATCTCCCTGCAATGGCAGCAGTAGAGGGGACCAGCAACCCCATAGTGGCCATTCATACTTTGGCACTATGGTATTGCTGTACATGGAGCACTACTATCACAGATTTTGGGCTCCCTGCCTGGGCTGTACATTGCTGACACATAAATGGTTTCTCTCTCCTGCATATATGCATCTAACGGCAGGTTTCAATCGCGTTAGGATTCAGTTTAGGGTGTTTTACCGTGCCGCGGGGGTTTATGATTGTTAACTACGATTAACGCGCGTTATGTAACGTTATGATGCGCTTACGATCGTTAACGTTACATAACGCGCGTTATGTACGATTACCGCAGTTTAGTAAACATACCCCCATGTCTTTGAGTCAAGGGTTTTGAGATGGTTCTTGTTGAGAAAATCAGTACCAGAAGTGCTGTAACAGAAGGGACACTATCATAGTATCTGAAACTGACTTGTGCCCATTACAAAAGAAAGGCTGACAGTACTCTGGGTTAATGGCTTGAGGCCTAGTTGAGACTGCATGTAAGCAGCGTCAATATCATCTTGCTATGTGGGCTGTTGAGGGTATTAATACAGTTCAGATGTATCCTCACAGATCCCAGAGCAGGGTACTGTCAGCAGCCATATTCTGTTTGGCATTACTCTCGCTGACTCTGTACATCTAGCAGAGTGTAAATTTTCTGGCCAAGGAACTGGTGATCGTGCTGTTGCAAATGGTGGGGCAAACTAATCTAGCTAGGAGGCAGCTTGTTCTGCACAACCCAGTGTTCAAGACTTACAGGCAAGTAATATTATAGTTATTCAGACAATAAAATTAACTGCCCTTACCTCTTTCATTTTCCCCCCTTTCACCCCCAGGTTCCTTGTAATTTTGAAATGCACAGTAGAATATATGAACTAGTGGAGAAGAACATCATTGCTAACCATAGGATAAGTTTCATTGCAGAAATATCCATCAAGCTATTAAAGTCTGTGTTCCATACAAGAGTATATTAATTTATATCCTTGTCAAATTATGTCAAGGGGTCAGGAAATATAATAGATTGCAAGAACATTCTGTTCCTTGGCAAATTTTATTTCTGTTCTGGTGCCTAATGGGAAGACTTTTGATGCTTTTGGCAATGATGTCGACAACTATGGCACATTGTGGATTGCCAGCACTTTGCATTCTCTTTACTTTGTTCTTGCTGCTTAGTTAGGGAATATAAAAAATTCTTTTTTGATGCCCTCTTAAGATGAACCAAAAATCACCTCTTTTGCCTGAATGTGACAAAGTTAAGGAGAGAACTGTTTTGCACCAATCTTGCTTGAGTACACTATTTTCTTCTTTAGAATATGCAGCCCTTCCAGAAGTTGCTGGATATTGGAATATTTGGCAATGGATGAGTAATTTGGCAGCTGTAGTGACAATTTTAGTAATATAATTTTTTGCACTTTCATTGTTCTGCTTTTTGTGGATATGAATGCAGCCCTCCCGCCCCTTACTACAGAGGCAGAGTCTTGTAGATGTTTGAATGGACCTTTCACTGTAGCGTACTAGTACTATTATTTGTATAGTGCTGCAAGGTGTATGCAACTCTGTACATAAAGATATAAGACACAGGGGCATGTTTACTAAACTGTGGTAACGTTACAGACCACGCTTTAGGTAACGTTAACGCGCGTTAACGTTACCTAACGATCGTTAACGTTCCCGGAGAGAGGGAGGGGGGAAGGGGTCAATGGGCGGGGAGTGGATGGGGAGAGGCTCCCTGCATACTAACATGCTGAACTGAAGGGCTGAATCCTACGGCGAATGAAAACCTGCTGTTAGATGCACATTTGCAGGAGAGAGAAACCATTTCAGTGTCAGCAATGTACAGCATAGACAGGGAGCCCAAGAAATGTGATAGTAGTGCTCCATTTCCAGCAACAGCATAGTGCCCAAGTATGAAAGGCCACTATGGCGATGGTGAAAGTGGGGCATAGGGGGATGAAGGCGGGACATGTAGCAGGGGCAGCTGGGGCACAGGGTAGACTAGGCGGGCGCCTAGGTGGCACATAGGAACATGGAAACTGGAAATCAGCATGACAGCAGCTGACAAAGGCCAAACACAATCCACCTACATCTACCTGGTCCACCCGAGCTAACAGTTGCAGGGCAATGACTTGACATCCCGCCAGCCAACCCTCCCCCAAGCGGAAAGGACAGACTATTGGTAGGCGGTGATGGGGGGGATGCGAGGATGCTCATGTATGCCCCATGCCCTAGACCACGCTCCCTAGGCGACCACCTACCCACAGAGTGGATGGCCTGGGACTGCGCACTACCAGCACCGACAGCATATGGTCATGTCAGCATGGCAGGGGGGGTGCCCATGCTGGAGGAGGACGTGACACCTGCCTGCAGTGGACCTAGGCCATGCCCTGTACCAGTACGTGGTGTGCAGTGCAACATAAAAGGTCTGGCTGAGGAAAAGTACAGGTAGCCTCAGAGAACACCATGCATTTGTGGCAACAGTGTGATGCAGTACACCCAGCCAGCCTGTCCAGAAGCAGAGGGTCAGAGGTTCAAGCCCCAGCTGTGGCTCTTGCAGAGCATGTCCCTATGTTTTACCCTACAATGCAGATACAACAGCAACATGTGCAAAGCCCAAAGCAGCGGCGAACAGGGGTAAAAACACCCACTCACACAGGCTCCACAATCCAAAGATGCATGGAGAGTCAGGCTGTTGGCCCCAGCATTGAGCTGCAGTTATCACCAGAGCTAGGGTTGCCAACTGGCTCCAGATGCGCCCGACAGACTTGATCCAGTCCTGGGTTTACCCCATTGCATGCAGTGACTTGTAGTTTTCCATTTCTTATGGAGTGCAATGGAGAAATCAGAACTACATATCCCTGCATGCAATGGGGTAAACCCAGGACTGGATTTACCCTGTCGGGCGCATCTGGAGCCAGTTGGCAACCCTAACCAGAGCACTACTACTACCTTCTGCACAGTTTAGCAATGTCGGCACTGTGATCAGGACCAGTGTGGCGGGCAGGGTTGCCAACCACCCCTATCTTTACACAATGCTGCAATAGGAGTGTGTATGTGTATGTCTATCCATTGTTTTGTGGCTGCCCACACTTCACCGGGCCCACAATGTCCCACTGTTACCAGCATCAGCCTGAATATGTGCATAATGAGGAGCAAGGTGTTGTGGGTATGTTGCGGACAGGGCAGATTGGCCAGGATGCATCTTCACAGGGTGTGGGGCAATGGATGGGACACTTTAATGCCCGACCACTGTCTGCATGGACAGGGTGGCCACAGCATGGCATGCTGGGAGGGCACTCACTCTGACCGAGCAGTGACCATGGCATGTCTAGGTTCCCACATAGCGCTCTACACTATCTTCCTCTGGTGATACTTTTGTGTTTTTAGTGTTGGGGCGCCAATCACTGAGATGCCTGCTTGCTGCACATTGTTTCTCTATAAGCATGCACTATGGACTGGCTAGTGGACTGTCTGCAGTTAGACTGTGCATGGTTAGAACACCTATAAGGTGCAGCCTGGCTGTGCTGTCTGCTGGTGATTGGCAGACAGTGGTGTAAGGCAGTGGGGGTCTTCCAAAGCTAATCCCATCATTGCTGCTTGTCTGCCCCAGCCACAGGTATGGCTTTAGACCACCAACCTCGGAGGGCTGTCTTATACCAGCAGGATGGAGATTACTTCACTGGGGCTGGGGCACCTGTCCTTAACCTACAAAAAGGATGATGTGAGCCCTTGGTAGTATGTAATGTATACCACTATGACATATAAAAGCACTGCTACACAAACATCATGCAAGTATGGAAACCCCTCTGCCCTGATAACAGGTGCCCATGTCAGCCAGACCCTAACACAGGGTACCCACTAAGCTGGGTGGTATCTGGTCCCAGAGAACCACATGTGACTGCAGGATAAAGATGGACACCAAATTACCTTCAGCTGCACTGCAAGGAAGACCTGTCACACACCTGTAGTGATGGGGAAGTACAGCTGGGCCTATCTCTAGCACCATATGTACTGAGCACCTAGTGCTGGGCACCCATCCTATCCCTCAAGGGAGAACACAGAACCTACACAATGGCATGTTCTGTAGCTACTCTGTGCCAGTATCATGGACTGTCAGTTCATCTTTCCAAGCTGAGGTACCGGAGAGATGCAGACTCTATTTGCTGATCAGCTGTAGACAGCTATTCAGCATGTGCATTGCATCATGGGTACTGGTGGGGTTACTCTATCCTAGCACTCAGAGCAGACAGTTTGTGCGGTGACCTGCAGTCCTTCTGTACCCAGACATTGCTGTGACATACACCATGGAGGTATAGCCTACTGGATAATACAATGCCATTCTTGGCAGTGTTCATGGGTTCAGTTCCTCATTGTTCCCTCCTCTCATGCCTGTCCTACTCAAATAGTGTGCATGCCTGTAACAGTCATGTTTTTGCAGATTTGTGAACATAAGAACATAAGATATGCCATACTGGGTCAGACCAAGGTCCATCAAGCCCAGTATTCTGTTTCCAACAGTGGCCAATCTAGGTCATATGTACCTAGCAGTTTCCCCAAGAGACACAAGTTCCACAATGCTTGTACTGGGTCAAGCATTGATATCTGCTGCCAGCCCATAATACCCTCGCCACAATTGCCAACATTCCCTCAGTCCGTCTATCTGCGTCTGCCAGCTGTGTAGAGTCCTGTCTGCCTGTGCAGGCTGTCACCCCATGTCCTGCACTGCTACCCTTTCCTGCATTGTGCCTCTTCATGCTTGCCTTGCCTGTGCTTGATCTGCACATGTGCACGCCATAAGAAACTTGTCCAATAAAAGGGAAAACCCTGATCAGCGCTATTTCAATGTGGGATCATTCACCTTGTAGGGGGACAGAGCATAGACCCTTCCAAAATTAATATCTTTTTTGGGGGGCTTTCTCAGTAGAGATTTTTTAATTTTCCCATTAATATCACTATTGGCCAGCTTTGTTATGGTGATTTTACATTTTCTTCAGGTCATTTTCCATGTTTATTTGCCCTTTTGTTCCGTGCACATGTATCACACTTATCACTTTTTGTAGGTTTCCCTGGCTTTGCTGTACATTGCTGACGTAAATGGTTTCTCTTTCCTGCAAATGTGCCTTAACGCGAGGGTTTCACTGGCGTTAGTGATCAGACCCGGATTCCACAGCGTTAGTCTGCCTGGAGCCTCTCCCCTCCCACTCTCCACCTATTGACCCCTATCTCCGCCCTCTGGGAAGCCTTCTTCCACCCTTCAGCGCCGGAGTTTACAGCGTTAGGGTGCCTTAACGCCGCAGGTGCGTTATCGTTCGATAAGGTACGTTATCGCCTGATAACGCGCCTTCATCGCCCGATAACATACCTTATCGCGCGATAATGCCGTCGCTGCAACGTTAGCACCCTCTAGTAAACATACCCCTTTATCTTTATCTTTTATCTTTATCTTTATTTCGTCATTTGATAGACCGCTCTTGTCGAAATATTCGAGCGGTGTACAATAAAAGGTCTACGCCACTAAGCTAGAGAAAAGGAACACCAAATTATAAATAGGAAAGAGAGAGAAAGGACAGCGCACAACAACAGCAATAAGAGCACAAAAGACAGACTAGACAGAAGATTCAAGAAAGACAACGAGCACAGGGAGGGAAGCCGAAAACAACAAAAGGGAGTTACAATACACAGCTAAACTAGGCAACAGCACTAAAGACAGAGCAGACAGACTCAAGGGGGGACATCAGGAGGGAGGTCAAAGGCTTGTCGGAACAGATAGGTTTTCAGCAGCTCCTTAAATTTGGAGTATGAAGGTTCTAGTCGGAGGGAAGATGGTAGAGCATTCCAAAGGGAGGGGCCTAGAAAAAAGAAAGCTGAGTGACGGGTCTGTTCCAAATGTCCTTGTGACGGAGAGGGTAAGGACAGGCGATTAGCATGTAAGGAACGGAGTTGACGGTAAGGTGTGTGCAGAGATATAAGATCGGCCAGATAGAGGGGAGTAGATGTGTAATTGGCTTTATGCGTTAGAATAAGAAACTTATAATGAAATCGAAAACGGAGAGGCAACCAATGTAAGCGGAGTAGAATGGGAGTGACATGCTCATAACGATGGGAGAAAGTAATAAGACGAGCTGCCGTATTTTGAATTAGCTGAAGGCGCTTAAGCTGAGTAGCAGGAAGGTTAGCTAGAAAAACATTGCAGTAGTCAAGTCTGCCGATAACCAAGGCCAGAACTAGGGTAATTAGTGCAGTAGAAGGGAGAATGGACCGAACAGCTCTAATTTGACGTAGAACTGCAAAAGACCGGCGGGCAAGAGTAGAGATATGACCAGAGAAAGAAAGAGCGGAGTCCAGAGTAACCCCCAAGTAGCGGAATTAACAATAGTTCTCTTTATGAGGAAATGTTGGCTGAGTTTCAACACTCTCTATGTACAGTATTTTGTAATTTTATAGTTATATTATGGAGGAAGTTTCTGGCTTACTTTTTTTTGTTTTTGGAAGGCTGGTTTACTTTAATGACTTTTGTGCTTTTTGTCGTGAACACCCGATTTTAAACTCTACACTTTCTTTATTCGGGAATACCAGGAGCTGCTTTCCTGGATTTTACATACCAAAATTGCTAGCACTATAAAATGTCCATTCCTATTTCCACTCCAGTTTGTATCTGAGATTTAGATGTTTTTATCAACATTCCCATAAATTTGGATAGGAGTCCTCTGCCCACGCTGCTGCTGGTGAGGAGAGATATTGTGATATTGTGCTTTCAGTTGTTGAGAGCAGGCAGTGCTTGCTCCTTGCAACCAAAAATACCTTTAGAAATAAACCCAGCCCTTGAGCTAGGGTAGTACTGCAGCTCTTAGCACCAGAACAGTCAGCTACATGGGGTGATTCATTTGTGTCCCGAGATACCAGAGGAGAGGATGTGTCTGGGCCTTGGGATCATATAAAATACAGTCTACAGCATAGGAAGAGGAGGTCCCAGGGAACTTGCCTTCATCCAGTCCATCTGTCATGAACCAGTAGAGAAACAGATGGAAATTAAAACTACAGGAGAACTTATAGAGTCAGAGGGGAAGCCAATAGAACTAGAGTATGCTATATTTTTTACTCTCCTCAGGGTTGTGAACGTGGTAGTGATTGTGACCTAAGGAGTACAGAAGCCTGTCACCCAAGCATCAGGAGAACACTATGCATGGTGCCCCTAGAAGTGGTACTATCTGTATATGATGGCCAAAGCCTCTGGCTTATGTTTGGCCTTACATACATAAGGTCCAGTAGGCTAGTGTTTCTCAGTCCTCTCCTGAAGGCACACCTAGGCAGTCAGGTTTTAAGTTACAATGATGATATACATGAAATAGTTGTGCATCCAATAAGTCTTCAAAATATGGAAATTTATCTCATATATAGTCATTGAAGCAATTCTGAAAAACTGATTAGATATGCCTTCAGGAGAATGTTGAGAAGAGCTAGCCTAGTGCATCTCATATATGGAAGGCCAAACAAAGGCTAGGAGAGGAGTGAGCGTCCTTTAAAAACTAAATAAATAAATATGGCCGGTCTCACCTTATTTATCTATTTGGTCAGATTTAATATTCTGCCCTAATCATAATCTGAACAAGATAGATTACAATATAATAATGAAAATTTATATAAAGGATGTAAATACAGCCCATTCAGTTCCTGTAATTGGATTTTCTACCTTAACAATTGCTACCAAGAAACTCAAGCTCAAAATAATTTTAATAGGAACTGTGAAACTACTCCAAAATTAATTTGATCTCCATGAGGTGGGAACAAGCTTGTGGCTGAATAAATATAATCTCCATCTAAACAGAAATAGAAATTAGAGTCAATAAAGCAGGTCTGGTGTTTTCCTACAATTTCTGTGTGCTTTGAGTGAGAAAAATAACAGAGAATATTCAATGGTAGAAACAAGCTCAGGATGGCACTTCCTGCAAACAGATAAAAACATAGCTGCGCTTGGGGAAATCACGCCTCACAGCAAGTTACTATATTCAGGTATCCCATGCATCAACATTAAAAGCTGTCTTCCAAGAATGAAGGATTTTTTTGCCCATTTCCCCGTGGTTGTGGGTATTTTAAAAGGCTAGCTTGCTTTTCTGCCTTACAGTTTACCTCCAGAGATGAAAATCACACTGTGAAAAGGAGATTTCCCTGTACATAATAGCATAATAGATCCATGTCAAGGTCCAGTGGATCCAACATTGCCCTCTCCCTCCAGATGCAGACATGGAGCTGAAGCCCTGCTTTTCCTAAGAAAGTTAAAATTCTACCTGCACTGTAGTAAAACCAGTACTGGATCACCATTTGGACAGAAAGTCATAAAGCTGCAACGTGAGATCATATTTCTAGGCTTGAAAAAGATCACTGGGACTTTTCACAGATTGTCTTTTGTGTTTGTCCCTGACTAGAATACAAAGCTAGAGAATGGAGAGAACTTTCACTTTCCTTACATTTCCTCTGCTTCAAAGTGGAAACAGATGAGGAAGTTCAAAATGTGTTATTTTCTGAATAAGAACACAGCAGCAGGTAGTGAGTAACTTATTGCCTGATGATGTCACCACGTTCTAGAAAGATTCATTCAAAGGTTTGACTTTCCAAAACTATGGGATATGTTTACTAAACCGTCTTAACATAGCAGCGGCGACGTTATCGCGTGATACGTAATGTTATCACATGCGCGATAACGTCACGTATCGCGCGATAATGTCGGCAGCAGTGTTAAGGCACAATAACGCTGTGAAATCCGGCTCTGAAGGGTGGAGTAAGGCCTCCCAGAGGGTGGAGATAGGGGTCAGTGGGCGGAGAGAGTGAGCAAGGAGAGGCTACGGGCACACTAATGCTGTGAAATCCACGTCTGAACACTAACGCCAGTGAAACCCTCGCGTTACAGGCACATTTGCAGGAGAGAGAAACCATTTAAGTCAGTAATGTACAGCAAAGGCAGGAAAACCCAGAAAAGTGATAGTAGTGATACATGTGCAGGAACCAAAAAGGCAAATAAACATACAAAATGACCAGAACCACATCTGAAATCCCAATAACCAAGCTGGTCAATAGTGATATTAATGATAAACATAAAGCAACACTACTGACAAAGCGTAAAAAGGAAGATATCATGTTTGGAAGGGTCTATGCTCTGTCCCGCTACAAAGTGAATGATCCCACATTGAAATAGCGGTGATCAGGGTTTTTGTCGTTTATATTGGGCAGGTTTATGGTGTGCACATGTGCAGCAACAGCAGAGTGGGAACGTAGGAAAGGGCAACTGTACTGATGCTGTAAATGGGATACAGGGGGCTGCAGGCAGCACATGCTGTGGTCCAGCTGGGGCACAGTGCGGACTAGGCAGATGCCTAGGTGGTGCATAGGAATGATGAAACTGTAAAGCAGCGAGACAGCAACTGACGAGGGACCAACATGGGCACGAGTGTTTGTCCCACAGTGTCACAGGGGATATTACCCAGCAGGTACCCCCAAGGGCAAATAACATTATAAGGCGATGCCGGGGGGAAGCACGCATGTCCAAATAGGCACCCCTACCCGAGAACCCACACCATAGGCAGCCGCCTACCGGCATACTGGAAGGCCTGCGACTGCGCACCACCAGCACCACTGGCATAAGGGCATGTCTGCATGGTGGCGGAGGGGTGCTGGTGGCGGAGGGGGTAGTGGCATTTGCCCACAGCAGACCACGGCCAAGCCCCGTTTAGGTGGGTGGCGTGCACTGCAACAGACAAGGTCTGTCTGACGAACAGTCATAGTATCCCCAGGGAATAACCTGCCCCTGTGGCAACTGTTTGGTGCAGTAAACACAGCCAATGTGTTCAGGGGCAGAAAGTCATAAGTTCAAGTCCCAGCTGTGGCTCCTGCCAACCTTGTCCCCATATTTCACTCAGTACTAAACCATGGTAATAAAGACAGAACTTTTATTGCAGATAAATTAAACATGCCTGAAACACCTATATTTTACCCTACAGAGCACAGACACCATAAACATGTGCAATCCCTAGAGCAGAGTTTCCCAATTGCAGGCCTGGAGGGCCAAACACCATTCAGGTTTCATGCTGTCCCTAATAAGTATGCCTGTGCTGCATTTGTATGCATCGCCCCCATTGTACGCAAATGTATCTCATGCATATTCATTAGGGACAGCATGAAAACCTGAACAGTGTTTGGCCCACCAGGACTGGATTTGGGAAACTCTGCCCTAGAGCAACGGCCAACAGGGGCACAAACACCCACACCCACAGGCTCCACTATCCAAAGCCTCTTGGAGAGTCAGGCTATTGGGCCCTGCGCGGAGCAGCATCTCCCAATACTGGCACCTGCATACCTTAGCAATGCCGTCCTAAACTTGGGAACACGTTCCACATATATCAAAAGGTTGGTATGATTAATGTCAGCTAACAAATCCTAAGTTAAACACGATTTGTTGATAGAGATTCATCATAGCAACCTTTCTGATATCTGTGGAGTGTGTTTCAGTTATTGCTTCTGACAGTGTTTACCACCCCGGGGAGTGACCCCAACAGTATTGCATACCATAGCAATGCCCGCACTGTGCCCAGGACTGGTGTGGCGGCCAGGGCTGCCACAAACCTCTATATTTGCACAATGCTGGCATAAGTGTGGGAGTGTGTGTATGTCTATCCAGTGTGTTGTGGCTGCCTACACCTTACTGAGCCCACACTGCTTGCACTGTTTCCAGTGTTAGCCTGCCAATGTGCATAATGAGGAGCAAGGTACTGTGGGTATGGCCCGAACAGGGCAGGATGCATCTGCAGAGGGTATAGGGCAATGGCTGGGACATTGTAGTGCCTGACCACCACCTGCACGGACAGGGTGGCCACAGCATGTCATGCTGGGAGTTCACTCTCACCCTGACTGTCAGTGACCACGGCATGGCTAGGTTCCCCCATAGTACTATGTAGTATTTCTCTCAATTGATGTTTATGAGTTCTTTTTTCTGGGGTCCAATCACTGACATACTTGCTTAGTGTGTATGCTCACATCCCATTTTTGGGTACACACAGTTTCTCCAGGAACATGCACTATGTACTAGCTAGCATACTGTCTGCAGTTAGCATGTGTATGGCTAGAACACCTTGCTAGGTTCCCCCATAGTACTATGTAGTATTTCTCTCAATTGATGTTTATGAGTTCTTTTTTCTGGGGCCCAATCACTGACATACTTGCTTGGTGTGTATGCTCACATCCCATTTTTGGGTACACACAGTTTCTCCAGGAACATGCACTATGTACTAGCTAGCAGACTGTCTGCAGTTAGCATGTGTATGGCTGGAACACCTTGCAGGGTACAGCAGGTGGTGACTGACTGTGCCCTCTGCTGGTGAATGTCAGATTGTGGTGGGGGGCAGCTGAGCTTCTCCAGCGTTCTGCCTGTCTGCCATTGCCTTATGTGATGCGTAGAGATCTGCATGGACTGCCCTGTAGGGTGCCTGTTCCCCAGCAGGATTGTGGTTGATGGTCCTTTGTACTGCCACCATTTCAGAGATGTACAATGTGGATCTGTTGGTGGGAGATCCTGTCCCCCCACCCTGAGCCACAGAGGGGGTGTTGGGTGGTGCTACATAATCTGCTTTTGGGTCCAAACACCCCCCTTCATCTATAACATGTGACCATGGCACCCACACAGGACATGCACTATTCTGGGTGCATCATAGTCCACAAGGGTTAGATGTGACGGGGAAATACAGATGGACACAGGTGTATCCTAGGTGTGTCTGTAAGGACTACCGATCACACACTGGCACTGATGGGGACCTACAGCATAGCCTATCTCAGCCAAGCCAGGTGCTGCGGACCTGGTGTGGATGCCCCACCTCACCCTCAGGGTGAGCACAGGACCTGCACAATGTCACGGTCTGCTGCTACTCTGTGCCAGTAACACACACGGTCAGTCCCCCAGCAGGCCTAGGTGCTGTGGGGGTGCATACCCCATTATGTGATCAGCTGTAGACTGCTGATCTGCATGTGCAGTGCATCATGGGTACGGGTGGGTTTGCCCTATCCTGGTAACCACAGCAGTTTATGTGGTGACCTGCAGTCTTTCTGTAGCCAGCCAGCAGTGTGGTAGCATTTATAGAGATGGAGCCTACTGGTTACTTCAAAGACTGTGGAGGCAGAGGTCATGGGTTTGATCCCACAGTGGTGTTATTTAGGAATGCTGTCTGAGGCTTTTCCTTTTGATTTCAATCAGTGCTGCCAGCAGAAACACCCTCACAGTGTTGTAGCCTAAGGTGCCTCATAGATGCCCTGTAAAGCGCCCTATAGTGCACATTATAGGTTGCCTTGGCAAACAGGGCACTTTATAATGTGACCTATGGGGCGCCTTATAGGGCACCTTAGGTTATGGCACTGTGAGGATGTTTTTGCTGGCAGCACTGATTTATATGAAAAGAAAATGCCTCAGACAGCCTTTTTAGATTACACCACTGCAGGATCAAACCCATGACCTCTTCCTCTACAGTCATTGTAATAACTAGTGGGCTACATTGTTACAGCTTCTAATACTGCGCTGGCATGTACTTAGGGTTAACGGGTGTTAACGTGCCACGGCGCCCACTATCGCACGATACCGATTCTTGCTACCTTAGGACTGGAACGCCCACTCCTTATATGGCATTCTTCACATTATCGCTGCAACTAGTGCCGGTAACATTAAGACGGTTTAGTAAACATACCCCTATGTCTATGTCTGTGAAATATTTTTTCTGTTGGTCCCCAAAAAATCCCCAGCAATAATTTAAATTTATGGGAACAAACTGACTTTTAAGGGGGGTTTTTATGTGTGTGAGTGCACGTGTGTATTTATTATTGCTTTTCTCCAAAACTTTAATCTGAACCAGCATATTGTCATTGAGCACTTTAGAAAAGAAAATACATCTGCCTTCCTGTCTGGAAGTTCTTATCCCACTGCGCTACTCACCTTCTTATGTCATATAATATTGTCAGAAATTGAAACTGCAAAACTCAAAAAAATTTAAAACTGTTGTTCTTTGCTAATGTGCCTTTTTCTTCCAAGAGCCGAACTGTACATATGAGAAGAGCCTTTACAGCACCTCTGAATGACAGTTTTTAAATGACTTTTCTGAAGGCACTTCAGAAGGTGGAGATTGAATGGCAGAAATAAAACAAGCATCAAGTCTGTAATTCTGTGATTTTTTTTCTAATCTCCAAGGAGGTTATTACAGAAGCTGAATAGACCATTTGTACATGCACAGGAGACGGGTATGTAGCGAAAACGTCTATGAACTTATGCCGGTACCCAGCGCCCATATATGTTTATCTCGTATGCACGGGGCTGTTCGTACATTTATTTTTATTTATTTATTTATTTATTTATTTATTTATTTATTTAAAAGGATTTATATACCGCTTTGTCCTGAAATCAAAGTGGTTTACACTTCAAACAATCAAAGAGTATAGTTAGTAGGGGTAGGGATGTAGTGTTAACACAGGAGAGTGGTTGTGGGAGTGAAGGCATTGATTTCTTGGTGAGGTACTGTATATACAGAATGAGGTACTGTATATACAGAATGATGTACAGGTAAGTATATACAGGGAAGGTGGGGAGATGGAAGGGGGTGGAATGTTAGGTAGCTGCCATGGGCTAAACTACAGTTTGATTATGTAATGTCACTATAGTGTTCAAAAAAAAGCATGGTTTTGATCTGCTTCCTGAAGTCTTTGATGTCTATAGTTGATCGTAGGTCGTCTGGGAGGGAGTTCCAGAGAGCGGGGACAGCCATGGAAAGTGCTCTTCTTGTCATGTCTTGCCTTGGTTTGGTAAATGTTACGTGGTGATAATGGATCCTGAGGTGCCTCTCCTCCTTGGTCTGGTGCTTGTGTCAGATTTAGGCTGTTTGCTGAGAGGTTGTGTTTGATTTTAAATATGTTTATTATTGCTTTATATCTGATGCGGGAGCTGATAGGGAGCCAGTGGGTTGAGAATGGGGGTAATGTGATCGTGTCTTGATGATCCCGTTATTATTTGGGCGGCAGTGTTTTGAGCCATCTGCAGTTGCTGGAGTGTTTGTTTTGAGAGTCCAAGGTAGATGGGGTTGCCGAAATCTAATATGGGTGTGATTAGAGCTTGACAGACTGTGCGGAAGTGATCCTGTGAGAGAAGTGGCTTGAGGCGTCAGATGGTTCTCATTTTGAGGTATGCATTTTTGGTGGTTCTGCTGATGTGCGACTGTAGGTTCAGGTCTTTGTCGAGTGTTACTCCGAGGTACTTTGCTTCGTTCTTTATTGGTATGGTGATGTTATTCAGTTTGATGTTGGTAGGTGGGGTGAAGGCGGCCTTTTGGGTCATGATTAGAGCTTCTGTCTTGTTGCAGTTTATGGTCAGGTTGTTTTCTAGCATCCAGAGTGTCATTTGCTGGAGGCAGTTTGATATTTTGGTGTAGTCTGGGTTGTCAAGATTGATTGGAGTGTATATCATGATGTCATCTGCGTATATTGTGGTTCTTGATTATGTTGCAGATTGGTTGAATGTAGAGGTCAAATAATAGTCCAACAGAAAAAGCACAATTCCAAGTGCTAGCGCAAAACCCAGTACAAACCATGGACAGCAAACGGGAAGAATGTATAAAAATAATTGTTATTAATAAACTGTAGCCATTGGCCCATAATTTTTATTAATAAACTGTAGCCATTGGCCCGACACAGGCCATGTTTCGATGAGCCTTCCCACACAGCTTTTATAATATTTTTTTTACGTGAAGTTTTCCCATAATACTTGTATGTTATTAATTATTTATTTATTTATATTTATTGTTTAATGGTCTAGTTTATATTTGGTGTCTACATGTGGGCTCTGATTCTAGCATGTACATGCTTCATGTATATTAATTTTATTTACATGTTTGATTACCACATATATTTATGTTTAGTGGTTTGTTTATAATCCAATATGGTTTTATTGTTGAGACGTTTTACTTATTATGTATAAGTTTTTATTTATTTTTACTTTTTAGCCAATTTTGCCCCTGAGGAAGGCTCATCGAAACACGGCCTGTGTCGGGCCAATGGCTACAGTTTATTAATAAAAATTATGGGCCAATGGCTACAGTTTATTAATAAAAAATATTTGTATACATTCTTCCCGTTTGCTGAGGTCAAATAATAGGGCAGATAGGGCGGATCCTTGTGGTATGCCTTGGTTGATTCTTATTGGTTGGGAGGTGACGGTGCCACTTTGACTTGAAGCTGTCTGTTTGTGAGGTATGAGGTGAACCATTTCATGGTTGTGCCGTGTAGGCCGATGTCCTGAAGTCTTGAGTGAAGTGTGCTGTGGTCCACAGTGTCGAAGGCTGCTGAGATGTCTATGAAGATCATGATGATGCCTCTCTTAATGTTGTTGATGATTTGCATCAGATCATCAAAAAGATATATCAGTAGTGTTTCAACACCATGGTTGGACGGAAGCCATGTTGATTTGGGTCCAGTGGGTATGGTTGTCAATGTGATCCTGGAGTTGGTGTTGGACCACCTTTTCGATAATTTTCGCTAGTAGAGGGAGGCTTGAGATGGGTCTGTAAATGACTGGATTGTTCTTATTTAGTTGTGATTTTTTGGGGATTGGTCGTATTGTTGCTAGCTTTAGTTTTTGGCATAATGCCTGGGGTTAGGGAGTTGTGCACTATGTTGTGTATGGTGTGGATGAAGTCCTTTTTTACAGCCTTGATCCAGACCACTAGGCATGGGTCTGTTGGTGCGGTGCTGGTGTTGATCGAGGCGATAATGTGGGAGATTTGATCCGTTGATCGAATGCTGAATTTGTCCAAGGTTTTCTTTTGTGGCATTGGTTTAGCGGTGGTGCACATGATTGGTTGGTGTGGGGCAGTGAGTTTTTCTTGGAGGTAGGTTGCGAAGGTCTGAGGATCTATTTGATCAGATTTTTCAGGATTAGGTTCCTTGGTGAGAGTTTTCACTATTTCAATGAGTTCTCTAGGTTTGTTGGCGGATTTTAGAATCAGGTTTGTGTAGTATTCTCTTTTCTTTTGGTTGATGAGGTTGTTATAGTCTCTTTGTTTTGATTGGTATAGGTCTTGTATGTTGGTTGATTTGGTGCATCTCCATCGTCGTTCTAGTTTTCTTAGATCTTGTTTTGCATTTCGGATTTCTTTTGAGTACGAGGGTGTGTGTCGTTTTTTGGCATGTTGAGCATTGTAGTTCATGCATTCGGTGGCTTTTGCAGCGGATGTGATGGTGTTGTTCCAACTGTTGATTTGTTCATCTGTGTCACTGTTTTTGTGATCAGGTGTGGTAGGGTGTCTTGTAGGAATTGGTCCTTGTCAAAGCTTTTGAATCTTCTATGTGGGGGTGGGTTGTCTTGATGGCTGATGGATCCTGGCCCTTGTAGTTCAAGTTTTATTTCTATTATATAGTGGTCTGACCATGGCACTGGTGTGATCGAGGGCTTTGTGCAACTGTTACTTTCTAGTAGGTAGTTGGGAGCGAAGATGAGATAGGGTGAAGATCCATGTCTGTGGGTGGGTGCTTTGATTAGTTGAGTGTATTGTAGGGAGTCCATCTCTATCAGAAAGGCTTCTGCATCTTTGTTTGTGGCAGATTTGAGGTTAAAGTCTCTGAGTAACAGCAGGGGTTTGTGGCTAGTGTTGACTGCACAGACAGATTCCAGTATGGAGGAAAGTTCATCCGGGAGGGGGGGGGGGGGGCATGAGGATCTCTATAAGTGAGGCATAGTGCTAGCTGCTTGTTCTCAATGATGATTGTGTTGCATTGATTTGTATCTGTGGTGGCTCGGGTTTTGAGCTTTAGGTTGTTTTTTGCGATAATCAATACTCCTTTCCTGTGGGTGTGTGGACAGTTGAAGGCTGAGTAGTTGGGGTACTAACTGGTTGAGGATTATGTTGTCAGTGGGTGTGAAGAAGGGGTCCATCTCTCTTGCCTCTTTTGTACACCTGTCAGTGGGTGTGAGCCATGTTTCTGTGATGCAGAGAATGTCTGGTTGCAGTTCTTCTATGTGGTCTGCTAGGGTGTTGATCTTGTTTCTTATGGATCTGGCATTGATGAATTCAATGGAGATATGTAGGGGTTTGTTTGAGAATCTGGGTGCCTTATGGGTTTGTGTGTGGGTGTCTGCCTTGTCTTTTGTAGCTTTGTCTGGCTTTTTTGTGTGTGTTCTGCCATGCTTCTTGGAGGGGGGGGGGTATATTAGTGGTAGTGGTGGTAGCCATGCGGTGTTTGTGGGTGTATAGTGGGATGGTGTGTGACTGGGAAGCAGTTGGGTGATGAGGAGGCATATTGGTAGGTAGTGGGTTGCAGTCATGGTTGTGCTTGGGGTGATTACCTTGCTAGTTGTTAGAGTTCCTCTTTTTTGCTTAGTGCTGTTCTCGCTGATGGTGCATCGATCTCATGGTGTTAGCGTCTGGATAGTTGAGTGTTTCTGTTGGAGGCTTTTGGTCAACTTGATATTGTGATTGTTGTTTGTGGGTGCTGGAGTGACCGCCTTCGTGCCCCGCCAAAGCCCGCCCGCCATGGGCGTGCCTGGCGGCGGAGTGCCTTTTAAATTGTGCCGTCTGTTCTCCCACAGCCCCAATTGGGGGGGGGGAGATCAGAGCACATGCCCATGAGGGGGTGAAATAGGGGCGTGGTCAGCCCCAGAGATGTGAACACCATATTCCATAAAGTCCCATGCACGTTTATGGCATTTGCCACAGGCATGCCCATTATTCCTGCCAGATATGTGGACCAAGGCCAAAGCTTTGCCAATTTTCTGCTTTTTTCTAGGATTCATCCCTGCAAGTGAGAGTGTGTGCGTGCACAGTAAGGTTAGAGGGTTGCATGAGAACAGCTAGTGTTGGGATCCGCAAAGCATGGAGGAAATGAATGCCTGGTTTGCAATGGCCATGCACATCTAATGAAGATTTGACTAAAGAAAACCGAAGATCAATTGAATGCACAAATCAAAAAATATTTAGAAAAATCAAACTTAACTTGACTTAATCCAGAGCTACTCAATTCCAGTCCTGGTGGCCCGCAACCCTGCAGGTTTTTGGGATATCCCTAATGATATGCATGAGATATATATGCATTAGAGATAGCCTGCCAACCTGACTGGTGTTTGGCCCTCCAGGGCTGGATTTGGAGACCCCTGCCTTACACCTCTGTCATTTAAGATTGTAAGTGGGCAAGGTGCAGATGTCCAAGACATCAAAGAGGTTAGAATTTGTCACATTCCTCCTTGCTTCTCACCACCACCAAAATATTGTCTATTAGATAACTTTTTGGTGGTGTTGAGAATCTAGGAGGAATGTGACACATTCTATCTACCCTTTTGATGTCTAGAACATCTGTACCTTGCCCACTCACATTCTTAAATGACAGAGGTGTAAGGCAGGAGTCTCCAAATCCAGCCCTGGAGGGCCACAAACCAGTCAGGTTGGCAGGCTATCTCTAATGCATATATATCTCATGCATATCATTAGGGATATCCCAAAAACCTGCAGGGTTGCGGGCCACCAGGACTGGAATTGAGTAGCTCTGAAGTCTTAATCAAACTTAACCTGACCTTGATCTTTATATCACTGAGCCACTTGTTATAGAATTGCTGTGGCCTGTGGCCCTTCAGACTCTGTGGCTATACCATTGGATACTAAGGGGTATGTTTACTAAACCGTCTTAACGTGCGCCCAGCGATAATGTGCAGGATCCCATAAAAGGAGTGGGCGTTCCAGTCTTAAGGTAGCAAGCGCGGGTTATTGCGCGATAACATGCGCTGCACTCATTATCGGGCGATAGAGGGAGCCGTGCACGTTAACGCGCATTAGCCTTAATTAGAAGCGCTGACCTATAAACATAGCAACAGAGCTGTAGCACAATGGTTAGTACATTAACTGATGTTACAGGGCTCATGAGTTCAATCCCCAGTGGGCTTAATGAGTAAGGCTGTCTGTGGCATTACCCTTTACTTTAAATCAGTGCTGTCTGAGGTATTTTCATTTTTAATTTTAATTAGTGCTGCCAGCAAACACACCCTCACAGTGCTGTAACATATGGTGCCACCTAAGGCGCCCTATAAGGCACTCCAGAGGGCACATTATAAAGTGCACTGTCCACAAAAGGCACCTTATAATGTTCCCTATAGGGCGCCTTATAGGGTGCTTTATAGGGCGCCTTATGAGGCACCTTAAGGTTACAGCACTGTGAGGGTGTTTTTGCTGGCAGTACTAATTTAAATTAAAAAAGGAAATGCCTCAGACAGCCCTAGCAAATAACACCACTGTGGGATCAAACCCATGACTTCTAGCTTCACAGGCAGTGAAGTAACCAGTGGGCTACATCTCTATAGTTGCTAACAAACACCTGACTGGCTATAGAAAGACTGCAGGTCACCACACAACCTGTCTGCTGTGGTTACCAGGATAGGGTTAACCCACCCGTACCCATGATGCACTGTACATGCAAATCAACAGTCTACAGATGATCACAAGATGGGGTATATACCCCCACAGCACCTAGGCCTGGTAGGGGGAACTGACCGTGTGTGTCACTGGCACAGAGTAGCTACAGACCGTCACATTGTGGGGGTACTGTGCTCACCCTGAGGGTGAGGTGGGGCGCCCAACACCAGGTCCGCAGCACCGCTGAGATAGGCCATGCTGCATGTTCCCATTAGTGCTAGTGTGTGATAGGTAGTTCTCGCAGACACACTTAGGCTGCACCTGCTTCCATCTGTATTTCTCAGTCACGTCTAGCCCTTATGGACTATGATGCACCCAGAATAGTGTGTATCCTGTGTGGGTGCCATGGTCACATGATTTAAGTGAAAGGGCAGGGGTTGTTTGGACCCATAGGTGTATTATGTACCACCACCCAACCCACTCTCTGTGGCTCAGGGTGGGGAACAGGATCCCCCACCAACAGAGCCACATTTTACATCCCTGCAATGGTGGCAGTAGAGGGGACCATCAACCCCAGTCCTGCTGGTGAACAGACACCCTACAGCGCAGTCCATGCAAATCTGTACACATCCATAAGGCAATGGCAGACAGACAGTAGGCCTGGAAATGCTCAGCTGCCCACCACCACTATCTGACATTCTCCAGCAGCAAGCCTCCAGCCATACACATACTAACTACAGACAGTCTACTAGCTAGTCCATATCCCTGGAGGAGATGCGTGCACCCAAAACTGGGATGTGAGCACACCCACCAAGGAGATAAATCAGTGATTGGACCCCAGAACAGAGAACACATAAATATCACTTGAGAGAAATACTATATAGCACTATGGGGGAACCTAGCCATGCCATGGTCACTGCTCAGTCAGGGTGAGAGTGACCTCCCAGCAGGACATGCTGTGGCCACCCTGTCCGTGCAGGTGGTGGCTGGGCACTACAATGTCCCAGCCATTGCCCTATGCCCTCTGAAGATGCATCCTGCCCAGGCTGCCCTGTCCGGGCTATACTCACAGTACCTTGCTCCTCATTATGCACATTGGCAGCCTTACACTGGAGACAGTACAAGCAGTGTAGGCTGAGTAAGGTGTTGGCAGCCACCACACACTGGATAGACAGACACACACTCCCACACCTATGCCAGCATTGTGCAAATATAGAGGCTTTTGGAAGCCCTGGCCACCACACCAGTCCTGAGCACGGTGCAGGCATGGCTATGGTATGCAATACTGTTGGGGTCAGTTTGTTCAGGTCATTTTCCATGTTTATTTGCCCTTTTGTTCCATGCACATGTATCACAACTATCACTTTTTTTAGGTTTTCCTAGCTTTGCTGTACATTGCTGACATAAATGGTTTCTCTTTCCTGCAAATGTGCCTTAACACGAGGGTTTCACTGGCGATAGTGATCAGACCCGGATTCCACAGCGTTAGTGTGCCTGGAGCCTCTCCCCTCCCACTCTTCACCCATTGACCCCTTCTCTCCGCCCAATGGGAAGTCTTCCTCCGCCCTTCAGCGCCAGATTTCACGGCGTTAGGGTGCCAGTACCCTTCCGCCACCATGCTGACATGCCCTTATACTGGTGGTGCTGGTGGTGCTCAGTCTCAGGCCATCCAGTGTGCCGGTAGGCGGCTGCCTATGGTGCGGGATCTGGGGTAGGGGTGCCTGCATAGACATCCACGCTTCCCCCCCACCACCGCCTGCCAATGTTCTGTGCCCTTGGGGTACCTGCTGGGTACTATCCCCTGTGACACTGTGAGAAACACACTCATGCCCATGTTGGACCCTCATCAGTTGCTGTATTGCTGCTTTACAATTTTGGCATTCCTATGTGCCACCTAGGCATCTGCCTAGTCCGCACTGTGCCCCAGCTGCAACACAGCATGTGCCGCCTGCAGCCCTCTGTATCCCATTTTCCAGCATCTGTACAGTTGCCCTTTCCGACATGCCCACTCTGCTGTTGCCACACATGTGCACGCCATAAGAAACCTGTCCAATAAAAAGGGGAAACCCTGATCAGCGCTATTTCAATGTGGGATCATTCACCTTGTAGGGGGACAGAGCATAGACCCTTCCAAAATTAATATCTTTGTTTTGGAGCTTTCTCAATAGTGTTTTTTTCTTTTTCTCATTAATATCACTATTGGCCAGCTTGGTTATGGTGATTTTAAATTTTGTTCAGGTCATTTTCCATGACAGTTGAGTTGGGGGAAAAAGGCTAAAAGGAGTGTGCCTGGTATAGGTTGGAAAGACATGTTGGGGGAGGGGGGTTCAAGGGTGGCAAGGGCAAAGATTAATGGCAAGGAGAGGTTGCTGAGATAGGGTGTAGACATTTATGGTGGAGAGGGAGAGAAGAAAAGACTGAAGACTGAGGTGGAGGGACATAGAAGAATGAATATTGAACTCATCTGCAAATACTCACTGTAATGAAAAACTTTGGAAATTTCTACTACATCCAACATCCATCAGACATTAGATTAGTTATGACTATGAAGAATGCTCTCCCTCTGAGTATAAAGTTTTGGGAAATTTGATTTCTTCCCATAAACACTAAGGGATATGTTTACTAAATGGTGGTAAATGAGCAAGTGTTCCGTTAGCGGGTGCTAACTGTGCATGTGCACACCTAGCGCGTGCAAAAAGGCACTTTAGCGGGTGCTAACGAAAAGTGCCCTGTGGGTGGAGAGAAGGCGTGCACGGGGTGGAGAGTAGGGGTCAATGGGTGGGGAGTGGGCAGGAACAAGACTTGCTCCCCTAACGCAGGCACCTTAATTGCAGGAACCATAACGCAATTCAGAGCCTGGCAGAAAGGGTGTTTTTTGAGGAGAGAGAGACTATTTTACGTCTGCAATGTGATGCACAGAGAGGTGAGCTCAAAAGAGTGATAGTAGTGCTTCATTAGCGGCAAAAGCATAGCACCCAAGTATGAAAGGGCACTATATTGATGGTGCAAATGGGGGCAAAGAAGGTGGCACATGGGTTATGCAGTTGGGTCTGCTGGTGCACAGGAGAAACTAGGCAGCTGTCTAGATGGCACATAGGAACATAAGATTACAAAATATGCCAAACTGTGTCAGACCAAGGTCCATCGTGCCCAGTATCCTGTGTCAACAATGCACAATCTAGGTCACAGGTACCTAGCAATTTCCCCAAAATACACACTATATCCTTATTAACTGTAATGGGGCAAGCAGTGCATAGCTCGTGCATAGCTAGGATCCTGTTTAGCAATGGTTTATAGACCGTTACCCAGGAACCCGTCCAAACATTTTGAAACCCAGCAACACTGACAGCTTTTACCACATCCTCTGGTAATGGATTGCAGGGTTTGATTACCCGTTGTCTGAAAAAATATTTTCACCTAGAAGACCCAAATGGGTTACACTGTAGTTGCATTGCAGGTCCCCTAGCCTGTCCACAGTCTGATGGCATAAAAAGTGACCTATGTTTACCTTTTCCACTAGTCAATAATCTATAGACCTCTATGATATCTCCCTTCATCCATCTCTTCCCCAGGTTGATGAGCCCCAACCTTTTTAGCCTCTCCTCAAAAGGGTATTCCGTCATCCGCAGAACCATCTATGATATTCGTCATGATCCCACAGTGACAGTGGCAGCACATAGTCCTGCTACTGCTGCGGAAAGGCAATATGCTACAAAGGCTGGACCAAGAGTCCAGGCACCCCAGGCAGAAATCTAGGCTGCCTTCCTCCTCCACACTGCTGTTGAACCCAGCTATGGGGGAAGAGGCCAATAGTGCCAGATGCTGTAGCCCTCCAGGTAGCTGGAAAATGCAGGTGCCTGGGGAAATACTGCAGTAGTGGCTGCCACCCTCCACCCGAGACGTATTGGTGGCAGGCAATGATGGGGCCCCTGCATGGGCAGCTGGTGGGGGGACTGCATGGCCATCCATGTGTGCCCCTGCCCCCCCCCCATCAGGACCTTTTGCCCAAGGTGCCTGCCAAACCCACATGTTTAACATGTTGGGGCTGTGACCACCACCACTGACAATGCATGGACATGTCTGCATGGTGGGGTGGTGGTGGTGGTGTGGGAAGTGGCATCAGCCTTCAGCAGACAAAAGCCTTGTCCTGTTTGTGTGCACCATGTGCATTGCAGCATGTGCCAAAGGTCAGCTGAAGAGAAGAATGTCAGCAACAGGAGCTGCTATCCCATAAGATAGCACTGTGGTACAACACACACAGTTGATATGTATATGTGTGGAGGGTCACAGGTTCAGGTCCCTGCTGTGGTTTCTGTATTGAATATTCCTGTGGACAGAGTTTAGCTGATAATGTAAGTACAGCTCCAGCATGTGCAACCCTCAAGGAGATGGCGAGCAAGGGTGGAAACACCCACCAGCAGCACTGACAGGCTCCACTATCCACAGCTGGTTGGAGGCTAATAGCACACGTTATCAATCCTTGAGCTGACATTGAGACAGGAGTGTCAAGCAGGAATTCCAACTATCTCCACTTTTGTTCAGTACACCAATGAGAGTGTATGTGTGTGTATGGCTCCCCTTTGTCCTTGGCTTTCTGCACTGCATTTTGGCTCACATTGTCAGAGTTTTTTTACAGCCTGTTTGGAAAATGTGAATAAGGCCAAGCAGAGGATTGTGGGTATCACCTGAAACAGCGCAGATTGGCCTGGATGTGTCTGCCACAATGGTAGGGTCACTGGCTGAGATCCCATTGTGCTCATCTGCCATGTGCATTGCTTGGGTGGCCACTGTATGTTATGCTGAGATGGCACTCTCACTATGACCAAAAAGTGACCATGGCACAGCCATGTATCCATATAGCTCTGCTTGGTTCTAGTGATGTGGATGCATTCTTTGTCATTGGATGTTAATTACTGAGTACCTGCCTGGGTGTCAATGTTATGTATTTTAAGGTGGAGTGTTCATGGTCACACTATGCACATACCATGTATGCTGACCAGCAGACCTGCTGTAGTTGGTTTGTGCTTGGCTAACAGAGGGAAGTCTTTCTGCCCTGCTGTAGCTAATTGCTAGTTCTCAAGATTTGGAGCAGCAGTTGTTCTTAGCCTATTCACTGAGGTAGTGGCAGTACAGCAGCCATAGCCCCAGACCAGCCTATACACTACCACTGGAGTGGCTATCCATAACAGCAGTATGTTAACACTACCCACTAGCCTCCACAGTTATCAAAAAGTGATGTCTAACATGAGCAAAATACAGGGCTAAGCTGCTGCTGTAAACCAAAGGGAAAAAGCATAACACACTGCAAACAATTTCTGCCACACACTAGCAGTAATGTGGACTGGCAACAGAGACCATCTCTAGCAGTGCAGGTTCAGTGGATCAGATGCTGGGCACCCCTCTTCACCCTCAAGGGTGACAGCTGAAACTACTCTGCAGCATGGCTTGTTGTTGTTATGTGCATGTAGCACACACAGCCAGTGCGTCTTAGTGAGCTTATATGCTGAATCAATGCCTTCTCCATTAATTTTTCAGCAGCAGACTGCTGTTTTGCATGTGCAGTGCCTCATGGGTAGTGGAGGGTCCAACCTATACCTGCATAAACAGAAAACAGTTTGCTCAGAGATCTGCAGGCTGTGTAGCCCTGTGGAGAGGTGTAGTCTACTGGTTGATGCAATGTCTCTATGGTCAAAGACCCATGGTTTGATTCCCACTTGTTCATTTTGTGCCTGGATGCACTTGCCCAAACTTGCATAGACCTGGCTCTGCTGTGACCTGCAGACAATCATTTTTCTACATTTCTATGCATTATGGTGACATGTTGGGTAGCCCAACATAGCATTCCTCATCATAGACATCTGTGAGCATGGCTTTAGTGGCTCTGCCACAGCACATTGCAGTAGGTCAGTGATGTATTCGCAGCAGATGTCTGGGTCAACTAGTATAGATGTGTTTCTGTTTTGCCATCATTGTGACTTCCCAGCTTTACTTAAAGAGGATATATCTTGGGGGCGGAGCCTGGGACAGAGCGGAATGGAGGCATAGAGCATAGCTCCGGAGGGATTCCTGCTGATTCCTGTGTCTATTGGACTGCAATGCGCTCAGAAGAGTCGGAAACTGGTATTGCCAAGCCGGGGAAGTCGACCGGGGCGAAGCAGACTCGCTTAGAATTTGCTGCCATGCAAAATTCTAGTGCTAAACGCTCGAAAACCGAGCCTCCCTCCCCACAGAAAATGGCCGCTGGGCAAGAGCAGCCCGCAGCCTTGCAAGAACTACTAAAGGAAGTGCGAGCAGTGAAAGACATGGTGAAGGTGAATGGAGAGTCGCTTGCCTGTGTGCAGGAGGATATTGGCCTCCTTAAAAGCAGGATGGAAGCTGTTTCAGTCAGCCATGAGAAGATAGAGGTGAGACTCAACGTGCACGAGGAAAGGCTAAGGGAGCTGGACAAGCATGCTAAGCAAATCAAGGCCTTACAGAGGGATACTGAGGACAGCAATAATCGGGCTCACAGGAATAACATACGTCTGGTTGGTGTTCCCGAAGGCGCAGAGGGGAAGGACATGTTTGCTTTCTTGCTGAAATTGCTCCCATCTGTGCTAAAACTGAACTTTGGAATGCTGCTCGAAATAGAGCGCGCTCATCGTATTCCCTCTCAGATCTCACCCGGCAATACCCGCCCGCATCCGATTATCATGAAGATACTGCGTCACCAGCAAGTGGTTCAGATTTTGGCGGCGGCGCGATCCCGAACACCGGTGGTATTTGAGGGCCATAACCTGCTGCTGTTTCCTGATTTTGCAAAAAGCACTGTTGATCGCCGAAAGGGTCTGCTGGCCCTGAGACCAAGGCTCCAGCAGCTGCAGGCCCGCTACGGGCTCTTCTATCCGGCACGAATGCGGGTTACATTGCATAATCAAACGCGGTCCTTTGAGGATCCGGAGGCCCTGCAAGCGTTCTTGGAGGACAAGGAACTATCCCTGATGCGATGAAGTCTGTACTGCAGGGAGTTTGATTCAAGTGGCTCCACTTTCATTAGCGGGGAACAATGAGTGTAATTGTTTCTTGCTTGGCCCTGCGTGGTCAGGGGGATTTGAGGGGCTTGGTGCTGTTCCAGCCTCGTTGGGTGGGAATGTTTGCTTCAGTGTAATGTATGTGCTAGATGTTTTACTTAGCTGTGTATATAGACTATAAGATTGTTATCTATATCCCTCTGTGCCCATTCTGTACACTCAGCGCTCACCCATGGTTTGTTGGTTTGGGTGTTCTTCCTTTGGGTCCATCGGGGTGGGTTTTAGCAGGGATAATTTGGGGGTGGTAGAGTGGGCAGATGTGAGGGGAGAGGCTGATGAGTTGATAACTATGGCTCCTGCTGGTGGGGACCCTCTTGGTGTGTGTCTGCAAGGCGGTGGGGAAAACCCTTATAGGAGGCTAGCTAGTCTATGGGCAGGTAGTGGGTGCCTCAACTACGTTGACCTGAGAGCTATTAATCGGTTATACAATTGTTAATGCTTAAAATTGTTTCCTTGAATGTCAAAGGGATTCAGAATCCTATCAAACGGAAAAAAATAATTTTATATGGGAAGCATGAGAAAGCGGATATACTTCTCCTGCAAGAGGCTCATCTAGATTCAAAGGAGTCTTTGAAACTGAATCTAAAACCCTATACCTTGGTGGCCTTTTCGGCCGCCTTACGTAAGCACAATGGAGTAGCCATTTTGGTTAGGTCAGCGCTTGCTCCGAAAGTGTTGCAGGCCCGATCTGATCAAGAAGGGAGATGGGCTATAGCGCGGATGGAGGTAGGGGGATCAGTGTTGGTCCTTATGAATATATATGCCCCAAACGTTGATAATACAGATTTCTTTAAAGCTGTTGCTGCCGAGTTACATTCTGATCCCTCCCCAGGGGTTATATTAGGTGGGGATTTTAATCTTGTTTTGGATTCCCTAATAGACAGGAAACCTGCGAGAGTCACTAGGCCTACCAAATCTCATACGGTTCTCGTTTCCTTGATGAAGGAGACGGGGTTGGAGGATGTCTGGAGGCTCCTCCATCCAGTGGACCAGGAATTTACTTTCTTTTCGGCCCCGCACCAATCCTTTTCGCGGATTGACCTGCTTTTGGTTTCTAAGGCTTTAGTCTCCAGGGTAGTGTCTGCTGATATACATTCGGCTCATATCTCAGACCATGCTGCTATCTCGATGTTGGTGAGTATGGATTTTCAGGATCCCAAGCCGACGGGATGTTTTTTTGATAGGGCTCTTTTGGATAGCATGGAGTTCCGTCTATATACCCAAGCCGCTATCGCCGAGTATTTTCAGTTTAATTCTCCTCATGCTACTGCTGGGTGGGCCAGATGGGAAGGCTTTAAAGCTGCACTGCGTGCCTCCTTTACAAGCTTTGGTATTAGGCAAGCTAGGGTGCAGAAAGAGCAATTGCGGGAGCTTGATACGCAGATAAAGGCTGGTGAGAGACTCTTAGCGAATCGCTTGGACCCCAGCATTTTACTGCGTCTACAGCGGCTTAGGCTTAGGTATAATTCGTTATTATCATCTGACACCTCGCGGTGTATTCAGGCTCAGAAGAGCATGTATTACTTGGAGAGTAATAAAGCTGGGCATCTACTGGCTAATTCCCTCCGGGCTCGTAGGGAGGCCGGTCGGATTTCAGCGGTGAAAGACCCGAGGACTCAGGTGCTGTTAACTGGAGTGCCTGATATAGCTGAAACATTTAGATCCTTCTTTGAGCAGCTTTACACAGGTGAAGTAGAATTCTCGCAGGAGGCATTTGATGCCTTGTTGGATAAAGTTCATAGACCAACATTGAGTAAGGAGTCCATGGAAGAGTTGAATAGACCAATTTCTTTAGAGGAGATTAACCAAGCGATTCGGTCACTAGCAGGGGGCAAGGCCGCGGGGCCCGATGGTCTTCCCGCTGAATTTTTTAAGATATTTGTTACAGAGCTTGGCCCGCATTTGCTGCAATACTATCGGTCCCTTTTGGAGGAGAGCCCGCAGGTAGGCACCTTTGCAGCAGCAAAGGTCATTGTTTTGGAGAAGGCAGGGAGAGACCCCCAACTGGTTAGCAACTATCGCCCAATATCTCTTTTAAATGTTGACTACAAAATCTATGCCACAGTATTAGCGCGTCGGGTATCTGGAGTTATCCCTGAGCTGATCCACCCGGATCAGTGTGGTTTTGTGGAAGGGAGATCAACGGCAGACAATACCAGACTTTTGTGTCATGTTTTGGTGGAGGCGGAGAGAAGTACCTCTCCACTAGTGGGTTTGTCCCTAGATGCCAAAAAAGCGTTTGACCGCTTGGAGTGGGAGTTCTTGTTTGCAGTGCTCCAGTGGTTTGGCTTTGATCAAGGATTCTTGAGCTACTTGAGAGTAATGTATATTAGGCCTTTAGCTAGTATTTGTGTTAACGCAACCCAATCTCGGGATTTATTGCTGGGTCGAAGCACCCGCCAGGGCTGTCCTCTCTCGCCCATGCTGTTTAATCTAGCATTGGAGCCTTTGGCCCTTTTGCTCCGTCAAAACTCCAAGATTCAGGGTATACAGGTAGCCGGGGTTGAGATTAAACTCTCGGCTTATGCTGACGATCTCCTGTTCTTCTCTTCTCCCGAATCTGTGCCACATATCCTGGATCAGATTACCCAGTACTCACTGTTATCAGGTTATAAGATCAATTGGTCTAAATCCGTGGTATTTCCCCTCAATCCCTATGTACACAGGGCAGACCTGCAAGATTTTCCGTTTATATGGGAATCCAAAATGGTTAAATACCTTGGAGTATATTATGGGAACCCGCTGGAGGAGGTGATCAGAACAAATACAGTAGCTGTAATGGCTAGCATTCAATCTATGATTAATAAGTGGTCCCCGCTGTTCTTATCTTGGTGGGGCCGTATGGAGACCATTAAGATGTCTATTGCTCCCAAAATTAATTATGTTTTAGAAATGTTGCCATTTTACTTGCCTCTACAATTTTATCCAAAAATTATTCCACCCTTCACTCACTTTAATAAATCTCTTCCCACCAACCGAGTGATTCCAAAGTGACTAATACTAAATACTAAAGTTGTGTGTAATATTTTTTTGTCGGAAGTTATTGCCTTGAGAGATCTCTCCCTCTTGAAGCATGACTTCCCTTTTAATTACTCTTGTGGTAACCAAACCACCGTATAAAAACTTGTGAAGTAATTGCATTCAAACCTGATGCTACATCACAGACTTAATTAATTTAATTAAAAGTTCACTATTGCAGATCTCAACGAACACAGTACTGCGTTTAGAACCGCACTCTTTCCTTCGGCTCTGCCTCAACGCTTAAATATCTGCTATTCATACTCATCTGGATTAATATCCTCTTTCGTTCAACAAGCTGTTTCTTTCAGCTCTGTTCAAATCATAACTTCTCCGTCTCCTGAACCGGACCTCTCCGTTGTTGCAGTCTTACTTCTGTGAGTCTAAGGCATAATGAAAAAGTATTTAAAGGCTTCAACAGCCCGCCTTTTTTTCGTTGTCAAACTAGGATCAACCAATCCTATAGCAGATTCAACACTTGGTTATATGATGTCAAACTAGGCTTAACCAATCTTGTTCCAAGTTCAACCCCTTTGGCTCTAAGCAGTCAATCCGGAAAATCCAGCTTTGTTCGACCCATTGTTTATTGTTTATTGTTTATCAAACATTTGATATACCACCCCCCATTACACCGGGGCGGTTTACAATTCAAAAAGAGAAAGAAAGAGAGGAAATACAATCAATATAGACAGGAAAGAGAGAGAGCGAGAAGAGGGTAGTGAGACTCATAAAGTAAAGAAGAAGGAGAGTCAAGGGTTTGGGGGGAGGTTAAAAGCGGAGGAAAAAAGGTGGGTCTTCAGGAGAGAACGAAATTTGGGATAGGACTCTTCCAATCTTAAGGCAGTGGGCAGGGAGTTCCACAGGGAGGGGCCGACATAGAAGAAGGCTGACTGTCTAGTGACCTGTAGATGTGCTTGTGAGGGGGAAGGGAGGTGTAAACGGTTGATGTGAATAGAGCGAAGACTCCGGGTGGGTGTGTGGAATGTTAACAGGTCGGCTAAGTACTGAGGTTTGTGGGAATAAATGGCACGATGAACAAGTGTAAGGATCTTGAATTTTGACCGAAATATTACCGGGAGCCAATGAAGCTGTTGCAGGATGGGAGTGATATGATCGCGGGAGGAAGCATGGGTAATCATCCGGGCTGCTGTGTTCTGTGGAAGTTGTAGTCGTTGACGCTGATACTGAGGGATACCAACAAATATGGAATTGCAAAAATCTAGCCTGGTGATAACGAGTGAGAGAAGGAGAGTGATCAGAGCTTGAGGGGATAAGAACGGACAGACGGTACGAATGGTTCGAAGACAAATGAAGGAACGTCGAGAAACCTGGGAGATGTGATCAGCAAATGTGAGGGCACTATCAAGCAGAACACCTAAATAACGAAGCTTAGGTACTAGGGAAATGGGGGAGCCAGAGAAGGAAGGAGTAAGTGAAGGACAAGCGGAAGTGTGAGGAAACCAGATGGCAGCAGTCTTGGAGACGTTAAGAACAAGACCATTGAAGCCGTTGTTCTCTATCACCCCCTCTCGGGTTCAGGGGAACTTGATCAATAATACGCCACCGGAAATCCGAAAATGAGTGGTTAAATTCTATGCAATGCTGTACCAAAGGGGCTGTAATAACCGAATTACGTATTCTGGATGCATGCTCCTGTAGACGAAGTTTTACCTTCCTGATCGTTCGACCTACATAGACCTTTGAACAATGGCAGACTAGAATGTAAACCACATAAGAAGTCGAACATGAGGTGAACCCCTAAGATATTTGTTTTATAGTAGTTTGTGGAACCAACCATTCTTTTCCTTCAATCGACTGTTGACATAAATCACACAATCGACCCTTGGAACATCGAAAATGTCCAATTAGAGAATCCTTTGAAGTTTGCAATAATCGATTTTGTGCATTATTAAGTAGATTACCTATATTAGGGCCCCTGGTGTATGCTATCCGCAACGGTTTTTGAAAACATGGATGAAGAGCTAAAATATGCCAATGTTTCTTCAAAATGGTTTTAATTCTTGAACTATTCAGCATATAAGGTAATATTCCTGTAACAAAACCCTCTTCAGGTTGTTTTTTCGAATCATGTAACCATTCCCTATGAGTATAACGTGCTCTTACAAGGGCCTGTTTCACAATAGAAAAAGGGTATCCTCTCTGCAATAATCTTATTTTTAATTCTTGTGCATGGTATTCAAATTCATGAATAGAGCTACAAATCCGACGAAGGCGAAGGAACTGTCCATAAGGCAAACCCCGTTTTAAAGCTGGAGGATGAAAGCTTGAAAATTGTAAAAGGGTATTTCTTTGCACCGGTTTTCTATAAAGAGTTGAACATAAACGAGATCCCTGTTTAAAAAGTTTTACATCCAGAAATTCTAATTCTTGTGTATCAAAATGCAATGTGAATGATAAATTCTCCTTCTGAGCATTCAACCAAGCAATGAAATCCAATAAAGCTTGTTCAGTATCATTCCAAAGAAAAAAGATGTCATCCAAAAATCTGACCCATATACTTATTTTAGAATACCATTCAGATGGAAAAATTACTTTCATTTCAAAATCCGCCAGATAGAGTGTAGCGATTGAAGGAGCTACCGTGGCTCCCATTGCTATCCCATGAATCTGGTAAAAGAATTTTCTCTCAAACTGAAAGAAATTCTTTGTCAAAACTAAGGACAGCATTCTAAGAAAAAATTTTTTTGGTAATCGAGAAGGTAAGGATAATTCCAAACCCTTTATTACTTCCAAAGCCTCATCTTGAGCTATATTTGTATATAAGGCCACTACATCTAAAGATACTAAAATAGTATGATCTATGGATTGTGTAATCAACTCTATCTTCTCCAAAAAGTGAGATGTATCTCGCATATAAGAGCAAACCCTTTGTGCACAAGGTCTCAAAAATATATCACACAATTGTGAAAGCGGCTCCAATATGGAGCCTCTACATGAGACAATGGGTCTCCCTGGCGGATTTGTAAGAGATTTATGTACTTTGGGTACCGTATAAAAATTCGAGATCAAAGGACATTTCGGTGTCAAAAAATTAAATTCCTTCTTTGTTAACCAACCCCGATCTAATCCCTCCTGCACCAGACCCCGAATAATAGCCCGTATTTCTAATGTTGGATCTTCATCTATTGGCTGATAAAAATTAGAATCATTCAATTGCATTTGAACATCTTGTGAATATTGTTCTAAAGATTGTACAACCGTGGCACCCCCTTTATCAGCCCTTTTAACTATAATAGATGACATTTGGCTCAATTCCCTCAATGCCTGCCATTCAGATTTTGTCAAATTATTAGCTGTTTTGTGGCTTCTATCCTTAGGGAGAGTTATCTCCATCTTGCACACATCCTGTAGTACTAATTGTTGGAACGTAGAAATATACGGGTCTAGTTCTCCTCCAGGAATCCATTTTGATGGTAATCTAACTACTGATGTATCAGGTGTTAATGGATTCGTAGCACAGAATTGAATCACTCTTAATTTTCGGAAAACATTTTGTAGAGCAATTCGAATCTGAAAAGGTTGGTATTGAACCCGCAGGACGAATGATAGCCCTTTATTTAACACCAATTCTTGAGTCTCCGTTAAAGGGAATCCTGAGATATTTATTACTGAGGTTTCGCCCGTGTTCGAGTGACCGGGCCATGGGGTTGATCCATCAGAAAATCTTGATGTTCCTCCCCTGTCTGCCATCCTCGTCGCCGGCCTCGTCCTCGCCGGCCCCGCCGAAAAACCTGTTCTTGAGATGTCCCAGATCTTGTCATGCCCCCTCTACCTCTTCGAGAGATTCCATATTCTCCTGAACTCCCATCTTCCGACTCTACGTCAGAAGAGGTAGGAAAGGAAACCTCCTTTTGTTGTAAAGTAATTTTTTTAGCCCATGTGAACACTTGATCAAGTTCATAATCTTTTCGATCCCGATTAAATTTCTTGATTTTAATGGATTTAACATAATCCCTAAACTGATCCAATTGAGTGGACATTTCAGCTTTTTGAGTCCGAAATCATTCATCAGTAAGTTGTTGTTTAACTTGTGATTCTAAAACTTCTATATCAGTCCTTAATTTCTGCTGCTCGATGTTAGAGCGCTGACTCAATAATGCTACTAAATCCAGACTACACTTATTGAGAATACTATTCCATTTCGCATGAAATTCCACATCATCGGCATACAGTTTCGGGGGTTTTAACACCCTTAAGCCTCTCGGGCTCATAGTAGATTTTAAATACTGATTCATGGCTAATTCATGTAATTCTGTTCGTATTAGTTTCTTGTTAATCAATAACAAGTCTTGAAAAGAGGAAGAATGAAGCATAGTTTGAAGATCATCAAAAAAAGCAGGTTTTTTAATCAACTGTTGGATTTGGTCATCCGTAAAGGCAAACATCATTTGATTAGCCTTTATGGTAATGTTGTCACCAATTACTACTTTTTCACCATCCTTCTCCATACTCACTCAAAGGGTTTGTAAACTATAAACTAAAAATTATTCCACCCTTCACTCACTTTAATAAATCTCTTCCCACCAACCGAGTGATTCCAAAGTGACTAATACTAAATACTAAAGTTGTGTGTAATATTTTTTTGTCGGAAGTTATTGCCTTGAGAGATCTCTCCCTCTTGAAGCGTGACTTCCCTTTTAATTACTCTTGTGGTAACCAAACCACCGTATAAAAACTTGTGAAGTAATTGCATTCAAACCTGATGCTACATCACAGACTTAATTAATTTAATTAAAAGTTCACTATTGCAGATCTCAACGAACACAGTACTGCGTTTAGAACCGCACTCTTTCCTTCGGCTCTGCCTCAACGCTTAAATATCTGCTATTCATACTCATCTGGATTAATATCCTCTTTCATTCAACAAGCTGTTTCTTTCAGCTCTGTTCAAATCATAACTTCTCCGTCTCCTGAACCGGACCTCTCCGTTGTTGCAGTCTTACTTCTGTGAGTCTAAGGCATAATGAAAAAGTATTTAAAGGCTTCAACAGCCCGCCTTTTTTCGTTGTCAAACTAGGCTCAACCAATCCTATAGCAGATTCAACACTTGGTTATATGATGTCAAACTAGGCTTAACCAATCTTGTTCCAAGTTCAACCCCTTTGGCTCTAAGCAGTCAATCCGGAAAATCCAGCTTTGTTCGACCCATTGAAGCCGTTGTTCTCTATCACCCCCTCTCGGGTTCAGGGGAACTTGATCAATAATACGCCACCGGAAATCCGAAAATGAGTGTTTAAATTCTATGCAATGTTGTACCAAAGGGGCTGTAATAACCGAATTACGTATTCTGGATGCATGCTCCTGTAGACGAAGTTTTACCTTCCTGATCGTTCGACCTACATAGACCTTTGAACAAGGGCAGACTAGAATGTAAACCACATAAGAAGTCGAACATGTGGTGAACCCCTTAGATATTTGTTTTATAGTAGTTTGTGGAACCAACCATTCTTTTCCTTCAATCGACTGTTGACATAAATCACACAATCGGCCCTTGGAACATCGAAAATGTCCAATTAGAGAATCCTTTGAAGTTTGCAATAATCGAGTTTGTGCATTATTAAGTAGATTACCTATATTAGGGCCCCTGGTGTATGCTATCCGCAATAGTTTTTGAAAACATGGATGAAGAGCTAAAATATGCCAATGTTTCTTCAAAATGGTTTTAATTCTTGAACTATTCAGCATATAAGGTAACAAAACTATTCAGCATATAAGGTAACAAAACCCATATAAGGTAACAAAACCCTCTTCAGGTTGTTTTTTCGAATCATGTAACCATTCCCTATGAGTATAACGTGCTCTTACAAGGGCCTGTTTCACAATAGAAAAAGTGTATCCTCTCTGCAATAATCTTATTTTTAATTCTTGTGCATGGTATTCAAATTCATGAATAGAGCTACAAATCCGACGAAGGCGAAGGAACTGTCCATAAGGCAAACCCCGTTTTAAAGCTGGAGGATGAAAGCTTGAAAATTGTAAAAGGGTATTTCTTTGCACCGGTTTTCTATAAAGAGTTGAACATAAACGAGATCCCTGTTTAAAAAGTTTTACATCCAGAAATTCTAATTCTTGTGTATCAAAATGCAATATGAATGATAAATTCTCCTTCTGAGCATTCAACCAAGCAATGAAATCCAATAAAGCTTGTTCAGTATCATTCCAAAGAAAAAAGATGTCATCCAAAAATCTGACCCATATACTTATTTTAGAATACCATTCAGATGGAAAAATTACTTTCATTTCAAAATCCGCCAGATAGAGTATAGCGATTGAAGGAGCTACCATGGCTCCTTCTTTAGAACAATCTTTAGAACAATATTCACAAGATGTTCAAATGCAATTGAATGATTCTAATTTTTATCAGCCAATAGATGAAGATCCAACATTAGAAATACGGGCTATTATTTGGGGTCTGGTGCAGGAGGGATTAGATTGGGGTTGGTTAACAAAGAAGGAATTTAATTTTTTGACACCGAAATGTCCTTTGATCCCGAATTTTTATACGGTACCCAAAGTACATAAATCTCTTACAAATCCGCCAGGGAGACCCATTGTCTCATGTAGAGGCTCCATATTGGAGCCGCTTTCACAATTTTGTGATATATTTTTGAGACCTTGTGCACAAAGGGTTTGCTCTTATATACGAGATACATCTCACTTTTTGGAGAAGATAGAGTTGATTACACAATCCATAGATCATACTATTTTAGTATCTTTAGATGTAGTGGCCTTATATACAAATATAGCTCAAGATGAGGCTTTGGAAGTAATAAAGGGTTTGGAATTATCCTTACCTTCTCGATTACCAAAAGAATCAAAAACCGTTGCGGATAGCATACACCAGGGGCCCTAATATAGGTAATCTACTTAATAATGCACAAACTCGATTATTGCAAACTTCAAAGGATTCTCTAATTGGACATTTTCGATGTTCCAAGGGCCGATTGTGTGATTTATGTCAACAGTCGATTGAAGGAAAAGAATGGTTGGTTCCACAAACTGCTATAAAACAAATATCTAAGGGGTTCACCACATGTTCGACTTCTTATGTGGTTTACATTCTAGTCTGCCTTGTTCAAAGGTCTATGTAGGTCGAACGATCAGGAAGGTAAAACTTCGTCTACAGGAGCATGCATCCAGAATACGTAATTCGGTTATTACAGCCCCTTTGGTACAACATTGCATAGAATTTAACCACTCATTTTCGGATTTCCGGTGGCGTATTATTGATCAAGTTCCCCTGAACCCGAGAGGGGGTGATAGAGAACAACGGCTTCAATGGGTCGAACAAAGCTGGATTTTTCCGGATTGACTGCTTAGAGCCAAAGGGGTTTAACTTGGAACAAGATTGGTTAAGCCTAGTTTGACATCATATAACCAAGTGTTGAATCTGCTATAGGATTGGTTGAGCCTAGTTTGACAACGAAAAAAAGGCGGGCTGTTGAAGCCTTTAAATACTTTTTCATTATGCCTTAGACTCACAGAAGTAAGACTGCAACAACGGAGAGGTCCGGTTCAGGAGACGGAGAAGTTATGATTTGAACAGAGCTGAAAGAAACAGCTTGTTGAACGAAAGAGGATATTAATCCAGATGAGTATGAATAGCAGATATTTAAGCGTTGAGGCAGAGCCGAAGGAAAGAGTGCAGTTCTAAATGCAGTACTGTGTTCGTTGAGATCTGCAATAGTGAACTTTTAATTAAATTAATTAAGTCTGTGATGTAGCATCAGGTTTGAATGCAATTACTTCACAAGTTTTTATACGGTGGTTTGGTTACCACAAGAGTAATTAAAAGGGAAGTCACGCTTCAAGAGGGAGAGATCTCTCAAGGCAATAACTTCAGATAAAAAAATATTACACACAACTTTAGTATTTAGTATTAGTCACTTTGGAATCACTCGGTTGGTGGGAAGAGATCTACAATTTTATCGGCAAGTGGAGAGGGTATTGACGCAATTCTTATGGAAGAATAAGCCTGCCCGGATTGCGCTTAGGAAGCTTAAGGCTAACAAAGAAAAAGGGGGTGTGCGCTTTCCAGACTTTCGGAGATATCACCGCGCCTTCCTGTTAAAGCAGGGCTTCAGATGGATGGAGCAATTAACTGACCAAAGCCCGAGATGGTTGAAGATAGAGGAGAAATTGGTGTTCCCTTTCCCACTGAATCATCTTCCGGGGATGATTATGAGTGATAAGTCGGGTAGGTTACGTATTGTAAGACACGCAGTGTGCCTTCCATGAGTTCCTTCAATTACTAGAGCCGCAACAGAGGATGTCTACCTGTATCCCACTGTGGCATAACCCCCTTTTCAAAATACAACAGAAGTCCTTTGCCTGGCCCCAATGGTATGGGCGGGGGGTATGGACTCTTGAGCAATTGCTCGAGAATGGTAAGTGGAAGGCTTTTGAGAAGTTGCAGCGCGAGTTTAGTCTCCCTGCATCATCCCTTTTCCAGTGGCTGCAGCTGAGGGACTGTGTGGGGAAATCATGAGTTCCTATTCAATCCCTAGCTGATGAATGGGGGGTACACACGAAGATTCAAGAATCTCAGTTAGTTAAAGGGGGGGCCTTTTTTTATTATAACTTTATGAACTCGGCTTCTCCAGATCAGGTAGTGGGCCTTCAGCGTGTATGGGAACATGGGCTGGGGCGTTTGTTTTCTTCACAGGCTTGGGATAAGTTTTGGTCTAAACAGATTAGGATAACCAAGTCTGCCTCGATTACCCAAACGCTCTTTTTCTTTGCTCACAGAGCGTATTATACCCCTGTTCAAGTGGCTAAGTGGGATAAGGGGTCAAGCACGTTATGCTGGGCTTGCCAAGGTAGCACGGGGACTTTAGCGCATGTGGTGTATGAATGCCCACAGGTGCAGCCCTTCTGGCAGCAGGTCTGGGCTAAGATACAAGAGGTGCTGGGATTCACGGCTCCCCTTACCTGGCAGATTATAATATTTCGATCAAGTGTTGTGATTCCCTCTCTGACCAAAGGGAGATATTTTCTACTGGATTTTATGCTGGGAGTGGCTCTACACCAGATTGTATGTCACTGGAAGCGGCCGGCTGAGCTCCACTGGCTAGCCTGGTGGAACAATGTGTGCTGTTATAGCAAATATGAGCAGATGCCCCATAAAGGAGGTGTCTTTCACCCGGCCAGCAGGCTTAAATGGCAAGCTCTTTTAGATTTTGGAGCTGCCGCTGGCTGCTACAATGATTAAGGGACCTGCGGTGGTGGGAGATCCTCGCTCTCCCTCTCCTTTGGAGAATAAGTATTTTACTGCCTCTTGCATTCCCCACAGAGTACTGTTTAGTGATTTGGGTTTGGTGATGAGATGGACCTGGATGGACCTGGGAGGGCTAGGGTGGGGGGGGGGGGTCGAGGGGTTGGGACTTGGGTGGGGGGATTGGATTGGTTTTCTTGCTTTTGTGTTGTCCTTTTTTCTTTTACTGTGTGGAATCCATGGTTTTGTGTTGTGTGTTAACTTTTGTTGAAAACTAAATAAAGATATTAAAAAAAAAAAAGGATATATCTTTTACATTCAGGCACCTAACACTCGTTGCATAGCCATCCCCTGCACTATTTTGCCATCATTACTTGCCCCACATGGGGCAAATGGGTTCAACGTGTCCCTTTCTATCATGCCACTCTGTCGAGTGTATTGTCTTGCAGTTGCACAGGCTGAGGCACCAGTCCCACCCGCACAAATGGTGTTTCATGCACCCCATGGCACTGCTACTTTTGGTTCACACACACCAAATGCTTTTGGTCTATATGATCTGATACATCCACTCACCACACAAATTGCAAACTCTCTGCTTGGAAGATCCATGGCACAGACCTGCACCTATCATCTGACCATCAGGGAGATTTATGGTGGGGCAACCTACTGGCAGTAAACCTCCCCACCATGGCCAGCAGGGGTCATTTGCAGCAGTTAGCCATATCATGCTCACCTCTCCTGTGACCAGGGCCGGATTTACCTATACGCCATGTACGCCATGGCGTAGGGCCCACAACCGGCAGGGGCCCACAAAAAAAGAACAAGTTCATTTTTTTTTAATACAATTTTAAAAAAAACCTGGTGGCTGCCGCCGCGGGGCCCCTTCTGCTGCCACGGCAGCACCGACTGACCCGCGGGGGCCCCGTCTACAAGCTGAAGCCGTCGGTTCGGTTCGGTTCGGTCCTCCCTCCCTCTCTCCCTCCCTCCGTGCAGGCTGCAGGCTGTGAGAGACGCGAAAGGAGAGTGTCTCCTCGCGTCTCTGTTAAGCCCGCAGGGGCTGATGGGAAATTTCCCATCAGCCCCTGTGGGCTTAACAGAGACGCGAGGAGACGCTCTCCCTTCGCGTCTCTCACAGCCTGCAGCCTGCACGGAGGGAGGGAGGAACGAACGAACTGAACCGACGGCTTCAGCTTGTAGACGGGGCCCCCATGGGTCAGTCCGTGCTGCCGCGGCAGCAGAGGGGGCCCCGCGGCGGCAGCCACCAGGTTTTTTTTAAAAATTAAATTTTACTTTAGGCCGACGGGGGGGGGGGGGGGAGGACGGGTAATGGGCGATGGGGGGGTAGGACTGGTAATGGGCTATTGGGGGGCTGGGGCTGGAAATGGGCTGGGGGGTAGGGCTGGTAATGGGCTATGGCGGGGTAGGACTGGTAATGGGCTATTGGGGGGGCTGGGGCTGGAAATGGGCTGGGGGGGTTAAGGCTAGAGGTGGGCTGATGGTGTTAGGACTGGTAATGGACTGTGGGCTGTTGGGGGGGCTTAGAACTGGCAATGGGCTTTGGGGGGGGTTAAGACTGGTAATGGGCTGTGGGCTGATGGGGGCTGTCTGGTAATGGGCTATGGGGGGGCTAGGACTGGAAATGGGCTGGAGGGTTAAGACTGGAGGTGGGCTGATGGGGTTAGGACTGGTAATGGGCTGTTGGGGGGGTTAGAGATGGTAATGGGCTGTGGGGGGGGTTAAGACTGGTAATGGGCTGTGGGCTGATGGGGGTTGTCTGGTAATGGGCTATGGGGGGCTAGGACTGGAAATGGGCTGGGGGTTAAGACTGGAGGTGGGCTGATGGGGTTAGGACTGGTAATGGGCTGTTGGGGGGGGGTTAGAACTGGTAATGGGCTTTGGGGGGGGGTTAAGACTGGTAATGGGCTGTGGGCTGATGGGGGTTGTCTGGTAATGGGCTATGGGGGGCTAGGACTGGAAATGGTCTGGGGGGTTAAAACTGGAGGTGGGATGATGGGGTTAGGACTGGTAATGGGCTGTGGGCTGATGGGGGGGGGTAGGACTGGCATTGGGCTATGGGGGGCTGACTGGAAATGGGTTGATGGGGTTAGGACTGGAAGTGGGCTGATGGGGGGTTAGGACTGGTAATGGGTTATAGGGGGGGCTTAAACTGAAAATGGGGTGATGGGGGGTTAAGGACTGTAAGTGGGTTGATGGGGGGCTAGGACTGGTATTGGGTTGGGGGGTTGCTAGGACTGGAAATGGGCTGATGGATGGCTAGGACTGGAAATGGGCTGATGCAGGGACTAGAAGGGAATGGATGCTGGGTGAGGCTGGAACTAGAAGGGAGCTGATGTTGGGGGAGGATTAGAATGGGATGGGGCTGGAAGAGTAAAATGGAGAAGGGAAAAATATTTTGTGTGGGAGGGATAAAAAATCTACAATTGGCCGGGTATTGGGAGAGTAAGTGGGGATTGAGGATGGAGGGGTAAAATTTGAGTGGATGAAATAGGAATGAGGAAAGAGCAAAAGGAGAAAGATTAGTATGTTAAAGCAGATGTAGAGAGAGAATGGAAAAAAATCTAGAAGAGAGAAGAAAGGACAAATGGACAGCAGACGATGGAGAGTTAGCAGAAGACACGAAGAAACCAAAAGAAAGTGGCTGGAGCAATTGCAGCTGAAAAAAATGCACAAAAGGTAGAAAAATATCTCTTTATTTTTAATTTATTAATTGGAATATGTCAGCTCTGGTAAATGTTGATTGTTTGATAAGGCGGTATAAAAATATCATTAAATAAATAAATAAATAAATAAATAAATAAAAATGTGCATCATTAACGTCTGCGCTTTGTTTAGTACAAGAGCAAATTAATGTATAGTTTTATTTCTACAGTGTTGTACATTCCAAGTTTGGCTTTTGGGATTCCCAGTTTAATTATTGTCTTCCTGTTTCTAAATTGTGATTACTTGTTTGGTGATGGTCTATGTTCTGCATGTGTAACTGAGCTGAGGTGTTCTGTTTATATAATTCCTATTTGACATTGCCACTTGTTCTCTTTCCACAGTAGGTCATGTATTGTTGTTCTCTGAAATGTATTGGTTTAATATTTGCAGTGTTGCCTTTTGATTGGTAGAGTATGGTGCTTTGTGAGTCCTGGTAGTGCTGTTAGGATACGGCGGGTTTACTATGGGTTCTAAATGGGCAGTGTTTGTAGTAGTTCCTAATGTGTCTGGCAGTTGGCACTGGATTATAGTAATGTAGAAATCTTTTAGTCTTTCTTTATCCATACACTCATTAAGAGGCACGTTTACTAAAAGTTAGTATATGGTAACATTATGCAAATATTTATGCAAATGAGGCCACTTATGCAAATGAGGCCCCGCACCCCCCTGCTGGGGGCCCACAATTTTTGTTGGCGTAGGGCCTCACTCAAGGTAAATCCGGCCCTGCCTGTGACTGCTCCACATGAGCACTCATGGACAATCCTCCCTTTGCTGCCCACATCAGGAACATGCTGCCTCCACCCAGATACTGTCCTGACCTATGACATGCCACACACTGACAGTACATCTGGATAGATGTCCACACCTCACAGATGCTATAATATAACTTACAGCAAGGTGTATGCTTTCAGGAGCATCTAGGACTGCACGCCTGTCATAGCACCCACTGCTGCTACATCTCCTCCACTGACTCTGCTACCACAACCACCCACCCATGACACTGCCAACACCCACTACCAGCATCACTAGGCAGCTGCCTATCTTGCCTAGTCAACAGCACAGGTCTGCTGTATGGTCAAAAATGCTCATCACACATAGCCAGGCATCTGGTGAATAAACTCCATCAGCTACCAATTGTGCTTGCATCCATACCTTCTCCAGTAGCTTCCCTGCCCCCCTTTTAATGTTTTAGAGGCTTTCCTGCATAAGGGTGCATACAAGACACCTTTACACAGCATGTCCTTTTGTCGCTCACTAAGTGTCCTCTACTATCCCTTAATATCCTGTTACTGCCCGCTAAGTGACCATTAGCACCCCTTAATGCAGCATGTCCTGTTACTGCCCGCTAAGTGTCCACTAGCATCCCTTAACGCTGGAACACCTGTAACACGCCCAGCACACTTAGCACACAGAAACCCCTTATCGCTGCCATTACCTCACAGAAAAGACTGCTCCTTTACCGCCGTTTAGTAAACATGCCCCTAAGGTTTGGCTAGATGAGCAAGCTTTTTAACCATTTTAATCTGTTTGTTATATTGCATTTTATTTTGATATCTTCATATGATTTCTATGTAAATCACTTTGTAACAATTTTGGGGAAAGGAAATATAGGCCTTTTAAATAGACAAATACCTGCTTCATGGAATACACCTTTCCCAGTTTTCTTTTCATATGGGATGAAAGAATTGCAATTGAAGTAAAATGAAAGTGAGTACAATATAATTTTGTGTTTCTCCTTTCATTTGAAAAGCAATACAATACTTAAATCTCTCCAGATTTATACCTGGAGACACTGTCAGAAAAATCTCACTCATTGCCTTCAGTCTCACACACTAGGGCAGTAAATCTCTATCTTTTTATGTCTTTGTTAATAAAAGGTCAGAACTTTAAAATGCAGTTCTTGTTGATAGTATTGATGTAGTGCATAATCTTTTGGTAAAATGCCACATTTTTGGTAGATTATGGCCTCGATTCCATAAGGCAGATAGCGGGGCAGCACGTTCTGCTGGGATGTGTTACCCTGCTATCCGATTTGCCGGTATTCCATCTCCATCCCCTTCTGCATGCACAAAGCAGCTGTGCGTGCAGTGTTGGACAGGGGCATGCCGGAGTTGAGCGTGAGAGGGTTGTGGGCGGGACCAACCCCAGACATACAGGGCTGATTCTGCTTACTGTCCTGTACGTCCAGGAGTTGCCGGGGGGGGGGGATGGCCTGTTTATTCCGCCTCAGGGTTGGAAAAAGCGCCGGCCACCCCCTGATCCTTCCCGGCAGCCCTCCCAGAGATTGCCAGCACCCCCTTGAGACATGTGACAGGACAAGATGGGTTCCGCCACACGATCGGGGTACTGGCCACTCCTATTGGGGTCAGGTGGCAGGGTATTGGTGTCCGGGCAGCCATATGGTGGGTCGTGCTGTGGGATAAAGTCCCCGTGGTGCTGCTGGGGCAGCCGGGCCATCTCCAAGGCCCTGATCATGCACCCGCAGGGGTATCTTGCTCCCACGGTGCAGAAATGTATCCAAATGGCCCCATCTTGGTCAGGGCCATCCAGTCGACCCAGACATGCCCCATAGTGAATCGGGCTCCATGTATTTCAGGGTAAATCAGCAGGTTCCTTTAGTTATTTAGTGACCCTTATGAGGTCATTTAAAAAAAAAGTCGCTATATGTAAATAACAGCATTTACATATGCAAATTGCAATTCCAGAAAGCTGCTAGTATTTACACAACCAATGTAGAGAAATCGAGGGAACTACTACTACTGCTAGTACTAATACTTGTCATTTCAATTGCAGTGCTAGATGTGCACAGCACTGTACACAAGTAAATGAGAGATAGTCCCATAGAGTTTACAAACTGGACAAATGAAGGATTAGCGAGTTCCACTTATTATGGGACAATATAGATATGAACAGGAGAATAAGGGATTAAGATTTTAAAAGCAGCCTCAAAGGAGGGTTCTTAACCAGGATATGAAATAGGAATATGGAACATGACATATCAACTCAGGAGGCCTACTGAGTATTAGGCACAGCAAGGTGAAAGGAATAGAGTTTGGAATAGGCAGAGAAGAAAAGAGCACAGATAAGGATGATTTACCTGATGATCAGAGCTCCTGAGGAGGGGTGCAGAGAGGAATAAGATAGGAGAGGTAACGAGGAAATGCAGAATGAATGGACTTGAATGTGGAAGTGGATAGGGAGCCAATGAAATGACTTAAGAAGAGAGGCGTGTTTTGGGTGGGCCAAAATAAAAAGTTTATTTCCCTCTTATAATGGGATACATGTATATGTCAACAAAATTTCTCATCAGATTTTGTACCAGTTTAGAGGCAAACAATTTAAAGCGGACTTGTATCAGCTAAGGCCTTATGCAAAGGATTAAAGGAGTATTTCAGCCTCAAATAGTAAAAAAGACTCTAGGTGGCTTCTATCATTAACTGCCACCATTTATACTGTACATGCAGTTTTCTTAGATCAGAGGACTATATCTGTAAGTGCCTGCACTTCTATATGGAGGTTGAACACTCCCACATATACTGTAAGTGCTGGTTATTAAAGGTAAAAGCTACTGCATGATTCTGCTCTTTGCCTCCATGTATGTTTTTTTTTAATTGCTTCTTCCCCTTTATGTGTTGACAAATATGGGTATATTTGCTGGCATTTTATGTATTTTAGAAAACCACATTCATCAGAGCCTTTTGTAAAAATACCATGGTAAGTGTGAATGCCCTTACCTGGACATTCCAATTCTTCCCTCTACGATCTAGGGAAAATGGACATTTTAGTGTTATAACTACAAGACATTCTTTTGTAGCTCTCATTTACATAGGATATCCTATTTCCAGATGGTTATAATGTATAAATCAATAGTGGCAGATCAGCATACTGTATATAAAATGTGAATGACAGCTTGAACAGCAGTGCACATTCCAGTTCAGGAGCCTATAGCGTAGAACTAAAGAAGAAGGTAGTTAACGCCATGCAGGGTTCACAACAATCTCAGATTAAGGATGACAGTGATAGCCACATGAACGCCAATGAGATTTCCACTTGGGGTGCAATAAAGAGTTGAAGATATTCAACACACTTATACTTATTTTGCTGAGAGAATCCATGTGCCAATGGCCAAGATACATGCACAGAGCAGATGTTTACTATGTGATCTGGTGTACCTTCTTAAGTATATCAAGTGGCCAAGGCTGCATGATTTCCCATGGTATTACATGATAACAATATTCATCCAGGTGGTAAAGAATTCCCATGATGCCACAGCACAGGGATGTCATGCAGCTACAGAAGTGTGATGATTCGCTGTGCTTAGAAAGATCACAAGGATGCAGAGCATCACAGTGCTTATCATGAGGGGGAGGTGGGCGGAGAAGAAATGGCCCACATAATGTAGAATTACTGAAACTGTCCAGGTGGATGACAGTTATTCATATGATCCAACAGTGACATTTTATGATGAAAATGATTTTTAGGATCTTCATGATAAGCAATGATTAATTATGTATCTCCCAAGTTCAGCTCAGTATAGTTTGGGGTTCATATACACATTCATTAATAATGATGCCTTCCAGAATTAGTTATGTAGATTAACAAATATTTATTTTAAGGCAAGCACAGAGTTCACGTTCTAGCACATCGTCTTTCAAATCTTGGATCAATCTTCCTCTCCATAAGATAAGAAATAGATTTTCCAGAGAGCGCCTTATGAGCTATAATTAAATTTCATCCTCAAACATTTTGGAAGAGACCAGCAAATTGAAGCTGCATTTAAAACAATGTTAATTAAATACACTTAGACAAAGTAATTATGCTATTGGTGTTTGCCAACAATGAGATTACTTTTAAATGTAATTTAGTATGATAAATATGCATATAAATCACACTTGCAAATTTTGGGACTATATTCCAGCTGGTGTGTATTTAGTTGCTATTTTATAAACTGCTGAGCAGTTGACCCATTTGGTAATGTTTACATCAGTGCTTAAGCTGCAGCAGAGCTTAATGTTGTGGGATCTGGAATTTCTGCAAAAAGTTTTTATGGTATGTCAGTGCTCATCAGTTGTTTCCTGCCAATGGGCTGCTGATTGGCTGTTTCCTACAGTTTTGTCTTCCCTTGTCTGCTAGTACTCAGCTACACCCTGTTTGAAGTTCAACCCACAATTTTAGTATGGTCCTAATGATGTGATAGTTGTATGAAATAGTCTTGGTGCTCAGGAATATGAGCCTAGAGATGAAGGAACTGAGGAAAGAAGGTAGCAGTTGTTAGTAAATACAAAGGAAAACATCAATAGGCCCTCAGAGTAATTTGGACTTTATGGGGGTAATTTTATGAGGAGTCACCTAAATTTAGGCAGCAAGAACATACATGAAGGGGAGTATTTTGGTCATTTGACCACATAAGTTGCCACTTACATGTATAAATGCTCAAACTCCATCCTATTGTGTATGTGTGTGTACACAGAAAACTGCTCATACTTCACTGTGAGCATGTGTTATTGTTGTGATGTTTTTGTAAACTTGTATGTATTTTATGTATGTTTTTATGTTTTTCTGCCTTGGACTTTTTTGTAAGGGCAGGTAAAATATCTAATAAATGAAATGAAATGTACGGGGTGGAGTTTGCTCAAAGCATGGGTGATGCACAAAACTGCACTCATAAATTGTAAAATACTATAATTTACATTTGTTCTTTAGAAATCTAGGTGCAGGCATTTACACTAGTTCCAGGGCTGGTGTAAGTGATCGCACCTAAAATTTAACAGCAGTTTTCAAACATTTAAACTGGTGTTTTATAAAATTGATTTATATAAGGTAGTGGCAAAAACCAATTTAATTCTATTAAGACTGGACTGGTTCTGGGGGGAATAGGAAGGGATGCAATTTTGTTCCTGTCATTTTTTACAGACTTTTGCACTACTAACAAGGGGCAACAATGAAAGCCATTTCTGCAAATAAAATGCTCTTTTACCTGCAGCAATGGGCCCTTTATTGACTACATTCTGCATGTGTGTATGTTAACAACATATGTGATTATATCTGCATATTTCATAAGCATTTCAATGGGTGAGGTTTGTTTAGGGGAGAAAATAATACTTTAGGGGTATGTCTACTAGTGCATTAGATGCTGCTGTGGAGCTAACGCAGGATTAATGCCCCACAGTAGCAGCTAACCCATGAAAAAATTAGATAGGCAAGTTCCTGTGATACCTGAATTTCATGTGGTGCAGCTCTCTAGGGGCGGAATCAGGGTGGGAATGGGGTGAGGAGTGGAGGAGACCATGGCTGTCAGTAACTGCATGAAAAAAGATTTTGCGTGGAGGCTGCCAAAATTGGGCCTGATTACAGTGGCAGATAACATCACCTCAAAGGTGGCATTATCTTCTGGGAGGCCCGATAACGTGAGCTCTTTCCTGGTGGTGAATGGACTTCCCCGTACTGCTGTCAGGCCTCCCTCCCACAATTTTATCAGTGCTGCAATGCTGTGATGTGTGGCACTGACTATATTAAAAATAAAACGTGTGCCCCCCTGCAGCACAAATCCCCCTGGACAGCTCCTGATCCCCATTAGGAGCTGCCCAGGGGGGATCAGTATATTGCCTAACTATCAAAGAGTCCCGGTTAGCTGGTCGGACTATGTCCTCCCTCCCTCCTGCCGATACACAACGGCGAGGGTGGGGGACCCCATGGAGCTCTTCTTCCCTTCTCATAGGTCCAAAGAAAGATGGCTGCAATCTCATGGTGCTGTCCCCTAGCAAGATGCTAGAGGGCAGCACTTCATGACAGCGGCCATTTCATATTGGCCACAAGACAGAACAGGAGCGAGAAGGATTCTGCCCTATTTTCCACTAGACCACCATGGACATCCTCCACTAGACTACCATGGATCTAAGGTATGTGTGTGTGTGGGGGGGGGGGGGGGTCTGGGGGGATAGGTCAGGGGGGGCCATAAATCTCATCATATAGTTTTATTTTTATTATTGTTGCAAATCCCACAGATGTAAATTATCCACTGTGTTTGCAGAATCACAGGAAATATATCTACTTCATAGTATATGATGGCAGATAAAGATCAATCACCTCTCCAGTCTATCCACTGGAGATTATCTTTCAAGGTCCAAGGCTACATTTCCCTGTACAGGACTGGTGGAAACAATAGATGAACTAGGCTGCTACCTAGAGTGCCACAATTTTGGGAGAAGTAGCATGGTCTTGCTTCACTATTTGCAATAGCAAAATGAGGGGGAAGTTAGAGACCCATTTCTGCTGCTGGTACCGTGCCTCTGGTCATGCAACACTTAAGTGTACACCAGCTGAGAAGCGTTCAGGACGAGAGTGTATATAGCATGCTACTTATACTGATGCTGTAGCTGAGTCAGGTGGGACACAACTGGACCTACAAATGTTAGTGTTTCCACTGTCATTGCCTGAACCCTCCGGTGAGAGGAGAGGGTTGTGCAGCCTCTGAGTGTAAGCCCCCTGGTAGCAAAGAGAAGGATCCCGGATCTATGCTATAAACGGGGAAGGGGGAGGGCATTCAGGGAAAAAGCAGAGGAGGATCCTGATGAGAGAGAGAAATTTGAATGTTTTAAATGTTGTTTGGGCTAGCCCGGGAGGGTGAAGCAAAGGAGAGGACTACTTGAACCTGAGGGGTGTGCCCTTATATATTTGGCAGTCTGATCCCTAGTGGTAGTTCCACAAAACTATCATTTGGGGTTGAGCAGCACTGTTTTGAATCCAGGCACTATTAGGACAAGCGCATATGGGGATTGCTTAGGCCTCCCCTCTCCCCGCCCAGTGCACACCAGGGAGATCCCTGGTAGGTTCCAGGGAAAGGGATCAGGTGGTAGGAGTTATTGAAGAGGACTGGGGGTGGAGGATATTGTCATTGATACCTGGGGGAAGGAGGATCTGAAGGTAGGGAGGCAACTGTCCTTTAAAAGATAGTGGGCCAAATTAGGGTTCAATATCTTTATGTTACTGTAGCCAAGAATTTACAATATTCCCACTTGCAGCAATACAAAATGAAATTTACTGTGTGAGTTTTAATCTGTGGACTGAGGTACTAGATGTTAATAACTCATGTGGTAAATTTTGCTATGGTGAAATGGAATATTTTACCACAACTTAGTAACTACTACCTTAGGTGTGATGGGGAGGGGGATATACAGGGTGGCCCAAAAAAAGTGAGAACATCTTGTAGCATATAAGTTATTTAAAAATTCAAAAAGACAGATGTAAACGATTGATAAATTTAAAAAAAAAGATGGTGACTGGAAATTGTCGAAATAAAGACGTTACATAGCTAAAAAGGGTAAATAAGTAAATTATTTAAGCTTTTAATTTATGAGATGTTCTCACTTGTTTGGGCCACCCTGTAGAATAAAGGGAAAAATCCCTAGCTAATTGTGAAAAAAGACTCATGGCACTGGTTCCCAGTCCCTGGTTCAGAATGAGTTGGAAACTTAAAGGAGCTGGAGGAAACTGAAGCATGCTTGCTGTTACATAGCTAAATAAGTATGTCCTCATTTGCCAAATATGTTTAAATACTTCTTTTGATATTTAAAAAACACAGTATAAATTCCATTCAAGGTTACCATGTGCATATCTGGAGCCTAGTTTATAAAATGAAGTATCCACATACTTTATAAAATCGAGGCATGTCTTTATGCCCCATCTCCGTACAGCACCTCTAGAACCAATGTAAATGCCCAGATCTATATTGTTCAGAAATGGCATAATTTGAAGCACACGCCAAGTCCTTTAAAAAAGGGGCTTACGCATGTAACTAGTGTGTCACTTTCTGAGTGTTTCTTATAAAATAAGCTCCAGAATGACCAGAAATTGTCCTTGATTCATATGCCTTTTGAGCCCTAAGCTCAGTGAAGGCAATGCAGAGCCCTAACAAAATCCTCGCTTTTTTAATGTCTACCCCCGTAGGGGTGAAATGTCAAAGATTTTGGAAGAAACTAGTGGCTTGAATTTGCCACAGGAAAAGGGACACTCTTGTACACGTCTTGCTAATGTTTTCATAAGTGAGCTGCAAGCTGACATTCTTGTGTGGCGAGGGCTAACCTTGTAGCTTGCCTGTCAGCATCTGCATTTAAAGGCACCTTGAGCTTTGCTCATGTTTATTGTGCAGTGATAAGAAACAAACTCCTCTGGATTAAATTAAAATTCATTTAAAGAAATACACTCATGTCCTTCGTTACCCCGCATAAATTCTGTTCCCAGATTATTCTCATTGAATTATTGTCCTTGAAGACAAAATTGTTGATAAAAGGTATTCTTCATGGGAGCGCTCGAATGGAACTTTTCTGATGCATTTCCCACAGCAGCGATAGAAAAGAGGAGCTATACTGTGAATGTATCTGCCTATTTGACTTTTCCTGGGCATGTGTTTGTTAAAACATTGCGGTGACAGGCAGCTACAAGCTGATAAATTTTCTCATTAGCACAGCGGACACAAATGGTGCACAGTAGATGGCAGTAAAGCTTATGATTCTGAAACATAATGAAAGCGTAATGAGCAACGGCATATATTCATGAACAACAATAAAAAATTAGATACATTTCCTCTCTTTCTCTCTCTGTTTCTTCACCTTTGAAATGGAAAGATGGTCATAGAAGAAATACCAAGTTGGGGTAATTTTATAAAGATGTTTCTATGTGTAAAGCCTTATTTGCATGTGGAACCAGGCTATTATAGAATAAAATAGCCATATACCTGCACTGAAAAGATCACACGTCAGCCATCTCAGGAGTGTAATGTGGGTGGAGACAGAGTTGTGATGTGCACGCGTGTTTTATGACATACATGGTACACACATACAGTACATGCAGGTTGTATGGTGTCTGGGCTTGTTCTAAGTGCGTGTTTTATAAAGGTACATAGGCTCAGCTTTTAAAGACATTCAGACATAAAGAACCTTACTCAGACAAAAAAAAAGCCATACTCTTTAAATAAAGATTATAATTTAAAAAGCTGTTTGATTATTTTCATCTAATTTCCATATATTTTGGTGTGCTGAAAACAAATAAAATATAGAAAAAACTCCTAGACGTCATGATTTGCCACAACATGCAAAATTGTCTTCAAATTTATCATTTTTTTTCAAATTACTATTAATTAATTCAAATTACTATTAATTAAGTCACATAAGTGCATTTAAGATATAAAATGCCAAAAAAACCTTAAAGGGGTTGTCCGAGTTATGTAAAAAAAATATAGTACTGTAAATCTGATGGTCAGCAATATATACATAAGCTAAGCAAGTTTTAAGTCAGTGCTTCTAATGGTAGAAGGGATTAATCTTTCCTGAAGAATCCAGTGGGAGGGAGACACAGGGCAGATAGCAGCAGCTCCGGTCAGTGCAGAGGGGGGGGGGGGGGGGCGTGGCCAGCACTGTGACGTCTCGTGTACAGACACAGAGCTGCTCTCTCCTGCATGCCACACTTGTGCACGAATCATCATCAGGTTCTTGGTTCTAGGCTGTTCACAATTTTTAATCGCAATTCGTGTTAGCTCATCATTCTTCAACCGTTATGTTATGGCTCCGTGAAAGTGTATTAATTCGCCAGACAGTTTCTGTTTCATCTGTGGTGAATATACAGTGTTGAAGCAACAGCAGAATATTACAGACATTGTGAAAAAAGTATACTTTGCATACTTTGGACTAAAAATTGGAGATCAAGATAAAGTCTGGGCGCCTCATAAAGTGTGCAAACAGTGTGTTGAGGACCTCCGAAACTGGTTCAAGGGTAAGAAAAAATCTTTCCGTTATGGAATTCCTATGGTATGGCGAGAGCAAAAGAACCATAGTGACGACTGTTACTTTTGTTCATGCGATGTGAAAGGGTTTAATTCCAAATGGAAGCATTCCATTTCATACCCCAATCTTCACTCGGCAATTCGTCCCATCCCTCATGGCACAGATATACCAGTACCCAAGCCCCCTGCTACCTTGGAAGAGATACCTAGCTCCGATGAAGGTGAAGTCATACCTGAACCAGATGATGAATCAAGTTCTGACTTTGAAGATGATACAAGACCAAAATTGTTTTCTCAGGAGGAGATGAATGATTTGGTAAGAGACTTGAATCTTCCCAAAGATGCCGCTGAGTTACTCGGATCAAGGCTGAAAAGCAGGAATTTATTGTTGCCAGGAGTGTCATCTTCATGGTTCAGACATCGTGAAAAGGAGTTTGTTCCTTACTTCGCCCAGGAAGACAAGTTGGTTTATTGCATCGATGTCGAAGGTCTGATGGATCAATTTAAAATCCAATATGATTCAGAGCAATGGCGTCTTTTTATAGATTCTTCAAAAAGAAGTCTCAAAGCAGTTTTACTCCACAACGGTTTTTACGCTTCCATACCTGTAGGTCATTCCGCACATTTGAAGGAAACCTACAAGAACTTGGAATTGGTTCTTCGTAAACTTAAATATGAAGACCATGGTTGGCAAGTGTGTGGTCTTGTGCATGCTGCTCGGGCAACAAGCTGGATATACCAAATATCCTTGTTTTCTGTGTCTATGGGACAGTCGAGACCGACAAAATCACTGGACCAAGAAGAGTTGGCAGCCGAGGGTGCTAACAGTTGGTGAAAAAAATGTCCTCCGAGAAAATTTGGTACCTTCCCATAAAGTTCTTCTACCACCTCTCCACATAAAATTTGGATTGATGAAGCAATTCGTAAAATCACTTCCAAGAGATGGAGAATGCTTCAAATACTTGGTCACCAAGTTTCCAGGCCTGTCGGAGGCAAAATTGAAGGAAGGTGTGTTCGTCGGACCAGACATTAGAAGGCATATAGTTGATCAAGAGTTTGTCAATACCATGACGGATCCTCAAAAAGAAGGGTGGATTGCATTTAAAGAAGTTGTACAGATATTTTTAGGCAATAACAAAGATCCTCACTACAAAAAGATCGTCGGACGAATGCTGAAAGCATTTCAAGCTTTAGGTTGCTTGATGAGTTTGAAAGTGCATTTCCTCCAGTCCCACCTTGACTACTTTCCTGAAAATTTGGGAGCTGTGAGTGAGGAACAAGATGAACGATTCCACCAAGACATTAAAGAGATGGAAAGGAGATACCAGGGAAAATGGAGCATTACAATGATGGCAGACTACTGTTGGATGCTTCAGAGAGACATTCCAGATGCTACTCACAAGCGTAAATGCACCAAGAGGAGCCTCACAAGGAAGAAGAATCGAGTTTAGTGTGTGTAGGTAAGCTCATTTCAGTTCAAAAAAGGATTTTCATGAAAATATTGTAATAAAACTTTAATTTTATAAGTCTATTTCCATTTATTTTGAGGCATTACCTTATTTAACATAGTTACCTAAATTGTCAGGAAACGTGATGTCCTATGACAGAATGGAGGTCATTTTCGGATTCAGCGCACCAAAAAACATAAAGATTACGTGGAATAACCAAAACAGCTCTCGAAAAACTTTTTTTGCAGACCTGTGTTATTTTTGGACCCCTTATTATCCCCATTTTCAAACAGCATATAAGAGAAGAGAATTTTCAATGCTTTACAATTCTGTAGAGATGAAAGTCTCTTTGTATTTTGATGACCGCTATCATCACAGAATTGTAAAGTATTGGAAAATGTCCTCTCTTCTATACTGTTTGAAAATAGGGATGATACTAGATAATTTCTATGTTTAATAATAAAACCACTGATATTCAGTTCCACCTAGAATATACTAGTGGATCAGGTATAATAAGGGCTCCAAGAAATCATCTTTATTTAAAGTATATGAAGTTCATTTGGAATTGTCTGGGTGAGGTTCGTTATGTGTGAATGGTTTGATTTCTACCTCACGTTTTGGATCTTTGCTGGTGTGTGGCATTTTTTAAAGGCAACGCTGATGACTAAAGCAGGCACCTTTTCATTATTTTGTCATTAGCACCCTCTTATAAAATGACCCAGTCCATGTAGATCTAAGAATGCATCAGGCTTGCATTGATCAATCTAGACAAACTGCTCGCACATTTCCACCACACAGTTATGTAAGTATAGGTCAGCTGTTCGCAGAGCTGCATCTGATATGAGCTCTTTTGGCTGTTCCTGTATGCCAGGACTTTTTCACTGGGTGAAAAATCCTTCACATTTCTTTGAGCCTGACCCAATTCTAAAGTTTATTGGGGTGAGGGGGAGGGCTGAAAACCTGGTGGAAAGGTCACGGGGGTTGCACTAGTAGTCTAGTGGGATCGGCATTGCCCAAGTCCCAGCTCTTCCTCTTCTCTCAGGTGCTTGGTAGTCCGTATGGTAGGCTTTGCTAGCCTCAAAATGTTCCCTCTTTTTCTCTCTGCTGGAATCAATGCTTTTTTTTTCTTTCTCGCTTGTGAAATGGGTAATCCAGAAAAGCACCTCCTTCTCTCTCAGGTACCTGATCGAATGGGATTTTGCAGTGGATAAAGCATTTATGTTTCCTCATGCAGAGGTTCAGGAGAATGGATCCTGTAGGAAAGAAAGCCCCTGCTGATTTTCCATAAGTTGCTCATTAAGAAGGGCATCACCTTGACTGTTCCAGTAGTAACTATTTCTTCCTCATTTATAATGGCATTTTCTGTGCCTATCAGAGACGATTAGTCTATCTTTTCTTAGGATTTCTCTTATTTTAGTGCTGTGTGCATAGTGCCATTTAGTGCAACTCTTCAGCAACCTGTGGTGGTCTTGCAGGTTGGAAACTGATTGTCACAGCAGTGAATCAGCACCTTTGACCTCAATAATTGTGGTTTGAAAAGGCAATCTGCAGAAAATACCACAATGCTTCAGGCAGCGAGCTGCTTAAAAGTGATGGTGCTATAGCAACTATGTGGGAACAGTAAGAGGAAAGGGATGCCTCAGATACTTTCTGTGGGGCCAAGCAGATTTGATATCACATAGTATCTTGCTCTCTTTGCAGTCATCCAGGGCTAGCCATCACACTAGATGAATTAAGCAGACACCTAGGTGCCAGAATTCGAGGGGTGGCGAAAGAGCAAGCAGAGCCAGCTGGGCAGGGCCTGTGAGCTGAAGAGATAACTGAATTGGTGGCACAGGGCAGTAGGAGTCTGTACTTGGCTCCCCGTCACTCTTCCTCCTCCTTCTTTTTTCCTCACCGTAAGCACATTCAAAACACATGGTTGCAAGGCCAGCACTTTCAGATGCTCATCTCATGCACTGCATTTTGAACATGCTTGTTGTACCAGCCTTAAAGAGAAGGAAAGGGAGACATGTTACAGCTGAAGCTGTTATGAGTAAATAAGTCACATCTGTTGGGGGAGCTGGAGGCAGCGGAACAGGAAGAGTCGGGTTAGTGAAGTGGGATATGGGGACAGGAGTGGACACAAGGCTGCAGATTTCCCTAGGTCGATCAGTACCCTTGAATCAGCCCTGTCGTCACTCCATGCATGTTACATAAGTGCAACCACAATATTAAGTTGTTGCTTCTAAGATATCGGCAGCTCTTCTCAACATGGCTGCCACAGCCTGTCATTTCTTCTTGGAATTGCACTATGCCCTTGATCACATGACTCAAGGTGCCATTGGAATCACATGTGGAGTTTGATCAATCAGAATTCTGGAAAGGACAACGATTTCAGATCTTTTCTGACTTTTGAATTCAGTTAGGGTAGGAAAAAAAATGCTGCCTATGACCTTACCCAGTAAGGCATGCTGTTCTCTGAAGGAATCCCATTATGACTATCCCAGTTAGGCTGGGAAATGGGAGATATGTAGATGATCTGGAGACTAGCTAGCTATAACTCACTAGAAGTGTCAGTGCTACTTCTCGGCTGAGCTCTTGTTGCTGTGGTTGCTGAGAGTGAGTATGACTAGAGCACTGTTCAATCCACCTATGTATGAAGGATAAAAGCCTCATGTACTGGAGTGAAGAACACTGCTTGGGTAATTGATGGAAGCATGATTAATCTCATACACTCATAGGGGAAAAAGGTCTGTACTTGGCCATTATAAAAATCAATAAGCCCTCCAATGATATCCTTAAAGAGGTAATTTTAGCAGCAGCCATCCTGTTACACCCCATCAACTCACCTAAGTCATGTATTTTCAAAGACATATGTGCATGGATGAGCCTTTGCACACATATTTTAGTCAGTTACTATTTCATAACTATGTACATCAGGCTGATGGCGCATACTTCCTATGTGGGTGTGTACAGGAGCAGAGCTTGAGCAGAGAGCACATTTATGTGTGTAAGTGATAAAATACAGTACATGTGCTCTTCAGAAATCTAGATGCGGGCATTTATGCCAACCCTAGGGCTGGTGTAAGTGTTTGAGCCTAGACTTAACATGCACTTTGGCACATTTATGTCCCTATTTATTTTAAAGAAAAGTAAACACCCACTTTTCCTTATAAAAGGGGATTTAGGCATGTTCTGGGTTCCTAAATAAGGCATTTGGTTATAAAATGACTCTCCACAAACATAGTTAGTTATTCATCTATATTAGACATACTTCTGCAAATAACAGCTGATTCCAGCATTAACCCTTGAATCCATGGTTCTATCACTGTACCCTAGGGGTAGAAGGGATATCCCTTTGCATTTCTCAGTTGAACTCTGTGCATGTTTCATAATTGCTCATTGCTTTCAAAGCATCTGGAGATAATTGAATAGGTTCATGCATGTTACCTTGAGAGTTACAGTGAGCTCACTAATACCCAGCCTTGCTAGCAGTAAATTGGTAGCTGCCTCTGTCATGGTGGCTACCAATTCTTCCACACACCTCATCCCACTGGCTGTGGTGGTAGTGTTGGGAATTCTACTCTCTCACTCCTGCCAATTTCAACCCCTCTTTCTGCCTCAGTCTCACTCCTTCCCTTCTTTGAAGTCCACTCTATCAGCCTTTTGACTCCACTACCTCTCTGGATAACTATTATTTATCGACCCTCTGACTTTTTAAACTGACTTTAACTCATGGCTTTCCTTCTTTCTGGATTCATCTTTCCCCTTCTGTATTCTTAAGGATTTTAACATTCATGTTGATGACCCTTCTGATCCTTATGCTCTAAAGCTCCTTTCCCTTGCCTCCTCATTCAACCTCCAGCTTTGCTCTGCTGTCCCCACTCACAAGAATGGTTACTGCCTCGACCTTGTATTCTTCTCTAATTGCTTACCCTCAAACGTCTGTACCTCAGTTTTTCCCTTATCTAACCATTACCTCCTAATCTTCACTCTTCATCATCCCCACCTCAATCTCACCCAGTCTCCTCAAATCTCTTTAGAAATCTTCAAGCTATAGACAATAATTGGATCTCTCCATTATTGTCTCATCACCGCTTTCTTCCAAATGTCATGAGTCTGTTGATGAGACAGTAGCTTCCTATAACACTGCACTCTCCTCTGCTCTGGACGATCTTGCTCCTCCCATGCCACATCCTATGAGGCATACTGTACCTCAGCCTGGCTGTCTTCGACTACCCGCTACCTACATTCCTGTGCCCTCTCAGCTGAGTCACACTTGCTGACTTTCTACACTTCAAATTCATGCTTGCTTCTTTCCAGTAAGCCAGCACTTGCCAAACAAAACTATTATGTTCACCTGACTAACTCTCTTGCTTCTGACCCTCGGCATCTCTTTATAAATCAACTCTCTCCCCAAAATACCACCTCCCTAACCCCTCCTTCCCTTTCTGCCCAAACGTTGGCTGTTTCCATGACAAAGTCCATAAAATTACACTTGGATTCCCCACAAGGTCAGCTCCATCCCCTCTTTCCCCTCTTCACTCCCAATTCTTCCCCTCAACTTTGGATACCCTTTCTTCCTTTTCTATGATCTCTGAGGAGGAAACCACTCATCTTCTTTCCTCCTCCAAACTCACTACCTGTTCCTGTGATCCTATCCCTACCCATCTCCTAAAATCCATCTCATCCACTATCATCCCTTCCATCTCTCATAGTAACATACATAGTAACATAGTATATGATGGCAGATAAAGACAAGTAAGGTCCATCTAGTCTGCCCAGCAAGGTGGCAAGAGTAGGTGCACCGGCTGCTCCATGCAGGTCACCCCTCCCTATGCCTTTGTTTAGGGGTGTACCCACTGCTTCATTTAGATCACCCCTATTTTCTGAGATATAAGAGATAGTTATGTTTATTTTTATTTTATCCAGTGTCTGTACCATGCCATTTTGAATTCTGTCACTGTATTTGCCCCCACCACTTCCATTGGAAGGGCATTCCAAGCATCCACCACACTTTCAGTGAAAAAGTATTTCCTGATATTGCCTTTCAGTTTACCCTCTTGCAGTTTTATGTTATGCCCTCTAGTTTTACAGTTTCACCGTCTTTGGAAGAGATTTGTTTGTTCATTATTTCTCTTTAAATATTTAAAGGTCTGAATCAGATCTCCCCTGTCCCTTCTCTCCTCCAGAGTGTACATATTTAGATCTTCAAGTCTCTTCTCATAAGTCTTCTGACACAGGCTCCAAATCATTTTGGTTGCTTTCCTCTGAACTGTTTCCAACCTTTGTATGTCCTTTGTGAAATATGGTCTCCAAAACTGAACACACTATTCCAAGTGAGGCCTCTCCAGCGACTTGTACAGTGGCATTAGTACCTCTCCCTTTCTGCTATAATTCCTATCTGTATGCAACCCAGCATCTTTCTAGCTTTTGCCATTGCCTTGTCACACTGTTTTGCCACCTTGAGATCCTCAGAAACAATCACTCCGAAGTTCTTCTCCTGGTCCTTGCACACCAACCTCTCGCCCCCTATTGCATACAATTCCCAACCTATCGCCTTCCACTGCAACTGTTCCTGCAGCCTTCAAGCATGCTGTGGCTACACCTCTCCTCAAGAAACCCTCACCTGTCCTTCTAATTATTGACTCATCTCCCTCCTCCCCTTCGTCTCTAAACTACTTGAGCATGCGGTTCACCACCATTGCCTTGACTTTCTCTCCTCTCAATCCCTTCTGGATCCATTGCAATCTGGATTTTGTCCTTTACATTCTACTGAAACAGTTCTTGTCAAAGTCTCCAGTGACCTGTTCCTGGCAAAATCCAAGGGCCTTTACTTCGTCCTCATCCTTCTTCACCTTCCTGCTGCTTTTGACACTGTTGACCACAACCTTCTCCTAGATAGCTTGTCCTCGCTTGCTTTTAAGGGCTCTGTGCTATCCTGGTTCTCTTCTTATCTCTCCAACTACACTTTCAGTGTTTGTTCTGGTGGATCCTCCTCTACTGCTATCCCACTCTCAGTTGGTGTACCCCAAGGATCTGTCTTGGATCCACTCCTTTTCTCTCTCTATACCCATTCCCTTGGTGCACTCATCTCCTCCCATGTTTTTTAGTGCCATCTTTATGCTGACAACTCTCAGATCTACTTTCCTACACCTGAAATCTCTCCTGCAATCCAGACTCAGATCTCTGTCTGCCATTGCTGCCTGGATGTCTCACCACAATTTGAAATTGAACATGGCCAAAACAGAACTTCTTATTTTCCCCCTAAACCCACCTCCCCCATTCCTCCTTTCTCAGTCTCTGTGGATAATGCTCTACTCTTCCTTTTTTCCTTGCCTCACAACCTCTGAGTCGTCTTTGACTCCTCCTTCTCCTTCTCCCCACACATATCTTTCTCCACAACATCAGCAAAATTTGCCCCTTCCTTTCTGAACACACTACTAAGATACTTACCCACTCTCCCTTCTAGAGTATTGCATCCTCCTCCTTGCTGTTCTCCTTCTGAATCATCTCTCTTCTGCCAGCCTTAATATGCTTATATAATCCCTCTTCTCAAGTCACTTCATTGACTCCTCATCCATTTCTGTATCCAAACTTCTCCTACTGACCTATAAGTGCACTCATTCTGCTGCTCCTCACTACCTTTCCTCTCTTATCTTTCGCTACACCCTTCCTGGGGAACTCCACTCTTCTGGCAAATCCCTTCTATCTGTGCCCTTCTCTTTTACTGCCAACTCCAGACCTTGATCCTTCCACCTTGCTCCCCTTATGCTTGAAACAAACTACCCGAGTGTGTACATCAGGCTTCATCTCTTCATCATTGGAGTGGAGGAGTGGCCTAGTGGTTGGGGCATGGTACTTAAGGTTGGGGGTTCAAATCCCACTAGAGGACAGCAACCTTGGGCCGGAAGGACTGGTGTTTCTAGTCCCACAGGTGCTCCTTGTGGTCTTGGGCAAGCCACTTAACCCTCCATAGCCCATGTTCCCTGTAAAATAGTTATCTCCAAGTTATAATGCCCTGTTCAATGTAAACTGCACTGATGCAGAATAGCACGGTATATAAGAGAATGTAAATAAATAAATTTACAAATCCAGACTGAAAACTCAACTCCTATTCTGCTTATTTGCTAATATGTTTTCTTACCATTCCCCAAGATGTATCCTTGTCCTCAGCTGTTGTGTTGTCTATCTTGACTAGATTGTAAGCTCTGATGAGCAGGGACAATCTTTTTCATGTGACTGTACAGTGCTGCATACGTCTTGTAGTGCTATACAAATGATCAGTAGTAGTAGTTACATACATTTTTTGCACTAAGGTAAGAGTATCACTGAAAGTCAGTATACACTGCCTATGGTTACCCTTTTATATACAGCTATTTTACCACAGCCCTGGTTTCTGAAATAATAAAAAAGGAATTGTTTTACCTAGATGAATTTGTTGGCTCACAGGTAAAAGGGTTGTGAACACTACTTATTTTAGGGACAGCTTCCCTGAGAAGTCTATTTACAGAGTGGGGGTCCAACATTATTCAGACCATACTCCTGGTTGGGTTTATATTACCTTAAAATGAAAGCAGGAAGGACCTGCAAGACAGATCACAGAGATGCTTCAGCTTCTTACAAGCAACATGTTACCATTACAGGTGTACCTCCAACACCCACAGGCAGCACCAGCTTCATATGCAAAATGCCCATGGCTGCCGACAGATTGCCCACAAACTCAATGAAGTCTCCCATTGGCACATGCCTGATTTTAGCCATGTGCACCTGCTGCCAGCCAGAGAAATGCAGTTTTATGCTGGCATCAGTCCAATGCTTTGTAATATTCCAGTACATTGAAACAGGATTAGTCATTATGCTATTCTATGGATTGCTGTTTGTGCACTTGCTGTGTGCTCTTTTCTGGGCCACGTTAGTTGCCCAAAGTATCATTAGAATTTTGGTAGGCTCTGCCATCACACATCCCCTCGAAAGTAACAGGAATATCCTTTGGCTTAACTCATATTTCATTAATTTGTTTCCGATACTGCAATTGAAACCCTAGTTGCTGGAACCAACAGATTTCTGAGGTCTATTTAAGAGAAAGCTGACACTCAGGGAACGGTTGTTAAACTCAGTTGGAAAACATTGTACTGATATTAATTGACCTAAGTGCATCAATAGATGGCCCTGTGGGGAAGGATATGCTATTTTATGCTCTACTGAAAGGTTATGTGTAATCATAATAAATGCTGAAAATAACTGCATGAAAAGACAGACTGTAATAGTTTATTTTTTCCAGCATACAGCTACAGTCCAATTGCTGTGGTTTTATGTCTAGTTAGAGAGCAGGCTATAATATTCAGGCCTGTTCTTTCTGACATGGAGAGCGGTGTGAGGAGAAGGGGAGGGGAGATGTAAGCTGGTATGTCTTCTTGTAAATGAGTCGACCACTGCTGTGTTCCAGGCTGCCTGCACTTTTGAACAGATATTTTTGCAATGCATATCAATTACCCCCCCCCCCCTTCAACACCACTGCACTGCATGTTAATAATGTCACAATCAAGTGCTTAGTACTGAAAATAGCCCACAATGGCAGAGCCACCTTTGCTAATGTACTGCCCCGTGAGGGCATCCCTGGATCCAGGGCTAATCTGACAGACGTCCCCTTTGAGCAGGCTGCATTGGCCCATGAATGCTTAGTGCCTAGTGGATCATCCTGAGGAAGCGGGTGGGATTTCCCTCCCTTCTTCCCAGGAAAACTCCAAAATAAGTGTGATTATTAACAAGGCTGCTGCAATATTTGCAAGATTTGTTAGCATCTTCACTACTTAGTTGATAGAAAGTACCAACAGTGCTGCATTCAAACAGTTCAGGTATTAATCCCTCTGAGGCATAACCATTCAAAGAACAGGAAAAATCTTACATTCATACACTGGATTATATAACCTCTTTGATAAGCTGGGGGTACTAATCCCTACAACGTATTACGAGTTAAATAGAAGAACCCTTTTATATACCCCTATATTCTATTGTCAGTTATCCTCCCCCATTTCCTTTCACAGCACCTCAAGTTTCATCCATATGAGGAGTTCAACTGGACCAGTGGCTGCTGTAGGTCCTGGGAAGATCTTCTGTGCTTGGCCTGTCTCTGCTGCATTGCTGTCTGACCCTAAAGCTTCACCTCTGTGGCCAGGGTCGGCCCGTCCATTGAGCGAGAATGTTTTTTCACAGGGCCCTGCGTTTCAGGGGGCCCCGCGCATAGAACATTCTGCTTAAAAAATAAATTAAATTTAAAAAAAAAAACTGGCTGCTGCTGCTGCCGCCACGGCAGCAGCAGAATTGAGTGTCCCGCAGGGCCCTCCCTGCCCGGCTGAGCCTCTGCGCGACGGCTTTCAGATCCGCGAAGGGAGAGGGTCTCCCTCACGGCTCTGTTAAGCCCGCAGGGGCTGATGGGAAATTCGGCTCTGTTAAGCCTGCAGGGGCAGATGGGAAATTTCCCATCAGCCCCTGCGGTCTTAACAGAGCCACGAGGGAGACGCTCTCCCTTCGTGGATCTGAAAGTCGTCGCGGAGAGACTCAGCCGGGCAGGGAGGGCTCAGCCGGGCAGGGGGGCCCCGCGGGACACTCGATACTGCCGCGGTGGCAGCAGCCAGCTTTTTTTTTTTTTTTTTTTAAATTTTCCCTGGGCCGCGGTGGGGTTAGGACTAGTAATCAGCTGTGGGCTGATTGGGGGTTAGGACTGGTAATGGGCTATGGAGAGGGTTAGGACTTGAGGTGGGCTGATGGGGTTAGGACTGGCAATGGGCTGTAGGCTGATGGGGGGTTAGGACTGGTAATGGGCTATGGGGGGGGGCTAGGACTGGGAATGGGCTGATGGGGGGTTAGGACTGGAGGTGGGCTGAGGGCTGATGGGGGGTTAGGACTGGTAATGGGCTAGGGGGGGGCTAGGACTGGAAATGGGCTGATGGGGGGTTAGGACTGGAGGTGGGCTGATGGGGTTAGGACTGGTAATGGGCTGTGGGCTGATCGGGGTTAGGACTGGAAATGGGCTGATGAGGGGATAGGACTGGAGGTGGGCTGATGGGGTTAAGACTGGTAATGGGCTGTGCGCTGATGGGGGGATTAGGACTGGTCATGGGCTATGGGGGGGCTAAGTCTGGAAATGGGGTGATGTGGGCTTAAGACCACACATGGCAAATCCGGGCCAAGGACTGGAAATGGGCTGATGGGGTTAGGACTGGTAATGGTCTGTGGGCTGATGGGGGGTTAGGACTGGTAATGGGCTATGGGGGGCTGTCTGGAAATGGGGTGATGGGGAGGGGTTAAGACTTGAAGTGGGATGATGGGGTTAGGACTGGTAATGGGCTGTGGGCTGATGGGGGGTTAGGACTGGTAATGGGCTATGGGGGGCTAAGACTGGAAATGGGCTGATGGGGTTAGGACTGGAAGTGGGCTGATGGGGGGGGGGTTAGGACTGGTAATGGGTTATGGGGGGCTTAAACTGAAAATGGGGTGATGGGGGTTAGGACTGGAAGTGGGTTGATGGGGGGCTAGGACTGGTAATGGGTTGGGGGTTGCTAGGACTGGAAATGGGCTGAGTGGAAGGGGAGGCTTGAACTGCAAATAGCTGATGGGGAGGGGGGCTCGGAATGGAAATGGGCTGTGAGGGGAGGGAGCTAGGACTGGAAATGGGCTGAGTGAAGGCGGGAGCTAGGACAGGAAATGGGCTGATGGAGCAGCTAGGATAGGACTGGAAATGGGGGGAGCTAAGATTGGAAATGGGCTGTGGTGGGGGCTTGGATTGAAATTGACTCATGGAGGGGCTAGAACTGGAAGTAGGCTCATGGGGGGCTTGGATTGGAATTGGGCTGAGTGGAGGGGAGTTAGGATTTGACATGGGCTGATGGTGGGGCTAGGAAATGACTAGAAATGGGCTGATGGGGGGCTGGGATTGGAAATGAGCTGATGGAGGGACTCAGATAGGGCTGGAAATGGATGTGGGAGCTAGGACTGGAAATGGTCTGATGGCGGGCTAGGACTGGTAATGGGCTGATGCAGGGACTAGAAGGGAGCGGATGCTGGGTGAGGCTGGAACTAGAAGGGAGCTGATGTTGGGGGAGGATTAGAATGGGATGGGGCTGGTAGAGTGAAATAGAGAGGGGAAAATATTTTGTGTGGGCGGGATGAAAAATCTACAATTGGCCGGGTATTGGGAGAGTAAGTGGGAATTGAGGATGGAGGGATAAAATTTGAGTGGATGAAATAGGAATGAGGAAAGAGCAAAAGGAGAAATATTAGTATGTTAAAGCAAATGTAGAGAGAGAGAGAATGGAAAAAAACTAGAAGAGAGAAGAAAGGACAAATGGACAGCAGATGATGGAGAGTTAGCAGAAGACACGAAGAAACCAGAAGAACATGGCTGGAGCAATTGCAACTGAAAAAAAAATGCACAAAAGGTAGAAAGATATCTCCTTATTTTGAATTTATTAACTGGAATATGTCAGCTCTGGGAAATGTGCATGATTAACGTCTGTGCTTTGTTTAGTACAAGAGGAAATTAATTTATAGTTTTATTTCTATAGTGTTGTTGTACATTACAAGTTTGGCTTTTGGGGTTCCCAGTTTAATTATTGTCTTCCTGTTTCTAAATTGTGATTCCTTGTTTGGTGATGGTCTATGTTCTGCATGTGTAACTGAGCTGAGGTATTCTGTTTATGTAATTTCTATTTGACATTGCCACTTGTTCTCTTTCCCCAGTAGGTCATGTATTGTTATTCTCTGAAATTTATTGGTTTAATATTTGCAGTGTTGCCTTTTGATAGGTAGGGTTTGGTGCTTTATGAGTCCTGGTAGTGCTGTTATTATACGGTAGGTTTGCTATGGGTTCTAAATGGGCAGCATTTGTAGTAGTTCCTAATGTGCCTGGCAGTTGGCACTGGATTATAGTAATGTAGAAATCTTTTAGTCTTTCTTTATCCAAACATTCATTAAGAGACATGTTTACTAAAAGTTAGTGTATAGTAACATTATGCAAATATTTATGCAAATGAGGTTACTTATGCAAATGTGGCACCACACTGAGTCTCCGCCCATGGCCCCGCACCCCCCTTGGGCCGCCCCTGTCTGTGGCTATTTCCACCCCTCCTGGGGCCATTTCTCTACTTCCTCTCGGCTGTTGGACTTCGTTCCACTTGGGGGGGGGGGGGGTTTGCTCCTCTCAGCTGCTGGACCCAGTGTTCTATCTTGGGCTATCCATTGCTCCACAGCCTCTTTGTCCTTGACCCTGCCACTCTGCTTGTGCTGTGTGGGGCTGTCTGTTGTCTCATCAGCTAATTTGTGCTCCATCCACTGTTTCTACTGCTGAATTCTCCCTCTGCCTGGAGAACATAAGAACATAAAAGGTTCAGAGAAGAGGTCATTATTCTACTTTATCTCTCCACTAATAGGCCTTCCTCTGCCTGGATAGATTACTGTTCTCTGCCACTGGATTTCTTTTCCTAAGGCTGTTCAGGTGTCTCAATGGCAGCTCAAAACTGGGAGGTCCTTATTTCTTGGAGGAGTGCTTCCATTATGAGGGGTTGCATCACTAGTTCTAGCATTTATGGATTCCAAAGCTGAGTGATTCCTCTTCTGAGCAATTTGGGTTGCAGTTCAGCTTTTTCTGGCTTAGAGAAACTAGTACTCAAATCACACTGGAAATGGTAGGAATAAGTGACAGTTCACTCTTGCCCCCAGGGAATTATGCACAAAAAAATGTCAACATTATGCAAAATTATGCAAAAGTAAATAATTTCATTTTTCATACAAATAGATAAAAAAATGCTATACAATTCTTAAAAATGGATGCAGGTATTTTTGCAACAATGACCGCTAAAGAACAGGAGCGACTGGGGATTGTGCCTGCTTCCACTAACAACAGGGAACACCAGATATCAGTAGAAAGATACGGGGGTGGTGGTGGTCTTCCTGGGGATCCTGGCGAGTTCTTTTTGCTGGGCAGGCCAGGTGGAAGGATACTATGCCTTGATGGGATCAAGTGACTGGGGGGGGGGGGGATCAGATGTCTCGGGATGTGCAGGGGGATCACATGTAAGGGGTGAGTTGAAGAAGTCATCAGATGTGTTGGGGAGATTGAAGGGGCTGGTGCTGTAGGATTAGGGCTGTGTTCAGATAGAGGAGCAGCAATTTAAAAAGAAAACTTGCTCCCTTGCACGTGTAGGGTGTTGTAACATTTTTTTCTCCCATGTGTAGCTTAATTAAATCACTGCTCCCACTGGACATGGGAGCCTTCAACGTACAGTCCTTCAACTATTTAATACGAGAATTTTCCACAGCTTGATCTGGACTTCTAAATTCCTCTCTCCATATCCCATCTAAAATCTGCCTCTATTGTGCAGTGACTTAGTGCAGTGCATTGGAAAGTGAGTGTGGTATATTCGGGGGCATTTGACTGCATGGTAGTGAATGACTGTAGGCTGAGACATGCCTTGTTGGGTAATATATATTGGAGTGCATGAAATGAGTGGATTGGGTGTGTTTATGAGAGTACACAACTGGATTCAGTATATCTAAGTGGATGTTGGGATGATCACAGGGAATTGTATGTGCTTGGCCATGAATGAGCGGGAGTGGGTAGACTACATGGAAACATAGAAACATGACGGCAAAAAAAGACCATATGGTCTATCCATACTGCCCTTCCATACCAACTACTTTAGTCCCTTTTTTACCTTTGGAGATCTTCTGTGTTGGTCCCATGCTTTCTTGATTTCAGATACTGTCCTGGTCTCTACTACCTCCACTGGGAGATTGTTCCATACAACAAGCTGGAAATTTCCTCCCATACCCAACAGAGAAGTAATACTTGCATCTGGACTGTGTTCGACTCCATCAGCCACGAGCAGCTAGATGCTTTAATCACATCATTAAACACTACAACTTATCCGTTAGATATTTGCCCGGTCTCTTGGATCAAAATATCAAGGCAACAGCTCACTCCATTTATTGCAGGCATGGTCAATGACTGTCTTAACATAAGGATACCTTTCACTCACACTCAAGCAATCATCCATCTGACCAATTCTAAAGAAGCCTAATTTAGACCCAGCATCCCCCACCTCCGACAGACCGATCTTGAGTATACTGTTTATCACCAAAATCATCGAAAAGGCATTTCAAACCCAATTACAATCCCCTATTGACAAACACACACCTCTGGATCCTCATCAGCACAGCTTTCGCCCTCAGCACAATGTAGAAACATTACTAACCTCATTATTTAACGCACTAATCACAGGCACAGAGAACATATCACAAGGATTTATACTTCTGTTTCTTGACATAGCAGCCACATTCGATTCAGTCTCCCACCAATTACTGCTCAATGTACTGCACAACATTGGATTTCAAGGAACCATCTTAAGATGGTTCCACTCCTATCTTTCAGAATACAGACAAGAAATAAAAGTAGGGAACCTCAAATCCCTCCCATTCCACTTAAACCAAGGCATGTCTCAAGGTTCTGCACTCTCCACGATTTTATTTAATATTTATTTCAACCACTATGCAAAATTATTCAGTGCTTCAATGTACAATTCTACATCTACGTGGACGATATCATGATATACACACCTTTCTCCATGATCACCCCTGATTATTCTACTATCTCCACATGCTTCTTAGCAATCACTCTATTGCTACAGAAGCACAATCTTAATATTAACTACGGCAAAACTGAAGCCCTACACATCACAAGAGACCCTAACTTCATCCCACCTGCTACTCTCAAAATTGATAATAAATTAATCACCGTGAAAACAGAGATAAAATATTTAGGCATACTGCTAGACCAAGGATTCAATCTATACTCTCATATTAATCAAGTTGCCGGATCTGTATACAATAAACTCAGGATCCTCAAAAATCCTATGTCCTCTCCTAAGTCATCCAGATTTCCATACAGTTTGCCAAGCAATCATCACCCCTGTCATAGATTACGGCAACCTCATTCTTCATGAACTCCCCAAGAACACTATTAGCAATTAGCACAAAACACAGCAGCAAGAATCATATATACACCATCACGTCAGACCCACATCACCCCAATCCTTAAACAACTGCATTGACTGCCTATTACCTCTAGGATCAAATAGAAGGTAATACTCAGTGTCTTCAAAATCTTCAATAACCTGTCAGCTGAGTGCCTCAAGACCTTAATAAAAAAAACCTAACAATAACAGGCCGAAAAGACACAACACATTAATCTTCTGGACATCCTGCATGAGATGCTATCCACAAGTCAAAGAACAATTAATAGAGCATTTTACCTCTATGTTTCACATATTTGGAACTCATTACCAACACAGATAAGAACCATAGTCTCCATAGAAGATTTCTGCAAGAAACTTAATTATCTATTTCTTGAATACAATGGGACAGACACCCCACTAGGATTAACCCAAAACATGTTAATCTCTTAACACCTGCCCATATCCTGTACATAGTTCAAGCATTGCCAAGCTCATAACCCATGTTTTGTTGATATTTATTTTATTTATTTATTTATTATACTGCTACTTCCAGCGATCAGCAGCGGTTTGATTACAGATTGGAAATTGTCAAATCATGACAGGAAATTTTTGAGGTATAAACACATTGATTAGACAGGAAAGCACAGCACACAGAGAACTATTTTACAGGGAACATGGGCTATGGAGGGTTAAGTGGCTTGCCCAAGACCACAAGGAGCACCTGTGGGACTAGAAACCCCAGTCCTTCCGGCCCAAGGTTGCTGTCCTCTAGTAGGATTTGAACCCCTGACCTTCCAGCCCGAAGTACCTTGCCCCAACCACTAGGCCACTCCTCCATACCCCTGGATATGTTCTCCATGTTATTTATTGCATTTGGTTAAAAATGTATCTCTGAAAATGTTGTCCGTGTTATTTATTCATCTGTTAAATGTAAGTGCACATACAACATGTTACTGTTCTATGCACATTGTTTCCTGTAAACCACCTTGACTTGTAGAAAGACGGTATAAAAATTATGTTAAATAAATAAAATAAATAAATAAACCTACCACTCTTTCCTTGACAAAATATTTCTACATATTGCTCCTATGTCTATCCCCTTTGCCTTCCAGGACTGGCCAGTCCACTAGGCAGGCTAGGTGGCCGCCTAGGGAAGCAGACCTCTGTGGGAGGCAGGCCATGCACCCCGCCGTGAGCTGAGCCATGCCGCCACCCCCCCCCTGCTGTCACTGATTCCGGTGGTGGGATTGGGGGGGCAGCTAAGCTCAGCAGCAACGGATGGCCTGCAGCATTTAAGTTGTGTCAGAGAGGGGGGGGGGGTCAGAAGCAGCAGGCCATGTGTGCCGAAGCACATGGCATGCCACCGAGCTGAGCCAAATCACCCCCCCCCAAACCCACCACTGGAACCAGCGTCAGGGGGGGGGCAGTGTCACGACTCAGCATCAGGGGGGGGGGTCAAAGGAATGGGGAGGGTGGCATGGCTCGATGCACGGGGGGGCTGCACAGCCAGGGCTTCTGCCTAGGGTGGCAGAAACCCTTGAGCTGGCCCTGATGCCCCCTCATTGCCAAGCTTTCTTTCAATTGAAATAGGCTCTCCTCCTGTGCATTTATGCCACGGAGGTATTTAAACGTCTCTGCCATATCTCACCTCTCCCCTTTTTCCTCCAAAGTATACATATTGAGATCTTTAAGTCTGTCCCATATGCCTTATGAGGAAATCCACTGACCATTTAGGTAGCCAGCCTCTGCACAGACTCCATCCTGTTTATATCCTTTTGAAGGTGTGGTCGCCAGAATTGCACACAATACTCAGAATGAGATCTCACCAAAGACCTATGCAGACGCACTATCCGCTGTTGGCCATTCCTCTCCTATGCACCCAAGTATCCTTCTGGCTTTTGCTGTCACCTTTTCTACCTGTTTAGCCACCTTAAGTTCATCAGAAACAATCACTCCAGGTCCCACTCGTTTTTTGTGGAGAGAAGTACTTCACCCCCTATAATGTACTGCTCCCTTGGAGTTTTGCACCCAAATGCATACCCTGCATTTTGTAGCATCAGATTTCAGCTGCCAAATTCTTGACCACTTTTCGAGCTTAGCAAGATACCTCCTCGTGTTATCTACTTTTTCTTGGATGTCTATTTCAGATTTTGGTATCATCTACAATGAAGCAAGCTTTACCCGACAGTGCTTCTGCAATATCGCTAACAAAAATATTAAAAAGAATCAGATCAAGACAGATCCCTGTGGCACACCACTGGCTACATCCTTCTCCTCAGAGTGAGCTCCATCTGCCTGTACCTTTTGTCGCCTCCCACTCAACCAATTTCCAATCCAGTCAGTGACTTTAAGTTCTATTCCTCAGATGCTCAATTTATTTATAAGTCATCTGTGCGGAACAGAGTCAAAGGCTTTGATAAAATCTAAGTACACCACACCTAGGGCTCTTCCTCAGTCCAACTCTTTGATTTGCCCAGTCAAATAAATTGGTTAGATTTGTCTGACAAGATCTGCCTCCAGTAAAATCATGCTGCCTCAGATCCTGCAATCCATTGGGCTCCAGAAACCTCACTCTCCTCTGTTTTAGCAGCATTTCTATTAATTTACTCATCACAGAGGTCAGATTAACTGGCCTGTAGTTCTCAACCTCATTGTTACTTCTGCTTTTGTGTAAAGGGACCACATGCGCCTTTCTACAGTCCTCTGTGATCACTTCCGACTCTGAAGAAGCATTGCTATATCTTCAGTGGAGCCTCTATAACTTTTCCAAGTTTCTTCAATACTCTGGGATGTATCTCATCCGGCTCCATCGCTTTGTCTACTTTTAGTTTAGCTAATTCCTCTATATGCACTTCAACACCAATACCTGTAGTAATCCAGAGATCATTGTGGATGGACAAGGGCCATCTATGAATAAGAAGATAGCCCTTGAGCATATATGGCAGGCAGGGCCAGCGCTACCAATGGTGCTAGGGCAGCCCTCTCCAGCATCAACAATGGTAAAACCTCCGCCACTATGGCTCCACTCCTGCCCCTGCCTGCTCCCAACCGATGTGGACCTCCCCCTTCATGGGGTCCAACTGCTTCTGCCCCAATGCAAACAAGAAATCTGCACAATAGAGGATGGAAATTTACTGAAAGCTGCATGTCTACAAGAATTGTAGTTTGAATCTGTGTGTGCATGGTTTAAAGTTTGCAAATGGGACAAAGTGGGTGGGTGTTTTGTTTTTGGTGCTTGTATAAATACCCTGGTGTTTTTATTTATTTGTAGCTACCCTTTTTTTTTTTTGCCCCCTCACTCTGCTGTCTCTTCTCCCCCTCTTGGTACTTACAGGGACCTCTGCCACCCTGAGACCTTGACTTTCTGCTGCCCTCAAGGTCATTCTCCTCTACTTCCCATAATCAGGCACACCACCTCTCTCTTTCTTTCCCCATCATACAATCATATAGTTCCCCCTTCCTCATCAAACATTTCTCTCTCATTCCCTATCAGATTCTCCTCCCTCCATCTCTCCGAAAGAACATCTCTTCGCCTCCCTGAGTCCTTCTCCATCAAGCACTCCTTCTTTCTCTTCTCCCCTTCAAGGGCTCCTGCTGGTTTGATGCCCTACTCCTGCCTCGTATGACTCCCTCCCTCCTTCACCTACTTATAGGTACTCCTTTCAGCCTTAGGCCTTGATTGCCTGTTGCTCCCAAGACCATTCTACTCTACCTCTCATCATTGGGCATATCTGCTCTCCCTTTGTCATCAGAGACCCTATTCTCCACCCATCATAAACAAGCATTTCAATTCTCCCCCTTCCATTCCCTATAACATCCCCCCCTCCCTTCCTCTCCCCCGAGGAACTCCTTTTTGCCTCCCTGAATCTTTACCCATCAAGCACCTCTCCCCTCCCCCCACCACTTCCCCTCTTCAGAAGCTCCTGCTGGCTTTGACTCCCCCTCCAACCCCCCTCCCCCCCCCCCCCCCAGTATTTCTTTACCTTCCTTTGCAGACCTACTTTCCTGAAATAATAACTTCAGTTCAAAAGTTGCAGTTATTTTTTCAAGACATTAAAGGGCTCCCTGGTCCTAAAGAGAGGAAAACTTCTGTAGAAGTGGTTCCTATCTAGTTCCTGAGACACGCACAATGGGTCTTACGAGTGCGCTTACAGAATAGCATCCACCTTAGATATGCACATAAGTACCCATTCATGCAGAATAGTCCTTTAAACTAGGGACTTACAGTACATGTGTTTCATATGAGTACTGTCATGCGGCTATACATAACATCAGCCTCATACAGTCTAGCTACACTAATGTAAGTAATCTTACTCAATTTATTTGACCTCATTGCAACTGCGTATTTTGAGTCCCGCATGTTATAGTGTGATAAACCCCTCCTTACCAACAGCAGCACCTCACTTTAGCTGTTGGTGTTTGTTGAGCTGCTGCCTCTAGACCAGAAAGTTTTGCTAGTGCTAGTGCTGGCTGAGAGTACCTCTCAGTAAGTTAAAATTACTTCAATCTGCTCAGATTCGCCTCAGTGCACAAACCCGTACCTTATGGGGAGCCTTTCATTTGCAGTAAAACATGGGCTTTTCCTTTCACTTCCCGACTTCTCCTTCTCTTTTACAGGCACAGGCACTATTAACTTATATAGTCTTCCTGTAAAATGAAAGCTGTATTTGATGGCAAGCACAATGGCACATAAATTAGATATGACATGTTAGGATTGTCAGTATGTGACTTGTAGAATTACAGCCTACAAGCTGCCTGCCATATTTCAATGATACACATGGATTAAAGGGACATTATTTCTTTTTATACAAACAAAGTAGCTAGCCGTTGCCTCTGAACTGTTAGCCTGGATATTCAATGCTGGGCCATATCTGACCAACGGCATTAAATATCTGAATTGGCCACAGAACCCGGCAGCTAACCGGGCAGCGGTGATATTGAGCAGCAAACATAAAGCTAGCATTTGCTGTGCCTTACTTTACCTATGTGTCGCTAAGCAGCAGTGGCTCAATATCTCTGATGCCTGGTTAGCGATGGATACCGCCTCCACTCCGCTCCGATGCTAACCGCTTAGCATCAGGGTGTATAGCGGCAGCGCCTGCGGATAGTCAGTGGCACTAACCTCCCCATCCTCCCTCCTGCTTATAGGAGACATAAGGAGTTTGTAGCTGCTCTACCACCTTCATGACACTGGAAAAGCCACACAAGAGGGGGGGGGGGAGGAGGCTGAAAGAGAGAGGGGCACCACTGAAGCTTTTCTCCAGGACCAAGCAGGAAGTCAGTCCTCACTTATGGGTGACATCGGCGCCGATGGAGCCCCCGTGCAGAGCATTTCCCCAGCTTTCTATGAAAGCCTTTGGGAATACTACACGCATGCGCGGTCCCCTTCCCGCCTAAAGGTGACATCTTGCTCAGTCTCTCTTTTTCTATGGAGCCCTTTGGACGTTCGTCTTAGTCACCCGGGAAAAGTTGACCTTTTTTCAAAGATTTCTTCGCTTTTTTCTCCGAGTTCAACGCTGGTTCCCCTTCCCGCCGGGTTCGGTACACCGGTATCGAGCCTGTTCTCTATTTTTCGGCGTGTGGCGGTCGCCGGCATCACGGCCCGACGCCAGGCATGGATGCAGTCATCGGACCTCGAGCCTTGGGTACAGGACAAGTTGGTCGATGTCCCTTGCCGAGGTGAGAACCTTTTTGGCAAACCCATGGCCGAGAAGGCGGCTGAGCTCGAAACCGAGTATCTGACCAGGACTAGGCTGTCCAGAAAGACTTCTGCCACTTCTCACAAAAAGAAGGGCTCGGGTAAAAAGTCCTTCTACCCGAGAAAGGTGTCTGTCTACAAACCTTTCCCTCAATACCAGGCCTCCCCAGCTCCCCCTCAGGGGCAGTAGGCCAAGGGGCAGGGACAGGGGCCCCATAGGCAGAAGACCCCCAAGCCTCCGACTCCTGCTCCTGCCCAGCAGGGAGGGGGTTTTTGACTCCAAAGGCATAGCCTCTCCATCCCTGCTGTCCCATCCCTGCACAGGAGGTCGCTTAGCCCTGTTTGCCCACCGGTGGCCACCCATTACAGGGGATGCTTGGGTCTTAAGCATCATTCACCAAGGCTATATGCTTCATTTCCAACAGCTACCTCCTGTCTACTTTCCAGGAGAACCTCTGAGGCCTCTCCTGCACACCACCCTCCTCCTCCAAGAACTTCAGGGTCTGCTTCTGGACAAGGTAGTGGAGCCGGTACCTCCTCGCCTACAAGGGCACGGGTTCTACTCCAGGTATTTTCTGGTGCCAAAGAGAACAGGAGGCCTAAGGCCTATCCTAGATCTCAGAACCTCAACAAGTTCTTGGAGAAAGAGAAGTTCAAGATGCTTACTCTTGGAACACTTCTGCCCTACCTCCAGCAGGGAGATTGGCTATGCTCCTTAGATCTAAAGGATGCATACACTCACATCCTCATTCATCCAGACCACAGAAAGTACCTCAGGTTTGTGGTAGGAGGAAACCATTACCAGTACACGGTGCTGCCTTTTGGCCTAACTTCCGCCCCACGGGTCTTTACAAAGTGCCTAGCTGTGGTGGCGGCCTACTTGAGGACTCAAGGGATATTTGTATTCCCCTATCTGGACGACTGGCTCATCCGGGGTCAAGACCTACCAGGAGACCAGGCAGGCCACCTTCAGGACTGTCACACTCCTTCAAGACCTAGGCTTTGTCATAAACTTCGCAAAGTCCACATTGCTCCCCTCCCAGAACCTTGAGTTCATAGGAGCACGTCTGGACTCTTTGCAAGCGAGGGCTTACCTGCCAGAGGACAGAGCTCAAAGGCTCATGGAGTTGGCATCCCGGTTTCTCAGTCTGCCGAGGGTTCCGGCCAGGCTCTGTCTGCAGCTCCTGGGACACATGGCATCGACTGTGCATGTGACCCCCAATGCCCGCCTCCACATGAGGCCTGCACAGTGGTGCCTCAGAATTTAGTGGAAGCAGGCCACAGGGAGCCTAGCAGAAAAAGTAAGGGTATCCAAACCTTTCCTGGATTCTCTTCAGTGGTGGCTACACCCCCTCAACTTGCTGCAGGGGGTGCCTTTTCAGGTAGCTGCCCCCACAGTGGTGTTGACAACCGATGCCTCCTTGCAGGGCTGGGGTGCATACTGTCAAGGGAGCTGCACCCAAGGCCTCTGGTCCCCATGGGAAGCCCTGCAACAGATCAACCTACTGGAACTGCGGGCTATTCGCTTAGCCCTCAAGGCTTTTTCTCACTCCTTGGCCCACCAGTCCGTTCTAGTTCAGACGGACAACCAAGTAGCCATGTTCTATGTGAACAAACAGGGTGGCACTGGGTCCAGGCCTCTATGCCTGGAAGCACAGGCCCTTTGCTCTTTTGCCCTCAGGCACCAGATGTTGCTGAGGGCTGTGTATCTTCCTGGCCAGGAGAACATTCTGGCAGACCGCCTAAGCAGAATTCTGCAGCCCCACGAGTGGAAGCTGCACCCTTTGGTGGTTCAACAGATTTTCCTAAAATGGGGACTTCCATCCATGGATCTCTTTGCCAGTCCCCTGAATCACCAATTGCCCAGGTTTTGTTCCAGGCAACTGCATCCCTTAATGGTGGCAGCGGATGCCTTCCTGATTTCTTGGTCCCAGGGCCTGCTCTATGCATTTCCTCCCACGCCTCTGGTGGCCCGAACCTTGTTCAAGATTCTCAGGGACAAGGCCTCAGTACTTCTGGTTGCTCCCAGGTGGCCGAGGCAGCCCTGGTTCCCCCTGCTACTTCAACTGGCATTGGAGACACCCATGCCTCTGGGATTCCAACCCGACCTTCTATCTCAGGATCAGGGTTCCCTTCTGCATCCCAATCTCAAATCTCTCCATCTGATGGCATGGAGGCTGCAAGGGTAGCCTTGTCTCCCTGGGGCCTACCTCAGGAAGTGGAAGAGGTGGTCTTGGCCTCTAGAAAGCAATCCACCAGGAGAACATATGCCTTAAAGTGGAGAAGGTTCTCCTTGTGGTGTCAGCAACGCAAGGAAGATCCTTTCACCTGCACTGTGCCAGTAGTGCTCCAGTACCTACTGCACTTGTCCAATCAGGGCCTTAAGTCCAATTCTGTTTTGGTCCATCTCTCTGCTCTGGCAGCTCATCACTCTCTGGTGGATGGACACTCTTTGTCAGTTCACTCCTTGGTGTCCAGATTTCTCAGAGGCTTACTATTGCTCAAGCCTCCTCTCCGTCCACCGGCCCCTGAGTGGGAGTTGAATGTGGTCTTGCAGCAACTTACTCGCCCACCTTTTGAACCAATGGCTACATGTCCTCTACGCTTCCTATCCTGGAAGACTCTATTTCTAGTGGCCTTGACCTCGGCCAGGTGAGTGAGTGAACTTCAAGCTCTGGTCTGTGACAGGCCATACACTCGCTTCCATAGGAACAGGGTAGTCCTTAGGACTCATCCTAAGTTCCTCCCCAAGATTGTCTCCTCTTTCCATCTCAACCAGGAGGTGGTTCTTCCAACATTCTTCCCTAGGCCCCATGCCAGCTGGGCTGAGACAGTCCTGCATACCCTGGACTGTAGGAGAGCCTTATCCTTCTACCTTGAACGTACGCAGGGGCATAGGAGGGCTACGCAGCTCTTTGTATCTTTTGACCCCAATAACTTGGGGGTACCTGTGTCCAAGTGTACCTTGTCCATATGGGTGGCTGACTGTATCACCTGGCCTTACAGGGCAGCTGACCTTCCTTTGCAGGGTCAGGTCACAGCCCACCGTGTCAGGGCAATGGCTGCCTCAGTAGCTCATCTCCACACTGTACCGTTGGCAGACATCTGCAGGGCTGCAACTTGGTCCTCAAGCAAGACTTTTGCGGTCCATTATTGCCTGGAGACGGAGTCCCGCAGGGACAGTGCTTTCGGTCAGGCAGTGCTCCAGAATCTCTTTGAGGTTTAGGCAACTCCTACCCTCCAGCCCTCTGGTTGGGCTACCGGTGGAGGTATGTTTCAGTGAAATCCTTTCTCTGATGCTGAGGCTAGAGGGAGCTCATTTTTCTGCTCTGGCTCCCCGGTAGCCTGAAGCTGGGGAGTCCCATAAGTGAGGACTGACTTCCTGCTTGGTCCTGGAGAAAGAGTAGTTACTCACCTGTAACAGGTGTTCTTCAGGAGCAGCAGGAATCAGTCCTCACAACCCTCCCTCCTCCCCTGGGAGTTGCAGTTGTACATAGTTAATTTTTTCATTTTTTGTGTGCTGTTTTTTAGCTATGTCATTTGACTGAGCAAGATGGCACCTTTAGGTGGGAAGGGGACCGCGCATGCGGGTAGTATTCCCAAAGGCTTTCATAGAAAGCTGGGGAAATGCTCCGCACGGGGGCTCCATCGGCGCCGATGTCACCCATAAGTGAGGACTGATTCCTGCTGCTCCTGGAGAACACCTGTTACAGGTGAGTAACTACTCTTTCTCTCCACTTCCCACTGGTTCTATTCTCTCCCAGCCTTATTGGTGTTTTTTTTTCAGATGTAGGAAACTTTATGGCAAATTTGTAGATGTGTTGCAAAAGTAATACATGAAGGAGGTAAATTTGTAAGCCTTTTATGCATAAAAGAACATTTTAGGTGCAAAATGGGCTTATAAAATTGCCTGGAGTAAATGAAAACCTGCAGAAAGTCTACCAATTCATATTGTACTTTTACTTAGAATTAGGGGAGGTGCTCCCAGGAATTGGAGCTACAACATAGGGTCATATTTAATAAAACACATGTAAGGTCGCTTCAATTTGACGGGGAAATGTATTCAATGGTCAAAGCAGGTGTGTGTGCTGATAGGTATAGACAGGGGCATATGTTTCTATTATAAACTAAGCATAACTTTTCTATCTCACAGGTTAGGTGGCCTGTTCATAAAGCTATCATCAGAGCGGTTAAATGGAGATTAAAGGACAAAAACAATAGTGCTAATAGTAGTAATTAAAATTACAGGATGCATAATGGTTAAGAATAGTCAATTGATCTGTTGCAATACTGTTCCCTTTATTTGGCACTTTACCCTTAGCAGTAGTACTGCGAGACTACCACTAGGAAGATGTGGACTCTAATTTGAATCTGGCTTAGTCGTGACTGGCCCAACCAATACTACTACTACTACTTATTATTATTTGTACAGCGCTATAAGGTATACACAGCACTGTACATAAACACATGGGAGACAGTTCTTGCTCAAAAGAGCTTGCAATCTATGCAAATCATTAGACAGACTAGGCAGTCGCTATGGGCTAAGAATCTGCATGCTAATTGTGAAGGAATACTGGACTGAAGGTTTGCCAAGGGCACCTAATACCCTTGCACCATCGTGGGCTTAGTAGCTACCCCTTCATATTTGTTGGCTTGGCTTTTGTCTTGTCTGAAGACCAGCATTGCTACCAGGGTCAGTTCATCCATTGTGCAGAAATGTTGCCCACACATGGTCCTGTGCCTCAGGAGACCCTGCGCCTGCCTGACCAGCTTCAGCGGGGGCTGGGGAAGCCCAAAGCCTGTTGCTCCGGCTCACCTCTGCAGAGCCATGGGAGAAAAGAACAGACTTTTCCTTCTTCCCTGCAGCTCTGTTAAAGTTAAGCCCGCTGGCACACTGAGTGCTGGGAGGTTAAATGTGGACATTTCATGTGAAATGCCTCATTTAACCTTCAGACACTCAGTGTGCTGTTGGGCTCAACTTTAACAGAGACATAGGAAAGAAGGAAAATGTTGTTCTTTCTTGTGGCTCTGCAGATGTGAGCAGGGGCGCCGGGATTTTGGGGGCTAGGACTGGAAACGGGCTGATCAGGGGGAGGAATTGGGGAGGCTAGGATTGGAAATGGGCTGATGGGTGGGCTAGGACTGGAAATGGACTGTGACTGGAAATGGGCTGATTGGAGGGGGGAACTAGGACAGGAAATGGGCTGATTGGGGGGTTAGGGGCTGATAGAGGGGCTAGGACTGGAAATAGGCTGGGACTATAAATGAGCTGATTGGGGGGGGGGGGGAGCTGTTGATCCTGGAAAAAAACTGGGGCTAGGACTGCAAATGGGCTGATGAGGGGGGATGGGAGAATGGGATTGGAAGGGTGTGGATGCTGGGAGGGGCTGGAACTAGAAGAGAGCTGATGTTGGGGAAGGACTACAAGGGGGTGAGGCTGGCAAGAGAAAAAAAGAAGCTGAGGGAGTGAGGATGGAAAGGGAAAATGATATTTTGTGTGGGAGGGAAGAAAAATCTACAATTGGCCGGGTATTGGGAGAAAAGTGAGGATTGAGGATGGAGGAGTAAAATTTGAGTGGATGAAAAAGGAATAAAGAAAAAAATGAAAGAAAGAGCAAATGGGGAAAAATCAGTATGTTAGAGCAGATGTTGAGAGAGAATGGAAAAAACTAGAAGAGAGAAGAAAGGACAGCAGACAGTGGAAAGTTGGCAGAAGACACGAAGAAACCAGAAGAAAGTGACTAGAGCAATTGTGACTGAAAGATCAAATGCCCAAACAGCAAAAGGTAGAAAAATATTTTTTTATTTTGAATTTATTAACTGGAATATTGCAGTTTTGGGAAATGTGCATCGCTAATGTGTTTGCATTTTGTTTAGTACAAGAGGAAATTAATTTATAGATTTATTTCTCCAGTGTTGTGCATTCCAAGTTTGGTTTTTGGGGTTCCCATTTTAATTATTGTTTTTTTGTTTCTAAATTGCGATCCCTTTTTCTTTGTTTGGTGAGGGTCTATGTTTTGCATGTGTAACCAAGTTCCGGTATTCTGTTCATGTAGGGGTCTATTGTGTTCCGTGAATACATCCCTGTTAAGTGTCCCTTTGTATGAACAAGGAGTTTGTACACGGAGGCTTAGATGAGGGTGGGAGGGGCGGTGCAGAGGCAGAGTTAGGGTGGGCAGTGGGCAGTCCACGGCCCTGAACATATAGGGATGATTCTGAAGTCGGCCCTGTACTCCAGGTCCGGCAGACTGGACAGGGGACTGGTGTGGCCCTTCGGCGGGCATGCTGAGACCCTCAAAATATTAAGAGCACCAAAGCCTCTGTACACAAAGCCCACAACATAACCCCAGATCGCCATGACTGGAGATTCCAACTATCAAGACAGCGAGCTCCCGAGACCTGAACACCAGAAGTAGGAATACAACAGCAACCGAAGGACAGCAGCCGAAAGACCTCACAAGGTAACACTATCATGGCTGTGGCACATTACCTGCCCATAGTCCTCCTCCTCACTTAACTCCTCCCCCACTGCACACCCACCCACTACATCCCCACTAACACCCTGTGGTTACCACCACTGCCACACAAATACTATCCTCCCTTCCACGATACCACGCAACTCACACACAAAAATCCCAAACAGAGAGGGCTCACAAAAGCTAGACCAAGCACCCGCACCCACCCACATAAAGCACTAGGAACACCCAACGAGCCTCCGCCCATCTCCATAGAACTCATTAATGCCAGGTCTATAAGAAACAAGATCAATACTCTAGTAGACCACATAGAAGCTCAGCAACCTGATATTCTCTGTATCATTGAAACATGTCTCACCCCCACCGACAACGTGCTCCTCAACCAATTAGTACTCCCCACTCACTCTGCTTTCAACTGCCCATGCACACACAGGAAAGGAGGAGGAGTCTTGATCATCGCAAGAAACAACCGAAAGCTCAAGTTCCGTGCCACCACAAATACAAGTCAATGCAATACAATCATCTTAGAGAACAGGAAGCTAGCCCTGTGCCTCACCTATAGAGCTCCACATGCTCCTCTAGATGAACTATCATCAATACTGGAATTGGTCTGTGCAGTCAACAACCTCCACAAACCTCTGCTGATGCTTGGGGACTTCAACCTTAAATCTGCCACGATCAAGGATGCAGAAGCCTTTCTGACAGCTATGGACTCCCTACAATATGCTCAGATGATCAGTGCCCCACACACAGACACAGATCATCTCCCGACCTCATCTTCGCTCCCAACAACCTAATTGAAAGAGACATCATCACAAGACCCTCGATCACACCAGTGCCCTGGTCAGACCATCACATAATAAAAATCGAGTTACAGTCGACAGGCCTTAATGATCATCAAGACAAGCCATCCACATGTAGGAGATTTAAAAACTTTGACAAGGACTAATTCCTTCAGGACATTCTACCCTACCTGATCACAAAAACAGATGACATAAATGAACAAATTGACAACTGGAACAGTACCATCACGTCTGCTGCCAAAGCCACTGATTCCAGGACCCACAAAGCACACAGTGCTAAAACCAGTTCCTGGTACTCAAAGGAAATCCGAAACACAAAGAGAGCTCAAAGAAAACTAGAACGACGCTGGAGATGCACCAAATCAGCCACCACACAGGACTTATACCAGTGAAAGCAAAGGAAATTCAACAACCTCATCAATCAAAAGAAGAGGGAATACTACACAAACCTGATTCTCAAATCCTCCAACAAACCTAGAGAGCTATTTGAAATAGTAAAAACCCTCACCAACGAACCTAATCCTGAGAAATCTGATCAAATAGATCCACAGACCTTCGCAGACTACCTCCAGGCCAAATTCACCGCCTCCCCCCAGAAGACCGTGAGCATTACCTACAAGCTACCACCACCCAACCGAATCTGGGACAAGTTCGGTATCCTGTCAACAGATCAGATCTCACACATCATCGCCTCGCTCAACACCAGCACCGCCCCCATAGATCCATGCTCCGTGGTCTGGATCAAAGTAGTAAAAGAGGATCTTATCCAAATCATCTGCAACAGGGTGCACAACTTCCTTACCCTAGTAATCATGCCTAGCACACTAAAGCTAGCGACAATACGCCCAATCCTGAAAAATCCCCACTAAGTAAAACCAATCACGCCACCTACAGGCCTATCTCAAGCCTCCCTCTCTTATCGAAGGTTATCGAAAAGGTGGTTCAACATCAACGCCAAGATCACATCGACAGCCATGCCCCTCTGGACCCTAATGAACATGGCTTCCGCCCAAACTACGGCGTCAAAACTCTACTGATATACCTCTTTGACAATTTGATCCAGGTTATCAACAATACTAAGAGGGGCGTCATCATGATTCTTATAGACATCTCCTCAGCTTTTGACACTGTCGACCACAGAACTCTCCAATCAAGACTACAGGAAATTGACCTACATGGCACCACCTTGAATTGGTTCACATCATACCTCACAGACAGTCACCTTCAAGTCAAATGCGGCCCAGCCACCTCCCGGCCACTGAGAGCCACCCAGTGTGTTCCGCAAGGCTCCTCCCTCTCTGCCCTGTTATTTAACCTGTACATACAACCTATTTGCTCCATCATCAAGAACCACAAGATACAATACACTATCTACGCAGATGACATTAAGATATACACCCCTATCAACCTTGACAGCCCAGACTATTCCAGCATAGCCGACTGTCTTCAACAAATGACAAGCTGGCTTTTAGAAAAAAAACTTGACCATAAACTGCAACAAGCCAGAAGTGCTACTCATTACCAGAAACTCTGCCTTCACCCCCCCCTCCCGCCATAAAGCTGAATGGCATTACAATACCAATAAAGCCCGAAGTAAAGTACCTCGGAATGACTCTCAACAAAGACTTGAACCTACAGTCCCACATCACCAGAACCACCAGGAACGCATACCTCAAAATGAGAACCATCAGATGCCTCAAGCCTATTCTTTCACAGGATCACTTCCGCACCGTCTGTCAAGTTCTAATCACTCCCATTTTAGACTACTGCAACCCCATTTACCTTGGGCTCTCAAAACAAGCACTCCAGCCATTACAGATGGCACCGAATACTGCTGCTTACATAATAACTTGTTCCTCAAGGCACGATTACATCACCCCCATTCTCAACCACCTCCACTGGCTCCCAATCAGCTCCCGCATCCAATATAAGGCACTACTAAACATATTCAAAATCAAAAAGAACCTCTCAGTGAATAGTCTGCAACCCCTCATCAGATCTGACCCAGGCACCAGACCCAGGAGGAGAGGCACCTCAGACACTATCAATACCCCTAGAGCATTCACTAAAACAAGACAAGATACTTCAAGAAGAGCACTATCCCTGGCTGATCCCGTGCTCAGGAACTCACTCCCTGATGACCTGAGATCAACTGTGGACCTCAAGGACTTCAGGAAGATGCTCAAAACGACGCTCTTCATAGAAGTCTATAGTGATTTCACGTCATCTGACCAATGGCCACACAGTCTGCTCCCCTCTCTTCCTGACCCCCTCAGCCACCCCCCTTCCCCTCCCCCCCTGCGCCTTGCATATAGTTCCGTGTACATAGCTCACAATGTAACTAGCTCACCATGAAATCATTTATACATTACAAACACACACACGCTTTCGATTTAATCACTGCATGCCACGTGATTTGTTTGATGCATAAACCATTTGATTTCAGGATAAAGCGGCATATAACTCCTTTTAAATAAAATAAATAAATAAATAAATAAAATTCCACCTTGGAAGTGGAATAAGTCCCCCTAGATGTTGGGGAATGGGAGACCTGACCGGGAGCAAAAAGGTAAGGGGTGCAGGAAATTCCCTGCAGCCCGAGCCTGGCCATGGGAGGCCAGATCAGGGGTCGGGCTGTGGGGAAAGGTGAAAGTGGCCAGCAGCTGGGGATTGCAGCTCCTGAATGGAGCCACGGTGCCATGGCAACTGGATGCCATGGCACCGCGGCTCCATTCAGGAGCCTGACTGAGATAGCTGGGCAGGGGCCTGTATGTGCAGGCCAATGGGAATTGGGTCCCGGCCTGTACGTACAGGTCTAGACGCGATTCTGATCCCATGGGGGCTAAATGTGCCCCGCAGGATCAGAATTGGGTCTATCTCTGTGCGTCCGGTTCCGACAGGATGCACAGAGGCCGGGACGTGCAGAATGGAATGTGCCTCATAATTTTTATATGACAGTCTCACTTGTTCTCTTTTCCCAGTAGAAGATGTATTGGTATTCTCTGAGATGTATTGGTTTAATATTTGAAGTGTTGCCTTTTGATAGGTAGGGTGTGGTGATTTGTGAGTCCTGGTAGTGCTGTTATAATACGGCGGGTTTGCTATGGGCTCTAAATGGGCAGGATTTATAGTACTTCCTAATGTGCCTGACAGTTGGCTCTGGAGTATCTGGTTGTTTTTCTTTATCCTCACTGCCCATGCATTTGGTATTCAGAGGCGTGTTTACTAAAGGTTAATGCACATTCACAAATGTACAGGTATGCTTAGATTGTGAGCCCTTCGGGGACAAGGGAATAAAAAGTGCCTGTTAGCATAAGTTTGCAAATCGCTCTGATACACAGGGTAAAAGGGCAGTATATCAAGTGCCTAAACCATGACCATAACCATAATCATTAAGTGCAGGAACACCCATTTATTTCTATTGTCACCGTGGCACTTAATGCACATTAATATTTATTAAGCATGCCACTAAGTCATTGCCAGGATAAAAAAGAAGCTTGTGAAGGGCTCCTTTGAACACCACCTAAGGTTTTAGATGGGCAACATGTACATTTTAAAATAAAATAAATTAAATTAAATTTCTGCAAATGAGGTCCGGTGGATATGCAAATGAGGCTCTGCAATGAGTCTCCGCATATAACCCCGCATCACCCTTGGGCTGCCCCTGATTGCTACCACTGTTAAATGTAATGAGCCAAAGTAATTGGTTGAATACAAAACTCTCCTGAGGTTTTTGGGAGATGAAGGAAAGGATTAGCTTGAATAAACTCCAAATAAGAGAGAGGTCAAAAGTTACACATTCCTATACAGTAATATGACCCATTAGTGGGTAATCATACAACTGCTGTACTCAGAGTAGAGGAATCTATATGGGGGTGGGAGATGCAAATTGGTGACTTTCACTGATGAGAGAAGGTCAACGCCAATCAAAAAAGGTAGGGGAACACACTAAGGGGCATATCTACTAAAGTGTGCCAAGCAGTTAACATGCTTTTTAAAGCATAGTAACCATTAATGCAGACCTGCAGTAACAGTTACCATGTGTTAAAACAGCCAGTGCATTAAAAATCCCGTTAACTGCTTGGTGTGCAATGAAGTGTAGACAGGGTGGGTTATGCATGGAGAGTGGGAGTACACTTTGTAGATAATACCTGGTACATAGCACGCGGTAACTGTCAGTTTGGCAGTTAATTGTAAGTGAACGTAACGTGTGGTAAGGAACATTTCAGTGTGGAAAATGTAGGGGACATGTTGGCCATGCCCCCAAGTTAGTGCATAGCTTTTGTATTTAGTGCATTTCTGTTGCATGTGGTAAGAGCAGAAAGTTACCATACTTTAGTAAAGACGTTTCTAAGGAACCCTCACGGTAACTTACCATTTAACCGAGCACACAGTTAACACTTGCCATATCATGTGTTAACTACATAGCATGTTTTAGTAAAGGGCCCCCTAGGTGCTCTAATTTATTTTAATTTATTTTAATTTAAACATTTCTACCTACCTTTACCATAAGACTTAAAGTGCATTACAAATCACAGGAATTATAAAATAAAATAACAATTTGAAACCATATTCTAGAACTCAAATTAAATTAACAATTTGCAATGTCATTTAAAAATAAATATTCACTAGGAAATAATCTATGAATGCCATAATTTATATTGTAGAAAAAAAATTCTGAAATAAAAAAGTCTTTAATAATTACCTAAATTTCATATTTTACCTCTTCTGTCTAAAATTGTCTGGGAGCTCATTCTGGCTTATCCAGTGTACTCTTCTGATGACAATTCTTGGAAGCTGGTTATCCCAATTTATTGCTAACTGTAGACTGTAACAGGAGGACACAGTAAAGTCTGTATCCACCTGACATACCCCCCCCTCCCCTCTAACTACTCATCATCTTCACAAGACACCAACCTCTTCCCCCCCCCACCCCAACACCTACAGGCAAAATGGCCCTCAGCCAACCCAGATAAACAGATTATTCCCCCTCTCCCCCAACCACCCCTCCCCCCACGCCCGGTCATTTTCCTCTACAAATTCTACCTTTAGAATTTTTATGAGAAACTTTTAAAATCAAAATTGTCCTCCTTCCACCCTTCCCCCCCCCACCCCACCCTTCACCCAGGCATCCATTAGTCAGCCCCTAAGCTCTCACCTAGCTTCTATCCTAAATAGTTTACCATGACCCATGATCAACCCAACCCTCTGCCAGGTCCAAGACCTCCTAACTGTACCCCTATTACTTTTGACTGCAGAGAGGTGCTCTGTGGTCTGATTCAGTAACAGGAGTACACAGTACATGCCTGTACCAACCTGGTATAGCACCCCTTCCCAACCACTCAGCACTTTCACAAGCCACCAACTTCCTCCCATCCAGTCTCCCCCAACCCCAGAACACAAATACGCTATAAAGAATGAACACAGTACTTGGCAGAACAATTTGGTCGCAGTTTTATGCAATAAGAAGACAAGAACAGATCTAAACCCAAGCTAATTCGCTTTAAAGTGCAAAGAACAACATTTTTGGTCTTACATCCCCCAAATAAGCAAATACCTACCCATCATATTAAGAACTAGATGGATTTGCCTCATCAAGTTGGCCCCTACTGAGCAACCAACAATTGCCCACTCATCCTCACCATATTATTAACTGAGGATTCTGACAACCGGGTTCAGAATCCTCGCATACCAGACCAACCAGCATCGAATAGCAGCCCAAACAAGTCAAAACTAAACAGTTGGACAAGCATATTGTCTTGGATAACTGCTACAGGCATAGAGCAAAGTCTGACTCCCACCCTCGACTAAAACTGCCAACTGCCATATCATCTCCAAGACCTCCTGTAAATCTTTTATGAACAGCTCCTGGCCTACCACTGAAAAATACACTCAATAAGAGCCATAAAGACCCTCACAATTCACAATTGTATCTAATTTGGAAACCTCTCTTTTCTTCCACTAAGCACTCAATGGTGTTTCCACTCCACCTTTTTTGTCCCTTGCAGGAAGGCCTGAGTATGATGTCCAACCAGCCCAAATACACCCCTGAAAACATTCACAAGACTTTCTCAAAATACCTTTTCACTGCTTTAATTAGTTACTTGCAAGCCCATGAAATCAGGCCATTTCAGGCAAAATGGACAATCAAGATCCTTGGACTTTGACACAGTCTGGAATGATGATGTAAGATTGGTAACAGTTGGGACCACCACATGCCTTACTCACCAAGCCAATATGCATAGGCATCTCACCAATGAGGCCCAGATGATGCCCTTAAGGCTGCATCACTGCTCAAAGTCCCACCCAATGAATAAAAGAATGGCCCACCAGCCATATGGACTTCAGGGAATAACTGTGATCTGCAAGGAAAGACAACGCTAGTTCTGCAAGTAGTCTGCCCCTGCCAGTCTAATGTAACTAGCAATTGTCCCAGAACTCCACCTAACTTATTGGTTGAATGACCATCATTTCCAAAACAGGGAACTGCAAATTGCTGAGATTTGAAATCCAAGAGCTCTAGAGCTATGCGCTGCACTGCTGTAGATTGAAAACAGGTTAATGGAAACATGTTGGCATGAATAAAACATGGGCCCTCACACATCAGTCGGATCCTGAAGTAATTGCTCACATTCTATATCGGACAGGTAGCACACCCATTCAATATCACTTGGGTCGCACAACCCTCTTGGTCAGTTTTGGACCTGACAATCAGCACCTGAATCTGTGTGGTCCCTACATTCACATGCTCATCTCACAAACCTGACTCCATCCCATATTTTCCATACCCTCTTACCAACTTCCCCACTCAAAAAGCTCCAAAACATACCAGGCCGAATGCCACTCTGAACAAAGCAACTTCGAATTGTGAGACAGTCATATAAGGCAAGACTTTGCATAAACACTCCAACAGGTCATGCAAAATATGCTGGTGTGAATCCCCTATTCTAATTAACATTCTGCCCCGCACTTTTAATAACCATGAAATCAAAACCATACCAGCAGGATTTCCCCAATCTCTTGCCTTGCAAAAAAGGGGAAACCTGCCAAATGGGTCTTTACTGTCCCTTTAGAATACCCTCGCTCTTTTGCTGCGAGAATATATTTAGCTAGTAAGCAGTCTGATATTCACCTTTATTACATCCATGCTCACATAAAATGCAGCCATCTTACTGAAGACATTCACACTGGAGGCCCAGTTAGAAGATAAAACAGCCTCTTCCAAAAGTGACCCGACCTCTGGATGACAATATTCCACAGGTGTTCTGGCACCGGTGCACTTTCCACATCAGATTCTGTAGTCAAGGATATGTAGTATTGTGTGTATTTCTGGAGACCACACCTTCAAAAGGATACAAACAGGGTGGAGTCTGTGCAGAGAGTAGGTACCGAATTGGTCAGTAGACTTTGTCATAAAGCATAGGGTGACAGTTAAAGATTTCAATATGTATACTTTGGAGGAAAGGTGGGAGAGAGGAAATCTGATAGAGACATTTAAATACCTCCGTAGCATAAATGCACAGGAGGAGAGCCTCTTTCAATTGAAAGAAAGTTCTGCAATGAGGGCATAGGATGAAGGTGAAAGGGGATGGACTCAAGAGTAATATGCAGAAATATTTCTGTATGGAAAGAGTGGTAGATGCGTGGAATAGTCTCCCAGAGGAGGTAGTAGAGACCAGGACAGTATCTGAATTCAAGAAAGCATGGGACCAACACAGAAAATCTCTGAAGGAAAAAAAAAACTATAGTAGTTGGTATGGAAGGGCAGACTGGATAGGCCATATGGGCTTTTTCTGCCAATATGTTTCTATGTAAAAGTAAGGTTACCAGATTTTTTGCAGGCAAATTGGGGACCTTTATCCGAAATATGTGTATGCGATGGGTTGGTGGGAGGAAAGGACACCTTAGTTCCAGTTTTGAGCAACAAGGTACAGAGGAGGGACGAGGAATCATTACCCTGACCCCTCCCTCCATTCATTTCATGACAGCAACAATATCACTTCCAAGCAGGCAAATCCATAGAGAAATAGAAACAGTGATACATTTCCCTTGTACTGGGCAAAATTGAAAGAAAATGGATGTAAATTCTAAAAGCTGACACATGAAAATCATTACATTTAAAATACAATTTTTTTTGCCACTTCTGTCCCATTGCTGGAATTGGGGACAGAAAGCTGACACACAAATGGGAGTCAGGGACACAGCTCTAAAACTGGGGGCAATCCCCAAAAATCAGAGACATCAGGTAACCTTACTGAAAAGTGCAGATTTTAATGCAGGAGAAAGTCAGCAATATGGCTAATAGCTCATGGGACATGCTTAGCCCCTGCCACCCCATTCATCCTTAGATAAGTTAATATAAACTGACACATCAAAGAAGCTATCCATACATGCCTTGAAGAACATCAAGTCTGCTGACCAGATGATGTCCAGAGAGGTATGCTGTCTGCCAGGTGCCAAAATCCGAGATGTTATGGAGAGTTTGCCGAGAATCATCACGCCCACTGATTATTACCCAATGTTGCTAATCCGTGTCGGCACAAATGATACTGCCAGGTATCCCTCTGAGCATATCAAAAGTGACTTCATGGCTCTGGGACAGAGGGTGAAGCAGATAGGTGCACAGGTGGTGTTCTCTTCAATCCTCCCTGTTGAAGGTAAAGGCCAAGGCAGAGAAGCTCGCATCCTGGAGATGAATGCATGGCTACGTGGATGGTGTCATCAAGAACGTTTTGGTTTCCTGGAAAGTGGGATGCTGTTCCAAGGGTTGAAGAACAGAGATGGTGTCCATCTGTCAAAAAAAGGTTGACGTGTCTTCAGTAGCAGACTGGCTAATCTACTGAAGAGGGCTTTAAACTAGATTCGCTGGGGATGGGTGAAGAAAGCCCCCAAGTATGTGAAAGGTAAGTGAAACATTAAATACCTTTATGGAACTGGGTAAAAGGGGCAACATATGGAAAGGGGTATGTATAAATGCCCGTAGCAGGGGAAATAAGATCCCAGATGTTAAACCTTTAATGGGAGTGTCTGACTTGGATTTAGTGGCAGTTACAGAAACATGGTTCACAGAAAACCATGACTGGGATGTAACTATACCAGACCATACTTTATTCAGAAAGGACACGGTAGGAAGAAGGGGAGGAGGAGTGGCGCTATATGTAAAAACTACTATTAAAGCTTTGGAATTACAGAGCTTAAAAGGGAGAGAAGAGGCACTGTGGGTTAAACTAGAAAGAGGGAAAGAGAAATCTATTTGCATTGGCATGATATACAGACCTCCCTCACAAGAGGAAGAGGTGGATGGAGAGTTAATTGAAGACATACACATCATTGCTAGGAATGGGGAAGTGCTACTGATAGGGGATTTCAATATGCCAGATGTTGATTGGCACATTCCTGCTGCAGTATCATCTAGAGGTAAGGAGATCCTGGATTCTCTATAGGGAGAACTATTCAGGCAATTGGTAACAGACCCCACATGTGAAGGGGCCATACTAGACTTGGTGCTTACCAATGTTGAAAGTGTTTCTGATGTTATAGTGGGAGATAATTTTGCATCCAGTGATCACCAGATGGTGTGGTTCAGTATTAGGACTAGGGCTGTTAGAATCCATTCAAAAGTGAGGGTCTTAGACTTTAGGAAAACTAACTTTGCCAAGATAGGCCAATACCTCAGGGAGTCGTTAGCGGGATGGGAACAGCTGGGGGATGCAGAAAAACAGTGACCAAAACAGAAAGGGGATATTTGAAGGGCAACCAACCTTTTTGTTAAAGTGGTAAATAAAGATAAAAGGAAAAGGAAACTGCTATGGTTTTCGAAAGAAGTAGCTGAAAAGGTGAAGAAAAAGAGGCAAGCCTTCATGAAATACAAGAGATCACAGAGAGAGGAAAACAGGCATCTATATTTGGAAAAACTTAGAGAAGCTAGCAAAGCAGTCAGGAAAGCAAAGATTCAAAAAGAGGAGGAAATAGCCAATGCAATAAAATGAGGGGATAAGACAGTTTTCAGATATGTTAGTGAGAAGAAGAAGGGCAAAAGCGGTATTGTCAAACTCAAGGGTGAAGGAGAGGAATATGTAGAAGCTGATGAGCATAAAGCGGAATAGCTTAACAAATATTTCTGTTCTGTGTTCACAGATGAAGAACCAGAAACAGGACCTCAGAAAGCACCCACAAACAGAAACAGAAGTGAGGGGCATCTTGAAGAATTTTCAGAAGACTGTGTTCGTGAGAAACTAGCGAAACTTAAAGTAGACAAAGCGATGGGACCGGATGGGATACACCTTAGAATACTGAGGGAACTTGGGACGTTCTAGCAGCTCCACTGACTGATCTTTTCAATGCCTCGTTGGAGTCAGGAGTGGTGCCAAAGGACTGGAGAGAGGCTCATGTGGTCCCTTTACACAAAAGCAGAAGTAAGGATGTGGTTGAAAACCACAGGCCGGTTAATTTAACTTTGGTGGTCAGTAAGTTATTTGAAACGCTGCTGAAAGAGAAAATAGTGAGTTTTCTGGAGTCCAGCGGATTACAGGATCTGAAGCAGCATGGATTCACCAGAGCCAGGTCTTGTCAGACAAATCTGACTGGGTGACCAGGGAGTTGGGCCGAGGGAGAGCCCTAGATGTGATGTATTTAGATTTCAGTAAAGCCTTTGACACCATTCCTCACAGGTGACTTATAAACAAACTGAGCACCCTACTACTACTACTGCTACTACTACTACCGAGCATTTGTATAGCTCTACAAGTCATACACAGCGCTGCACAGACATGTAAGAGACAGTCCCTGTTCATGAGAACTTACAATCTCACAGGCGACTTAGAAACAAACTGAGCACCCTAGGGATGGACGCTAATGTTACTGCTTGTGTTAGAAACTGGTTGAGTGGGAAGCGACAAAGGGTACAGGTAAATGGAGCTCACTCTGAGGAAAAGGAAGTTACCAGTGATGCGCCCCAGGGATCTGTCCTTGGTCCGATTCTTTTTAACATCATTGTTAGTGATATAGTGGAAGGGCTGTTGGGTAAGGTTTGCGTCTTTGCGGATGATACCAAAATCTGCAATAGAGTAGACACCCAGAAAGGTGTAGGTAACATGAGGGGGGGTCTAGCTAAGCTTGAAGAAAGGTCTAGAATTTGGCAGCAGGGATTTAATGTTAAAAAATGCAAGTTCATGCATTTGGGCTGCAGCAATCCAAGGGAATAATATAGTATAGGGGGTGAAGTATGTTTGTCCACTAAAGAAGAGAGGGACCATGTTGTGGTTGTGTCTGATGATCTTAAAGTAGCTAAACAGGTAGCAAAGGCAACAGCAAAAGCTAGAAGGATGCTTGGGTGCATAGGGAGAGGAATGGCTAGCAGCAAAATGGAGATAATAGTGCCCCTGTATAAGTCTTTGGTGCAACCTCATTTGGAGTATTGTGTGCAATTCTGGAGACCGCACCTTCAAAAGGATATAAACAGGATGGAGTCAGTACAGAGGGTGGCTACTAAAATGGTTAGTGGTCTTCATTATAAAGCATATAAGGACAGACTTAAGGATCTTAATATGTATACCTTAGAGGAAAGGCGGGGTAGAAGTGATATGATTGAGACGTTTAAATACCTCTGTAACATAAATGCACAAGGAGAGAGCCTCTTTCGATTGAAAGCAAGTTCTGCTATGAGAGGACATGGGATGAGGGTGAAAGGGGATAGAGTCAGGAGTGATATGCGGAAATATTTTTTATGGAAAGAGTGGTGGATCCGTGGAATAGTCTCCCAGTGGAGGTGGTAGAGATGAGGGCAGTATCTGAATTCAAAAAGCATGGGACAAACACAGAGTATCTCTAAAGGAAAAAAGGGGACTATTGTAGTTGTTGATATGGAAGGACAGACTAGATAGGCCATGTGGTCTTTTTCTGTCATCATTTTTCTATGTTTCTATGTTTCTAGCAGCGATTGATCATTTCAACCAGACTGAAATTGTCATGCCAAAAGGTCACCTTATTTATCTCAGAGACAATCTGGCTACATTTGAAGGCCACCAAAATGAGAAACAACTTCAGACACATACCACTCTTTTTGCCAAGGAGCTGCACACCAAGAATCTTTAAAGAACCCCCCCATACCTGATCCACTCATCATATCCAAAAATAGCTGCAGTTCCACAACAGAAGCCTCTTTCTGAATGACTGCAATCCCATTAAGTTCTGATAAAAATCTGTCCCAGATTTTTAGATCTTCTCACATTGTATCCAAAATCTTAATAAAATGACATGGCCTTCAAATGTATGCAGTGGAGACAGCCAGTTTCCTAATGTTCGGAATGACTCTGCATGCAAATGCAAGGAACTAAGTAGCATTTGCATCACTTTCAAGGTAACTATTTTTAGCAAAGCTGACTTCAGCCACCATCTTAACCATGTTGACTCCTGGTAGCCTCGCCACCATAGTTTCTAAATCAATCTCTGTGCTTAGGAAAGTTACCACCATCATCAGATCCTCCATCATCAGCAGCCAATGGGACCTTGAATTCCTTAGCCATACTCGTAAATGCCGACATCAAGTGTGTGCATGTTCCACTTTCAGGATGTCCTACAAACAGGAAATCATTCAGATAATGGACTACCTTGAACAACTTACTGGAACGACCAGAGCCCAGTGCAGAAAGGAACTGAACATCTCAAAATGTTGTCGTTGTTGTTAAGTGCCATCAAGTCGGTGTCGACTCATGGCGACCCTCTGGAGAGTTGTCCTAAATTGTGTTCGGTCTTCAGTCAAGTGGCTCATTGTTGACAGACTGACACCCACAGTTGCTGCCATTGCATCATTCCATCTCATTGCTGGCCTTTCTCTTTTGCATTGACCTTCTATCTTGACCTTCTATCTTGCCAAGCATGATGTCTTTCTCTAATGATCTCTCTCTTCGCATGATGTGTCTAAAGTATGAAAGTCGAAGTCTTGTCATCTGAGCTTCTAAAGAAATCCCAGGTTTAATCTTCTCTAGTACTCACTGGCTTGTTCTTTGGGCAGTCCATGGTATACACAGCATTCATCGCCAGCACCATAACTCAAAGGCATCAACTTTCTTCCTCTTTATCTTTTTCACTGTCCAACTTCCACATCCATATGATTTATTTATTTGACATTATTTATATACCTCTTTTCAAGTTTATCAAGGCAGTTTAGAAAGAACTCAGCATGATGTTATTGAAAATGCCATGGCTTGAACAAGTCGAATCTTTTTATGGAGAGAGACATCTCTGCTCCTGAGAATCCTGTCTAGGTCCTTCACAGCCATTCTGCCAAGAGCAATGCGTCATTGGATTTCTTGACTGCTTGTTGATTCCTCATTCATAGTTGATCCAAGTAGGTTAAAGTTGTCAACCATTTCAATTTCTTCTCCATCAACGATGAACCTATTCATTTTGTCAATTGTCAGGATGTTTGTCTTCTTAACGTTATGGTACAGACCCATTTCAAGACTATAATACTTGATCTTGAGAAGCATATGTTTTAAATCATCTTCATTTTCAGCCAGTAATGTGGTATCATCAGCATAGTGAAGGTTGTTGATGAGTCTTCCACCAATCTTCACACCTCTGTTGTCTTCATACAGTCCTGCTTCTCTGATGATATGTTCTGCAAATAAATTAAAGAGGTAGGGGGAAAGTAAGCAGCCTTGTTGTACACCTTTGTGGATTTTAAACCATTCTGTTTCTCCTCGGCCCTGCTGATAAAGGAGAATCTGAGCAAATGAAAGGCTGACAGTTGCACTGGCAGCAGATGGAAAGCTGATTCAATTTCTACATTTGCCATCAAGGCTTATACCAATTATTTTTTATTTATTTATTTAAACTTATTTTTATACATTTGGTATCATTAACATTAACACAGAACTATTTACAGTGTATATGTAGTTATCTTCCTGGGCTTAGGGGAAACACATGGACCAACAAGAAACAATACTGTGCTGATGGACTACACCTCTCTGTCACAGGGAAAATAATCCTATGTGAAAAATTCAGGCAGTATGTCGATTTGCATTTAAACTAGAAGAAGGGGGCAATGGACGGGGAAAGTCAAGTTCTGGATGTCACCCCCTGCAAAAGCAGAATAACAGAAACAACTACACTTTTAAACAACACATCAAAAGCAACTGGGAAGAACTGGGTAGAATAAAATCAATGCAAAATATACACAAGCCAGTTAAAGCCTGGAAAGCAATGAGCACAAATGCTCGTAGCTTAGCCAACAAACTTCTGGACCTGAAAGCCCTAATGGTGGAAAAGGACTTGGACATTGTAGCCATTACAGAAACATGGTTTAATGAATCGCATGATTGGGATATAGCCATACCTGGCTATAATCTATTCAGAAGAGACAGAGAAAATGGAAAAGGGGGAGGAGTAGCCTTGTATGTCAAAAGCAATATTAAAGCTACTGAAATGCAGGGTGCATGGGGAAAAGAAGAAGTGCTCTGGATTGTGTTGGAAAGAGGAGATGGCATTGTCATCCATACTGCTGTAATTCACAGACCTCCGACTCAAATTGAAGATAGAGATAACGAATTGATTATAGATATTGCCAAGATAGCAACAAAGGGGGAAGCGATCATATTGGATGACTTTAATCTACCCAATGTGGATTGGATTACTCCTTCTGAAAATCTGGAAAGATGCAAATAAATTGTGGACGCTATCCAAGATGCGTTACTTAGACAAATGGTGATGGAACCAACCAGGGAAAGCTCAATGCTGGATTTGGTGCTCACCAACAGTGATAGCGTGTCAAATGTTTGGGTGAGTGCCCCTGTGAGTAACAGTGACCATCACACAGTGTGGTTTGAGATAAAAGCCAAGGTGCAGTCCAATCATAGCAAGCTCAAAGTCCTAAACTTCAAAAACACTGACTTCAACAAAATGGCCAAGGACCTAAAGGAGGAGCTGACAGGGTGGAAGGGGATAAGGGAAGTGGAATTGCAATGGGCTAAACTAAAAGGGGCAATAAAAGGGGCAACAGATAAATATGTAAGGAAAGTAAATAAAAATAAGAGGAGAAGGAAACCTATTTGGTTTTCCAAAGAAGTGGCTGCTCAAATAAGGGCAAAAAACACAGCTTTCGCAAAATTTAAAAGCTTGCAAACAGAAGAACACAGAAATGATTACAGGATCAAACTCAAGGAGACAAAAAGAGAAATAAGGATAGCAAAATCAAAGGCAGCGGAAAAGATGGCTAAAAATGTTAAGTGTGGCGACAAAACTTTCTTCAGGTATATTCGGGAAAGGAAGAAGATCAGAGGTGGAACTGCAGGACTCAGAAGTGCTGGGAACGGACTCATGGAAAATGACATTGATAAAACGAAATTACTAAACAAATACGTCTGCTCTGTTTTTACTAAAGAAAATCCTGGAGAAGGACCACCCGTGACTCCCAAATATAAAAATGGGAATGAGGTAGATACCACACCATTCGGAGAGGATGAGTTGTTAGAACAACTTGCAAAACTGAAAGGGGACAAGGCCATGGGACCGGATGGGATACATCCCAGGATACTGAAAGAGCTCAGATAGTTTCTTGCAGGGCCATTAAAGGATGTTTTCAACAGATCCTCTGAAACAGGAGAGGTTCCTCAGGACTGGAGAATGGCTGACATCGTACCTCTAACAAAAGTGGTGACAGGAAGAAGTGTCAAACTACAGGCCCGTAAGCCTTACCTCAGTGGCGGGAAAAGTAATGGAGACACTCCTGAAAGAGCGAATAGTGAACTTTCTCAAAACCAGAGGTTACAGGATCCTAGGCAACATGGTTTTACCGAGGGAAGATCTTGCCAGAGAAATCTGATTGGGTTCTTTGACTGGGTGACCAGAGAACTGGATCAAGAACACGCGATGGATGTCATCTACCTGGATTTCAACAAAGCCATTGATACTTACTGCCCTTCATAGGAGGCTTATCAATAAACTCAGTAGTTTGGGGATGGGTCCCAAGGTGGTAAACTGGATCAGAAATTGGTTGACTGACAGACAACAGAAGGTGATGGTAAATTGAGCTCACTCGGATGAAAGGAAGGTGATTAGCGGGGTGCCTCAGGGTTCGGTCCTGGGCCCGGCACTGTTCAATGTATTTGTGAGTGATATTGCTGAAGGACTGAATGGAAAAGTCTGTCTTTTTGCAGACGACATAAAAATTTGCAACAGAGTGGACTCCCCCGAGGGAGTGCTTAACATGAGGAGGGATATGCAAAAGCTGGAGGAATGGTCTGATGCTTGGCAATTAAGATTTAATGCGAAGAAGTGCAGTGTCATGCACTTGGGTAGCAGAAATCCAAAGGAAATGTAAGCGATAGGGGGTGAGAGGTTGCTGTGCATTGAGCAGGAGAAAGACCTCGGTGTGATTATTTCTGTAGATCTCAAGGTGGCAAAACAGTGCTACAAGGCGGTGGCAAAAGCCAGGAGGATGTTGGGCTGCATTCGAAGAGGAATTACCAGCAGAAAGGAAGGGGTACTAGTGCCACTGTATAAGTCTCTGGTGAGGCCTCACTTGGAATACTGTGTTCAGTTTTGGAGACCGTATCTTGCAAAGGATGTAAAAAGAATGGAAGCTGTTCAGAAGAAGGCGACCAAAATGATTTGGAGCTTGTGTCAGAAGCCTTATGAGGAGAGACTTGAAATATGTACACTTTGGAGGAGAGGAGGGATAGGGGAGATATGATTCAGACCTTTAAATACTTAAAGAGAAATAATGAACAAACAAACCTCTTCCAGAGACGGGGAAGCTGTAGAGGGCATGACATGAAGCTGCAAGGTGGTAAATTGAAAGGCAATGTCAGGAAATACCTTTTTACTGAAAGGGTAGTGGATGCTTGGAATGCCCTCCCGATGGAGGTGGTGGGGGCAAACACAGTGACGGAATTCAAAGTGGCCTGGGACAGACACAGTGGATCACTTTACAGCAACAAGATTAAATCAAAATAAACTGAACCATCTAATTTCTCAACAAATAGGGGTGTCCTACATGGAGCGATGGGGGGAGGAGCAGTGGGTTCATCCTTAAACAAAAAACAAAGATATGGGGAGGGTTGAAGACATGGGGAGGGGTGCCCCTGCTCCTGGTGGGTGCACCACTAAGCAAAGACATGGGTAGGGGTGCACCTACTCCCTAAAAGACATGGGAAGGGGTGCGTCTACTCCTGTCATATTGCTGGGCAGACTAGATGGACCACACTGGTCTTTATCTGCCGTCATTTGCTATGTTACTATGTTACTAGTACATTGTTGGTGTTTGGTTGAGTTATGCAGTTTTTGCAGTACAGATTTATGCTGGGTGAGTCTCTATGTATGAGGATTTGTTATATTCTTCTTTGAAGAGGCAAAGGAGGCATATTGTACTGACACATTTCATAAGGCAATTGGGAAATAAGACAAATTGTAATACTAGAGGGCATAACATGAAGCTGCAAGGGGATAAACTGAAAGGCAACGCCAGGAAATACTTTTTCACTGAAAGGGTGGTGGATGCTTGGAATGCCGTCTCGATGGAAGTGGTGGGGGCAATTAAAGTGAATTCAAAATGGCATGGGAAAGACATAGTGGATCCCTTTATAGAAACAGAACAAAATCAAAATAAACTCAACTGTCTCTGATATCTCAACAAGTAGAGGTGACCTGCACGGAGCGGTGGGTACACCCCTAAACAAAGGCATGGAGAGGGGTGACCTGCATGGAGCGGCGGGCACACCTACTCTTGCCACTTTGCTGGGCAGATTAGATGGACCGTGCTGGTGTTTATCTGCCATCATATACTATGGGCCCGATATTGAGATAGCCTGCTTGCCGACCCCTTTAACCTGGATTTTCACTTCTGCACTGGTGGAAGTGAAAATTCGGGTTAGCCTGGATACCCCGGCAGCTGCAGAGGCTACATGGGTATCATTGATTTTTGATGCTACCCGCATAGCCTCTGCGTCTTAAAGATAGGCGAGGAAAAACCTCGCCTATTTTTAAGATGCAGAGGGCTATGCGGGTAGCATCGAAAATTGCTGCTACCTGTGTAGCCCCTTCCTCCGCCCTGCTCCTCCATGGGTCGCCCCTAACACACCCCAATACTATGCAGGTAGTGCCCTTCAAAAATCCTGGATAAGGCCTTTACACGGGTAACTAAGGAAGTTACTTGTGTAAAGGCCCTTGAATATTGAGCCCTATGTTACTATATTACTACGTATGTGGATAAGCCTTTATTTTCCAGGCTCCTTCTTGGGTATGATCCCTAGCGGAGATAGAAACAATACCCGAAATGACCTTCCATCACAAGGCCCCACAGTGCAGCCCTACTCTATTTCGGCATGCAGCTTCACTGCTGCTACATCTGAAATCTTCAAACTGAAGGACCATTTGCAACACTATTATTTTCTGACAGTCCCTGAAAAGGAATCTGCAATGATCCTAGCCTCCTTCCTCTTCCCATCCAGTGTTAACCATGGCTGCATATCTGTAACTTTCACTGGAGTGGGGGTCCTTTGTGACAAAGAAATACTATTTCCCTCTGGGAGCCAAAACAAGGGCTCCTTTTTTAGCACACTTAATGGCAGAATGACTACTTCCACAGATCAAACAGGCATGACTGAACTTGCAATCTGGGAACAGGCAGAAAGATTTGTTGAATTGCCAACACAAGTCCCCACCACCCATATTAGCTCTGACCAGACTGGAAGCAACTGCTGAGGTACAAAAGGAATGGCCAACAGCTCCTAAACTTGCACTTGCAGCCTTTGCTGCCACTGATGCAGCTGCTGTACTAGGCTTAACTGACATTACTATTAACCAGAGGTGAATATTCTGCGTGTTTCATGACATATGCACATTCTCCTCCATTTTTTCGCAACAATTCTCATCATAATTCAGCCAACACCAACCCTTCGTGGGCTTGGTTAAACTCAAGGGTAGAATCTGCAAAGGCCAAAAGAAGATCATATTGACCTGGGTTGTCCCTAAACCTACATACTAGCCAAGCGCAAAAAGGTTCTGATCCAATTAACAACATTCTGAAACTTCTTCTTCCACTTTCTTCTCTTCTCATCTTCCTTAACTTTTTTCTTCCTATCCCCTGTTCTTTTTCTCTCCTCTAGAAGATAGATAATATGAATGTACCTGTGCCTACTGATTTTCCACCGCAAAGAACGCGAGACCACTTTCATTTACTGCTACCATCCCCACTCCCCCTATTGCAAGATATCAGTGCCAACTATAAACCCAAAAAAGAAAAGGGAGGAAGATTAAGTCAAGCCCCCTGACCACAGCCAACTCCTCCCTGCATCCCACCAACCCAACTCCCTTTCCCAGCAACACTAGTAAACATGGTACAAACCGACAGTTACAGACAAAACAGCAAATATGCAGTCATTGTTCATAACATCTATTTATGTATTTAAAAACATTTATATACCGCTACCAAGTAAATTATGCAGTGGTGCAGTCTCTCTAATCTGATGTCCGCACTCCTGCTCACCACCCTGGGCCCCAGCAAATGTTACTCATGGTACCTATTGTAAAGCCATGTTGAAGTTATTTAGAGGGTAATTTTATAACAGGGTGCACAGGTTAAGAGGCAGGTAGCTGCCAATGTGTCCTTATAAAATGCTAGAAGAAGAAGAAGAGATCACACCATAAATTCAGGCATAGATGTGTGCATTTGCCTGAGAGCAGATGTAAACTAGCGTGCATAAAATTCACAAGTATGCACATAGATTAAGACAGGTCTTAACAAATTTTGTGCAGTTTTAGGAACCAGGCCAAAATCTTTGGAGCCTATGCTTGTGACCTCCTCAAGTCTCCCCCACCCTACTCCCCAGTTGTCTCTCACACTAGACTCATTTTCTCAGGTCTCATCAGACTAGCACCAAAGTTCTACACCACGTGTCATCTTTAGATAAAAGCTGTTATAGCTTCAAATAACAAGTGTCAATGTGTGTGTGTGGTGCAATGGTGGTGTGCCTATCTGTGCATGGGATGTGGCAGTGGGTGCTTTTGTGTGGGTATGGTGCAAGGCTGTGATGCATCTGAATGTATGTTGCAGAGCTGGGGAGCCTATGTGTGTGATATGCAGAGGTAGGATGACCATGTGAGTATGAATGTGAATGTGTGTGTGTGTACATGTGCAATGTGGAGGTGAGTTGCCTGTATATGTGTGCATGTATGTCGTCTGGAACTGAAATGCATGTCTGTCCTGTGAAGGTGGGGTGCCAGTGTGTGTGTTGTGTCTCCATGATTTCATCTGTTTAACATTCAACACCTTGCGTTCTTTCTTCCCACCTCCAACCCCTCCCACTCTCTGTTCCCCTTCAAGACTCTCTCTCCCCTTATCCCTTCCCCTAGCAAACCCATCCCCATACCCTTTTTTTCCCCTGTTACTGGCCCTTTACGTTTTTGCAGTTTTACTCTCCCCTTCTCCCATCTAACCTTTTTTCTTAATTGCTGCCCCATCAGCTCTCAAATTCTGCCTTCCTGGCAGTGATCCTGGCCTCCCCGCCCCCCACCCCCCCCTGTTCTGCCCTTGGGGATCTGATCTCCAGCAGGCAGAAGAGAAGGGGGTGGCTGCAATCACGGCCTCGATGCAAGCTGTCTGCCCATGGGAGATCGGATCCCTGCAGGCAGACAGCTTGCATCGGGGCTGCCATTGCAACCATCCCCTTCTCTTCTTCCCACAGGAGATCAGATTACTGTGGGCAGAAGAGAAGAGGATGACTACGATCTTAGGGCCAATGCAAGCTGTCTGTCTGCAGGAGATCAGATCCCCACAGGCAGACAGCTTGCATTGGGGCTGCCATCTCCTTATCTTCTGCCTGTGAGGATCGATCTCCCTTGGGCAGATAGAAAGTTTCTTATTTGGGGGAGGGGGGGGAGTAAATCCCAGGTGCCAGATGCAAATTTCTGGTCGTCATTGGGACCTGGCACTTGGGTTTTGTTGAGCCCTGAGTTAAGGGATTTTATAATTGATGCAGGTACTTGTGAACACTGACAGCATTCCACCCAGACTGCACCCCTAGTTACACCTCCCGGCAAAGTGCATGCATTCATGCCCATGTGTGTACCTTCAGCTCTGTTGAAATTTTATAAGAGGCCACTTACGTGCATATGTGCCACATATGCACAAAAATAACTTTATAGAATTACCCCTTACTGGCTTATGTGAAATATATTTGTGAGCTCACAGATCCTAGAGAACAAATACCCCCATTATCAATACAGGCATTTGTTTACCATTATTGTACCAGCGAGCACTTTAGTGTCAATGTTTGCAGAAATAATCATGCTTTGATGATTATGCCATTGCCATTTATACTATACCAATCCATCACCCAAAGAGCTGATTGTGACATAGGCATACATGGGGAAACGTCTTGCTTCTTTTACAATATTTTTTTGTTATTTGTTTAATTTCTTTTCTACATTTTAGCAGCCACTAACATCATTTGGATCATGATAAAATATAGAAATGAAATGAAACATATTTCTTTTGTTTTTGTGCCATTCTGGATCATAAATGACACAAACCATAGCTATCAATGGCATTTTTCTTGTTGTTTTAAATTACTACAGATGCTTAGATTGTGGTCTGCTGGCAGGATCAGAGGGGATTTTAATTTCAAATATTAGAGGTAGAAGGATATCACTGAGCAGATTTTGAGTCTAATCTGATAGACTTTAATGGAGTTAGATTAACAGGTACAACAGGGCCCTATTTAGAGGTCAATAACAAGGAAGAAATTATTGCTCTGTGGTCAAGAGCGCAAACCGCTCTTGTGAAAGAACAATGCAATTTTCAAGCAGTTTGCATTGTAACAAAATCTGATTGCACTTTTTTCTCATGGACTTTGCACCATTCATCAAAAGGAATGCACAAACATGCTTTCCCTTTGGAAATTGTCATGGGAACAAGAACATATAGTCACTTGCATCTACTGCTGTGGGTAGATTTATTCTAGAAAACCTTGTGCAGAGACTTGAAAATGCTATGTGTAAACATTTCTCTCCCCCAAATTAAAAATGGCCCGGGAAATGTCTTCTCTAATTGTAGTTACAGGTATGTGTGCTGTGGAAAAGCATGCAGGCTTTTAGCTGCTATAAGAGAGGGCAATGTCAGAAAGCTGACTAATTGAGGGAAAAAAGCCTTTTACCTGCATACATCACTTTGAAAATTGCCCTATTTGTGCATTTTGCTTCCAGTACCTGTAATCTTCTGAATATGTAATCTCTGGTCTAGTCTCCGCTTGGTCCTGGGTTCATTTCACTTCACAGACGCAGGAGGGTATTGTAATAAGACAAGCAAACAGGTGTGGCTTGGAGAAAGGTTTTTATGTAAAAATAGGCTTAATACATAGGTATTGAACAGAGGTATATAGTGATTGTTACAGAGCTGTTTCAGTGTACATCACTGAATCTGTGTGTGTGCATGTGTGAAGTGTGAGAGAGATAGAGGCCAGAACCTGTGGGTCAGGGCCGCATGGTAGGCCAGAACATGTGGGTAGAGAGAGAGAGGGGGAGGGGTGAAGGGAGTTGAGTATCAGAGCCTCATGGTAGTGTCCAAACCTGTCCGATGAAGGAGGGAGAGAGAGAGAGACAGGAAGTGTGTCTGTCCTTTATAGTGCCTCTCCAGCAGTTCCCCTTGAGGTCTGCTATTGTCTTTGGCCACTCCCTTTAAGGTCTACCCATCTTGATTTAGCAAGGAGGGGCTGCAGCCAGGTCCTACAGACTGACGTCAACCAGGGGTCAGAGTTTAGACTGAATTAAACAGAGTCCATAGCTGCATGAAATGTATGCTGACATCTCCCACACCTTTTTTATTTTTATTTATTATTTGTGCCTGGAATTGGTGGAAGCAAACCTGTGGTACCTGTCCCAGCTGCCATTACCTGATAGTAGGCAGCTCGTCGAATACCTCCTGTATTAAATACCTTGCTATGTCTAGCAGGTCCCCTGTCCTGCACAGTACTGTCTCTAGTGTTCTAGAGATAAACAAGTCTCCTTATGAGTCCAAACCTCGTGTCTTAGGTTGAGCAGCCACTACTGGGGGGGGGAACCCAATATGCCACTTACATACCCGTCTTAGAGAGAGTGAACAGTGCATAAGGTCTGCAGGAATTTTTAAGGAGGCTAAAACCAAACGGTACCAGGATGCTATGAGTGAGGATAGGAAGCAATACTAGACTGCAGCTGACTCTGGTATTCAGTGTAATAGGAAATACCGAATTAGCCAAATTAGCAGGCCAAGTTAGCCTGGATGTAGGGGTGGATGCTGGAGAGGTTCAGTGTAACTACCTTAAAATGTTGTTGTTCTGTATGACATGCGCTGCAAGGAAATGTACATTTTTTTTCATCTTACAGCACAGGAAAATTACGATAATGCATAGCAATATTTGTACAGCAGTTAAAATAATAATAGGGTGAATAAGAACATTAAAGACATGATCAGCAGTAGGTGAGTAACCAAATAACAATTCCCACACAGACACATGAGCATCTTGTAGCAAGTGTCCAACAATTTGTTGAATGTGTCCATTCTCATAGGCGATGGTGTGATTCACTTCAGTGGATGTTGTTTTAAGGTGATCAATATAGGCATGGAGTTCTGTAAAGTTGAGCAGTTTATGTAGTGTCTCTTCTCCCATGCCAAGTGGTAATGGATGCACAGCATATGAGATAAAGTCTGGAATGTCCATAGAGTCATTGGTAACCAGCGGTGTGGAATAAGTTGTCCCATTAATGGTGATGGAGACCAGTGGTGTATGACTGTACCAGGTATTGTTTAGTAAATAGTTTGAACTGTACAACAAAGTGTTCTTGGGAAGGCGAATGTCATGCATTCTGGGAGCAATCAAAAAAGAAACATTCTGGGGAAAGAACAGATGAAAACAAAAGTGTCCAGCTCCAAGGTAATACAAACTGTGTGAGGTAGTCAGGGAATATGAGAGTTTAACAGTCAGGGAGCAAGAAGAAGAATTGTTCCAGCAGGAGGTGTCAGCCTCTTTAAACTGGTGAGGTTGACACTTGAACTGAAATGTAGTCTGCTCACACAAACTGGGGTCCATCGGCTTGAATGAAGTCCAGGTGTCGTCCAGTGGCTGCACCCATGTGAGATGGTCCTCAGGATACATAAGCATATTATCAAACTGCACCCCAATATTAACAACAGGATAAATAACTGTGTGTTGTCCTGACCATGGGATCAAAGTACAGATAGAGCAGCCTTGTGGTGAACAAATGGGAACACTAACTGTCCACCAATCAAGGTGAGCTATAGCAAATTCTGGTATTTTGGTACTAGCCATATGGATGAGAGATGGTGGCCAGTGTCCTAACTTAGCAGTGATCAGAATTTCCTTTAGTATAGTAATAAGCTCGATCTGTACTTGATCACAGGCAAGAGCCCAGGAAATATTCTTTCCCAATCTATATTCTGCATGTGCTAAGGTAACAATTTTCTGTTCCATAATGGGAGATATAAGAGCAAAGGTATCTACAACTACATTGGACAGTTTAGAGGAAGCTTCATTAATAATATGTTGTGAGGTAAAACCATCAGCAGCATGCTGAGCAGTGGATCCCATTTTATTACGGAGCACCTCTATATCAATTACATTAAGGGCACCCAGTGCAGTCCCTGTGCCACCTAAAATTGTATCAATTAATTCACGCTTGTGTCGAAATTGCTTAGCTCTGGGTGTTACTGACTGCATATCAAACCAAGTATTGAGCATTTGTATGTGGTTGGCAACAAACTGAGAGCAATTTGGATATTTGTGAGTAACTAGAAACAATTTGGGAAATAGATGCCAAGTAAGAAAATGGTATTCCACATCATATAAAACATCGTGTGGTGCATCATATTTAATCTGAAATGGATGTCCTTCCTGAAATGGGTGGATATCAGAAAGGTAGAGTACAGGAGGAGCAGAAGTAGTGGGAGGGGTGGGATGAGGGGTGGTAGGTAAACAAGATACATCCAAAAGGAATGAAGTCTCAGTGATGTGCTGTTGATCACTCAAAACCCATGTATAAGTTATTTTCCAGGTACCTCTGTCCTGACAGGAAATATTGTACAAAATCAAAGCAGGAGGACCTAGAAAGTAACGTTCTGGGCGTGCCCTCAATTCTTGTGTCCTTTCCAGAGAAGTGGAAACTGGTGGCTCCCACTGTACTTGAGTGATGTTTAATGAATAGAACACTGGCTTGTCCTGTACTGAACAGAAACTCAGGATGACCAGATCCTTTCCTTCCGGGAACGGTGGGGGTATTTCTTGATAACGATATACCCCACTTGTGGAGTTAGCCCAGCCAATCGTGCATATTCGGATGATAGTTCCTGTAATGAGACTTGAGTGGAAGAGAGCAGATACAAGAACAACAGCAAACCGAGACATAATAAAAGCAAACTTGTTTCACTCTACTAGGGAGTAAACTAATGCTCCCCACTTATACTATGTAACAACAAAACAAACACAAAAAAAAAAATAATAATAATTTTTACTACTTATTTACATAACTAACTACTTATTTACATAACTATTAAACACATGTCAACTATACAGCAGGAGTAAATAGTTACCGTCCTCAAGCGACTTTTGTTCAGAAAGCAGCTGTCCGTGCTGTCTTCATAAAGCAACTGTCCGTGCTGTCTTCAGGTGGTAGCTGAAAACAAAGACTGATAAAACACATATTACCCATATGGTTTTAACTGGGTGATGTGTTTCCAGTACTGCTGGTTATCGTGCATTAGGATAGGCTTGGGCCTAAGGTATCAGTAACTAAGTATGGTCCCTCCCACTGTGCAGTTACAAAGTGGAGGTTTGGTCTAGGTCTCATCTCTGCAAGACACTAGTGACAGGGCTTCCTTCATGTGTTCATGAAATATTGATGGGGAATCCTTATATCCCTGTGGAGGCACAGTCCATGCACACTGTTTTGGCCTGGCTGGTGAATTGCATGTGGAAGAAATAGGTCTAATCTGACCTCTCTCCTCCAGTATCTTCACAATTTTAGTCACTGGTTCTATAGCCTGATGAGGTACTGGGTATTTCTGTGGTGTATGATCCTCACCTTCCAACAGTATTTCTGTGTGCATTTTCCCACAATCTAACTTGTCTTGAGGCCAGACTGGAATATCAGCCACCTCTGAGGGAATTACACACAGATTATACTGTTGAGCTGCCTTAGTGCACTGAGTTGCTAACTGCATAGGAATGACCTCATGCACTAAAGTTTTAGAAGCACTTGAAGTTCCTGAATACTGCCACAATTTAAGATTAGCCATATCCACCACCAAATTTAACTGGTTGAGAACATCAATTCCAATTATTTCTTTTGGTGTGTTCACTATAGTGGAGGCAGTGGTTTCTAACATTTCCTTATTTTGTTCACTGTGCACAGGGATACCCCATTTAACTGGGATAGCAACACATTTGGAAGCTGTGTCATTAATTCCTTGAATTTCATAAATTTCCATATTTTCCTGATCTGCAGTGGGAGAAGCTCTGTTAGTAAAACTAATTCCAGCCCCTGTGTCAATCAAAGCTAATTTATCCTGACCCCCTACTCTACTGATAACATTGGGGCGTGCACAAGAGTCCAGTATCAAGGGTGTTACAAGCCTTAAATTGTGTCCTGGGCCTGTATCCATTTCATCATCCAGAGGCTCTGGAATTGAGTCCTCTGCTGAGATAAAGGAGGCAGGCTGGGCTATGAAGGCTTGAGACATTTTGATATCTGAACTCAAGAGGTCAGGACATCCCTATGCACTAGCCTTGTGTTTGTCCTGAGCTGCTTGTAAATCCTGTTTTAATTTATCTAGTTCTATCTGCAGTATGTGTTTGTCTTGTTCCCATTTAGATTTCTCCTTTTCTAGCCCATCTCTCTGTGCTTTGAGTTCCTGAAAAGGAATGTAACCTGAGGAGTTTCTAAAAGTACCTCTGCCATGTGCTCTCCAATGTGTGTGTCCTCTGTCTGTGTTTCTTATGTACTGAGAGGATTCATTGGCCTGCCACTTCCGTGCTTCTGATACTGTAATGACCTGTGAGGGCTGGGTCTTCCAAACAGACCCAATTCTGAGCATTAAAGTATCAAAAGGGGTTGCTTCAGGGTCTTCAGAAAATAACAGAAGGTGTTTTGTAATCTCAGGGGATAGCAATTCTAATAAAAATTCCTTATGCATGCTCTCCCCATAATCTTCTGCCTTGGGCCAGGACTCCTGCTCATTAAGAACTGCTTTTAAAATCCAGGCTCTATATGCAAACTGTTCCAGTGTATCATCTGGTAAAGGTGAAATAATTTTAAATACTTGCATTGGGGAACAGTGAAATAGTTTCTCAGTACCCCTTTTAACCAACTGGTATGGGTGAGTGAGAGAGCCAACCCTGTAATAGTGTGGCCCTAGAGCCAGATGCATAAGTCTATCAAAGTCTGATTGTTTTCTTCTGTATTTCCCTAGACCCCAGTGAATCAGAATATCAATCGCCCATTTAACCCACTGATTTACATTAAGAGGCATAGTGCCAATTTTCTCAACTATTTTTTCAATATCTCTATCTTTTAAATTTTCCTGGAACATTAATTTAACTGGTGCTTTGAGTTCTGTACTGGCTGCCATGTCTAAGTCATCTGAATTATTCTCCTGACAGAGATTGCTGGGTTCTGGCTGAGATAAACTATCTGAATTTTCCTGCTGTGATTCTGCTGTATTCTTCCCATTCCTAAGTTCAACTATGCATACTTTAGAATTCTTTTGTTGCTGATAAGGTGTGTCATAGGCATAGGGAATGGGTGTATCTTTGTTCTTTTGTTTCTCTCTAGCTGGTATGCATGGCTCATAGGCATATGGTGCTGAGGGAGGGGTAGGTGTTGACTTTCTTGCAGAGGCCACTTGATCTTTAACGTGCCTCAATTCAAGTTTAAGTGCTTCTAATTGTTCACTAACAGTTATAAAAGAATATGTGGCTTGTATCACTTGACTTCTCTGAATAGAAATACAACTTTGTGCCTCCTCCAGTTCTTTGGTCAATTGGCTACACTGAGAAGTCAGTTCAGAGTTTTCTTTTTTCATGCTAATTAGTCCCCTGCACATGCCCTGGATGAAGAGGCATTTTCTTTTATTTGTTTTCTTTTTGAATTCATGATCATGGCTTAACATTCGTTTTTGAATATTATACCATGAGTCAGGGAATTCCCCTTCATATGGACCTCCTTTTCTCTTACAATATGAAATTAGAATTTCTGTAAGTTCTTTAAAATCAAATGCTGCCATATTTGATACTGCAGAAAGGCTGTAGTTGGACTATCTCAACTGTGTAACCTTAGAAGGAGGAATGCTAACTTAAAAGGTATTTCACACCTATTTAACTGGGTGGAGTAGATCAACAGAATTGTATCAGTTGCAGCCAGCTGTAAGCCTGCTCTCAGTAAGAAAGTTACTGACAGGAGACAGAGAAATAAAAGTAAAAAAGGGACAGGAGATTAACAGAATAGTCAGATATTCCTGCTCACACCAACAGATATCCTGACAGGAGAGAGAAATAAAAGTCAAACAGACAAGAGGTAAATTAATGTTACCAGGAAAGATGTATATTGTACTCTATGAGGAATATTTAACTGTGTAACTCTGTATTTTCTTAGCAGTTCAAATACTATATAAAATCTGTAGCAAGCCTATACATAAAAATAAGACAATTGCAAGCCACTCTGTGTAATGTCCTTAAAATTCTAGATTCTTACAGAGCCTTTTGACACTAAAAGTCTCACCTTGTCTAACCCACAAAACAAAATTGTAAATGGTCACAAGGGCTATTGATTTTCCTGTCTCACTCTGTCTGAAATCTACTTAATGTATTATACAAAATTATTACTTACCCAACTGGAGGTCTGCTGTGAAATCCGAGAGACGAGCCCCCAATATGTAATCTTCTGAATATGTAATCTCTGGTCTAGTCTCCGCTTGGTCCTGGGTTCATTTCACTTCACAGACGCAGGAGGGTATTGTAATAAGACAAGCAAACAGGTGTGGCTTGGAGAAAGGTTTTTATGTAAAAATAGGCTTAATACATAGGTATTGAACAGAGGTATATAGTGATTGTTACAGAGCTGTTTCAGTGTGCATCACTGAATCTGTGTGTGTGCATGTGTGAAGTGTGAGAGAGATAGAGGCCAGAACCTGTGGGTCAGGGCCGCATGGTAGGCCAGAACATGTGGGTAGAGAGAGAGAGGGGGAGGGGTGAAGGGAGTTGAGTATCAGAGCCTCATGGTAGTGTCCAAACCTGTCCGATGAAGGAGGGAGAGAGAGAGAGACAGGAAGTGTGTCTGTCCTTTATAGTGCCTCTCCAGCAGTTCCCCTTGAGGTCTGCTATTGTCTTTGGCCACTCCCTTTAAGGTCTACCCATCTTGATTTAGCAAGGAGGGGCTGCAGCCAGGTCCTAGAGACTGACGTCAACCAGGGGTCAGAGTTTAGACTGAATTAAACAGAGTCCATAGCTGCATGAAATGTATGCTGACATACCCACCCAGCTATCAGGCAAACCAAACAGAAGCTTCTGGAGAATGGCAAAGATCAGGGCATTCAGAGTTAGATTCTGACAGCCAGGGGGCATAAGGTTGAAGGTTTGCCTAGGGCGTCAACATCTTGAACCAGCTCTGGGGCTGGCCCTGTTTGTTTCCATCATACTATGCACCTGAACAACTACCTTTTGTCAATCTTTCCAGTGTAAAATACAATATTTAACTTTTTCCCATACAAAACGGACTTGAGGTATACAGCTGATAAAAGAAGCATCCATAAATCTACAATATCACCAAAGCAACTGGAAAAGTATGCTTATTTAAGCAATAACCGTAAAGTAATGGGCCATGTACAAAGCAATAAATATCTTCTATTCTCATAAACCCGAAGGCCACAGGACACAAGGCATTAACACCACAGGAGTCTTTATCACAGAGAGACAAGATACTAGAGTATTAGGATTCTTGCAGTAAAATGTCATTTGTTGAAATAAAAATACACATTTTTCTAAATATTTTTTTTATCATATAGTATTCCCCAACCTTTCTTTTCTGCTCTCAGCAAATCAGAATGAGATTATTAGCAGATGCTGGTTCATCGACTCCGAGGATCACCACCAGTTGGGCTTAACGAGACTAGGTAATGAGGTAGATAAGTGGTATTCGGCTTGCTGATTGGCCAGAGAAACTTACTTCTCATACGGTTGTAATTATATTCCTAAGGATTAGAGACTTAGGACTGCTTCGAGGCTCCAGGGCTATGATTACCACCGGATAACATGTTGTCTGACAGGGCTTATTGCTAAATTATTATTTGCAGAAGATTAAAAAATGATGCAAATGATCCCAGATGAATTGGGGAGGTCTTCAGAAATTTCTACAGCCCTGAGAATGCTTGTGAGATCAAGGTTTGCTATTTATTACAGCTTGCTGTACAGAAAAGAGATACAATTATTGCATCGATATTTCAAATTTATATTAGGGATGTGCACAGCTCAAACATTTTGGGGGTTTTTTGGAATAGTTAGAAATGTTCCTAATTTTCAGATGCATCTTCTGGTTCATTTCACACATTCGGTTTATTGACAATTTTTTTAGCACACCTTAGACTTTTGAATTCAATTCAGTTAGTAGATTATGTGCATTACGTGGATTTTGTGTGCATTAAGGGCCTGATTTATTTATTATTTATTTAATTTATTTAACATCTTTTTTTTATATTGTCTTTCTACCAGTCAAAACGGTTTCCAGAAAACTCAGTGCAGTAACGTTAACATCTGAACAATAAGGTGCACATTACATGGAACATATATTATACCAGATAAACAATCATCAAACTTTTGAGATATAACTATTTACAGTGTGTTGATGGGGTGTGGTTATTACTTAGCCGGGTGTTCCTTGTTCAGTATTTGATCCATGCTGCTCTAAGAACAGGAGAGTTTTTCAGTTTTTACGGAATTGGCTGGTTAACTGGATGGATCTTAATTATGGTGTCAGTGAGTTCCAAAGGGTGAGAGCGTATAGAGGAAATGCCCTGCTGTTGGTTCTTTGGCTGCATGAGGGTTTGTTTGTGGGTATTTCCAATCTATTGATTGTAGCTGTTCTCTTGGGTCTTTCAGAGTTGTTACTTGCTACTAGGGGAGCGAGGCTATCCACTGATTTATAAAGAAGCTGATATTCAAATACCATGGCTGCCAGTCGCAACCCTTAAATATCGGTGGGGTATTCAGTCGCAACACCCAGATAAGATCTATCAATGAATATCCAGGCAGAGCGACACTATCTGGATAAGTACCAGCTGAAAATTATGCTTTTTCAATTAGTGCTGGCACTTACCCGGAGACCACCAATACTGAGCTTAGTGAACTAATCAGATAGTGCTGGTTCAGTTGGGAGAGATATTCAGCAGCAATTTTTGGACAGTGCTGATGAATGTCTCAGCTCCCTTACCTGGATAGCCTCTTGTTGGTTGTCCAGATAAGGGTTTTGAATATCGGCCACTACATGTATCCTAATGAATGTACATCCTGTGATGCAGTGGAACCTATGGAGGTTAGTGAGAGGGAAGAGCTTACCTTAAACTTGGCTGGACGTGAAGACTCAGCATGTGTGAAGGCAGCTGAGCAGCCAGTGCCGTCAGCACAAGTAAAGCAGAAAGGGTTTAAAATGAAGTTTCCCTTCTCTAGTAATGACGCAGGTAGAATTAGAGAATCTCATCAGGAGCACCTGTCCTCAGAATCTGACGTAACGTGCAGAGAGGAGAGATATATAAGTTCCTGGTCTGAACCAGTAAGTGTTCAGAAGGAGAAGAGTGGTCAGAAGGAGCAGAGAGGTCAGAGAAGGCAGAGCAGTAGAGCAGCTGGTCTCTGGAACGACAGTCCTAGGAAGGATTTCCACACAAACAGGAAGTGGGGCAGAGTCTCTGGGGGATTGCATGAGCCACGGAGGAACCTAGCTCAAGCTGAAGGAACTGTGCCAGGGGAGAGGAAGCTCAAAGCTGATTTCAAAGCCTGCAGTAAGGTAACAAGTTTGAAACCTTATCTGTATAGAGAAGAGGCTAGAAGTTTTAATGAGCACAAACCTGAGCAGTCTTATAACTCAGACAGATACTCAGACTTCCTACTAAGAAAGCCAAGAGAGGCAAACCAGAAAGAGACATTACCTGTACCAGATTTCTGTAACCCTGGCTGGGATAAACACCTTGGAAGGAAAGGGGTTTACCAGCCACAAGAGAACAAGCCATGCTCCAGCACATGTAAGGAATGTGACACGGAGAGTATTGGGAGTGGTCCAGGCTTAATGCAGTGGGAGAATGATAACATTTGCACAGACCCTGAGCCAATGGACTGTACGATTTGCCTATCAGATGACATAACCTCTTTGTGTTGAACTTCAGCCAATGTGACCTTGTGAGAGAAACAAGGAAAGAAGAAAAGATGTTCTAGCTGTTTTCGTTTAGTTGCTGTTTTGTTCTGTGTGTTTTTGCAAGGAATATTATCTGTCCGGGAAAGGGAATAAAACCCTAATTTTGCTTAAGAACATAAGAACATAAGATATGCCATACTGGGTCAGACCAAGGTCCATCAAGCCCAGTATTCTGTTTCCAACAGTGGCCAATCTAGGTCATACGTACCTAGCAGTTTCCCCAAGGGACACAGGTTCCACAATGCTTGTATTGGTTCAAGCATTGATATCCTGGGTCCCTTCTTAATAATGGTTTATGGACCTTTCCTCCAGGAACTTGTCCAAACCTTTTCTAAACCCAGCTACACTAACAGCCTTTACTACATCCTCCGGTAACAAATTCCAGAGTTTGATTACACGTTGAGTGAAAAAATATTTTCTTTTATTAGTCTTAAATAGTTTACCCTGTAGCTTCATTGCATGTCCCCTAGTCTTTCTATATTCTGATAAGGTAAACAATCGATCTACGTTTACCCGTTCCACTCCGTTCATTAATTTATAGACTTCTATCATATCTCCCCTCAGCCGTCTCTTTTCCAGGTTAAAGAGCCCCAACCTTTTTAGCCTTTCTTCATAGGAGTAGCCTTCCATCCCCTTTACCATTTTGGTGGCTCTTCTCTGAACCTTTTCTAAAATTGCTATATCCTTTTTAAGATATGGCGACCAGAATTGCACACAATATTCAAGGTGCGGTCTCACCATGGAACGATATAGAGGCATTATAATATCTTTTGTTTTATTTTCCATTCCTTTCCTTATCATACCTAGCATTCTATTTGCTCTCTTGGCCGCCGCTGCACACTGGGCCGAGGGTTTTAACATGGTATCCACAAGGACGCCTAAATCTTTTTCTTGGGTGGTGGTTCCTAATGTGGAACCTTGCATCGTGTAACCATAGTTTGGGTTGTTCTTCCCTAGGTGCATAACCTTGCACTTCTCCACATTAAATTTCATCTGCCATTTTGATGCCCAGTCTTCCAATTTATCAAGATCCTCTTGCAATTTTCCACAATCCTCCTGGGTTTTAACAACTTTAAATAGTTTTGTGTCATCAGCAAATTTGATAACCTCACTCGTTATTCCACTTTCCAGGTCATTTATGAATATGTCAAAAAGCAGCGGACCCAGCACAGATCCCTGGGGTACACCACTATTCACCTTTCTCCATTGGGAAAATTGGCCATTTAGCCCTACCCTCTGCTTTCTATCTTTTATCCAGTTCCTGATCCACAGTAGTACACTGCCTCCTATCCCATGACTCTTTAGTTTTGCCAAAAGTCTCTCATGAAGGACCTTGTCAAAGGCTTTCTGAAAGTCCAGATACACAATATCAACCGACTCACCTTTGTCCACCTGTTTATTCACTCCTTCAAAAAAACATAACAGATTAGTAAGACAAGATCTTCCTTGTCTAAAGCCATGTTGGCTGTCTCCCATTAGGTCATGACTATCTATATGCTGAGTAATTTTATTCTTTATGATGGTTTCTACCATTTTTCCCGGTACTGATGTCAGGCTCACCGGTCTGTAGTTTCCCGGATCACCCCTCGAACCCTTTTTAAAAATTGGTGTTACATTGGCGATCCTCCAATCCTCAGGTATTAGAGATGATTTTAATGATAGTTCACAGATTACTGATAGCAGGTCTGCAATCTCAAATTTCAGTTCTTTCAACACCCTTGGATGTATACCATCCGGCCCAGGTGATTTGCTACTCTTCAGTTTATCTAATAGTTGTAGGACATCTTCCCGATGTATCGATATTTCCTTCAATTCTTCCACACCTTTAAATACCACTTCAGTCGTGGGTAACATCCCTACATCTTCCTCAGTAAAGACCGAAGCAAAGAATTCATTCAGTCTCTCCGCTATCGCCTTGTCGCCTCTTAGTGCTCCTTTAACCCCTTTATCATCTAATGGACCAACTGACTCTCTCACGGGTTTTTTGCTACGAATGTACTTGAAAAGGTCTTTATTTCGCGTTTTTGCTTCCGCAGCAAGCTTCTTCTCAAATTCTCTCTTTGCCTGCCTTATCAATGCCTTGCATTTGACTTGCCAGTGCTTGTGCTGTTTCCAGGTTTCATCATTTGGCTCTTTTTTCCATTTCTTGAAAGATGCTTTTTTGGCAACAACAGCCTCTCTGACCTCAGCTTTAAACCATGCTGGCAATTTTTTGGACTTCCTTCCACTTTTCTTAAAGCGTGGAATACAGCTGGTCTGGGCTTCCAAGATAGTATTTTTCAACAACACCCAAGCTTGATGTACGTCTTTAACCTTTGCAACTGCTCCTTTTAGTTTTTTCTTAACTGTTTTCCTCATTCTATCATAGTCTCCCTTTCGAAAGTTAAAGGGTAGTACTGTGGATTTCCTTACTATCCCTCCTCCACTAATTAAATCAAAGGCGATCATGCTATGATCACTATTGCCAAGTGGCCCCAACACCCTTATCTCTTGCACTACATCTGGTGTTCCACTAAGGACTAGGTCTAATATTGCTTCCCCTCTGGTCGGTTCATGAACCAGCTGCTCCAAGAAGCAGTCATTTATTTCATCTAGGAACTTTATCTCCCTAGCATGTCCTGTTGTGACACTGACCCAGTCGATGCCGGGGTAATTGAAATCACCCATTATTATTACTGCACTGTAACTTTTGCTAGCTTCCTTGATTTCTTTGAGCATTTCATCATCCATTTGTTCATTCTGGCCAGGCGGACGATAGTACACCCCCACTGCCATCGCCTTCCCCTTTTTACATGGAATTTCAATCCATAGAGATTCTACAGCAAATTTTGTTTCTTGCAAAACTTTAATCCTTTCTGACTCAATGCCCTCTCTAACATAGAGCGCAACCCCTCCACCAATTTGATCAGCTCTATCATTTCGATATAGTTTGTACCCAGGTATCACAGTGTCCCACTGGTTGTCCTCCTTCCACCATGTCTCTGATATTCCAATCATATCTAACCTCTCGTTTAGTGCTATATATTCTAACTCTCCCATCTTGTTTTGTAGACTTCTAGCATTTGCATACAAGCATTTTAGAGACTGTATTTTATTCATATTAATTTGGCTATTGGTAGACATGGGTAATTTGGGATCTTTAAGTTCTGTCTGCTCCATACTCGAGGGCATTTGGGCTACTTTACTCTTTTTTGGAACCTCTCTGCTTTTTGTAGTATCCTTCAAGGATACATTTAACCACTTGACTGACTGACTCTGTTCAAAGGAGAGCACCAGTTAGTAAAAACCACAATACCCTAGGCAGTGGCCTATTGGGTCTACGGAGGCTCTACCCAGGGTTGCCGTGACAATCCGTAATATGTATCTATGGATGAATGATAAGAAAAACATTGCATAAAATCCACTGCTACCTATAGCAACAATTCATGCTGGTCAAACAACCTTAAATTCAAAGAAACTCAGCGGTAGGATGTGTAAAGTCTTTTGTCTGCACAGTTGCATAGTTAAGAACATAAAAGGTCTCATACTGTGTCAGACCAATGGTTCACAAGGCTCAGCATCCTACCAGTGGCAAGTCTGGGTAACGTGAATGTACTTGGAACATAATAACATAAGAATTACCATACTGGATCAGTCCAGCATCTCTCTCTGTCATCCTATTCCATCCCCTTCTGAATCAGCCAACATCTTCCCTGTGTTCATATTTCCTCCTCCCTGGTGGTATAGCATGTGTATGTCCACCAATCTGCCCGTTCCTCCAGGTCCAGCATCTCGCCCATCTGTCATCAAACTCCCCCTCCCCCCCATTGGGTTGAGGCCAATCGCAGCACATTTCTCCCTTAGGTTACAGCAGCTTTTACCTGAATACATCACTTTCAGCCTGCATGTGTGCAGAAGGATGAGTTGTGTCCCATCCACACAGAAGCAGAAAGTCTGCACTGAGAGGAGGCTGAGCCTTCTGCGCAGGCATAAGTTAGAGGTCCCACACTTCCTATTTGCTGCTGCGGCTACTATAGGTTTCATGGGTGCACTGCAATTGGCCTTGGCCTGCTGGAAAGGAGAAAAATGTTTTATGTTTATGTTTTATTCTGCTTCCTTCGAAGCTATCAGGGCAGTGTACAATAAAAATATACAAACAAATTAAAGAGGAGGAAAGGAAGACCATTGTCAGGACATGAAAGAGTATGCAGTCATACAAAGCACAGAGAAGACAGAGCAGAGGAAGAGAGCAGGCTAGGAGGTGGGTTGTAGAAGGTGAAAGGCAGTGTAGAACAGGTGCATTTTGAGTTGGGTTTTGAATTTTGGGTAGGAAAGTTTGAAGCGAAGGTCAGGAGGCAAGGAGTTCCATAGGGCAAGTCCAAGGAAATATAAGGCAGAAGAGTGTGTGGACTCTAGCCGAGCCTTTGAAGCAGAGGGTAAGTGAAGACGGTTGGCATGTCCTGTGCAGAGAACTCTGAGTGGGACATGAAATTGCAGAACATTGTAAAGGTACTGTATGTGGGTGTGCCAGTGTGGAGAACTTTATGGACAAGAGTCAGGAGTCTATACTCGGAGCGATACCTGAGGGGAAGCCAGTAGAGATGAATCAGAAGATGGGTAATGTGTTCAAAGGGGGAGGCATGTGCAATGTTACGGGCAGTGGTGTTTTGTACAAGCGATTGATCTGGTACTGGGGAAGACCAAGAAATACAATGTTACAATAGTCCAGCTTGACCATGACCAGAGTTAAAAGGGAGGTGTGGCCTAGTGGTTGGGGCAAGGTACCTCTGGCTGGAAGGTCAGGGGTTCAAAATCCCACTAGAGGACAGCAACCTTTGGCCAGAAGGACTGAAGTTTCTAGTCCCACAGGTGCTCCTTGTGCTATTGGGCAAGCCACTTAGCTCTCCATTGCCCATGTTCCCTGTAAAATAGCTATCTCCAAGTTAAAATGCCCTGTTCAATGTAATTTCAGTTTGCTCAATGTAAACTGCCTTGATATCATGAAAGGTAGTATATAAGAAATGTAAAATAAACAAAAGAAGAATGATAAGAAGAAGGGGACAGAAAGGAATGAATGGCAAGGATAGGATGAAGAGAAAGGAAGGAACAGCAAACAAGAGAGAAAAGGTGGGCCTGGAAAGTAATAGAGGAGTCTAGAACTACCCCACGATAGTGGAGGGAATTGACCATGTGAATGGGACCAGATGGAAATGAGGGAGCCAGAGAGGGGGAAAGGGCCAGCAGAAGGAAACCAAATAGCTGCAGTTTTAGAGGGATTGAAGTGAAGGAAATTTGAGGCTAGCCAGGTAGCAGCGTGGGAGAGGCAGGTATTCAGGGGGCGTATATTAGGAGTAGAGGAGTCTGTGTGGTATAAAAGAATAATATCAGCATAATAATATGCTGAAACCCCATGCTATTGGATAAGCAGGGTGAGGGACATTTTAAAAATGTTGAACAGGAGGGGGGCCAGGACCGAGCCCTGTAGGACACCACAGGAAAGAGGTAGTGGAGCAGAGGAAACAGAAGAGGGAGAGCTACCCTGGACAGAAAAGGATCTGTGACAAAGAAAAGAGTGGAACCAGTGATGAACAGTGCCGTGAATACCAAGGTCATGCAGTCACTCAAGAAGAGTGGTGTGGTCAACAAGATCAAATCCAGAAGACAAGTCCAAAGAAACAACTGCAGATATTTTATCCTGATCGTGAGATTGGTGAATTTCATTTAGGAAAGAAAGAAGGACAGCCTCTGTGCTGTGACCAGTGCGGAATCCTGACTGGCAAGGGTGTACTGCATGGATGTTATGGAGGTGAGAGGAAGCTGAGAAGAAAACCAATTTTTCTAGGATCTTTGAAAGGAAGAGAAGAATAGAGACAGGATGAAAGTGAGTTGGTATGGAAGGGCTAAGAGCGGGGTTTTCAGAATAGGTTTAACTACAGCATGTTTCCAGGTGGAGGGGAAAATACCAGAAGATAGACTAAAGGAATGGGATTGGAGGACAGGTAGTCTTATGAGAGGAGGAAGGAACCTTGTGAAGCTCAGCAAAGGAGATCAGATGAAAAATGGACCAGACGTGAGAAGAGAGGAGAAAGAAAGCAAGAGGAGCGAGGAGACAGAGGAGGCGGGCAGTCAATAAATGTGGACTGAAGAGACTGAACCTTTGTCTGGAACTACAGCACCAAGTGGTAGGAGTGGGAGAGAAAACATCGGAGAAAGGAAGGGAACAGGAGATCTTGATAGAGGAGAGAGAAGAGAGGACAGAATAGAGTTGACGTACACATTTGGGATCAGAGTAAATGAGATGAATATAGAAAGATCGCTTGGCAGTAAGTGTAACAAGGTGGTAGTGGTGATATTGGACAGAAGTGTGAAGTGTCTCGAGGGAGGGGTGCTTGCGCCAAATGCATTCAGCATGACAAAGCTGGGTCCAGGGGAGGCAAAGATCCTGATGAAAACAAGGGTGCGAAGGCTTGGATAATTTGTGACTGAGCCGAAGGGGAGCAATTTGATTGAGGGTGTCAGTAAGTTTTGGAATCTGAAGTAGAAAGAGCACAAGTGGATGGGGGGTCATTCCTGCCCTTGCTAGACACCAGGGACCCTAGTAAGACCCAGGGAAGAAATATAGGGTGGGGGAGGAGGTTCCTGTAGGAGGGCCGTGAAGGGAATTTTTCTTACAAAGGGGGAACTGGGGGTTTTCATACCAGGAGTGGAATCAGATGACAGAGGAATCTGTTGACTTGGGGGAAGTTAGAAGAGTAAAGATGCTTTTGGTTTTGATGACTAAGGTCAGGTGTGATCACCAGGTGAGGTGTTACTCATGCTGCATGAATGGGTGTGCATGCAACTAGGGAGCACCAATTTAAAAAAGCTGCCCCCATGCACATGTGGTCTTCAAAAACATGTTTTTTATCCATGTGCAGCTTTTTAAAATCACTGCTCTCTCTGAGTGTGAGGAGCTATCAACCTGCCATCCTGCACAGATTTCACAAGAGGCTCTTATAAAATATTACTACCACTACTGCTACTACTAGAACTACTTATCATGTGTGCTCCAGTACTAGGCATATATAGCCTGTACACATAGAAGTAGCAGACACACCCTGCTATGCAGAGCTTACAATTTATTCAAGATAGACAAAAAGAACAAACGGATTAGGACAATTCTTTATGAGAAATGATTAAAAGCACACAAGGGTATTAAATAGGAAAAGGAGGAGTAAGGGTCAGGATCCAAAGGCAGCCTTGAAGGGGTGGTATTTGAAATCGACCAGGACACTTAAATTCTCCTCTCCATATCCTTTCTAAAATGTGTCTTCATATGTTTTGTAAAAATGTTCATACTTTTCAGCTACAGGGTGCACTTTAAATAAGTTGAATGTCTGTCAGTCAGAAAACGTTTAAATCCTTTTAAATCCACTAAGACTCTTAAGCAGCCTATAAGTAATATTTTTAATTATGTTGAGATGGAAAGTAAGTGTTGAAAAACTTTCTCTCCTTCTTCCTATAATCATCCCAAAAGATGCAGGTCCAGATTTGGGCAAAGGAAGCACAGGCAACTCTAGAGCATCAGATTTTGACGGGGCACCAAATAGCCAGGCTAAGGAGGAGTTTGCTGCCACTTACTTTAGGACCATATGCATGTGCTGCTTCAAAGGGTGCATCTCTAGCACCATGGTCTTCCCCCTCTATTCTTCTCACTGCCCAATCTTTTTGGGATCTATGACAGCTCTCCTCACCACTCTCTGCGATCTGCTCTCTGGTCTTGCCTTTGGGTGCCAAACTTAAATCCAGCTCTGAACAGCTGGTACTTTCTAAGAATTGACTTGTGTTCTGAAAAGCTCAGACACAGCAAGAAGATCACTGGATAATTTGTTCTCTATGCCAATGCAAGAAATCATTTTTCTCCAGAAACAATACAACTACAGGAACTTTGCAGCATTAATGCTGACTAGCAATCTGATGGTGCATGACGATACTCCAGACACCCAAACAAACAACAGAGGAAACCATATCTTTGTAGCATCTGATGGCATCTGTACCTTAGGTGGTGTTCAGAAGAGCAATTGATTTTTTTTTTTAAATCCTCCTTGGTCTCTTTTGCCCTGTGCATGCTTCTATGTTAATTGTATTGACTTTTATAAGACTACAGCTGTTCTAATCTCTAATCTCCTTCTGTGTTTAGTTCTTTCTATTCTGAGTGCAGGTGACTGCATTTTTTTTACAAGCCCTGTGCCCTATATTATCAGACTTCCATAGCAGTGAAAGGAAGCTACCTCCCCACTCCCTAAATTTCCAAACAAGCCTGAGGACTTTTAAACAATCCAGATTTCTAACAAAATTTACAATGCAGATATAGGCTTTGGTACCTGACCTGAAAAAAAAAAACATGTAAAGGCACATTTTACAAAGGACACCCAAGTGCAATATGGGACATAAAATCTACAATGTCTGAGAAATAAAACCAAGTTCAGGCATAATTTCAGAAATGTGGACATGCCCAATATATATACAGGGTGGCCCAAAAAAGTGAGAATATCTCATAGCATATAAGTTATTTAAAAATTCAAAAGGACAGATGTAAACAATTGACAAATTTAAAAAAAAAAGATGGCGGCCAGAAATTGTCGAAATAAAGACGTTATATAGCTAAAAAAGGTAAATAAGTAAACTATTCAAGCTTTTAATTTACAAGATGTTCTCACTTTTTTTGGACCACCCTGTATATGTCTATGGAGATGTCTATATATATGTCCCAATAATAGCCTTAAAAAATGTAGGTATCTAATAGGGTAATACTTAAAGTAGTGAGCTATAAGCTGGATGACTAGGGTTCAAATCCCACTAAGGGCCTTTGTGGTTTTAGGTTAGTCATTTAATTCTCCATCTTCTCTACACTCTTTGGATATTTTAAGGTCCCAGCAAGCACTTTCCTGATGCCTGTTCATGCTTGGAGCAGGTTTAATGGTGGTTGGATGGGGGGGATATCTAAGTTCATTGCACCTCCCCAGACAAAGCGCCATCAGCCACCCTGTCTAATGAGGATGTCTAAATTCATTGCTCCTCCCCAGACATGCCGCCACCAGGTCCCCCTATCTAATGAGGATGTCTAAATTCATTGTTCCTCCACCATGCCCCCGTCTACTTGGATGTCTGTAAACATCATTTGTGAAATGGTTTGGGAGATGTCTCTGATTTCCAGATTCACATGCATGCCAAATCATGACTAAGGGGGATGTTTACTAAAAACCGGAAATGTGCGCGCCGCAAAATAGCGCACGGAAACGCGGCACTGAAACACTAATAAACACGTTTAAACGCCTCGCACACGTGCGTGTCACCCCCGCAAAGGTGCGCGGCACACTAACGGGCCCCGTACAAGTGCGGGCCCGCAAATGTCCGATAGAGGCGTGGAATGGCTAAAGAAGGGCGGAGGAAGGCTCCGGAGGGACGGGGTCAATGGGTGGAGAGTGGGAGGGGAGAGGCTCCCCGCACAGTATCGGGCCCGAATTTGCATGTAAAAGCATTTAAAGGGAAGAGAAACCATTTCCGTCAGCAATGTACAGGAAAACCGGGGAAACCAGCAAAAAGTGAGCAGTGTGTGATACATGTGCACAGCACAAAAGTGCAAATAAAAATAGAAAATGACCACAACAGAACTATTAAAAATAGTAATTCAGCTGGGGAACAGTTATAGTGATGGGCAAATACAGAAAACACACCCAGCAAAGCTCCAGAAAAAAGAAATGAATTTTGGAAGGGTTTACGGAGCGGAGACTCTTCCAAAAAACATTTCCTTTTGTGGAGCTTTCCTGGGAGTGTTTGCTATGGTTGCCCATTAATATCACTGTTGCCCAGACAACCCTATATTGCAGGGGACATAAGCATGGGGAAAACACCCATATTTTACCCAACAACGCACACACACCACAACAATGGGCATTACCCACAGCCAAGTACCCCAAATGCAGTCCCGTACTGCCACATTCCAATCAGGTCACCTGCCTTTTATGGGAGAAGCTCATGCCAGCTTGTTGGCGGACGAGTACATGTGGTGCAGGGGGCAGTGGCTGCTAGCGACAGAAGACAGAGGCCTAGCCTTGTGCAGGCTGGCACAGTCCACAGCAACAGAAGGGCCCTGCCTTATCCACAGTCATGGACTATCCAGGGAATTCAGCCAAGCTGTGGCTACACGGTGGTGCAGTGCACATAGACAATGCATGCAAGAACAGGTTCAAAGACCAGCTGGGGCTACCAGCAATCCTGCCCACATATTTTCCCCACAAATAAACAGTGACAGTAAGGACACACCTTTCGTGACGAGGACATATGCAATGGTAATACGTCTATCTTTTACCCCACTGAGCACAGACACCATGAACAGGGGCAGAACCTACAGCAGAATCCCCCAAATGCAGTCCTGGTGGGCCACACACCAGTCAGGTTCCATGCTGCCACTCATACAAATGCCTGTGCTGTATATCTATGTAGATGTAGCTCATGCATATTCATGAGGGATAGCAGGAAGACCCGAACAGTGTGATGCAAAACTGGGCTGGAGTGGGGAAGCGCTGCCGTAAAGCAGCAGCCAACAGGGGCAGACACACCCACACCCACACCCACAGGCCCCATTGGCCAATGTCTCCTGTAGAGGCAGAACATTGGACCCTGCGTGCATCTCCCAATACCAGCACCTGCATACCTTAGCAATGTCACCCTACACCTGAGGTACACAGCTCTGAAACGTTTGCTAAGAGTACAGGCTGATAGATATCCCTACGTTACGCACATACTGCTAGTTGACCCCATCCGAACAATCTGTTTGGTGTCTGCGGTGCGTGCTCCAGGCCTGGCCTCTGATGGTGTTCACCACCCTGGGGAGTGACCCCCAGCAGTACTGCGTACCATATCCATGCCTGTGCCATGCCCAGGACCGGTGTGGTGGCCAAGGCTAATCACCCCCTCAATAGTAGCACAATGCTGGCATAGGTGTGGGAGTGTGTGTCTGTCTATACAGTGTGTGTTGGCTGCAAACACCTTCCCCAACCCACACTGCCAGCACTATTGCCAGTATTGGCCTGCCAATGTGCATAATGAGCAGCAAGGTACCATGGGTATAGGTCAGACATGGTGGGCTGGCCAGGATGCATCTGCACAGGGCATAGGGCACTGGCTGTGACATTGTAGTACCAGGCCACCACCTACACAGACAGGGTGACCTCTGTATGTGCTGCTGGGGGAGCACTCTCACCCTGAGTGTGCAGTGATGACAGCATGGCTAGGCACCCCCATAGTGCTTCTCTCTTGTGATATATATGGGTTTCTTGTTGGGGTCTCCTCACAGAACTCTCTGCTTGTGTGTGCTGCCACCCCAGTTTTGGGTGCATGCATTTCTATCAGGGTTAACCAGCAGACTGTTCACAGCTGGTATGTGTCTTGATGGAGTGCCTTGCAGGGTGCAGTGGCTGATGGCTTGCTGCAGGTGAATATCTGATAGTGCTGGGGTGCATCTTTGGATATCCAGGCCTAAAGTCTGTCTGATATTGTGTTATGGATGTGTGTGGAGCTGCTTGGACTGCCCTGTAGGGTGTCTGTTCCCCAGTGGGACTGGGGTTGATGGTTGGCTCTGCTGCGGGGGGGTCCATGGGGGTTTCCACTAACTGAGACAGACAGAGACATTCAACATGTTTTTGCAGCACCTTCCTATCTCACAGGTTAGTACTGTTTTGGAGCTCTGTCATGGCCTCATCCAGCCATGGCTGGTGTTGTGGACCTGGTCCTGGCCGCCACATCACACCCTCAGGGTGAGCACAGTACCCGCACAATGTGACAGTGTGTAGCTACTCTTTGCTGGTAGTCCACCCGCTCAGGACCCCCTACCAGGCCGAGGTGCTGTGTGGGTGCACATGGACAATTCCCCCTACCAGGCCGGGTAGCTGTTGGGGTGCATTCCCCATCTTGTGTGCATCTGTGGACAGCTGATTTGCATGTGCAGTGCATCATGGGTATGGGTAGCCTAACCTTATCCTGTCTACAACAGCAGACTGTCTGTGGGGTGACGTGCAGGCTCTCTGCAGCCAGCCAGGGGTTTGCTATCAGCTGTAGCCCAATGGTTATGTCACTCCCTGTACAGCCAGAGGTCATGGGTTCAAACCCACAGTGGGGCCCTTTGATAGGGCCGTCCACAGGTATATTTTTATTTACTGTACATATGTCTATGCCGGCAAAACCACACACAGCTTACTATACCCATTAGGTGCCTCTGAGGGTGCTTTATAGGGTGCCCTATAGGCCACCTTATGGTTGCCATCCATATAGGGTGCACTATACATTATCCTGTGTCACAACATACATGGTGCCCTATAGGGGACATTCTAGGGTGCCTTGGCGGACAGTGCACTGTAACATGTGCCTTACGGGCATCTGTATGTTAACACACTGTGAGAGCGGGTTTACTAGTGGTGGGAAATAAAATATAAATGGAAGGCCTCCTACAGCACTCCTCACCATGATACATACTGCCCCAGCCAGCCTTGTTCACTGGGCACTGTGAGGGGTTGAACCCCTGGCCCCTGCACCATTGGTCAGTGTCTTAACCATTGTGCTGTGGCTCTGTTCCTGTGTTTATGCATCCGCACGCAGCCTTGTAGCCATCAGCGCCCAATCTTGTGGCGCACTAAATTAACAGCGCGCCGCCTTATGCCGCACAACATGGAAATGCCCCTAAAATAATGCCTCAGCCAGCTGTCTTCAATGGGTACTGTGGGGAATTGAACCCATGATCTCTGCACGAGTGGTCAGTGTCTTAACCATTGTGCTATGGCTCCGTTCCTGTTATTTGCACATCAGCGCGCCACTTATTCCTCCCACTATTGGACTGCCCCCTCACACATCAGCGCGCCGCCTTCTGCCCACCGGCTCGCCGCCTTCTGTTGCCCACATTTGTCAGCGCACCGCCTTCTGCCGCCCAAACTTAACAATGCGCCGCCATCTGCCGCCCACACTAAACAGTGCGCTGCCTCATGCCGTAATAAAAATAACAGTGCGCCGCCTTCTGCTGCCCAAAATTAATATGCCTCCTAACCATTTTTGCCCATAAATGTTGGTGCCTCAGCTGGTCTTTTTTGTTGAGCGCAATGGGGGTTTGAACCCCTGGCCACTGCACCATTGGTCGGTGTCTTCACTGTTTTACTACAGCTCTGTTGTTTGGTTTTGTAGCAGCGCCCCACTTAGCCTTCCCACGCGCTAATGTGGGCCCCGCACATTAGCGCGACGCACACACGTACGGTCCAGTTTTTTGCTTTTTTCTGCCTGGCCTGCCCACTCCTTATATGGCACCAGCACACTAACGGGAACCCGCACAGCAACGGTGTTTAGTAAACATGCCCCTAAGACTTTTAAAATGACCCCCAAAATGAGCATTTCATATTCTGTGGTATCAGAATAATTGAAAAACAAAGTATGTCTTAGAGAGGAAAAAAGTATTTTCCCCATCATAGCTCTGCTGGCAAAATATCTGTTTTACAGCCCCATCTGTTCCTAACACCGACTGAAAGGTTTATGGAACTCTGTAGATTAGAACCACAAGATACATAGGTCTCTTTTCCAAAGTTCCAGCAAAGGGCCATCTGCATACTTACCATAAAAATACTCATTTATTAGGACACATATATTTTTAATTTGTCAGCATGTCTTGTTTCATTTTTTAAAAAGGAATATATAAATAAAAGGTATGCTTATGGGGAAAATGTGCTCCCTTATTTGGCCAACCTGACTCCTAGCGATACATTCCAATGTACTGCTATGGGTTACCAATTTCTAAGACTCCTTCCAAAACCTGCTTCTTTGAGGATGAGTCAGAGCTTCAGGAAGGGAAAGAGAACTCAAGGTTATTTTTGAAGTGGTAGGCATGTGCAGGGTTGACGTGACCATCAGATGAACTAGGTAGCTGCATGGAGAACCGATGGTCTGGGGGTTACTCATTGCTGCTGCTGGTGCCCCTCTCCAGAATCTGTAGTGGTAACAATGATCTCAAGCAGCCTCATGGTGCTTAACTTTGCAAACAGGAAGTCAGCATCACTCCTCAGCAGTGGCAGGAGTCAGTCTAGCAGTGCCAAAGACATGAAGTAAGCACTGCAGGGTTTTTTTGAGACCATTGCCACCACTGAAGGTCCCAGAGAGGGGCGGCAGTTACAGCAATGGTGGCTGGAAGTGGAGGAATGCAAGGGATGAGGTTCGTCTAGGGTTCCTCATCTCATTGCATTGGCCCTGGGCATGTGGGAAGCAGGTGGGGCTGGCAGGACAGGAGGTCCTCATTTTTAATATGCTAAGCACTTAACCTGGGATGATGGGAAGGGTAGAGATAACAGGCCACTAGCTCACCAGGAATCAAGGCCTCAGACAATTATCAGTGCAAGCACAGCATTAGGTCTGCTGACCCACCAGAGATGTAAAGCTTCCTACATTAGGCAAGCCTCTGAATTAAGGCATGTGACCCCTTTAATTTATAGCTGTCACCATGGTGCAAATCATGCTTCATGGGACTATTGGAAACTAACTACATTTCCTGAACTGTAGTTTTTCTTATGAAATGTGGGGTGCAAAGCCTTTATCACATACTGAATTTCTCAGATTTTCTTTTTAATAAGCTACATTGCATGAATTTTCATTACTGCAGCTTTTTAATGTGGTATTTACATAAACGTTTGTGTGAAAGTTTACTACTGCAAAAAAACACTTGAAAAAGCCACTTCACGAAAGTGTGTGTCATATGAAATAAGTGCAAACTCCTGAAATGTTAGTGTCTCTACGTGTTTTATATGTTTACTTTCGTGTGAAGTGTTATGGAGTGTTTGAGAAACACCCCGTTCCCCACAGGAAAACTCCCCAGCCAAACCTAACACAAGTGATTTACTGTATTGCATTGAAAGCCCCTGTCCCTTTAAGATGAAAGACTAGAGAATGCCTGTAAAATGCATGGCTTAGCTCCAGGCTTTATTCCTGGATGCAAGGAACTTTGGGAGAGGGAGAGAAGAGTCCGAGGTGTTCCAGAGTACGGAGTGACCACCTACTTCTAAGGAGACACTACGGGAAGGTAGGAGCTGTGGTGTTTCCACATTGGTCAGCAGGCTTGGTAATAAAGCTATGAAACCCAGAGTGAAGGAACTTTGGGGGAGGGGAGAACTGTTTCTCTGCTACTGCTGTGAACTCCTTGTAAATAAAGCATTTTTCCTTTAGTCCTCCGCCTGGCTTTGTGGAGGTCTTGGTCCTGTCTGCTTGCAGTGTACTATATATGGTGGCAGAGATGGGATTTTCTTCTTAACCGAAGGACAGAAGACCCCACATCTCTCCGGGGCTCAGACCTATAACCCATGGAAGAGGAGTTTTGGTATACGGCTAAAGGGGCGAGCCCTGCTGGAGTTAGGGCATACCTTCTGTATAGTTAGTGCCGGACAGGCAGGAGGTTTTTTTTCCTTCCACCATCTCCTACCTGGACAGGTGGATTGATAAACCAAAATGGAGAGATTACTGCAGACCCTAGTAGTAGGACAGCAGCAGTTACAGCGTGCCCTACTGGAAGGACAACAGCAACAAAAACAACAGCAAGAGCAACAGCTGCTACAGGACATTTTTCAAGCCCAAGGGGTGCAGCAACAATACTAAAGTCAGTGAACATGCAGCAGAGTTTGCTAGCACAAGTCTCTCAGGCGCTTCAAGGATGACAGCCCCACGCCCAGGTCCCACCCCTGCCTAAAATGGGGGAAGGCGAGGATTCAGATCACTTCCTGGTAAATTTTGAGTGGATAACTCGACTTGCTGGCTGGCTGGCTAGAGACGATGTGAAACTTACTGACTGGAAGCAGTCAAGCCACCTTCCAGGAGGCTACCCTGATGGACAGCCACCTATTCAGCAGTGAAGACTGCCATCTTGAAGTGGGCTGGATGTACACCAGAGGCCTATCGGCAACGGTTCAGAGGAGTTGTTTGGGACTGAAGAAAAACCCACAACATTTCTTCTGTCCTTTGAAAGAGACTGCCTGGAAATGGCTGCAACCTGAGACAAAGACTGGAGTGGAGGTGGCCAACATTGTTTGGTTGGAGCAATTTTTAAAAGGCTTTTCTTCCCCTATGAGCCAGTGCCAAACTGATCCTGGACAGTGCCGTAGAGATAGCAGAAGCAATTTTTGGAATTATGTAAATAGTTGGTATAATGGGTTTATCCACTATTAAAAATTCCTTCTCCTTTTTGGTAATGTGCCCTATTTCATAGGCAGTCATAATCAAATTATCAATGGTACCTTTGAGTTTGTCTGTTGGATCGCCATCCAGTCTAAAATAAAAGGATTTGTCACTGAGTTGTCTATTAACTTCATTAATATATTTACACTTATCTAAAACTACGATTGCTCCCCCTTTATCAGCGGGTTTGATAATAATACTAGTATTTTTTTGTAGGGATGCTATAGCACATTTCTCTCCCTTTGTCAAATTGTGAAAGGGTAATTTCCCATCTTCCACAATATCTCCTACTTGTTGCATAACAACTCACTCGAAGGATTCAATAAGTGGATCAGATTGCACTGGAGGGATCCAGCAAGATTTTTTTACTAATAATAGAAATATTCTGCATAGGATTAACCTGGTTCTCAAAAAAATGCCGAATACGTATCTTCCTAAAGCTTTTTATACAAATCAATCTGGACCTGAAAGTGGTCATATCTTTGGATAGGGACAAATGACAGGCCTTTGCTTAAAACAGACAACTCCTCAGGTGTAAGGGAATAATTGGAAATATTTATAACATTATGTGTCAAAACCTCCTCTCGTGGGAGTGATCTGCTGTCCATTTGCCTCTCCCGCATCCCCGACCCCGTCCCCGTCCTTGGCCCCTGTATTGATTGTATTCGTTGAATTTCTTGTCGAGTTGTTGATTTTGATCTTTTTCTTGGTCTAGGGGCAAAGGGCATGGGCGAGAGGAGTGTCGACCGCCTCCCTTCCATAATTGGTCCATATTCAAAAAATGTTTCTTTTCCCTACCTCTTTCTCTACGATGTTCTGATTTATCTTTTTGTGTTGAAAATATTGATGCTGATGCATCTTGATTATCTATTGATTCGCTCCTGCTCTGTTTTTTCTTTTGTTCTATAGGGATGCCTATCTCTGGTTCTGCTATTATATCTTTTCTATGATCAAAAAATGTGGATTTCCTCTTTATCCAAATTCTATCATTTTCAATTTTTCTACACCAGTGGTAGACATACCCTACTCTATAGTCCTCTTCATCTCTCCTGAACTTTTCCATCTTTTTGTTCTTTATTTCCTTCCTAAATTCAGCAATATTTCTACATAATCTGTATGCACTTGATCAAAGCTGTTGTCATGTTTTTTCAAATCACTTAACTTTTCATCTAATTCTACTTTATATAATTCAGATTTTTTATTTGCCGTAGTAATAAGCAGAATCATTAAGTCTAACGAGCATTTGTTAAGTATGGCGTTCCAGCAGTTGACAAAACCTTGCTCACTTTGATAGAGTCCTGGAGCCTTGTTCATCCTCAATCCCCGTGGTATGATTTTGGATTTACAGCACTCAAGGAGGTAGGCTGCATGTAGTTCTTCTTTGACTAGTTTCTGTGTAAGGCGTACAGTATCTTCCCACAAAATATGTGTATCATCGTTTTCTTCATCACAATCAACTAGTCATTCTTGAGATACTAATTTCTCCAAAACATCCTCCCCAAAGCTAAGGACATCTCTCCATGGAGAAAACATGCTGTAGAGTCAGGTCCACCAAAGAAACAGCAAACTGCCACGGAAAACCAAAGGAACCAATCCAGAAGCGTGACAGAGAGTACAAGAAAAAGCCTTTATTAATCCAGGGGATGAGTGGTGCCAAACCCAACACTGGCCGTGTTTCGTAAGATACTTCTTCAGGGGTATGTGGCTCTAACACGAATAAATACATTAATATCAAAAAAACAAATGAGAAAATAATTAAAAACAATCAAAAGCTAATATATAAAACCAACAAATATTAAATCATTTAAATTATACGAAACTTGCGTAAATAGGAAACATCCATCGGAAATATAATGTTTCCATAAATAATAACATGTATATGAAAACATTGTCTATAAACCATGAAAATTAATAATTAATAAATATAGTAAAACAAAATGACAACAATGTGCATCAATAGTGCATAAGAACATAAAAACCATAAAGAATGCTAAATTAATAATCATAAACAGACTAAAATAAACATGTAAAATGCCATTATAAACACGTAATAAAACAATCTACTACTAAAAGGCTAAAAAAGAATAAAATGAAAAACAAAATGAAATAAAAATGAAAAACAAAAAGAACAGGAGAGAACTAATAATAAAACTATGTACTAAAACCATATAAATTATTAAAAACATGTATATAGTACAATAAATATAATAATCAATAATTAAAAACAGTAAAAACAATAAAATCAGAGGACTATAGGAGAAATGGAGCAGGAGCAAATCAGTAGAACCTTAATGTCCATATTATAGGGATATTGTTTATGAACATGATACTAAATAAATAATTAAAAACTAATAAATAAAAAAACAATAAAAGCAATAAAACCTACCAGTATATTGTGTATTAATTGGACACAATCATAATTTCGAATGGGATCCCAAAGGATCATGAACCTTAAAAAATAAATAATTAATTAAATCATGAAAACAACTCAATTGTTGTAATATTAATTAAATTACAAATGTTTCATTTTAAAGGGAAAGCGTGCAACAGTCACATTCTGAACAAAAAAATTATGATGAAGAACCTTTTTTGAAAACACTGTCTTGAAACCACCAATTTGTGTGTTTAAAAACATACAAACTCTCACTACTTACCATATAGGCCATAGAGATTTATAAACCTTATTGATTTAAAATGGCAAGTAGTGTAGAATGAATAACTAAAAGCGCTTATATGTGCTGCGCACCGCAATTTTGAATGGTGTGATGATATTAAAAACAAAACCCCAACACAAAAGTAATAGGATAAGATGAGAGGCAGTCAAGAAAACCATGTCCAAAAGTTTTTTCTAATGTAAAAGAGTGATTCGTGATAGGTAAATAAAAAAACATATAAAAAAGGAGACATGAGTTGCGATGCTGCGCAAAACTTTGAAATTTATAATGGGGCATTCAAATCATTGGACCCTGCTGACAAAAGGGAAACAAAGCAAAAAGGGCCCCATTGGTACAAAAAGGAATCGATAGCTTGCAGGTCAAAAGACGCCTTTTTAATATATCAAACGCTACTGCTGATTCAGTCTGTAACAATAATAAAGAATAGATATTCAACCATATAATCTCATATTTATAAACTGTGAAAATATTTAAACTTCGTCACTTTTAAACAGACTGGTTGTGTGAGAGAAATGATAAAAAGGCGCTTAAAAACACTGCGCACACAGGTTCGCATAGACCCATGATATGAAAATAAGAATACACTAAAAACTAAAAATGAAAAGCAGTCAGTAATCATATCCAAGGAGTACAAAAAGTTCATGTACTAATAAAAAGAATGGATCGTAATGATTGTATAAAAGAGCAAATGGAAGGGAAAAAACATAAAATGTAACGTTACCTAAAACTTTAGATAAAATACGTAAAGTATTGTAACAAGGCATTTGAATCGTTGAACTATGTCAAGAAAACCATGACAAAAAGAGTAGGTAAATAATGCAAAAAGAATCAATAACTTACAAACCGAAGAGCACCTTCTCTAATATGTCAAACGTTGTTGCCGATTCAGTCTGTAACAAAAGTGAAAAGACGCCGGAGCATGCGCTGTATATACTAACCAAGGGAGGCAGGACCAGGGACGGGAAGGAAGGGGGGAGGGGAAGGGGGAAGGGGAAAGGGAGGGAAAGGGGGGAGGGGGAAAGGGGAGGGAAAGAGGGAAAAAGGGGGGCTGGAAGAACCAAAAGAAAAAGAAAAGAAGAAAGAAGAAAGAAAAAAGAAAAAAGAAAAAAGGAGAGAAAAGGGGGGGGGGGAGGGGGGGGAAGGGAAGGAGGAAAGGGAAAAGGGAAAAGAAAGTGGGGGGAAGGGGAGAAAAAAAGGGGGGAGGGAAGGGGGGAGGTGGGGTAAGGAAGGGGAGAGGGAGAATGGGGAAGAAAAGGGGGGGAGAGAAAGGAGGGGGAGGGAGGAAAGGGAAGTGAAGGGGAAGGGAAGGAGGAAAGGGAAGAGGGAAAAAGAAGTGGGGGGAAGGGGAAGGGGGGAAGAGAGAGAGGGAAAAAGGAAAAGGTGGAGGGAAAGAGGAGGGGAGGGGGGAAGGGAAAGGATAGTGGCCTTAATTGAAAAACTGATCATATCTTGTTGTTCAAAGCTATTATTTGAAGATATGGTTGAACTTATCCAATTATGAGTTATTAAAGGAAAAATCTATTAGAAGAAAAATGTATAGCAAACCGCATAAACCAGAATTGTTTAGAGGAATACTGACAAATCTCTATCTAAGCTGAGACCATGTGGAACTAAAGAATTAAGTAAAAATATATTTTTTTGTTCCAACCGTAAAATCGTTTTTTCTAAGTCTCCGCCTCTCCAATTACACTGAACCTTCTTTATAACAAAAAACTTTATATCTGCTATTTTATGTCCCATTTCTATCCAGTGGGTGACTAAGGGTTTGGCTTCCAATTTCCTTTTTATACAGCTTCTGTGCTCTATTATACGTGTCCATATTTCCCGATTAGTTTTACCCACGTACAATTTTTTGCTTGGGCACAGGATCACGTAGATCACATTAGATGTTTCACAATTCGCAAAATCTCTAATATAAAACTTCTTTTGTGTGACTGGATGAATAAAAAAATTCTGCACTGGAAGAGCATATAAGCACATAGAGCAGTGACGACACTGAAACTGAAAGGCCGCGGGCCTCGTGCCCGCTAGCCGCCGTTAACTGGGGGGGCAGCGGGTGCGTGGCCCCGGCCCCCACGAGGCTTCGGGAGGAGGTCCACATCAGCGTGGCTTTCGCTGGACCCCATTGGCTCCCGCAGGTGAGTGGGGGCGCGGGAGCCAATGGGGGATCATGTAGGCCTGGGGGGAGGTGGGGCCAAGGCTGAGTGAGCCGGCAGGAGCGTCAGTCACCGGGGGAGCACTTGAAGGTGGCTGGCGTCCTGCTGAGCTCCGTGGCAGAAGTTTTGTTTTCTGGCCTTAGCGCGGCGAACGGGGTCAGAGGCTGAATCGGCACGGAGGAGGAGTAGGCGGCCTGTTGGTCTGGCTGCTAATGCCGTTTCGAGGAAGTTATGGAGGCCCGCAGGAGCTGCGGGTGTGGGGGGGGCTGCAGTGCAGGAGCAGGCAAGTACATCGGGGTTTTAAAGGGGGTTGGGGTGGGAAGCTTGGCCTTGTACAGGCTTAGCTTATGATTTACATTTACAAATACTAATAATAGATACAACCCACGGGGAGTGGGGTTTGTGGTTGCATGCCTGCGTGTAAGGGGCAGGGGGAGAAAAGGGGTGAGTAGGGATTGAGCAGGGGGCGGGGGTGATAATTGGGGGGGTGCTTGGACAGGGGAGGTTCGGGCAGGGGGGGTGATAGAGGAATGGGGGAATCATGGGGAATGAGAGGGTGGTCTCAGGCCAGAGGGAATGGCAGAGCAAGGCGGATCAGGGGTGGGGGGGCAATTCAGGTGGCAGGGAGGGGCAGGGGGAGTGCTTGGTATGCACTGGGGGGTGGCTATAGCAAGGGGGGGCAGGGTAGGGCTCACTTGGAGTTCCGTGGGGAAGCGGGGCCGGTGGGGGAAAGGGGGGACCCTCCAGGAGGGGGTGGGTGATAGGAGGTGACTGGGCTAGGACATTTACCCTGGGGGCGGAATTGGAGCGGTGAGTCAGGACAGTCAAGTTGGGCAAGGTTTAAGGGGCCAGTGGGGCTGGCCGAGTATTCCGGGTGGCTTTTATCCCGCAGCCTGGGATCATTGGCGGGCTGTGGGACAGGGATCATCCGGGCTGAGTGGTTGGGAGTGTGCGCTCTCCTGGGGTTCTGGCTGCTCCCCTGCGGTGTGTTCTGCTTTATCTTCACAGATGCTGCCTGAAGGATTGCTGGCGGCAGGGGCCACCTAGAAGAGGTGCATTGCGGTTCGGTGAGTGCGAGGCAGATCGTGCAGGGAGTGAGCAGCTCTGGAAATGACAGGGATCCGGAGGACGTGTTGCCGTTGGACAGCAGGCATGCAGATCAGGAAGGTGGTGCGCGGGTGCCCAGGCCCATGGTTGCTGGGGCAGGTGAGTCGCCGGTAAGGAGGGAGGGGGAGGGGGAAAGGGGGGCGGGGGGTAAGGCAAAGAAGAAGTGGCCGCACTCCTGTAGACTGCGCCGCGGGTCAGTGTCCTCGTCATCTGAGTCTTGCGGGGCATCGTCATTGTCGCGGGGTGCGGAGAGAGGGGTGAGAGCGGAGGGTGGCTGTGGCGTACAGGGAGCCACTTCGGGTGGGGTTGGGCCCACGCTTGCTTCGATTTCTGAGCTCTGGGAGGGGGTGCCGCGGATGTTACGGAAGAGGATCCGGAGGAGGCAGTCTATGGACATTTTAGGTTTCTGGAGGGTAGGAAGAGGTCAGGCGATAGTAGGGAAGAGAAGGGCAGACGTGTGAGCTGGGTGGGTGAAGAAGGTTGCGCGTAATGTCATTAACTGGACGAGAGCCTTCCTGAGGTTCGCCAGGGTGTGGGGACGCCCATACCTGGGGCAGCATGGGATGCTGGTAGCCTATGTGGACCTTAGCTTGGAAGCGGCACAGACGCATGAGGTTTGGGCATGGCTCAGCTATGATGAGAAGTTTCAGGACAAGAGGGAGGAGAATAGGTCATTCTCGCGGGGAACACAGGATATCAACCTCTGGCTGATGCAGATGGCGGCCAGGGGGGCGCAGGAGGCGGGGGGAACAGAAAGGGGGAGCGTCGGCGATGATTGGTGCGGCTCGGCCCCTTTTGGGGTGGGAAGCGCTCCTTCGCCACAGAGAGTGGTTGGGTGGGAGCTGGGGACTTATGCTGGCGGTTAACAAGTCCCCTGCCCCTTTCAGGATTGTAAGTGTCAACATAGCTGTTCCGTTTGTGGTGGGGGGCGTTCATCATTCAAGTGCGTCAAAAAGGGGCTGCGGTTGCCTCTCTTCCCACCCCCAAGCAGTAAGGATCTATGGGACCTGGCTTCGACACCTCTTCGGGTTGAGGAGCTTCGGCCCTGGCTGAGGCTGTACAGGAGGCGTCGGGATGGAGGGGGGCTCGAGGGGGGATTTATGTACGGGTTCCCTATTCCGTTAAGGGGGAAGGTTGGATTGGACGAGGGACGGAACTCACTTTCGGTGCGGCGCTTCGCTCAGATTGGAGTGGCAAGCTGGCAATGGAAGTGGATTTGGGAAGGGTAGTGGGATCGTGCCGAAGAGGGAGCCGTGGAAGTACCGACTGATCCACAACTTGTTTGCCCCTGTGTGTGTGGGGGGGGGGGGGGCGTCCGTGAATGATCATATCCTGAGGGAGTTGTGTATGGTGCGTTACGCTTCTTTTGATGACGCGTTGATTTGGTGAAGAAATGCAGGACAGGGAGTCTGATGGTGAAGGTGGATATCGACTCTGCGTTTCGGTTGTCGTTTATCCCCCCTCGGCATTTCATTTGCTGGTTTGTTTTTTGTTTTGAGGGACATTATTATTTCAATAAATGCTTGCCTATGGGTTGCTCAGTTTCCTGTTCGTATTATGAGGAAGTCAGCACGTTCATGCATTGGGTCTTGGTGGGGACGGTGGACTGTGTGAATGTGGTCCATTATCTTGACGATTTCCTGTTCGTGGGCGGAGCGCAGTCTGCTCGGTGTCAGGAGCTGCTGGGCGGGTTCGTGAGGCTGGCCCTGGCATGGGGCGTCCCGTGGGCAGCAGGGAAGACGGAGGGTTCAGCAACCTGTATCGCTTTTTGGGTTGGAGCTAGACACAGTGAACACGGTGGAGCGCTGGCCGATAGGGGAAGTGGTTCGGCTGCGGGTTCTGGTTGCCAACATGATGGGAGCTTCTAAAGTAACGCTGCGGGACTTGCAGGCTCTGATAGGTTTTGGAACTTCGCGTGTCGGGTACTTCCGATGGGGTGGGTGTTCCTATGTCGGTGTCACAGGCTACATCGGGCGTCCTTAAGCTGCATCACCACATCAGGGTATTGCGGAGTATGAGGGCTCATTTGGGTGTTTGGGATGAGTTCCTCAGAGGTTTCAACGGGTTTCAGTTTTAATGGAGAAGGAAATTTCCACAGGGGATATGCAGCTCTTTACAAATGCGGTAGGCGGCTTGGGGTTGGGTAGATATTTCGGTGGCTCCTGGTGCACGGGAGCATGGCCGCAATCTTGGCGGGAGGCGGGTATAACCGATAACATAACTTGGCTTGAGGAGTTCCCCATCCTGTTGGCGTTGCATCGGTGGCCCGACAAGTTGGGTAATCGCAGGTTGCTTGGGTGGTGCGATAACGAAGCGGTGGGTTGCGTGATCAACCGCTTCACTCCACGCTGCCGTCATGTTGCGGCTTTGCTGAGGGAGGTGGTGCTCGCCTGTTTGCGGTTGAATGTTTGTGTTCGAGCCCGTCATATACCGGGGATGACTTATCAAATTGCTGATGCTCTTTCCTGTTTCAAGTGGGATCGGTTTCGGAGTTTGGCTCCAGAGGCAGATGCCGTGGGATTGCAGGTCCCGGAGCAATTGTGGCAAGCTGGCCTGCAGCTATGCTGAACCTGTCACGGAGTTCGGTGTCGGCGGCGACATGGCGGGATTATTGGTGGGGTTGCGACAGCGTAGTTGAATTGCTGGTCTCACAGGGTTGGCGTTAGGGTCCGGTGTCGGGCCATCTCTTGGGCCGGTATGTCAGTGCGGCGTAGGCAGCTGCAACAACACGATCGACAGTCCGGGCGCATTTAGCAGGGTTTGCCTGTTTCTCGAAGGCAGTGGGTTGGGGAGAGTCTGGAGGGGGTTTTTGGTTCTTAGGCTGCTGCGGGGTAGGGAGAGTGTGCATCCTTCACTGGGTGACAGGCAGCAGCCTGTCACGCATAAGCTTCTGGGAGGGTTGTGTGCAGCGTTCCCCTCGGTGTCAGCGGCAAGGCATGAGTTCAAGTTGTGTAAGTCTGTGTCTTGTCTGGCCTTTTTTTGGGCTTTCCGGGTGGGGGAGGTTGTGGCTGCATCCAGTGGGGGGAAGCGGGTGGTGCCTTGCTGGTACAGCAGGTGCAATTGACCTCTGGGGAGTGCGTATAGGTTTGGCTAGATCCCAGACTGCTCCAAGGGGTAGAGGGGTGGGGGTACTTCGGAGGGCAGTCCGTGATTCCCCTACGTGCCCAGTGGCAGCCTTGGAGGCCTATCTGCGTGCAGTATCTGGGGGGGGGGTGGATTCCTCTTTGTGCATGCGGATGCCCGAGCGCTGAGTGCTAACGCGGTTTTGTGGATGACGCTTTGCCAGTTGGGGCTGGATCCGGTCAACTTTGCTCCTCCTTTGGGGTTGGCTGAGTGGGAGACTCAGCGGATAGGCTGATGGCAGTCGAGAGCCTTTCAGGGGTTTGTGCGCTAATGGGGGGTGGGGGTGGGCTTAACGACTGCTAACTGTTATTTTCTTTTAGATATCGGCCGGACTCCGGGTTGCTGCGGGATGAGCGGCTCTTCGTTCGTGTACTGGGCTGGTCACCGGGCAGCGGCAAGGCCATTGGGGGCAAACATGGGGTTGAACGCCTCTGAGGTGACCGTCTCATGGCTGGGCAAGCGCGGTCTCCAGAGGAGGCCGCTGCTGCCTTAGCTTCGGCACCAGGGACGCGAGACGGGTGTGCCTGAGTTGCAGTTGCTGCATTTGGGAGGCAGCGATTTAGCGTCCAGGACTGGTAAGCGATTGATTGGTGCAGCGAAAAGAGATTGGGCTGAGGTGCTGTTCATGTTGGACAATGTGGTTTTGTGGTGGTCGGACATATTTCCAAGGCCTGCTTGTAGGGTCCACCAGTGGTGGTCTTGCGGGTTGATTAAAAATTAATCGGCAGGTTGGCCGCTGGGTATGTCTGCAGGGTGGATGGCAGATTTTGCATCATGGGTAGAGGTAGAGTGTGCCGGTTTATATCGGCAGGGTGGGGTGCATCTATCCCCGGTGGGGGTGGCTTTGTTCCTAAACGGCTGGCAAGAGGCTTTGGAATATGTGGCGCAGGGAAGGGTGACTGGTCGCAGCTTGGCCATGGGGGGTGGCTCAGGGACGGTGGTCCCTGTGCCTGTGGTGGGATCCCGGAGGTGTCCGGGGTCCAGAGCCGGTGGCAAGATGCAGGGCGGGGGTGGGGTACCCCCGGCCCGGTGAAACCCTCGGGGCTTTTGCTAATAATATGGCGAAGCTGGAAGAGGGGCAATGGAATGGCCTGTGGCCGGTTCACGGTGGAAGCAGGCGGACCTCACTTTGCTACTCACACGGCTGGTGAGGATTCATTCCGCTGCTGGAATTCAGTTAATGAAGGTTTGCTGTTGGTTGTTGTTTAAGGAAAATGTTGTACGGTTAATAAAGCTGCGACCAGTTGGATTCCCAATGAGTGTGTTGTGGTTATTTGTAAGGCGGGGTGGGGGTGGGAGTACAGTGGGGGATTGGCGGTGGCGGGGACAGGAGCACCCTGTCTGCCTTACCCGGTTACTGAAAGGCCGCGGGCCTCGTGCCTGCTAGCCGCCGTTAACCGGGGAGGGGGGGCGGCGGGTGCGTGGCCCCGGCCCCCACGAGGCTTCGGGAGGAGGTCTGCGTCGGCGTTTCTTTCGGTGGACCCCATTGGCTCCCGTGGGTCAGTGGGGGCGCGGGAGCCAATGGAGTATCGTGTAGGCCTGGGGGGAGGTGGGGCCAAGGCTGAGCGAGCCGGCAGGAGCGTCAGTCACCGGGGGAGCGCTTGAAGGTGGCTGGCGTCCCACCCTCCCATCCCTAAGGTTGGGAAGGAATGGGGGAGGGGTGTTGCAGCTGGAGGGGGGAGGCGGGATCCCGGAGGTGTCCAGGGTCTGGAGCCGGTGGAAAGATGCAGGGCGGGGGTGGGGTACCCCCGGCCCGGTGAAACCCTCGGGGCTTTTGCTAATAATATGGCGAAGCCGGAAGAGGGGCGACGGAATGGTCTGTGGCCGGTTCACGGCGGAAGCGGGCGGAACTCACTTTGCTACTCATACGGCTGGTGAGGATTCGTTCCGTGGCCGGAATTCAGTTAATGAAGGTTTGCTGTTGGTTGTTGTTTAAGGAAAATGTTGTACAGTTAATAAAGCTGCGACCAGTTGGATTCCCGATGAGTGTGTTGTGGTTATTTGTAAGGCGGGGTGGGGGTGGGAGTGCAGTGGGGGGTGGGCGGGGGCGGGGACAGGAGCACCCTGTCCGCCTTACCCGGTTATTGGCCTTTGTATTTTGACAGTGTTTTGTGCTCTGTGAGAGCTGAGGGGACAAGTAAATTCTGAAGGTTCACATTCCTCTTATGGGCAACTATGAATTTGGTATTCTGAAAACCAGGGAGAGCTTGTATGAGGCGCCACTCTTTCTTAAGTATTTTTACGATTTTATGTGATTGTAACGAATATAAGAGGTGACATACCAAGTTAGACTGATCCTTCTTTGGTCTTAATTTTAGAAGTGTCTCACGTGGAGTATCGCAGGCTCTTCTATGCGCATTTTGAATATAACAGCTTGGATATTTGCGCGTTTCAAATCTGTTCATCATGTCTTTAGCTTGATAATCAAACTCATGCTGCATCGTGCATATTCTTTTGGCCCTGAGAAATTGACCTACAGGTAAATTGAAGTGCATTAACTCTGGGGTGATTACTTTGAAGGGGACAATCCATAATTTCTCTTTAGATTTTGTAATACAACATTTATGGGACATTCTCGTTTCTTTTTTGTCACACCTCATATACACCTGATCCAACTATGCCAGTAACAATGTCTCCACACCATTACCCTAATGAAAACTACCCTGGCCCCAATTGAGAAGTGAAAAATCCTCCACATAACCATTCACTTGCGCCACTACTTCCTTCTCCACTAATTTTGCCATTATTGGCAAGTCTGAAAGCACATTTTCCAAATGACATCCAAGTGCAGTCTGGAATATCCAAGCCAGAATGTTTGGAAAACAAAATCAGGCATGTCTAAGTTCAGATATGATTTCACAAACATGGATGTGCCTGATATAGACATCTGAAGGTCAGCCACATAGTATTCCAGACTGGAGACATCTAGGAATAGCTAATGGTTAGAGTAATGGGCTAGGACCATGGAAGACAGGGTTTAAATCCCACTGCTGCTATCACTGTGATTATGGAGAGTAATGGAGATGGTGAAGTGCCATCTTTTCTACACCATCTGGATTTTTATGGTCTAATCAAGTGCTTTCCCACTGCCCATTAGTGCCTTGGATGGGAGTTGCAAATGTCCCCAACATTTCTGAAATTGAGCGAGGTGTCTAAGTCCATTGCATCACCCCAGACATGTCTCCACCTTACACCCTGCCTACTTGCCCATCTTCACATTGAAGATGTCTTTAAAATCCATTTGTAAAATAGCTCCCAGGACGTCTCTGTGATTTGGATGCCCATGAGGCTTTTAAGATGACCCATATAGAGTCCTAGAAGACAATAAATTCCCCTTCCTAGTAGTGGCTTCAGAGACTAACCCAGTTGTTGCAAAGAGTATATTATAGTGAATGTATTCATTTATTTTAGGTGGGATTTGGATTCATTAATTGCCTATTCCAAAACCGAGCTCAAGGTGACTTACATTCAGGTATACAAGTTATTTCCCCCTCAAGATGGGCGTACAATCTGTTGCACCAAAATTTATTTATTTAGCTGGATTTATATACTGCCTTTCTCCAGATCCAAGCAGTGTACATGAAACAAGAGATATAACAGAGGTTACATTGAAACAATATTACTATGTACAACATGCTATGGTTAATTAGGGAGGTTGTATAACTATGTACAAATGTACATGTATGGGAGTACAGGGGGTACAAGGGGACTATATACTTTGAGGATTGTGTAGAGGGGTATCTTATGAAGGGGAGGGGGTTACCTGGTGGGGCTGAAGTGTTCAGAGAAGAGGTGTGTCTTTAAAAGCTTCCTGAAGGTGTTGGTGTCTGAGGTGGTCCTTATGGAGTCTGGTAGTGTGTTCCAAAGGGATTGTGGGTATAGTTGGAATGCTCGTCCACAGACTTGTTGATTGAGCTTGGTCCTGGCATGCGGAGATGGTCAACTTGTTCTTCATGGAGGTGCATCTTGATCTACTCAGCTGGGGGGTTTGCAGCAGAGTGCGGGGGTATGGGGGGGGGGGCAGAGTAGATGGTTTTGTGGGTTAAGAGGAAGGTTTTGTATGTTATGCGGCTCAGAACTGGGAGCCAGTGGAGGTGCTTGAGAATGGGTGTATTGTGTTCAAGTCTTGGTGCTCTTTGGATAATGCATGCTGTTGTGTGGAGGGCAGTGCTTAAGGGCAGTAGCGTAGTTTGTGGGAGGCTTTGGTAGATCGCATTGCAGTAGTCGAGCTGGGATAAGACTATAGCTTGCATTGCTGAATGGAAATCTGTTGGTTCAAGCAGCAGTCAGAGGCATTGCATGGTCTTTGCTTTGAAGTATAGTGTCCTGGTGACTTTGCTTATATGGGCCTTGAGGTTGAGGTGTTAGTCCAGGGTGACTCTGAGGTATTTAACTTCCATCCGGGTCTTGATTTCTGGTTATTGCTTTTGGGGCAGTGAAAGGTTTTTGTCTTTCGTTAAAAATAGTGCTTCAGTTTTCCTGTAGCTGATTGTTAGGTTGTTGTTCAGCCAGTTGGAAACGTTTGTGAAGCATTCTTGATGCGCGGAGTATGAGGATTGTCGTGTGTTTATTTCACCATAAATTGTAATGTCATCCGTGTAGATGTGGAAGTTGAGGTAGTGGGATCTGATGAGCGTGCAGAGGGGTTGAAGGTAGATATTAAATAGAAGTGCAGAGAGGGTGGATCCCTGGGGTACTCCTTGTGTTTGTTTGTATAGGGTGGAGGTATTTGAGCCAATCTTTATCTGTTGGTGTCTGTTAATTAGGTAGGAACTGAACCATTGGAGGACTGTGCCTTGGATTCCAGCGGAACAGAGACCTTGTAGGAGAATACGGTGGTTCACAGTGTTGAATGCTGAAGATATGTCCAAGAAGATCAATATGAATTTAAATTCCAAAGAACTTAAATATTTAGCAGCCATAGCTAACAGTGTAAGTCCCAATCCACTAATTTTCAGCAACTCTGTGCAGATAGTGTCACTGAAAATCCTGCTAAACATTCTGATGTTATCTGGACAGTGCCAGGGTGGCGTGAAGGTGTTCCACCTAACTATATGGTATTAGGAAGTAATCTTATAAGGAGCTGTGTAAGGTGATGTGCCATCAATACCCATGCATGTTTGTTCAATGACTTCCAGGTGTGAATGAGACTTTATGCATGTATTTTAGGCGGGTGCTATTCTGTAAGTTCACGTCAGGCCAAAGGCAAATTTTCATAACTTATGCACGTTTTCTACAAATCTAGGCACAGGTATTTACACCAAGTCTAGGCAACTTGATTTGACACATGTATCTTACCACTTATGCCCCTATTTTATAAAGTACTTTATTTTCTAAAATAGGCATGGAAGGTGCATGCTGCAACAAGCATTAACCTAGGTGTGCCTTATAAAATTACCCTCATAGTGACAATATTTTCTGCTATCCATACAGCTAAGCCAAATTTAGGTATTTCAATGCCACCATCAAACTGTGCATTACCTGTTGGCTGAAAATGAGATCTATGATTGAAAAACCATGGTACTGACTTCAGAATGTTACATGATCCTATGGTTCATAGTGAAACTTTGAAGATACTTCACTGACAGAAGACAAACATTTTGACCCTAAAAGCCAAAAATGTCAACAAAAGCCCCATGCTGAGCTCTATCTCCGAATATTCAATGCTGGAGTTATATGCGGCCCCGGCATTTAATATCCAAGATCACCGCACATGCCCTGGATCTCAGAAGCTAACAGGGTAGCGACGATATTGCACTGCTACCCGGTTAGCTCCCGCTGGTAAAACTAGGCCAGTTTTTGCTTCGCCTAGTTTTACCTCCAGGTCACTAAGCGGCTAGCAGTGTAATATCGCTCCTACCCGGTTAGCTACTGTTGCCACCTCTATTCCTCCCTGGAATGCCCACAACATACCCCATTGCTAAGCGGTTAGCATCAGGGCATGCAGGGGAGATAATCGGGGATATTCAGAAGCACTAACCATGTTAGTACCATTGAATATTCCATTCAGCAGCATTTACATGGTTTATAGGTCTGTAAACTATGTAAATGCCTTTCAAATATCGGGCCCAAAAGAAAGTTAATTAGAGTTGAATAACAATAGTTGAAAATATATCCTAATTCAATCAAATCTGCTCTTTCAGTTGGAGGTAAGAGAATAGCGAAAGAGGAGGGAGGAAATAGGGAGGAAAGAAAGAGCAAAATAGGTGTTTTTCCCGAGAAAAGAAAGGTCCCAGTTCTCAGATGCAGAGTCCTTCTTGTAAGGCAGGGTTTATGCACAGTGTCAGGCATTCCCACAGTAAAGCCACTCTTGTAGCCTACTGCAGAACTCATTGGCAATGCGATCCTACCCCCCTTCCCATCCTTCCTCCCACTGGCAGGAAACATAAGACTTAAACGCTTGCCATTTGATGCCTCATTTGCCATTGTCATGACTGGGAAAAACACCAGGCAGGGGGAGACTGATAGAGACAGAGATAGAGGCACCACTGGTGCTTTCCTAGTTATAATTTATTTTATTTACTTGATATATTGCCTATAGTGGGTAACAGCTGGGCGGTTAAGGAAGTTACATACAATATCTGAATGCATTTTCCTGCCCCCCAAAGGGCTCACAATCTGCCATCTCACCCCACTGGTGCTATTCTCTGTCCTCTCTTTCTTCTACTGGTACTTCTCTCAAATTCATAATCAGGAAACTATTGGCATGACAAAATGGGAACGTGTGTTGCCAAACTAATATATGAATTAGTTAAAAGGGGAAAACAGGAAAAAGAAAACAGTGCTAATAACAATAATTAAATGTACAGGGTCCAGAACATTTAATAGCATGGATGATCACCAGGTTCTGGTGTTCTGCACTGTCTTCGGTCACAGCATCAGGAGCCGGTGCATTATGTCCTACAGAGGACAGTCTTCTGCTTCCTGTTCCATTCAGCCCCATCCCTCCCATGAAGCAGCCTGCAGACATCAGAAAGGACAGGCCTGGAGCACAGAATAGAGCAGAGAACTACTCTGCTCCAATTCATCTCCTCTACTCCTGTCATTTCCCAGCAGCTGATACAAGAAAAAAAAGTGTCAGCACTGAGGTCTGTCAAGTACTGGCAGAAAAAAGCCCCGAGTAAACTAATAACAACAAAGGGCAACTTCTAAAAAATAATACAAACAGTAAATAATGCTGGCAATCAAATAAATGCACATGTAGGGATTTACTCCCATTCATCAGGATTGATAAATCAACATCCATCACAGTACATAATTAGCTTATTTGTAGTATGTTAGTTTTTCTCTCTGTATATTGGTGGGACTGTTGCTTCAGATTTTTTTTACGGACAAGCAAAAATGAGTTGTGAAAGGTAGCAGTGAAATGGCATTGCATTGGTCTCTTCCTGCCACCATGAGACTTATCCATTACTCCTGTCTGATAGAGGATTTGTTGGAAAATGAAATGTCTGAGATTTTGAATTAAGCTGAAATTATGGCTACATTTTCTATCACAAATAAGAGGGAATGCATATTAAAGCCTCGCAGCGGAAAGACCTCTCTGTTGCTCAGACCTAAGGCACAAGATTGCTTGACCCTCTGTGTGCATTCTGATCTCTGCTATGTCTTTTGCTAAATGAATGGCTTGTGGAAAAAACAACCATCAATAGATAGTTTATGTATATTAGGCCTTAGAAGCACCTGGCAGGAACTGTTTGGGGAAAGCATAATAAATGTTGAACTGTGGCACTCCATCAAAATCTATTTGAGACCCTAAAACACCTAGAACATAATGAAATTTTATTGGACCATTTCAATTTCACCCATTTAGTTTATAGCTTTTTTTATTATTGGGGTCTCTCGTGTTATAAAGAACCAACCTATAAATTCAAGTGGAGAGCCTTAAAAGGATATCAGAGGATTGATCGCTCCTTACAGAAAACAAACATTTAATCTTCCATTATTTACAACTACTACTACTACTAATCATTTGTATAGCGCTACAAAGCATACGCAGCGCTGTACAGAGACATATAACAGATGGTCTCTGCTCATCAGATTTTACAATCTAGTCAAGACTGACAATACAACAGCTGGAAATTCAGGATTTCTGCAGTCCTGTTCTCTCCCGTGTAGTATTTTCTTGCAGGAATTTCCTATCAATTTTTCCCTTGCAGACTATATGACAATGGGCCACATGGATAGTCCCTTTACTTCACATTCATTTCTATGTACTGTGGTTCTATAGGGAACAAGACCGATTTACAGCGTTGATGCAAGAGTTACTAACTCCAGTTTTTTTTTTATGGTGTTATCACTTTTGTTTATACAGTTACCATTTTCTGGTGCCTTAAAGTCAGAGTATAAAAGGCCAGAGGCTGCTATTCAGGGCAGCAGTGATTGGTATGTTAATCCTCCATACCTTTGCTCTCTGGTTATTTTCTGCTGTTGTCTGCCCAGATGGATCTGAATTATACAGTTGTCACTGGAAACTTTAATCTTCATGTGGATAGTATCCCTTTATGTTCCATTAGTTACAGTGACTCCCAGTGTGGGAAAGGGCAAAGTTTACAACGCATACTTTGGCCTTTCACATTCTCAGAGGTTCTGAGCCTGTTTATATGAAGATTTATCTTAATTAGCATTGTTCACATAGGCAACTTTGCCCCTAGCCATGGATATTGGTTGGCAGTGCTATGAGCAAGGAAGCTCGGTTAGAGTGATATAGTATGGGGGTCTTCTCAGTGGTGTTTGCTGAATTATGGAACATGCTACACTTAGGGCTCCATGAGGAGATTAACTACTTGAAGGAAATTAAGTTCCTTTTATTTCTTGAGGATGATAGGCTGGCTATGGGGTAGTAAATTAGGACATGTGTTGATTATGATGGGATAGTATTTTTTTTAAGTGCAGTCAACCACTGGGTATCGCAAAGGGTAACCCAGTGCAACTAAACATTCAGTGTTAGCCTTTGTCTTCAATCTGCAAAACCTTGAGGAGAAAATGACCTTAGAGTTATCATCCCTTCTAAGTGCTAAAAGCTTACACTATTTGCTGTCTATCATAGGTCCAAAAAACTCCTCACTTTTCAAATAGACTAGTTGGCCAACAGGAGACTGTCTAAGGGTGCTGAACACAATATCCAGATAGTACCACTGAATATCCCCACAGACCATTCTGGCACTATCTGGTTAGAGTAAGGGCAGTCTGGGGAAGTAGTAGGGGAAGGTGTCGGCATTAGCCAGATAAGTGCTGACACCTGTCCTGATTAGCAGGTTTTCAGTTGGCACCTACCAGCCAACTTAGGCTACATGACAAGCTGGCCTAAGTGCAATCCGGATAAGTGCTGACTGAAAATCTGCTAACCAGACAGGTGTCAGCACTTAACCAGTTAGTACCACTCAGCCATGATATTCAGTACGGCTCCTATCTGGGTCATGCTGCAGAATATCCCACTGATATTTAAGCACCACAGCTGGTTATGTGGCATTTGAATATCAACCACTTTGAAAATTGGCCCTAGGTTTGATCTCTGCTAGTACTGACTGGTTTGTTCTGTGGGCAGTCCATGATATACACAAAATTCATTTACCTTTCTGTACTTGAAATTTATTCCAGCTAAATAATAATCCTTTTCTTAATCTCCCTAAATTTCTGCTGTGCTTCAAGTTTATTCTAGCTAAATAATAATCTTTTTTCTATGTCTCCCTAAATCCCTACCAGAGGGTTGGGAGACTTCATACGGGGCTAGTTTTAGGAGCCTAAGGCACATATAGAAACCTAATTAGCCTTTATAAAATAGGTGTAAAATAGGATCCTTTTTGGACTTCTTGCATTGACATATAGGATGAACAAAGGATTCTATTTGCCTATGCAATTAAACTCTACAGTGCTGGCTCTCAACATTTTATTGTAGAGGTATTGTCACCACCAGGTGGGCAGGCTGCCGCCTAGGGCTAGCAGGTCTGCGTCTGATGGCAATTAAGTAGTTGTGCAACACGAGTGGTTGAAGGTAAAAGGATTTATTTCCCCTCCCGGGGGTCGGATTATTCAAATAAACATAACACAATGCTCAAAATAAATAAGCCATGCTTTCTGGCAAAACATAAAGGAAAGTAGAACAGCTTCTTCTTGCTTCTCAAAGTAAATGGTCAAAGTTAAACATTCAAACGCAGCACATAGTTTCACTATGAGCAAAACAGCATTCTTCAGTTGTAGTGTTTGCCTTACACACTACACAGCCCTGACTAACACAGAGACGTCATTTTATCAGATAAAATCAATGTGCAGTCCATTGGGTCACCATTAGATGAACATTCACTGAGTGTGTCAATGATCATAGGCTCCTGTATGCATTCAGAATTATCTGACTTCTCTTTATCAGAATACCTCTGCAAGTTCCCCTGTAACGTGCCATCACAGTGTCTCTCTGTGCAACTCCCTCTAGGGCTGGAATACCAGCTACCGTATTCCTCAGTGTCTAGGAGAGAGGGAAGCCACCATTCAGGGTTTCTATAGTCCCACTTCTTGTATGAGGTTCTCCCCCTGGAAAGCTTACTGGCTCTATCTTCAGGCTTTAATACTTCTCCCCCTCCTAACACCAGGTTTCAGCCTGCGGGGTTTTCTTTGAGGCTTAGGAACTTCTAGGATATCTTCCTCAGACATGCACACATCTTCGGGGAAATACCTTTCTCTCTCTGAAGGTGTTAAATGCTCTCTCTTCAGCTCTGTGCTTAAATCCCTCGGCTGGGTGTTAAAGCCCTGCCCCCACCTAGGATTTTCTGCACGAGGCTTCTCAGCATTAACCCTGTAGGTATTTCTTTTATCTACAAACTTTAACTTCCCACCAGAATCATTCCTCAGGCTACAGCTCTCAGATACATACTGTTTGTCTTTAGGCTTCCAATCACTCCGGTTGGAACGTTGCCTCTGAGCTCCAAAGGGTTTGCAATCAGCAGAACATTCACACCTATTCTCTGCCCTTACTAGCTGCTTCCTCCTGTAGGACTCTGGGTAGTTTCTGTGGAGAACTCTTCCTGGTTATGACTCTGACTCACGTCCTGGGTCAAAGTCTGAAACTCCTCCTTCTTCCTCTAGGTCAGCTGCTTCAGCTAATTCTCCTCCTTCAGCCAGTTCTCCTAGATCTCTCAGTTCTAACTCTGTATTTCCTGCATAGCTCTTATAGTGGCTATAAGCTCTTCCCCTTTCCAGGTGCAAGCTATTAGGAACTGGGGAATGTTTCTCAGCTGGGCGTGTTTTCAAACCTCGTGGCTGAGTTTGTTTTTGTCGTCCCTGACAACAGCTGCTCACATGGCCTGCCTGCCTGTCAGTTTCAGGACTAGAATTCAGTGAATCCTGTGTTTTTAAGGTAGAGAATGGAACTTCCTCATCACAGTATTTATTTATTTATTTAACATTTTTTATATACCGCCTTTCAAGTTCTCAAAGTGGTTTACATGGAACATTACTTTGTATACATAGAACTTTTAGAACTATTTACAATCACAGTTAGCTTGTTTATATTCGTATTATAACTATTTACATAATGGACTAATACATGTTTATTTATTTATTTAACGCTCTTATATACCGCACTTTTTATCATCAGCGCGGTTTACAGTAAACATAAGGTACTCGCAGATAGCAACAGGCTGTCGTGAGTTTACATGTAACAGGAAGTCCAACAGGATACAGCATAGGGGAAAACTTTGTACATATAAATTATTTAACTATATACAACGGTATTCTTCTTGTTATACGGGGAATGAATATAGCATTTCAACATTGGATTGTAATGGGGTTTAGGATGAGTTGGGATCAGTTATTAAGAGAAGTATGAAAGGAAAAGGTGGTATTTTATGGCTTTTCTAAACTGTTTGAGGTCTTTAATTTCTCTTATGGTGGGTGGAAGATCATTCCAACATTTGGGAGCGAAGTAAATGTTCCTGAGGAGTTGGAATTTCTTAACATTTGTTATAATCATTGCAGTTAGTTAACTTGTAAAGTCTTGAAATGCTCAGCGAAGAGGTGGGTCTTCAAGGATTTTCTAAAGTCAGTGATATCCATGGTGGTTCTCAGGTGATGAAGGAGGGAGTTCCATAAAGTTGGGATGTAGAGCTCAAATACTCTGAGTAGGGTGTTCTGGGAGATGCTTGTGGGTGTCTTGGGGGTTGCTAGGGAGTTTTGGTGTGGTGTCCTTCTTGATCTATTGTCGGGGAGTCTTTTAATTAGGGTTTTTAGGCAGTCAGCAGATTGCTCATGGAGTATTTTGAATGAAATCGTTAGTACCTTGTATTTTATTCTTGCGCTGATGGGGAGCCAATGGAACGATTCGAGTATCGGGTAATGTGAGCTTGTTTGTTAGCTTTGGTGATTAGACGGGCTGCTGCATTTTGGGCCATCTGCAAGACTTGTGTTGAACATTTAGGTAAGCCATAGAGAATTAGATTACAGTAGTCAAGGTGCGGTGTGATTAGTGCCTGGCTCTGCTCTAGAAGCAGTCGAAGATTCTGCAGGAACTTCATTTTGTAGTATACCTTTGCAGTAGTTTTACTGATGTGAGACTGGAAATTGAGTGTCTGGTCAATGTAAATTCCTAAGTATTTAACTTCTTTCTTGATGGGGATTGATCTGCTTCCAATTAGTAGATTGTCAGGTGGGTTGAATTTCTTGTCTCTCATGATTATGAGAGCTTCTGATTTCTTGTAATTAATCTCCAGACTGCATTGTAGTAACCATTCCGTGACTGCTAACATACAGGCTGATATGGTGAATAGTTGGGCTTTCTTGGTATCTAAGATGGAATATATCATCAAATCATCTGCGTATAGATGGCAATGTATTTTGTGTTCCTGCAAGATTTTGCATACTGGCTTTATGTACAAGCTAAAGAGGAGAGCGGAGAGTGTGGAGCCTTGAGGGAGACCTTGGGTTAGTGGAAAAGGTTTTGAAGTATCAGAATTTATCTTGACTTGTGATCTTCTGTCTGCTAGGTAGAAGCGGAACCAGGACAGTGGTGTGCCACTTACTTCTATTTCACTTAGCCTGTCAAGAAGTATGGTGTGGATTATGGAATCAAATGCAGCAGTTATATCAATGAAAATAAGAATAAATCTGTTTTTGGTGTCTGCAATTCCTTTTAGTTCAGTGTTCAGAAGGGACATTAATAAAGTTTCTGTCCCATGGCGCTCTTGGAATCCGTGCTGTTGAGTATCAAGTGGGGAGGATGCATCTACATGGTCTTGGAGTTGGAATTGGACCGTTTTTTTCAATTAATTTGGATAACTGCGGGATGCTGAATATGGGACGATATGAGGCAGGAGAAGTTGGGTCGGAGGTGTTGTTCTTCAGTAGTGGTCTTATTGAAGAGATTTTCAGCAGTGGTGGCATGAATCCTTGTGTGAGCGATAAGTTTATTATTTTGCAGAGTGATGGGCAACTTCTTGTGCCAACGCTTTTATCCACAGGGTTGGACATGGGTCAAGGGTGGATGTGGACATGTTCAAGATTCTCAGGAGGTTGATGCAGAGGTCTTCAGTGACTGAGTAGAAAGAGGTCCAGGTGTTTGGTCAATTTGGTCCTTCCATGAGGGTGGTAGGATGGTTCAGAGGGGCCTGTGGTCTGGATAGTTTGCTTTGGAGAAAGGTTGCATAAGTCTCGGGGGTCAGAGCGTTTATTTCTTGACTTTGCGGGGCTCTTGATAAGTTTCTGGCTATGGCGAAAAGCTCTCTGGGGCGTTTTAGAGAACTCATGATTATGTTTGTGTGGTGTTGCTTTTTCCGGTTGAGAATTAATTCATTGTATTCTCACTGTTTTGTTGTGTAGTTCTGTTGGTCTTGTTTTGCTTTGATTCTCCTCCAGCATCTTTCCAGTCTTCATAGGATGGTCTTTGCTTGTTTTATTTCTGGAGAGTACCATGGAGCTTTGTTTTGTCACTTGGATGCTTTTGGGTTTGGAGGTGCGGTGGTAGATAGAGAAAAGGTATTATTCCAGTTTTCTATCAGTAGAGGGAGGTCCTCGGAGGAAGATTGTAGGTTGGGGATTTTTTGGTTGAGTAGAGTATCTTTATTAAATTCCTTAAAGTGTCTGAGTGAGTTTGAAAAAAACTCTGTCTGGGGTGAGGGGTGTCCAGAGGAAGACTGAATTGGCATAACCTCTAATGAGAGGCCCCCAAGGAAAAATGTGTTGAGGGCTCCCCATTGTTGCAGTGGCATGTCCCACCCCAATGCGGCTTCCTCCTCCTGCATGCAACAAACATATTTTAACTTGTTTTCTGCGTTGCCTCCACTCCAGGCGGGGCGGCTGTTACCGCCCAGGCCAAAGTTTCATAGAACAACTATTATGAGACTTCAGCCTCGGAGGTGACAGCTGCTGAGTCTGGAGCGAAGGCAGCATGGCAAACAAGTTAAAATAAGATTGCTGCATGTGCAGGGGGTGGGGAGCAATGCCACCGTGTAGGCCCTCTTCCTGCCTGGGTACTTGGGTGGACACGCCACTATTTTGTCATCTGCAGAAGAGATTAATCTCAATATAACAGAGTGTCTATTCTACATTTGAATATAATTAATCACTTTGGCAAACAGACAGGAAAGATTTTCTGATTAATAAGAAGGCAGTTTGTTAATTTGGTAGTTGGTAATTTCTTCTGAAAAAACAGGCAACAGAACCTAGAAAGTTTTGTTATCCTGGTTCTGATTGGGATATACTGTAATTCAAATTTCATTAACACAACCAAATCCATTGGACTGCAGGGTCAAATTCCGATCTATATTAGGGGTATGTATGTTTTTTCAAGTTATACAAAGAGAAAAATGGTTGAATTAAGAGAAGTATGAAAACTGGGAACTATAGACTGAAGTCTTGACAACTGGTGCTACTGCCCACAAGTTCAGGCTTTCAGCTGTATTTCTCTGTAGACAGCTTTAAAACATTCAAGCTAATGTACTGAAGTGCACTAAAACTTTTACAAATGTTGCCCGCATTAAAAATGCTGTTAGCACATGTAATATATTTTATGTATGGTATTAATGCTTTTAACTTGTTAAGAATTATCTTCTGAGAATTTTAATACAAAATCCCATTCTTAGGTAATTAAAGTGTAAAACTACTCATTACCTAATAATGCATAGAATAATAATATGTGTTAAAATGTTTAAAAGTTGACACAGATCCATCAACATAAAATATTTAACTACAGCTTAAACAGGTGTGATTACGTTTTTGCTAACATTCATATAGATGCACTAACTTTAGTGCTAGTAAATAAATGCAAAACTCATCCTGGAAACATTCATGAGCTGGAACAAATCTCTGTTGAAGAGTGGGAGAAACTATCAGCTCATGAATGTTTCCAGGATTCTTTTTACCAATGGCAGATTTCAACCCTTTCCAAAGGTTCTCAATTGGATTGAGATCAGGACTCATTACTGGCCAATTTAAAACAGTCCATTTTTTTCCTTTTTAACCATTCTTTTGTGTAGATTTTGGATCATTGTCCTGCTGGAAAACCCATGATCTTTGATCCAGACTTAGCTTTCTGACACTAGGCTGCACATTTCACTCCAAAATACCTTGGTAATCCTCTGACTTCATGATTCTCTTAGTACATTCTATTCCTCAGTTCCTGAGGAAGCAAAACAGCCGCACAATATTATGGAACCTCCACCATATTTAATTGTAGGAAGGATGTTTTTTACCTTATAAACGTCATTTCTTTTCTTATAAAGTATCACTGGCCTGCATTGCCAAAGAGCTCAAGTTTGGTTTCATCTGTTCACAGAACATTTTCCCAGAAGAACTGTGCTTTCTCAAGATGGGTTTGGTCAAAGATCAGGCATGTTTTTTTGTGTCTGTCTTTGAGCAGTGGTGTCCTCCTTGGCCTTCGCACATGAAGCCCTTCTTTGTTTAGTACATAGCTTAAGGTGCAGGTTGAAAAAAACGACTTCAGATTGTTCAAGGCCAGCCTTAAGCTCTTTGGATGTTGTGTGTGGTGTTTTTCTAGCAGTTCAAACTAACCTTTGAAGACTTCTTGGATTCATTTTCCTCTTCTTACCATGTCCTGGGAGGTTCCTGACAGTTCCATGAGCATAAAACTTCTTAATACTATTGCAGACTGTAGATACAGGAATCTGAAGGTCTTTGAAGATGGTCTTGTACCCCTTTGAAGTTTGATGTTTGATGATAATAGCTTTTCTGATGGTCTCAGGTAGCTCTCTTATCTTCACCATTGTGAAAATGGAACAAGTAGTGAATGTGGCTATTTTAAACATTAGAGCCACCTTTCATTGCTTGATTCAAGTCACATGAGTACTGACAATTGATCAGAGGTGCAACAAATATTACTGCAATGGGAATGTGGTTCTTCTGTTCAAATTGATTTGAATTGTTTATAAGTGTGCCAATAATCATGTCCTAAAAATAAGGTGAAACCTTAGGGCCCGATTCTGTGTCATAAATAGTGGGGATGGATGACCCAACGCTATTCGTGACTTCCCCCTGCCGGCATCTAACCTCCCCGCAGGTTGTGCGGGGAAATTAGACGGGGGCGGGAAAGGGGCGGTTTGGGGACGGAGTCTGGGCAAGTGGTGAGCGGTCGCTAGCCCTGGACATAAACAGAATATTCTGATTCACCAGATAGGTAATTGTAGTTGGGAGGAGCTTAAGAGGAACTAGACTGTGACTGGGTAATTCGCTTGAGGAAGAGCTGAAAACAACTAGAGGCTTGAAACATGGCGTTGTGTTGTGTTTCCCAGTAAGCAACTAACATTTAACAATGGAGAGCATTGGTCCCTCCTAAGAAGAATATCTATGGTTTCGGTATGGAATCGATATGTTGTGAGTCTTATGAAAATGGAGTAAAACAGCAAGATATGCTCTGGCATGAGGTTTATGAGGGAAGAACATAAAAGCGAGATACGCTTCAGTGCTGTCTGAAGTTTAGCTTCTGGCGTGGTGTGGTGAGACAAATAGACTTCGGCAAGCTCTTTGTCCTGGAGGCAGCTTCAGAAGACCCTTTGAAAAAGTAAGGTTAAGTATATCTGGGGGATCATAATATATGTTATCTCCCCGATTACTTTTAATTAAGGCTGTGTAACCTTTACTATAAGATAAAAAGGAGGGCTTGCTAAGAGAGAGGTTATCCTTTCAAGGCAAGTAATCCAACAAAAATTTACAATATATTTAAGATTTTTGTCACTGGCTCAGGTACAGGGAATATGATTATTATATAAGGTTTCACTTTATTTTTAGGATATTATAGTGATGAACCTTCTTGGTGTTTTTTTGAGGGAATAATCATGTCCTGGCAATATCCCAGTTTTAAACTATTTCCTATTTCCTTTTTTAACTGGTTTTGTTTTGTTTCATTTTTTTATGTGTCAAATATGTGTGCATATATAGTCCGAAATCATTTCACTGGCCACTTTTTTTAAAAACCATAACTGTATGAGTTACTTACATATTTACTTGTGTATGCTGACATTGTCATCCTTACTTCATTTTGCACTGACCTGATTAAGAGAGTATGACACTTGAAAATCACTCACATGGAGACCGATTTCAGTTGCTGCATGCTTGGCCACTTTGTCCAGCCAAAATGTGGACAGGCCTAGGACAGATCCGATTCCAGCGCCATGGGGCCTTGACATACCTGCGATGGCGGAATCAGGGAGATACTCATCTGGGCGCTCCCTGAATGCTGAGCAGATCGACGTATGGGGAGCTGCCAGTCCCCACACCAGAATGCCACTACTGGGACTAGGGAGTAGTGGCATCTGCACACCATGGCAACAAGCCGTCTACATGACAGCTCGGAATGCCATGCCACTCATTGGCCCCTGCAGACCACTTATGGTCTGGATCATGGCTACAGGGGCACAGCAAGGCTACAGGAATGGGGTATGGGGGTGTGCAGCGCATCAGGGGAGAGGTTTCCAGGGCTTATTTCACCGTTGGGGTGGAATAAGCCAGACATGCAGCTTGGAGCCAGGGAACATACAGGGGCTGTCCTGAATAGGCCCTGTAGGTTCTGGCAGCTAGTCATTTCCCTGCACCGCCCCCCGCTCCTCCCTCCTCCCTCTCCCGCCCACATACAGCGCTTCCCGCACAAACCTGTGTTCGTGCAGGGAGTGCTGGTGGCAGAATAGGGGTAAGGAGCTCAACGCAGGTTGGATGTCCAGCCTGCATGCCCAACCCCACTATTCGCGGCTTGGAATGCACCCCAAAGTGTATTGGCAGTCCAGTTCAGAGGTATCATCTGTAACATGTATGTTGATCTTTATTTCTAATAAATTAAGATCAAATTATATCTGCATAGAATCTTTATTCAGCCCTTTGCTAACCCAAGAAACGTAGTCCTTGAGTAAAAATCCTTTCATAATCATAATGCCTCTGCTATTTTCAAGCACAATTTTCAAGGACAGACTTCTGTAATGTTGCTCTGATTTATCGTCCATGAATTAAGGTAAGTTGCTAAAGTACTGAAGAAAAGTCGAGACACACATTTATTTTCTTTTTCTCATTTATATTTGCAAACCTTGAATGACATTTAAAAAACATCAATACAATACAAGCTGCAGGCAAAATTAATTTTAAGTTGCGCTTCAGTACTTGAAAAGTTTTAAACACTAATCCTAGCCTTTTATGTTTGTGAAAATATCAGTGCATGAAAATAGCCATCAGCCAGTGAATGACAATCAGTAATCTATATGTGGATTTTATCTCTCCACTGTGCCTTTTTTATTTACTTTATTTAAAAGATGTATGGCATGGATATTAGATTCTGTTGAAATATAAGGTGGGGGGAACGTAAGAAAAAGTGCTTAGTTAAAAATATATGTCTGTGTCAGTTTACTAATGGTCATGTATTCTTCCTCTTCTCTGGATGAGAGAGATCACCTGCTATTACAGAGTAGGGATAAACAGTGAGGGCAAAATGGAGAGGGATAATATATTACAAAAATGTAGGATAGTAGTCTTTCCTTTCCCCCTACCTCAAATACCCTTGGACACTATTAGGTAATTGGTTTTGCTTGTTTTTGCACCCAATATATATTGCACCTCTCCATTCCAGAACTCTGGTTTGATACATCTCATAAAAATCTGAAATGTATGTGAGCTTGAATGGGATTTATGTGGCTAAGGACAATATTCTAAACCTCCACCCAATTAAAACTAACTCCAGCATAGGTCTAAGTTGAAATAAGTTCATATGGAACAGAATTCCCTCTGATTCTGGTAAAGTTTAGTAGATCAAGCTGACTAAGTAGACATGAGCATCTCAAGACCCGGTTAAAGTTAGGTTGGCCATCGTCTTCTGGATGATCAATGGAATGTGCAATTCTTGTTGTTGACTTGATAACACTTGATGCTGGAATGGTGCTAAATTTACTGGCACCTGATACATGTTAGTGACTAGGGTAATAAAAGATCACAAGTTCATGATAAACTTAGGGGTATGTTTACTAAAAGCCCGGTAAAGTGCATGCCGCGGTAGAGTGCGGGTGCCATATAAAGAGTGGGTGGTTCGTGCTGAAAAAGGAAACCTGTAATTTGCATATGCGTTAAGGTACGCGGCGGCCATATGCGCCGCGCACATTAGCGCATGCGATGGCTGCGCGGGAGGAATAAGTGGCGCATTGATATGAAAGCAGAAGAGCTGAGCCACAGCACAATGGTTAGAACACTGACCAAAAGTGCAGGGAGCATGGGTTCAATCTCCCACAGTGCACACTGAAGACAGCTGTCTTCAGTGTGCACTGTGGGAGATTGAACCCATGCTCCCTGCACTTTTGGTCAGTGTTCTAACCATTGTGCTGTGGCTCAGCTCTTCTGCTTTCATATCAATGCGCCACTTATTCCTCCCGCGCAGCCATCGCATGCGCTAATGTGCGCGGCGCATATGGCCGCCGCGTACCTTAACGCATATGCAAATTACAGGTTTCCTTTTTCAGCACGAACCACCCACTCTTTATATGGCACCCGCACTCTACCGCGGCACGCACTTTACCGGGCTTTTAGTAAACATACCCCTAAGTTTATCATGAACTTGTGATCTTTTATTACCCTAGTCACTAACATGTATCAGGTGCCAGTAAATTTAGCACCATTCCAGCATCAAGTGTTATCAAGTCAACAACAAGAATTGCACATTCCATTGATCATCCAGAAGACGATGGCCAACCTAAGGCATAGAAAGTATGGGCGGCATAAGGCGCTGCGCTGCTTGGCCTAAAGCGGCGCTAATGTTTTTGGAGGCCTGTGAATCCTGGGAGGCATTAGTGGCGCATTGATATGAAAGCAGAAGAACTGAGCCACAGCACAATGGTTAGAACACTGACCAAAGGTGCAGGGAGCATGGGTTCGATCCCCCACAGTGTACACTGAAGACAGCTGGCTGTGGCATTATTTTAGAAGGCATAGAAAGTATGGGCGGCATAAGGCGTTGCGCTGCTGGGCATAAGGGTGCGTGCTAATGTTTTTGGAGGCATAATAATGTTGTTGAGCCATATGGTGGTGTACTGATGTGCAAGGACAGAAACAGAATCACAGCACAATGGGTAAGGCAATGAGCAATGGTGCAGGGATCAGGGGTGCAATCCCCCACAATGGCAAATGAACATGGCTTGGTGAGTCTGTACCTGTTAGGGTTAATATTGCTTTAGGAGGCCCATCTCGTACATCTGTGGAATAACTTATTCAAGCACATGTACTCTCACAGCACTGTAACATAACGTGCCCCTGAAGTTACCCCACAGGACACATTTGTAAATGGATTGTCCGCCATGGCACCGTACAATGTTGCTGAAAGCGTGGCCGATGGGGCGCCATGTAGGGTGCCCTATGAGGCAGGGAAAGGTCACAGCACTGTTTCTGATGGCAGCACTGTGCATTGTGATGTATGGAAATGGTAAGTAGGTGTGCTGACCCAGGTCTGACATCCTTGTTTTAGCAGTGAGGGGCTGCAGCCAGCCCCTGGCGACTGATATCAACAGGGGGTCAGAGTAAATGTCATTGTAATCAGTCGCCTGGGCCTGTCTGCAGCCCCCCTTGCTAAATCATCAATGGCAGACCTGCATCTGCCATTAGTGATTTAGCTAGGAGGTGCTGCAGACAGGCCCTGGGGACTGATATCAACAGGGGATCAGAGTTAATATTATCTTGGAAAATGCCCTATTCCCTTTGGAGACTGAAATCCCAAGATTAACATAGGTCCATGACATACAAGGTCTGGGGAAAAACCACATACTCCTATGTAATGTATGCTTACAACTGGTGAAGACACTCAATGATGTTGCAGGGGTCATGGTTTGATATTTCCAGGGAATAAGGTTGGCTGAGTTATGTCCCATTTCTGTGTGCAAGTGTACAGAAATCCGTGCTTCCATATAAAGAGAACTACACCCTTGTGCCATATATTATTGGCCATTTTACGGTGCATCAGATGGAACATCCTAAACATACTCCTTCAGCAAAGGGAAACCTTAATGTCTCCCTGAGGCCATGTTGAAAGGCTGTCAACTCCCAAGGCACTATCGTAGGCACCCCATAAGCTGTCTGAATCGAAGGTGGGCCAGAAGATGCCCTAATGATGTATAGGTGAAATCAGCAATGTTAGCCAACAACAGTAACATTCCACAATTTGAATGTTAACAGAGGTATGTGCCAAACACACATGTAACACGAACACTGCACAGAGCAGAGAACATAGACAATAACAAACTAAAAGAAGGACGTAGGTAAGTTGATGGGCTGCAGAAATCAGCTTCAGTCCATGTGACAGCCATAAAAATGGAAAAACATATTGTGGCCAACGAGATCCATGCATAGAGTGATGGTAATGTACCATGCTGTAATGACTGTGTGTGACAGAGGATGGGAAGATGTGGCCAGCAGAGGTGGCTGAAATGGCAGGATAAGTGAAATATCAGGATGACTGTGGAGTACAAGTGCTAGGCCGAGCACACACAGGAGAGGCAAGCAGGGCGAGCTGCAATGCAGGAATGTGAGGGAGTTCACGACGTGGGGAAGCAGCATGCACATCAGGGTAGGATGGCACACAGCTGGCAGACAGAGGATGGACGCAAGGATGTTTCACAACTCAGATGAGGGTACAATGTGGTCATACCACACATCACCACAGATATGACACGCAGACGAATGAAACGCACCGATGCAGGACAAGCATACAAATCCAAGACAGCAGACAGGAAGCACACCGATTACCACCACCACAAATGGCTATGCCTAAACCGGTAGGCCACACCGCCAATATGAGAACATTAGCAAAGGCTGCATACAAAAACACTGCATGGCAGTACACCAAACGCCTGCTGGCTGTCAGGACAATCAAACCACCAAAATAAATCCTGAGCAAATGCACATGCACATCTGCTATGTACAGATCTACTTCCACTCTGTATTCGGCACCAGGGACACCTGCACAAACACAAGGAAATGTTCTGCAGTGAATACAGCATGCAAAATAGAAAAAACAATAAAGCACAAGGGCATCACATGACGCTCTGTGGATCAGGTGAATAATGATGTTCTGGGCCGGAGAAAGCTCAACATGCAATCAGGTGTACCACACACACCACCAGAATCACAGCCAAACAAAATCCCCACGTGCACTGCCATGTTAACACCATAAAGTGTGAGACCTATGTAACAAAGAATATGGTATGGCGATGCAGCACACAGGATGCACCCTGTTGTACAGTGAAGAGAGGGAAGGGTGTGTGTAGAGGTGAGGAAGCTGGTGGTACCTAATGGTGCATTTAGGCCAGTGGCCCAAAAAATAAAAAATAAAGTGTGGATAAAACCTCCAAACTACAGAGTTCAAACACATCACTGTAGCCAATCCCACAAACTGCACAATGAGCACACTGTAACACAAATACCCCAAAGGGAGGGTGTGTATGTCAAGCGTTCATACACAGTGATGTGCCATATGGCTGTCACATACACAGCTGGCACTGTGCAAGGATGTGAGCACATGTGCACCATGTACATGACCAGCAAACGACCCCATAAAGGGGCAGTACGCTAAAATAGTGGAGAACTAACATAGTGATGAGAAAACTGGCTTCGCCCCCAAACAACCAGTGATAAATTCACAGTAGCACTCCCTGTGGCGTAGGGCAAGTCAGGTAACCCTCCATTACCATGGAAAAAATACCACATCATCTACATCCAGTGACATTGACAAGAAAACAATGTAGTCTCTGGGTCACAAGGAGTCAGGACTGATACAAAGGCACACATTGCAGTACAGGTCTGTCACCATGATCAATCAGCAAACGGAAAAAATGTCAGTCAAATACATATATTTATTTTGTTAACACATCACAAATAGTGTAGACAGTGCCATCATAATATCAAGGCTGACCACATCCCTTGTGAAAGTGGGAAACACCCTTAGCAGGTCACAAATCCACCTCCTACACAAAGGTTACTTCCTTGACCACAAATTAACGGCACAAGATATAATGTGCATCAGGTGCATGCTATGCACTCGGCAGCAGACCCCCAGCCCCCAGCTGGTGCTGCTTGGCGCAAATGTGTTACCCACATATGAGTGCAGGTACAGAGTAGATGCTGCATGCTGCGGACCCAACACACCTCATCTGTCCCTCAAAACATACCCATCTGTCCACACAGGAGTCAGACAAACATCAAAAACTTATCCTCCCAAAATTTTTAAATGTCAAAAAACATGCAATACAAGTAATGAGGAAACTCTCATCCTAATGCCTGATCTACGAAGCAAACCTGCCACAATGTGGACCAAAACAATCATAAACATCACAATTAGCATATGCTAACAGGTAGCACAGGCACATGAACACAGACATAATACCAACTAAACAGCCTGCAGAAACATGCACATATAACACCATCAAGGAGGTTACCCTGCCCTTTCTTTTTGGGTAGACACTGTTTGGCCACATATAGCATGATACATGGAATGCACAAGTGAAGAAGTAGAACGGTCACACACACTGCCACACTACAAACATAATGTGGCAATGTGAGTGCCCCTAACACAGGGCATAATCAGGACCGTTAAGATGGCAAATGCAAGGTGTGTACATATATGCATACTGTCATGTATGCACAGTAAACAAACACAAGACGTAGCATGTGAAGAAGGACATTTTGGACAAACATATTACAGGGAACCACACAGAAGCCATAGCCCCACATGCTGTGTCTCACAAACATAGTCAGTCATATGCACAAGCAACATCCACATTGGAACATGATACAGTGATGACACACATGCCCTTAAAAACCCTTGGGTCATTGAAAACATCAGTCCAAGATGTTGGTGTGCTTGAAAGCATTGTTGAGGTAAAGCCGGTATCATGTCCAGGTGGAAAGCAGATGGACGTCGACAATAGGAGCGCCCCATCGTTAGCCCCATGCTAAAAACATGGGAGTATGTTTGTGTTGTAAGAAAAACAGCATCATATCGTGGGTGGCATGACACACCCATGGGCCAAAGTCCAAAAAAGCTCAACTGTGTCTGAATGTAGCATCTACACTGTCAATGTCAGTTGCTGCTGCACAAGGGGGGATCAGTGTCCAAAGCCAAAATAGTATCTGCAATCCAGCAGGTTAGGTTAAGAGGTTTCTTTCAACTCTGGCCATGCATAGTCAAGTGTCAGTGTGCAATATGGCACAATCCTTCAAAGTTCATGTGTGTCCTCTACAATGAGCAGCACTCACTGCCAAACCATCGCAGCAACATTGCGGTCGACACCTCTGTCATGGGAAATCAGCAGTCCAAGAGTAATACTGTCCCTCACAGTCATTTGATCCACTCTCAGAGCTCAAACATCCAATGGTTAAATGTTTTGGTAAAGAGTTGCATGGTGTTCTGTCCTCCAACAGGTGGGTGGTGTTGACAACAGATGCTCTGTAAGAGATGTGTCCGGTATGTCCTCTGTCCTGTGTCAGGAGAGGATAAGTATGTTATTGTTTGACACTTTGCAAAATAAACACAAATTTCAGACCGTCACACCTTACAAAATGCAGAAGAAAGGGATGCATAGGCAAACATGACATGATATCAATACTAAACCAAACGTTGTGGGCAACATCAGTAATGGTAAACACAGACACGGGTGGCACATGGATATGGTCATGTCCATGCTCATGTCACACACGTGTCTCACAGCTACACACGATATGCATCTGTTCATGTGAGCATAGAGGAAATATAACATGCACAGGAGACACATATGAGATCATCACCAGTTAAATTCAAATGTAATTATCAAAATAACAAAGGTGAAACCTACCTTGTGTTTGCATCAGGTGTATGTCATCAATCCCTTGAGCCACTAAACAGCCAGATCACGTCACAATGAAAGGAGACAATGTCTGCAAAAGGTGTAGAATCACCATGTCAAGCCACTGTTGATGCATGTCACCATTATGTTCATATCTGAAAGGCACCAAAGTTGCACAACAGTGCTTACTCTGAACACAAGACACATGTCTAATCACAGCACACAACACATGCTGATAATGGTCACAAGGTAAACCCCACTATGTATGAGTTAGCGCTGTCCCAAATGATCCCCAGGTGCACAGACCCCTCACAGCAGATGAAAATGTACTATGTCTGATCAATCCATCATCACACAGGCAACCTATAAAAACAGCCACACACACAGTATGCAAAGTTCAGCGTGCCATCTGTAACACATGGCCTGTATGTGCCCAGGTGGATATCTGTAGATATAAAGGCTCAGTGAACATGCTATGATACCGTGTTGTTGGCTGATAGTACATTGCTGGGGTACGGAGGAAGTGGTGGTAAAATACACAAAACAACAACCTACACACACATGCAGGTATGTTGTACATGTCGCATTGAGACTGTGGCAGAGGACATGCTGAACACAAGCACATGGGGATATGAGTGACCACAGCAAGAGATGGGTTACGGAGGCACAGGTTAAAGAAATGAAATAACAGCATCTGCCCAATATGAGAGATCACAGAAGACGTATTATTCAAATGACTACAGCCACACACAATGTCTATGTAGATCCACCTACCCCAAATCACTGCATTTTCGGGGATGTAAAGTCACATGCCAATGCATCTCAACAACAGCATCCATACAAAGTATGTCCTGTGCATTTGGAGACACAAGAGAAGCCAACATATGTCATGTTCTACCTGTGTATCACACACTGCACCTTCATGTCCCCAACTGTCAGACCCCACAACATCACACAATGAGTGACTGCTGCCTATCACAATGTACAGATCTCTTACATGTGATAGGCATCACGGAGGTGTTGGAGGCTATCTTTATGGTGTCCATAATCTCTCTGTTCCCTCTATTACCTCTCTGTCCTTGTACACACAGAGAAATAGACGTGTCTGCTACCACCATGGTTCCACCTCATCCCAAGGTCGCAATAATACCAGTGACTCACCATATTGCCAACAATGACCCCTTTCCTTGTTTATTGTTGTCCCAAAGTTGTATGTTAACCCACTGACAATTGCTACAACACATTGGAAATATGCAGGCGCCCCTCCTGTATCCACTGTTCAAATACATATCCTGGTGCGTACATCTCATACCTGCAGTAATAATGACACCTATGTGCTGATGATATGCACAAATAACTGGCCAAATTAGCGTCATGTAGGCAACAACACACACACATGTCTGCTTGTGACTAAACCATGATGGCTGTATGCCATCATTGGCGCACTATAGCAACATGAGAGATGGTGTGGGTGGCCCTATTCACCTTGCCAGGGGCCACTACCATGACATTTCACCTTACACAGGGCACACGATATCACTGCTTGAACCACTAGCTGCATTGTGTTACGTGTATCTTATGGGGAAACTGCTGTCTATGTCCAGCCTAGTTTGGACACAGTTGCAGGGAGCATAATGTGTGTGTGGGGGTAGGGATTGACCCTGTATGACCTATGGTATGTTGTTATGTTCGTATGCCCTGGCCCTGCTATGCTGACAACATGTGTGGTTACAACACCATGGACAGGGGCCAAACCACCATAACATCTGTGGTCACCTGTGCTCATGTATGGGTTTATGTATGTGTTGATCAACCACAACTGTTGAATGTATCGTTGGAACAACATCACTAATGTCCATGTGTGTAATGGTTTTGGCTTTCTGTTATGTGTTAAGATGTTGAAACAACATCTGCATGACGGTATGGGGACATGGATCTGCTACAGGTCTTTGTAAGCTCATGTCATGGTTCATGGGGATGGGGTGCTGTTACACACATAAACATCTTCACCTACCATATCATCTGCAGACATCAGAGACATGTGTGATGATATGTTGACCTCAAAGACTATGGGATACGTACAACCTACCTGCCATGAACAACCACATTATCTTTCTAAAATACCCACCATTGCAAGCCGGTATCTGGCCCCCTGGGGGGTTGTGTGTCCGACCACACATCATCAGCTGCATACACCTTAGGAAGAGGGTGACTAACAGGACACATTACGAAGGTCACAGGACTCCTGGGGATATTGAGAATGCATATAACTTGTTAGTCACACACAACCATATGCCCATGGTGCCAGATGACCCAGTGTGATGGGCTCCCTGGACTCCAGGGGATAGGGAGGCTAAAGCAAACTGTTTAAGCACACACAACCATATGCCCATGGTGCCAGATGACCCAGTGTGATGGGCTCCCTGGACTCCAGGGCATAGGGAGGCTAAAGCAAACTGTTTAAGCACACACAACCAAATGCCCATGGTGCCAGATGACCCAGTGTGATGGGCTCCCTGGACTCCAGGGGATAGGGAGGCTAAAGCAAACTGTTTAAGCACACAGAACCATATCCCCATGGTGCCAGATGACCCAGTGTGATGGGCTCCCTGGACTCCAGGGGATAGGGAGGCTAAAGCAAACTGTTTAAGCACACACAACCATATCCCCATGGTGCCAGATGACCCAGTGTGATGGGCTCCCTGGACTCCAGGGGATAGGGAGGCTAAAGCAAACTGTTTAAGTACACACAACCATATGCCCATGGTGCCAGATGACCCAGTGTGATGGGCTCCCTGGACTCCAGGGGATAGGGAGACTAAAGCAAACTGTTTAAGCACACACAACCATATGCCCATGGTGCCAGATGACCCAGTGTGATGGGCTCCCTGGACTCCAGGGGATAGGGAGACTAAAGCAAACTGTTTAAGCACACTCAACCATATCCCCATGGTGCCAGATGACCCAGTGTGATGGGCTCCCTGGACTCCAGGGGATAGGGAGGCTAAAGCAAATTGTTTAAGCACACACAACCATATGCCCATGGTGCCAAATGACCCAGTGTGATGGGCTCCCTGGACTCCAGGGGATAGGGAGGCTAAAGCAAACTGTTTAAGCACACACAACCATATGCCCATGGTGCCAGATGACCCAGTGTGATGGGCTCCCTGGACTCCAGGGGATAGGGAGGCTAAAGCAAACTGTTTAACCACACACAACCATATCCCCATGGTGCCAGATGACCCAGTGTGATGGGCTCCCTGGACTCCAGGGGATAGGGAGGATAAAGCAAACTGTTTAAGCACACACAACCATATCTCCAGGGTGACTGATAGCCCACTGTGATGAGCTTGCAGCACCCCTGTGGATAGGGAGAATGTTTTGAACTTTTACATTACACAGACCAATATCACCAGGATGACAGGAAACCCACTGTGATGGGCTCTCTATTCTCCTGGGGATAGGGTGGATGTATTAAATTGTGTGGCGACACACAACAATATCTGCAGGGTGACCAATAGAGCACTGTGATGAGCTCTCAGCACCCCTGGGGATAGGGAGAATGTTTTGCACTTTTACATTACACAGGCCAATATCACCAGGATGACTGGGAGCACACTGTGATTGGCTGTCTAGTCTGCTGGTGATAGGGTGGATGTATGAAATTGTCTAGGCACACAGACCATATCTCAAGGGTGACTGATAGGCCACTGTGATGAGCTCTCAGCACCCCAGGGGATAGGGTGAATGTTTTGCACTTTTACATTACACAGACCAATATCACCAGGATGACTGGGAACACACTGTGATGGGCTCTCTGTTCTCCTGGTGATAGGGTGGATGTATTTAACTGTCTGGCCACACACAACCATATCTGCAGGGTGACTGATAGAGCACTGTGATGAGCTCTCAGCACCCCTGGGGATAGGGAAAATGTTTTGAACTTTTACATTACACAGACCAATATCACCAGGATGACTGGTAACCCACTGTGATGGGCTCTCTATTCTCCTGGGGATAGGGTGCATGTATTAAACTGTCTGGGCACACACAACCATATCTGCAGGGTGACCGATAGAGCACTGTGATGAGCTCTCAGCACCCCTGGGGATAGGGAGAATGTTTTGAACTTTTACATTACACAGACCAATATCACCAGGATGACTGGTAACCCACTGTGATGGGCTCTCTGTTCTCCTGGGGATAGGGTGGATGTATTAAACTGTCTGGGCACACACAACCATATCTGCAGGGTGACCGATAGAGCACTGTGATGAGCTCTCAGCACCCCTGGGGATAGGGAGATAAGGTGGGGGGGGTGGGGGGGGTGACCTCATTAGTTATGTGATTGGGGGGGGGATCACTTGATGGAGTTGTTGTTGCCTCTATGGCAGACCTAGCCATGCCATTGGTGACTGCTCAGTCAGGGTGAGAGTGACCTTCCAGGAGGACATGCAGGGGCTACCCTGTCCGTGCTGCTGATGACCGTACACTACAATGTCAAAAACATTGCCTTATGATATGTCCTCATGCATCCTGGCCAGCCCAGCCTGTTGGAGGTATACACACAATACCTTGCTCCTCATTATGCACATTGGCAATCTTAACAATGGACACAGTGCAAACATTGTGCGCTGAGTAAGGTGTTTCAGACATCACACACTGGATGTACTGACACACAATCCCACACCTATGCCATCAATTTGCTACCAAAGCTAGCTGTTGCAGTCTAGGCCAAATCAGCAGTCCTGGACACAGTGCATGGCTATGGTATGCAATAATGTTGGTGTCACACCCCAGGGTGGGGAACATTGTCAGACACCAGACCTGAGACACACTCCACAAACATCAGACATATTGGTATGATACCGCTCAATAACCATATTGTGCTTACCGTAGGAATTGATATCTGCAACTGATCACATCTACATGTTGATATATGTGTAGTGTTTTTCACGGTTTCTGGTGACAGTGATAAAGTGGGCACTTACTAGTTTTGTGAAATGTACAGACGGCCCAATATCATGAATACCCTATAGTCTTTGGCGAATGGAGCCTGTGGGTCTGGTCAGTTCTGCTCCTGTTGGCCGGGAATCTCGGGCATAGATCCCCAAATCCAGTCCAGTTGGCCAAAACACTGATCATCTTTTCCAACTGTGCCTAATGAATATGCATGAGATACATCTGCATACCATGAACCAGCATATGGAAATGGACAAACACATCTTTCTTTGAAACATCATAAAATGTGAATGATTTGTGGCCCTCCACGACTACATTTGGGGTAATCTGCTGTATGTAATGCACATGTTTCTCATATATGTACACTTTGAAAGACAATATAGATGTATTATCCATGTTTTCAGTATCTGCAATACAGTTTCTGTTATTTTTAAATCATTTGTGTGGTGTAACAATTGTGGTGAATGGGTTGGCAAGGCCAACACATGGGATTTGAACCTGTGACCTTCTGCTCCTGCAGGAACTGCCTGTGTGCTTTGCACCACTGTCTTGTCACAGAGGCACTGCATTCCCAGGGAAATCCATGGCTGTTTCTCAGAATGACCCTGTCTGTTGCAGTGCACAGCATCCACTTAAAAAGGCCTGAGCCATGGTGTGCTGTGGATGTCTGCCACCAGTTCCCCTGCCGTGACCAGGCTCACATGGCCTTATATTGGTGACTGCATAAAAGATGCATGATGAGTGACCCTCAAGGAATGCATTTTGGTGAATCTGCTGTAGATTATCAACATGTTTATTTGGTGTGTAGTGTTGAAAGAAAAATATGAATATTTCAAACAATCTTGGATTCTCAGCAGCAAAACTTAGGCCTTTTGTGCCAGGTTTTAGAGGGATACAATTCTGGGGAATAGTTTGGCAGCAGCCATAGACAGGATTTGAACCTGTGACCTTCTGTTCTTGCACACACTGTCTGTGTGCACTGCACCACTGTTTAGCCACATATAGGAGTCATTCCCTGGGAAGTCCATGACTGTACATCCGACAGAGTCTGTCTGTTGTGGTGGACAGTGCCAGCCTGCACACGCCTACGGCACTGTGTGCTGTGGCTTGCAGCCACTGCCCCCTCCACCACCTGTGGCCCTCGGACAACATGACAACATGTCCTTATCTGGTAAAACCCATATTACCTGATTGCGTTGTGACACTCCAGGACTGACTTGGAGGCACTTGCCTGTACGTAATGCCCATTGTTATGGTGTGTGTGCGGTGTAAGGTAAAATATAGGTGTTGTAAACATGCTTATGTTGTCTGCTATAAAGGTGTATTTGTACTATCACAGTTTCTTGATGTGAAAAACTACATGGAGTGGGTTGCCAGGAGCTCCAGCTGAGATTTGAACCTGTGACCCTCTGGTCTTACAGGCACTAGCTGTGTCTGCTACACCACACTGTGGCCACGGAAACACTGCAGTCCCTGGAGATAGAGAACCTGACCAAATGGTTCAGAAAACCATCTCTGCACAGTTTTACTGTGGGCTCATTCACCTTGTATGGTGACAAAAGGGCAAATAACCCTCAAATATGACCTCAAAAAAAGGGGAAAAAAAACATAACCAAGCTGGCCAACATTGATATCAATGGCCAACAATACAAACACTCCCAGGTAGGCTCCAAAAAAGACATACTTTTTGGAAGGGTCTACGCTCCGTAGACCCTTCCATAACTCATTCCTTTTTTTTGGAGCTTTCCTGGGAGTGTTTTTTATTGTTGGCCATTGATATCAATGTTGGCCAGCTGGCTTATACATTTTACATATTTTGTTGTGGCCATTTTCAGTTGGTATTTGCAATTTTGTTCTGTGCACATGTATCACACTGCTCACGGTTATTAGGGTTTCCCCGGTTTGGCTTTACATTGCTGACAGAAATGGTTTCTCTTCCCTTTAAATGCATTCTACCGCGAGTATTTCACTCGCGGTAGTTTTTACTTGAAAATTCGGCCCCGCTCCTGTGCGGGGAGCCTCTCCCCTCCCACTCTCCATCCATTGACCCCGTCTCACCGCCCCTCGGGGGCCTTCCTCCGCCCTCCGTAAGCCTTTCCCCGCCTCTATCGCACATCAGCGCACCGCAAATGTGCGCGTTTTCATCGCACGTGTGCGGGGCCCATTAATGTGACGCGCACGCGTGCGGGGCACTTAAGAGCACTTAAATGCATCATTTTAGAGCGCTGAAGTGCGCCCCGCACAAGTGCGCAGTTTAGTAAACATACCCCTTAGTTACACAATTTTCTCTTGCAGATAATTTAGGCGTGCACTTACGTGCCCAATTTAGCACTAGTTTCACCCATGCTAAATTTTTAGTGATTAGAGTGTTTTCTAAGAGCACTTTAAAAACCTTTAGCATGCATGCTAAGTTACAGAAACAGAGCAGGCTGTTATCTGTAATGGGGATGCTCTGTAGACAGCAGAGATATGCAGACACACTTTATTAGCCATGACTCTGATGGAGTTAGTGTGCCAGGCTCTCTCCTAGCTCAGAGAATTCTTTTGGACTTCTCCGAGCATGTGTAGCCCCCAACCACCCAGAGATGGTGAAAATGATGGCACTTATATAATTATTTTAAATAAAGACAGATTCCTGCTGAGATCACCAGTGTAGTCTTCAGGCCAAGGGTTGTGCTTCGGAGTCTGAAATGTCCTCACATGGGAGGGCTATCGGGAAATACACTAATCTTGCCTTATCTTTCTCCTACAATGACATAGTAAGAATCATAAGGGGAAAATAAACTAACCAAGGATTGACAATGGTACCCTGTGTCAATGGAGGGCTTCACAAAAACTTTAATTCTTAATCACCAGAAGAAACAAGGCATGCAATATTTTCTTGAATTGATGCTTTTGTCTATTTAAAATTTCAATATAAATACTGTGATAAGGTGAGCTGTGGATGAGATGGAATGGGAGAGAAGTGAGGAATGTACCTTTAAAGACAGATGTAAACAGGGTTCCCATAGAAACCACAAGCCACCGGAGCATGCAGTAGCTAGAGCTAAGCCCTGCCCAAGCAGTGACGTAAGAGCTAGGTTGAGCCCTAACAGCTCTCACGTGTGCAGAGAGGAGGGTGTGGCTGAAAAGAAGCACCATTTTAAAACTGCTTCAGAGTTTGAGGAAGGGCGGAGCAGGAGTCAGGAGGAGAAAGGAAGCCATGGGAAAAGGGAGCACGAGGAGCGAAGGAGTGGAGAAGGAAGGACAGCTGATTCTTACTCTCAGAAAGCAGTGGAACCAAGGTTGGAACCTGTCCTAAAGCACCCCAGAGAAAAGAAGCTGGAGAAGTTTGTTTCCACGTGGGGAAGCAGCTCAGAGAGCCAGCCAAGTAAGAGAGGTGGGGAAGACAAGTTTGCTACAGTTCCTAACAGAGGCTTTTCTGAAGACGTGGTCAGAGAGCTGAGGAAAAGCACTGAACGCTGTGCTAGGCAGAAGGCAGTGAGAGCAGCTCCAGGCAGGAACAGGAACAGTTCAAGTAAGTGCCGTGAATTAGCTTTAGAGGCTGTTGATAAGCTATTCTATGAGAGAGAAACTTCTTCTTTAACCTATGCTGGTGCAGAGCAGAAAGAACACTTTGTAGGAGAGCTGAAAGAGTTTCTGCCAAGTGTAAAATTCAAACCTTCTGATATAAGCTCCCAGGAAGATGACTCAAGTGAAGCTGTTGAAGAAATACAGATAGAAACGTATGAGAGTCTTTGTGATAGTGACGTAGCAGAAATGGAATGCTCATTCTGTAAGACAAACAAACTAAACATGTGCTAGGCTCAGGCTATGAGAAGAAGTTTGTTTAAACTGGTTTTTGTCAAGCTGAGTGAGAAAGAAAACTCTTGCTAGAAGTTTTTAAGTTTGCCTGATGTGATTAACAGCCATAGCAGTGAAAGGCATTTATCTGAAGAAAGCTGAATGCAGCTGCTGTGGAAAGAATATTCCTGACTTTGATGTTTAAGCCTGTTTTGTTCCTCTTCTTCATTTACTTTGGAGAATTTATCCTTGCCTTGTTTTGGCGCTATGAATTTTGATGCGAGGGGGAAACCCTGAAATAAATTTATTTGTTTTGCCTAACAAACTGTGTGGTCACACTACTTTGCTTGGAGAGTATCTGAAACTACAAGTCCCAGCATTCAGTGCTGGCAGCCAAAGATTTGGGACAGTACTCAAAAGGGCAAATAAGGCAGCCCTTTTGCTTATCGGCCATCGGCCTAGGCAGGGGGACACGACAGAGTGGCGTAGCTGTTGCAGATGCTGCACTAAGACGCATGCGCAAGGATTTAAAACCCCAAACAGCGCAGAGGTCAAGTCTACAGGAAGAATTCTGTTCTGGATTTCATCGGGACTGAGACGGAGAGTCGGAGGTCTACGGAGACCAACGTTGGTATAAGCGTGAAGCACCACCGGTACCAGGTAATGCGTATTTAACTGGGATTAGTAAGGATACTGGTATTGGGGGGCAGTGCTGTAATTAGTGACAAAGGAGAATACTGAAAAGTATATTTTTGTACCGCACTTGGGTGGTCGTATTGTCTCTTTTGTCATTCCAGAGCGAGATGACCATGGAAGTCAAGGAGGTCCTCACCTGGATCGCTTCCCAGTTCGAGCGACAGAGGGAGCTGTCACCGGAGGTCCAGGAGCAAGCGGCCGCCAGAATGGAGGCTGAGCAAAAGCCGCTGATCGACTTGATGGAGGCATGGATGCAGGGCGTGAAGAAGGAGCCAGAGCCCATCCCTCCTACCCCAGGTTCAGCAGGACATTGTCCGGCTAGTACTTTTGGACCATGGTCCAAAGAGACACTAGGATTTGGTCAGTTAACTGACAAGGACAATGTGGACGATTTCTTAGAAGCATTCGAGCATGTGGCTCATGTAGCTAATTGGCCAAGAGACCAATGGGCAGTCCGGTTGGCACTATCACTCACGGGTGAGGCTTTAGCCGCTTACCAGACCGTATCCCCAGCTTTTGCCAATAACTACGATGAGGTTAAGCGAGCTATCAAAGATAGATTAGGTCTAACACCCTCGGTGTACCACCGTTTATTGAGGAATGCCAGATTAGGATCCGGTGAAACACCTAGAGCGTTATACCACCGTCTGAAAGGTCTAGTTAATAAATGGTTGTAACCAGAAGGTAAGACGCTGGAAGCAATATTAGATAGTATCATATTAGAACAATTCTTGGCAGCTATTCCAGTAAATGTACGTACCTTCCTGATATTGCAGGGTTGCCGAAGCACTCAGGAGGCTATTTTGCTCACCGAGCGATTCCTTGAGGCGGATGTCACCGCACAAGAGATGAGCTTTGCTTCTACAAAGGCACCATACGCTTCATCAGAAAGGGGAGATAGGCCAAGGAATATTGTTAATAATGTGTGTTTGCCTCTGGATAGACAGAAATATGTGAAAAGAACATGTTTCAGGTGTCGAAGTGGTGAATGTAAGGTGAAAACAGCACTAATAGTAGATGACCCAGGACAAGCTAGAGAAGGTTTCCTGTTAGCAGTCATAGTGCAAGGAGTAACAGCAAAGGCCTTATTAGATTCTGGATCTGACCAGTCTATGCTATCCAAAAGCCTTTGGCGGAAGATAGGGGCCCAAGGCAAAGAAATACCCCGTTCACCTAATGGCACAGTGAGGATTAGATGTGTACATGGGACAGCATCCACGTATCCCATCTACTGAGTCCTAGTAAAAGTGCTAGGGATAGAGAAAGAGATTGCGGTAGCAGTAGTGCCCCGTTTACCCCAAGAAGTAGTGTTAGGGAGAGACTGGCCTCAGTTCCAGAAAGGTGTCCAACAGGGTCTATGTGTAAAAGAGGGAATGGTTTCTACGAGAACCCAGACCAAGGCCTTAGAGGGAGAAGGGGAATCTACAGCGGTAGAGCTGGAGAACCTTCCTTCTCATGAAGACTTAGTAACAGCCCCAGTGGCTAAGGCCAAAAAGGGGAAAGGAGAAAAGCGTTGGGAACGTCAGACTCACTCCCAGAGTTGCATTTCCTTTCTAACAAGAAAGAGCTCCACATTTTCTTTTCTTAGTGTGTGCTATGGTTTAGTTATTTGAGCTCAAATTTGTGTGTAGTAAAGTAGTACCTTGAAAAGTCCAATTATTTCTGTTTGGACTCGGTATGTGAGTCCTCTTCATTCCAGGTTCTGAATTCTGGTTCCTGCAGAGAAGTTTCTGCTGTTCCTGTGATCCTCTGGGTTGTCTGTCTGGTTCCTGTTGTCCCAGATGAGCAGTTCAGCACCTACTACCTAACTATAAAAACTCAATAAAAGAAAACCCTAACGTCTTATCTTGCACTACCCCTATCTATTCAAAATAAAAGATAATTAATTAACCCTACCTAAATATTCCCTAGCTTCATTCATTCTTCTCATTCAATCAGACTTCTTTTCCTTCTTTTAAAACGCAGGAGTCAGTGTCCTTTAACTGCTCAGCCACTCTAAAATCCTGAAAGAATCAGGCTTTAACTAAATTCAGCAGACCCCAATCACTTCCTGAATAAAGGGATTTATTTAGCTTTTCTTCTTACAACTCCAAGTCCTCCAAAACAAACAATTTCACTTAATAGCAGGAAAAATTACCACACTTCTTTTCCCTATTTGGTTTAAAGAAGTAGCCTCTGGAAGAGATCTCTCTCTTAACAGAGGAATAATTTTTAACACTCTTCTTTTCAAAGAAGAATTCCTGTATTCTTAACACCACTTAGCTTATTCACACCAGTTAGTGGCAAACCAGATCACTAATACAGATTTATCTCCCTTGAACTTATCAGAGATAAACAGCCAGTTTTACACTAAAATCTGAAGTATTCAGTTTCTTCCAACATTCCTTGCCATACACCAAAATAGATCACATTTACTTCAGACTTTTAATAATACACAGATTAACTGTTTATTCTACCCTCAGGATTCACTTTCAACCGTGTTTGGTAGCTTTCAATCATTTCCACAAACATAAATTTACCTATTTCCCTCAGTCAGTCTTTCTCTCTCTTTTCCCCAGTTATTCTGCTAGCACCCAACATCTAAAAAACAGCCAGGGTTCTTTTTCATAGTTAAACTTTAAATAGTTCCCAGTTCTCAAGCTTTAAAGGGATACTCAGTCACAAGGACTCTTCTTAAAAATATTTTCCCCCAATAAGACAGTATGTAAATAAATTTCCTATGAAGGAATTTTGGTCTTTAAATTCCTAAATCAAATTTGCACCTTACTGTATCACAGCTAGATTTTCCTGCCTAAAATAAAAGGACTAAAGAACTTGCTTAAGGGGTCCCTACACTGCTTTCACAACTTATAATGGTTCTCTATGAGACCAGAACTACTTAACTTTATATAACGCTACTTTTTTGAATAAATTACGCTTTTATAGGATAGATATCTATATTAATTATTATCAACTTATTTATAAGCTAAACCTCTGCTTTTTGCTTTTTAGACGGTTATTAATCCCAACCCCAAGAGGAAAACACAGCAATTTACAGCTAAACTGTTTATTTTTATTCCAAACTAAATATATAGTTGATGAACGCATACCTGAACGCACCTGAATTTGGCTTTTAAAACTTTTCATTTTTTACTTTTATTTTCGCTGCTTTTTCTACTTTAAACTAAAATTATTACTGTCCCTTTTAGACAGACTTCTCTGTCTACCATGTCAGCGATTTCTTATTGGCTAACTTCATCCATCCATCTTAATGCTGATCCCTGATTAGCCAGTATAGCTTTTATCCTACCTTTGATCTCTTATTGGCCAGGTTCAGCCTATCCAGCCTAGCCTGACTCACTTCCTAGACTTTCTAGCGCCTCATTAGCCAGTTTCCTTACTGTCTTCTCTTTGGCCAGTTAGTTTGCTGACAGCTTATTGGCCAGTCACCTATCTGTGCCTTTAGCAAGAAAGCACAGTTACTTACCTGTAACAGGTGATCTCTGGGAACAGCAGGAATTAGTCATCACATATGGGTACGTCGGTACCGACGGAGCCCGCGCGGGAAAGCTCCCCAGCTTTTCAGATTAAAAGCTTTTGGGGCCTCCCACTGCACATGCGCGCTGCCTTCCCGCCTTCCTGACCAGCTCTCGTCAGTTCGAGTTTAAAGCTGAGACAATAGAGAGAGAGAGGACAGGAAGATAGATAGATAGAGATACAACTCCTAGGGGAGGTGGGTGGGTTGTGATGACTAATTCCTGCTGTTCCCAGAGATCACCTGTTACAGGTAAGTAACTGTGCTATCTCCAGGAACAAGCAGGAATAAGTCATCACATATGGGGACTCCCTAGCTAAGATGCCTGGGAGATCCCCCTCCAAGGGTAAACCATCTTCGCATGGATCTCAGGCATCCATCCAGGGAAGGTGGGCAGGAGTTGTTTAAGTATGGAACAGGTGTTTGAGGACAGCCTGACCAAACAAGGCATCCCGGCGGGAGTCCTTGTCCAAGCAGTAATGGGCTGTGAAGGTATGAACCGAGGCCCAAGTGGCTGCTCGACAGATCTGATCTATGGACACAGAGTGAAGATGAGCCATAGAAGTGGCCATGGCTCTCACATTGTGAGCTGTGACATGGCCCTCCAGAGAAATGTTCTTACTCTGGTAAGCAAAAGAAATACACTGAGCGATCCAATTGGAAAGTGTACGCTTGGTGACTGGAAGTCCCAAATGAGAAGGATCAAAAGCCACGAAAAGTTGGGAAGACTTTCGATGTGGTTGAGTCCTGTTGAGGTAAAAGGCAAGAGCTCTTTTACAATCCAGAGTATGAAGGTTCCTCTCTGCACTGGATGCATGAGGAGCCGGGAAAAAGACAGGTAGATATACCTCTTGATTAAGATGAAAAGGCGAGACCACTTTGGGCATAAAGTGGGGATTCGTCCTAAGGACCACCTTATCATGATGAAACCTAGTATAAGGTGGATGAGCCACTAAAGCCTGCAGTTCACTGATGCGGCGAGCCGAAGTGACTGCAATAAGGAAAACAACCTTCCAGGAAAGAAATTTGAAGGAGGTAGAGTCCAAAGGCTCAAAAGGTGGCTTCATAAGCTGACCTAGAACTAGGTTCAAATCCCATGCTACCGGAGGAGGTCGGATGGGAGGTTTAGTTAGAGTCAGGCCTCTCATGAAACGTGCAACAAGAGGATGAGAGGAGACAGGTTGTCCATTTATAGGTTTTAAGGATGCTGCAATAGCACTCAAATGGACCCTTACTGAATTCGTCTTAAGGCCTGCATTTGAAAGATGCAGGAGATAGTCCAAGAGGGAATTCAAAGGAAGTGCTAGAGGGTCAAGACCTGCTGAGCACACCAAATGGAAAAACGTTTCCATTTGAAAGCATAAGAACGCCTCGTGGAAGGTTTCCTAGAGGCATGAAGGATATCTGTCACAGGTTGAGAAAGATTAAAGTCTTGAAGACTTAGGCCTTCAGTAACCAAGCTCTGAGATGTAGGGATTTGGGGTTTGGGTGCCACAAAGTCCCCTCCTCCTGAGACAGAAGGTCTGGCGCAGCTCCCAGGTCCAGGGAGGATCCCTGGGAGAGATGCAGAAGCAGAGGGAACCACACCTGGCGTGGCCAGCGGGGAGCTATGAGGATCATAGTCCCGTGATCCCTCTGGAGCTTGAACAGAGTCTTGGATATTAGAGGAATGGGTGGAAAGGCATAGAGGAATTCCTGACCCCAATGCAGGAGGAAGGCATCGTGGGCCTGAGCTCCCTGACACTGAGTTCTGGAACAGAACCGGGGAAGTTTGGCATTCCACGGACTTGCAAAGAGGTCTATGTCCGGGGTCCCCCATTCCTGAAAGATTCTGCGTATCTGGTCCATATGTAGGGACCATTCGTGTGGAAGCAGAACTCGACTGAGTCTGTCTGCACGAGAGTTTTGAACTCCTGGAAGATACACTGCAAGAAGGTGAATTTGATGCTCTCTGGCGAAGGCCCATAATCTGAGAGCTTCGTTGCAAAGCGACAGAGAGCCTGTCCCTCCTTGTTTGTTTATATAGAACATGGCTACCTGATTGTCTGTCTGAACTAGGACAGTCAGGTTGACAAGGAGGGTATAGAAGACCTTGAGGGCAAGGTAAATTGCTCGCAGTTCCAGGAGGTTGATATGAAGGGTGGCCTCCTGTGGAGACCAAGTGCCCTGAGTGGAGAGGTTCTGAAGATGAGCTCCCCACCCTGTCTGGGAGGCATCTGTTGTGAGGGTTGCTTGGGGCAACAAAGGTTGGAAGGGGGCCCCCAACAACAGATTCTTGGTGGATGTCCACCATTGGAGGGACCAAAATAGACGGCTTGAGGTGAGTATTTGGTCGGAGAGCGCTCCAGATGCTTGAGTCCACTGGGTGGCCAAGGTCCATTGAGCTGCTCTCATATGCAGACGAGCGTAGGGCACCACATGTACCGTGGAGGCCATGTGGCCCAGAAGTCGCAGCATTTCCCGGGCTGTCAAATGACTGCTGGACTGAGCTTGGGAGGCCAAACTCAGCAGGCGTTGGGCCCTGACCTGAGGCAGGTAGGCCCTTGCAGTGATGGTGTCTAACTGGGCCCCTATGAACTCGAGAGACTGAGTAGGGATTAGTTGAGACTTGGGAAGGTTTACTACCAGTCCTAGATACTGCAGAAGATGCCTTGTGCGGTCCAGGGAAATTTGGGCCTGGGACTGAGAGGGAGCTCGGATGAGCCAGTCGTCCAGGTATGGGAATATGAAAATTCCCAGGCCTCTTAGAAAGGCAGCTACGACTGCCATGCATTTGGTGAACACTCTTGGAGCAGAGGCTAGACCGAAGGGGAGTACTCTGTACTGAAAATGTTTTCCCTGAAACAGAAATCGAAGGTATTTTCTGTGGGATGGGTGGATGAGTATGTGTGTATACGCATCCTTTAGGTCTAGAGAACAAAGCCAATCCTGACTCTGAAGGTATGGAAGGAGAATGCCCAGAGAAAGCATTTTGAATTTCTCCTTGAACAGAAATTTGTTCAATTCTCTCAGATCCAGAATTGGTCTGAAGCCCTCTGTCTTCTTTGGTATTAGAAAATAAGGGGAGTAGAATCCCGTCCCCTGTTGAAGAAGAGGGACCTCCTCTATTGCCCCCTGGGCAAGGAGGGAGGAGACTTCCTGACCCAAGAGGGCCAGGAGAGATGGGGGAGAATTGAACTGCCTCACCATAGTATAAGGAGGAAGGTCGGAAAAATGGAGTTTGTAACCCTCTCTGATGACAGAGAGGGTCCATTGCTCTGATGTAATTTGCTCCCATCTGGGAGCAAAGTGAGCTAACCTTCCGGGTATGGTGAGGGGCTCTGGTTGTTCTAGAGCCAGAAAAGTTAAGTTCTCTAGGGGCAAGTCAAAACCCCTGAGGGGGTGGAGCCTGCTGAGGCGTAGCAGACGCCGCAGGCTTTGACCTTGCCTGTTTAGGTTGCTGACGTTTAGTAGCAAAACAAGGCTGAGAGGATTGTTGGCCAGTATTTGTGGAAAATCTGGACTTCTTGTAATAAGGCCTCTTAAAAGATTTCTTCTTGGCAGGAGTGGAGGTAGACTTAGAAAGTCTATCTAAGGTGGCATTTTCTCCATCCATTTGAGTGGCCTTAATTTGCCACTCCTCACCAAATAAGTTCTCACCTGTACAGGGCAGATTTCGTAAGCCATCTAGGACCCAAGGTTCTAGATCAGAAGCCTGGAGCCAAGCAAGACGTCGGGCTGCTATAGCAATGCCCGAAGCCCTACCAGCACCCTCAAAGGAATCAAAAGCTGCCCTGTTGGAGAACTTTGAAATATCCAAAAGGTGTTTCACTAAGGAAATGAACTGCTCCCTCTTATCCTCAGGGATAAAGGGGGCAAAATGCTGAACTTTTAGAGCGATTTCACTGAGAAACATGCCCATGTAAAGACTATAGGAATTAATCCTGTCTATAAGCATAGTAGCCTGGAAAATTTTCCTGCCAAAAGAGTCTAGAGTCTTACATTCTCGCCCTGGAGGAGTAGAAGAGTGCCTTTTGGTACTCTTTATCTTCTTCATTGCAGACTTCACCACAATAGAATGGTGAGGCAACTGGGTTTTTTGGAAACCAGGAGAAGGGGGGACACGGTACATGGTGTCCAACCTGCGAGAAGAAGGAGACAATGTTAGAGGAGCCTCCCATAAGTCCATCAAGTGTTCTTGAAGGATTTCATGGATAGGCAGGGTGACTGCCTCTTTAGGAGACTTAGAGTATCCTAAAATATCCAGTTTCTTTGATCTGGGTTCCTTTTCAGAGGATGAAGCAATAGAAAGACCTTTAGCCATTTCTATGATGAAGTCCTGAAAGGACAAATCCTCTGGTGGAGACATTCTCCTGTTAGGAGAAGAAGGCTCCTCAGGAAGATCAAGGGAGAACTCATCAGAATCATCAGAGGAGTTAAAATCCTCTGAAGAAGCAGAGTATCCTCTATGTGCTTCCAACGCACGATACGCATACCGTTCGGTATCGACATCGGGCGTACCGGGTATGGGATCGGTACCGGGCAAAAGCCCGGATCCGGCATGCGGAACCGATCTGCGTTTGGAAGACGATGGCCTCGGTTCCGGTATGGAAGCCATTACCGGAACCGGACCCGGTACCGCTGGCTGCGGTACCGAGGGCGTAGCAGCATTAATAAAAGCCAGAATGGCCTGCTGCATGACTTGGACAGTAGTGCCCATAGACGCCACTGCTGCCTGGATGTCGGTACCGGTATGGGCCGGTACCCCAGAGCAGTACAACAGGTGATCTGTCGAGGCCGCGCCATCGATGTCAACCTGTGACCCCATGATTGCTTTGGAGGCCGGAACCTCCCGCCGGGGTTTTTTGGCCTGGGCAGAATCCTCGAACTCAGAATTGAGAGCCTCTCGATCTTTAGAAAGAGATTTGCTTTTAGAGGATTTGCCCACTGGAGTTTTGGTTACCTGAGATCCATCCGGAGAGGAAGACCTGGATGACTGTGATGCTTCTGAAGGAAACAGCACATGGAACTTGTTGGCCCGGTTCTGCAATCCACGTTTCGACATCTGGGAGCAGGATGGGCAGTCCGGTATGGAATGGTCAGGTCCTAAACATTTAAGACACCATTCATGGGTGTCTGTAAGAGGAATGACAGCACTGCACTTGGTACACTTTTTAAAACCAGGAACTGGCTTCTCCATGAGGAGAATTTGTGTAGGCCTGAAGGCCTAACAAAGTACCAAGCTGTGCTGAAGAAAAGAAAAAAAAAATATATTTTTTTTTTTCAAAAGAAAGAAAGAGAGACCGGCAGTACCGGTTTCAGAATGGGGAAGGCAGGTACGCGGTCTAAAGAAAACAATAAAATTAACAATTTCTTCAGCGGTGACAGGAACACGACCTGCTGGCTCCGCGGAAAAAAAGAAACTGACGAGAGCTGGTCAGGAAGGCGGGAAGGCAGCGCGCATGTGCAGTGGGAGGCCCCAAAAGCTTTTAATCTGAAAAGCTGGGGAGCTTTCCCGCGCGGGCTCCGTCGGTACCGACGTACCCATATGTGATGACTTATTCCTGCTTGTTCCTGGAGATCATTTTTTATCTACTACTGCCAGAAATCAAACTGCAAAACAGATCCAGCAGGTAAGGAAAACTAAAGTGGTCAAAGTTCTTTTCTTTTAAAACAAATATTTCATTTTGTAGCCTACTGGCTACACATGCACCAGCCTTCCCACCTTTCCTGTCCTGTCAAAATCAATTTAATTTAATATCATAGCAGAGCATTGAGGATGCAGTTTCTGTATATCTCAGGGTTGTTGGGGTTTTTTTTTTCAGTTCTCCTTAAGTCATCTCCTCCTAGCTTCACTTGTGGGATGGTAAGTGTGGCTGCATACCCTCTCTGTCTACAGAGAACCCCCATTACAGGTAAGTAACTGCTTTCTTTACAGATAAGCAGGGGGATGCAAGCTAGTGAAGCCAATGGTGAGGGCCATTATCTGGAAAGTCTAGTCTGCAGTCCAGGCATAAGGTACAGGGATTAGGTGAGGCAGTCTAAGTGGAAACAGATTCTGGAGGAATGCTTGGCCAAAGTGAGGTCTGCCACTGAGGAGTAGTCCAAGATGTAGCATTTGACGAACGTATGTATGGAGGTTCAGGTAGCTGCTTTATATCCTTTGCAGAGATTGAAGCAAGACAGGCTATAGACATTGCTTTAGCTTGGAGCTGATGAGGCCAATGTGGCCTAGGGATGCGTGATGGCCAGTTGTGAAGAAGCTTGCAAGTCTTTAGTTGTTTCAAGATAGTATGAAAGCGCCCTTCTGCAAACCAGAGAATAAATGGCCTTTTCCAGGGATTCAAGATGTGGGCCTGGAAAAAAGACAGGCAGTACAACAATTTGACCGAGATGGAATTCTGAGATGACTTTGAAGAGAAATTGTATACGCAAGATCACTTTGTTATGCAGGAACTGCATGTAGGGAGGACATTGAACTAGTGATTGTAATTCTTCTTGCCGAGGTTATGATTACGAGTAAGATGGTTGAGAGAAGCCAACTGAAGGGTTTAAAAGGGGGCTTCATGTAAGGATATAAGGGGGTGTTCAATAAGGATGATGTTGAGATCCCACGCCTGTGTCAGCGACTTGAATTGAGGTTTTTTGTTTATGAATTCTTTCATAAATTGTGACACAAGTGGGTGCAGCGATAGATTTGCTATCATTTGGGGTGTAGAAGGCAGCAATAGCTGAGAGATGATAAACTATCGGAGCTGATTTGGAGATCAGAATTAGACAGATGCAGAGGTGCCATTAGGCGTGCCCACTCCTGGTTGGCCCACACCTGAAGGCCTCACCAGAGGGCCCTTTGGCGTGACCCTGAGGCAGGCTGGAGTCACTCCTCATTATTTTGTGAAACCGGTAAAACTCTCCTGTTACCTACATTTTGTAAGTCTAATCTTCTACGATATTTATGCTCTGTTGCATTTACTGTTACCAGTTTAACCTATATGTCTCATATGCTATGTTAACTTTTAGAACTAGTCACGATTAGTGTAAGTATTGTACTGGTTACAAACTATAAGGCCTTTAAATTAAATATCATAGAATCTCCTTGCTAGAGCAGTGCTTTGAGCACACCCCTGATTAGACACCATTCTTTCAATCCATTAGCTTCACTTCATTCCCAACCTTGTGTTCTCCCTCCCTTCCCTATCTTCACAATGCCAGACCTAATTCCTGTCATGTTGTTTTTATAATGCCTGTCCCAATCCTTCATATTGGCTGTTTCTTTCTCGCACCAACAAGATCTGATTGCTACCATTTCTGGAGAGGGCAAGATGATATCTTCAACTTGAGACCACCACGACTGACAAGACACCAACATCTTATTCACATTGTTTGCCAACCCCCAGCAAAGAGCCCCAGATGGAGGTCACCAGACAAAAAAGCTCTAAATTGTATGCTCATAAATGCGCAATCTATCTGGAACAAATGGCCTATTATTGGTGACTATATTGAAAGGCATAAGCTGGACATACTGTTTTGTGACAGAATCCTGGCTCACCAATACAGATGAGGTAATCACAAATCAAGTAAAGCTTCCCAAATATGACCTCAATGGTCCAAGAGCTACCAGACAAGGTGGAGGCATCTTTATCATGGTCAGATCTGATCTCCAATTCCAATGTCTTACCTCAAACAACTCTAATAACCTTGAAGCCATCATGATTGCAAATGAGCACTTAGCAACAGCTATTTTCTATTGAGCCCCATCCACATGTGCAGATGACCTCTCTATTAATTTAGCCTGCGAGCAATAGGGCAGACCACCCTGACTGTTAGATGACCTCAACCTTCCTGCCTTATCAAAAAAGAACTCCTCAGGCTTTCTTGAGGCAATGTCTTCACTAAACTATGAGCAACTTATCCACGCCCCGACCCACACTAAAGGAAACACACTTGACCTAATCATCACACCCACTTCCACGCTCGGAACTAACTCCGACAAACCACAAATTTTGCCGGTTGCTTGGTCAGACCATAAGGCCATCCTTTTCTGCATCCCATCTTCTTCACCTGATCCTATTATCTCTTCCACTGTTGCACCACCACCAGCTCACCGCTTTAGACTGTTCAATAAAGAGGCATTCCTGGAAGAAACCTTACCCAACCTTATCTCAGGCACATCAGATCTAGTTCATCTTATACACATCTGGAACTCCACCTTAAACAAAGCTGCACTCCTACCACAACCTTTGGGATCCAATAGAAGAGTGCACTGCCATTTGGTACACAGAAGACCTACACAAGTCCCTGAATTACCTTAGGAAACTGGAGCAGAAATGGTGCCACTCTAGACTCCCCCAAGATCGTGACTTTTACATGAAGATCCTGCAATAACACCGTGTTGCAATTAACCAGAGAAGAAGGGAATACCACACCAACATCATTAAGCACTCGCTTAACAAGACCCATGAGCTGTTTGGAATCATTCAGTCCATCATACAAGTCTCAGCAGTTCAGCATACCAAAGTCATACCCTGCCCGCAAGACTTCACCACCCAGTTTCGTAATAAAACCAATTTGCTTGCCCATATTATAGAAGATCCTAGCGCAGACATTACTTATAGTGAGAACACCAACATTCCTGTGCTAAACTCCTTCCATCCATACTCTGCTGAGCAAATAGAAGACATAATAAAGGGGCTCAACTCCACCACCTCTCCGACTGATCCTTGCCCCTCTCACTGGATCAACTCAACCTGTTGTGAACTAAATCCTCATATCTCAAAGATTATACACCTCTCCTTCTCCAACAGTCTGGTGCCTTCATCACTAAAAACTGCCTTCTGAAGAATCCCAAGATGGACCCATCCGACCTAAACGCCTATAGACCCATATCTATGAACTGCAGTCCCTCCCACCACCCCAAGACTGTATATAAGAATGTATAATAGCTCATGATGTATAATAGCGCACTATGTAGATAAAACAACGCTAATCATCTCCCCACCCACACCCACACACCGCACTCTCCACTGCATGAAGACACTTGCCCTCCCCTTGATTGTTTGCCGTGGAAACCGCCTTGATTGAATGATAAGGCGGTATATAAATAACATTAATTAAATAAATAAATAAATCTAGCCTTTCTTTCCTGGCTAAAATAACAGAGAAGATAGTCCAACAGCAGATCCAAGATCACATTGATGCCTTTGCCCCACTGGATCAGCATCAGCATGGCTTCCATCTTCAACATGGTGTTGAGACTCTGCTTACCTCCCTTAGACAATCTAGTGAAGGGCATGGTCAAAATGAAACAAAGCTTCATTCTAAACTTTCTAGATATCGCATCAGCGTTTGATACAGTCTGTCCTAGCCTTCTCCTTACTCAACTACAGTGGTGTGCAAAAGTCTGGAATCACTTGTAAATTTGACGTTTTTTTTTTTTTTTTTTTAAATTCTTTATTTTCGTTTTATAACAACAAAGGAAAGGAAGACATACAGCTAAAAGACAAATACATAACGTGTAATACATACACCAAAGTAAACCCCTACCACCCCCTCCCCCCTGCTTCTTCTCTAGAAACTAAGCATTCCCGAAGCGGGCGTGTACGTACATTATTATATTACCAAACCTAACGGTGATCTAAAACATGATGAGTGCACATTATACAGGCATATTGGAGCAATGAGCAGATTGTACATAATCATTAAGCATCTGCCATTTAGACAAGCAAGAGTGAGTTTGGACATGGGGAATAGCCCTCCGAGGTATCTGCTCATATTTACTATATAAGCAGACGAGATTCCACCATTCATTGACAGTAAGTCGAGAGCTATCCTTCCAATTCCTCGTGATTAAGCATATGGCTATACCTAGCATGAAATCAAGGAGAAAGCGACCCTTCTTAGGAAGAGAGGGGACCTCCGCCGCAGAGCGGAGTCCCACGACCTTCCAAGAGAGAGGTTCATGAAAGTGTAAGATAGATTGAATACGACCCCAGACCCGCCCCCAATAGACCTGCAGTTGAGGACATTCATAAATAACATGAGCGAAGGATCCCACAGCAGTCTGGCAAGACCAACACAGGTCCCTAGCATTTGGGTTCCATTTGGCAATTTTTTCTGGGGTATAAAAGCATCTGTGTGCAAAGAAGAAGAGAGTTTGGGTGACAGAGGCAGACTGGGAAACCCGCACTACCTTACTCCAAAAAACGCTCCATTGCACAGGAGTTATAGTGATTTGCAGTTCGCGCTCCCAGGCTTGTTGGGCTCTAAAAGTGTCCGTATCTGTACCCTGACAAAGTAGTTTATAGAAATTAGAGGCTACCCCACGTGTACTACTAATGGAGTGAACTATCTCTAATAGCCCATCCTCAGTAGGGGCAGAGGGCGGCATGATTCGAGCACTTTTGAGGCAGTGTTGAAGCTGCATCAATTGAAAGTAGTGTTTCGCTGGTAACGCAAATTCCTTTTGTAAATCCGAAAAGGTTTTCCAACGAGCTGCGGAGAAAAGCTGTTGGGGTGTCCAGATCCCCCTGGAGTACCAGGGTTTCCAGGCTATTGTTCTATTTAGGACTTGAATTCTGGGGTTATTCCATAGCGGGAGTCCGTCCTGAGGACATACATTCGGGCCCAGTGATAGAATGAGAGTGTTAAAGGCCGCAAGAGTATCGACAATCATTGGTGGATGGCGGGTGCCTACTTGATAGGACATACCGGGGAGATGGGTCAACGGAATTGGGTTACTAAGCTCCTCTTCTATGTCAAGCCAAACTGGTCGGCGGTCTGTTGAGGTATCTAGCCATCGGGCACCTTGCTTAAGTAGAAAGGCTTGATGATATCTAAGAAAATCAGGAAATCTGGTACCCCCTCGTTCCTTTGCAGACTGCAGTTTATGTTTAGCTATCCTTGGTGGCTTGCCCTGCCAGAGATAACGGACGAGAAGGCCCTCAATATCTTTATAAGTATGTAGCGGAAGTAAGCATGGTAGCATTTCTAAAATGTAGTTCACTTTGGGGACTATCATCATTTTCACAGTGTCTAAGCGGCCCCACCATGTGAGAGATAAGGGAGACCAACGATTTGTGAGTTCACGGACTTTGGAGACTATCTCTTTGGCATTAAAACTGATAGTGTCTTCTAAAGGAGAACAGTAATGGACCCCGAGATACTTCACCATACGGGATTGCCAGAGGAAGGGAAAGGCCTGCATGTCAGCTTCATGTACCCAGCGGTTCAGTGGGAATGCTACAGATTTGGTCCAGTTAATTTTATAGCCCGATAATTGTGAGTATCCGTCAATCAGATCCAAGACAGCTGGAACCGAATCGAGGGAAACGAAGAGCATAAGGTCATCTGCATATGCAGAGAGTTTAATCTCCCTATGACTAAAGGGGACACCTCGAATACGTGCAGACTGTCTAATAAGGAGGGCTAGGGGTTCAAGAGCGAGATCAAAAAGCATTGGTGATAGGGGGCAACCTTGACGCGTGCCTCTTTGGAGGTTAAATGGCTGAGATTTGATGGCGTTTACACAAATACTGGCGACAGGTTGAGTGTACATGACTTGGAGATATCGGAGGAAGCCCTCTCCAAAGCCATACCATCGGAGAACTGCAAATAAGAAGGGCCATTCTAGACGATCAAAGGCTTTTTCGGCATCCAGGGAAAGACCCACCCATGGATGGTCGAGATTGGCAGCACTAGATAACACATGGCACAAGGTCCGAGCGTTGTCAGCAGTTGATCTGCCGGGTATAAAACCGCATTGATCGGGGTGAATTAGGGTAGCCATCATGTCGGATAGCCGGGTGGCCAAGATCGTCGCGAAGATCTTATAGTCGGCATTAAGTAGGGAGATTGGACGGTAGTTGGCGGTCAATAGCGGGTCCCTGCCTTCTTTCTCAAATACAACCACATTAGCTGCAGAGAAGGATCCCAAAGAGGATGTATCTACCGCAAGGGCAGTAAAATAGAGTTTTAAATAGGGGACTAAATCTGCACTGAACGTTCTGTAGAATTCAGTCGGGAGACCATCGGGCCCGGCGGCACGGCCCGAGGCTGTTCGTTTTAGGGCAGATTGGATCTCTGAAGTAGAGAAGGGTTCATCCATTGCATCTCTATCAACTTCAGAGAGGGTCGGCCGCTGAATGCCAGAGAGCAATCGCTCGAATGTCTCTGACGAGAACTCACATTCAGATTGATATAGGCGGGTATAGAAATCCCGAAAGAGCTCTACAATATCGGAGTCTGTGGTCACTATGCCCCCTCCCTGTGGAGCTCGAAGGGCCGCAACGCGTTTGGCTTCTTTTTGACCTTTCAAGGCATTGGCTAAGAGTCGACCGGCTCGGTTATTTTCACGATAATATGTCCCTCGCTGAAGCTCAATACTCTAAGAAGCTGCAGTTGAGAGGATTGAATTATATTGAAAACGGAGACGCTGTAATCGAATTAATACACATGGGTCAGTGCGTGAAGTTAGAACTCGTTCGCCTGCTTTTATTTGTTGGTCTAGTATGAGCAGCTGCTGTTTACGTTGTTTCCGCAGGCGGATTTGATAGCTAGTGATCGTTGCCCGAATGGCCGCTTTGAAGCCCTCCCACCAAGCCCAATTCGCAGTATCTTGGGGTAGATTAAAATGGAAGTAATTCTGTATGGCTACTCGAATTTCTGATTGGAACTCAGGCTGAGTTAACAGGGCTCTATCAAAGAACCAGGCTCCCGAGTTTCCCTGGGGTGCAGTAGTGTGTAATTGGAAGGAAATAGCAGCATGATCTGAAATATGTTGGGAGTGAATCTTTGCAGTGTCCACCTGAGGAACTAACAGTTTTGAGATTAGAAAGAAGTCTATGCGAGACTGAGAGTTATGAGGGGAGGAGAAGAAGGTGAAGTCAAGCTCATTGGGGTGTAGTAATCTCCATAGATCAACTAAAGCAAGATCCTTGATCAGGGAGGTAAGCGTAGCGTGACTCTTGGGGGGACCACTCGTCCTAGGCGGCTGTTTGTCAATCAGGGGATCAAGGACTAGATTGAAATCCCCCCCCAATGATCAATGAAGTATTAGCAGAAGCCTGCGCAACCTGAGCAATAGTAGCAAAAAAGGCAGGGTCATCCGCATTAGGAGCGTAAAGGCATATACATGTAACTTCCAGGTTACCTATCTTAAGGTGAACTCTAGCCCATCTACCTGCTGTATCTGAGCTAGTCGCAATAACAGTAGCATGCAAAGATTTCCTAACCAGTATGGCAACCCCACATTTCTTAGAAACGGCTGGGGAATAAGCGGCCACCATGTAAGGTTTAATATTGAGTTTAAGAGTTTCCTTCGAATTTAACTGCGTTTATTGGAGAAAAATCAGATCCGCAGCTTCCTGACTGAGGTAGCTTAGGATTTTCTTCCGTTTTATCGGATTATTGATGCCTTTTACGTTCAATGAAAAAATCTTACATGGTGCCATCAATCGGTAGTAGACATTTTAGGTAAGGGCGCTTGATAACATAAAACATAAGCAGAATCTGTACAACAATGTCATAATCACCGAGTATGCTGGCTAATACACCCCATATTGAAAAGTATGTACCAACGTATCTTAGAGAAGAAGCAAAACCCCCAAAGAATATGGCGACCATATGTCTGCGGGAGGAGGCCCTAGAGAGGAAATAGAAGACATGTAAAAAAGGAACAGAAACACCAGAGTCCATAATAACACTGTCTCTGATACTCATCGAGGCTACTGTGGGTAGATGGAGTCGGGTCACAGATACCATCAAGAGTAAGGCAACAGACTGCCAACGCCAGACTCTTTGCTAGGCTGCGGCAGATCCAATATGGCAGGTACAGCGGATAGAAGGAGACTTGCAGGAACAGTCTGGAAGTCAGCGCATCAAGTCGGCTTCTTTGGAATCCAAAAACTCCGCTAGTAGATCAGGGTCCTCGAATGTTCTTGTCTGATTGTGAAGCGTGACTCGGAGCTTGGCCGGGTACATCAGGCCATAGCGTGCTTGTAGTTGTTGAAGCCTCGGCCGGAATTCCAGAAAGCGCTTTCGGCGGTCGACTGTGGGTTTAGACAAGTCGGGATAGAAGGAGATCTTGTGGCTCTCAAACTCCATATGGCCCTTTGCCCGAGAGGCACTTAGAATTTGCTCCACGTGTTGATATCTCAGTAGTCGAAAAATGATAGGCCGCGGGGTCTTCCTGTTGGGCGTTATGCTGGTGGGTACACGATGAGCGCGATCAATCTCCAAATCTTTGGTAAAGGTGATTTGGAGCAAGGAAGGGAGGATTTTGCATAAAAACTCTTTCATGTCTCCCGATTCCGCTCCCTCCGGTATGCCCACGAGTCGTATGTTGTTGCGGCGCGCTCTATTATTGCCATCTTCCACCTCTTTCTGCAAGGCCCGCACCTGTCGTTCAACTTTGTCGAGTTTGGACAACTGGGCCGCATGGGAGTCCAATATGCCCTCCATTTTGTCCTGACGCGAATAAAGCCCTTCTAGCTTGCTTTGCAGCACACCAAAATCATCCCGCAGCGCTCGGAGTGCTTCACCGTTTGCCTGCACAAGGTTTTTGACCCCTCTAATCTCAACGAGGATTTCCTGCTGCATTTCGGGGCCCTCGCACAAGGCCGGCCCCTTCTGCGGGGACGGAGGTTCGGTTTTGGAGCGTTTGCCGTGAGAAGCCGCTGGAGACCCAAATTCCAGGCGCGTTGGTTTGGTCCCCGCCATCTCACCAATGTGCCCCGGCAAGATCAGAGTGGAAGTTCCAAAAATGTGAGGTGTTAATTCAGGATTCTTCGTAGGCCTCTCGGGAGCCTCAGCGTTATGCGACCATCCCGCTGGACATCAGGCTCCGCCCCCCAATTTGACGTTTTTTTTAAACTTCTTGACCTTATATCAAATATAAAATTCTTGTCACTACATTTAAACTTATAAATAATCTTGCACCATCGGCACTCAATACACTGATTAATATAGACATCGATAAACGATCCCAAAGAAGCAGAAACTTAAATACCTTAACAATACCAAAAGATTTCACAAAAGCCAGAAAACAAACAAATAAGAGAGCTTTCTCACACTCTGCTCCAATTCTTTGGAACAATCTACCTGACAACATTCGCCTGCTATCTGATATAAAGGAATTTAGAAAAAAATTAAAAACTCACTTATTCATATTACACTACAATACACCCTCAGAACAGAATACTCAAATAGATACAGGCTAACATTTATACATTATTATTACATACTCTATTTTCAAAATAAATATCACTAATACACTATTAACCATACCACACTCTCATTCACATGATGATTATAGATTTAAACTAACAATGTATATATGTTCTAATATGTTATACCTTTAATGTTACAACATTCCTTGTAAATTATAATTATCTGTTCTATGTAAACTGACTTGGTATATTACATACCAATTAACCTACTGTTCCATGTAAACCGCACTTGATACTAGGGAAAGAGCGGTATATAAATAACTGTTAAATAAATAAAATAAATAAATAAATAAATATCTTAATTTCTTTTACCTCCCAGTGGCTTTTTCTGTGTATCTCATGATAAGTGATAGATTTGGCTATTAGGGCCAACTTTTAGTATTGGTTTGGCCCTTATTTTCTGAGTTTGTTCCCCATAGTTGTCCTGTTGATAGATTTTCTGTGAAAATTGTGTAATGTACATCGTTGGCCAATGATATATTATTGTAAGTATGCTTTAAAATATTATGGGCGCACACCAGGTTTCCTTCAAATTAATGTATGTGGCCTTGAAAAAGGCCATTTTTATGTGTCAGTGATAGCTCAGTATTTGGTGGGCCACCCTTTGTTCTTGATCACCTGATTGTACCTTGTCAGCATTGAATGAACCACTCTGACAAGGTGATCGTTGGTGACAACTCGGTTCCAAGCTGCAATGAGTGACTCAATCAGCTCACACTTTGATGTCAGATGCCTCTTGGATATTTCCAAGGCCACCTTGTGCCACAAGTTCTCAATTGGATTCAGATCTGGAGACTGGGCAGGCCAGTCCATTCACTTGATGTTGTTCTGCTGCTTCCAGCTGATCACCTTTCAGGAGCGATGGCAGGGTACACTGTCGTCTTGGAACAGGAACTGGCCAGGAAACAGCTGGTGTGCTGATGGCACCATGCACTTTTGCAGTATGGTGACGTACTTGGCCCCGTTGACCATTCCATCGACAATGTGAAGACGTTCAATGCCACTGGCAGCCATGCAACCCCAGAACATGACCTTCAAATGATGCTTCACAGTGAGGTTGAGACACTCAGGCTTGAATTCCTCTCCAGGAAATCTCCTCACATAGGTGTGGGCCTGGTTACCAAACAGGTAGAATGTGCTTTCATCGCTGTTTAGCACCTTTTCCCACATTTCAGTTGACCAGGTTGAGTGCTTTCTTGCCCACATGATCTGGTTGCGCCTTTGTATGTCAGTCATCAGTGGCTTATTCCGTGCTTTGCAGCCCCGGAGACCAAACTGCAGGCACCGACGATGAACTGTTGATGAGCTGACACTGACCTCACTCTTGTCTGACCACTCTCGAAGTAGCTGAGGAGAGGTCAACTTGCGATTAGTCAGTGAAATGCGTCATAGTGTGCAGTCCTGGCGTGATGTTGATGCACGTGGATGACCTGAACGAGGCTTATCCACCACTGAACCCATTTTTTTCTTCTTCTGTACAATCTTAACAACAGTGCTCTGACTGCAGCCAACTTTTCTGGCTATCTGACGGCTTGAAAATCCTTCCTCACTCATAAAGGACACAAAAACACACTCCTCCAATGTCAGGGTCCGAGTCATCTTCATGATCGATCCAGAAAGTGTATGAAATTCTAAAATTCTGCACGTTTTTATAGCTGCACTGTTGGCTAGATATCTGCATTGAGATTGGTTAGTGAAACCAGCCTCCTGATTGGTCAGAAATAACGTGTGCATATTGGATAATCTCGATCCAGTTTTGATGCAGGATCCACAAAAATCGCAGTAGCTATCTCCTAGTGTCTGTAAAGTATTTAAATTGGAAGCAAGGAATGTAAAAATTCAACTCTAATAGCCAAATGTATCCCTTTTAATGTGGTAGAAAGATGAATATGCTGGGCTAACACAAAATTTAAAAAACACCCGTTAGAAAGTACGAAAAACAAAAAACCCACAAGTGATTCCAGACTTTTGCACACCACAGTACATCTGAAAGGCATAAGGAACCTAGCCTTAGAATGGTGTTGTTCATACCTATCAGACCGCCAACAACTGGTTCACATAGGTGCCCAAGAGTCATCTGAGTTCTAACAAACCCAAAGAGTACCACAGGGTTCTTCCCCATCTTCTCTACTCTTCAGTATATACATCCAAGCCATTTGCGTGATCATTCAATCCTACAGCATACTGTACCACATCTATGCTGATGATGTGCTGCTCTACACCCCTTTCTCAATGGTCAGTCCCAATAACACCACAATTACGGACTGTTTTAATGAAGTTTTGGACTGGATGAGAACTCAGAATTTAAGACTGAAATGTAAGAAGACAGAAGTTTTATTCATTTCAAGGGATCCAATCTTTATTCCACCTCCTGCCCTACAGGTAAAAGATACAGAACTGAAAACAACTCAAGAAGTATGATATCTAGGGATCATTCTGGACTAGTTCCTGAATATGAAATCCCATATAAGTAATATCACTAAAACAGTATACCTCAAAATACGGACCCTCTGTCACCTACAGCCCTTATTAGATCCTGCCGATTTCCACACTGTATTCCAGGCTCTTATCATCCCTCACTTTGACTATGCTAATATCGTTCTACATGGCCTACCTGATTGTGCACTCCATCCCCTACAAATGGCTATGAACACTGCAGCTCGAACCCTTTATGGAGCTTCCAGATAAGAGCATGTCACACCTATCCTAAAGCAGCTTCATTGGCTCCCGATAGTCAGTCGCCTCGAGTACAAAGTCCTCATAATGACATTTAAAATCCTGCACCACCTCTCTGCAACTGTCCTGGAAGAACTCGTACAATGGACACCGGACAACAGAGTTAGAAAGTCAAACATGGCTAACACTCTTACTTCCCTACCTCAGCTAGATATAGCTCCCAAGCTGCGATCCACAGAGCTATCACCTTTTATGTGCCTTCACTCTAAATTTCCTTTCCTTTCCCGATCCGTGGCATTACTGACTTTGTGACCTTCAGAAAGGCAATAAAAACACATCTCTTCCAACTTTACTTCAAACATGTAGTAAAGCCCTCCTTACACAGACCTTCCTACTCATTATAGTCCTCCAATCATCATGTATATAGTTGTCCAGGGTTCTACCCTATTTGTATATAGTTCTACCTTAATTGACACCCTTGTTATAGAGATAGATGTTGTTCAATTTGCCTTAAATGGCTACTGTTCATTTTTATGCTTGTTTAGATCTGTTCATTTGTTTCATGTAAACCTGTTCTATGTAATGAGTTGTTTCAGTGTAAAATGCACTGATTTAAAATAGCGCAGTATATAAAACCAAATAAATAGATAAATGTTATGACAGCACTTGGCCAAGAAGACAGGATAATTGGATCATGATTGCATAAATGAGCCCAGTGTGTGAAACAAGACTACTTCCACTGGTAAGAACATTGGGTTACCAGTTTTCTGGAGGCCAAGATGATGGTGCAGACTTTGTACAATACAGAAATATCACATGTAATTCACTGCTCACTTTCCAGTTTGTCAGGGTGAGACAGCTGAGACTGGGGTGCAGTAATCACCCATGGTGCTGGGTTAGTATAAAAGAGTGAGTTCCCAGTGCTAGTGGTGCATCCTTTGAGGAGAACCTGAGTTATTAGCAGGGATGAAGGAAATGCATAGAGGAGACATGGCTGCAAGAGATGGCAAAGACAATGTGTGCCAATCTATGTTCCCTGGGACAGATGGAGCAGAAAAGATAACACTTTGCATTTTTGGTGGAGGCAAAGAGATCCACCTCTGGTGTACCCCACTTCTTAAAAGCCTCTCTGGAGAATCACTGGATCCAAGTACCCCTCATGTAGATCTAGGTGTCAGATAAGAGTATCTGCCAGCTGATTCTGGGACGCTGGTAAGTAGGCAGTGCGGAGTATGGTGTTGATGGAAGAGGCAATAGGAGCAGGGCCTCCCACAACAATTGGAAAGAGCCTGATCCTTCTTGTTTGTTGGGGTTTTTTTTTAGTGCTATCAAGTCAGTGTTGACTCAGCTACCTCTGGGTTTTCTTGGCAATGTATCACTGGAAGTAGATTGCCAGCCTTTTCTTCCAAGGCAATGGAGGGTAAAGTGACTTGCCCATATTCAGAAGGAGTGCCAGTGGGAATTGAACCCTCGATCTTCTAGGTACCAGGCAGTTGCTCTAACCACTAGGCTACTCCACCACTCTGTTTGTTGGTATAGAATATGGTAACTTGGTTGTTGGTCTAAACAATCAGTGCCTTGTGTTGGACCCAAGCCCTGAAAACGTTGAGGGCATAAAATACTTCCTGGAGCTCTAAGACATTAATGTGCAGTATTCATTCTTGGGCAGTCCACATTTCCTGCATTGATAGCTGCAGAAGTTGAGCCCTCCAACAATAGATGGAAACATTGGTTGTGAGAATGAGATGATATAGTGGAACTTGAAATGGAGATTGCCAAGATTGCTTGGTGTGTTCCACCTTTGGAGCTTGGTGGTCTGTGCATGTTAGAATGCACCATGGGGATATTCATGTGGAGGGACTGAGAGTGTTGATTCTAGTGTAATTTGAGGTGCCACTGAAGCAGTTGCATGAATAACCGTGCTAGTGGGACAATATGATCTGATGCTGCCATGTGACCCAGCAGTTGGAGGTTGGTGTGGACAGATGTGACACACAGCTGAGGAGAGTCTGCTGCTGAGTTGTTGGATGATCTGGACTCTGTCTTTGATGAGGTATGTTCTGGCCAACAGGGTATCTATGCAGGCCCTGATGAAGTTGAGGCACTAGTTTGAACTTTTTGCACATTGACTACAAAACTAGCACTTGTAGCACATGGGTGGTGGCTTGTAGAGTGCGAAGAGATGCATCTTTGGATTTTGGGAAGATGACTCAATCATCCGGATATGGATGGATGCAGTGAGCTTGGCATTGCAGGTGGGCTGCAACAACTGCAAGGTACTTTGTAAAGACTATCGGTGCAGACAATAGTTTGAAGAGAAGCACTTTGTACTGATCACTCTGATTTTTGAATGTGAAGCAAAGGAATTTCCAGTGTACAAGGTAGATGAGGATGCAAGTGTAGGCATACTTTGGTTCCAGGCAGGCCAGCCGATCATTGTGGTTCAGTAGTGGGAGGATTATGTTGAAGAATTTCATTTTGAACTTTTCTCGCTTGATGTAGAAATTGAGGTTCCAGAAGTTAAGGAGCAGAAAAAGACCCCCATCTTTTTGGGGATCATGAAGAACCATGAGTACAACTCTTGACCTAGCTGATGTTAGCAAACAGGTTTGATGGCTTTGTTATGCAGAAGGATGGTGATCTCCTGTGCCAAGATTGGGAGGTGCTGTGGTGGAATTACTTTTTGGGTGGGTAGGTGTCTTACTATATTAAAGGCTAACACCTTGTAAATGAAAGACGTGCAGTTTATTTACAAACAAAGCAAGGATACTTATTCAGAAAGACAAGTAATTCTCTTAGTTACACATGAGTAGTTAGAAAAGATAACTAGAAAGCAATTAGAATAATGATAACTAAAAGCACTTACTTACAGAAGAAAATAACTAGAAAGCTAATTACAGAAAAATAATACTTCACTGAAAGAGTTATGAGATAGTGCAGCTATGTACAGAGAATAATACTTCACCAAACTGCATCATGGCATCCCCTTTAAAACATCAGCTGGGAGAGCTCAGCGGAGGCTAGAGGAGTCTGGGATTCTTCATGCATGGCATGCGCCTGGCCAAGCAGATCTACGCTCTCTCTGTTCTGGGTTTTCTCTATATATATATATAGGCTAAATGCAGCCGGCCATCACATGATTCCTTACATGAGATTATTCCTACAGCCATTCTCCACCCCATACACCCCCTGCTTGACCAGTCCCTCTCTAGCCTTTGTTTGCTCCCAGCCTTTTGGTTTCCAGGTAGGCATCTGACAGTGCTCACCCCCCATGGTTTTAGAAGTTCAGAACTCCACAATTACAATTAGGTAAATAGTTCTTATCAATTGATCTACATCTGCTAAGATAATTGTTCAAGGCCCTTACCCTAGGACATTTGCATTTGTTAGGAGAAGAACCAGATAAGAAGAATTCTGTCTCCCTCTCTGGTCTTCCAGTATTCCTCAGGCTAGATGTGTAGGCAGTTTCTTACCAGACTGCAAATACAGCTTTGATCTCTGGGCTAGCAAGCTGGCTCAGCCTGATTTCTCACATGCATAATAGCTCAAAAGTTCAATTTCCTTGCAAAGTTCAATATTCCTTGCTGATCCAAATAAATCTTTAATTAGTAATACAGTAGGTAAACCAGAGGAAGCTCTGAAAAGTTGATCCTGCTCTGATAATGTTTAGAACCCAGTGGTCTGTTGTTATGGACTACCAGGCCTCCCTGAAATGTCCCCAACTGGCAGGTAGCCAAAAACTCACTTGGCTGCAGGATCAAGTACAGCTGGCTGCTGCTTTTTTTCCTGGGGCTGGGATTATTGGCCTTAAGTAAGCCCCAAGTGATAGCCTGGGATACGGCTAGTATCTCTAACACAGGTAAAATTGTTGAAGTACTTGTAATGGTATGACCACTTGTACTGAGGAAGATAAAAGTGTCTATTCCGTGACACAAGTTCCAAAAGCTGGCCAGAGAGCTCTCTGACTGTGGAGGAATGGTCCTTGATTTTGGATACCGCCTCCTCCATCTCGATACAGTCCTGTTTCTTTGATGATTTGTTCTGCATACAAATTAAATAGGTAGGGGGAAAGTATGCAACCTTGTCAAACACCTTGCTGATTTTAAATCATTCTGTTTCTCCTTATTCCATTTGAACTGTTGCTTCGTGATCAATGTAAAGGTTGTGCAAGAGAACAATCAGGTGTTCTGGTATACCCAAGCTTCTTAATGTGGCCCAAAGTTTCTCATAATTTACACAGTCAAAACCTTGCTGTAGTCAATAAAACACATATAGGTATCCTTTTGGTATTCTTTAGTCTTTTCAAGGATCCATCTCACATTCACAATGATGTCTCTCATTCCTCGCCCTTTCCTGAACCCTGCTTGTACTTCAAGCAGTTCTCGTTCCAGGTATGGTTGTAGTCTCTGCTGAATAATCTTAGTAGAATCTTTCTGGCATGTGGGATCAGAGCGATTTGTGATAATTTCCACTGTCAGTTGGATCGCCTCTCTTTAGTATTACTATAAATACAGATCTTTTCCAGTCAGTTTGCCATGATGTTTTCTTCCAAATTTCCTGGCAGAGCCTTGTATGGTAACAGCTTCATCTGATTGCTGTAATACTTCAGTGGGAATGCTATCAATGCCAGGTGCTTTGTTCTTTGATAAGGCTTTCAATGCTGCTTTGACTTTCCTATCTTTAACAAATCAACAAGGGAAAACCCTGTCTATAAGTTGGGGAAAATGTCTCTCTTTAAGAAAGAATATTGTTTTTTTCAGCAACTATAACACTTTCCCGATCTAATTAAATACAAGGATAATTGATACACCCTGTCTTCCTTTGTGTTTGACTACATCCACTACCACACCCCCACACTCTGGATGGCACCCAACCACGCCCACATGCAGCAATCTCCCAAACACACTTCCCTTAACTGAGCTAGCTAGGGACTGCTTTATTCTTTTAATCCAGGAATGAGACTATCTTTTCAGGCCCTTTAAGGTTCAGTCTCAATTAACTAAGCACAGAGCCCAGCAGAATGTCTAAACTCTGTGTTGTGCTTCAGTTGCACACAAACAGTTCAGTCACAGTTTAGGTTTGGATTTCCCCTTCTTTTCTCAGGAAACTTGTCAGTCACTTCTGCACACAAACAATTCAATCACTTCAGCCAGAAATTACCCACTTCTGGAAAGACAGGGTTTTTTTCTCTAGTCCAAGAGGATGTTTCTTGTAAAATCAATTCTCTCATCATAGTAACACAGTAAGATGATAGGTCACACCTTCCCATGCCTTTGTTTAGGTGTTCACCCACCGCTCCATGTAGGTCACCCCTATTTGTTAAGATATAAGAGATAGTTATGATTATTTTGATTTTATCCTGTTTCTATAAAGGGATCCACTGTGTCTGACCCATGCCATTTTGAATTCTGTCACTTCCATTGGGAGGGCATTCCAAGCATCCACCACCCTTTCAGTAAAAAAGTATTTCCTGACATTGCCTTTCAGTTTACCCCATTACAGCTTCATGTTATGCCCTCTAGTATTACAGCTTCCCCATCTTTGGAAGAGATTTGTTTGTTCATTAATACTCTTTAAGTATTTAAAGGTCTGAATCATATCTCCCTTGTCTAGAGTGTACATATTTAGGTCTTCAAGTCTCTATTCATAAGTCTTCTGACGCAGGCTCCAAATCATTTTGGTCGCTTTCCTCTGAACTATCTCCATCCTTTTTATGTCCTTTGTGAGATATGGTCTCCAAAACTGAACACAATAGTCCAAGTGAGGCCCCACCAGTGACTTGTACAGTGGCATTAGTTTCTCTTTCTTTCTGCTGGTAATTCCTCTCTGTATGCAACCCAGCATTCTTCTAGCTTTTGCCACCACCTTGTCAAACTGTTTCACCACCTTGAGATCCTCAAAAACAATCACTCCGAGGTCCTTCACCTGGTCCATGCACACCAACCTCTCGCTCCCTGACGCATACAATTAGCTTGGATTTCTGCTTCCCAAGTGCATGACAGGCACCTCTTCACATTAAATCTTAAGTGCCAAGCATTAGACCATTCTTCCAGCTTTTGTAGATCTTTCCTCATGTTATCCATTCCCTCAGGTGTGTCCAATCTGTTGCAAATTTCTGTGTCATCTGCACAGAGACGGACTCTTCCATTCAGTCCTTCAGCAATATCACTTACAAATACATTGAACAGTACCGCTACCAGAATCGAACCCTGGGGCACACTGCTAATCACTTCCTTTCATCCAAGTGAGTTCTATTTACCGTCACCTTCTGTCGTCTGTCAGTCAACTAATTTCTGATCCAGTTCACTGCCTTGGGACCATCCCCAAGCTGTTCAGTTTATTGATAAGCCTCCTATGAGGAAAAGTATCAAAGGCTTTACTGAAATCTAGGTAGATCACATCCATTGCATGCCCTCAATCTAGTTCTCTGGTCACCCAAAGAACTCAAATCAGATTTGTTTGGCAAGATCATCCTTTGGTAAAACCATGTTGCCTTGGATCATGCAACCTGTTGGTTTCGAGGAAATCCACTATTCACTCTTTCAGGGGCACCTCCATTACCTTTCCTGCCACCAAGGTAAGGCTTAGTGGCTTGTAGTTTGTCACTTCTTCTCTACTGCCACTTTTGTGAAGAGGTACCACATCAGCCCTTCTTCAGCACCGTGGAACTTCTGTCTCTAAGAATCTATTAAGAACATCCTTTAACGGCCCTGCAAGAACCTCTCTGAGCTTTTTCAGTATCCTGGGATGTATCCCATCCGGTCCCATGGCCTTAGCTACTTTCAATTTTGCAATCTGCTCTAACACATTCGCATTCTGTGAATGGTGTGGTATCTACTCTATTCCCATTTGTATATTTGTCAATCATAGGTGTCCTTCTCTAGGATTTTCTCTAGTAAAAACAGAGCAGACGTATTTGTTCAGCATTTTTGTTTTATCAATGTCACTTTCCACAAATCCGTTCTCAGCATTTTTGAGTCCTACAATTCCACCTCTGCTTATCCTCCTCTCCCGAATATACCTGAAAAAAGGTTTGTCGCCACACTTCACATCTTTAGACATCGTTTCTTCTGCCTTTGAATTTGCTATTCTTATTTCTCTTTTTGTCTCTTTTAGTTTGATCCTGTATTCTCTTCTGTGTTCCTCTGTTTGGGAACTTTTGAATTTTGTAAAAGCTGTGGTTTTTGCCTTTATTTGTACAGCCACTTCTTTGGAGAACCAAATAGGTTTCCTTTTACTCTTGTTTTTATTTACTTTCTTTACATACTGTGGGCCGGCACCCATACTAGGCGGTGGCTTAGTGGGGGCGGCGTGCCATATTAACTTGTGTCTTGCTTCAGCCTAGTAGCTGAGGCCCTTAATTGTGTAGTTGTGGGGCAATAAAGCAGTCCAAGTGGAAATAGGCTAACACAGGAAAATTTATTTTTAAATTTTGTTTTAATCATCAAGTTTGCAATTGGACCTTGGCAGAAGGCTCCAAACCATGAACAGAAAGTGAGGATATTTTCTCCAACAAAAAGCTTCTTTATAAAGTTATTTCAGCAGTGCTATGACAAAGCAGTTTCTTTCAGTCTTTGCAACAAACATAAGTTTCCTTTTTAGCCAAACAAAACATAGTTGAAAGTCACTGGTATAAGCAAAGTCCAGCTAACCTTGTTAGCTTCTCCCAGCTGTTTCAGGTAAGCTTAAAACATTCTCTGCTTCTCAGTATAGGAACTAAACTGCTGTTTAAAACATTTTCATAGCAGAAATACTATTGCAGCTTTAAAAGATGAGACTTCTGTCTTTCCAGCACTTCTCAGTAGCAATTACTCAGCATAACTACTTCTTGGGCTTTCTTCACAATATCTAATAAATGTTTTCTTAATCACTTCTCATGCATAATGAGCATTCCATTGGGACCTCTGTGGAATCCGAATCCCCTTTATAGAGTTCCACTTCCATGTCTTCCTCTGTACTGCAAGACTCAGGATCTTGGATACATTCAGGGATTTCAAGTTTCACTTTTCTTAAAAGCTTAAAAAGTTTCTCCCAGTGAACATCCCTTCTTCCCCCTGGAATAATGGCAGTGCTCCTAGACTTCCTTCCCTTTAGTGAGGCACTTAAAGGTACTGTCTGTTTTACCTTGTTTGTAGAAACCTTCTTCCTATCAGGCTTTCTAAAAGGCTCTGTTTCTTGCTCAGAGTCTGAGCTGCTTGCTTCTGAGTTAGAACTATAATCCTTTAACCCTCTCAAGCGTCTTCCTGCTCCTCTCTGGCCCTGCCACTCGTTCTGGCAGTTCTGTCTGCTTCTCCCGGTTTCCCGGTTCTCTCAGCTCTCCTCTCACTTGCTGCCTGACTGTGTTTAAATGTTTGCCAGCGTGCTTCCCTTTCTGGCCCCACCCTATCTCTCCCTGCTATTACCATGGAGTCCAGGCGTGGCTTCAAGCTAGCCTTGCAAGTGTGTGTTTCTCTACAACTTTCGTTTTGTAACCTGTGCTTGGGTGAGCCCATCCCCCTCTCAGGGAAAAAGTTTCTTTTTTTTTCTCTTTTCCAGGTCTGTGCTGCACCCGCCTTACCACTTATCCCCCCCCCCCTTAAGCTATTACAGGCTGGCGATGCAACCCGCGCACAGCCTGTAATCCTAGATAGGGCATCAGCGTTGGTATGGAGCTTCCCAGCCCTATGCTCTATCCGAAAATCGAATTCTTGGAGGGCCATATACCAGCGCGTTAAACGGGCATTATTGTGCTTCATTTTATTTAACCACTGCAATGGGGCGTGATCTGTTACTAACAAAAATTTTCGACCGGTTAAATAAAATCGTAACGCCATTACAGCCCACTTTATTGCTAGGCACTCACGCTCAACCGTCGAATATTTTCTCTCCGGAGGGGTAAGCTTATGGCTTAAAAACATCACAGGATGTTCTATCCCCTCGTGCTTCTGCGACATCACCGCTCCCAGGCCCGTTTCCGAAGCATCGGTTTGGATGACAAAGGGTTGGTTAAAATCTACTCCGCGCAAAACCGGTGCCTCACACAATTTTTCCTTTTAATACCTTAAAGGCCTGTTCTGCGATCCCAGACCACTGTAACTGTGTAGGGGCATTCTTTTTAAGCATTTCAGTTAGAGCTGCACTCTCTGTCGCAAAATGTGGGATAAAACGGCGGTAGTAGCCAATTAAACCTAAAAAGCTTCGAAGTTGCTTCTTTGTCAGCGGCTTCGGGAATGTCTTAACGCTCTCCACCTTATCCAGGAGAGGTTTTACTGTGCCGTGGCCAACTAAGTGACCTAAATACTTCACCTCTGTCGCGCCAAACATACACTTAGCCGGGTTTAGCGTGAGACCTGCTTGCCTCATCGCCTCCAAAACGGCCTTGACCCGCACCAAATGTTCATCCCACCCTGAGCTATGGATGACAATGTCATCCATATACGCCGTCGTGTAACGCTGGTGTGGGCGTAGGACCATGTCAACCAGGTGTTGACACGTCGCTGTGGCCCCGTGAAGACCAAAGGGCATTCAGCGAAATTGGTATAGTCCAATTGGGGAACTAAACGCGGTTTTTGGGCGAGATTCCATGGTGAGGGGAATCTGCCAATACCCTTTGGTCATGTCTAATGTGGTCAGATAAGTGGACTGGCCCAAGCGGTCCAAGAGTTCCTCGATCTGAGGCATAGGATATGTGTCGAACCTGGAGATTTCATTCACTTTGTTTTGCCTCGGGGAGTCTATAGGGTCGTTGGCGAACTATTTCGTCGTGTGGGGTCACTATCTCGTGTGCAACCAGTCTTGTTTCCCCTGGTAAGGGAGTAAGAACATCAGGAAACCCACCTAACAATTTTGACATTGCCTCCCGTTGAGCCCATGAGAGTCCCTCTCCCATCCTATGTACAGGATCTGCTCTACCATCAACGAGTTGTGGGCCTAGCTCGTCCTCCTCTCTCTCCACACAACTAGCAGTCAACCCTTTTATCTCGGCCCTGCCAGTGAACCCAAATCCTCCCGAGCCTCGGGCAGTCATGGTTAGTGCATCTACTTCTTCTAAGGGCGGAAACCCCACCCGTTCACAAATTAATTGGGAGACGCGATCCCCCACGCTCACCTTAAAATTCTCCTTGGCAAAATTAAACAGGAGTACCTTTATGGAGCCCCGGTAATCTGGATCAATGACCCCGGCCCCTACGTCTATAAAATTTTTAAGAGCAAGACCTGACCGAGGGGCAATTTGGCCATAACATCCAGGCAGTATTTCTACCTGGAGGCCGGTTTCAACTAGGGCCCTCCCCTGTCGTGGTATGACGATGTCTACAGCACTGCAGAGATCAACCCCCGCAGCCTGATCTGTCGCCCGTTTTGGGATCTTAGCCTCAGGAGTGGTCCTACAGAATCTGAGTACAAACTTAGATTTTGGGTCAGTCCTTCCCCTCCGGAGTTCTTTCTTACTTCTCTGTTTAAATCCACTTTCAAATAAAGGAGCAGGCACTGATCTGGCCTTTCCCTTCCTGTGGATGTCTTTTGGGGGAGTAATCAATTCCTCATGAAAGGATGTCCCTGGTATAGGGTCTTCCTGAGGATCATTTTCCTTTTCTGAAGGCTTAATGCCTGTGCGAGTAGTTATCATACTTGCCTTGTCTTCTCCTAGCCTGGGGTCAGCAACCTTTCCTACCTTGGGTAAGGCTTTCTCCCTGGCTAAGTCATCTTCTTGAGAAAGGGTAGCTGGTTGACTTGTGTTGCCCTGCAACTCCTCAGCTAAGCCTTTCCTGAATTGAGGCCAATCGCGGCCTAGGACTATGTCATGTGGAAGTCTCGGTACTATAGCCACATCTATTTGATTTTTCATACCCAATCCTTTTATTTCAACGGGATGTATGGGATAGGTACCGGTAGAGGCAGCTCCATGGATACAGCGAATCTTAATATGATTTCCAGAGGACTCTGGTGAGGGTTTATCTTTTGCCTCAATTTTCCTCCACAGCCTCTGAGGTATCATTGATTGGTCTGCACCTGAGTCTAATAATGCCTTGGTTGGGATCCCTTCCACCTCCACTGTTAACAGGAACCCTTCTCCTGTATCTCTGTGATGGGTAATTACAAAAGCTTTCCTAGCTTTACAATCCCTTTTAAGATGACCCAACTCTCCACACATAAAACATTTTCTCTGTGCATCAAATCTTTTATCCAAAGTCATACTTTCTTTCCTAAAGTTTGCAAGCTTTGCCTTCCTTTCTAGTAACTCCACATTTGCATTCTTAAAAACACCTTCTTTCTCGGGGCTCAATCTGTTAGCCTCTAGAAAGCGGTCAGCCAGCGCAATGGCTTCCTGAGTGTTTTTGCAATCCTGGAGGACTAGGAAAGTTTGCACATTGCTGGGTACAGCTTCCATAAACTGCTCTAGAATCACAGTGTCTCATATGGATTCTAAATCTTTAGTCTCCGGTGTAAGCCATTTATAAACTAAGCTCTTCACTCTATAATAGAGAGCTTGAGGTGTCTCACCTAACTTCAATTTACAGGAACGTAGAAGCCGGCGATAGACGGTGGGGTTTAATCCCATCCGATCCTTAATAGCTCGCTTCACCTCCTTATAATCTGTGACTAAACTGGCAGGCATGGCCCTATAGGCCGCCAAAGCTTCGCCTGTGAGAGACGTGGCAAATCTTAGCACCCACTGTTCCTTTGGCCATCTGGCCAGGAGAGCTATTCTCTCAAATGCCTCAATATAATCGTCTACATCATCATCTCTAGTAAGGCGTCCACAAGAGAAAGTCTCAGTGCCTGATAGGTCCCACCCGCGGAAATCTCCCTGTGAACCTGGCACTGTCATGGCAGCTTCGGCCGCTTTCTCCTGCGCTGCAAGCCACCTGGACATCATCTCCAGTAAAGGTCCTTGCTGGGCCTGAAGCATGGCCTTCGCCTGTTCCAGGCTCTGCGCCAACATCTCCCTTTGCTTGGCAAACTGTTCAGCCACCCAGGTCAGGATATCACGACTCTCCATCATTATAGTAGTGCTGTGAATAAAACAAAGAGAAACAAACACCAAGTGCGGTACTTTCTTATGCTCCCCTTTTCCCTAGTGAGCACTCCCCTACAGCCTCCCTCTTACACCAGCATCCTGTGATAACCCCTCTAGCCTACGGGTTACCTGGCCCTGGTGCAGAGTCTCGCTTTGTCAACCACGTGGATATCGACTCCGGCTCCACTGTCACTCCGGATCTTTTCCTCCGCTTAGCAGATAGCGCGTGTGTTGACGGCAGCTTCTCTGGGGGTCCTCTCCTCCTTCCGAGGTCAGGATCTTCTTTTAGTCGTGCAAAAACTTGATGAAAATCCAAGAACTACGCCACCTGTGGGCCGGCACCCATACTAGGCGGTGGCCTAGTGTGGGCGGCGTGCCATATTAACTTGTGTCTTGCTTCAGCCTAGTAGCTGAGGCCCTTAAGTGTGTAGTTGTGGGGCAATAAAGCAGTCCAAGTGGAAATAGGCTAACACAGGAAAATTTATTTTTAAATTTTGTTTTAATCATCAAGTTTGCAATTGGACCTTGGCAGAAGGCTCCAAACCATGAACAGAAAGTGAGGATATTTTCTCCAACAAAAAGCTTCTTTATAAAGGTATTTCAGCAGTGCTATGACAAAGCAGTTTCTTTCAGTCTTTGCAACAAACATAAGTTTCCTTTTTAGCCAAACAAAACATAGTTGAAAGTCACTGGTATAAGCAAAGTCCAGCTAACCTTGTTAGCTTCTCCCAGCTGTTTCAGGTAAGCTTAAAACATTCTCTGCTTCTCAGTATAGGAACTAAACTGCTGTTTAAAACATTTTCATAGCAGAAATACTATTGCAGCTTTAAAAGATGAGACTTCTGTCTTTCCAGCACTTCTCAGTAGCAATTACTCAGCATAACTACTTCTTGGGCTTTCTTCACAATATCTAATAAATGTTTTCTTAATCACTTCTCATGCATAATGAGCATTCCATTGGGACCTCTGTGGAATCCGAATCCCCTTTATAGAGTTCCACTTCCATGTCTTCCTCTGTACTGCAAGACTCAGGATCTTGGATACATTCAGGGATTCCAAGTTTCACTTTTCTTAAAAGCTTAAAAAGTTTCTCCCAGTGAACATCCCTTCTTCCCCCTGGAATAATGGCAGTGCTCCTAGACTTCCTTCCCTTTAGTGAGGCACTTAAAGGTACTGTCTGTTTTACCTTGTTTGTAGAAACCTTCTTCCTATCAGGCTTTCTAAAAGGCTCTGTTTCTTGCTCAGAGTCTGAGCTGCTTGCTTCTGAGTTAGAACTATAATCCTTTAACTCTCTCAAGCATCTTCCTGCTCCTCTCTGGCCCTGCCACTCGTTCTGGCAGTTCTGTCTGCTTCTCCCGGTTTCCCCGGTTCTCTCAGCTTTCCTCTCACTTGCTGCCTGTGTTTAAATGTTTGCCAGCGTGCTTCCCTTTCTGGCCCCACCCTATCTCTCCCTGTTGTTACCATGGAGTCCGGGCGTGGCTTCAAGCTAGCCTTGCAAGTGTGTGTTTCTCTATAACTTTCATTTTGTAACCTGTGCTTGGGTGAGCCCATCCCCCTCTCAGGGAAAAAGTTTATTTTTTTTTCTCTTTCCCAGGTCTGTGCTGCACCCGCCTTACCACAATACGTATTTGCTGCCCCTTTTATTGCCTCCTTTAATTTAGTCTATTGCAATTCCACTTCCCTTATCCCCTCCTACCTTGCCAACTCCTCCTTCAGGTACTAGGCCATTTTGCTGAAGTCAGTGTTTTTGAAGTCTAGGACTTTGAGCTTGCTGTGATTGGATTCCATCTTGGCTTTTATCTCAAACCACACCATGTGATGATCTCTTCTGCTCACATGGGCACCCACCCAGATATTCGATGCGCTATTTCAATTGGTGAGCACTAAATCCAGTACCGAGCACTCCTTGATCAGTTCCACCACCATTTGTCTAAGTAGTGCATCTTGGAAGGCATCCACACTTTTTTTACTTCTTTCCAGATTTGCAAGAGCTTAGTCAGATTCAGAATTACAGTTCCAGCTCTGAGTATAAATGGCTTCTCCAGACCTTAGAGAGGATTCCAAGGAGAATTTAATTTCCTTTAAGGAATATTCTTTTTTCAGTAAGACTCTCAAGCTGTGAGTCAGTATTTCTCTCAGAACCTCTCACCCAAAGTTCCAAATGGTCACCAAATTCAGTTTCCAGAGAATTAAACTACCCTTCCTCAGTCACCATTCACCAGTTCATCCCTCTTCTTTACTCAGTACTCTTCAAAAACACTCCTTTCAGCCCTCCTTTGACTCTGAAATCTCTAAGACATCTCACCTTTTACATGAACAAGCCCCAACTGCTGCTTTCCATTTCAATTCCCTGTTTCTGCCTCTGTAGTTTACCATCAGAAAGGCTGCTCACTCAAGAGATTCCTGCAGAGATCCTTGTACCTCTCCCAAATAAACACACAGCTCTGGAGGCTGCAAAACTTCCCTGGAGGAGAAAGAAATTTCTAGCTTCCACAGATAGCCCTGGACAACACTTTCCCAGCTTAGCCAGATAAAAATCTATTTTATTTTAACCCTCAGTTTACATTTAGGATGCTGAAAGTCTATGTCACTGACTTGCCTGTCACCCGGCAGGAACTTGTTCTTTCACTCCTGCTGTTGTACCATTCTCCTGCTGGTACAGCTGCTGGCACCATGACATTTCTGAAGTGCAATAACAGGCAAGAAATGCTGTGCAGATGCTGGCACCACTGTCAGAATAACAGGTCATGGATTAGTGGCCCAATGCTTCCTGGGAGGAAAGATCTTTCTATGAATAACACAGTTTGTGAAGTTAAACATAAGCTGTGTTATTCAATTTGCATAATAATAAAGCACTTTGCGTGTATTCACATGATTTGCATCTCATTATTTTGTTCACATTGAGCTGTCAAAATGGGAGTTATTTTTGTAGTCTTATTTGTAATAAGAACATAACATAAGATATGCCATACTGGGTCAGACCAAAGGTCCATCAAGCCTAATTTCCTGTTTCTAACGGAGGTGAATCCAGGTTACAAGTACCTGACAGGTTCCTGAAAGGTTAACAGATTCCATGCTGCTTATCTCAGGAGTAAGCAGTGGATTTCCCTGGCCCTCTTTAATAATGGTTTATGGACTTTTCTACCAGGAACTTGTCCAAACCTTTCTTAAACCCAGTCACACTAACAGCTTCTACCACATCCTCCAGTAACAAATTTGAGAATTTGATTACACGTTGAGTGAAAAATATTTTCTCCTATTAGTCTTAAATAGGCTATATTGTAGCTTCATTCTGTGTCTCCTAGTTTTTTTTTTCCTTTTTGAAGTAGTAAATAATTGATCTATGTTTACCCTTTCCACTCCATTCATTATTTTATAGACCTCTATCTTATCTCCCTTCAGTCGTATTTTTACCAAGTTGAAGAGCCCTATCCTTTTAAGTCTTTCCTCACAGGGGTGTCCTTACATCCCAGTTATCATTTTGGAGGTTCTTCTCTGTATCTTTTTTAGTTCTGCTATATCCTTTTTTTTTTTTTAAATTCTTTATTTTCATTTTGCAACAACAAAGGAAAGGAAGACATACAACTAAGAGACAAATACATACATGTAATGTGATACATACACCAAAGCAAACCCCCACCACCCCCCTCCCCCCTGCTTCTTCTCTAGAAACTAAAACATTCTCGAAGCGGACGTGTACTGACATTATTGTGTTACAAAACCTTCCAGCGGTCTGAAACATTATTATGTTACAAAACTTTACAGCGATCTGAGACATGATGAGTGTACATTAAACAGACATGTCGAAGCAATAAGCAGATGGTACATGATCACTAAGCATCTGCCATTTAGACAAGCAAGAATGAAATTGGGTATGGAAAATAGCCCTCCAAGATATCTGCTCATAGTTACTATATAAGCAGACAAGGTTCCACTATTCATTGACAGCAAGTCGAGAGCTATCCCTCCCAGTCCCCGTGATCAAAACACATGGCTATACCCAGCATAAAATCAGGAGAAAACGACCCTTCTTAGGAAGAGAGGGGACCCCCGCCACTGAGCGGAGTCCAACAGTCGTCCGAGAAAGAGGCTCGTGAAGGTGCAAGATAAAGGAAAAAACGACCCCAGACCCGCCCCTAGTAAATCTGTAGTTAAGGACATTTACAAGAACATGAACGATGGTTCCCACATCAGTATAGCAAGACCTGCACGGGCCCCTGGCAATTGTATTCCATTTGACTATTTTCTGGAATATGAGAACATCTTTGTGCAAAAGGACAAGAGTTGACTTTGGATAGCGGAAGCAGATCGGGAAACCCGCATTATGTTGCTCCAGAAACGCTCCAATGCACAGGGGTTAAAGTGGTTTGCGGTTAGCAAGCCCAGGCTGGTTGGATTCTACAAGTGACAGTATCTGTACCCTGACATAATAGGTTATAAAAGGTAAAGGCTGCTCCATGTGTCCTACTAATAGAGTGAATTAGTTCTAAGAGCCCATCCTTAGTAGGGACAGAGGGCGGCACGATTGGAGCACTTTTGAGGCAGCATGTAAGCTGCATCAATTGAAAATAATGTTTCGCTAGGAACGCAAATCCCCTGTATAGGTCAGAAAAGGTTTTCCAACGAGCTGCAGAAAGAGCTGTTGGGGTGTCCTGATCCCCCTGGAGGACCAGGGTCTGGAAATAGTCATACATGGCTGCTCAAATTTCAAACCGAAACTCTGGCTGAGTTAATAGGGCTCTATCAAAGAGCCAGGCCCCCGGATTCCCTTGAAGTGCAGTAGTATGGTAGTGAAAAGGAATAGCAGCATGATCTGAAATATATGAGGGGTGAATCTTTACAGCGTCCACCTGGGGAGCTAACAATGTTGATATTAGAAAGAAATCTATGCGAAACTGGAATTTGTGAAGGGAGGAGAAGAAGGTAAAGTCTAGCTCATTGGGGTGTATTAGCCTCCGTAGGTCGACTAGAACAATATCTTTGATCATAGAGGTAAGCGCGAAATGACTCGTGGGGGGACCACTTATCCTGGACTACTATTTGTCAATCAGAGGATCAAGACCTGAATGGAAACCCCCCCCACTATCAATGAAGAATTAGCAGAGGCCTGCGCAGCCTGAGCAGTAATCGCAACAGGACAGGGTCATCCAAATTAGGAACATGAAGGCATATACATGTAATTTTAAAGTTACCCATCTTGAGGTGAACGCTGGGCTATCTACCCGCTGTGTCTAAGCAAATCGCTACAATAGGAGCACGCAGAGATTTCCTATCCAATTTAGCAACCCCACATTTCTTAGAAGCAGCTGGGGAGTAGGCGGCCACCATGTAAGGTTTAGTATTGAAGTGGAAAGTTTCCTTCGAATTGAAATGTGTTTCTTGGAGGAAAATCAGGTCCGCAGCCTCATGATTTAGATAGCATAGGAGTTTCCTCCGTTTTATCGGATTATGGATTCCTTGTACGTTCAATGAAAAATCTTACATGGTGCCATCAGTCGATACTAGACATTTTAGGTAAAAGCGCTTGAAAACTTACAACATAATCAGAATCTGTACACTAATGACATAAGCACCAAATATGCTGGCCAATACACCATATTGAAAAGTATGTACCAAAGTAACTTAGAGAAGAAGCAAACCCCCAATGAATATGGCGACCAGATGTCTGCGGGAGGAGGCCCTAGAGAGGAGATAAGACATAATAAAAGAAAAGAAACACCAGAGTCCATAAGAAACACTGTCTCTGATATTCGTCGAGGCTACAATGGGTAGATGGAGTCGGGTCCCAGATATCTTCAAAATAAGGCGACAGACCTCCTTCGATAAACTCTTCGCTGAGCCGCGGTAAATCCAATATGGCAGGCACAGCGAATATGAAAGTACTGGCAGGAATATTCTGGAAATCAGCGCATCAAGTCGGCTTCTTTAGAGTCCAAAAACTCCGCTAGTAGCTCAGGGTCCTCGAATGTTCTTGTCTGATTGTGAAGCGTGACTCGGAGCTTGGCCGGGTACAGCAGACCATAGCGTGCTTGTAATTGTTGAAGCCTCGGCCGAAATTCCAGAAAGCGCTTTCGGCGGTCAACCGTGGGTTTAGCCAAGTCAGGATAGAAGGAGACCTTGTGGCTCTCAAACTCCATATGGCCCTTTGCCCGGGAGGCACTGAGAATTTGTTCCACATGTTGATATCTCAAAAGTCGAAAGATGATAGGCCGCGGGGTCTTCCTGTTGAGCGTTATGTTTGTGGGTACACGATGAGCACGATCGATCTCCAATTCTTTGGTGAAGGTGATTTGGAGCAAGGAAGGGAGGATTTTACTTAAAAACTCCTTCATGTCACCCAATTCCGCTCCCTCCGGTAGGCCCACGAGGCGCAGGTTGTTGCGGCGCGCTCTATTATTGCCATCTTCCACTTCTTTCTGCAAAGCCCGCACCTGACGTTCAACTTTGTCGAGTTTGGACAGCCGGACCGCATGGGAGTCTAATATATTCTCCATTTTGTCCTGACGCGAAGAGAGCCCCTCTAGCCTGCCTTGCAGTACACCAAGATCTTCCCTCAGCGCTCGAAGTGCTTCACCGTTTGACTGCACGAGGTCCTTAACCCCTCTAATTTCTGCGAGGATTTCCTGCTGCATTTCGGGGCCCTCGCGCAAAGCCAGCCCCTTCTGCGGGGACGGGGGTTCAGTTTTGGAGCGTTTACCGTGAGTAGCCGCTGAAGAGCCAAATTCCAGGCGCGTAGGTTTGGTCCCCGCCATCTCACCAATGTGCCCCGGCAAGATCAGAGCAGAAATTCAAGTTTGTCCGGTGTTAATTCAGGATTCTGAGTAGGCCTCTCGGGAGCCTCAGCATTATGCGACCATCCCGCTGGACATCGGGCTCCGCCCCCCTCTGCTATATCCTTTTTAAGACATGGTGATCAGAACCGCACACAATATTCAAGGTGCAGTTGCACCATGGAACGATAGAGAGGTATTATAATATCCTTTGTTTTAGTCTTCATTCCTTTCCTTATGATTCCTAGCTTTCTATTTGCTTTCTTGGCCATTGCTGCACACTGGTCAGAGGGTTTAAATGTATTATCCATAATGGCATCAAAATACTTTCCCTAGGTGGTGGTTCTTAATGGGGAACCTCCATCATGTAACCGTAGTTTGGGTTGTTCTTCCCTAAGTGCATAACTTTGCACTTGTCTAAATTAAATTTCATCTGGCATTTGGATGCCCAGTTTTCCAATTTATTAAGGTCCTCTTGCAATTTTTACATGTCAGGTGCAAATTTGATCAGCTCACTTCAATCCTGGAATGAGACTATCAAATTTCATGGCATTTGTTATTCCCATTTTCAGGTCATTTATGTACATTTAAAAACAGCAGGCCTAGCTCATATCCCTGGGGTACCTCACTATTCACCTTTCTCCACTGAGAAAATTCTCCATTTAACCCTACTCTCTGTTTTCTAACTTTTAACCAGTTCCTGATCCACAATATTACACTGCCTCCAATTCCATGCCTTTTTAATTTCGTGAAGATTCTCTAATGAGGGACCTTATCAAAGGCTTTCTGAGAATCCAGATAACACTGTATCAACCAACTTGCCTTCATCTACGTGTTTATTCACACATTCAAAAAAATATAACAGGTTAATCTTTCTTTGGCTAAATCCATATTTATTTATTTATTTATTAGATTCTTCTATACCGTCCCTTCCAAAGATCAGGGGCAGTTTACAAAGAATAGAACATTTTACATAAAGTGGTGGTACGAGGGTATAACTTTTTACATAGTAAACTTTGTAATTACAGTTAACATAACAATTTACAATTTGTATTTGGCTTTCTTTAATTTAATTTAGTTTAGTTGAAATTTGATATACCGCCTATAGCGGATAGCAGCGGTTTCTCCCATTAAACCACGATCATCTAAATATTCAGTAATTTTTTTCTTTATTATGGTTTCTACCATTTTGCCCAGTACTGATGTTAAGCTCACTGGTCTGTAGTTTCCTGGATCGCCCTTTGAACCCATTGGAAAAGTTCCTGGAAGAAAGGTCCATAAACCATTATTAAAGGGGACCCGGGAAATCCACTGTTTGCCCCAATACAAACATTGTGTAACCTGTGTCTTTTGCGGAAACTGCTGGGTCCTTGTGACCTAGATTGGCCAATGTTGGAAACAGGATACTGGGCTTGATGGACCTTGATCTGATCCAGTAAGGAACATCCTACAAAATTTACATGCAGAAATGGCATCCACATGAAAATGGAGATTTTTGGAAAAGACTAAATTTACATGTCTGTTCTTAATATCTAGAAATTGCAAAGGGGCATGTTGGGGTGTGATTAGGCATGACCTGGACAAGTCAAAAATCTTTATGCAGAGGCCCCCCCCCCCCCCTGACAATGCAGCCCAGAGATTATGGTTGTGCTTACATTTTATTTATTTGGGGGTATTTTGGAAGACATAAAATATATTTAAATTCCTGCATATGCCTTTATGTCTGAATAGCATTTCATTCTGCTGATGCTTTGATAACTGTTTCCACAGCCAGATGGCTCTCAAACGAGACTTTTCTTCATCTGAAGTATTCCGTAATATAAGCTTGTTTCATAGCAGTTTGAATGTCGCAGAGGTACAAACTGTTGAGCTGTGAGTGTTACAATGGCCCTTTGTTCTATATTACATTTTATGGATACTGTAGGCAGGGGACTCCAACTCCAATCCTGGAGGACACCAAACCAGTCAGGTTTTCAGGATATCCCTAATGCATATGCATGAGAGATATCTGCATGCACTGCCCCCATTGTATTCATATTTACCTCATGCATATTCATTAGGGATATCCCAAAAACAGGACTGGTTTGGTGCCCTCCAGGAGTGGAGTTGGAGACCCCTGCTGTAGGGCCAAGATTCATCCATCACGGTCGGTGTTTTTTTTAAACACTGGCCACTGTGATCAAAAAAACTCCAGTTATTCAACACCAATATTCAGCCATTTTGCTGTTCTAATTCTATCCTGATAGTTATCTGGACATTACACTGAGCATCACCGCTGGCCAGAGAACTTCCAGCTCTGTCCTTGCTCTGCCCACTGATTGCTCAGAACTATTCACAAGTCCTGAGGCAGTCAAGATGAATTTCACTTGCACTACCTGGCCAGTGCTGCTGAAAATGGCCAGATAGCAGGTTCTGCTTCTTAATACTGACCCCTGTACTTCTAGAGTGAATGTTGAGATGAAAAATGTACTTTCCAAAAATAAAGATGTTATACATTTTATTACAGCAAAACCAGATGAGATGCAGTCACATTAAGACATTGAATTGGTTGCACTGGGCCCAATTTTCGAAAGACATTTACACGGTTTACATCCCAGTAAACCATGTAAATGCCTTACATTGGGATATTCAATGGTACTTACACAGTTAGTGCTGTTGAATATCCCCTTCTAATTCCCCTATGTGCCCTGATGCAAACTGGTTAGCATCAGGGTGATTCAGGGGCATTTTGTGGCGGAGCAGAGGTGGCAACAAGCGATAACCAGGCAGCAGCGATATTGCATGATGCCCAGTTAGTGATCTTCTCCGAAAAGATAGGCGAGGAAAACCATGGCATTGAATATTCGGATTAGAGGTCGGCGGGGAGGGCTCTGCACCGACTAAAAATAAGCATAGCTCAATATCGGGCCCACTATTTATAACCAAATACTTTGTGGAATCTCTTAACATGTTGAAGTGGGTGCAAACGATGAACAAAGGAAAAGGATAGCATGGATGGTATGTTCCAACCAGTCTGCTTGCCTAATGTGCTATCACAGATCTTAGTCAATCTGTAGTCTGTTCTTCCCTTTTTCCTGCCACTGGGGCGGACTTTCTCAAAAAAATGTATTTAGTACCTTTAGAGTATGGCCACCAAATCTTGCTGGTGACCACTCTGACAGTTTTCTTTCCAAAATATTCACTTCTGCCCCCTCCCCCATTCCTCATGCATTCTCACTTACAATGCACTCATTCTACTCCTGACCATCTTTCAACATACTTACTCCCCAGTCTCCTGCCAGTGTACTCATCATTTCTTCTTTCTGCCAAGAACAGTGTGTAAGTACATGAGTCAAACAGCCCATAATCATAGAGCTACATAAAGCCATACAAGAGGCAGGGTAGGGAGTTGGTAAGAACATAAGGACATAAGAATTGTCACACTGGATCAGACTGATGGCCCATCAAGCCCATTATCCTATTTCTAACAGTGGCAAATCCAGGTCACAAGTACTTGGCAGGATCCCAAAAAGTACCATGATACCATGCTCTTTATCCCAGGGATAAGCAATGGCTTTCCCCAAGTCTACCTTAATACTGGTTTATGAACTTTTCCTCCAGGTACTTGTCCAAACCTTTTTAAAATCCAGCTACTCTAGATGGCAGTGGTCAGCAAAGCCCTAATAGTGGGAGGTGTTCTGGTCACTAATCAAGTCATTGGTGGCTACATTTGAGAAATATTATGTTAAGACCCCTTTGTGTCTATCTCAAGCATAGACCCCTTTCTGTCTATGCTAAGACCCCTTTGTGTCTTCCATTATTATGGGTCCTACTGCCTCCACTGAAAGTCTATTTCAGGTGCCCATCGCCCTTTCACTGAAAAAGTATTTTCTTCAATTCCTTCTGAGCCGTCCTCCCTTCAGCTTCATATGATGATGCCTAGTGCTTGAATTACTCATTCTATAGAAATATAAGTAGCTGGTGGGGATCTAGCTTTCTATTGGCTATACAAACCAAATTGCTGTGAACCGTTGTCCAATTAAGAAAGTACTGACAACAGAGAGATGTAACATTACTATTGCTCTTACAACCTTCTATATAGGGCTAACCACTTCCAGGTACCAAATCTAAAATATCAAATTAAGATAAGCAAAAATGCCTGAAAAATATAATATTCTTTTTTAGGTATATTCCTGACTGTTTGCCAAGCTACTGCAAAACTTTAAAGACTGCTGCCTTCAGCAAAGCTGAGATGGCAGTAAATTGCTGAAAGCTAGATTAAGAAGCAGTCTAAAAGCATGATGGTAGGCGTACACCCAAACACATACTTCATTTTCCTCTGAAAGCCATATGTTTCAAAACAATTTGAAAAGATCAAAGTTGGCAACTTAGCAGAAAGATGATTTTTTTCCATCTTTCAACTTAATAGCATTATAAATTTAATTTCCTGACAATCCTAGCACTCTGCTTTGTCCTTTCTGAATTGGGTTTTGAAAGGCAGAATCTAAGGTTTTCGATATAAACAGCTTCACAAATACTTACCAATGGACAAAGATCAATCCATGGTGATATCTCAGATTTTACTTGTAACCCTGCTGCTAGAAAGCCGTGAAAAAAGAATCTTGTAGAGAACTGAGGAGACATAAATTTGGATTCCTAATTGTTCAATTCTTCTAGGGGTAAAATACAGTAAACTTAAAATATTTAGAGATCTTGTAGCACTTTGCATGGTACCTGTAACAAAATATGCTGTCTACTAACAATCCAACCTTAGATGATTCTATAGCTACATAATCAAATATATATATTTTTTTTACTTAACATTTTAAATGTTATCTTTGGTTCACTTTCCAGAAATCATACTGACAAAGGAGGTCAAAAATCTCATAACCATTCATGAGTGCACATTAATTTTCTTTGGGTGCCTAAAATGTTAAAAGTGCATGCAACACACTTATATTTGAGTATATATAGCCATGAATTAACACATGTACAATCGATTTGTATGATTACAAAAGTTGTAGAATACTTACAATGTATGCCTAAAGAAGGGATGGATATGTGAAGAAATGCCTGAAAAATTAGGCAAAATGTTATTTAAATGAGCACAAACTAAACGTTTTTTGGCCATGTACACCCATAATTTGTTATTAAAGGTTGCTGGTGTTTTTCCATCTTTCTACCCTCTCCATGTTCTGTAGTGACATCATGGTGGGATCATCTGACTGTGTCAGGACTCTCCAGAGCCTGGGAAGTGTGTGTGTGTCCTCGACTGGGCCAGGCAGTATTCCTCTACCGTAGGGGTGCCCAGTTCACTCCTAGAGAAGCCTAGCCACTCTAGTTTTCAAGATATCCACACTATGGGGCATGTTTACTAAAGTGCGTTAGTGCAATTCGCGTTAGGAGCCGCGGTAGTGAAAGAAACCCCAAATAAGGACATGGGCGGTACATCGTTACCACTACCGCGCGTTAGAAAACGTAACGAGCGTTACCGGGCGCCGTGCCGCGTTACTGCGCGGTAATCATAAGAAGACGTACAGACACAAAGCACTGAAACAGAGCTGTAGCACAATGGTTAAGGTACTGACCGCTGTTACAGGCAGCATGGGTTTGAGTCCCCAGTGTGCCTAACGCAGAAGGCTGTCCCAGGCATCACCCTGCACATTACAGAGGGAAAGAGGAGGCATGTTTTTCGTTACGCTGAGTATTGGTGTCAGAAAAACTCCCTCGGAGTGTGCTTAGCCACGTAAGTTGATACGTGCGAGGTTGCGTGCATTGGTGCGTGCGTAGCTGCGCGCGTACAATTGTGCGTCGGTACGTGCGTTGCTACGTGCGTGGGTACGTGTTTGTTTACGTGCGTGGATACGTGTGTTTTTACCAGTGTGGGCATCTGATATTACAGACTTTGTAGGGTGTCCTGCACCTATGCATTATGCTAACAGATGTACGTGTGATGGCCTATGGTTTATCAGAGCCTGTGAGCAGCTGCTGGAGTTTCACAGGGTTGGATTGGGCCAGTCACACCCAAGATGCACTGCACATGCAAATCAGCTGTCCACAGATACACACCATGGGGAATGCACCCCCACAGCACCTCGGCCTGGTAGGGAGAACTGACCATGTGCACCCCCCCAGCACCTCGGCCTGATAGGGGGTACTGACCGTGTGTTGTACTGGCACAGAGTAGCTACACACCGACACATTGTGCGGGTACTGTGCTCACCCTGAGGGTGCAGTGAGGTGCCCAGCACCAGGTCCACAGCACCGGCCATGGCGCAGGTCCAAAGCTGTGTTACTGTGTGAGATAGGTAGGTTCTGCAGGACCACCTTGGACATCTTTGTCTGTTTCAGTCAAGTATAGCCCCCATGCACCACCACCCCCCTCCTCCAGGGCTGAGGGTGGCAAACAGGGTCTCCCATCAAAAGACCCACAGTCTACCTCCCTGCAAAGGTGGAAGTAGAGGGGAACATTAACCCTAGTCCTGCTGAGGAACAGACACCCCACAGGGCAGTCAATGCAGCTCTGTACACAGCCATAACACAACAGCAGACAGACATTAGGCCTGGATATGGTATGCTGCACCCCACCACTATCTGATATTCCCCTGGTGCAAGCCATCAGCCACTGCACCCTGCAAGCCACTCCATCACAACACCTACCAGCTGCAAACAGTCTGCTAGTGCCCAGTGGAGAGGCCTGCACCCAGAACTGGGATGTCAGTATACACAGCAAGAAAATACATCAGTGACTGGGCCCCAAAAGGAAACCCATATTTATCACATGAGAGAAATATTAGATAGCACTATAGGAGTGCCTAGCCATGCTGTGGTCACTGCACAGTCAGGGTGATAGTGATCTCTCAGCAGGATATACTGAGGTCACCCTGTCTGTGTAGGTGGAGGCCGGGCACTACAATGTGCCTGTCACTGCCCTATGCCCTGTGCAGATGCACCCTGGCCAGGCCACCATGTCCGGCCTATACCCATGGTACCTTGCTCCTCATTATGCACATTGGCAGCCCAATACTGGCAACATTGCTGGATAGACAGACAGCCACCCCCACACCTATGCCAGCATTGTGCTACTATAGAGGTGGTCAGCAGCCATACCCACTACACCAGTCATGGGCATAGTACAGGCATGGATATGGTACACAAGGCTGTTGGGGGGTCACTCCCCAGGGTGGTGAACACTGTCAGAGACCAGACCTGCAGCAAACACCGCAGACATCAGAATGATTGTTATGGTGGAGCGCAATGAGCAAACTGTGCTTAACGTAGGAATTGATATCTGCCAGTTATCATAGGGAACGTTTGATAGCTCTGTACCATATACCCAGGTGTAGGGTGGCATTGCTAAGGTATGCAACTGCTAGTATTGGGAGATACAGGCAGGGCCCAATGTCTTGCCTCTCCAGGAGGCATTGGCCAATGGGGCCTGTGGGTGGGTGTGTGGCCCTGTTGGCTGCTGCTTTACGGCAGAGTTCCCCAACTCCAGTCCTGGTGTTCCATACACTGTTCGGGTTTTCATGCTGTCCCTCATAAATATGCATGAGCTACATCTGCATACCATGGGGGTGGTGCATAGCTATGCAGCACAGGCATCTGTATTAGAGGCAGCATGAAGCCGGAATGGTGTGGGGCCCTCCAGGACTGCATTTGCGGGGACTATGCTTTAGGTAATGTGCCTGTTTCTGGTGTCTGTGTTTGGTGTGGTAAACTATAGGCCATTTGTATGTTCTCTGCAATAAAGGAGTGTCTGTACTATCACTGTTTAGTGGTGGGTAAAACTATGGGGACTGGGTTGGCAAGAGCCCCAGCTGGGATTTGAACCTGTGACCCTCTGGTCTTACAGGCACTGGCTGTGTCTGTTGCACCACACTGTGGCCACAGAGACAGTGCACTCCCTGGAGTTAGTTAAACCGGCCTGACGAGCCAGAAACCCTGCTCTGCAACAGGTTTACTGTGGCCTCATTTACCTTATGCAGACAAAGGTGTACATAAACCTCAGAAAAGACCTCAAAAAAGGGGCACACACCCGTAACCAAGCTGGGCAACAATGATATCATTGGAAAACATTACACCACACGCAGGGGCGGCCCAAGGGGGGTGCGGGGCCATGTGCGGAGACTCGGTGCGGGGCCTCATTTGCATAAGTGGCCTTATTTGCATAAATATTTGCATAATGTTACCATACACTAACTTTTAGTAAACATGTCTCTTAATGAGTGTATGGATAAAGAAAGACTAAAAGATTTCTACATTACTATAATCCAGTGCCAACCGCCAGGCACATTAGGAACTACTACAAACGCTGCCCATTTAGAACCCATAGCAAACCCGCTGTATCCTGACAGCATTACCAGGACTCACAAAGCACCAGTCCCTACCTATCAAAAGGAAACACTGCAAATATTAAACCAGTACATTTCAGAGAATACTGGGGAAAGAGAACAAGTGGCAATGTCAAATAGGAATTACATAAACAGAATACCTCAGCTCAGTTACACATGCAGAACATAGACCATCACCAAACAAGGAATCGCAATTTAGAAACAGGAAGGCAATAATTTAAACTGGGAACCCCAAAAGCCAAACTTGGAATGTACAACAACACTGTAGAAATAAAACTATAAATCAATTTCCTCTTGTACCAAACAAAGCGCAGACGTTAATGATGCACATTTCCCAGAACTTTCATATTCCAGTTAATAAATTCAAAATAAAGAGATATATTTCTACCTTTTGTGCATTTTTTTTCAGTTGCAATTGCTCCAGCCACTTTCTTCTGGTTTCTTCATGTTTTCTGCTAACTCTCCATCGTCTGCTGTCCATTTGTCCTTTCTTCTCTCTTCTAGTTTTCTTTCCATCCTCTCTCTCTACATCTGCTTTAACATACTAATCTTTATCCTTTTGCTCTTTCCTCATTCTTATTTCATCCACACAAATTTTACCCCTCCATCCTCAATCCCCACTTACTCTCCCAATACCCGGCCAATTGTAGATTTTTCATCCCTCCCACACAAAATATTTTTCCCCTCTCCATTTTACTCTCCCAGCCCCATCCCATTCTAATCCTCCCCCAACATCAGCTCCCTTCTAGTTCCAGTCTCACCCAGCATCCATTCCCTTCTAGTCCCTGCATCAGCCCATTTCCAGTCCTAGCCCCCCATCAACCCATTTCCAGTCCTAGCTCCCCCATCCATTTTCAGTCTGAGTCCCTTCATCAGCTCATTTCCAATCCTAGCCCCCCATCAGCCCATTTCTAGTCATTTCCTAGCCCCACCATCAGCCCATGTCAAATCCTAGCTCCCCTCCACTCAGCCCAATTCCAGTCCAAGCCCCCCCATGAGCCTACTTCCAGTTCTAGCCCCTCCATGAGTCCATTTCAATTCAAGCCCCCACCACAGCCCATTTCCAATCTTAGCTCCCCCAACAGCCCATTTCCAGTCCTATCCTAGCTGCTCCATCAGCCCATTTTCAGTTCTAGCTCCCTTCCCTCACAGCCCATTTCCATTCCAAACTCCCTCCCCATCAGCTATTTGCAGTTCAAGCCTCCCCGTCCACTCAGTCCATTTCCAGTCATAGCAATCCCCAACCCATTACCAGTCCTAGCCCCCCATCAACCCATTTTCAGTTTAAGCCCCCCCCTATAACCCATTACCAGTCCTAACCCCCCATCAGCCCACTTCCAGTCTTAACCCCATCAGCCCATTTCCAGTCAGCCCCCCATAGCCCATTGCCAGTCCTAACCCCCCCCATCAGCCCACAGCCCATTACTAGTCCTAACCACATCAGCCCACCTCAAGTCCTAACCCCTCCCCATCAGCCCTTTTCCTGTCCTAGCGCCCCCATAGCCCATTAGCAGTCCTAACCCCCCCCCCCCATAGCCCATTAGCAATCCTAACCCCCATCACCCTATTTCCAGACAGCCCCCATCAGCCCACAGCCCATTACCAGTCTTAACCCCCCCCAGCCCATTTCCAGTCCTAACCCCCCATCACCCCATTTCCAGTCAGCCTCCATCAACCCCCAGCCCATTACCAGTCTTAACCCCCCCAGCCCATTACCAGTCTTAACCCCCCCAGCCCATTTCCAGTCAGCCTCCATCAGCCTCAGCCCATTAGCAGTCTTAATCCACCCCCAGCCCATTTCAAGTCCTAACCCCTCCCCAGCCCATTTCCAGTCAGCCTCCATCAGCCCCAGCCCATGTCCAGTCCTAACCCCCCCTCCAGCCCATTTCCAGTCCTAACCCCCCCCCAGCCCATTTCAAGTCAGCCTCCATCAGTCCCAGCCCATTTCCAGTCCTAACCCCCCCCAGCCCATATCAAGTCAGCCTCCATCAGTCCCAGCCCATTTCCAGTCCTAACCCCCCCCCCTTGCACTTTTCCAGTCCTAACCCCCCCCTTGCAAATTTCCAGTCCTAACCCCCCCCCTTGCAATTTTCCTGTCCTAACCCCCCATCACCCCATTTCCTGACAGCCTCATTCAGCCCCCCCCCCCTTCCCTTCCCTTCCGGCAAATTTAAAAACAAAAACCTGGCTCTAGCTGCTGCCGCGTCCGTCGCAGCAGCGGCAGAATGGCGTGTCCCGCGGGGCCCCCTCTCCACGTCGAGCCCTCTGCAAGGGCTTTCAGATTCGCGAAGGGAGAGTGCTCCCTCGCGTCTCTGTAAAGCCCGCAGGGGCTAATGGGAAATTTCCCATCAGCCCCTCGCGTCTAAAGGGGCTGATGGGAAATTTCCCATTAGCCCCTGCGGGCTTTACAGAGACGCGAGGGAGCACAACTCTCCCTTCGCGAATCTGAAAGCCCTTGCAGAGGGCTCGAAGAGGAGAAGGGGCCCCGCGGGACACGCCATTCTGCCGCTGCTGCGACGGATGCGGCAGCGGCAGCAGCTAGAGCCAGGTTTTTGTTTTTAAATGTAATAAAAAAAAAGCAGAATGTTCTTTGCGCGGGGCCCCCTGAAACGCGGGGCCCTGTGCAAAAAACATTCTTGCTCAATGGACGGGCCGGCCCTGACCACACGCCCAGGACAGCTCCATTACAATGTAATGCTCTTTGAAAGGGTCTGCGGAGCGTAGACCCTTCCACACATCATTTCTTTTTATTTTTGTGCTTTCCAGGGAGTGTTGTTCCTTGTTGCCCATTGCTATCACTGTTGCCCAGCTGAATTATGCTTTTTAAAATGTTTCTTGTGGTCATTTTTAACGTTTTATGTGAAATATTGTTCTGTGCACATGTATCACACTGCTCACGTTTTGTGGGTTTCCCCGGTTTTTTCTGTACATTGCTGACGGAAATGGTTTCTCTTCCCTTTAAATGCCTTTTAAAAACGACAGGTTTTCATTCGCGTTGGAATTGAGCTCTGAAATTCAGCGCGTTAGTGTGAGGGGTGCCTCTCCCCGCCCACTCTCCGCCCATTGACCCCTTCTCTCCGCCCACTCTCCACCTTCTGCGCTGTTTTAACGCGCTGCGGAGCTTTACGATCGTTAACTACGGTTAACGCGCGTAGTATGACGTTAACGGTCGTTAGCGCATCGGTACGCGCGTTATACGGCACTTACGGTCGTTAACGTCGTATAACGCGCGTTAGTCACGTTTACCGCACTTTAGTAAACATGCCCCTATGAGATACAATTGCACAAAGTGGAGGCAGTCCATGTGCATCTTTCTCAAACATATTCCTTGCGAATATCCTGAAAAACAGATTGGGTAGGGCCTCAACCTGAAAAGAAGGATTTCAATTGAAAACCAGAATGTATTTACTGTAATTATATGTCCAAAATAATGGAGTAAACTGATGAAGACAGAAAAACAGATGCCTACAGTGCATTTGAAAATTGCTTTCTCTGGGGTGCCACCGGTGATGTTATGGGACCCTGGAATCATTAGTGGATTTAATTTTATCCTCTCTGTGCCTCTAAAATACAAGCTATTCTGTTCCCAAATTTCCAAAATAAGAACTGAATTTCAGGTTCCCATTTAGTCAAAAATTATAGTCCTAAATATATGAACAATTGCTGACTTGATTGATAAGTTATAAGGAGGGAGGCTCAGAAGAAATGAGAGGACATGCTTCTTTAATTTAGAAGAGAGTGAAGGCTTATAAACTACCTGTAGAGAAGGTATCAACCTAAAGAGTGATAACATTCAAGCATAGTCAGGACAAATACAGAGTGTGGTGAGGATTGATGGTGATCGAGTAGGATCTCAGTAGAAAGAACAATTGGGCAGACCAAAAGGTCCTTGTCAGCCAAGAACTATTGTGCTACTCTTCTCAATGTTCAACAACTGACATAAGGGTAAAGAGATTTGCAATAAAAATAACACAGGTACACTACCAAAAAACTGCCTCCAGTTTTGCAACTGATTCCTATAGATTTTGGGGTGCTGAATCCAGGAAAAATAGCCAAAATGTTCCATCACGTCACGTTTTCTTGCAAAATTAGATTTCTTACCCATATAAGGAATGTTCACATAATTTCTTTTTAGCCGACTGCAGTTTATTTTCTTGGCCCAAAATAGAGGTTGTAATGGTTAACTAACTAGAAACACTCCCTCATGATATTTTAGAGTGTTTTGTATTCATTTTATACATTAACAGGACAATTGGGAGGCGGGGGGCTTAACAGGACAATTGGGAGGCGGGGGGCTAAATCCAGTACTCGCGCTGGCGCATGTTCTTTCCTGTTCGCCTCGCCTCGTTCGCTCGCTCAAACATGGTGGTTGCGACATGAACGTTCCTGTCAAATTTCAGTTTCTTGCAAGTTCATTATTACCTTTTGTTTGCTCAGTCGTAATCCAGCTTTATTCCGAAGTGGTTCACTACAGTTGTAGTTTGCAGTGCTGTGTATTTGTGATGGCTCACAGAGCCAGAGGTTGCGTCAACTCTACGGACAGTTTTTGTTTTATTTGTGGGGAATATACTGTGAAAAAGCGGCAGAGGAACATTTCTGCATTTATTAAAAAAGTATATTTCGGGGGGGCGGAGCCTGATGTCCAGCGGGATAGTCGCATAGCGCTGAGGCTCCCGAGAGGCCTACCAAGACTCCTGAATTTTGAACCGATTTAATTCTGAATATTGCTTTGACTCTACCGGGGTACCTTGGGGTGATGGCGGGGACCAAACCAGCACGTCTAGATTTCGGGACCCCAACGAATTCCCATGGTAAACGCTCCAAAACCGAGCCCCCGTCTCCGCAGAAGCAGCCCGCACCTCGGGAAGGTCCCGAGATGCAGCAGGAGATCCTCACTGAAATACGAGGGGTAAAAGACCTTGTGCAATCCAACGGGGAGTCACTCCGAGCGCTGCGTGAAGAGTTCGGCGTGCTGCAAAGCAAACTTGAAGGACTTTCCCTACGACAAGACAATATGGAAGGCATACTGGACTCACACGCGGTCCGGTTGGCGAAACTTGACAAAGTAGAGCGCCAGATACGGGCCCTTCAGAAAGAAGTGGAAGATGGCAACAATCGGGCCCGCCGCAATAACATACGGCTCGTGGGCATACCGGAGGGAGCTGAGTCTGGAGGCATGAAGGAGTTTCTTTGCAAGGCGCTTCCTTCCCTACTTCGGATCACATTCGCTAAAGACCTGGAGATTGACCGGGCTCATCGAGTGCCCTCAAATATGGCGCTCAATCGGAAGACCCCGCGGCCCATTATCTTTCGGCTCTTAAGATACCAACATGTTGAGCAAATTCTGAATGCCGCTCGGGCAAAAGGCCCCATCGAGTTTGAGGGCCACCGGATATCCTTCTTTCCTGATTTGGCTAAGCCCACGGTTGATCGTAGAAAGCGATTCCTGGAATTTCGACCGAGGCTACAACAACTGCAAGCTCGCTATGGCCTGATGTACCCGGCTAAACTCAGGGTAACGCTGCACAACCAGACCAGAACATTTGATGATCCTGAATTACTTGCGGAATTTTTGGAGTCCAAAGAGGCAGATCAGATGCGTTGATCCAAGGAACACTTAGTTAATTGACCTTACATTGGTTAAAACCCACCATATTGTTTTCGGACGCTCTCTACCTTAGAGACTGCCTTGGCAATTTACAGTCTTGGCTTTCACTCGCCTTGATGGCCCTGCTCTATCATGCCCACAGCTACTTCGGTGGAGATCGGAAACTATAATAACAGAAGGGTTCGAATACTACAACCGCACTCTCTTGGGCCTCCTCCCGCAGACATATGGTCGCCATTTATATTTGGGGTTATGCTTCTTCTCTGGGGCACTTCGGTGCTTGTTTTCTCATATGGGGTGTATCTGGTATCTTAATTGATGTGTATGAAATAGATGTACAGATGTGGTATATATTTCATACTCGCCTGCGCTTTTACTTCAAATGTATGACAATGTCTTATGGCCCTATGTAAGGTTTTTTCATTGAACGTAAAGGGAATCAACAACCCGATTAAAAGAAAGAAAATCCTTAGTTATTTAAGTCATGAAAAGGCGGATCTGGTTTTTCTTCAGGAAACGCACTTAAATTCTACCGAAACTCTGAAACTCAATATTAAACCTTACATGGTCGCTGCCTACTCTCCGGCTGTTTCTAAGAAATGTGGGGTAGCTATTCTGGTGAGAAAATCCTTGCCTATCACCATTATTGCCACTAGCTCTGACACGGAGGGCAGATGGTCCCGCGTCCATCTTAAAATTGGACACCTTGAACTAACATGTATATGTATATATGCCCCCAATGTGGATAATCCTGCCTTTTTTGCTACCATTGCTCAGGTTGCGCAGGCCTCTGCTAGCACCTCACTGATAATAGGTGGCGACTTTAATCAAGTCGTCGATCCTCTGATAGACAGGCAACCGCCTAGAACGAGTGGCCTGCCCAAGAGCTCCCTCACACTCACCTCCTTGATCAAAGAACTCGCTTTAGTGGATCTTTGGAGATTGTTGCATCCTGCTGAACTGGAATTTACTTTCTATTCTCCCCCCCATCTATCACAGTCCAGAATAGATTTTTTCCTAATATCTAAAGTGCTGGTATCTCAGGTAGACACAGCGATGATTCACCCATTACATATCTCAGACCATGCTGCCATTTCCTTCCAGTTGCACGCTAACCTGCCCAGTGGGAATCCGGGAAATTGGTTTTTTGATAGGACCCTGCTAGAGCAACAAGAGTTTCAGTTAGACATTCGGGCCGCCATTCAGGACTATTTCCATTTTAACTTACCACATGATACCAAGGGCTGGGCTTGGTGGGAGGGCTTTAAAGCTGCCATTCGTGCAACCATTACTAGCTATCAAATTCGTTTGGGGAAACAGCGTAAGCAACAGTTATTAATATTAGAGCAACAAATTAAAGCTGGGGAACGGGTTCTTACTTCCCGCACTGATCCTTGTGTGTTGTTACGATTGCAACGCCTACGCTTTCAATATAACTCAATCCTGTCTGCTGCAGCCTCTAAAAATATCGCATCGCAGAAAGGGCTGTACTATCGGGAGAGCAACCGTGCTGGTAGACTCTTAGCTAATGCCTTGAAAGGTCAAAAAGAAGCCAAGCGGGTAGCGGCTCTCCGAAACCCGGTAGGAGGGGACATAGTGACAAATAATACAGAGATAGTAGAGCTCTTCCGGGATTTTTATACTCGTCTTTATAAATCAGAATGTGACTTCACGTCAGAGGCTTTTGAGCGATTATTATCCGAAATCCAACGGCCGACCCTCTCTGAAGAGGATAGGGCTGCGATGGATAAACCCTTCTCTACTAATGAAATTCACTCTGCCCTTAAACGTATGGCCTCGGGACGCGCCGCAGGCCCTGACGGTCTTCCGGCCGAATTTTATAAAACGTTCAGTGCTGATCTAGCCCCCCACCTAAAACTCTATTTCACTGCTCTGGCTGAAGACACATCTTGCTTGGGATCCTTTTCGGCGGCGAATGTGGTAGTATTTGAAAAAGAAGGGAGGGATCCGCTGTTAACAGCTAACTACCGCCCAATCTCCCTTCTTAACGCAGACTATAAAATTTTTGCGACTATCTTAGCCTCTCGACTATCTGACCAAATGTCTACACTAATCCACCCTGATCAATGTGGTTTTATACCCGGAAGATCCACTGCCGACAACGCTAGGACTTTATGTCATGTTTTGACTAATGCTGCAAGCCTAGATCTACCACTAGTTGGCCTCTCCCTAGACGCCGAGAAAACCTTCGACCGTCTCGAATGGCCCTTCTTATTTGCTGTTCTCCGTTGGTACGGCTTTGGAGAGGGCTTTCTCCGGTTTCTTCAAGTCATGTATGCCGAACCCACAGCCAGTATCTGTGTGAATGCTATCAAATCTCAGCCATTCAGCCTTCAAAGAGGTACACGCCAAGGGTGCCCCCTATCTCCTTTGCTTTTTGACTTAGCGCTTGAACCTCTAGCCCTGTTACTTAGGCAGTCCGCAGACATCCGAGGTGCCCCCTTTAGACACAGAGAGATCAAACTCTCCGCTTATGCAGATGATCTTATGCTTTTTATAACTCTGGACTCGGTCCCAGTAGTCTTAGAATTACTAGACAGGTATTCGCAGCTCTCGGGCTATAAGATCAACTGGACCAAATCGGTTGCTTTCCCACTTAACCACCGGGTACATGCGGCCGACATGCAAGCCTTTCCCTTTCTCTGGCAGCATAGTATGGTGAAATATCTCGGGGTCTCTTATTGCTATCCTTTAGAGGACACTATTAGTTTCAACGCCAAGGCGATAATCTCCAAAGTCCGTGAACTTACCAATCGGTGGTCTCCACTAACCCTTACATGGTGGGGCCGCTTGGAAACAGTGAAAATGATGATAGTTCCTAAAGTGAACTACATCCTCGAAATGCTACCATGTTTACTGCCCCGACACATCTACAAAGATATAGAAGGCCTTCTTATCCGTTATTTATGGCAAGGTAAAACACCCAGGATAGCTAAACAACACTTGCAATCTGATAAAGCGAGAGGAGAAGCTAGATTTCCAGATTTTCTCAAATATCATAAGGCCTTCCTCTTAAAGCAAGGTGCCCGTTGGTTGGATACCCCGGCAGCAGGCCGCCCGGTGTGGCTAGATATTGAAGAAGAGCTCAGTGGACCAGTTCCACTGGCCTACTTCCCCGGAATGTGCCATCATTCAGACTCCCGCCATTCACCAATGGTTGCAGACACTCTAGTGGCCTTTAATGCCCTTATTCAATCTCTGGGTCCGCAGGCGTGCCCCCCGGACCATCTCCCGATTTGGCATAACTCTCGATTTCAAATTAACAAAAAAACGATAGCATGGAGACCCTGGTACTCCAGGGGGATTTGGACACCTAAGCAGCTGTTTGCTGGGGATCGCTGGAAAACCTTTAATGCTTTACAAACGGAATTTGGTCTACCAGCGAAATATTACTTTCAATGGGTGCAGCTCCAACATTGCCTTAAAGGCGCTCGGGTCATTCCGCGCTCTGATACTGGCGAGGAAGGGCTGTCAGAAGTGATTCGTTGTATCGGGAGTCTACCAGGGGTGGCATCTAACTTTTATAAAATACTCACTCATAGTCCAGGCAGGGACACCCCTAGGGCCCAGCAGGCATGGGAGCGCGAATTGCACATCACTTTAACTCCCCAGCAATGGAAGATAGTCTGGAGCAAAGTGGTGCGGGTCTCCAGATCCGCCTCTGTCACTCAAACGCTCTTCTATTTTGCCCACAGATGCTTTTATACTCCTGAGAAGATGGCCAAATGGAATGTCAATACAAGCTATCGATGTTGGTCATGCCATACAGCGGTGGGTACCTTTGCCCATGTTATTTATGAATGTCCAGCACTACAGCAATATTGGGGGCGGGTTTGGGACCGAATACAAAGTATCCTACACTTCCGGGAGCCCCTTTCTTGGAAGATTGTGGGACTCCGCTCTGTGGCGGGGATCCCCTCTCTTCCCAGGACAGGCCGCTTCCTCCTAGATTTTATGTTGGGCATGGCTGTATGCTTAGTCACGAAAAATTGGAAGAATGGCTCCCGCCTAACTTTTACCGAATGGTGGAATTCTGTCTGTTTATATAGTACGTATGAGCAGATACCTCGTCGGATGGCATTCCAGGTTCAGGACTGCTCTCACTTGTCTAAATGGCAGATGCTTAATGACTATGTTCAGATTGCCAGATGCTCCAATATAGCCGTATAGCCACACTCATCATGTTGCAGATAATTATATTACCTCGAAAGATAATAATGTGTATATACACCCGATACTGGATTGTTACGTATCCCAGAGAAGAAGCAGGGGGGGAGGGGGGTGGTGGGGGTTTACTGTCCGTGATTGTATAATATTATTTGTTCATGTCTTCTATTCTGTATGTCCTTTTGTTTCGATGTTCCAAAATGAAAATAAAAGTTTAAAAAAAAAAAAAAAAGTATATTTCGCCTATTTCGGTTTGAAGTTAGGCGATCAAGACAAACCATGGGCTCCTCACAAAGTGTGCAAGACATGTGAGGAAGATCTACGCTTATGGATGAAAGGTAAAAAACAAGCATTTCATTTCGGAATACCTATGATGTGACGTGAACAAAGAGACCACAGCAGTGACTGCTATTTTTGCTCTTGCATTGTGAAGGGATACAACTTAAAAAATAAGAACGTAATAAGTTACCCCAACCTTCCCTCAGCAATTAGGCCTATGCCTCATAGCAACGAAGTACCTGTGCCTGAACCACCAAAATCTTTGGATCATATTTGTGTGGACGGTTCTGATCATGATGAGACTCATCAGATGGCTTTTCCCGATGAGTCCAGTACTTCCGAGTTTGAAACTGAACCAGATCCGAAACCTGAACTTTTCTCTCAAGCGGAATTGAATGATTTAGTCCGGGATTTAGGACTCCCAAAAGATGCTGCCCAACTGCTAGGTTCTCGGCTTAAACAGAAAAATCTATTGTCACCAGGAACAACTTTTTATTGGTACCGCAACCGCGAGACACACTTTTTGAAGTATTTCAGCAAAGAGGAAGATTTGGTATTTTGCAACGATATATACGGAGTGATGGAAAAGTTTAAACTCAAGTATGATCCTGCTGAATGGCGGCTGTTCATTGATTCGTCAAAAGACAGCATAAAAGGTGTTCTTCATCATAATGGCAGCACATTCGCTTCAGTTCCTATTGCTCACTCTGTTATTCTCCAAGAAAAATACGAGAATTTGGCCCTGATTCTTCAGAAGATTCGTTATGATGAGCATAAGTGGATGATTTGTGGAGACTTTAAAATTCTATCCATGCTATTAGGGCAGCAATCCGGTTTCACCAAATATCCCTGCTTCCTTTGCTTGTGGGATAGCCGGGCCCGCGACCTACACTGGGGGAAAAAAGACTGGCCAATTCGGGAGTATTTGAGACCCGGTGAGAAAAATGTTCTTCATGAGAGCTTGGTACCTCGTGATAAAATTCTATTACCACCTCTCCACATTAAGTTGGGTCTCATTAAGCAATTCATCAAGTCCCTTCCAAAAGATGGTAAGTGCTTTCGGTACCTTTGCTCAAAGCAAAGCTAAAGGAAGGAGTGTTTGTTGGCCCTGATATAAGGAAACTCATTTCAGATGGAGCATTCGCTGAAACGATGTCTGAGAAGGAAAAAGAGGCCTGGGATTCCTTCAAGGATGTTGTTCTCAAATTCTTGGGGAACAGGCGGGATGAGAACTATAAGGATATTGTTGCCAGGATGCTCAATGCCTTCAAAGAACAAGGCTGTAACATGAGCCTGAAAGTCCATTTCTTGCACTCCCATGTGAACTACTTTCCCGAAAACTTGGGGGCGTACAGTGAAGAACAAGGTGAAAGGTTTCACCAGGACATCAAGGACGCAGAGAGAAGGTACCAAGGAAGATGGAACACCACTATGATGGCTGATTTCTGCTGGTTGCTGCTGCGGGAAACCCCAGATGAAAAATACGCCAAGCAGCGCACCAAGAGAAGCATTCGGGGGAAGAAGAAACGGGCCCACCAGGAGATTGATTGACCCAAGAATGACTTTAAAATCTAAACTGTGTTGACAAATATCGTGTTTTTACTAAACTTTGAAATAAAAATTTGCTAGTTATTACCACAGTGTCGGATCTCATTTATTAGAATTTTATTTTCACACCATCGGGTGTTTGTCTTCATGTATTGCAATGGTGCGGTTTGCGTTTTCTATTCTTACATACATACCTGTACAACATTTTTTGCACATTTCTTTGCTTTGCTTTGTGTCTAACCTCGCTCTTATATGCTCAATGTTTGTACACATGTATGTGGCTGTTTTAAGTGCAGACAATTTTGCTACCATCACAGTGTGTTTTGTTGACATTACTCTATTCTTATGTGCTGCCTTGTTACAATTTTCTTTATTCTTATTTGAATAACTACTAAACAATTAGTATAAAGAATTCATCCAAGAAATTTTTATCTCGATCGCACTCAATCTGAAACGTTCACCTCAAACTGCTAACCCAATGTAGCAAAAAATCTGTACGTGATGGAGCAAATTGGTTACCAGATTTGGATTCAGCGCACCAAAAAATGTAAAAATCAATCGAAACATTAGAGGCAGTTTAAAAAAAAATTTTTTTAGTGTACCTGTGTAATTTGTGGCATCCAAGCTTTGAGAAGATAGTCTGGACATTGCAAAGTTTTCACATTGAGAAGGACTGCCTGTCTTTGGGATTTAGGCTACATACCTACACAATGTGACCAATTATGGGGTAGATTTGTCTGGAGGAGGCCTCTTCTTTATTATTATCTTTCATCCAAATTATATTACCTGTCATCGTTCAATCTAATTCAGGAGCAATTGTGAATGAAAATTTGTATCTTACCACAATTCTTCAACAAATTTGCAATGGACCTTCAAACCACATTAACTACACGATTGCATATCAGCTGAAAACACCAAACAAACTGATATTTTGTGATTGTGTAAACAATTATAGGATGACATTTAGTATCATCAAGGCTACTGTGTTAATTTTCCTGTCTTCACCAGAAAATTGGCACTTTTAAGAAACATGTGTATTGACTGAATTATGCCTGCAAACTGAAGGTTTGGGAACCAGCATTTCAAATATTGACAACAGCATCATTAGAGAGTAATGTTTTCTTAAATGACAGATAGGAAAATAAACTTTGTTTGTTGATCAATTGATCAAGTCTAAAAATCTTGAGAAAGAGTCCAGAAGCAGTTGAACAAAAAACCCTTTGTTTGTTGATCAATTGATCAAGTCTAAAAATCTTGAGAAAGAGTCCAGAAGCAGTTGAACAAAAAACAAGTGTTATTGAGAGAAACTCCATTACTATTCCAGCAGCCAGAGACCAGAGACTATATTAGATCACACTTTAGAAAACAATGCTACATCTCTGAATATACATTGACATTTGATATATAGAAGAACACTAGAAGCAAGGATCCCACTGTGTGATTCTATGAACAAGCTAACTCAAGTCACTTGAAGGACCAAGGGCAAACATATCTTTGAAATTAAATTTAATTGGCTTGGTTGGTTGGTTTCATTACTTGCTGAAGGAGGAACAAACATCATCTTCAAAGTTAACCATCATGGGGCAACTTTGACATCATGCCTAAATAAGAGACCACAACTAAAAAAGACTTAGGGGGATGTTTACTAAAAACCGGAAATGTGCGCGCCGCAAAATAGCGCACGGAAACGCGGCATTGAAACGCGCATAAACGCATTTAAACGCCCCACACACGTGCGTGTCACCCCCGCACAGGTACGCGGCACACTAACGGGCCCCGTACAAGTGCGGGCCCGCAAATGTCCGATAGAGGCGTGGAACGGCTAAAGGAGGGCGGAGGAAGGCTCCGGAGGGGCGGAGGGACGGGGTCAATGGGTGGAGAGTGGGAGGGGAGAGGCTCCCCGCACAGTATCGGGCCCGAATTTGCATGTAAAAACTACCGCGAGGGAATCACTCGCGGTAGAAAGCATTTAAAGGGAAGAGAAACCATTTCCGTCAGCAATGTACAGGAAAACCGGGGAAACCAGCAAAACGTGAGCAGTGTGATACATGTGCACAGCACAAAAGTGCAAATAAAAATAGAAAATGACCACAACAGAACTAGTAAAAATAGTAGTTCAGCTGTGGAACAGTTATAGTGATTGGCAAATACATAAAACACACCCAGCAAAGCTCCAGAAAAAAGAAATGAATTTTGGAAGGGTTTACGGAGCGGAGACTCTTCCAAAAAACATTTCCTTTTGTGGAGCTTTCCTGGGAGTGTTTGCTATGGTTGCCCATTAATATCACTGTTGCCCAGCGTGGTGATATTTTATCACCCATTTCCCTTGGTCATTTCCGGGGTTTATGTGCACGTTTGTCACCAGACAGGGTGCATATGCCCACAGTAAATTTGCGTAGAGCAGGGTTTGTGACTCCATCCTGCCAGGCTTACTACCTCGAGGGGCTGCACTATCTATGTGGCCATAGTGTGGTGCAGCAGACAGAGTCAGTACCTCTAGGACCAGAGGGTCAGAGGTTCAAAACCCAGCTGGGGCACTTGCCAGCCCAGTCCCCATATTTTACCCACCAGTAAACACAGATAGCGCAGACACCCCTGTATTGCAGGGGACATAAGCATGGGGAAAACACACATATTTTACCCAACAACGCACACACACCACAACAATGGGCATTACCCACAGCCAAGTACCCCAAATGCAGTCCCGTACTGCCACATTCCAATCAGGTCACCTGCTTTTTATGGGAGAAGCTCATGCCAGTATGTTGGTGGACGAGTACATGTGGTGCAGGGGGCAGTGGCTGCTAGCGACAGAAGACAGAGGCCTAGCCATGTGCAGGCTGGCACAGTCCACAGCAACAGACAGGCCATGCCGGATCCACAGTCATGGACTATCCAGGGAATTCAGCCAAGCTGTGGCTACACAGTGGTGCAGTGCACACAGACAATGCATGCAAGAACAGAAGATCACAGGTTCAAAGACTAGCTGGGGCTACCGGCAATCCTGCCCACATATTTTCCCCACAAATAAACAGTGACAGTAAGGACACACCATTCGTGATGAGGACATATGCAATGGTAATACGTCTATCTTTTACCCCACTGAGCACAGACACCATGAACAGGGGCAGAACCTACAGCAGAATCCCCCAAATGCAGTCCTGGTGGGCCACACACCAGTCAGGTTCCATGCTGCCACTCATACAAATGCCTGTGCTGTATATCTATGCACCACCCCCACGGCATGTAGATGTAGCTCATGCATATTCATGAGGGACAGCAGGAAGACCCGAACAGTGTGATGCAAAACTGGGCTGGAGTGGGGAAGCGCTGCCGTAAAGCAGCAGCCAACAGGGGCAGACACACCCACACCCACACCCACAGGCCCCATTGGCCAATGTCTCCTGTAGAGGCAGAACATTGGACCCTGCGTGCATCTCCCAATACCAGCACCTGCATACCTTAGCAATGTCACCCTACACCTGAGGTACACAGCTCTGAAACGTTTGCTAAGAGTACAGGCTGATAGATATCCCTACGTTACGCACATACTGCTAGTTGACCCCATCTGAACAATCTGTTTGGTGTCTGCGGTGCATGCTCCAGGCCTGGCCTCTGACGGTGTTCACCACCCTAGGGAGTGACCCCCAGCAGTACTGCATACCATATCCATGCCTGTGCCGTGCCCAGGACCGGTGTGGTGGCCAAGGCTAATCACCCCCTCAATAGTAGTACAATGCTGGCATAGGTGTGGGAGTGTGTGTCTGTCTATACAGTGTGTGTTGGCTGCAAACACCTTCCCCAACCCACACTGCCAGCACTACTGCCAGTATTGGCCTGCCAATGTGCATAATGAGCAGCAAGGTACCATGGGTATAGGTCAGACATGGTGGGCTGGCCAGGATGCATCTGCACAGGGCATAGGGCACTGGCTGTGACATTGTAGTGCCAGGTCACCACCTACACAGACAGGGTGACCTCTGTATGTGCTGCTGGGGGAGCACTCTCACCCCCATAGTGCTGTATTGTGTTTTTCTCTTGTGATATATATGGGTTTCCTGTTGGGGCCTCCTCACAGAACTCTCTGCTTGTGTGTGCTGCCACCCCAGTTTTGGGTGCATGCATTTCCATCAGGGCTAACCAGCAGACTGTTCACAGCTGGTATGTGTCTTGATGGAGTGCCTTGCAGGGTGCAGTGGCTGATGGCTTGCTGCAGGTGAATATCAGATAGTGCTGGGGTGCATCTTTGGATATCCAGGCCTAAAGTCTGTCTGATATTGTGTTATGGATGTGTGTGTGGAGCTGCTTGGACTGCCCTGTAGGGTGTCTGTTCCCCAGCAGGACTGGGGTTTGATAGTCCACTCTGCTGCCATTGGTGCGCAGGGGAGGGGGCGGGCCACCCCCCTGTTTGCCACCCTTGGGAATGGGGTACTTTGGCCACCTGGGGGGGAGGGTGTCCATGGGGGATTCCACTAACTGAGACAAACATAGATATCCAACATGTTTCTGCAGCACCTTCCTATCTCACAGGTTAGTACTGTTTTGGAGCTCTGTCATGACTCATCCAGCCATGGCTGGTGTTGTGGACCTGGTCCTGGCCGCCACATCACACCCTCAGGATGAGCACAGTACCCGCACAATGTGACGGTGTGTAGCTACTCTTTGCTGGTAGTTCACCCGCTCAGGACCCCCTACCAGGCCGAGGTGCTGTGTGCTGTGTGGGTGCACATGGACAATTCCCCCTACCAGGCCGGGTAGCTGTTGGGGTGCATTCCCCATCTTGTGTGCATCTGTGGACAGCTGATTTGCATGTGCAGTGCATCATGGGTACGGGTGGCCTAACCCTATCCTGTCTACAACAGCAGACTGTCTGTGGGGTGACGTGCAGGCTCTCTGCAGCCAGCCAGGGGCTTGCTGTCAGCTATAGAGCTGTAGCCCAATGGTTCTGCCACTCCCTGTATTGCCAGAGGTCATGGGTTCAAACCCACAGTGGGGCCCTTTGATAGGGCTGTCCACAGCTTTATTTTTATTTACTGTACATATGTCTATGCCGGCAAAACCACACACAGCTTACTATACCCATTAGGTGCCTCTGAGGGTGCTTTATAGGGCGCCCTATAGGCCACCTTATGGTTGCCATCCATATAGGGTGCACTATACATTATCCTGTGTCGCAACATACATGGTGCCCTATAGGGGACATTCTAGGGTGCCTTGGCGGACAGTGCACTGTAACATGTGCCTTACGGGCATCCGTATGTTAACGCACTGTGAGAGCTGGTTTACTAGTGGTGGGAAATAAAATATAAATGGAAGGTCTCCTACAGCACTCCTCACCATGATACATACTGCCCCAGCCAGCCTTGTTCACTGGGCACTGTGAGGGGTTGGATCCCTGGCCCCTGCACCATTGGTCAGTGTCTTAACCATTGTGCTGTGGCTCTGTTCCTGTGTTTGTGCAGCCTTGTAGCCATCAGCGCGCCATCTTGTGGCACACTAAATTAACAGCACGCCGCCTTATGCCGCACAACATGGAAATGCCCCTAAAATAATCAATCTGCCAGCTGTCTTCAATGGGCACTGTGTGGAATTGAACCCATGAGCCCTGCACGAGTGGTGAGTGTCTTAACCATTGTGCTATGGCTCTGTTCCTGTTATTTGCACATCAGCGCGCCACTTATCCCTCCCACTATTGGACTGCCCCCTCACACATCAGCGCGCCGCCTTCTGCCCACCGGCTCGCCGCCTTCTGTTGCCCACATTTATCAGCGCACCGCCTTCTGCCGCCCAAACTTAACAATGTGCCGCCATCTGCCGCCCACACTAAACAGTGCGCCGTCTCATGCCCTAATAAAAATAACAGTGCGCTGCCTTCTGCCACCCAAAATTAATATGCCTCCTACCACTTATGCCCATATATATTGCTGCCTCAGCTGGTCTTTTTTGTTGAGCACAATGGGGGTTTGAACCCCTGGCCCCTGCACCATTGGTCGGTGTCTTCACAGTTGTACTACAGCTCTGTTGTTTGGTTTTGCAGCAGCGCCCCACTTAGCCTTCCCACGTGCTAATGTGGGCCCCGCACATTAGCGCGACGCACACACGTACAGTCCGGTTTTTTCCTTTTTTCTGCCTGGCCCACCCACTCCTTATATGGCACCAGCACACTAACGGGAACCCGCACAGCAATGGTGTTTAGTAAACATACCCCTTAGTTGGGCAAGTAGACTATAAAATAAAGACAAGATGCACATAGAGGCACATTCCACAATGGGACATCCAAGTGCAATCTCGGACAGCAATGCAGAACATCTGATAAAAAAAACAGGCACTTACAAATTCAAGCATAATTTCAGAAACTTTGATGTGTCCGATATGCACGTATATCAAACGTCTATATAGACATCCCCAGGAATGCTTTTTATCTTCAAATCTTTTTATTAATAGATACAAACCACTGCACTCTCAGCACGTGGGTGGTCTTACACAATGCCAGGAACTTACAACCAAAACATATCATTTATATGCATTTTTACATTTTTATTCCCTTCCCCATCCCAACCCCTCCCTTCCTTTGTATATTTATTCAGAAATGCTTTATAATTAGAGGACATCACAGACTTCTGCAAGGCCCTTAAAACCCTGCTCTTCACAGAAACATATGAGCAGATTGACAACAGTCCCCACCAGACACGCAACAGCCCACACCCGAGCGGGATAGCAATGTAAACACCCCTGCAAAATCAATACCTAACTAACACAGCTAAACCCACGACAATATAATGATAAATGTAACCCTCAAATTGTGTTGTCTTAATGTTTTGTCTTAACGTTGTTAAATACCCTCATGTTAAATTTTATAAAGTACCCAAATGTTAAATGTAACCCAATCGTGATGTGATGTAACCACTTTGATTGTAGGATAAGGTGATATATAAGTCTGTCTAAATAAATAAATAAGTAAATCATTAGTCAAAAATACTAGCCAGGGTGTACCACATCCAGAAGGCACCTAACCACAAAACAAAATGAATCAAATAATGACCAAGCATTCGCTTACATACTAAAAGAAGAACAATCGTACATCCATCATCAAATCAGAAATATATTTGCCAGTTATCAAATTATCGAAGCTAGGTGGTCTGGTCCCACCACTCCCATGAAGACAAAGTAGCGCCCATTACCTCTCCTCTCAGCACCCATCTGCCCCCTTGGGAAGTGTACACATTAACGTTCTCAGAGGTCTTACCCCACTGTCCTGTTGATATCAAAGAGATGACAAACTTCCCATTTTTGTGGACATGTAGCCTCGAGTCATATATACATATCATGCTCCTATTACTTCCCAACCCCACTCTCCCCCATCCCATTCAACCACCCCCCTCCCATCTCCCTTCCAGATTTCGCAGAGGGGAACACTCCTCCACATCTTGCTCTTCACACCAGCAGAAATTCAAAGAACATACAAAGAACATTCAAAATGCGACCTCACTCACAGGGAGCCAATGACTGAATATATGGATCCCATTCAGTCAAAAAAGCATCCTGCTCATGTCACCTTTCTGAGGCCCTGCATGTTCTAAGATTAACAGAGCATGCACTGCCTTCCTCCACATGCCAAATGTGGGGCCTGTTGAAGATAGCCAACATCACAGTAGGACATGGCATACCACCAATAGTACACGGCCCATCCAGAGATGATAATGGTCTGGAGCTCCCTCAATCAGGGCCATACCAAGTGTGAATTGCACCCTCTGCAACTTGCATATTGGGCATGCACCCCCCCCCTCCTCTGCACCTCCATCTAGACACTTTCTGGATGGGAGTGGGAGAGAAGAGGCGTGCCCAATATGCAAGTCGCTGGCACGCTAAGCAGATCTATTCCTCCCTGCTCTGATGTGGCATCAGAGCAGGGAGGGACAGATCTGCTTAGCATGCCGTGAGAAGGCTTAAGGGGCACATTTCAGCTGTCTGCTGTTGCCTGCCACTGCTGAGAGAAGAAAAAGTGGTTGCGGCAGGCAACGGCAGACAGCTGAAATGCACCCCTAAAGCCCTTGTGCCCTGTGTGGCTGCACCGCTCGCACAGGGCTAGGTACGGTCCTGCCCTCAATGCATGAGACCAGTTCCAATATAGTCATGTGTGGACTTGCCTGTATCTGTATCCCCAAAAGAGACTCCAAATAATTATGCACAGCTTCCCTATATCATACAGAAAATGGGCATCTCCAGAAGATTTGTCCCAGAGTAGCTTGTATGTGCCCACAGCAAGGGCAATTTAGTGAGGTACTACTCCCTGCTCAGACTGCCCTGTGCAGCGCATAGTGCACTCCCTCTATCGGTGCAGCCACCCTTTCCAGGTATTCCCACTGCAATGTCTCTAACCACACTCAAGATGTACTACCAGAGTACAAAAGCTCTTCCATCGTGGAGCACACTCAGCTGTGAATATCTTATGCAGAGAGAAAGAGAGAGTGAAGATAGCTACGCACCTGGATGTAACAAAAAACATCCACTATTGAGAGTTCAAAACACGCTTGTAATTCTGAGAAAGCCAATGGGGCCCTCTCTAGGTCACCCACCTGTTCTGGTCCAAGTATGCCAGCTAATTCCCATTGTTGGTAGACTGTTTATTTATTTTTAGGTTTTTTATACTACTTAATCCATGGAATCAAGACAGTTTACAAGGAACTCCATGAATAATTGCCGCACAAGGTGGTTAACAATGAAGAGACGTATTTTATTTATTTAGCTGCATTAATATCCCGCTTTTCACCGGGTCAAAGCGGTTGGGGGATACATTTAACACGAGGGGATATGAGACACATACACTAATACTTACAGGGAGCATGGGCAATGGAGGGTTAAGTGGCTTGCCCAAGACCACAAGGGAGCACCTGCGGGACTAGAAACCCCAGTCCTTCCGGCCCAAGGTTGCTGTCCTCTAGTGGGATTTGAACCACCGACCTTCCGGCCTGTAGTACCTTGCCCCAACCACTAGGCCACTCCTCCCTTTATTAGTAAACCACTTCAGCCACTGGCCCGACACTGGCCGTGTTTCAAAAAAACATTTATAAAAACTATAACTAATAAATAATATTTTTTTATAAATGTTAATCATTTATTATTATTATTACTTTTTAATGTATATGTTAATTTAATGAGTTTTGAAATATTAAAGTTAGGTGGCATTATATGTGTTGAGATAATTCACTAGGGTTCTAATTTATAAATTATTTATTTATACATGTTTAGTTTGTATATATAATTTTTTACTTTATGCAAGCTTCTATTTATGTTTTTATAAATTTACCTTTTTATAATATTTTATGATTGTATATGTTATTTATTGTGCTAGTCATATTAATGGTAATTATTTCAGCTCCGATTTTTAGGCTGTACTTATCTTATGTTTTTATATTTGTTGAGATTCAAACACTTATTTACATATTTATTTATATGTTTCGTCTTGTTTCCAAGTCCCTTTCCCCTAACAAAAATTGTTTTATATTAATGTTTATATTTATTGTTATTTGTTTTTTAGCCATTTAAGCCCCTGAAGAAGATTTTTTCGAAACACGACCAGTGTCGGGCCAGTGGCTGAAGTGGTTTACTAATAAAGTTTATTTTATACATCTCTTCGTTGTTATCCACGTTTTTTACTGGGTGTTCTGCTGCACGTGGATTCGTGCCTGTTTGTTGGACATGCACAAGGTGGTTTACATGAAACTCAAAGAATATTCTAGTGAATGTTTAAACTCTAGGGGGTATGTTTACTTACCTTAGCGCACGCTAATAGTGCGTTTTTGTGCCCCGCACACGTGCGCGTCACACTAACGGGCCTGCACAAGTGCGCGGCGCGCTGATGTGCGATAGGGGCTTGGAAAGGCATTCCGAGGGCGGAGGAAGGCTCCCGAGGGGTGGAGGGACGGGGTCAATGGGTGGAGAGTGGGAGGGGAGAGGCTCCCCGCACAGGAGCAGGGCTGAAAATCAATCTAAAAAATACTGCGAGTGAAAACCTCGCGTTAGAGCCGATTTAAAGGGAAGAGAAACCATTTCCGTCAGCAAAAAAAAGAAATGATTTTTGGAAGGGTCTACGCTCCGTAGACCCTTCCAAAAATCATTTCTTTTTATTGGAGCTTTCCTGGGAGTGTTTTTAAATGTTGCCCATTGCTATCACTGTTGCCCGGCTTGGTTATGGGTTTTTTCTCCTTTTTTCGATGTCATTTTTTAGGTTTATTTGCCCTTTTGTCTCCATACAAGGTAAATGAGCCCACAGTAAAATTGTGCAGAGCAGGGTTTCTGACTCATCCAGCCAGGTTTCCTATCTCCAGGGACTGCATTGCTTCTGTGGCCACAGTGTGGTGCAGTGGACACAGCCAGTGCCTATAAGACCAGAAGGTCACAGGTTCAAATCCCAGCTGGGGCTCCTGCCAATCCAGTCCCCATAGTTTTACCCACCACCAAACAGTGATAGTAAAAACACTCCTTTATTGCAGTGAACATAAGCATGGTTCACACACCTATATTTTAGCCTACACCACACACACACCATAACAATGGGCATTACCTACAGCCAAGTCCCCCAAATTCAGTCCTGGAGTGCCACAACTCAATCAGGTCATATGCTTTTTCCAAGATAAGGACATGTCTGCATGTTGGCGAAAGGGTATAGGTGGTGGAGGGGGCAGTGGCTGCAATCCACAGCAGACAGTGGCCTAGGCCTGTGCAGGCTGGCACGTCCACCGCAACAGACAGGCTCTGTCAGATGTACAGTCATGAACTCCCCAGGGAATGCAACATATCTGTGGCAACATGGTGGTGCAGTAAACACAGACAGTGTATGCAAGAACAGAACGTCACAGATTCAAAGCCCAGCTGGGGCTACTGCCAATCCAGTCCACATATTTTTCCCACAACTAAACTGTGATAGTAACATAGAAACATAGAAATATGACGACAGAAAAAGACCACATGGCCTATCTAGTCTGTCCTTCCATAACAACTACAACAGTCCACTTTTTGCCTTTAGAGATCCTCTGTGTTGGTCCCATGCTTTCTTGAATTCAGTTACTGTCCTCATCTCTACCACCTCCACTGGGAGACTATTCCACGGATCCACTACTCTTTCCGTAAAGAAATATTTCCGCATATCACTCCTGAATCTATCTCCCTTCACCCTCATCCCATGTCCCCTCGTAGCAGAACTTGCTTTCAATTGAAAGAGGCTCTCTCCCTGAACATTTATGCCACGGAGGTATTTAAACATCTCAATCATATCACCTCTATCCCGCCTTTCCTCTAAGGTGTACATATTAAGATCCTTAAGTCTGTCCTCATATGCTTTATAATGAAGCCCATTAATCATTTTGGTAGCAACCCTCTGCACCGACTCCATCCTGTTCACATCCTTTTGAAGGTGCGGTCTCCAGAATTGCACACCATACTCCAAATGAGGTCGCACCAAAGACTTATACAGCGGCATTATCACCTCCTTTTTTCTGCTAGCCATTCCTCTCCGTATGCACCCAAGCATCCTTCTAGCTTTTGCTGTCGCCTTTTCCACCTGTTTAGCTACTTTAAGATCATCAGACACAACCACGCCTAGGTCCCGCTCTTCTTTAGTGGACAAAAGTACTTCACCTCCTATACTGTATTGCTCCCTTGGATTGCTGCAGCCCAAATGCATGACCTTACATTTTTTAACATTAAATCCCAGCTGCCAAATTCTAGACCATTCTTCAAGCTTAGCTAGATCCCTCCTCATGTTATCTACCCCTTCCTGGGTGTCTACTCTATTGCAGATTTTGGTATCATCCGCAAAGAGGCAAACCTTACCCGACAGCCCTTCCGCTATATCACTAACAAAGATGTTAAAAAGAATTGGACCAAGGACAGATCCCTGGGGCACACCACTGGTAACATCCTTCTCCTCAGAGTGAGCTCCATTTACTTGTACTCTTTGTCGCCTCCCACCCAACCAATTTCTAACCCAAGCAGTAACTTTAGGGTCCATCCCTAGGGTGCTCAGTTTGTTTATAAGTCGCCTGTGAGGAACAGTGTCAAAAGCTTTACGGAAATCTAAATACACCACATCTACAGAACTCCCTCGGTCCAACTCCCTGGTCACCCAGTCAAAAAAATCAATCAGATTTGTCTGACAAGACCTGCCTCTGGTGAATCCATGCTGCCTCGGATCCTGTAATCCGCTGGACTCCAGAAACCTCACTATTTTCTCTTTCAGCAGCGTTTCCAATAATTTACTCACCACCGAAGTTAAACTAACCGGCCTGTAGTTTTCAACCACATCCTTACTTCCGCTTTTGTGTAAAGGCACCACATGAGCCTCTCTCCAGTCCTTTGGCACCACTCCTGACTCCAACGAGGCATTGAAAAGGTCAGTCAGTGGAGCTGCTAGAACGTCCCCAAGTTCCCTCAGTATTCTAGGGTGTATCCCATCCGGTCCCATCGCTTTGTCTACTTTAAGTTGAGCTAGTTTCTCACGAACACAGTCTTCTGAAAATAGTTCAAGATGTCCCTCGCTTCTGTTCTTATTTGTGGGTGTTTTCTGAGGTCCTGCTCCTGGTTCTTCATCTGTGAACACAGAACAAAAATATTTGTTAAGCAATTCCGCTTTATCCTTATCAGCTTCTACATATTCCCCCCCTGCACCCTTGAGTCTGACAATACCACTTTTGCTCTTCCTCTTCTCACTAATATATCTGAAAAATGTCTTATCCCCCCATTTTATTGCATTGGCTATTTCCTCCTCCTTTTGAATCTTTGCCTTCTTGATTACTTTGCTAGCTTCTCTAAGTTTTTCCAAATACAGATGCCTGTCTTCTACTCTCTGTGATCTCTTGTATTTCATGAAGGCCTCCCTCTTTTTCTTCACTTTTTCAGCTACTTCCTTCGAAAACCATAGCGGTCTCCTGTTCCTTTTGCCTTTATTTACCATTTTAACAAAAAGGTTGGTTGCCCTTAAAATACCCCCTTTCAGTTTTGCCCACTGTTTTTCTACATCCCCCAGCTGTTCCCATCCCACTAACGACTCCCTGAGGTATTGGCCCATCTTCGCAAAGTTAGTCTTCCTAAAGTCTAAGATCCTCACCTTGGAATGGATTCTAACAGCCCTAGTCCTAATACTGAACCACACCATTTGGTGATCACTGGATGCAAAATGATCTCCCACTACAACATCAGAAACACTTTCACCATTGGTAAGCACCAAGTCCAGTATGGCCCCTTCATGTGTGGGGTCTGTTACCAATTGCCTGAATAGTTCTCCCTGTAGAGAATCCAGGATCTCCTTACTTCTAGATGATACTGCAGCAGGAATGTGCCAATCAACATCTGGCATATTGAAATCTCCTATCAGTAGCACTTCCCCTTTCTTAGCAATGCTGCGTATGTCTTCAATTAACTCTCTGTCCACCTCTTCCTCTTGTGAGGGAGGTCTGTATATCACTCCAATGCAAATAGATTTCTCTTTCCCTCTTTCTAGTTTAACCCACAATGCCTCCTCTCTCCCTTTTAAGCTCTGTAATTCCAAAGCTTTAATAGTAGTTTTTACATATAGTGCCACTCCTCCTCCTCTTCTTCCTACCCTGTCCTTCCTGAATAAAGTATAGCCAGGTATAGTTACATCCCAGTCATTGTTTTCTGTGAACCATGTTTCTGTAACTGCCACTAAATCCAAGTCAGCCACTCCCACCAAAGCTTCAACCTCAGGGATCTTATTTCCCATGCTACGGGCATTAATACACACTGCTTTCCATATGTTACCCCTGTTACCCATTTCCATAAAGGTATTTAATGTATCACCTACCTGGGGGCTTTCACTTACCTGGGGGCTTTCTTCACCCATCCCCAAGGAATCTAGTCTAAAGCCCTCTTCAGTAGATTAGCCAGTCTACTACCAAAGATGCGTTGACCTCTCTTGGACAGATGGATGCCATCTCTGCTTTGCAACCCTTGGAAAAGCATCCCATGGTCTAGGAAACCAAAACGCTCTCGATGACACCATCCACGCAGCCATGCATTTGTCTCCAGGATGCGAGCCTCTCTGCCTTGGCCTTTACCCTCAACAGGGAGGATTGAAGAGAACACCACCTGTGCACCTAACTGCTTTACCCTCTGTCCCAGAGCCATGAAGTCACTTTTGATACGTTCCGAGGTATACCTGGCAGTATCATTTGTTCCAACATGGATTAGCAACATTGGGTAATAGTCTGTGGGCTTGATGAGTCTCGGCAAACTCTCCGTAACATCTTGGATTTTGGCACCAGGCAGACAGCATACCTCTCTGGACATCAAGTCTGGTCGGCAGATGGACGCCTCAGTACCCCTCAGAAGAGAGTCTCCAACCACCACCACCCTTCGTTTCCTTCTGGTGACTGATTCCGCAACTTTGGGGTACTTGAACTCTGGTTCTTCCCTTTCCAGGGATGCTTTCACCTCCTCCACTTCCAGGGCTGCATAATGGTTCTTCAATTCAAGGGATGGAGAAGTTGGATTGGTGATTTTGCAGGCCCTGGTGACTTGTGTCCAACCATCGACATTCTGTTGGCACCCATCTTCTCCGGAGCTGGAGAGCTTGGTTGCTGCAAGTAGCATCTCATCAATGTACTTCTCACTGTCTTGAATGCTCCTCAGCCTCGCCACCTCCTCTCTGACAAACCTTTATTGCTGAGAACATACGAATGGTTAATACGCCTATATTTTACCACACCAAACACAGACACCATAAACAGACGCATTACCTAGAGCAGAGTCTCCCAAATGCAGTCCTGGAGGGCCCCACACCATTCAAGTTCCATGCTGCCTCTAATAAAGATGCCTGTGCTGCATATCTATGCACCACCCCCATGGTATGCAGATGTAGCTCATGCATATTTATGAGGGACAGCATGAAAACCCGAACAGTGTTTGGAACACCAGGACTGGGGTTGGGAAACCCTGCCCTAAAGCAGCAGCCAACAGGGTCAGACACACCCACACCCACACCCACAGACCCCATTGGCCAATGCCTCCTGGAGAGGCAGGACATTGGGCCCTGCGTGCATCTCCCAATACTAGCATTTGCATACCTTAGCAATGCCACCCGACACCTGGGTAAACGATACACACCTATCAAACGTTTCCTATGATGACTGGCAGATAGCAAGTCCTACGTTAAACACAGTTTGCTCTTTGAGCTCCATCATAACAATCTTTCTGATGTCTGCGGTGTGTGCTTCAGGTCTGGTCTCTGACAGTGTTTACCACCCTGGGGAGTGACCCCCAACAGTATTGCGTACCATATCCATGCCTGTACTGTGCCCAGGACTGGTGTGGTGGGCAAGGCTGATAAACTCCTCTATAGTAGCACAATGCTGGCATAGGTGTGGGAGTGTGTGTCTGTCTATACAGTGTGTGGTGGCTGCAAACACCTTCCACAGCCCACACTGCCAGCACTGTTGCCAGTATTGGCCTGCCAATGTGCATAATGAGGAGCAAGGTGCCATGGGTATAGCCCGGACAGGGTGGGCTGGCCAGGATGCATCTGCCCAGGGCATAGGGCACTGGCTGGGACATTGTACTGCCCGGCCACCACCTACACAGATAGGGTGACCTCTGTATGTCCTGCTGGGGGATCACTGTCACCCTGACTGTGCAGTGATGACAGCATGTCTAGGCACCCCCATAGTGCTATGTAGTATTTTTCTCATGTGATATATATGGGTTTCAGCTTTCCACAGATAAACACAAGATGGGGTATGCACCCCCACAGCACCTCGACCTGGTAGGGGGAAGTGACCATGTGCACCCACACAGCACCTCGGCCTGGTAGGGGGTACTGACCGTGTGTTTTACTGGCACAGAGTAGCTACACACCGTCACATTGTGCGGGTACTGTGCTCACCCTGAGGGTGCAGTGTGGCGCCCAGGACCAGGTCCACAACACCTTCCATCGCTGAAAGAGGCCATGCCAGAGGTCCAAAGCCGTGTTAATTTGTGCAATAGGTAGTTTTTGCAGAAACACCTTGGATATCTCTGTCTGACTCAGTCAGGTGTAGTTCACATGGACCCCGAGCTGGGCCATGTACCAGCACACTTCCCCCCCCCCCCCCCCCCCCAGCGCTGAAGGCAGCAAACAGGGTCTCCCATCAACAGATCCACATTCTACCTCCCTCCAAAGGTGGCAGTAGAGGGGAACATCAACCCCAGTCCTGCTTAGGAACAAACACCACACAGGGCAGTCAATGCAGCTCTATACACATCCATAACACAATAGCAGACAGACCTTAGACCTGGATATGCAAAACTGCACCCCATCACTATCTGATATTCTCCTCCAGCAAGCCATCAGCAGCTGCACCCTGCTCCATCAAGACACATACCAGCTGCAAACAGTCTGCTAGCTAGTTCATGGTGCATGTTCCCAGTGGAGATGCATGCACCCAGAACTGGGATGTCAGCATACAAAGCAAGCAGATAAATCAGTGACTGGGCCCCAAGCAGATAAATCAGTGACTGGGCATCATGGGTACGGGTGGGCTAACCCTATCCTGGTGACCACAGCAGACTGTCTGTGTGGTGACATGCAGGCTTTCTGCAGCCAGCCAGGGTCTTGCTAGCAGCTGTGGAGCTATAGCTCAATGGTTACTTCACTGCCTGTGCAGCCAGAGGTCATGGGTTCAAACCCACAGAGGGGTTATTTGATAGGGTTGTCCTAAGCATTTTTTTTTTTTTAATGTACATATTTTGATGCCAGCAAAAACACCCTTAGCGTACTGTACCCATAAGGTGGCTCAGAGGGCGCTTTATCGGGCGCCCTGTAGGGCACCTTATGGTTCCCGTCCATATAAGGTGCACTATACATTATCCTGTGATGCAACTTATAGGGTGCCCTATAGGGGACATTTTAGGGTGCTGTGGTGGACAGTGCACTTTATAATGTGCCCTATGGAGTGCCTTATAGGGTGCCTTATACGGCACCTTCAATTACGGCACGTGAGGGCGTGTTTGCTGGCAGCAATTAATAAAATAAAAATAAAGTGCTGCAGGAAAAAATATGTACATTGCAAAGCTGATGCCACAGCCAGCCTTACGTAGTAGGCACCCTAGGGAGCAAACTCATGACCCTTGTATCAGCAGTCAGTGCCTTAACCATTGTGCTCCTTGCGTGTCAGCGCACCTACTTATGCTTTTCATTCCTTAAACTGCACAGTGCTGCCATAAAAAACAGTACTCTGACCTTGCGGTACCTCATACGGCACCCTCTAAAGCGCCCTATAAGCAACATTCTAGGGTGCCTTGGCGGACAGTGCACTTTAAAATGTGCCTTATAGGGCGACTTATGTTACCACGCTTTGAGAGTGCGTTTGCTAGTAGTGATAATTAAACTAAACATAAAATGACTCCTAAACCAATCTTCCCCATAATACATAATGCCTCAGCTAGCCTTGTTCATTGGGCACAGTGGGGGATTGAACCCTTGATCCCTGCACTACTGGCTAGTGTCTTAACCATTGGGCTGTGGCTCTGTTGCTGTGCTTGCACATCAGTGCGCCACCTTATGCCGCCCAATATTAAAAAGCCTCCTAAATCAATAGCACGCCGCCTAATGCCCATCAGAGCGCCGCCTTATTCCGCCCAATATTGGACTGGCTTCAAAAGTAATGCCTCAACCAGCTGTCTTCATTGAGCACTGTGGGGGATTGAACCCCTGATCCCTGCACCATTGGTCAGTGTCTTAACCATTGTGCTGTGGCTTTGCTTTTCTGCTTGCACATCAGCGCGCCACTTATGCCACCCAATATTAAAATGCCTCCTAAAATATTAGTGCTCCGCCTTATGCCCATCAGCGCGCCGCCTTATGCCGCCCATTATTTATATGCCTCCTAAAATAATGCCTCAACCAGTCGTCTTCATTGGGCACTGTGGGGGATTGAACTCCTGATCCCTGCACCATTGTGCTGTGGCTCAGCTTTTCTGCTTGCACATCAGCACACCAATTATGCCTCCCGCGCAGCTATCTCATGCGCTAATGTGCAGGGCATACATGGGCGCCCACCAATAGATCCACAGTCTTCCCCCCTGCAATGGCAGCGGTAGAGGGGACCAGCAACAGCAGTCCTGCTGGGGAACAGACAGAGCGGTACACATCCATAACACAATAGCAAACAGACGGCAGTCCTGGATATGCTCAGCTGCCCCACACCATTATCTGACATTCCCCAGCAGCAGGCCTCCAGCCACTGCACCCTGCAAGGTGTTCCAGCAAGACACATACTAGCTGCAGACAGTCCGCCAGCTAGTCCATAGTGCATGGTCCTGGAAAAGATGCATGTACCCAGAACCCAGGGGATGTCAGCATACACACCAAGCAGATAAGTCAGTGATTGGGCCCCAAAAGGAAACCCATATATACATCACATGAGCAAAATGCTGTACAGCACTATGGGGGAACCTAGCCATGCCGTGGCCACTACTCAGTCAGGGCGAGAGTGACCTCCCAGCAGGACATGCTGTGGCCACTCTGTCTGTGCAGGTGGTACCGGGCACTACAATGTCTGAGCCATTGCCCTATGCCCAGCGCAGATGCGGCCAGGCCAGGCCACCCTATCCAGGCTATTCCCATGGTACCTTGCTCCTCATTATGCACATTGGCAGGCCAATACTGGGAACAGTGCTAGCAGTGTGGGCTGTGGAGGGTGTTGGAAGCCACCACTCACTGGATAGATAGACAGACACACACTCCCCACACCTATGCCAGCATTGTGCAACTATAGAGGTGTTGGGCAGCCCAGGCCACCACACAAGTCCTAAGCACAGTGCAGGCATGGCTATGGTATGCAATACTGTAGGAGTCACTCCCCAGGTTGGTAAACACTGTCAGACACATGACCTGTAGCACACTCCACATACATCTGAAAGGTTGCTATGATGCAGCTCACTCAGACACTTGTACCTAACCTAGGAATTGCTATCTGGCAGTAATCCTAGCAACCTTTTGATAGATGTGTACCATATTCCCCGGTTCAGGGTGGCATTACTAAGGAATGCAAGTGCTAGTATTGGGAGATGCACGAAGAGCCCACAGTCCTGCCTCTCCAGAAGGCTGTGGATAATGGGGACTGTGGGTGCGAGTTTGTCTGCCCCTATTGGCTGCTGCTTTACGACAGAGGTTCCCAACTCCAGTCCTGCGGTGCCAAACACTGTTCGGGTTTTCATGCTGACCCTCATGAATATGCATGAGATACATCTGCATACCATGGGGGTGGCGCATAGAAATGCAGCACAGGCATCTTTATCAGAGGCAGCATGGAACAGGAATGGTGTTTGGCCCTCCAGGACTGCATTTGGGAGGCTCTGCTCTAGGTAATGTGCATGTTTATGGTGTCTGTGCTCTGTAGAGTAAAATGTTGGTGTTTTGGGCATATTTACGTCATCTGCAAGAACGGTTCTGCCTGTATTAGCACGTTATAGTAGTGGGTAAGATATGAGGACTGGGTTGGCCGAAACTACAGCTGTGACTTGAACCTGTGACCTTCTGCTTCTGAATACAGTGGTCCTGTGCACTGCACCACCATGTTCTCACAGAGATGGTGCATTCCCTGGTGATATTATGACTGTTGGTCAGACAGGGCCTGTTTGCTGCAGTGCATGGCACCCACCTACACAGGGCTAGGCCACGGTCTGCTCCGGGCAGCTGCCACTGCCCCTTCCACCATCAGTATCCCTCAGCCACCATGCTGACATGCCCTTCTGCTGGTGGAGCTGGTGGTGCGCGGTCTCAGGTCATCCAGTGTGCAGGTAGGCGGCCACCTATGGTGCGTGTTCTGGGGTAGGGGTGCCTGCATAGACGTCCACGCTCCCCCCAGCCCCGCCTGCCAGTGTTCCGTGCCCTTGGGGGTTGCTGTTGGGTACTCTCCCCTGTGATGCTTTGGGAGACACACTCGTGCCCATGTTGGGCCCTCATCAGTTGCTGTCTGGCTCTACTGTTTATGCATTCCTATGGGCCAACTGAGCATCACCCTAGTCCCCACTGTGGCCCAGCTGCGCCACTGCATGTGCCGCCTGCAGCCCTCTGTATCCCCTTTTCCAGCATCTGCCCGGTTGCCCATTCCGACATGCCCGCCCTGATGTTGCGGGACATGTGCACGCCATAGGAACCCTGTCCGATGTTGGGGAAATCCCTGAGCAGCGCTATTTCACTGTGGGCCCATGCATCTTGTATGGGGACGGAGTATGCACCCTTCCACGAATTATATCTGTTCTATGGGGCTTACTCGGGGGGGGGGGGATGGGGTTGATGTTTCTCATTGATACCACTATTGGCCAGCTTGGTTGTTGTTTTTTTCCAGTTTGTTGAGGTCATTTTCGGTGTTTCTGTGCCCTTTTGTTCCGTGCACATGTATCACACTTATCACCTTTTTTTGTTTTCCCTGCCTAGGCTGTACATTGCTGACACGTAAATGGTTTCTCTCCCCTTTAAAGTGCTTTTACCGGTAGGTTTTCATTCGCGTTGGAATTCAGCTCTGAAAATCAGCGCGTTAGCCTCTCCCCGCCCACTCTCCGCCCATTGACCCCCTTCTCTCCGCCCTCTCTCCACCTTCTGCGGTATTTTACCGTGCTGCGGAGCATTACACGCGTTAGCGCGTGATAGCGCGCGCTATAGCGCGTTTACAATTATTAATGCGCTATAGTGCATGCTATAGCACGCTAACAATCGTTAACGTCGTACAACGTGCGTTATTCACATTTACCGCAGTTTAGTAAACATACCCCATAGTGACCTTTCTGCTAGGTGTAGGATGAGCGACAAACTCTTATTGGACTGTGCACAGCTGCATTTCCATTTGAAGTAGGCGCCTCCCAAAACACAGGTTGTCCCTATGTGCCTCATTAGTCTTGGCATAGTCTTCCCATAGTGCTTGTAAAAAAGTGCCAAACTTGGCATTCAAAGTGACTGATAATGGATATCGCCTGTTCATACCACTTAACGGAGGCCCACAGTGCACGTCTATCCATACCAATGCGTGACTGGAAATCATGATCGGGCCAATCTCAACTTGGATCACCCTGTCGAACCACATGGAGGGCCCCAGAAAGAAATCGATCTGAGATCCTATGTCATGGGTCTGGGACACATGCGTATAGTCCCTGTCTAAAAGATAGAGACCCTCCAGGTGTGTCTCCTGCAGGAAAACGAGATCCGTTTGTTTGTCTCAAAGTGTCTGCAGTACCTTAAGATGCTTAATGGGACATTCTAGCCCACATACATTCCAAGATAGAAAGTGAAGCTCTTTACAAACACTCATTTGGTGTTTTTCTGCATCATTAAAGATAAATCTGACCACTCCAGCATGGGATAGTGCCCCCCATCCACAAGGCATACCAAATCTCACTTGTGAGTTCCCTCTGGTCGCAATTCCGCCTGATATACACTAACCAGAGGGTCTCCCCCCCCCCCCCCCAGGAACTCTAGAAGTACCCTCCCTACACCCAAGAGAAACCCTATCTCACCCACACAAAACCTTTACAACCCTCCTATCCCCCTCCCGACCCCAACCTTCATTACTCCACTGACCCTCCTCTATAGAGTCCTCCATGGAAGTTCGCCATGAGTGTGTTGGGACTCCTCCTTATTACTAATGGCTCACCCCTATGAGTCCGCCTCTCCCTGAACCTACACCCTCTTCCACTTTCTCATGGGTCTATTAACCTCACATCCTCCCCTTCTCACACATCCCTCCATTAATGTTCATTCACTCTTCCTTCTCTATCTTGCCCTTCTTTCTCTGGTTACTCAGTCCATTTGGCCCACAGTTCCCTCGGTCAGACACCACAACATGTAGCTAAAGCTGTGCAAAGAGAGCACAAGTTTGATAATATTCAGCCATCTTCCAGTCTCATCTATGAATTTTATATACACCACCCTTCCTCCCCGATAACCACCCCCTCTCCCCCAACAGTGTCCTAGGTCCTCTCCAGTGTCGGAGCTTGCTCACACAAAAGGTGGACATGAAAATACTCACATGAGTCCAAATAGTATCAACAGATCACCAATAGCCACTGGTTCAGACCTGGGTACAATGAGAAACAGCACCAAACCAGGATATATTAATAGAAAAACAAAAAGGAAACCAATTTAAAGACAAAAGTAAAAGCCAACAAGTTGGAGGACATTAGTGAAAGTATCAATTTAGTCATTCTAAAATATAGTGGTAAATACTTAAAGGATAGGTGGGTAAGGCCAATCAGTCATGGATTTTATCAGGGAAATGAAAGAGAACCAAAGCGGCTTCTGGGGATGGACCAAATAAACAGGGAGATCAAAAATAAAGGAAGGTAACCTAACATGGAAATAAAATTTACAAAGAGAAAGCAAAATTAAAAACTAAGGGGTATGTTTACTAAACTCCGTTGCTGTGCGGGTCCCCGTTAGTGTGCTGGTGCCATATAAGGAGTGGGCGGGCCAGGCAGAAAAAAGCAAAAAACCGGACCGTACGTGTGTGCGTCACGCTAATGTGCGGGGCCCACATTAGCGCGTGGGAAGGCTAAGTGGGGCGCTGCTGCAAAACCAAACAACAGAGCCATAGTACAAGGGTGAAGACACCAACCAATGGTGCAGGGGCCAGGGGTTCAAACCCCCATTGCACTCAACAAAAAAGACCAGCTGAGGCACCTACATTTATGGGCAAAAGTGCTTAGGAGACATATTAATTTTGGGCGGCAGAAGGCGGCGCACTGTTATTTTTATTACGGCATGAGGCGGCGCACTGTTTAGTGTGGGCGGCAGATGGCGGCGCATTGGTAAATTTGGGTGGCAGAAGGCGGTGCGCTGATAAATGTGGGCAACAGAAGGCGGCGAGCTGGTGGGAAGAAGGCGGTGCGCTGATGTGTGAGGGGGCAGTCCAATAGTGGAAGGGAGAAGTGGCACGCTGATGTACAAATAACACAATGGTTAAGACACTGACCACTTGTGCAGGGATCATGGGTTCAATTCCCCACAGTGCCCATTGAAGACAGCTGGCTGAGGCACTATTTTAGGGGCATATCCATGTTGTGCGGCATAAGGCGGTGCGCTGTTAATTTAGTGTGCCACAAGATGGCGCGCTGATGGCTACAAGGCTGCGTGCGGATGTACAAACACAGGAACAGAGCCACAGCAGAATGGTTAGGACACTGACCAATGGTGCAGGGGCCAGGGGTTCAACCTCTCACAGTGCCCAGTGAACAAGGCTGGCTGGGGCAGTATGTATCATAGTGAGGAGTGCTGTAGGAGGCCTTCCATTTATATTTTATTTCCCACCACTAGTAAACCCGCTCTCACAGTGTGTTAACATACGGATGCCCGTAAGGCACATGTTACAGTGCACTGTCCGCCAAGGCACCCTAGAATGTCCCCTATAGGGCACCATGTATGTTGCGACACAGGATAATGTATAGTGCACCCTATATGGATGGCAACCATAAGGTGGCCTATAGGGCGCCCTATAAAGCACCCTCAGAGGCACCTAATGGGTATAGTAAGCTGTGTGTGGTTTTGCCGGCATAGACATATGTACAGTAAATAAAAATAAAGCTGTGGACAGCCCTATCAAAGGGCCCCACTGTGGGTTTGAACCCATGACCTCTGGCTGTACAGGGAGTGACGTAACCATTGGGCTATGACTCTATAGCTGACAGCAAGCCCCTGGCTGGCTGCAGAGAGCCTGCATGTCACCCCACAGACAGTCTGCTGTTGTAGACAGGATAGGGTTAGGCCACCCGTACCCATGATGCACTGCACATGCAAATCAGCTGTCCACAAATGCACACAAGATGGGGAATGCACCCCAACAGCTACCCGGCCTGGTAGGGGGAATTGTCCATGTGCACCCACACAGCACCTCGGCCTGGTAGGGGGTCCTGAGCGGGTGGACTACCAGCAAAGGGTTGCTACACACCGTCACATTGTGTGGGTACTGTGCTCACCCTGAGGGTGTGATGTGGCAGCCAGGACCAGGTCCACAACACCAGCTATGGCTGGATGAGGACATGACAGAGCTCCAAAACAGTACTAACCTGTGAGATAGGAAGGTGCTGCAGAAACATGTTGGATATCTCTGTTTGTCTCAGTTAGTGGAAACCCCCCTAAGAACTCCCAGGTGGTCAAAGAACCACCACCACCCCCTCACCAATGGCAGCAAAGCAAAGTAGACCATCAAACCCCAGTCCTGCTGGGGAACAGACACCATACAGAGCAGTCCAAGCAGTTCCACACCCATCCATAACACAATATCAGGCAGACTTCACATTTCTTCACCTGAGCAAGCCTCTCATCTCATACTATGGTTAAAACAATAATCAATCCTCTCTTTGGGCTCTTCCAAGACTCCCCTTCACACTAAATACCCTATACCCACTCCCTGAAGTCCCCCTGAGTGCCATCAAATCTTACCAGGGACAATCTCTAGTTTCTAGTGGGCATTGGAGAAGAAGCTAGCCCTCTCCACTCCTGCCCCAGTCAAGACCTTCAATATGGTGGCCGTCACTCCTAGCGGTAGTCTTGCCCCTGCCTCCAATGTATCTAAAATCTTGTTGATGCCAGGTTTTGAGTTCCTTATTGATGTTCTGTGTCACTATCTGTCTGGAATTAACCACAGATACCATTATCTTTATCTAATTTCAATTTGGAGGAAGAATGTACCATTGCTCTTACTGTTATGGTTGTGGGTTCTAAAATTGTGACCTTGACCTCTAGTGGGAATCTCATGGAACTTTTCCCCTTCAGACTATCACTGAAATGCTTTTGTGATTCACTTATATATTGTGATATTGTTATCTTTTGCTCAAACTATCCTGACATGAGGAAAAAGGAAACTGAAAGGGGCTGTTTTAAAGGCAACCAATCTTTTTGTTAAAATGGTAAATAAAGGTGAAAGGAAAAGGAAGCCACTATGGTTTTCGAAAGAAGTAGCTGAAAATTTGAAGAAAAAGAAGGAGGCCTTCATAAAATACAAGAGATCACAGAGAGAGGAAAACGTATCAATATTTGGAAAAACTTAGAGAAGCTAGAAAGTAGTCAGAAAAGCAAAGATTCAAAAACAGGAGGAAATAGTCAATGCAATAAAATGGAGGGGGGGGGGTTGGGGTGGGATAAGACATTTTTCGGAAATGTTAGTAAGAAGAGGAAGGGCAAAAGTGTTATTGTCAGACACAAGGGTGAAGGGGAGGAATATGTAGAAGCAGATGAGGATAAAGTGGAATTGTTTAATAAATATTTATTTTCTGTGTTCACAAATGAAGAACCAGGAGCAGGACCTCAGAAAACACCCACAAACAGGAAAAGAAGCGATGGGCATCTTGAACAATTTTCAGAAGACTGTGTTCGTAAGAAGTTAGCTAAATTTAAAGTAGACCAAGCAATGGGACCTGATGGGATACATCTGAGAATACTGAGGGAACTTGGGGACATTTTCAATGCCTCATTGGAGTCGGGAGTGGTGCCAGTATTTAGATTTCAGTAAAGTCTTTGACACCGTTCTGCACAGGTGACAAATAAACAAACTGAGCACCCTAGGGATGGACCCTAAATTACTGCTTGGGTTAGAAATTGGTTGAGTGGGAGGTGGCAAAGGGTACAGTCAAATAGAGTTAACTCTGAGGAGAAGGAGGTTACCAGTGGTGTGCCCCAGGGATCTGTCCTTAGTCTGATTCTTTTTAACATATTTTTTAGTGATATTACGGAAGGGCTATTGGGTAAGGTTTGCCTCTTTGCAGATGATACCAAAATCTGTAATAGAGTAGACACCCAGGAAGGTGTAGATAGCATGAGGAGGGATCTAGCTAAGCTTGAAGAATGGTCTAGAATTTGGCAGCTGAGATTTAATTTAAAAAAATGCAAGCTCATGCATTTGGGATGCAGCAATCCAAGGGAGCGATATAGTATAGGAGGTGAAGTACTTCTGTCCACAAAAGAAGAGAGGGACCTAGGCGTGATTGTGTCTGATGATCTTAAAGTAGCTAAACAGGTAGAAAAAGCGACTGTGAAAGCTAGAAGGATGCTTGGGTGCATAGGGAGAGGAATGGCCAGCAAAAGAAAGGAGGTGATAGTGCCTCTTATAAGTCTTTGCTGCGACCTCATTTGGGGTATTGAGTGCAATTCTTGAGACCGCACCTTCAAAAGCATATAAACAGGTTGGAGTCGTTGCAGAGGGTGGGTACTAAAATGGTTAATGGTCTTCATTATAAAGCAAATGAAGACATACGCAAGGACCTTAATATGTATACTTTTAAGGAAAAGAGGGACAGAGATGATAAGATTGAGACATTTAAATACCTCCGTGGCATAAAAGCACAGAAGGAGAGCCTCTTTTGATTGAAAGCAAGCTCTGCTACGAGGGGACATAGGATGAGGGTGAAAGGGGATAAACTCAGGAGTAATATGTGGAAATATTTTTTTATGGAAAGAATGGTAGATTTGTGGTATAGTCTCCCAGTGGAGGTGGTAGAGATGAGGACAGTGTCTAAATTCAAAAAGGCATAGGACAAACACAGAGGATCTCTAAAGGAAAAAAGGGGACTGTCGTAATGGTGGATATGGAAGGGCAAACTAAATAGGCCATGTGGTCTTTTTCTGCCATCATGTTTCTATGTTTGTATGTTTAACCTTCAAAAACAAGTAACAAAATATATTACGTTAGTCCAATAAAGGTATCAGCTCATTTTTATGTTTGTTTGATTTTTTTTATCAATGATAAAATGGATAAATACAGAGACCACTCTATTTAATTCAGGGTATATTTAGGATTGATGAACCTGAAATATGAAGAGGTTGGAATTAGTGCAAAACATTTATTTATTTAATTAACATTTTTTCTATACTGTTTAGTCATTAAATCAATGCGATTTACATTGAACCAAAACTTTCCATTTACATAGTACAAAGGATAACTTCAGATACAACTTAAATGTAAATCATTACATCCTATGAAAAACTTATATACAGAAGGGGTGAGTATCAGCTTTGAATTGCTCTCTGACTAAACGTGTTTTTATTTTCTTATGGAAAATTGTGAGTTCAGTAATGCTTGTTAGCTTTGTGGGAAGGGTGTTCCAGAGGTCTGGGGCATATATTGAGAAGGCCCTTTTTTGCATTTCTTGGCTATTTTTCACTAACTCAGCTGGTAGGGCTAGCATGTTTTGCGTGCATTTCCTTCTGTCCTTTTTCTTCTTGGCTTCTTGTACTGTGGATTTCAGGCATTGAGCAGGTAGGTTGTGGCTGACTAACATCACTATTCAGTTGTTGATGTGGTGAAAACATAGGAACGTATTACTTCAATTTTGTAGGACCTATATTTGTTATCTATATAAGACCCTTTGGGCTATATATACAAAAGCACATTAATGTGCATTATTAGACACAGGTATCATTGCATAAATGGGACCTGAGGTAAATAATATGTCACGGTGCATGATAGTGTGATTTAACACAGTAGCATCTTTTTAGAAAATCTAGTTTGTTTGCTGTAAAATGGATTAATCATGGTTGTCCTGGTTATTTGACAGACCAGCTTGTTTGATATGAACTGCTTGTCATAGAAATAACTCTTGACCCTTCCATTCACTATCTTTCACTTGTCTACCTGAAGACAAAGGATTTTTCACTCTTCTAGTCCGGCATTGTAGAATAAATCAGTGGAACTACAAGTGATTGGATTTCTTCTCTTTAAGAAAAAACTGAAATCATGGTTCAAGTTTATGACCGTGAATCTATCATATACTGTTCTATTTTATGTTATAATATGAAATATTTGATTTATGTATTTTTTAGTCCATGGGCAGGCAGGATAATGTCCTCACCTCAAGTCACAAATGGAAACCTGCATGAGAGACTTCCTCCAGATTCTTCTAGAAGCTTTTGTAATAGTCCTAGTGCCTACATGCCCTTTTCCACCTGCCCCTGCCGCTCCTCATAAGAACATAAGATATGTCCATCAAGCCCAGTATTCTGTTTCTAAGAGTGGCCAATCCAGGTCACAAGTACCTGGTAGGTTCCAAAAAGGTACACAGGTTCTGCAATGCCACGAAGGGCTTCTGTAAATGAGGTCCAAGTCCTGATATCATCTCCAGGAAGTCAGGGTCATATCACTGTCAGCAGGGTCAGCATTTGGGGGTCAAATGGTGGGAAGCATCAGCAAGTAGCAGGAGCATCTCCAGGATGCTGTGGTCATGTGGTCAAGGTCAGCTGAGTTAGTGCCTAGGGGTTAAGCAAGTAGCAAAAGTGTCTATGAAATGCTATTATTGTTTTTTTGTTTTTAAATTTTACCCATGTTTATATGTGCATAGTTCTCTTTATCCCACTCTAATGTTATCTCAGAGTGGGATCAGCAAATAATTTCTATCTCCTTAAGACAAGGAAACAAGCCAGTGTTCTTAACTCATTGGTTAATACATTTGGGGTTATTTTAGAAGTTTATTCATGATTTACACAGGTATAATTAAACATATACTCGTACCCATATAAAAGGAATTCACATATAAATGACTAGTTCAGAAAGGGCTCAGTTTACACATGGATGCCCTTATTACATGGAAGTTTCAATAGGACATGTTGAGGGGTTTGGTTAGGAAGACGCCAAGGTGGATCAAATATCTAAATGTATATTCTTCATTTCAAATAGGGAATGCACATATATGCCCAAAACTGTGCACATCAGAGTTTACACCTGGGTGTTGGTAACTGTTGTAAGGAGGTAGTTTTGGCATCATAATTTGCAGCATGGTGGGACAGTTCCAGCGGGGAATTTTGGGGAGGCCATGAAAGCAAATAGAATGCTATTGAATCATAAAGAAAGGAATGGAGAATAAAAATAAGTATATTATAATAGAAACATAGAAACATAGAAATATGACAACAGAAAAAGACCACATGGCCTATCTAGTCTGTCCTTCCATATCAACAACTACAACAGTCCCCTTTTTACCTTTAGAGATCCTCTATGTTTGTCCCATGCTTTTTTAAATTCAGTTACTGTCCTCATCTCTACCACCTCCACTGGGAGACTATTCCACAGATCCACTACTCTATCCGTAAAGAAAAATTTCCGCATATCACTCCTGAATCTATCCCCTTTCACCCTCATCCCATGTCCCCTCGTAGCAGAACTTGCTTTCAATTGAAAGAGGCTCTCTCCCTGAACATTTATGCCATGGAGGTATTTAATTATTTATTTATTTTTATTTTATATTTATGGAGTTTTTCACATATACCAAGAAAGTACAATACAATCTTGCAGAAATAAAGCAGATACATTTAGAAAAATAATATCAATAAAATAAACAAAAAAGCAATTTCCTAATTAAACATAGTATCTACTTACACTAGCCCACAATCGAGGGGACGCTTATAAATTTAAACAAAGAAAAACATTAAGGTAACATACCAATTAACCCAATTTGAGAAATCAAGAGAGCACAGGTGAGGCACCTATGGTTTCAAGATGTCTAGCATTAATGAAAGCAGTCATCTGGGGGGATCATAAAATATATAGGAAACAGCTTGGTATTTAACCAAGCATTTACAGGGGTATTTCAAGAAGGAAAGCCTCCCCACTCCCCAGCTGCAAGACTCCAGGGCGCAGAGGGAGAAATTCCTTTCAATGCTTCTGAGTTTCTCTAGCCAGATAGATATGAATCATAAATCCCCTAAACAACAAACTACGCTTCCTAAAGAAAAGCTTTATTAACCATTCCCTATCAGAATATAATGCAAAGGTAATTAATATCGTGGAGGGGACTGGAATCTCAGAATCCGATTGCTCCAATAATTCAGAAACGTTTAATACATTCCCATGTTTCTGCACCCCTCCCACCTGTGTCAAACCAGTTGTTAACTTTGCTTTAGGTAGATAATAAATTTTCACTAAAGGTGGTATCAACTCAGGGGAAACACCCAACACTTCTACCAAATATTGATGCAACATTTCTCTAGGGGATACTGTAAGAAGCCTGGGAAAATTAATCACTCTTAAATTATTGGCTCTAGATACATTCTCCAAATGTTCCAATTTTACTTGTACAGAGGAAAAGTTCCTTTTAAATGCATCAGTTTGATCTTCACCAACCAAGATTTTCCTCCGGTTCTCCACCACATCAGACCGTAATTCCACAACTCGCTACTCCAACTCCTCCACCGCTGCTGCAGAATTTGCCACCTTCCTATCCAACGCGGAGATGTATGGCACCAAAGCTTCTCCCAGCGATACAATTGCTTGCCATATGGATTCTAAAGTAAAATTCACAGGACGCTGCAAAGAGAAAACTGTACCCGGAGCTCCAGATGGTAATTATGCTTCCATATCTGCTGGTGTCTCTCCTCAACTCAGCACAGGTCGTACAGGACCTGAGTTGACCTCACTCAATGGCGCAGAAACCAAATCTGGACCATGCAAACCCAAGGCTGTACTCTCCCGCTGCTGGAGTTCCACCACACCCGACCCTCTCGAGCCAACAGCTTCTCCCTCAGACAGAGGAAGCTCAAGCTCCAGGAAACCCTCAGGCAGGAACTGTCGGGAGACTTTTGGCGCCGGGCTTAAAGGGGAGATAGATGTTGCCGACACTTCCACCGAGTCACACAACTCTGATGCGGTTTCAGCCCAGCGTTCTTCCCCAACAATCAGGTCCCGTGCAGCACGAACCAGAAAGGAGTCCAAAGGACCAGAGGTAACCAGCATAGAGGCTGAGGGGGGCAGAGAGGGTAACGACCCACCTCTCCCCTTACGCTTTCTCCCCATGGAACAACGGAAAAAACATGCCGCTACAGTTAGTTGGCCGTCGCCATCTTCACACAAGCACCGCCACCATGGAGGTATTTAAAAATCTCAATCATATCATCTCTATCCCACCTTTCCTCTAAGGTGTACATAATAAGATCCTTAAATCTGTCCTCATATGCTTTATAATGAAGACCACTAACCATTTTAGTAGCCACCCTCTGCACCGACTCCATCCTGTTCACATCCTTTTGAAAGTGCGGTCTCCAGAATTGCACACTATACTCCAAATGAGGTCGCACCAAAGACTTATACAGAGGCACTATCACCTCCTTTTTTCTGCTAGCCATTCCTCTCCGTATGCACCCAAGCATCCTTCTAGCTTTTGCCGTCGCAGCTCAAAAGCCCTCAGTTGCACGTTGTCTGTATGAGACTGTTGGAAACATGCCACCTTTGGTGTGGGCTGCAAATCGGGGGAGAGAGATGAAAACACCGAAATAGATGCCAAACTCTCAGGCCCTGATGAAACTGCAGCCAAGCAAATCTCCCCCGAACCCGCTGGATATCAAGGCAGTCATTGAAAGAATGAATCAAGAAGTCCAGAGACCAAAGTTGAAACCGGCGTAGAGGTACCAAAAGCTTGGGAAGGCTGCAGAGGCCCTTTGCCCTTACACTTTTTTCACATGGAAAAATGGCCGCGTCACTGAAACCTGACCAGTGCCATCTTGACTCCCAGTATGGCATATCTTATCTTCTAGCATGTATAGGTTTTTAAAAAGTATGCATCTCGGCCAGCTCTTTACAGGAGGGATTAATGGGATTATACTTTTAATCCCCCTAGTTTATTTCTCACTCCATAAGTCTGCAATTAATTCCCAGCCTTTGCTAAATGGACAAGCTATATGTGAAAGTGTCAGCACTTGCACATGGAGGTTCCATGGGAGTACACCTGTAAGATGCAATGTTGTCACCACTGATTTTTCCATTATGTAGATTTTTAAAATTGCTCCCTGGCTCCATGTATTGGCATATATATGAAAACTCCTTAACCGCTATATTTGGTATTTTAGAAAAGGTTCCACATTTAGCAGAACCATTTCTAAAATACTGCCAGAATTGTAAATGTCACCACAGGGACATCTCAGTTCCAACGTCCACATCTTTTCTAAAATAGGCTTTCATGTCATTTTAGAAACATTTGCAGATAAAAATCGTACTAACAGGAACCTCCAACCTACCCCGCCCAACCCTGATAAGAAATTGTACAACGGCACAAGATATATCCTAAACCCAAATTGTATAGAACAATGTATTATAGCTCATGCTGTACAATAGCGCACTATGTACATAGTTCAACCTAATCTAATACACTAACCTCTTACACGCAAATCATGACATTTATTTCACTGCATGAAATACCCTCCCACCACTTTTGATTGTATTGCTGTGACACCGCCTTGATTGTAAGATAAGGCGGTATAGAAATACTGTTAAATAAAATAAAATAAAAAATACTAATAATATTAGTTAAATACTAATAAATAAATATATGTGTAATGGTGTATATGGTGATTTCTGGAAGCTGCTATTTAATCATGGAGATTGCCAGGACAGAGATTTCAAGAGGGCATGTTTTGGGCATGGTTTGTCAGATAAAAAAAATTATATGTGTATTTCCCATTTTACAGTGGGAATACATTTTACATAGGTTCCCAGTTGGCTTTTAAACTGGATGGGAGACACAGACATGCTCCTTTCATCCAGGGCTTTAAATGCAGGATTCAGGGAATAATTTTCCTTAATCTCCTGTTTCTTACTTTGGCCTCACTCGTTATTCCCATTATTCTCGTTATCCCTGGTGTACTCCAGAGATCTGTGCTGGGCCCGCTGCTTTTTAACATATTTATAAATGACCCGGAAATGGGAATAACGAGTGAGGTGATCAAATCTGCAAATGAGATAAAATTATTCAAAGTTGTTAAAACACAAGAGGATTGTGAAAAATTGTAAGAGGATCTTGATAAATTGGAAGAATGGATGTCCAAATGGCAGATGTAATCACTTTGGAATTTGTTATCTGAGGGTGTAGTAAAAGCTGTTAGTGCAGCTGGGTTTAAAAAAGTTTGGACAAGTTCCTGGAGGAAAGGACCATAAGCCATTATTAATGAGGACCTGTGAAATCCACTGCTTACCCAAAAACAAGCATTGTAGAACCTGTGTACCTTTTTAGGAACCTGCCAGGTACTTGTGACCTGGATTGTCCACTTTTGGGAACAGGATATTGGGCTTGATAGACCTTGGTCTGACCCAGTATGGCATTTCTTATGTTCTTATGCCTCAAAATAATTTTTTTTAAAAAAGTCTTTTTAGGGCTTTCTAGTTAATTGTTTGCACTTAGACATGTAGGTTTTCTCAAAGTCTGTCCTAGATTTATCCACATAGCTATATTAATAGCAGACTGAATCGTTTCTATCCAAACAGTGGTGATGATCACTGCTCTATATGTACATTCAGCACCAGAATGCAGTATGGAATATAGATAGCATATTTAAATGTTGTGGTCAGAATTTAAAAAATGCTGACCATGGTGTTTATATATTTATTAGAAATCTAATATGCTGGGGGGCGGAGCCTGATGTCTAGCGGGATAGACGCTTTGCGTTGAAGCTCCCGAGAGGCCTACTCAGAATCCTGAATTAATACCTGCATAAATTTCATTTTTTGCTCTGAACTTACCGGGGTGCCTCGGGGGGAACGGCGGGCCACAAACCAGTGCGACTGGACCTCGGGTCTCCCTCTTCTTCACACGGAAAACGCTCCAAGGCAGAGTTCTTCCCCACAAAAGATGGCCCCACTTTGGGGAAACCCCGCAACGCCACAGGAGATCTTGGAGGAGATACGCGGTGTGAAGGAGCTGGTACAATCCAACGGAGCGGCGCTCCGAACCCTGCGTGAAGACTTTGGCACACTTCAGAACCGGCTTGAAAGTCTCCCACTACGACAGGACAACATGGCGGAGGTCCTTGACTCGCACGCGGTGCGCTTGGTGAAATTGGGCAAGGCTGAGCGTATGATACAGAATTTTCAAAACGAGCTGGAGGATAGCAATGATCGAGCTGGTTGTAACCATATGGGGCTCATTGGAGTACCGGAGGATGTGAGAGCAGGAGACATGCGAGAATTCTTGGGCAAAACTCTCCCCCCCTTGCTAAAGATTACTATTTACAGAGATCTGGAGACTGACCGAGCGCATCGTGTTCCTGCTAATATGGCGCTCAATCGGACGACTCCTCGGGCTCTCATTTTTCGATTATTGCGATACCAGTAAGTAGAGCAAATTCGCACTGCTGCCCGGGCGAACTATCATCTTGAATTTGAAAGTCATAAAGTTTCTTTTCCCCTGACGTGGCAAAGTCCACAGTTGACCGACGGAGGAGACTCCTTGCCTTTCGCCCTGGACTTCAATAACTACAGGCTCACTTTGGCCTAATATATCCAGTGAAGCTCAGAATGACTCTCCATAACCCAGCCATAACATTCGAAGATCCCGATCTACCAGCAATGTTTTGGACTCCAAATAACGCAGCTCAGATGCGCTAATCCAACAACTATGATTCAACAATTTTGATCTGTAACTCGCCGGATTTGCCCGCCATCTTGAACGGCCCGACGCGGTGATCCCAGCCTGGAATAGAGACTGTCTGGACTTTTCTTTCTATCTATAATTTACTTGGCCCTCTATCCCTCCATGATGTGCACCTCGGTGGGATTCGAAACATGCATAGTTTTACAGGTTATATGTTTTAGCTTGGGCCCTCTCTGGAGTTTCTCCCCGCAGACATTAGGTCGCCAGTAATTTCTGGGGTTTTGCTTCTTCTCTGGTGCACCTCGGTGCTTATTTTTTATACGGGGCGTTTCCATGATTTTCATTAACTCATTGATTATTATGTTATGTGCACAGTCATACATAGTTAAGATGAGGGACATTGGGAAACTGTGTGCATTATTGTGTTCTTTCTCAGAATTTATAATCTTTCTTGATGGCCTTGTGTCAGATCTTCTCATAAAACTTAAACGGCATTAATAGTCCAATCAAAAGAAAGAAAATCCTTAGCTATCTTAATCATGTGCATGTTAAGTTAATGTTTCTTCAGGAAATGCATTTAAATTCCGCTGCGGCATTGAAACTCAATACCACGCCTAATATGGCGACTGCCTTCTCTTCCGCTGTTTCCAAGCGGTGTGGGGTAGCCATTTTGGTTAAGAAGTCTCTGCAAGCTATAGTAATGGAAGTTAGCTTTGACCGAAGTTTCTATACTCCTGATAGGTTAGTCAAATGACCGCTGCCCAGCGCAACAGATTTTGGATATGCCGCACGGCCATTCACATGCTAACTTATATTATGTTTGAATGCCCGGTACTACAATATTACTGGAAAATACTGGGGGACAAATAGGTCCCCTCTTCATTTCAATGAATGGTGGCATCCTGTCAGTCTATGCAGTAAATATGAACGAATACCTCATCTGTTGGCTTCTTCCGTTCAGACCCTCTATCATTTGTCTGAATGGAGGATACTCCACGATTATGTTTAAAATGCTAAAATGCTAAATGCTCTCATCTGACTGTTTAAATCTATTTCACATGATCAGTCTATATTGCTGATACTTTTTTTGTTTGTTTGGATGTATAATCACTGCTATATGTATACGCCTCTTTGAGGATACTCCTCAGTTCCAGAGAAGAAGCTTAGGGGTGGGGGGTAATTGGGGTTGCTTTCCTTATGTGTATATTTGTATTTGTCTCCTTTGGTTTGTTGTTTCGTTTGTTTGTTGTAAAATGAAAATAAAAGTTTCAAACAAACAGAAATCTAATATGCTAAAAAAGGGCAACTAGACTTTAGATATATTAGTGAGACGTGCAAAACTGATATTGAGAATTTCAGATGTGAAGCAAAGGAATACATAAAGGTTAATGAGGAAAAACTTGAATCTCTTTAATATTTGTGCTCAATGAAGGGCCCAGAGAAGGAAGATATGACAGAGATAATTAATTGTGCAATGCAACAATATGTGCCTTCAAGTCAATGCTGACTCCTGGTGACTCAGGAGCTCCTAGGTTTTCTTGGCAGTGTAACTGGAAATAGATTGCCAGACCTTTCTTCTGAGACAAAGGAGGGTTAAGTGACTTGCCCAAGGCCACAAGGAGTGCTAGTAGGAATAAAATGCTGGTTGCTTGGTTACCAAGCAAGTGTTGTAACCACTAAGCTACTCTTCCACTCCCAAGGTATGATTACACTGAAGCGGTCTTCAGTGGAAAGGAGGCTTTGTAATAAGGGGCCATAGAATGAGGATGCAAGGGGATAGACTCAGAAATAATCTAAAAAAATATTTCTTTACAGAAAAGATGGTAAATTCATGGAACAGTCTCCCATTGGAGGTGGTGGAGACCAGAAAAGTATCTGAATTCAAGAAAGTATGGGACAAACACAGAGAATATCTGAAGGGGAAGAAGGAATTGTCTAGATGAGCAGCTGGTGTGCTGTGCAGACTGGATCGACCATATGGCAATGGTTCTGAAATCTGTCCTGGAGGCTCCCCATCCATGTCGGGTTTTTAGGTTATCCACAATGAATATGTAGAAGGTAGATCTGCATGCTTGGAGGCAGTGTATGCAAATCTCTCTCATGAATAGTCATACTGGATATCCTGAAAACCCAATTGGCTGGGGAGTCCCCAGGACAGATTTGGAAACCACTGTCATATGCCATACTGTCCTTTTCATGTTTTTATTGAATTAAGAGATTAGGGTTCAAATTCCATTTCTCTCAGTAATACTGGTCATGATTCTATGCAGAGACTTGAACCTGTATATTTATTGTACAATATTTTAGCTAAAACAATAAGGGCCCGATTCTGTCCCACAAATTCTGTCTCCGCTATTCGTGCCCTCCCCGCCGGCATTTAACCTCCACACCGGTTGTACGGGGAGGTTAGATGGGGGCGGGGAAGGGGCGGATCGGGGGTGGAGTTAGGGCGGGTGGTGGGCAATAGCCGGCCATGGACATACAGGGCCGATTCTAATGTCGGCCTTGTATGTCCAGAGCCAGCGACTTGTGCAGGGAAGTTATTCCACCTATGAGGTGGAATAAGTTCCCTGGACATCTGTTTTCTGTGGGCCCAGGCTGCGGATGGGGCAGGGGGGGCCCGAGGACATTCCCCGCAGCCTGACCCTGACCTTTGGAGGCTGGATCAGGGGTTGGGCTGCGGGGAAAGCCTTCGTGCAGCTGGCAGCTGGGATCGCGGCTTTATAATGGAGCTGCAGTGCCATGGCAACCTGACGCCATGGTGCCGCAGCTCCATTGTAAAGCCCTGAATGAGTTAGTCGGGCTTTCCCTATACGTGGAGGCCGGGCTGAATTGCAGTCCCGGCCTACACGTACAGGGCTTTTCGCGATTCTAGTCTCGTATGTCCGGTTCAAACCGGACATACAGAGGGGCTGTACATCCGGGATGGAATGAACCTGTAAGTTATATAGTTCTTTCAGCTTCCCTGCCTGTTGCTACAGATATATATGAATTTTGTACATCATGGATGTCAAACTCCAGTCCTGGAAGGCCACTAACCAACCCGGTTTTCAGAGTGTCTCTAACAAAGATTCATGAGATATATTTGCATACAATAGAAGCAGATCATGCAAATATATCTCTTGAATATCCATTAGGGAAATCCTGAAAACCTGATTATTTGCTTAGAAAGTCACATTGTTTACTGTTGTCATAATGGTCGTTTGAACACCACATGGCATCTTTCTTTGAAGAACAGACTACTCAACTTGGTGAAAAATTACTGATAGACTGTACCACATTTCAAAGGGAAATTATATGTCTACTGTACTTTCACTCTGAAAATAGCCGTAAGTAAATGCCCACTTTTGGCATGAGCACAATTTTGCAGGATAATATTGCAAGTTTCAAAGCTGTGTGCATTATGTTTAGAACCTGCCCAAAACATGCTCTTAGATGTGCCTTCTCTCATTCAGGCTAAAACTACACTCTGAGGGTAATTTTAGAAGATCCATCCAAGTGCAATCTGGGACGTCTAAGCCAGAATGTCGGGGATGTCTCTAAACCTGTTTTTGGAAATCTAAAACACGATGAAGTTTTCTAAAATGAGCCCCACATGTACTTCTAACAGAATTGAGACAGGGTGATTTACTGACAGCCAATTTACTTGAGCAAATTTCTATTTACCTAAGTAAAGGGCTTTGAAACTTGACCATAGGGTTGCCAACTGCCTCCATTTTTTTTTTTAGGACAGGCCGCTCCCGTCCTGGTTTTACTCCCTTCTGTGCTTAGGGAAATCGGAACTACAAATCTATGAATGTGATGGGATAAAACAAGGACTGGATCAGCCTGTCCTGAAAAAATGGAGTCAGTTGGCACCCCCGCCTCTTTAAATTTAGGCATTCATTGAAAGCTATTGCTGACAAATAATTGTAGCTCCTTAGAAAGAGAGTCAAAATATTGCCTGCTGGAGCAGTTATTGGATTTGCTTCCACAATAAATTATGTTCTAAAGATGTTTCAAGGAGTTATTATATTTGAATGCACTGTAGTTCAGTCAGAGGTCAGCCTATATGGGTGAGGTGTCGAGGAATAAATGATTATGATGATGTGAGTGATTCTAGCAAGGCTCAGCAACATTGAAACAATAAATTGTTATTTTGTTTTGAATTCCTTGGGCCCAAACTTAAACCTGTGGGCTAATATGCGTTTTGTGCACTGGGGAAGTTTATCTGATGGAAGAGCAAAATGGATAAGCTTATTGATTCCCTTAACCTTTTTCATTCCAAGGATCTCATTCATTTGGGAGATATACACACTCTTGCTGGCACCGCACTTAGCTGTCTGCACTGTTTCTTCAGCAAAGCTGGTAATTTCTCATTCCTGCTCACACAAAAGTATAGGCAGCCAATTTCCTTATATCAGTGATCCCCTCCTTGGGTCACAGTGAAATGAATCTTCTGCAGTAGCATTTTCCCCATTTGTAGCTCTAATTTTTTTCCCCAGCCAGCAGAGTGTTTGTCCTAGGTCAAGGCTCGCAGACCACCACATGTCAGAGTTCAGTCTGCATGCACTCTAAACATAGCCAGTAGTTGTGATTTGGGCAATGAATAGGACTCCTCCTCTCTCCTCCACCCCCCCCCCCCCCACACACCTTTTCCAGGAGCCGTGAATGTGGCCTCCACAGCCTCCTCAGTTTTGATTGACCTAAAAAACAGAAATTGCTTCTGCCAAAGTTTGCTAGAAATGTAATGTGTCCTTTTCTAAAACTAGCAATATAAAATAATAACCAGTTTTCCATTTACTGTGGGTTATAAATTTAGACAGTGGCCTATAGCCAGTACTGCCGGCTCATTTCCATTAGTTCTGAATAATTCTTCTTCATAGTCTTATGCCTTGCTGAAAACAGAAATAACTTTTCCCCCTCTCTTATGATTTGCAATAATTATCTCTTCTAACATGACATTATTTCCTAAAACCCAGAATAGATTCAAATCTAATGACAATGCGCCATATTGAATTCTACTCAATGGCTTGTTGAAACATTATGCAATAAATTAAACAGGTTATAATAAGCTGTTGAAGTGTTCGCAATGTTATTTCTAAATCAAAAGCAAGTTGAACATAGCTGAAATTGATTTCAGATTTGTATCTCGTAAAATTTAAATCACATAAAAATAATCTAAAATTGAAAACAATTCTATTCATTATCATGAAAGAACAATTCACTTGTGCAGATTACTTTTTATATTTTATCCCTCATCTAATCCAGGTTGGATTTTACCTCCTCTGATGTTAATAATGCTACTGCTGTTCAAGTGTTCCTGAAATCCATTCAGGAAGATGGGTAAATTGTCAGAGAAAATAAGATTAAATAAGGGTAGAAATATCTATGGCACTTCAAAATAAGAATTACTTGTTTTTGCAGTAGAGGACAGGGTATGTGCTATGCGGGTGCAGAGGTCCTAGGGCATTTCAAAGAGATGGTAAATGAATGCTACATCTTACAGCAAGTTTTTTCATGTCTTCTCTAGTCAAGATTTGTTTTAAAAGTATTAGATGATGAAAATCTAAGAAGTTAACTAGCTAGATTTGTTAGACTGAAAATTATCCTCCTACTGAGTGACTAAATACAGCTATGCTAGTGTCTAAAGAGCTGTATTTAGGGCTCAAAATGGGAGTTCTTGGTGCTGTGGTTGCCTTGGAGAAAAGGGAGCTTTAAGTAGGTATGTTAAGTTTTAAAATACAGAGGACATGCGTATTTTGTATTTGAGTAAGTGTGCTGGCTGAATATTCATCTGACAGTCACTCATTGGTATTATATTTTAAATTATTTATTTATTTAAAACTCCTATATCCTCCACAATCACTCATTGCTGTATACGAGTTACAAAACTGACTTCCCAAAAAGCGGTGGACGAGGAGGCCTTGGATCACTTAGGGGTGAGATTGCTCATTCACAAGAGGAGGAGGAAGCTATGGTAGACAAATATATATATAGACAAACAATAATAAATATAATTACATTTCCAAGTGAACAAAATAAAAATACATAAAATTACACAAAATTGAGGTAACCTATAAGGAGCTGCATAAAGATACACTCCATTTACACAGGTAAATCACTATTCTCAAGGATTTACGCAATTAATGGGCGTTTATGTGTGTACTTCAGTCGGTCACTAGTATTTTATAAAGACAAGTAGGTGCCTCTTCAATTTTATAAAATACTAGCGTATGTGGCAGCGAAAGCATCTTGAATGAAGGCGCAATCATATCTTACAAGCAGCTCTAAGTGAATGTGTATACTTTGTGTATAGACACACTTGGTTTAAGGTATTTTACTATCCCTGTGCACATGTGTGAACTCCATCTGCATTCTACCCAGATCACACCTGCAGACTATGCCCACTCGCAAAATTTGAGCCTTCATACCAGAGGCATGTACTTTTATGCTAGTTGGTATTTTATAAGAGGCCATTTACATGTGTATGTTGTGACATATGCACTGGAATGACTTTATAAAAGTACCTCCCAGGAGGACAATGCTATATAGGTCATTAAAGTGTATATGCACACTAAAAGAACGGTGCATGTAGATGTGCTCTGGCAATTTATAAAAGACACATAGTTGGGTGTGCACTTAACAAAATAAATGGTTATGTGTACATCAACTTGTATCAAGCACCAGTGAACGTCCATGCTTATTTCCATGTACACGTGTACATCTACAAGACATATGCATTGATATGGCAGGCATGGGAACATTGACAAAATGGTTCCCAGATCAAGGAAACCTAGTTTTGGGCAGCAGGACATCCTCCCCCTCAGCACCCTAATGTTGGGGTGGAAGAACTGCCACTTTTCCAATGTCTGGCCAGAGCATGTTTAGAATGTGCTGGCCCTGGAAACATCTTTCCAGAAGGTTTAATCACTAGCCATTCTACCTGAGAGGTAAGTGCCAACAAGGGGCTGGGATAGGAGGGGTAAATTATTTATTTACATTCTCTTATATACTGTGCTATTCTGCATCAGTGTGGTTTACACTGAACAAACTGAAATTACATTGAACAGGGCATTATAACTTGGAGATAACTATTTTACAGGGAACATGGACTATGGAGGGTTAAGTGGCTTGCCCAAGACCACAAGGAGCACCCATGGGACTAGAAACCCCAGTCCTTCTGGCCCAAGGTTACTGTCCTCTGGTGGGATTTGAACCCCTGACCTTCTGGCCTGAAGTACCTTGCCCCAACCACTAGGCCACTCCTCCACTCCAACTATCCCTAACAGTAAGATTTTCCATGCCAAACAGTAACATTTTTCAGATATTGCATCATGCTATAAAATATAAAACATGCATGTGTTCTTTAGCTTTTTTAGGGTAAAAAACTGTATTAAATGATAATGGAGCAGAGCCAATATGAGGACACATTTTTAAGGATGTTGCCCCACAAATTAAGTTGATACCTGCCTTAAATACCAAACCTGTGAACTGTCCTCTGTGCAGTGCTAGGTAATGTGGTATGTGCATAGGTCTCACAGCACATGTAAATAAAGGAGGAGGCAAAGTTCACAGAAGGTGCCTACTGATGCATTCCAACTGATAAAGTCACTTGAAATCTTTTCTTTGACTTTCCTCTCATAAAAATGGTGATCTGGATCAGAACACTGGCTCAGATGCTGCAATGAATTAGAGAAGCCAATACAAAAAGAGTCACCAAATACTAAGCAATGAAGGAAAAGTGATCATCAAATTTCCACAACACCTAAATGCATAAGAGGCAGCCAACTAGAGAAATCTGCCAGTATTATTTAAAGGCCTCAGACAGGAGGGGGTGCGAGAGAAAAGTTAGCAAATAGGCAGTAAGCCACAAGCCAAAAACACCCGCTTTCCTCAAATATCATTCATAGGCCAAAATGTGTTCTACAATTTTCTAAATGCATTTAAAAACACTAGAAAATACTTAGCTTAGTGGCAGTATCTCTTAGAGGGCTGTAATTCACTCTCTTCAAAGGCTAGAAGTCTAGCAAGCTGGACAAGCGTCGACTCGAGTTTCACCTGTCACTTCTATCCGGGCTGCATCAGGACAGGGAAGTGCCAGCTTCTTGAAACTTCCTTATAATGAAGAAACAGCCTCCTTCATAAATCTTTTAAAGGCAGCAGTAACATCCATAAACAGTCCTTAGCCAATGGCATCGCAAGACCAGAATCCAAATCACTGATAGGTCCTCCAAAAGCCAGTGGAATCAGTCAACTGTCATCCAGTCAATTGAATCACTGATGCCTGTCACCATTCATGAAAACACCCACCATATCAATCACAAACCATTGCATATCCTCCCAGCAATGGCCCATTTGAAGGCAATGCTGAGCCATTGGTGCAGTGAGCATCTTCGTGGTCAAACATGACTTATGCTCTAGTAAATGGATCCTGACTTTGCGACATGTCCTCCCAACATAAATTTTCTTGCACGGGCATATCACCACATACACCACCCAGGATGACTGACAGTCAGTGGAATGTTTCAAAAAATAAACTTTTTGAGACTGAGGGTCACACCATTCAGTGATATGCAAAGAAAGTGAACACAATGAGCATTGATTACATGGTTGATGTATACCCTTTGACCATTGGCACAATGAACAGTACTAAAGTCAGTGTGTTTTTGTAGCAATGGATTAGAGAAGCAATTAAAACAGTAGAAGTATGAGATAGGCCTCTAATCTGTATGATACAGTCCTAATCAATGAGACCAGTCATCTCTGAAGGGTTGTGCTCAGAAGCTGCAGGTGAAGAGGGAGCTCATAAGCTCCCTGGAAGGCTACTTGTGAAAGGACACCAAAGCTCCATGAAGGATCCAAAGGCAAATCTAAGTCTTGCATTGGCACATATTCAGGCTTTGCATACACACTCTGCCAGGTGGCTACACTCTGCTCTTACCATCTTGTTGGAGCCTTAGACAGGGCCCCACATGAGATAGCATCGCACAGGAGGAGACAGGTAAAGAAGAGCTGGTGCCTTGTCCCTATCCATCATTCCAGGAGAGAGGCCTCACATATAGCAATGCAGAGGAAGGTTATTCAATGGGACATGATGCTACCTTAGCATCCTGTCTGTGAGCCCATTCAGATAAGGCTCCACTATCCCTTAACACAAGCTCACTTCTAGGGTCTTTACCCCGGGGTAAGGTGAAATGGGTGAAGCTTTCTGGTTACTGTGCTACACAGACAAGCCTTCTCCTGACCTTGCCCTCAAAACCACCCCTCCTTATTTTGAGTTCTGCTTCTCCAATTCTACATTGTTAGCAATGAGTGACTTCTAGGTAGTAGTGGATTTCAGCTGATAGCAGCATTGAGTAAACATGGCACAAGCTACTGCTGGAACAATATACATCAGTAGCACCACAGTACATTCCATAGCACCTCTGCTGATGACATCCTTGCTATCTGTGTACTGACTCCATCCCTTGGCTTCCAGTATAAAAATCTAAGTCTCAAGTCAAAGTCCAGCCAGACTCACAGCAATGGAGGCCTCTCCCCTCATAACAGATGGACACTGAGAACAGAAACCTCTTCCAGAAAGGGCCTGTTTATATATAAATACAAACAAACAATAATATATGTGGCAGTGTTGGTAGATCAATCAAAAGCATAGGCCTAGCACAGAGCAATTTATACAATCTTCAAACATTTCACATGGTCCATGCGTTAATCCGCCATCTATACAAATCACATTCTATCACTCATAATACAAATTACTGGTCATGATAGGGGAAACCATCTTGTAAGTCAAAGCCACACCTGAACTGCAGTCCAAACCTTAAACAGGCCATAGGATATTAGGGCTGGCATAGAGGACAAATCAGAGTTATTTGGAGGCTCTATGACTGCAATAACAGAGAAGGCAGTTGTGCTAGTGTGAACTCTGCCTTATCTGTCATCCCTTCACAAGCTTTCAGCCATACGATTAACATACATTAACATAACCTATCTAATGTATATATAATTATGTATAATTATGTAGATAGTTATCCCCAGTTTACACCCAGTTTATCCTCCCTGTTATCTGTAAACCTAGATCAGTCATGTACTGACAGGTATGTTGTTGTTCAATGTAAACCGCACTGATGATGAATAGTGCGGTATATAAAAAATGTTAAATAAAATAAATAAATAAATACATACACTGAGATGCTGTATTTTCGGTTCCCAAGTTATGCACAAAATAAACAATCCATAAGGACTGCAATGCTGGCTTAGGCCTGAGACTTGGGGAATGCACCATTTGTCCAAACAAGTGCAGCAACACAATCACTTTCATGGAGTTTTGCTGCACTGTCCCTCTCCCAGACCCTCTTCGCAATCCAATTGGCATGCCCTTTTTGGAGTAGTCACAGGAAAACAAAACCCTGAGCAATAGTCAGATTCTATCAGATTCTCATTTAAAGGTGATGAACCACCAATCAGGCAGCATAGCTTTGAGATGGTCTTAACTTGCCCTCACACAGGTGATGTGACTTTGCTCTATTCCTGATTTCATTAGATATGCTTCAAAAAGGTTTCTGCCTCCATAGCCATGAGTGTGATGACTATTGTAATCCACATATAGAGAAGTATGTAAGTTTAAGACAAAGAGCAACTTAACCCCATAAAATAAATGCTACATTGCACCTTACTAAAGCCATCAGACAATGGATGTACAGGGTGTGATATCCAGTCAGTCACATTTGGAAAAACTGTAGGACAACAGTGTAACAAGTATGCTTGTAGGAAGGTGCATGGTTAATTACAACAATGCTAGATATTGCTGAAGCATACATATGAAAATCAAGCATGGCTGATCAGCGGTAGGCTCCAGGTACTTACAGAGTAGGTTAGAATATGCAAGGCAGAGCTTTTATCCCCATAGCCAGATAGGTTTATTACCTTACCAATTCAGAAGATGCCTTCATGGATGCATAGACCTTATGACTCCAGGGAAGCAGCAACTCCATGTTCTTTATGATGGCAAACAGAGAGAGACACCAGTCCCAGTTAGAGCCTTACAAAAAGGAGTGGATGTAACCACAGGAATTAAAAACAATAAACAGCAGTGATAAACATCCTGTTTCAGCGGGAGTCGGAGGTGGATTGGGCAGTCATAGAGGTAATGTGGAACCTGGCCTTTAATAACCATTAGCAAACAAAATAAGGAAAGGAAGGAGAATGGGTGTGTACAGTCATTGGGGGTACATTTATTTTTAGGCCCTAAGAATGTGGTTAAATGCTGGTATTTGAGTCATTTATGCATGTAAATGGCCACATACATGTATAAATGTTCTCTTATAAAATACCAACCAGTGTAAAAGTCTGTATGTTAATTTGATGATGGACTTTCACTGTAGGCATGCACCTAAGCAGATTTTGGAGGTGCAAGCAAGTACACACCTTGGTTACAAAATAATATGTGTGTGTATTTGCAAACTGTAGACACTTGTTTACTCTAAGGCTTGTGTAAGTGTTCACACCTTAATTTAAGACTCAATTTCTGCAATTTATGCCAGCATTTTATGAAGAAAAATAGGCACTTACTTTTCTTTATAAGGGGCAAAGCACTAGAGCTTGTGTAAATGACTGTGCTTAGATTTTGAAAGCATTCATGCAAATTATCCTATTTTTATAATCAACATGTGTATTGATTACCCTCCACCCAAACTCTGTCCATATGTATACCCAAAGTTAAAGTATGTACCTCAAATTAACTCACTTACTTTTATGCTGATTAGTAATTTTAAAAAAGTTAATTTATACAGGTATGTTGTCACTTACATGTGTAAATGACTAAAATACTGGCATTTGTACGCGTTCTTAGTGCCTAAAAATAGACACCGCTTTATAAAATTACTCCCATCATGCTGAAACTTAAAATTTTAATCCTGAAGGTGCTTAAAAAATGAGTGCCTCTTCATTAGTCACATGGGTGCGCACTTGGCAAAGTATGCATGCATTTATAAAATAGGTGTATACATAGAAACATGATGGCAGAAAAAGACCACATGGCCTATCTAGTCTGCCATATCAACCACTACAATAGTCCCCTTTTTTCCTTTAGAAATCCTCTGTGTTTGTTCCATGCCTTTTTGAATTCAGACATTGTCCTCATCTCTACCACTTCCACTGGGAGACTATTCCATGGATCTACCACTCTTTCCATAAAAAAAAATATTTCTGTATATTATTCCTGAGTCTATCCCCTTTCATACTCATCCTATGTTCCCTCAAAGCAGAGCTTGCTTTCAATCGAAAGAGGCTCTCCTCCTGCGCATTTATGCCACGGAGGTATTTAAAAGTATCAATCATATCATCTCTTTCCCCCTTTCCTCTAAAGTATACATCTTAAGATCCTTAAGTCTCTCCTTATATGCTTTATAACGAAGACCACTAACCATTTTGGTAGCCACCCTCTGTACCGACTCCAAACTGTTTATATCCTTTTGAAAGTGCAGTCTCCAGAATTGCACACTCCAAATGTGGTCACACCAAAGACATAAACAGAGGCACTATCACCTCCTTTCTTCTGCTGGCCATTCCTCTCTTTATGCACCCAATCATCCTTCTAGCTTTTGCTATTGCCTTATCTACCTGTTTAGCTACTTTAAGATCATCAGACACAATCACACCTAGGTCCCGCTCTTCTCTTGTAGACAGAAGTACTTCACCTCCTATACTATATCACTCCCTTGGATTGCCCAAATGCATGACCTTACATTTTTTAACATTAAATCTCAGCTGCCAAATTCTAGACCATTCTTCAAGCTTAGCTAGATCCCTCCTGATGTTATCTACACCTTCTTGGGTGTCTACTCTTGCAGATTTTGGTATCATCCGCAAAGAAGCAAACCTTACCCGACCTAACCCAAGCAGTAGCTAGGATGCTCAGTTTGTTTATAAGTCACCTGTGCGGAATGGTGTCAAAGGCTTTACTGAAATCGAAATACACCACATTTAGGGCTCTCCCTCTGTCTAAATCCCTGGTCACCCAGCCAAAGAAATCAACCAGATTTGTCTGACAAGACCTTCTTCTGGTGAATCCATACTGCCTCGAATCCGGTAATCCGTTGGAGTCCAGAAACTTCACTATTTTCTCTTTCAGCAGTGCTTCCAATAATTTACTCACCACCAAGGTTAAACTAATCAGCCTGAAGTTTTCAACCACATCCTTACTTCCGCTTTTGTGTAATGGGAACATATGTGCCTCTCTCCAGTCCTCTGGCACCACTCCCAACTCCAACGAGGCATTGAAAAGGTCAGTCAGTGGAGCTGCTAGAACATCCCCAAGTTCCCTCAGTATTCTCGGGTGTATCCCATCCAGTCTCATCACTTTGTCTACTTTAAATTTAGGTAGCTTCTCACAAACATAGTCTTCTGAAAATTATTTGAGATGCCCACACTTCTGTTCCTGTTTGTTAGGAGTTTTCTGAGGTCCTGCTCCTGGTTTTTCATCTGTGAAAACAGAACAGAAATATTTGTTAAGCAATTTTGCTTTTTCCTCATCAGCTTCTACATATTCCTCCCCTTCATCCTTGAGTCTGACTGACAATGCCACTTTTCCCATTCCTCCTCTCACTAATATACCTGAAAAATGTCTTATTCCCCCATTTTATTGCATTGGCTATTTCCTCCTCTTTTTGAATCTTTGCTGTCCTGATTACTTTGCTAGCTTCTCTAAGTTTTTCCAAATATACTGTAGATGTCTGTCTTCCTTTCTCTGTGTTCTCTTGTATTTCATGAAGGCCTCTTTCTTTTTCTTCACCTTTTCAGCTACTTTGTTTGAAACCATAGTGGTCTCCTTTTCCTTTACCTTTATTTACCATTTTAACAAAAAGGTTGGTTGCCTTTAAAATATCAACTTTCAGTTTTGCCCACTGTTTTTCTACATCCCCCCGGCTGTTCCCATCCTGCTAACGACTACCTGAGGTATTGGCCCATCTTGGCAAAGTTAGTTTTCCTAAAGACTAAGACCCTCACTTTTGAATAGATCTTTGCAGCCTGTGATAAGGAAGCTTATCAAAGCTCAGGGAGTAATGACAAAAGAGGAGAATTTACTCTGATGAAGAGACCTGTGCTGGCAGGTTATAGAAACAAGACAGCTTGTTTCCCTAAAAGACTACATGTTCCAGAATGCACTAGTATGCAGAAAGTCCCTAGGGGAGCTAGAGTGGAAAAGCATGAGTCTAATCAGAGAAAGCATTATGTCATCCCTAATCAAACAACCTCTAGGAGAAAGTTTAATCCAAAACACCTGAAGAGTGCAAGGGAGGAGTTGCAATCGAAGCCCTTTAAAACTAGAGGGTAATCTTCAGGAAGACAGAAGGAGACGGAGACAGAGAAGGGGAATCAGAAGAACAGAAGGAAGAACAACTGGAAACTGAAGGAACAAGGACAAGGAAGTAGACGGTCCAAGAGAGGAGCTCAGAGAAGTACCTATGCCTGGAGAGATACCTGGGGGAAAGGAACAAAGGACTGGAGAAAGCCAGAGGTCTGTAGATCCACAGCCAGGGACCCTCAAACAACACCTAGGAAGAGGTCTGTTGCAGCTAAGGAGGAAAGGAGCCCAAATACCTCTTGGAGGACATCTGGAGAAAAGATCATGAGGTCCAGAGATACCAACCGGAGGACAGGACACAGAAGCTCTATTGCATACTGGCCAGAATACCAGAAGAAGCAGCCTGACGCTTGCCTGGATTCAGGTAGGAACTGTGAACGTTTCTCTAGCTTTGAGCAGTGCAAACAGCAGGGAAACAGTTTCTCTCCGTGTAGAGGTCAGTTCCTAAAGCCCTCTGAGTCAGACGGAGAAACTGAATCTATGCAATTTCAAGAGCAAGGTTTAATATATGATACAGAGGATAATTATATGGACTGTTCTTTGAGTAGGTTTTTATTTTAGGAAAATTCTAAATATCAGAGCAAACATCAAAAGGAAACATTCTAAATATTGGCTTCTCATAAAGTTTTGTTGAAAAGAAAAAAGCTTTTTGGAAAGTTTTGCACGTGTGCTGAAATCAAGCTACTGATTGCAGTTAATTGTCACCTGTTGGTAAAGACGAGCCCAGCACAAGCCGTGCACACGTGGGTTTTAAAAGTTATTTTCTGTATGGAGAAAGTGAGCATTGTTTTTGTATAAAGAAGTTTTCCTCTTTGATTTGTTTCACCTCAGCACTGCTAAGGAGTTTATTAGCAGTGGCTGAAAGAAGCCTTTCTGTTCCATAAAGGACTTTTATACTTATTTTGCATAAGTTGTTTCAGTTGCCTTATTTAATGAATAAACCCTGGAGAAGTTATCTGGATGGTGTTACCAAGCATATCTTTGTGTGGGATATTCACCCCATAAATAAATTCTAATTTTGCCTTACACTCGACCAACTACAAGAGTCTTCATTGCTTATTTTAAAAAGGCAAGCTTTGTGTGAATGGACTTCAATAACCACAATCCTTTGCAAGACAGTTAATTTACATACTTGCCAAGATGGTGGTACCTTCATAACAAGCACCCCCTTTTACAAGCCCTAATCCTAATACCGAACCACACCATCTGGTGATTACTGGATGTGAAATGATCCCCCACTATAACATCAGAAACACTTTCACCGTTGGTAAGTACCAAGTCCAGTATGTGAGCTTCACTTTCTCCTCCCTCACATTCATCCCTCTCCTTCCTTACTTACACACCCTCATCCTCATTTCCACTGTTTTGCTTCCTCTCTCCTTCATACTCTTCTTCTTTTTTTGTCCTCTGGTGACATCAGTCCCAATCTTGGCCCCCCTTCATCTTTCTCTCTCCAGCAATGTATTCTAATTCATATTCCTCTCCTTTCCCCCTCTTCTCTTCCTTTTTCTTCTGCCTTATGGAATGTTCATTTCATTTCCAATAAACTCTTTCACTCATGATCTCTTTATCTCTTGTGCTCTTTATCTACTGACTCTTACTGAAACCTGGCTTCTCCCTGATGACAATGTTTTGGTTGCTGCCCTCTCTCTTGGTGGCTTCCAGTTCTTCCACACACCTCATGCCAATGGCAGTGGCCTTCTACTTTCTCCCCCTTGCCAATTTCAACCCCTCCTCCTACCCCAGTCCCACATTGTCCCCTCCTTTGAATACCACTCCATTCATCTTTTCTATCCCCTTCCTCTTCGGGTCACTGTTATCTATAGACCCCCTGACAAGCCCATTTCTACCTTCCTCACGGGTTTTGACTCTTGGTTCTCCTTATTCTTGGATTCTTCGTCTTCTTCCATTTTTCTTGGTGATTTCAGTTTTCATATTGATATCCCCTCTGATCTCTATGCATCCCTTATCTCCTCCTTCAACCTCCAGCTTTGCTCCTCTGCTCCCACTCATTGTCTTGGTCACTGCCTTGACCTCGTTTTCTACACTGTTTACCCTCTAATTTCCCTACCTCAATTCTTCCATTATCTGACCACCAACTTTTAAGATTCTCTCTTCATCACTCCCCTTCTCATTCTTACCCTGTCTCCTCCTGTCTTTTTAGGAATCTTCATGCTATTGATCTACCTACTCTATCAACTACTATCTCTTTTCTTCTTTCTTCCACTTTGCACTGTAAGTCTATTGATGAGGCCATAATCTCCTATTACATCCCTCTTTCCTCCACTCTGGATACCCTTGCTCCTCCAATAGCATGTCCTGTGAGGTGTACATAATCTCAGCCCTAGCTGTCTTCTACTATCCACTACCTACGCTCTTGTGCCCAATCTGCTGAATGCTAATGTCATAAATCCATTCCCTTTCTGATTTCCTTCACTTTAAATTCATGCTTACTTCTTTCCAGTCTGCAATTTCACTTGCTGAGCAAAACTATTTTATTCATCTGACTGACTGCCTGCCCTCTAAACCACGTCATCTTTCTCTACTTTCAATTCTCTTCTTAAGGCATCTCTGTTTTCAATACCTCCTTCTCTCTCTGCCAAAACCCTGGCTGATTATTTCCATGATAAAATCAAAAGATTTCTCTTTAATTCCCTACTAATTCTTCTTCACCTCCTCCTTCCCATTTCCAATTTCAACTTTTCCCCACAACGTCCCCCACCCTCTCTTCCTTTTCTATTATCTTTGATGAGGAAACCTACCTTCTTCTTTCATTTTCTAAACCAACTTCCTGCTCCTCTGATCCAATCCCCACTAGTCTCTTCAACTCCATTAGTATTCCGCCTGACACCCCCGCTGCATGCACAGAGCCGCTGTACAACTACCTGCTCCTCTGATCCAATCCCCACTAGTCTCTTCAACTCCATCTCCTCCTCTGTTATCCTTTCCATTACTCAAATTATCAACCTTTCACTCTCCACTGCCACTTTCCTTGCTACCTTTTTTTCTTTTTTATAATCTTTATTTATCAATTTTCAAACACAACAATCAAAACATTGCAATAACAAATGGAACAAACTGATCAAAAGTCAGATACAGACAGGTTCATTACCTATTTACAACAAACCTGAGCATCAAGGGCAGGAAGGAAAGGGGAGAGGGGAGAAGACCGTGAATGTCATACCTCCACGTTAAGTGCTAGAAACGAATTAACATTATTCCAATTTAAGGGTGTCCCATTTTTTCAGCAAACTGCCAAAGGTAGGATTCTGCTTGACATATGTCATCTCACAGGAGCGATGATAGCAAACTAAATTCCACCAGTATGCCACGTTCAAGGTACTGAAAGTCTTCCAATGGCTCATAATGGCCTTCAATGCCAGACTTAACATTGAATCGAACATCGCGAACTGCTGCCTTTGGAGATTTGGCACATCCGCCAGGGATTTATAAATAACTATCTGGAAAGTTAAGGGCGTGTCGATCCAGCATAACCTCTGCACACGCTGCCATACCCCTTGCCAGTAGACCGATAACTGCGGACAGTAGTAGAGCATGTGCGCCAGGGTCCCCACTTCCGAGCCGCAAGACCAACAGCGATCATCCTCCTGCGCTTGCCATTTGGAAATCTTGACCGGGGTCAAATATGCGCGGTGCACCATAAAATACAACATCTGCGTAAGCGAGGCAGACCTCGATATCCTTATCTGGGACCCCCAAAAGAAAGTCCACTTTTCCAGGGTTGATAGGGGTCCAACTTCAGTTTCCCATATCAACCGAGCACCTCTGGGGTTGCGACCACCCGCTGATCTGAGGAGCTCCACAAACTTCGATATCAGCCCAGTTCCTAACCTGAGCTCTTGAACCCGAAGATAGGACGGTTGTCCACCAACCCTATGTAACGGTGTCACCCCTGCTGTACTCAAGCAGTGCCGCAGCTGACCCCACTGGAACAAGCATTTGTAAGGAAGTTGGAATTCCAGTTGCAGTTCTGCAAAGGTTTTATATCTCCGTTCGCTAAGTAGTTGACCCAGGCAGAAGATACCATGACGCACCCAAGTGGTCCATGCAAAACACGTCCCTCCTATCTTAAAACGCTGGTTAAACCAGAGCGGAGTGGCATCTGTAAAGGTCTGCTCGTCTCCCAGAAGCGGTATCACAAGGTTAAAGGCTTGCAGGGTGGCCTGCAGGATCTCATTGCTCGTCTGGGTGTGAGGTACAGCCGCCCCAATACAGTGTCGCAGTGGGAGAGGGCCGCTCACCGCGGCCTCTACAAAGAGCCAAATGGGGGCTCCCGGGACGTCCAGCTCCTCCGCCCACCAAGAGCCCTGCTTTAGTATAGCTGCGACGTGATACCAATAGAGATCCGGGAAGTGGACCCCTCCTTGCTTCTTAGGAAGCTTTAGTTTCCAAGCTGCAATACGCGGTGTTTTCTTCTCCCACAGGAAGACCAGTAGCTTTCTCTCCAAGTCCTGGTAGAATTTCTTCTCAAATAGCACCGGGATCATACTCAGAATATATGTTAGTTTGGGGACAATAACCATTTTAATAGTTTCTAAGCGTTCCCACCATGTCAAATTCAATGGTGACCATTTTTGGACACATTCTTGCAGGATCTCTTTACAGCGGTCTACGTTGAGAGAGACCGTATCCGCCAAGGTGATACCATAGATGACCCCCAAATATTTAAAAGACGATTTTTCAACTTGGAAGGAGAGAGTACCGTCGAAGCATGCCCTCCGAAACTGCAGCCGTAAGTGGTATGCTTATAGTCTTGTCCAAATTTAGCTTGTATCCCGATATGCATGCGTATTCCTCAATAATCTGCAAGGTGGCATCCACCGAATTCACATCAAGGAATAATAGGAGATCGTCTGCATAAGCAGACACCTTGCAATGATAGCCTTCTAACGGCATTCCCATTATACTGGGCCAGGTTGAACAGCAGGGGGGACAGAGGGCATCCCTGCCGAGTACCTCTTGTAAGTAGGAACTCCTGCGAAGTAGTACCATTCGCCGCTACCCGGGCCACCGGCCTGGCATATAACAGTTGAACACTCTTCAGGAAACTGTCGGGGACCCCCATCCAGCGCATGGTTTGGAGTAGATAGGAAAATTTGACCCTGTCGAACGCCTTCTCTGCATCTAACGCAAGGCCCACTATTGGCAGATCCACCTGCTGCGCTTTCCGGAGAACATGGGCTAGTAGACGACCATTATCTACCGTGGATCTCCCTGGCATGAATCCACATTGGTCAGGATGTATAAGTGTCCCCAGGACCTTGACCAATCGATTAGCCAGGATCTTGGCGTATATTTTGTAATCTGCATTCAACAGGAAGATAGGTCTATAATTCTCCACTTTTTCCGGGTCTCTCCCCGGCTTGGGGTGTATCACTATCGTCGCAGCTGCCAGTGAACCTACAGCTGGACATTCCTCTCTCACCCCCTCGTAGTAAAACAGCAGCTCTGGTATCAGCTGGTCTGAAAATGCCTCATAAAATTCCACTGGTAATCCATCCGGGCCACTTGCTTTGCCTTTGGCTAGCTGCTTGAGGGCGGTGCGTATCTCCTTACATGTGATCGCTGCTGCAAGGAGCTGTTGCTGCTGTTTCGTGAGCTGGGGACCCTCAACTGAGGAGACGAAAGTGGAGAACGCTGACTCGTCACATGAGACTTCGGATTGATATAACTTGGAGTAGAAGGTTTCACAGAGCGCTAGGATCTCCTCGTCTGATACTTTTAACACTCCCGCAGAATCTTTCAAACCGGCAATCCGGGTCACCACGCGCCTCGTTTTTAATGTGTTCGCAAGCAAAGAGCTCGCCTGGTTACTATCATGATAACATCTCCCCTGCTGCATTTTGAGAGATTCAATAACTTCAGCTTGCAAGAGAGCATTGTATTGGGCCCGGAGCCTCTGCAATCGCAAAAGGACTGTCAGATCTGCCCGCCGGGCCAGGAGTCGTTCACCCGCTCGGATTTCCACCTCTAGCTCCGTCCTTCTCTTTACCTCTACTTTGTGCTTCCGAATCTTGTAGGCTGTCATGTGCCCTCGGGCACTAGCCTTAAAGGCCTCCCACCAGGCCCACGTTGAGGTATCCCCATATCGATTAATTTCAAAGTATTCTGAAATAGCTTCCTTCATGGCGGTACGGAATTCCTCATCTGCTAACCAGGACTTCTCAAAAAAGAACCGCCCTTGAGATTGTTTTTCAGGGCCCACACTGAAGTCTATGAGAACCGCAGAGTGATCGGAAACTGTTCTAGGGAGCATACTTGTGCCCACAACCTTAGGTAGCAGCGTCTTGGAAGTTAGGAAGTAATCAATTCGGGTTTGTGTGTTGTGCGGCAGAGAATAAAAAGAGTACTCTTTGTCATTAGGGGAGAAGAGTCTCCAGGGGTCAAGTAGCCCAAGCAATTCCTTCATATTCAATAGCTCCTGAGACGACTGAGGCTTGTGTTGTGGCTTATAAGGAGTTCTATCCAGGAGAGGGTCAGGTATAAGGTTAAAGTCGCCCCCTAGAATAATTTGTGAGGACCCGGTGCCTAAGAGCTCCTGGAGGACCTGGATGAAAAACTGTGGGTCATCAGTGTTGGGTCCATATATCGTCATGAAGGTGTAGGGGTCTCCACTGAGTTGCGCTGTCACCCTAGCCCAGCGCCCTGCTGGGTCAATCCTGGTCTCTTTCACTGTTAATGGGAGGGCTTTCCTAACAAGTATGATGACCCCTCCTTTCCTCTTAAGGGCTGGCACGGAGAGGATATTCTGGTAGGTCCTATCCGCCACTTTGTAAGACTCAGAGAGGGACAGATGGGTCTCTTGTAAATATATAACATCTGCGCTTTGATGCTTACAGTAAGTTAGGATTTTCTTCCTCTTGGCAGGGTTGGTGATGCCTTTGACATTTAGGGACAAAACCCGCACTCTGCGGTTAGCCATATTTGGCCCTACTGGGATATATGAGGATGACATTCACGGTCAACTGCCCCAGGGATAAGATAACAACATTTCTTAATTCTACGACTGTACACCCTGGCTGTATTGTGCCATAAACTAGTGTAACTTGCCCGGCGAGGCCCCAACCGCCCATCTAGGCCCAACCAACCCCCTCCCAACATTAAGTGATGGAAAAAAAAAAAGGACAAACCAGCCACATTCTTTGAGCCTGATTAGGCAACAGGCATCCCACAATACAAAACACATGCACCTGCTGCATACAATTTTCACTTAAGGATTATGTACTAGCATAATTACTTTTAGTGAACCCAACATCTACCCATACCAACATTTTCGAACTAGGAGAGCTGGAGACTAAGACAGTAAGCTCCCTCAGAATCGCAGCCTACCACAAAAGTAGCGCTACAACGCTACAGCTGACACATCAGAGTCTTTATCTTCTCTCAAGACCCCACCTCCATCCGAACTCGATCTTGCAGAAATGCTCGGAGTGTATGACCCTCCGTAAAGGTGTGGGTACTATTATCCAGGGTCACCCTCATGCTAGCGGGATAAAAAAGTCCAAAACGTGCCTGCAGTTGCTGCAACATAGGCCTGCAGGCCAAGAGTTCCTTCCGACGCTGGGCCGTCAGCTTGCTGAGGTCTGGGAAGAAGGCGATTCTCTGCCCATCCAGTTGCAAATTTTGTCTCCGCTTCGCTGCCTACATGATCTGCAAGACGTGCTGGTACCGAAGTACTTTCACGACAAACGGACGGGGCCGCAGGGTATGAGGAGACAGGTGCAACGGGACTCGATGCGCACGCTCCAACTCTAGGGGCCGCTCGAAGGTAATTCCCAGGATCTCCGGTATAAATTTCTCAAGGTAGGTAATAGGGTCTGACCCCTCCCGGCCCTCTGGGACACCCAGGATTCGAATATTACTTCTCCTGGCTCTGTTTGACTGATCTTCGACGTGCACTTCAAGAGCCGTGACCCTCTTAACCAGCGGGCCTATCTGCGCAAGTACTGAAGACTGCCTGTCCACCTCGGCCTCCACGTCGTCTAGGCGCTTGGTCAGGTCTCCCAGACGCTCTCTTACCTCATGTAAGTCCTCTTGGACCTGCGTTAGAGTTCCGGAGTTAGTGGTGACAATTTCTTTCACGGACCGCAGTTCTTGCAATATCTCCCGCACCCCTTCCGTCGTGACTTTATCGGGCGCCATTTTCTGAGGGGAGGCGAGCTCCTGTTTGGCACGCGTATTCGACTGCCCCGATGCTTGCTGAAAATCTAGTCTGGCTGGTTTTAAAGCAGACATCTCTCCGTAGTTCCCTCTATCGCGAATTTGTATTTCCAAGGGTACCCGCTGCCTATCTCAGCTCCGGATTCTATAATGTTGAGAGGGAGCTCCGATCTAAGCGGCCATCTTCGTCCACGGCAGACTCCGCCCCCCTTCCCTGCTACCTTTGCTGCCTTTAAGCATGCTGTGATTATTCCTCTTCTCAAAAAAAACAAAACTTCTCTCTTGACCCTACTGCTCCCTCCAATTATCATCCCATCTCCCTTCTCCCCTTTATTTCCAAATTCATTGAACGTGCTGGTCTTCATCGCTGCTTCAAATTTCTCTCCTCTCATTCCCTCATTGATCCTCTTCAGTCTGGCTTTCCTCCTCTTCATTCCACAGAAATAGCTCTTGCCAAAATCTCTAGTGACTTGTTCCTGGCCAAGTCTAAAGGCCTGTATTCAATTCTTATTCATCTTGATTTTTCTGCTACCTTTGATACTGTTGATCACTCTCTCCTCCTCATCACATTAACATCTGTAGGTTTTAGATCCTCTGTCCTGTTCTGGTTCACTTCATATCTCTCTAATTTCTCCTTTAGGGGTATGTTTACTAAACCAGGCTAACGGTTAACCCGGGCTATCTGCCACTAAATCCCATATTATTCAATGGGACCTAGTTGCAGATAGCCCGGGTTAACCGTTAGCCCGGTTTAGTAAACATACCCATTAGTGTTTGTTCACCTGGTACTTTCTCTTCTGCCATCCCTCTCTCAGTTGGTGTACCCCAAGTCTGTTCTTGGACCTCTCCTTTTCTTTCTCTATATCCAGTCCCTTGGTGCCCTCATCTCTTCCCTTGGCTTTCAGTTTCATTTTTATGAGGATGACTCTCAAGTCTATCTATCTTCACCTGACATTTCTCGTGCACTCCAGGCACATAGCTCTGCTTGCTTGTCTGATATTGCTGCCTGGATGTCTCATTGCTGTCTGAAACTGAACATGGCTAAAAATGAGCTTCTTGTATTTCCCCCTAAACCTTCCTCCTTTTTCCATCACTGTTGATAATACTCTCCTTTTTTCTGTTTTCTCAGTCCATAGCCTTGGGGTCATTTTTTATTCCTCTCTTTCATTCTTCTCACATATTCAACAAATTGCTAAAACCTGTAGTTTATTTCTCTATAAAATTAACGAGATTTGCCTCTTCCTCTTTGAATACACAACCAAAACTCTTGTCCACTCTTTAATTACCTCCCGTCTTGACTATTGCAACTTCTTCCTTGCTGGTCTTCCTCAGTGTCATCTCTTCCCTCTTCAATATATTCAAAACTCTGCTGCGCGGTTAATTCTCTGCCAGCGTCATTACACTCACATAACCTCTCTTTTGAAATCCCTTCACTGACTCCGCTTACACTACCATATCCAGTTTAAACTACTGCTCCTGACCTATAAATGCATTCATTCTTCTTCCCCTCCTTACCTTTCCTCTCTCTTCTCTCCCTACACTCCTCCTCATGATCTCCGCTCCTCCTCTGGCTTCTTTCTCTCTGTGCCCCCCCTCTTCTTGTTCAAACTCCAGGCTTCAATCCTTTCACCTTGCTGCTCCTTTTGACTGGAACAAGCTCCCTCTGTCTTTACATCAAATCTCCTCTCTCTCCCCTTCAAGTCCATGCTCAAAGCTTACCTCTTTGTAGCTGCCTTTGGGTCCTAGTCTCCTTCCCTTGTATTTTATCTCCATAGTGTACCTTTATTTCTCTTGTATTGTATTGTATTGTTTGTCATCTGGCTTGTAAGCTTGATGAGCACGGACTGTATACTTGCATGTCTGTACAGCACCGCATATGCCTTGTAGCGCTCTATAAATGATTAATAATAATAATAATAATAATAATATTAATAAAGGCCGAGCAATCTACCTTTGGTTACACTGCCAAGAAAACCCAGGAGCTGCTGGGTCACCAGGGGTCAGCACTGACTCAAAGGCACACATTGTATTTGTTGTATATAACATCCTATATATATATATATATATATATATATAATCAAATTGTGGACCATGTTTACTAAACATTAGCAGGTACTACGCTATCTGCCTCTGTGCCCATAGGAATTACGTGGGTGCTGCAACATGCCCCCTCTTTGCATTACATGCATAACGTTGATCACACATATAAAAGCCAGCAGGGGTGGCCCAAGGGGGGTGCGGGGCCATGTGCGGAGACTCGGGGTGGGGCCTCATTTGCATAAATATTTGCATAATGTTACCATATACTAACTTTTAGTAAACGTGCCTCTTAATGAGTGTATGGATAAAGAAAGACTAAAAGATTTCTACATTACTATAATCCAGTGCCAACTGCCAGACACATTAGGAACTACTACAAACACTGCCCATTTAGAACCCATAGCAAACCCGCCGTATCCTAACAGCACTACCAGGACTCACAAAGCACCATACCCTACCAATCAAAAGGCAACACTGCAAATATTAAACCAATACATTTCAGAGAACAAGAATACATGACCTACTGGGGAAACAGAACACCTCAGCTCAGTTACACATGCAGAACATAGACCATCACCAAACAAGTAATCACAATTTAGAAACAGGAAGACAATAATTAAACTGGGAATCCCAAAAGTCAAACTTGGAATGTACAACACTGTAGAAATAAAACTATACATTAATTTGCTCTTGTACTAAACAAAGCGCAGACGTTAATGATGCACATTTACCAGAGCTGACATATTCCAATTAATAAATTCAAAATAAAGAGATATTTTTCTACCTTTTGTGCATTTGTTTTCAGCTGCAATTGTTCCAGCCACTTTCTTCTGGTTTCTTCGTGTCTTCTGCTAACTCTCCATCGTCTGCTGTCCATTTGTCCTTTCTTCTCTCTTTTAGTTTTTTCCATTCTCTCTCTACATCTGCTTTAACATACTAATCTTTCTCCTTTTGCTCTTTCCTCATTCCTATTTCATCCACTCAAATTTTACCCCTCCATCCTCAATCCCCACTTACTCTCCCAATACCCGGCCAATTGTAGATTTTTTATCCCTCCCACACAAAATATTTTTCCCTTCTCCATTTTACTCTTCCAGCCCCATCCCATTCTAATCCTCCCCCAACATCAGCTCCCTTCTAGTTCCAGCCTCACCCAGCATCCATTCCCTTCTAGTCCCTGCATCAGCCCATTTCCAGTCCTAGCCACCCATCAGCCCATTTCCAGTCCTAGCAACCCCCCAACCCAATACCAGTCCTAGCCCCCCATCAACCCACTTCCAGTCTTACCCCCTATCACCCCATTTTCAGTTTAAGCCCCCCCTATAACCCATTACCAGTCCTAACCCCCCATCAGCCCACTTCCAGTCCTAACCCCATCAACCCATTTCCAATCAGCCCCCCATAGCCCATTGCCAGTCCTAACCCCCCTCCCCCATCAGCCCACAGCCTATTACCAGTCCTAACCCCATCAGCCCACCTCAAGTCCTAACCCCTCCCCATCAGCCCATTTCCTGTCCTTGCCCCCCCACAGCCCATTATCAGTCCTACCCCCCCATAGCCCATTACCAGTCCTAACCCCCCAACAACCCACAGCCCATTACCAGTCCTAACCCCATCAGCCCATCTCCAGTCTTAGGCCCCCCAGCCCATTTCCAGTCCTAGCACCCCCCATAGCCCATTACCAGACAGCCCCCATCAGCCCACAGCCTATTACCAGTATTAACCCCCCCATAGCCCATTACCAGTTCTAACCCCCCCAACAGCCCACAGCCCACAGCCCATTACCAATCCTAACCCCATCAGCCCACCTCCAGTCTTAACCCCCCCGCCCATTTCCACTCCTAGCCCCCATAGCCCATTACCAGTCCTAACCCCCCCCCCATTGGCTCAAGTAAAATTAAATTTAAAAAAAAAAACGCTGGCTGCTGCCGCTGCCGCAGAATGGACTGTCCCGCGGGGCCCCCTCTGCCCGGCTGAATCCCTCGCTCCCTCCCTCCACCCCTCCACGACGGCTGAGCCCCTCCATGCCGGCTTTGAGAGTCGCGAAGGGAGAGTGTCTCCCTCGCGTCTCTGTTAAGCCCGCAGGGGCTGTTGGGAAATTTCCCATCTGCCCCTGCAGGCTTAACAGAGACGCGAGGGAGACACTCTCCCTTCGTGACTCTCAAAGCCGGCACGGAGAGGCTCAGCCGTCACGGAGAGAGGGAGGGAGGGATTCAGCCGGGCAGAGGGGGCCCCGCGGGACAGTCCATTCTGCCGCGGCGGCAGCGGTAGCAGCCAGCGTTTTTTTTTTTTTAAATTTAATTTTGAAAAAAGCAGAATGTTCTTTGCGCGGGGCCCCCTGAAACGCGGGGCCCTGTGCAAAAAACATTCTTGCTGAATGGACGGGCTGGCCCTGAAAGCCAGAGTCCCTTATTACTCATATAGCCCTGTGGTTTGTACCTAGAGATATGTGGCACTACGTTTTTCACCTTTTCACATAGCAAAATGGACCTTGAGTGGAAGGAAAAAACTGTAAAGCTGAACTTTTCAGTGCATCACCACTAGCTGTTATTCCTACTTTTCCATTCCCACTGTACCCTAACCATTGTGATCACTGTTTAAGAATAGGTTCATATTTCAGAAGTTAATGACTCAGGTATTGCATGTGGTATACTGAAGCTTAAGCACTATGTTACATGCAGAGGCAGAGGTCCAGCCATTGCTCATTATATTTATTTATTTAGACAGTTTTGTATACCAACTTATCCTTCAATCAAAGTGGTCGCAACACAATTGGGGGATACATTTAACACGAGGGGATATGAGACACATACAGTAATACTTACAGGGAACATGGGCAATGGAGGATTAAGTGGCTTGCCCAAGACCACAAGGAGAACCTGTGCGACTAGAAACCCCAGTCCTTATATGACCGCTCTAGAGTGCTTTACACTGTCCAAGATCAGATATCCCTTGATGTTTTCTATCCAGCAGGTGTAGCTGTAGGGCCACTTCAAGAAGCTAAGGGCAGGATGGAAGAGTAATCAGGTCTCTCATATGCCCATGAAGGCTGAAGACCTGAGACAGAAGTCACCAGTGTAGAGAAACATACATCTAGAAAGGAGCTGACTTCACAAAATGCGTAGAAGAGGAGGCCTTGGATCACCTTGGGAAGACAGTGCTCATTCACATGAGAAGGAGAAGGAGGCTATGGTAGGGGTGATCTCCAGGAGATCATGCCACTTGCAGAATGGAGGATATATTGGTGCAGATGGCCCAGGAAATAGTCATAGTTTAATGGGAGGAGGCCAACATGGCTTTAGACAAGAAAGGTCTTGTCTTACTAATCTGTTATATTATTTCGAAGGTGTAAATAAACAGGTAGACAAAGATGAGCCGGTCAATATAGTGTATCTGAATTTTGAGAAAGCCTTTGACAAGGTCCCTCATGACTCTTGGTGAAGATAAAAAGTCATGGGATAGGTGGTAGTGTACTATTGTGGATCAGGAGCTGGTTAAAAGATAGAAAGCAGAGGGTAGGGCTAAATGGCCAATTTTCCCAATGGAGAAAGGTGAAGCGTAGAATATCCCAGGGATCTGTGCTTGGTCTGCTGCTTTTTAACATATTCGTAAATGACCTGGAAATGGGAATAATAAGTGAGATAGTCAAATTTTCAGATGACACAAAATTATTCAAAGTGGTTAAAACCCAAGAGGATTGTGAAAAGTTGCAAAAGGACCTTGAGAAATTGGAAGACTGGACATTCAAATGACAAATGAAATTTAATGTGGACAAGTGCAAAATTATACACCTAGAAAAGAACAACCCAAACTATAGTTACACGTTGCAAGGTTCCATATTAGGAACCACCGCCCATAAAAAAAGATTTAGGCATCATTGTGGATAACATGTTGAAGCCTTTGGCCCAGGGTTCAGCGGTGGCCAAGAAAACAATGAGAATGCTAGGAATAATAAGGAAAGGAATGGAGAATAAAACCAAGGATATTATAATGCTTCTGTATCGTTCCATGGTGGGACCACACCTTGAACATTGTATGCAATTCTGGTTGCCATATCTTAATAAGATATATCAGAATTAGAGAAGATACAGAGAAGAGCCACCAAAATGGTAACGGGGATGTAAGGATACCCTTGTGAGAAGAGGGTTAAAAGGTTAGGGCTCTTCAGCCTGGAAAAAAGTCAGCTGAGGCTGAAGGGAGATATGATAGAGGTCTATAAATTAATGAATAGAATGGAACGGGTAAACATAAATCAATTCTTTTCACCATCAAAAAGTAGAAAAACTAGGGGACATGCAATGAAGCTACAGTGTAATCCATTTAAGACTAATAAGAGAAAATATTTTTTCATTGAACGTGTAATCAAACTCTGGAATTCGTTACTGGAGGATGTAGTAAAAGTTGTTAGTGTAGCTGGGTTTAAAATAGGTTTGGGCAATTTCCTGGATGAAAGATCCATAAACCATTTAAAGAGGACTTAGGTAATCCACTGCTTGCCCCAATACAAGCATTATAGAACCTGGGTGTCTTTTTGGGAAACTGCTAGGTACTTGTGATATGGATTGGCCACTGTTGGAAACAGGATACTGGGCTTGATGGACCTTGGTCTGACCCAGTATGGCATTTCTTATGTTCTTATAGGGTAGTTCAATCAGGAGCTGAAGGATATAGATCTTGTTGGCTGAAGTCTTTGAGCTCAATATCAGAATGACCCAGGATTTGGGGCCTTCAGTCAGAGTTCCTGAACATCAACAGCACCTTGGTCACTTTCCTATAAAAATAGTGGAATGGCTCCCAGCACCATGTACTCATTGCACCACCAGCTCACCACCTCCCTGGCTGCCTCCACTTTTTATTCAACCTTGGCCCACCCCTGAGTCTGCCCATTCTAGGGTCAGCCAGTTGCATCTGGTCTTTTCCAAATTCTATGAGGACACCGGACAGGTCTCAGAATTGGGAAGAGGTGGAAGATCTACTTCAGTGGAGCTCTCAAGCTTTCAAAAGAATGTCAGATGCAACAGCTGGTTGCACCCTCCTCCCCCAAAATGAGGGCTCTAGGTCACTAGCACCCTTTGTGGCCTCGGACAAGTCATTTAACCTTCCATTGTCTCAGAAAAATCCAAGTTATCAATGTCCCTGTTTAATGTACATTATCAAGTTTAACTTACAATAAAAGATTTCAGGAAAAAGCTTAAAATGCACATTTTCCAGGAATTCTTCGGGACCAATACATAAGCTCTCACAATACAGCTACCAATTAACTTCAGCAAATACCCCAAAAGACTATCTCCAATCAAAATGGCATTGTAAATAAGTTTACCTGCATTTTATATGACCCAACTAGTTCCCCACCCTATTATTCACTCGATAGTTAACTAACTACTGTTCTCATATAACACTAACTTTATGTTCCTCTAATTTGTTTTATGCAAGTTCAGTTGGGTTCAATGTAAACCATCTTGATAATCTTGAAAGGCGATATAAAATAAATAAATAAATGTAAACCGCTTTGACTAAAATGATATATATAATGTCATATGTATGTATATGTGCAATAAGTCATGATGGGGACAGGGAGGAGTAGCCTAATCGTTAGAGCACTGGCTTAGGAACCAAGAGACCAGGGCTCTATTCCCACTTGCACGCCTTGGGGAAGTCACTTAATCCTCAGAAAAATCCAAGTTATCAATGTCCCTATTTAATATACATTACCAAGTTTAAGTTACAATGTAAACTGCTTTGACTGAAATGATGAAGCAGTATAAAAACATGTTCTTTCCTACTTCACCTAGTTGGGGCAAGGTACTTCAGGCCGGAAGGTCGGGGGTTCAAATCCCACTAGAGGACAGCAACCTTGGGCCAGAAGGACTGGGGTTTCTAGTCCCACAGGTGCTCCTTGTGGTCTTGGGCAAGCCACTTAACCCTCCATAGCCCATGTTCCCTGGAAAATAGTTATCTCCAAGTTATAATGCCCTGTTCAATGTAATTTCAGTTTGTTCAATGTAAACCGCACTGATGCAGAATAGCGCGGTATATAAGAGAATGTAAATAAACATGACCCTCTTGCTGCTGCTGCTAACTTACAAGTAACACAGCCTATATACATGCCTATTTTGTTCGCTTATAAAATTGCTCTTAAGGCATTTGGCACCATGCATACCCTATATGCCAAAATTTGGCATGCATATGGAACCTATCTTTTATAAAATTACTTCCTACAAGCTTGAGAACAACAGGCTTCAACCGTGCTTTCTCTCTCTCCCTCTCTTGTCTCCCCGCCTACGGCTTTACCCAGTGTCTCTTCCTCTCTCTCAAAACCCTCACCCCAGGCTTCACCCACTCTCTCTTTCTCATAACCCACCCATTTCATCCTATTCTTGCCCCTGGCTGCAGCACCTCAAAAACATGGCAGTTTAGGCTTACTGTATCATGATTAGCTCTTTGAATGATGGAGCTGAGTGGTACAGGAAGTTCAGGCTGATCTTCTGGTTTCAAATCTTGCAAGACCTCAAACTGCAAAATCAGTCCAAACATCTTGTCCCCATTCTAACAGTCAATCACAATGAGGAAAGCCTGAACCACAGCATTGACTCACATATGCATGTTTGTTTCTGCATGCTTATGCATGTGCAAACAAACATGTGCATGGACAGACAATTTCACTGACACCTGAACTCTCAACAATAAGCACTATATCTTAGTGAAACAATCCTACAAAGGGATGTGATAAAGATAGAGGATACCTTTATCGGAAGAAGAACATTTCTGCTCTAGGTAAAACTAAAATTACTTCAAAAAAGCATAGCAGGGGCATCTGTCAAAGAGCAGCAGTTATAACCCAAAGTAAAACGTGTAGAATGGGGGTAAACTGCACGAAATGGCAACTACAGTCCCAAACACCTTGCTGGGCAGATTATATGGGCCATTCTGGTTTTCATCTGTCATCATTTACTATGGGCCTGATTCTAGAAGAGGAATAGTGGGGCAGCATGTCCCATGGGGACGTGCTGCCCTGCTATCCACCCTGGTGGTATTCCGCCTGACACTCCTGCTGTATGCACAGAGCCGCTGTGCATGCAGCCGTGGACGTGGGTGTGTTGGGGGAGGGGCATGGGGGAGGTATGGGGGAGGTGTGGGCCCGACCCACAGACATACAGGGCCGATTCCATTGACGGCCCTGTACATCTGGGGGTCACTGTGGGGATGGCCTGGTTATTCCACCTCAGAGGTAGAATAAGGGCAGGCCACTCTGATCTCACCTGATAGCCTCCCACGGGAGCATGATGGTCCATCACCGGAGCAGCAAGCCAACAGTGCTGTGTCCCGCCGCCTGATATAGGCAATGGCAGCACCTGCCGGGGGTCAGGTGGCAGAGTAAGTGCGAGGGCACTATGGGCCTGTTTGGGGAAGCCCTGCTGGCCATGCTGGGGCACACAGGGCCATCCTTGGGCCCAATTCTGTATGGCACTGCAATGTTTTGCTTCCGCATTTCATAATCAGATCCTAACATGCCTGTCCTGATCAGGGCCATCTGGACAGCCTGGACATGCCACTTTCTGAATGGGGCTCCATGTTATTATGATCATAATCTATCAATATTCTAGTTTACTCCAGAACTAGAGTAGCAACTAAAAGACAACACCAAAGCAGTGCTAGCCCGTCCACTAGGCGAGCTAGGTGGCCGCCTAGAGTGGCCGGCCGGGTGTGCAGCAGCATCAGAATAGGTGGGTGGTGGTGGCGGTGGCAGAAGTAGCAGCACTCATGGATGGTGGTGCCGCCCCCCCTCCTAGCTGCTCCCGATTCTGTTTGGGGGGCGGAGGTGGGCAGCGGCAGTATTTCCAAAAGTGGTGGCAAAACGTCGCTGCTTTTGGAAATACAGCCGTTGCCTGCCTGCCTCCCTCTCCCAAGACGGAATCAGCAGCAGCTTGGGGGGCGGCAGCAGCTGGGAGGTTGTGTCAGGGGGGGGGGGGGAGAGGGTTGGGTGGCGAGGCCAGGGTTTCTGCCTTCAGCTGGTCCTGTAGCATAGAATAGATGTTTCTGGCCAAAGTTCACTGCCAAAAGAAGTTCCTTGCACCAAGAATCCTGCTTTTCATTTGTGGTAAATCACAGCAGCATACTACACTCTGTTGCTCTTGTGTATCCTAAAGAAGCAAAAACATAAAAAGTGCATTGACTGTTGTTGATGATACTCCATCTTTAATCTCTGCTTCAACCTTGGATTAAAATTTATAGCAAATACTGAGGCTGGTGTTTAATGATCAATATCTGCTATTTTTTTCTAAATGCTAAATGGAATGCAGTTAGAGTAGTACATAATTCTTTCACAGTTAAAATGGCATTGCATTCACTTTATAGTAGAATACATTAACAGATCATAAGTCACTAAAAACAAAAGTGTTTAGTGATTTGATATAAATGCCTTTTAAACGTGAATTCAGCCTAGATCATTGTAGAAGCCAATTGCTACTGAAAAACTGCAGAGAAAAATAGCAGGAGAAATAATCCAAGTAATATTCTAGGCAATTGTTACATCTAAAAGATTCAATACACAAGTCAACAATAAGAAGGCCTGCCAGTCAGCCGCAAGCTATCATGGGTGACGTCTACATCTGCTTCAGTACAGTATCATCTCCTTCTAGGTATCTGGAGTAAGTTCTCGATAGCCTAGTGGAGACCTTTTTGTGCGAACTAGAGAATTAAGTGTATAAGTTGATTGTTGCGCCTACAAATATATTGTATTTAATTGCTGGACTCTGTGTGGTCAGTTTTCAAAACCGCTTATCCAGATAACTCTGGAGGTTATGCAGATGAGGGCACTGAGAGACATTCAATGGTACTATCTGGCTAGTGCTGATGAATATCTCCGCAGACTGCCTCGACACTACCCTGTTAGTGAAGGAGCGGTCTGTCAGCAGAGCGATGGCGGTATGGCCACTATCTGAATAACGGCAGCACTTACCCGAATAGTGGCAATTTTCAACCACTATTTGGAGAAGTTATCTGTATAGCTTGAGCCACAGAAAAAGCTGCTCTAAATTACTACTGGACAACTTATCTGCATAGTGGCTGAAAAGTACCACTATCCGGATAAATGCCACAATTATCTGGATAGAGGGTTCACAATCTGGATATTCAGTATCATCCACCACTTGCATACAGCTACTGAATGTCTGCTGTAGCATTGAAATTCTCAACCTTTTCAAAATTGACCCCTGTAATTTTTTATGTTTATATTCTGTGTCTGTTTTGAGTTTTTGATAACGTAACTAACACATTGAATTAACTGCATAAATAAATAAACCAACAGGCATGTAGAGGTTTTGCAGTTTAATAAAGAGGCATTCTGAAGGAGGACATTTGAGAGATATGTTAAAGGTTGACATAATGCAAATTTGTGTACAAAAACAGCATACTATTTATGCATAGAATTTTATGATCCACTTTCTAATGTGTAGTGTTACATAGACATATTTAGCCATCTAACATCTTAGGATAGTCAGACTCAGTTTAGCCACATACCTTGTGTTTGAAAATCAAGTTGTTTTCTTCACTGCTGAGATTTTGCACGCAACTTGCAGTAAGGTGCACTACGAAGCATTTATCCCTATATAGCTGGGGCTCTCAACCCAGTCCTCAGGATGCAACTAAGCAACCAGGCTTTCAGGATAACCTCAATGAACACACATGAGAGAGATTTGCATATAATGGAGGCAACACATGCAAATCTCTCTCATGCATATTTATTGTGGTTATCCTGAAAACCTGACTGGTTAGGCATGTCCCAAGGACTGGGTCGAGAACCCCTTCTACAGAGGACAATTTTATAAACTCCAGCTACGTGCAACTATATTTGGGGTCTATTTTATAAAGTGACATATCTTTATCTTTATTCACGCATTTAATATACTGCCCAGACTGATATAAAAAGGTGGTTTACAATAAATAGATGATATTGCTGCAAGAGTCAAAGGAAAAAAGGAACACCATTAATAGATAGGACAGACACAATCATACAAATAGGAGGCTGGAGGGAGGGAGGGCAGAGTTAAGTTTGTGGAAGAGGGAGGTCAAAGGCTATATAGAAGAGATACATCGAAGATAGGTTTGAATCTCTGAAAGGAGAGTTCCAAGCGGAGGGCAGATGGGAGGGAGTTCCAAAGAACAGGGCCAAGGAAGAAAAATGTGGAGTTCTGTGTGGTTTCCAAATGGACTTGTGAGGTAGAAGGGAGGTGCTGGTAGTTGGTGTGAATGGAACGAAGGAGGCAGTGAGATCTGAAATGTATTGGGGAGTGCCATTATAGATTGTTTTGTGAACCAAAATGAGTATTTTGAATTGGATCTGGAACTTAATGGAAAGCCAGTGTGAGCAGAGGAGTGATATGGACTGTACGAGAAGCATGTTTAAGGATATGGGTTACGGTATTCTGAAGGAGCTGAAGGTGGTGTAACTGGTATAGAGGGAGACCAGTGAATGCAACAATAATACAATAATCAATACATGCTCTAACCAATGAAAGAAGAGGTGTGGTTAGAGAAGAGAGGGGCAAAAAAGTGCGGACAGCATGAGTTTTTTGTAAGGCGTGAAAAGAACGGTAGATGACTGAAGAAAGCTGTTCCCAGAAAGACAATGAAGAATCTAAGGTGATACCAAGGTAGTGAAGGGAGGGAACCAGTGGGATGGTGGTGTTAGAGAATAAGGGGGGGCAATGATGGGCAAGGGGCACCGAAGGTGAACCAGATGGCTGCTGTTTTAGAGGGATTGAGGTATAAGAAGTTCAAGAACATCCAGAAGCCTATACAAGGGAGACAGGAGTTGAAAGTGGCCAGATTGGGAGTGGTAGAGCTGGTGTGATGCAAAAGGATAATATCATTGGTATAATTTATTTTATTTACATTCTCTTATATACTGTGCTATTCTGCATCAGTGTGGTTTACATTGAACAAACTGAAATTACATTGAACAGGGCATTATAACTTGGAGATAACTATTTTACAGGGAATATGGGCTATGGAGGGTTAAGTGGCTTGTCCAAGACCACAAGGAGCACCTGTGGGACTAGAAACCCCAGTCCTTCCGGCCCAAGGTTGCTGTCCTCTAGTGGGATTTGAACCCCCAACCTTCTGGCCTGCAGTACCTTGCCCCAACCACTAGGCCACTCCTCCACTCCACAATAATATGCCAAGATGCTCCAGAAGCCTATACAAGAGAGATAGGAGTTGAGAGTGGCCAGATTGGGAGTGGTAGAGCTGGTGTGATGCAAAATGATAATATCATCGGCATAATAATATGCCGAGATGCTATACTGCTGTATGATTAAAGTCAAAGGAGCTAAGAATACAAGCATTGTTTACTTTATAAATAAGATATACCATACTGGGTCAGACCAAAGGTCCATCAAGCCCAGTATCCTGTTTCCAGTGGCCAATCCAGGTCACAAGTGCTGGTCAGAATCCTGAAAGGTACACAGATCCCATGCTGCTTATCCCTGGCATAAGCAGTGGATTTTCCCCAGTCCTCTTTAATAATGATTCCTGGACTTTTCCTCCAGGAACTTCTCCAAACCTCTTAAACCCAGCAGCACTAACAGCTTTTACTACATTCTCTGCCAATTAATTCCAGTGTTTGATTACACATTGAGTGAAACATTTTTTTTTCTCTGATTAGTTTTAAATGTGCTACATTGTAGCTTCATTGCATACCCCTAGCCTTTCTACTTTATATCATATCTCCCCTCAGCTGTCTCTTTCCAGCTGAAGAGTTAACCTTTTAAGCCTTATCCATAGAGATATCTTCCCATCTCCTTTATCATTTGGCTGCTCTTCTCTGCACCTTTCCTAATTTCATTATATTCTTTTTTAGATATAGAGACCAGAACTGCACACAATATTCAAGGTGTGGTCGCATTATGGAGCGATACAAAGGCATTATAATAGCCTTGGTTTTGTTCTCCATTCCTTTTCTTATCATTCCTAGCATTCTATTTGCTTTCCTGACTGCTGCTGCAAACTGAGCAGAGGGTTTCAATGTACTATTCATGATGACACCTAGATCCTTTTTTTGGATGGTAATTCCTAATATAGAACCTTGTAATTTTGGAACTGTAGTTTGAGTTCTTCCCCAAGTTCGTAACTTTTCACATGTCCACATTAAATTTCACCTGCAATTTGGATGCCCAGACTCCCAGTTTCTCAAGGTCCTCTTTCTATTTTTCAAAATTCTCTTGTGATTTAAGAACTCTGAATAATTTTGTGTCAACTGCAAATTTGATCGCCTCACTTGTTCCCATTTCTGGGTCATTTATGTATGTTAGAAAGCAGAGAGTTTAAAGACCAAATCTAGAGCAGGCATAAGTGCCCATTTAGTAACACACATAAGTTATAGTATTTTGTAATTTACATGTGAAAATTGACACTTCACATACATTCTGCAAAAGCTATTCCCCTATGCATGCCCACACTGAAAGTATGCATTATCAGACTTATACAGGGGCTTGCAGAATAGTGACTGTCTAAAGTGTGCGTGTAAGTGCCCAATCACACACATTTTTTTTTTGTGCCATTAAGTCACTGTTAGACTCATAGCAACCTCTGGGTTTTCTTGGCAATGTATCACTGGAAGTAGTTTGCCAGCCTTTTTGTCCAAGGCAATGGAGGGTAAAGTGACTTACCCAAGGTCACAAGGAGTGCCAGTGGGAATCAAACCCTTGATCTTCTGGGTATTAGGCAGTTGCTCTAACCACTACGCTACTCCTCCACTCTAGATCTAAATCACACACATAACTCCTTTAAAATAGGGACTTAGGCATATAACGAGCATTTAAATTTCTGCACATACCTTATCAAATTGGCCCCATAATGTCTACTATGAAATCACAGAATAAAAAGACGTTTGAATGTGAAGGCTACTTTGCTTCAATGTGAGCAATTAGCTGATAGAATCTTTCAGAGAGCTTGCTCTTCTGAGGGGTAAATACAGTACTGAAAAACAAAAGACCCCCATCAAGATTACTGAGGTATAAAAATCCATTACCATTCTTGCATGTGATTCCATACCGACCAACAGGGAATCACATTAAAATATTCAAGGATAAAAGACTCTACAGACCAATTCCCCATTGTGCAAACTACTACCTTTCTTTCCAAACACAATTATGAGATCACTTTAACCTTTATGCTGTTTTTTTCTTTCTTTCTGTTATTTAGGTCAATTGTACAACGCAAAGGTATCAAATTACATTTTGATGAGACGGGGGACCCCACAAAATATGATTTAAGGCATGCAGTAGTTTCAATATTTTAATTGAAACCAATAAATTAATTTCTAATTTAATAATTTGTTCTTGGTCACCCTAAGAACAAATTATTTAACATCAGTATTGGCAAGACTCTCATAGAATTGAATAACTTATTTAAGGCTAATTTATCTCTTAATTCGAGAAAATGAAAAGTGAACCCATGTTGCTAATTTTATTTCAACAGTTTGATTTTATACCATAAGACTCCATAACAAAAATATATTGAATGATAAAATAATACAGGCTGCTACTTTCACACTTCTTTTAGCGTCATTTGAAGGCATCCTGGCAGAGGCCAGGAGATGTGCAAGGAGTGCAGCCCAGCAGGGAGATGATTCATGATGATAACATCTTCCCATTAAAATAAGTTGACTACTTCATGGGCTAAAAGTAATTGTATTCCCAAAAAAAGTTAGAAACCATTATGTTACTTGGAGACCTGCATAAAGTGTGATAGTAGGGATGTATACAGGCTATATCAATGACTTCTTTATGGTGGGGGGTGGGGGGGGACAGTGACTCTTCTTCACCATTTTCATGATGGTTTAATCAGAGAGATTCGCATATACAATTTTCTTTGTGTTATAACATGAGTACTATACTGTAGCCTTTCTTGATGTTTTGGTTACTAAAGGGGTGGATGGTTGGCATGCTATAGTGTATTGGAAGTACACAGATCAGAACACTTATTTACATTTTTCAAGTGTGCACCCACAATGTTTGCATGAGGGTTTACCCTACTCGCAGTTCATCCGCTTCAGGTGGAATTGTTCCACTTTGTTGGAATATAAACATCAGTCTAGGCAATTGAAAATAGAATTTCTAATGAGGGGTTATCCATGCACATTACAGTAGTTGAGAGGGCTTACAAATGGGCCAGATATAATGATAGAGATTGGCTTCTTCAAAATAAGCCAAGGACACAAAATGATAAAGATTTGGTATTCCTTCTTTCTTTGCATAATGTCCTTCTCATTGGATTAAATATACTTGCCTTGAATTAAGCTCCTACATTGCCAAGATTATCCACCTTTCCTTCAACAAGGGTATTGTCCCAGTATCACTGAAAACTGCCACTATCAATCCTCTCCTAAAAAATCCCAAGCTAGACCCACAGGACCCAACCTCCTACCATCCCATAGCTAGTCTTCCTTTCTTATCTAAAATAATGGAGAAGATAGTACAGCAACAAATACAAGACCATATTGACTGCCACGCACCACAGCATGGTTTTCGACAACATCATGGTGTTGAGACCTTGCACACATCCTTATTTAATAATTTGATTTTAGGCTTAAATAATCCAAAACAGGGCTTTATTTTGATTTTCATGGATATTGCTTCAGCCTTCGATACAGTCTGTCACAGCCATTTGATTAATCTGCTTAAACTGAAGGGAATTCAGGGTACTGCTCTAAATTGGTGTCGCTCATATTTAACAGATCGGCAACAACAAGTCTGTATGGGCAATCAAACATCTGATATGTATCAGAAAACACAAGGTGTTTCACAGGGCTCTTCCCTATCTGCCCTGTTATTTAACATTTACTTACAGTCTATATGTGCAATCATACCATGGCATTCTTTATCACATCTATGCAGATGATGTGTTTATCTACACTCCTTTTTCAACAGAGAACGCAAACTTCACTAGAATAATCGACTGTTTCAATGCTATCTCCATCTGGCTAGTTGTGCACAACCTGAAAATAAACTATAAAAAGACAGAAGTCCTTTTTGTCACAGAAGTCCCAACATTCATACCCTCGGCAACCCTGCAGGTTAATAATGCTGATCTAAATTCTAAACAGGAGGTTAGATATCTGGGCGTCACTCTGGGCCAGTCCTTAAACATGGAGCCCCATATAAACAATATCACAAAGGCTGTCTATCATAAAATACGTTCCCTCCATCATCTACGTCCCTTACTTGAGCCTACTGATTTCCGCACTGTCTTCCAAGCCCTTATCACTCCGCTCTTTGACTTCGCAAATATCATCCAGCATGGGCTTCCTGGATATTCTCATCATCCATTAAAATTAGCATTGAATACCACTGCATGAACCATATACAGAGCATCTAGATATGATCATGCAACTCCTCTCCTAATCCATCTTCACTGGCTCCCAATAAGTAGTCGACTAAAGTACACAACTCTCCTGATAACTTTTAAAATCCTCCATCACCTATCCGATTCCTCACTGGAAGATCTTCTACATTGGACTCCTGACAACAGAACAAGAAGAACAAATATGGTAAACACTCTTACCATCTCATCAAAAGCTAGAAAAAGCTCCCAATTTGCCATTAATAGGGCCTCTCCCTCTTTGCCCCTCAACTTTGGAACTCCCTATCTGCTCATATTTGTCTCATTTCAGATTTGGCCACCTTTTACAAAGAAATTTAAACTCACCTATTCCATCTTGCTTTTGACCATGTAACTTAAAGCTCTGCCCATCAATTTCACACTCTGTTAGACTATAAATGGTCAATTTCAGATTCTTTCAGACTGTAAATAGTTCTCCAGGCCCATATGCTACTGTGTATGATCTATTAAGGATCTATTAATGTAAATAGTTAATGTTTTTTATCCTTTTTATCTTGTTCACATGTTCATTGTAAATCTGCCCCTTGTTCTATGTAAACTATGTAATCTGTTCCATGTAAGATGTTGTTGTTTTTGTAAACCATGCTGATCATGAATAGTGTGGTATAAAACCAAAAAAATAAAGTTGCAGATATGTGAACATCGAAGTAGATCACAACTTGCATGCAGAAAGGCCCCAATGGTTCAACATTGTCTTGTAGCGAATCATGTGTTTGATGATTTAAGCTGCTTTTCTATTAATTGGATCCTTGAGGGTGGGGGTGGTAGAGATCGTACGCTGTCAAGATATGAACAGAAGTGGATATTTTGTTTAACTACAGTAAGTCCATTTGGTTTGAATCCTAAGAAATAAACATAGAAACATGACAGCAGAAAAAGATCACATGGCCTATCTAGTCTACCCTTCCATATCAACCACTACAACAGTCCCATATAGAAACATAAATTGAGTAGAATGTATGTTTTTGAGTACAGTGTGGTGGGGGGTTGGAGTTTGTTTTGATACATTTAAGTGTTATGTCTTTGTGATTACCTTAATTGCCTGTGTGTGGTCTTACCTTTTCATTCTCTGACCCTTTTCAAATCCAGGCTAAAAACTCACCTCTTCGCTGCCACTTTCAGATCTTGACTCACCTGACATCCCTCGTGTTATCTTACCATTCCCCCTAGATGTATCCTATGTCTCAGCTACTGTGTTGTCTGTCTTGACTAGATTATAAACTCTGATGAGCATGGACCGTCTTTTACTGTGTCAGTCCTGCGTATGTCTTGTAGCACTATACAAATGTTCAGTAGTAGTAGTAGTAGTTCATTAATGTTTTCTGGTGTGCGGGCCGGTTCCTATTGGTGTCCTGGTTGTGGGCACCTGCGTGTTACCTGTGTATAAGGTTTCTGTAGGAGAAAGCATGTGTCTGTTTGTTGGACTATTCTGGGAGCATGGACTGCTGAGGGTTCCATGTATCTGTTGTTTGTTATCTTGTAGGCATCTTGTTCAATTTTGGGGCATTCCTTGGGTGAGATTTTGTGTTCTGGATATGGTTTAGCAATGCAATAGCTTCTTTTTGGGGATGAAAAAGTGACCAGCTTCCATTTAAATTTGAACTGGAAGGGGTGGATGTATTTAAGTATTTTGTGTAATTTATTTGATACCTTCTCTCCCATACAGCATTGTTTGAAGTGATCCCCTGAAGCAGCAATAGCGAAACGCCAGAGTGGGTGTCTAATGTGGTGTCGAAGAGTTACCTTTAGCAGATAAGTTTGATGGTTTGATGGTGTTTACACATTTGGCATATTCATGGGTTGTCATGCTCTATGGAAAAGAAGGTCTTATATATAATAATAGTAAAAATTGTAATTGAATCGTAAAGACGTTTTACAGGATCATTGGTATTTTGAGTGTTAATCAAGGGCTGGAATAATTGTATGTCCATGATACTTTGCTCACTGCTACTGCAATCCTTTGCTTCTTTGAAATATACAATTCATGATACTCCACTGATATACATTTTTTGTTTGTGATGGAATGAAGTATTTTATTTTTTGATTGGACTATCATTATTCATTCTTGAAGTGACCTCTATAACGTTTAGGACATAATTATTGTCAGCCTTATAAACAATTCAAATCAGTTTGAACAGAAGAACCACATTCCCATTGCAGAAAAATTAGACGCACCTGTGATCAATTGTCAGTACTCACATGACTTGAATCAACCAATGAATGATGGCTCTAATATGGACACATTCACTCCTTGTTCCATTTTCACAATGATGAAAAAACATTATCACCAAGCATCAAACTTCAAAGGGGTACAAGGTCATCTCCTGTGTTTACAGTTTGCAATGTTATTAAGAGGTTTTCTGCTCATGGAACTGTCAAGAACCTCCCACGATGTGCTGGGAAGAGGAAAATTAATCCAAGAAGTCTTTGAAGGTTAGCACAAACTGTTGAAAAAATATTACATACAACATCCAAACAGCTTAAGGCTGACTTGGAGCAATCCAGAGAGGTGATTTCAACCCACACTATACACTGCACACTAAACAAAGAAGGACTTCATGAGTGAAGGCCAAGGAGTGCCATATTTGTGCCCATGATGTAGCCTTTGTGAAGGAGAAGCAAAGATTTTTGCTGGGTGTAAAGCACTGAAAAATATTTGAGCAGGTGATGATGTTTGGATCTGCGGAGTGAATCAATGCAGATAAGTGAATTATGCATATTTTGGTTGGAGAAATGGTTTATTAATTGATAAGGCTGTTTGGCTTTCTTTTGCAGAATTTTTTGGAGGTTGTTATAATTGTATACAATAACATTGAAATGGTGGCAGTGGTCAATTACTTATAAATAAAATTATCATTGATAGTGAAAATATTGAAAAAGTACTTTTTTGATATTGGTAAAAAATTTCATATATTAAAGAATGGGAGTTGTTAGACCTATGATATAAGATCTTGTAAATCCCCTATGGTGATGAATTTTGCCACATGATGGGAGTAAAGAGGAATCCTGAGATCATTTTCTCCCTTAAAGGTATTTTTTGGAGTAGTTATAAGAGTATGTTGTTAGAGTATATTGGTTTAATGGATTTATGTTTTTACGGGAAAGTTTAGGTAGATTCAAGGGATTGCTTTTGTTTAGTAGAATTTGTCTTCCCTTGGTGCAGTGTTGTGTGTTGATTAGTTTTGTGCATACCATTACAGTCATAAACCTCACTTCTAAGCCAGGGTATGTGGAGTGTGATCTCAGCCTCTCAAATTTACCACTAATGTCCGCCATTGTGCCAAAGAGAGCTTCCTTTTGGAGTTCGTTAAGATGTAACATGTATGGGTAGTTTGTCAAGATGGGACTGGAAGTTCTTTATCAGGCCTGTGGCTCCCTATCCGATGGGAAATAACTCAGTATCTTTAGGCTGCATTTTCTTGGTCTCAGAGTGCTTTTTTTGATACTTCAGGATCTTCTTCCTTTCCACGCCATTCACAGAATAATCACTTGGAATCGACACGTCTATTATCAATGCTGTTCTGGTGTTTTTCTCCTTTACCACTATGTTGAGTTCCCTCAAATCCAGTTTCTTATTCATCAGAATGGTAATGTCATAAGTGATAACCTTTTTCATTCTCTGTAATTCTCTTATGGTCATGATCCCAGTGTTTTTCAGGGAGAGTGATGTTGTAGTGTTTACAGAGTTTCCAATGTATGAGGCATGCTACTTTATTGTGCCATTCTGTATACAAATTTTCTGCAATCAGAACTTCACAGCCAGCTATGAGATGAATCACTGTTGCCAACTCTTTGTTACAGAATCAACATATGTCTGTATTGCCAGTATTTTCAATGCTCGGTGTAAACCATCTCATCTGTAATCCACTGTCCTGGGCTGCAACTATCAATCCCTCATCCTTAGGTTGCAGTTCACCTCTTTAATAATTCATGTATCCATTCTTGATCAACAAAGGGTTCCTGGAGCAACATTTTGTATTTCCTACTGTATTTGTGCATTTGCCTCTTGTTTTTCTATTTGCTAATCTAATTCTTTAAAGACTTTTTTTCTCTTGTTTTGCAAATTCTGTTGCTTCCTTCCTTGTGTTTCTTCATGGATTCTTATTCATTCCTTTGAGCACTTGTCCAAATTTTATGGTGGAGACAAATTCTGGATGTTTATTTTCAGATTTCAGCAATTTTACGTATTTGGATCCGATGATGCTGTTAGGTAGGCCTGAAGACTTATGATAGTCATTCTGTATGTGTATCAATCTCTATTGTGCTGAGGCAGAAAAGATTAGTACGGCATTTCCTGGTTCCCTTCCCATGCTAGGCTTGCTCACAACCATGCTAAACTGCAATGCACTTGGCATGCAAATCGCTGCATAAGTAAATGCACCCAATGTAAAAAACAGTGCTGAAACTTAGCAGTCTTTTACACTGTTTTTTAACAATGGATCTTCATGCCATCTTTGGGAAGGTGTAAAGATCCAGCCAGGACAAAAGTATCATCTGAAGAGAAGTTTGACACTGCCTTAGATGATCCAGGCATCGGGGAAAGCCCCCGGATGGGGCCAGGCACTGCCATTTTTCAAGATGGTAATGCAGGAGCAGGAGCATGTAACAATGTTCCCACTCCAGATTAAAGGTACTGGGAGGGGAGTGGGTGTGGCATTCAGGGACCACCAGGGATTTTTGTTATTGACTGAGTGGGTGAGTGTGATTGAAACCACAGGTCCACCAGGGTGTTTTTTATTCAGTGGGAGGGAGGATCAGGGCTGCTGGGCAACCGGGGAATTTTTTTATCAGGTGGGTGGAAGATCAGGGCTGATGAGCCATCGGGGACTTTATTTCTGTCAGGAAGTCAGTGTCCAGAAGGAGCCCCAGATCCCTGACAATATGCTGATGGCACTGGGAGCTTTCCCCTATGCCTAGGTCATCTGAGGTGGAGTGTCAAACTTAACCTCAGATGATCCTGTTTCTCAGGGGTAGCATGCAAACTTAAGCCAACTTCTGTGTGCATGTATTTGGCTTGCTCTCCCAGTTTAATTCTGACTTTTTGCACACTAGGTAATTTGAATATTGAATTCCAGCACAAGGAGTCAGCATTAGAGTCATGCTATGAAACTCTGCACTAAAGCTTTAAGCAATGGGATCTAGTGCAGGATTTCTGTATCATCTTGTATGACGTCTAGCCCTCCTTCAGCTCTAAGGATGTACAGTCTTGGCATAAACGGATTCTTGTAAATTGCCTCATAGAAATGGAAGAATTTTCTTGTTCACATATCCAGTTTTTCAAGATATTTAAGAGGCCAGTCTACAGTCCCAAAGCTGTTGCCAGCTGATTGATGGCTTGTATATTACTCCATGACGTTAAAGAACTTTTCAATAATAATTTTGATTTTCTATAGTACTCTTTACTGATTTTTTCTCTCAGTAATTTCTGCTTAAGTGTTGTTCCTTCCTCTACTCATATGCCTTCCTGTTCAAGTTCCTTGAAGTCACAACTCTCAGCCAAAGAAATATTTTCCATTTTGCTCAATTTTCCTCTAGAAAAAAGTTGCCTTAGCACATTTGTCAAGGCCAAACATGGAGCTGCTCTGCTAATTGTTGGTCACAGGAACTGTAGAGCTTCAAGTCATCTACAAATAGTAAATGGGATGTTATCTCTAGGATATTACCTTCATTAGGATTCAGGCTAAATCTGTATCCCAAAGAGTAAATGAAAGTATTGCCATACAAAACAGAAGGAGTGACAGGGAATCTCCCTGGAATATTTCTCACTGGAACTTGATGTTAGAAATAATGCACTATCTTCATACTTCAAAAAGAGTATGATTTGCTACATGGTTATTGTAAACTTAATGTACTCTATCAAACCAGGATTACCTTATATATGTCAAGGCAATTTACAGTATTAACCAAGAGTGTGGGACACTGTCAAATCTTTTTTATAATCAATCCATGCTATACTGAGATTTCTGCTTTTCTTGACCATGATGGTCTTTGGTCCCATATGATCCTCTTTTATTGCAGTTAGCATAGAAAAGTCACATGGTACTATGGAGACTGGGTTGCAGGTGCAACTAAGACCACCCATTGATGTGGTGTTATTTGCATCCATGCTAACTGCATCAAGAACAGTCAGCATGGGTCACTAACACCTGTGCTAGCCATGACATGCTGATAAAGCTCATGCTTGGTTGTTCCCACCCCAATGTGTGCTACCAGGGTAGCATTCAGCCCCATACTACTTTTTAGCATGGCACCAAAACCGCACACTAACTCCATGCTTCTTTGCTAGCACAGTTTAGTAAATATACTCCAGAGAAGCATGATAACACTAAAAATGAACAAATATCATTTATGTCAAATCACACCATTGCTAAGAAAAGAGGAAAAGGAGCCTCAAATTGTGTCTTCTTTGGACTTTTAACCACAGAGTGCTCCTTTTACAGTTCATTTCAAGGTTAACAGGGCTGCTTCCTCATGGGTCCAAAAAAACCCTTATTATACAAAATATATTGCTGTGTGTGATCATTTAATTTTACTGATTTCCATTTTTCATATGTAATTGTTGAAGTTAATATCATGTATGTTATTCATGATATTTTAATGCAGTCTAAACTGTTTTAGTCCATCTTGTAAAAAGTGTTACCAGTCTGGAAGTGCAAAGACCCCCACATTAATTATCGAGGATATGACCAGCATGTCCCTTACAGTTAGTGCATTGAAAAGTTCCTTACTGAATATTGAGTTCATTTGCAATTAGTGAGTGTAAATGCTTCCTTTTCAAAAAGCATTAAGTGAATCTCACTCTCTGCCCATAACCTGCTCCTTCCCCACCGCATCATGAATGTAGTAGAACTGCAAAACCAGTGTGGAGGCTTATGCTAATATCGGGAGGGGAGGGCATGCTATCCAGCACGTAGGTGCACTTAACACTACCCAGTGAGATGACATTAAGTACATCCGTGCTATTGGCAGCAGTCACAATTAGCCCACACCCATAGTGCCCATGCATAGTAGCCGTTACCACGGGCCCATGCTAAAAGTTACTGAGAGTTAAAATGCTCATTAACTGCTTAGTGCACTTTAGTAAATATGAGTATGTTGCAAGAAAACTAACACGTACTGCACTAAAATGTTATTCTTTAAAAAAAAAAAAAAATGAAATTAATATAATAAATGAAAATAGCATGTTCTTCCTAACTACATTGTTTAAGCTACCATTCTTATGACTATGGGTCTATTTACTAAATCATGTTAGCTCTAAAACATGGAATATAGCACATGCTATCTGGCCACATTAACAGATAATGCTTGCAACATGCAGATAATGCAGAAATGTTCTGTGCTTTCTGAAGAATTCACGTTATCTGCATGAATGAGCAGGATAAAGGTGAAGAGTGGGTGGGTCTGCAATGCATGGTTACCACGGGCCTCAATAGCACGTGGTAATGATTGGATTTGCAGACAGTGTAGATGCTATTATCTCCACTTCCATGGGTGGCATTAGCTGCATTGAGGCTGCTGTTAAAGCATACTCTCAGCAAATCCAGTGAATTGTCTGATGGAGAAATGCTGTGTATGCCCCCAACAGATAACACATGGCTTTTGCAGCTGACCCCGTGCTGCTTTCTTTTTTGAAGCGGTGGGTGGTGGGTGGCTAACAATGGCGCCCCCGCTGCCAGCACCCTCCTGCCATGCTTACCCAGCTTACCGGGTAGCGCCAGCCCCTATGTTCTTACTCCAGAGCCATTGGGGTTCAAAAGATTCCCAATGCTCCACCAAGGGAGCAGATAAAACCTTCCTTCTAATACAGCTTCTGTGTTCCTGAATACGTATTTTTATGGCATGAATAGTCTTACCAACGTATAAAAGAGAGCAGGGACAAACAATAATATACACAACATGTGTAGACAGACAATTGGTCCTAGTATGTAATCTGTAAGATTTTTTAGTATGAGGATGTATAAACGCATTATGTAAAACGAGAGCATGTTTGCAAACAGAGCATTTGTTACATTTAAAATGTCCATTGTGTGTATTGGAGAAACCCAGAACAGGAGGCATATAAGAAGAAACTAATTTATCGCCTAAGTTCCGTTCTCTATTAAAGGCTTTAATTAGGGGTATGTTTACTAAACTTTCTTAACGTGCGCGCCGCGTTAGTGTGCAGGATGCCATATAAGGAGTGGGCGCTTCAGTTTAAAGTAACAAAACGGGATTAGCGTGTGCGCTCTTGTGCACCGCGCGCTCTTGTGCACTGCGCACATTAGCGCACGAGTAACGCGCGCGGGAAGCATAAGCAGGCGCGCTGATGTGCAAACAGAGGAACAGGGCAGCAGTACAATCGTGAAGACACTGACAGATGGTGCAGGGGTCATGGGTTCAATCCCCCACTGTGCCCAATGAATAAGGGGGGGGGGAGGAGGAAAGGTGCTGTTTGGACCCATGGGCGGAGTGTGTCGTACCACCGAACCTGCCCTCTGGAACTCAGGATCCCCAAACAACAGATCCACATTCTATATCCCTGCAATGGTGGTGGCAGAGGGGACCATCAACCTCAGTCTGGCTGGGGTACAGACAACCTACGGGCACTCCATGCAGTTCTGTATGCATCCATACTTCAATAGCAGACAGACACTAGGGTCTGAAATGCCCAGCTGCCCCACCACCATCTGACATTTTCCAGCAGCAAGCACAGTGAGTCCCCAGCTGCTGCACCCTACACGGTGCTCCAGCCATACGCATACCAACTGCAGACAATCTGTTAGCTAGTCCATAGGGCATGTTACCAGAGAGGATGTGAGCACACCCACCAGGCAGATATGTCAGTGTTTGGGCCCCAGAAAAGAGAACCCATATATATCACTTGACAGATATTCTATATAGCACTATGGTGGAACCTAGCCATGCCGTGGTCACTGCTCAGTCAGGGTGAGAGTGACCTCCCAGCAGCACATGCTGTGGCCACCCTGTCTGTGCAGGTGGTAGCCGGGCACTACAATGTCCCAGCCATTGCCCTATGCCCTGTGCAGATGCATCCTGCACAGGCTGCCCTGTCCGAGCTATACCCACAGTACCTTGCTCCTCATTATGCACATTGGCAGGCCGATACTGGCAACAGTGCTAGCAGTGTGGGCTGAGGAGGGTGTTGGCAGCCACCACACACTGGATAGAAGGACACACACTCCCCTCACCTATGCCAGCATTGAGCAACTATAGAGGTGTCTGGCAGCCCTGGCCATCACACCAGTCCTGGGCACAGTGCAGGCATGGCTATGGCACGCAATACTGTAGGAGTCACCCCCCAGGGTGGTAAACACTGTCAGACACAGGACCTGTATCACACTCCACAGACATCTGAACGATTGCTATGATGCAGCTCACTCAGCATATTGTGCTTAACTTAGGAATTGCTATCTACCATTACTCATGGCAACCTTTTGATAGATGTGTACTGTATTCCCAGGTGTAGGGTGGCATTGCTAAGTTATGCAAGTGCTAGTATTCGGGGAAGGAAACAGGACCCGAAGCCCTGCCTCTCCAGGTGGCTTTGGATAATGGGGCCTGTGGGTGCAGGCTTGTCTGCCCCTGTTGCATAACTTAGCAATGCCACCCTACACCTGGGAATATGGTACACATCTATTATTTATTTAATTTACTTTATTTATTTACATTCCCTCATATACCACGCTATTCTGCACCATTGCGGTTTACATTGCACAAACTGGACATACATTGAACAGGGCATTATAACTTGGAGATAACTATTTTACAGGGTACATGGGGGGCTGTCTGGGGCAGTTTGTGTGTAATTTCAAGTAGTACAGCCAGCAGAAACACCCTCACAGTGCTGTAACCTTAAGGTGCCTTATAAGGTGCCTTATGGGGCACCTGAAGATTACAGCACTGTGAGGGTGTTTGAGCTGGCACTACTAATTTAAATTAAAAAACCTGCCACAGGCAGCCCTCATAAATAACCCCACTGTGGATTCAAACTCACAACCTCTGGCTCTACAGGCAGCAAGGTAACCTGTGGGCCACAGCTCTATAGCTGAGAGCAGATGCCTGGCTGGCTACAGAAGGAATCCTGCAGACTGTGTGCTGCGGTTACCAGGGTAGGGTTGATCCATTCGTAACCATGCTGCACTGCACATGACGTTTATAGCACTGTGAGGGTGTTTCACCTGGCAGCACTGCAGTAACGTAGAAAGGAGACTGCCTCAGGTAACACTGTTGTAATGTAAGAAGACATATGCCTCATGCAGCACTAATGTACATTAAAAAGCACTATGCCTCATTCAGCACTGCTGTATAATAAAGTGTAATGCTTGAGACAGGTAATCATTAACCCCACTGGAGATTGAACTCATGACCCCTGCACCATCAGTCAGTGTTGTAACCATTGTGCTACACTGCTGTTCTTCCTTGTATGTCAGCGCACCTACTTAAGATTTCCATGCGTTAAAATGCACAGTGCTGCCATCAAAAACAGTGCTATGACCTTGCGGGGCCTCATACGGCACCCTATAAAGCGCACTATAAGGAACATTCTAGGGTGCCTGGGCGGACAGTGCACTTTATAGTATGCCCTCTGGAGTGCCTTATGCAGCACCTTATGTTACAGCGCTTTGAGAGTGTGTTTGCTAGCAGCAGTAATTAAAATGCCTCATAATGCAATATTACACACAAATGGTGGTGCCTCAGCCAGCCTTATTCATTGGGCACAGTGGGGGATTGAACCCATGACCCCTGCACCAGCTGTCAGTGTCTTCACCATTGTACTGCAGCCCCGTTCCTCTGTTTGCACATCAGCGTGCCTGCTTATGCTTCCCGTGCACGTTACTCGTGCGCTAATGTGCGCGGCGCACAAGAGCGTGCGCGCTAATCCTGTTTTGTTACTTTAAACTGAAACGCCCACTCCTTATATGGCATCCTGCACACTAACGCGGCGTGCACGTTAAGAAAGTTTAGTAAACATACTCCTAATTGTCCTCCAGTACTTTTATGTAAATGTATACTTAATGACACTTGTATATGCTATTACCTATTCCCCTGTAGATTGGGAAGAGTGGTTCGTTCCACCATTTTCACGCTCTTTGTTCCTTCATGGTAATGTATTTCAGTTGAGGAGTTTTACTGCTATTGTTTTTTATGCTTGTGCATTTAATTTTAAGATATGTTTTTAATATTGATGTTTGTGTCTGTCCGTTTTTAGACCCCTGAAGAAGGCCTCTGGCCAAAACCGTTGAGTTGGGACTGTTAATAAAGAGTTTTTACACTACCCCCTTGTGTTTGGCTGTGGTCCTTAGCTTCCACTCTCCAGCAGGTATAAGCTTTGACATGATTCAGGACATCCAGGACATTTCTAAAATCAGGGAAGGGCATCCAAGTTCTTGTGAATACCCCAGCCATGCCTCTACCATGTCCCTGTTCTGAATTGGATGTCTTTGCACTGGGGAACTCCACAGACCTGGCTTCTAAAATTACCCTGGGGATGTCTCTGTGCTTTGGACATCTCTATGTCCATTTTCATATGTCCAAATTACTAATAAGGCTTCTAAAACTACCTCCCTAATGTTTAAAGGATTTAGGCAACTTTTTCAGTATTTGTTGATCTTTTTGCAGTTAATAGTCTACTAAAGAGAAACATAAGATAACAATACATTTCCAAATCCCTTCAAAAAAGAAAATGTTAAGTAATAGCTTTGACTATTTGTGCCAGTGATAAAAATTGCTGTAGTGCATGTGGTTAGCTTTCTATTGGGTATTAGAAATGATTCATTTCTTCTAGAATGAAGATAGCATTGTAGTAACTGTACAAATAAGTACTGAGAATTGAGCTATTTTAGAAGCAAATAATGTGATATTTTGTTGAACCTGGAAAATGATTTTACTTTAAGTGACATCAATTAAATTAGAAAACTTCATACAGAAAAAGAAGTATGGGATGACATTACTGATAAAAATAAATTTGGCTGTCTACCTATAAATTAGAAACAGCAAATGCAGAATATGATGGTAGATAAGGTCCATCCATTTTATTCATTTCCCCCTTCTTCCTGCAATACTGCAGATGATTTGGATTTAATTATTTGCCTTTCCAAACCTGAGCACAAGGCAAGCCACATTTCAAGGCTGATACGTATTCCTTAACTTCAAGAGCTTATAACCTAAGAGACCCTTTTACTAAAGTGAGCTAACGTTTGCACCTATAGCAGGTTAAATGCACAGATGAGCAGACGGTACATGCAAAGCCTGTGGATAACTGTTGGGAGTGTTCCTAGCATATTTCCATACAGCTACTTCACAAAGAGGTTTTGACCATGCAGTGACTGCAATGGTGATAGGGCCATGTTTATCAAGCTGTATTAAGCTTTTGCATTTACCACATTTTATGTGCAAAAAATAATGCACTGTATGTGCAAAGTCTGTGTACTAACTGCTGGGGGGGGGGGGGGCGCAGCATCTGCCTTGCAGTGGACATACAAGGCTGACACTTACATATGGGCCTGTATTTCATACTTTGGCCTGATAGTGTGGGGGCACCTGCACTACCTGCCAATACATGGAATGTAGGGCTCTACATAAAATAAAAAGTTTATAAAAATGGTGTGTTGCCACAGTGGCACAACCTGACCCTATCCCAGTATGCAAACCTCATCAAACAGTACCCCCCCCCCCCCCATCAGCATCCACCCAAATTAAGATATGCCATACTAGGTTAGACCAAGGTCCATCAAGCCCAGTATCCTGTTTCCAACAGTGGCCAATCTAGGTCATACGTACCTAGCAGTATCCCCAAAAGACACAGGTTCCACAATGCTTGTATTGGGTCAAGCATTGATATCCTGGGTCCCTTTTTAATAATGGTTTATGGACCTTTCCTCCAGGAACTTGTCCAAACCTTTTTTAAACCCAGCTACACTAAGAGCTCTTACTACATCCTCCGGTAGCAAATTCCAGAGTTTGATTACACGTTGAGTGAAAAAAATATTTTCTCTTATTTGTCTTAAATAGTTTACCCTGTAGCTTAATTACATGTCCCCTAGTCTTTCTATATTCTAAACTGAAGCTCCTCTGGACAATACTCTGCATGAACAAAAGCCACTCTCAGACAGTACCCTCCAACAACCTATGCTGGCCCTTCCTCACCCCCAATCCCTCTGGGATTTCCCCAAAGGCTTCTTTGTTGTCCAGTAGACTGGGGCAAGAGCAGTTCCATACTGTTCTTACAGGGCCGGTGCTAGGGTTTCTAGTGCCCCCCTGCACCTATAAATCGGCACCCCTCATTCATTATTATTAATGTTGGCTGCACTCTACCCTCCTTTTTCCCAAAACTGCTTTGTGAAATCTTTTCAAGTGATATTATTTTTCCTTCAAATCCAGTGTTGTAAGAAAATTGCAGCAAACAAACAAATGCATAACCAAAATAAAAATACTTAGCATCATACAAACAGGCTGTGATAGTAAAAAAAAAAAAAAAATCTGATTCTGGTCATCTCACTAACAACAACATAAGCATTCTCCAGTGCCAGGCATATTGTGAACTAATATAAAACACTGCAAAAGTCACTGAAAATCTAGAGTCAAATCTACCATACCAGCATACACTTCCAAAACTCATACAATAAGGGGCCTACCCAGAAAAAAGCAGCACTACAGATACTGCAATGGGCCCCAAAACCTCCATGCACCTATTTGAAAAGCTGTACAAGTCAAATTACTATAGTACAGATTCCTACATAAAAACTCCATGTTAACAGAACACCTGGCCTTGGTTAAACACTCAGAACCCAGATCCTCACCAAGTACAGAATAAGTGCCCACACCCTAAAGTATAAGTAAAAATATGTAGAAAAAATTAAACGGAAACCCTAAGAAGCTAGACTCCGCATGCTTTGCCACACCAGATAAGAGAGGCAGTTCCCCATACTGCTTGAAATATAAAGATAGCGCAAAGTCCTATCACTAAATTGAAAATAAAATTATTTTTTCTATCTTTGTCCTCTGATGATTTTTGATCATGCTGGTCCCGATCTGAGGTTTCTGTTTTCCTTTGTCTTCTCTTAGCTCTTTTTTTATGGTCTATAATCCATCTGCCATTTCTTGTCTCTCCATTTTCTTCCATCAGCCTTTTTCCAGTCCCAGTAACCCTCCCCAGTATCAGCCTCCTTTACAGCCTTCCTTCCAGTGTCATCCCCTTGCATTCCCAGCACCACCACTGGTATCGATTCCCTTTTAGTCCCCCTCCTTCTCCATTGTCCAGCCCCTTCTAGTCCAAATACCATCCCAGGTATCAGCGAACTTCCAGTCCCAGTGCCCCCTCCCATGTCAGTTCCCTTCCAGTTACCCTTGCCTCTGCCATCTGCCTTCCAGTGCCATCCCTGGATGTCAGCTCCCTTCAAGCCCCCACCTTCCCTCCAGCCTCCTCCTTCCCCTCTTTTCCGCTACCTTCCAAGCCCCCACCTTCCTCTTATCAGTTCTCTTCCAACTCCCCTCTTATTACCTAGCCACCTTCTAGCCCTATTCTCAAGTGTCTACTCCCTTCCAGCTCCCCCCATGTCTGCTCCCTTCCAGCTCCTCCCCCCCGTGTAGCTCCCCCATGTCTGTCCCCTTCCAGCTCCCCCATGTCTGCTCCCATCCAGCTCCCCAGTGTCTGCTCCCTTGTAGCTCCCTATGTCTGCTCCCATCCAGCTCCCCAGTATCTGCTCCCTTCCAGCTCCCCTGTGTCTGCTCCCTTGTAGCCCATTTCTGCTCCCTTTCAGCCCCACTCCTTGTCTGCTCCCTTCCAGCCCCCCAGTATCTGCTCTTTCAGCTCCCCCCTGTGTCTGCTCCCTTCCAGCTCCCCCTGTGCCTGCTCACTTTCAGCCCCCCCATGCCTGCTCCCTTTCAGCACCCCCCCCCCATGCCTGCTCCAATTCATCCTTCCAAAAAGAAAGCAGCCATAGGAACATTTCTCTATTACCGTGGCTCTGCTAACTTTTAAACTGTTGGGTTATGGAGTTTCTAATAGCAAGAATAACCATTTCCTGCTATTAGAAACTCTATGTCCCAGCAGTTTAAAACTTAACAGAGCCTCGGGAACAGAGAAATGTTCCCGCAACTGCTTTCTTTTTTGAAGCGGTGGGTGGTGGGCGGCTAGCAATGGCGCCCCCGCTGCCAGCGCCCTCCTGCCATGCTTACCCAGCTTACCGGGTAGCGCCAGCCTTATGTTCTTACTCCAGAGCCACTGGGGTTCAAAATATTGTCTATGGCCCTTAGTGGTAGACTTGCAGTACTAACCCTAGGGATCAGTCTTTCATATAAGGGCAATTGATCCTTGGTAAGCCCTCTTGAGAAGGTGTTAAATGCAACCATTCTATCAGCAGGCATGACAACTAGCATGTGGTAATGTTTTGTGTGCTAGCTGTCATTGTTAGTCATGCTAGATCTTTGCCCAGAACCTACCCATTTCCCATCCCAACCCATGATAAGAACTTTGCATAGGATTTTTATTGTGGCACTGTTTTTAGCACATGTTAACTATTAGTGAGGGCCATGCTGATGGTTAGTGTGTGTTTCTTAAAACCTGTGCTAAGTGCTTAACACACTTACAGGATCATTCTTTCCTGGACGTCCAAGCCTTCTGTATGCCCAGTCTGAATCGGACGTACAGATGGTGTCATGATTCTATTCCCGCGGGGCAAGTCTAGACCCGCAGGACCAAAATTGCGAACAGTCCTGTATGTGCAGGCTGAGACTGCAATTCAACCAGGCCTGCATGTACAGGACATGCCCAACTAACTCCGTCAGGGCTTTAGAATACAGTCGTGTCATCATGGCATCCAGTTGCCATAGCACCGTGGCTCCATTGTAAAGCTGCGATCCCCAGCCGTTGGCTGAAGAGCTGGTTTCTCCACAGCCTGACCCCTAATCTAGCCTCCTAAGGCCAGGGTCAGGCTGTGGGGAAGGTCCTCACACCCCTTTTACCCCATCCGCGCCCCTGGCCCACCGATCCATGTTGTCCAGGGATGTTATTCCACTTCAGAGGTGGAATAACTTCTCCATACAAGTTGCCAGCCCCAGATGTACAGGGCCGACATTAGAATCAGCCCTGTACATCCAGGGTAGCGACCATCTACCACCCGCCCTAACTCTGCCCCTTCCCCGCCCCTGTCTAACTTCCCCATACAACCGGCAGGGAAGTTAGACACCGGCAAGGGGGGCCATGAATAGCGGGGATGGACGTCCCGTTGGGACGTCCATCCCTTATAATCATGGGACAGAATGACCCCATTAGTGTTAAGCACTTATAGGAGCATAGGAGTGGCTTAATGTTATAGCAGTGAGCTAGAGCCAGGATTCAAATCCCATTTCTGCTCTTTGTGATCTTGGTCAAGTTACTTAACCCTCCATTGCCCCATGTATGGCTTTGAGGGACAGGAAAAGATCTACTATACCCGAATGCAACTCCTGAGAAAAGGCGTGAGTAAAATCCAATTCCCTTTCTCTTTTGTAAACATGCCCCTTAGAGCAGTAAGTGACTGCACTCTAATTGCATATGTAGCCCATGTCCATTTCCCACTTTTACTGTAACTTGCAAATTGACTTGCGGGATTTTTTTTTTTCATTTTGTACATGTATTTATTTATCCATGTTGTGCCTAATGAGATCTAGCTTATTATAACGGAAGAATGGAGTGTGCTCAAATGTACTGAAAAAGTGATAATTCTAATCAGCCACCATTGTATCATAATCATCCAATTTCATTCCCATATTTTTTAATTCTTTCAAATTGCAAAGTCTTTTTTCCTATGACCATGCCACCCTGAGTGTGCCTGATCTTGGAAGCTAAGGAGAGCAAGGCCTGGTTAGTCCTTGATTGGGAGAATACCTTGGAATACTAGGTGCTGTAGGCTTACAGCACAGAAGAAAGGACTGACAACAAGGTCTTCTTCAAGAACATACAAAACAGATCTGTAATGAAAAACATGAATAAACCAATATCCAAAATTCACTATGAGGTAGATTCCATAGGGCAGGCTAGCTCCTGTGGAAACATTTATATTGGGCACGGGCATGATCCAGGGTGAATTCCGCAACCGTGGGTATAGATGCACCTGCGTTTCAGGATTGCCTCATAGACGTATCTGGCGTGGCACGTCTAACATGCTGTTCAGCCAGCCCGTGCACATATCCAGTGCAAGACCCGCACACAGGTGCAGGCACGGGCCAGAGTGAAGCATAGAAACATGTCCCCTGCTAATATTAAGGGACATGGGTAAGTGCTGAAATCATTTTGGAGGTCCCTGTGCTCACCGTATTCTGAAAAGTTGCACGTTTCTGATTGTACTCCTCTCCACAATAGCCACACCTCCTCGGTTAAAACAAGCATCTTCTAAGCTGTTTTCTCACTTACAGAGTTTTGCTGATGCAAACTAGATATAAATAGTGATGATACATAAATGCTGATGCAAACTAGGCCACATATACTAACTAGTCTGTGTCATGCCCACTGCAAATTAACATGTTTGTTATGTCATACCTTGCATCACACATTACTTGGAAATATAACACTGCTTCAGTTATTCTTGCATTGGTCATCTCTAAAAACACTCCTGAAAATGCTAAATATGGATCCTTATCAACCTCATGACAATCTCAGCTCCCCAAAGGATATATTATATTGCTACTACTACTACTATGAATCATTTATAGAGCACTACAAGGCATACGCAGTGCTGTACAAACACATATAATAAGACAGTTCCTGTTCATCAGAGCTTACAATCTAATCAAGACAGACAGTACAATAGATGAGAACAAGGGTACAATAGGGAAGGGTAAGGAGAGAGAAGGATAACAAAGGATTAAAATCCAAAGCGGCCTGAAAGAGGTGAGCCTATAGCATGGATTTAAAAAGAAAGAGAGATGAAACCTGATGTAAAGATACAGGTAGTTTGTTCCAGGATAAGGAGCAGAAAGGTGAAAGGATCAAAGTCTGGAGTTGGCAGTGGAAGAGAAGGAAATAGAGAGAAGAAAGCCAGAGGAGGAGCGTCCACGAAGAGGAGTGGTGAGAGAGAGGAGGGAGGAATGATAATGAAGAGCAACAGAATGAATTCATTTATAAGTACATATAAGTACATAAGAAATGCCATACTGGGTCAGACCAAGGTCCATCAAGCCCAGTATCCTGTTTGAAACAGTGGCCAATCTAGATCAGAAGTACCTAACAGATTCCCCAAAAGACACAGTTTCCACACTGCTTGTATTGGGGCAAGCAGTGTATATTCACACCTTCAAAAAAACATAACAGATTAGTAAGACAAGACCTTCCTTAGCTAACTCCATCTTGGCTGTCCCCCATGGAGGATCGCCAATGTAACACCAATATTTAAAAAGGGTTCCAGGGGTGATCCGGGAAAACTACAGACTGGCTCCACAGGCAGTGAAGTTACCAGTGAGCTACAGCTGCTAACAAACCCCTGGCTGGCTGCAGAAGAACTGCACGTCACCACACAAACTGTCTGCTGTGGTTACCGGGATAGGGTTAACCCACCTGTACCCATGATGCACTGCACATGCAAATCAGCAGTCGACAGATGTGCACAAGATGGGATATGCACCCCCACAGCACCTCGGCCTGATAGGGGGAACTGACCGTGTGTGGTACTGGCACAGAATAGCCACAGACTATCACATTGTGCGGGTACTGTGCTCACCCTGAGGGTGAGGTGGGGCGCCCAGCACCAGGTCCACAGCACCTTTCATAGCTGAAATACGCCATGCTGAAGGTGCCCATCAGTGCTACTGTGTGTGATAGGTGGTTCCTGCAGACACACCTAGGTTACATCTGTGTCCTTTTGTATTTCTCAGTCATATCTAGCCCTTATGGGCTATGATGCATCCAGAATAGTGCATATCCTGTGTTGGTGCCATGGTTACATGATGTAGGTGAAAAAAGGAGGAGGAGGAAGAGGTGTTTGGACCCATAGGCGGATTATGTACCACCACACAACCCCCCTCCCCTCCCCTCCCCCTCCCCGGGATCAGGGTGGGAAACAGGATCAACCACCAACAGATCCACATTCTACCTCCCTGCAATGGTAGCAGTAGAGGTGACCATCAACCTCCATCCTGCTGAGAAACAGACACCCTACAGGACAGGCAATGGAGAGCTGTACACATCCATAAAGCAATTGCAGACAGACAGTAGGCCTGGAAATGCTCAGCTGCCCCCCACCACCATCTGACATTCTCCAACAGCAAGCCTCCAGCCGCTGCACCCTGCAAGGTGCTCCAGCAAGACACATACTAGCTGCAGACAGTCTGCTAGCTAGTCCATAGTGCATGGTCCTGGAGGAAATGCATGTACCCAGAACTGGGATGTCAGCATACATACCAAGCAGATAAATCAGTGATTGGGTTCCAAAAGAGAACCCATAAATATCACATGAGACAAACACTATATAGCACTGTTTCAGTGCATGGCACCCACCTACACAGGGCTAGGCCACGGTCTGCCCTGGGCAACTGCCACTGCCCCCTCCACCACCAGTACCCCTCTGCCACCATGCTGACATGCCCTTCTGCTGCTGGTGCTGGTGGTGCGCAGTCTCAGGCCATCCAGTGTGCAGGTAGGTGGCTGCCTATGGTGCGTGTTCTGGGGTAGGGGTGCCTGCATAGACGTCCACGCTTCTCCCCCAATACCGCCTGCCAATGTTCTGTGCCCTTGGAGGTACCTGCTGGGTACTATGCTTTGTGACACTGTGATAAACACACTCATGCCCATGTTGGGCCCTCATCAATTGCTGTCTGGCTGCTGTACAGTTTCAGCATTCCTAAGTGCCACCTAGGCATCTGCCTAGTCCGCACTGTGCCCCAGCTGCACCACAGCATGTGTCGCCTGCAGCCCTCTGTATCCCATTTTCAAGAATCTGTCCGGTTGGCCGTTCCGACATGCCCGTCCTGATGTTGCTGCACATGTGCACGCCATAGGATACCTGTCTGATGGAGAGGAAAACCCTGCACAGCGCAATTTCACTGTGGGCTCATTCACCTTGTATGGGGACGGAGCATGGACCCTTCCAGAATTCATATCCTTTTTTTGGTGCTTTCTTGGGAGTGTTTTTTGATGTTTCCCATTGAGATCACTATTGCCCAGCTTGGTTATTTTATTTTTCCATTTTCTTCTGTTCATTTTCACTGTTTATTTGCCCTTTTGTTCCGTGCACATGTATCACACTTATCCCTTTTTGTAGATTTCCCTGGTTTTGCTGTACATTGCTGACAGAAATGGTTTCTCTTCCCTTTAAATCAGCTCTAACGGCAGGGTTTCACTAGCGTTAGTTTTCAGCCTCGGATTTCACAGCGTTAGTGTGCGGGGAGCCTCTCCCCTCCCACTCTCCACCCATTGACCCCTTCTCTCCGCCCCTGGGGAGCCTTTCTCTGCCCTCCAGGAGTCTTTCTCTGCCTTCAGCGCTCGTTTGCGCCGCTGCACGTGTTATCGCGCGCTAAGGTACCTTTGCGCCCGATAAAGCGGCATTATCGTGCGATAAGGTACCTTATCATGCAATAAGGTCACAGAGCGCACATTAAGACGGTTTAGTAAACATACCCCTTTATTAGACATTTTTGCTTCCACAGTAAGCTTCTTCTCAAATTCTCTCTTGGCCCGCCTTATCGATGCCTTGCATCTAACTTGCCAGTGCTTATGTTGTTTTCAGTTTTCGTCATTTGGCTCCTTTTTCCATTTTCTGAAAGATGCTTTTTGGTCAACAACAGCCTCTCTGACCTCACCTTTAACCATGCTGGTAGTTTTGGACTTCCTTCCACTTTTCTTAAAACGTTGAATACAGATGAACTGGGCTTCCAAGATAGTATTTTTAAACAACACCCATGCTTGATGTAAATCTTTAACCTAGATCAGAAGGAGAATTTGGATTGGATACGGAAATGGAAGGGAAGCCAATAAAGTGATTTGAGAAGAGGGGCTATATGAGTTTAATGGGACTGGCGGAAGATTAGCCACGCAGCAGAGTTTTGAACAGAGAAGGGGAGAAAGATGACTCAGGGAGACAGCAAGGAGGAGGTTTCAGTAATCTAAGTAAGAGGTGATTAAAAAGTGGATAAGTGTTTTAGTAATATGTTCAGAAAGGAAGGGGCACATTTTGTTAATGTTACAAAGAAAGAAACAACAGGTTTTAGCCATCTGTTGGATATGTGTGGAGAAGGAGAGGGAAGAATCAAAGATGACCCCAAGGTTGCAGGCTTAGGAAACAGGAAGCAGAAGAGTGCTATCAACAGAGATAGAGAAAGATGAAGGTGGGAAAGAGGGTTTAGGGGTAAAAACAAGAAGTTCAGTTTTAGCCATGTTCATTTTCAAACAGCGATAAGACATCCAGGCAGCAGTGTCAGATAGGCAGACAGATATACGTGTTGGAGTACAGGAGAAATACCTGGTGTAGAAAGATTTGAGAATCATCAGCATAAAAATGATATTTAAAATCATGGGAGGAGTTGAGAGCACTAAGGGACTGGGTATAGAAATAGAAAAGGAGAGGGCCTAAAACAGACCCTTGGGGTACATCAACTGATAGAGGGATAGCAGTAGAAGAGGAAACACTAGAACAGACACAGAAAGAGCACTGGGTGAGATAAGAGGAGAACCAGGGCAGTACAGAGCCCCTGAAATCAAGTGAGTACAATGTACGAAGGAGAAGGTAGTTGTCAACAGTGTCAAAAGCAGCAGAAAGGTCAAGAAGAGGGCTGAGAAAAGGTCTTTGGATTATTTATTTATTTATTTATTTTTATTGATTGATTTAGCCAGGATTTAGCCAGGAGCAAGTCACTGGAGACTTTGGCAAGGGCTGTTTCAGTAGAATGTAAGGGATGAAAGCCAGACTGAAGTAGATCAAGGAGGGCTTGAGAGGCGAGAAATTCAAGGCAATAGCAGAGAACTGCACATTCAAGAATGTTGGAAATGAAGGGAAGACGGGAGATAGGTCGATAATTAATGGGACATGTAGGATCAAGTGATAGTTTCTCGAGGCAAGGTGTAACCAGAGCATGCTTGAAGGCTGCAGCAGCAAAATTATGCTCCTCTAATGGCTATGGCTTTCTGGCTATGGCATGTTTCCCACTGGTATTTCTCACAGTAGCTCCCTACATGTGGCTACATCCACCACATACAATGTCCACAGTACAATGTCATCCTGTATACATTTGCTATCTGTGAGGCAATCCTGCCTGCCTTCCTACAGTCTGCACTGTGGCAATGCTCCCCTGGTCAGGCCTGGGAGGGGGAATCCTTTTGCCATCATACCAAGTAGCCAGCCTCTAGATATATTACCACTCTTGCAGCTTGCATAGATCCTGATTTGGGTAAGGATGTAGGCCTCATGGCACAATCTGGGGATTTTTGGCACAGCATCAGTCATGTCTCCCAAGTTCTGGCACAGCTGATGTATAGATGCCCTATCACACTGGCACCTGGTGACACTGTGATCATTCGTAAGGTTCAGGTACTGGCCAGGCATTCATGTCCCCCTTGAATTGGAGATCAGTACATAAGATGCTCCCATGCAGCCCTCAAACCACACACTCTCACTTGCAGGCATAAAAGACATAATTCTGCCAAAAAGATGTTCAGAACCTATAAATAAAGGTTGGTATAGCATAATAGCATGAAGTCCCAGGACTACAAATATGATCTCTTTCTCACTCAAACAGGATTCTTTTCCATACTCATTCACACACAGTTTTTACATCAACATTCCCATTTTTCATAACAAAATAAATTGTTAGGGTCCCCTAGATTAGCTCTTTTAGCACAAACAGCACATTTTGACATAGCCAGAATAAACACTATTGCTGTTCTTAATATTTCTTTAAGGGTAGATATTATGACTCTTTAACTTACAAATTCCCTCACCTCTGATTTCTGTTCTTTATAACTGCATCTTGTGTGTTTTTGCAGACTACAGTCACACCAGTTTAGAACGTACTTGTCACAACTTTTATACAAGTTGGGACGAATTGTAGAACACAGGAGAATATTTTCTAAGTACTGGTCTTATTTCATATCTCCGGTAGGAATAACGGGAATGTCTGCGGGGAAGTTAAAAAAATGTACATGGCCTTTCCTGAAAATGCTATATATGTCTCCATGGCAAACACCCCTGTTCTGCCCCTCCCAGGCACATTCTAAGATCCTCGTACAAGCACCTTGGACGTGCTCAGGCCAAGTGTATCGGAATATGGTCGTAGACATTTTTGTGAGATAACCATCTCCTGTGTACTTGTAAATGGCCTATTAGGGTTATGGAATAAACCCTTATATAAATTGATAATAAATACATAAAATAAGAACTACAAAATAAGCCTATTTTGTAGGGTTATATTTAAAATTAAAAAAACCCATTAATTAGAATATATGAATATATGAAATGTATGGAAAGCTATTCCATATGTTCTTTATAAATTAATAATAAAACAAATTAAAATTGTATTGACTTGCATTCACAAACAATGAGCCCGATTCAGAGAGGGCAACGTCCAGGCCATCCAGACATCCCTGAGGAAGACGGGCCAGTTAGAACTCGATTCTGGACAGTGGGAACAAAACATTCCCGCAGTGCACAGAATTGGGCTTGTGGACAGCCCGGACTGCCAATGCCACCTGCGGGGATGTCTTTCCCTCAGGTGCCCCCTGACTCCTGTGGCTTAAGCCCCCCTCCTCCCCACTGCCCGATCCACGGACCTTTGAGGTAGAATATGCAGCATGTCCCCTTTGACCTAGCAGGGTGTACAAGGCCATGATCTGTATTGGCCCTGTATGTCCTGCCGGGGCTGGTCTGCCCCCCATCAGGCTCTACCCATCCTGCTGTTCAGGATGTACAGGGAGAGCCGGAGGGGGAATCAAGCCCAGATGGCTTGCGGGGCTCCAGGACGTGAGTCTCCAAAACCCATGTCCCAGAATCGGGCCCATAATATCTAGAACTGACCAGCTATCATAAATAAGGAGGGCTATTGCAGCAAAACAAATAATAGTGGTTAGGACAAGGTACTTCAGGTCGGAGGGCCGGGGGTTCAAGTCCCACCTGGGGACAGCAATCTCAGGCTGGAGGGACTGGGATTTCTAGTCCTATAGGCACTCCTTGTGGTCTTGGGCAAGCCACTTAACCCTCCATTGCCCATGTTCCCTGTAAGTATTATCGTATGTGTCTCATATCCCCTCGTGTTAAATGTATCCCCCAATTGACCGCTTTGACCCGGTGAAAAGCGGGATATAAATACAGCTAAATAAATAAATAAATAAATAAAATATTTTTACCTTAGTCCAATCAACAAAATTATCCTCATCAAAAGAAACTAAATAAAGGTTAACATCCATTAACAATAGGGTCCAAATAAAAAGCACATCTGATTAAAAATAATGTAGATACCGCATAGGGTAGTTAATTATTGCATTGGATCACAGCAATTACTATGTTGCCTGTTGATTAAGGGAACTCTGGATAAAGGTAGAGACTGTGTGTGTGTGTGTGGGGGGGGGGGGGTTGCTCTATTGCTCTGTCTTTTCTGATCTTAGCGGTGGCTCAGGACTCCCCCTTCCGATGGACAAATGCTGCCGGTGCCGTGGAATGGAAGATCCACAACACCAGCACATGTCCCTGCAGCTCCCTCCTTCAGAACCCCAACCCCTCAGACAGCACCCAACCTCTAGGGTTTGGCTGTCTGGGCCCCCTGCCAACCTTGGCATCAATCATCTCAGCTAGCCAGACAGGCCTCCTGGACCCTCCCCATGACAACTGGGCCTTACTGCTTCTTCTTAGTAGTCTAGTGGTATACAGGGCAGAAGTGGTCCTCTTCTTCCCCTATCCCCATATCTGCCTTCGAAAATAGCTCCGGACTCGCATTTCTGCCCCCTAGCAATAGAGTGCTGAACAGAGGGTTGTGGTTCTGAAGGAGGGTTTTACAGGGATATGTGCTGCTGCCACGGATCTTTCAATCCATAGCACAGACAGCATTTAGCGATTGGGGGAGTGGGGATGAGGGGATGGCATGCTGCTGCTGCTGATCTAGCGGTGCTTCTGCAACTCCAATGGCTCGGCCATGCTATCAGCAATTCAGACAGCAGCAAATGGGAATTGCTCATGCACTAGTTGTATCTTGTCACTATGCCTTCTCCCCATCCCTATCCCGCCTTTATCCTCCTCTGACTCACTAAATGCAGATAACATGGAAAATCGCCACGCTATCTGAATTTTGCCAGTATTAGCTGTCAATGAGGCATGATAGCACAGGTTATCTGCCACGTTAACAGCTAACACAGTTCAGTAAGCATGCCACATTGTATCATATTAAAACCATTGCTGAATATCTGTGGCAGTCAGACATTACCACATTGAATATATAAAAAGAAACTACGGATTCAACAGTATTTTCAAGATCTGACCATGGTAGTGAGAAAATCTCGTAGCAACCAAAACTGCATCATGCTACCATTCTGTGGCAACAATCTGGTTAGATGGGGGTGGAATTGGGGCAGTGCAGAGGAGGAGTTAGGGTGGGCAGTGGGCGGTCCATGGCCCCGGACCGATTCTGACGTTGGCCCTGTACATCCGGGGCAAGCAGACTAAACGGGGAACTTATTCCACCTCTGAGGTGGAATAAATTCCCTTAGACATCGGAGAATGGCAGGCCCGGGCAGCGACAAAGGTTGGAGGGGGTGCAGGAGATTCCCTGCAACCTGACTCTGGCCATGGGTGGCCAGATCGGGGGTTGGTCTGCAGGGAATGAAAAAAGTGGTCAGCAACCGGGGACTGCGGCTCCTGAATGGAGCCGTGGTGCCATGGCAACCAGATGCCATGGCACTGTGGCTCCATTCAGTTAGCAGGGCAGGAGTCTGTATGTGCAGGCTGACTGGAATCGGGTCCCAGCCTGCACATACAGGCTTAGACACAATTCTGATGCCGCAGGGCTAGACGTGCCCCGCAGGATCAGAATCGCATCTGCCTCTGTGCGTCTGCTTCCGACTGGAAGCACAGAGGGCTGGGACGTCCAGATTTGAATAGGCCTCTATATTACTATGGAGATCAGAATTGAAATATTGAGGTTGTGACATACAAACTTCCAGCAGTATTTGAGAAAGAACTTTACTAAACATAGAGCTTCCTGTAAAATAGCTTAGAAGTGCATGTGCATTGGCCAACTCATGGAGCCAGAAGAGCCATTTTGCATGTGGAACTTGGTATTTCACATCTTCCACTCATGAGTGGTGGCACCTAAACATATGTGCCTGCCATTTTGCAAACCTGCATGTTTAAAGCTGTCAAATTACAGATGCCGATATCTTTATCTAAGTTTAATTTGGAGGAGGAAATAAATACCAGGGGATTAAGGAGGATAGCCCCTTATTCTTCCTGTAAAGGGCTTGCCAAAACAAGCACTTTTTTAAAAACCTATATGTACCAGGAAGCAGCTCTAAATCCCAACATGGACAATTGTAGTCATTTACATATATTCCCTATGAGATCATTTTGGAAGCCCTGTTTGTACTTTGGACATAAAAAAATGGACATAGAGAGATATCCAGAGCCATTTTAGAAACTGGCTCTAGGGACATCCAAGTCTGAATGGGGGCATGCTCGAGGCATGGACAGGGTATTTCCAGGAACCATGACAATCCTGCCTGATCTCAGAAACATCATGGATGTCCAACATCCAGAAGGTGTAGAGAAGATAGCACTCCATTATCCCCAGTAGTCAACACAATGTCAACAATAGCAGAAATAGGATGTGAGCCCTGGCTGCCCTGTTCCTAGCCATTAGGCTATTCTAGATGTCCAGGTTCTCAAATATGGTTCTCAGGACATCTATGTACTGTAGATGTCCCCACATATATCCATATCGGGCATGTCCACATTTGTGAAATCATGTCTACACCTGGACGTACCTGCATTCTTTTCAGACATTTTAGCTTAGATGTCCCAGATTGCACTTCTAAATTTCACTTCCACATGAAATGAGGAATACACATGTAGATTTTTGACCCACTCAGGCTACTTCATAACCATTCTCCTGCCTCCCTTGCAATTTCTATGTAATAAGTATATTCATGTATAAATTCGGCCCTTTCCAAAAGTGCCATTTACACATTGATGCCAGTTTCATGTGTAAATGCCCAATTTTGCATGTGGAAATTGTGAAGAAGACTTCCAAAGTAGACCCTTTTAATGATAATGTTATAAGGTAGGCCTAGGTTAGAAATGCTACTACTTCTACTACTTATCATAGAGCTACAAGGTATACACAGTGCTGTACAAAAACAAGTAAGAGACAGCTCCTGCTCTTCAGATCTTACAGGCTAGTCAAGACAGACAATACAGCAACTGAGGACTAGGATATATCTAGGGGAATAGTAAGTAAATATAAAGGAGACTAAGGGGATCAGGATCCAAAAGCAGTCTTGAAGAGGTGACTTTTTAGCCTGGATTTGAAGTGGGCCATAGATGGAGCCTGGCATACTGACTTAGGTAGTTTGTTCCAGGCATAAGGCACAGCAAGGTAGAATGCACTTAGTTTGTGCCTATTTTATAAAGACAAGTATGAGAATCATATCATGTGTCTAATGGCTTCTTATAGTGATCTTGTAGAGTTCCTATGGTATAGTGTCTGGTTAAGGTGGTTATTTTAGAAGCCTCATTCACCCTCTAAATATGGATGCAGTGGCAGAGAGAAGTACAAGCCAAGCACATGTCTAAAATTCCATTTTAAAAGGCTGCAAGATGCATGTTTCTGCACCTGACACATTGATCTCTTCATGCCTCCATCAGGGACATCCTGGGGGTATTTCTGGGTACAGCCTGGGAGGTGCGTGCACTTCTACATCCATGATGTATTTCACATAGTCCAGAGATGTGCAGGGCAAATTCTTTAAACACGCCAAGCTACTCCTGCTATAAATCATGAATAAAGGTGAGACTTTGCTATTTTTGGGGACTACTTGTGGCACTGGTGATTGGAGGAGCTTGACTTGTGAATTATTGGCTTGGATATAGTTTGTGTCAATGTAGGTGTCATTTGAGCTACTGTTTGTTTCTCTGTAGTATATCTTGTACCCTTCTCAAACCTATCTACCTCCTTTCCAAGACCCCATTAGGTTCCCACTCCCTCATCCCCCAGCTATGCTAATCCCAAACCAACATTGACACATTTCCTGGCCCTTGATACATCTGACCTTCCCCTATCTAACCCCCCCTCTCCCAAAAGGCCATCCTCTGCCCTCTTCTAGCCCTCTCTGAATATCCCCCCATCACCCCTCAAAGGGTATCTTCAGGGATACTTCTTCCTGCATCCCCTCCCCTGATCCCTGTCCCTCAGCATCTTACCCCCTGCCTCCCCCCCCCCTTTCCGAAGCCTGACTTTGTTGGCATAAGGGTGTGCTAGATGATGTCTCACTGGACTTTGAGGAGCTGTTAGAGACAGCATCTAGCACAGCTGGCCATTGGGAGATCTAGTAGAAGGGGTAAAGAAAAGAGGTATCCCCCATAATGTATATTATTATTTAACATTAATGTTATAATTAAGCTGTTTAAATTATTCAAGAATCTGTTCAAGTCAAGTGCTACTTTTCTTCATGGTGCAGATTAGAAGTTAGCAGCCTCTCTCACAGTTCAAGGCAAGGATGATGAACATTTTGACAATTCATAGACTGTTTTGATCTCATGATGCATGAAATTAGCACTACTGGCCCATATGTATTGAATTTCTTTCATAAGTAGTGAAATTTGAACAACAAGTGATGTTCCAGGCAAAGGGCTGGAGTGGGGTTGAAACACAATATAATTGGGCCAGAAGGTGGAGAGACAAGGGAACTGTCTTGGAGAAAGTGTTTTTGACAGCATCAGGGTAAAGGAAGGGAAGGGATTTCTCCCCAGCAGTGCCTCCTCTTCTCCAGAAATGCCAACATCTAAGAATGTGTTGCATGCTTTTTGGGATTGTGAAAAAAAAAAAGAAAACTCATTATTCCTTCATTTAGATGTTGGAGTTATTTAGAAGACTTAAATCAAAATGTAATCTTTTCAGACTCACTTTCCCTATTGAATAAACTTGTGCTTATGCTGAAAAGCCTTTCTTCATCGTATGTTCATCTTTATATTTCTTTTATAATAGGAAGACTCATGAATACCCAACTTCATGTTTTAATGAGGCAAGTTTCAAAACCTTGAGGACATGTACACGTGCCCATGGACTTTGACCAGTTCTTAAAGGGAAATGCAGAAAAAAAAGGTACCTTGAGAGATTTGCACTTGCTTTTTCTGTGGGTACTTTGTCAATAGAAAATAACATGCATAGTTATGAATATGCAAAATTATGTACTTTATTTCTTCCCTGACCTAATTCTGTCTTGCACCTGCCTTCTTTGGTCCACGGATGAAAAAGCTAGTTACATGGTTGCCTGGGGAAATAGTGGCCAATTTTCAGACAGGCTATTAAAAATCTGACTTCCTTATGCAAATTTTACATGGGGGTAAGGGGTGGTTTTGGTGGCATTTAGAAATCAACACAGAGATGTCTGAATAATTGATATCTGTTATTTGGACTAGTAATGTAATACATGTAACTGCCTGATGAAGTAGTCCGTTTAAGAGAGAGAGTTATGTGGGCATACTTACACTAGGTATTGCTTTGCAACTAATATGGGAAAATCTGTACATATATTGCAAAATCCAACAGGGGGTCATTTTATGAGGTTTCTGCAGAAAGTTATGTGCCACCTACGCAAGTAAATCATGGGTTTTTGTAGTTTATGTATGCAAATGGAACTGTAGGTGCGCACTTTAGCCAGCCCAGCATTTTAGAAGAATGTGTGTATGGCCAATGGTGTGTACTTTCACTGTGGGCATATGCATGGGTCAAGCTTGGACAATGCATTGGTGGGGCACACAAGTACATGCGTATATTATAAAATGCTATCATTTATGCACGTTCTTGACAAATCTAAGCGTGAGCATTTTCACAAGTTGCAGGACGGGTGTGTTTTTGATCATTCATGCATGTACTTTATAACATAGGCATGAAATTTGTACAGAATAACACATGCTGACTTCACGTGACTTTCTAAAACTGCCCTCTAAATGCACACCTTTAAACATGCCCTGGACAATGCTTTTATTTTCTTCAGCAAACTAATATGAATGTGATGGAATATGTTTCATTTTGGTCCCCCACACTGGAGTAAATTTTCAGTTTGATGGCTTTACCTGTTGAAGCCCGAGTACGCCTTTCAGAAAATCTACCTTAAAACACTTAATAAGAATCCTAAACACCACACATGACTTACGGTAATCGAAGCTCTTATGATTTGCATTGCTTTTGTAGCAGATCATGATTCACGCACTACTTCTAAGAAGATCACAATTAAACATGTCATGTGATTCTGTAATTAAAAACTCAGTTAGAAGCTGACATTTAAAAACAATACCTCTGAAATGTTTACTGTATGCTAGCAGGCAGATGACTGACTTCCATTAGCAGTAAACACCGCCCACCTCGCATCTGTGTTACAACAATTTTAGTTGAATGGATGGGTTTTCTAGAAGGCATACGAGGGGGGCTAAGTCTCTGGTCTTGTAATGAAACAGAAAGCTACAGGCACACTTCAGTTCTGGAGCTCCGAATGATCTCTCTGCAGTTTTGTTTTATTTGGTACCAAATAGAACAAAACTGCAGAGAGATCATTTGGACCTCTGGAACTGAAGTGCGCCTGTATCTTTCTGTTTCGTTATAAGGTCAGAGACTTATCAGTCCCCCCCTTGTATATATCCCCTGTAAGATGTATTCATGGATAGAAAGAAGGATACTTTCTGTAGTGACCAGAGCTCTACAACCAGACAACCTGAGGGAGGACCTTTCAAAGGTTTACCAATAAATTGTCTAGATTTCTCCCGTTCCCTATGGTTCAGGGCCTTACTTTTCAAATTGTCAATCTAATATTAATTTACCGTATTCAAAAATTCAATGCAGGTGAGTTTGGATACCGAGAGGGTAATTTTATTACAAGACACCCAAAAAGGCACCTATTTCAAGCCTATTTTAATAAAACACATAGCTGCTAGTATATCTTTATAACATATCAGTGCAAATCCTGCAGAAATTGAATCTGAAATGAAGCCATGGACATTTACACTTGCTCAGAAGCACATGTAAATGTTCACGTGTAAAGAGGTATGTTTTAGAAAGCATGTAGAGATAGGAATTGAGACATGGAGCCTTTCCTAAAATACTGGAGATGGAGCTGCAGAAGTGCATGTGTGTATGTTGATATGTGGAGCCTGAGGAGCCACTTTGCCAGTCTACAAATGGGAAAATGCAATGGGGAACCTTGGCCGACATAGATGTCTGAGGCACGTTTCTATGATATCTGCTTTTTGTGCATTGAAGGGGTGGTGAAGTGGAGTGGGATCGGGGCGGATCAAGCAAGGGAGTAGGTGTGCCAATTGTTGGCAGCCATCGTGTGAAACATTTTTGAGTGATGGCTGCCAAAATTGAGTCCCAGCATGACTGCAGATAATGCCACTTCAAGATCTGCTGGTGATCCTCTGGCTTAGGCATTGTGGCCACTGATGATTAGCAGTGGCCAACTGCCTTGGAGCTTCGCGCTATGGGGGCAGCACTGCGAGGTGGTGGCCAATTTTGTTTGCTCTATTGAGAAGTCCAGGAGCGCTCCCAGCCTCCCCAGCCTAGGGGGCAGGAATGCATGATGGTGGCCATTTTGTGCAGGTCTAACAATGGGGGGCAGAAGCAGGGAGGACTTCTCCTGCTCCCATTGACTACTGCACCAACAGGGATGAAGAGGTATGGTCCTGTTTTGTTTTGTTTTTTAGGGGGCTGGGGGCCTAGGCCCCCTCTCAGCTGACTGACTAGCCAGGAGTAATTGTTTTTAAAGGGGGAGAGAGAGGAGGATTGGGACCCTGACTTGCTAGCCAGATTTTGTTTAATGGATCAAGGGAGGCCTTTGGGCATCTGACTGGCTAATTGCGCTTTGATCTGGGATGAGGGGTGCACTGATCCTCCCAGGATAATTCTTGATGAGGATTGGGAGCTGTCCAGTGGGGATCAGTGCTGAAAAGGGGGTAGGCCATTATTTTTTATTTTGTAGGTGCAGTGGATCTCTACATTGGCAACACCAATAATATTTTATGATCAGGAAGGGCTCTATCAGGGTACGGGGGGGGGGGGGGGGTGACACTATAGTGATCAGGGCACAGAGCTATCTGTCCTAAACTCTTGGATTTACTATGGAGACCCATGATACCTGCATCTGTGATAAATCCAAAACCTCCACGGTATCTGCAGGGGGAAAGCTTGGAATGCCCCTTCAGATACTGTGGAGATTTTTGACCTACCGTGGACCTTATCACACTGCGATAGCTGCAAAAGGCTACTGCGGTTTAGTAGACATGCTGCCAAGTGTCGGATTTCACAACTTCCCCATATGCTTGCCAACATTTACAGGTGTATAGCAGCTGTTTTGTAAGCTTACATGAAGGAATGCAGCCACTTAACAAATGCTACTATCTCTTGCTAAATTAACTTTTGAGGGGACAATAAACAATGGGGGCTTAAGGTGCATAACCCCCATAATCCCTCTTGTAAAGGACTGGGTAAATTGGGCACTTTTGGAAAACCTATATGTGCCAGGGAGCAAATGCAAATCCAGATATGGGCAATTGAAATCATACCCGTGTACTTCTTATATAAAATGGGGAACACACATGTAGATTTTTGATCCACCTAGGCCACCTCTAATCACATTCCTGACACACACCCTTGCAGTTTCTACATAGTAAGGACATCCATGTATAATAGTGGCCCCTTCTGAAAATCATTTACACATGGATGTTATTTCCACATGTAAATGCCTGATTTCATATGTCCCAATCACAAATATGGATCCTGAATGCAAATTGCTCCTACACTAAAGTCACGTGAGTTCTTGTCATTGTGGGTACTTTTATACTTGGTGTAATTTTATGAAGGTGTTTTACTCTTCTATACTGGCATATATATATAAAAAAGACAATTATCCACTGAGGACCCAGTGTTCATCATCTCACATCAGGGGCGTCCCAAGGGGGGGGGGGTGCGGTGCCATGTATGAAGACTCATTGCGGGGCCTCATTTGAATAAATATTTGCATAATATAAACATGCACTAACATTTAGTAAATATGCCTCTTAATGAGTGTCTGGATAAAGAAAGACTACCAGATTTCTACATTACTATACTCCAGTGCCAACCGCCAGGCATATTAGGAAGTACTATAAACACTGCCCATTTAGAACCCATAGCAAACCTGCCATATCATAACAGCACTACCAGGACTCACAGAGCACCAAACTCTACCTATCAAAAGGCAATACTGCAGATATTAAACCAATACATCTCAGAGAATATCAATTCATCTTCTACAGGAGAAAGAGAACAAGTGGCACTGTCAAATAGAAACTACATAAACAAAATACCTCAGCTCAGTTACACGTTCAGAACATAGACTGTCACCAAACAAAGAACAAGGGATCACAATTTAGAAATAGGAGGACAATAATTTAACTGGGAACCCCAGCAGCCAAACTTGGAATGTATAACAACACTGGAGAAATAAAACTATAAATTAATTTCCTTTTGTACTAAACAAAAATGCAAAGACGTTAGCAATGCACATTTCCCAGAGCTGACATATTCCAGTTAATAAATTCAAAATAAAAAAAGTATTTTTCTACCTTTTGTTGTTTGGGCATTTTATTTTTCAGTTGCAATTGCGCCAGTCACTTTCTTTTGGTTTCTTCGTGTCTTCGGCTAACTCTCCATTGCCTGCTGTCCGTTTGTCCTTTCTTCTCTCGTCTAGTTTTTTTTACATTCTCTCTCTACATTCTGATCTTTCCCCTTTTGCTCTTTCCTCCATTTCTTTCTTTATTTCTTTTTCATCCACTCAAATTTCACCCTTCCATCCTCAATCCCCACTTATTCTCCCAGGACCCGGACAATCGTAGATTTTTTTTTCCCTCCCACACAAAATATCTTTTCCCCTCTACATCTTCACTCCCCAGCCCCATCCCCTTCTAGTCCTCCCACAACATCAGCTCCCTTCTAGTTCCAGCCCCACCCAGCATCCACTCCCTTCTAGTCCCATTCTCCCATCCCCCTGCATCAGCCCATTTCCAATCCTAGCCCCCTATTCCAGCCCCATCTGTCTATTTCCAATCCAAGCTCCTTCCCATCAGCCCATTTCCAATCCTAGCCCCCCATCAGCCATTTCCAGTCCTATTCCAAATCCCCATCAGCCCATTTCTAGCCCAGGCTCCCCCCATCAGCCCATTTCCAGTCCAAGCCCCCCCATCAGCCATTTCCAGTCCTATTACAGCCCCCATCAGCCCATTTCCAGCCCTAGCCCCCCATCAACCATTTCCTGTCCTCTCCTAGACCTTCCCCCGAAGAGACCTGCGCTTATCTAAACTGCTTCAGAGGTGAACCGGGAAAACCCGTGCAAGGTTATTTCCCAGCACTCGCATGCTTCACAGTAACAGCTGCCAGCATGAGGGAAAATGGCGCTTTTCAAGCTGGTGGCTGTACAGAGGTGAACCGGGACCTCACGCGGCTTACCTGGCTCACCTCTGAAGCCATCCTTTGTGCATGAATGAAGTTCGTGCAGGGCCCCCTGAAGCGCAGGGCCCTGTGCGAACAACATTCTCACACAATGGATGGACCGGCCCGTTCTCACATCTCTCTCTCTCTTTCTTTCTCTCTCTAACTCAGTTATTTATTTAAGCTCATTGGATTTTTTTTTAAAATTTTTAGCCATTCATTTTCAAACCAAGCATATCATTTCTGCATATTTCTAACAGTGCTGTATTTTGTATATCCTGTCTACTGAACAGATGTGAACAATGGTTTTTAAAGGGAAAAAAATGTTATTCTAGGCACTAAGAGAGAATGATGTGACAAACTATAATGTAAGAAGGAACAGAGATTTATTTTCTTATGTTTTATGTTTGTTTTATTGTGCTTGATATACCATACCTTCACAAAAGCAGCTTTTTTTTAACCCATTTCTCATATTTTTGGGGGGCTTCTAGCTCAGTCAGAACCAGCATCCACTGGATGAAGGTACCATGAGCCTTTATCTGCAACAACTTAGGGGTTTTTTTTTTGCTATTTTTTTATGTACCCCCTCTCCCCCTTTTTGGCCAGGAACTGCAAACTGGTCCCATTATGCACCAATTTCATAACCTTTTTATGGATGTATAAATAATTATGTGCATACAACTGCTAACAGCAAATGTGATAAGCAATCTGAAAGTAAACTGTAGCAGTTTTTATGTGTGTTAGTATTTATAAATCCAACAAAAAAAAAAGGAAATGATTTTGGTACACAATGGGGCTCACAGGACCAATGATTAAATAATATTGACTGGCAGAAAATTTGTACTGCTCCTGCACATTGCTGAGGTCTTTTCTATTCATAATTTTGTATGGTGTGAAAATATTGTTCTAGTTTAAATGGCAGTGTATTTTGTATTGTGCTTGGCATTCACATTCTGCATATTTAAATATCGGCACTTATATGTACAGTTGACCCATTTCGCAAACAGACATATAGCTGCTGTCACTTAACTACAGAGGCCACTATTTTAATTTAAATACAATTTAATGTAATGACTAAATTAGGAGTGATTAAAAGGGACAACCCCCTTAATCCCTTCTCTAAAGGGCTGGGTAAAGCAAACACTTTTAGAAAACCCTAAACATGATAGAGAGAAGGTGTAAATTGTGGCATGCACAATTTTTGTTGAGATGGCAAATACATGTGTATATTTTTAACCCACCTTGTCCTCTCCCTAACCACAATCCCATGTAACTTACATGTAATTGGAGCATTCACATGTAAAATCAAGCATGGTCTGAGGCTACACAGTAAAATGTGAGTAAGGCTTCTAACATAACTCTCTAAATCAAGTTAATGTGCACCAAGCAGCATGTTTACTAAGGGACATGTTTACTAAACTGTGGTAATGTCATTCCGCGGTAAAGGTAGAGATGCCCATATAAAGGAGTGGGCGGGGCAGCAGTAAAGCTGTGTGTCAGATAAGGCACGTTAGAAGGCGCGTTAAAAGGCGCGTTATAAGGCACCGTAGAAGGCATATGCCTACGTGCCTTATGTGCCTTACATGCCTTATAACAAATAGAATGCAACAGATACAGTTCAAAGACGAAAAAGCAGAGGCATTCCCACAAAACCAAGGCATACCTCAAGGCTCTGCTCTCTCCTCACTCCTTTTCAATGTATATATGCAACCAATTTGCGAAACTTTCCAAAAGCACAAAATCAACTACCACATCTATGCAGATGATATTATGCTGTACACACAACTTGACGCAAATGACACAAATTACATCCAACTAGAAGAATACCTAAGCGAGATGCAAACCTGGTTACAACAAAACAACATGGCGATCAACCATAAAAAAACAGAGGTGATGTACATCTCCAGAAAACCAAATTTCAACCCCCCTGCAACTATCACCCTGTGGAAGAATACCTACCAAACAAAGAAAGAAATAAAATATCTGGGGGTAATGTTCGATAGCGACCTAAAGATGGAATAACACCTCCGCATAACAAACAGGGCCATCTTCCACAAACTAAGGGGGATGTTTACTAAAGTGCGTTAAACGACGTTAACGACTGTAAGTGACGTATAACGCACGTACCGACGCGCTAACGACCGTTAACGTCATACTACGCGCGTTAACCGTAGTTAACGATCGTAAACCTCCATGGCGCGTTAAAACAGCGCAGAAGGTGGAGAGTAGGCGGAGAGAAGGGGTCAATGGGCGGAGAGTGGGCGGGGAGAGGCTCCCCTCATACTAACGCGCTGTATTTCAGAGCTCAATTCCAACGCGAATGAAAACCTGTCGTTAAAGGCATTTAAAGGGAAGAGAAACCATTTCCGTCAGCAATGTACAGAAAAACCGGGGAAACCCACAAAACGTGAGCAGTGTGATACATGTGCACAGAACAAAATTTCACATAAAACGTTAAAAATGACCACAAGAAACATTTTAAAAAGCAGAATTCAGCTGGGCAACAGTGATAGCAATGGGCAACAAGGAACAACACTCCCTGGAAAGCACCAAAATAAAAGGAAATGATGTGTGGAAGGGTCTACGCTCCACAGACCCTTTCAAAGAGCATTACATTGTAATGGAGCTGTCCTGGGGTGTGGTGTAATGTTTCCCAATGATATCATTGTTGCCCAGCTTGGTTATGGGTGTGTGCCCCTTTTGTGAGGTCTTTTCTGAGGTTTATGTGCACCTTTGTCTGCATACAAGGTAAATGAGGCCACAGTAAACCTGTTGCAGAGCAGGGTTTCTGACTCGTCAGGCCGGTTTAACTAACTCCAGGGACTACACTGTCTCTGTGGCCACAGTGTGGTGCAACAGACACAGCTAGTGCCTGTAAAACCAGAGGGTCAGAGGTTCAAATCCCAGCTGGGGCTCCTGCCAACCCAGTCCCCATAGTTTTACCCACCACTAAACAGTGATAGTAAAGACACTCCTTTAGTGCAGAGAACATACGCAAGGCCTATATTTTACCACACCAAACACAGACACCAGAAACAGGCACATTACCTAAAGCAGAGTCCCGCAAATGCAGTCCTGGAGGGCCCCACACCATTCCGGTGTCATGCTGCCTCTAATAAAGATGCCTGTGCTGCATAGCTATGCACCACCCCCATGGTATGCAGATGTAGCTCATGCATATTTATGAGGGACAGCATGAAAACCCGAACAGTGTTTGGAACACCAGGACTGGAGTTGGGGAACTCTGCCGTAAAGCAGCAGCCAACAGGGCCACACCCACACCCACAGGCCCCATTGGCCAATGCCAGCTGGAGAGGCAAGACATTGGGCCCTGCCTGTATCTGCCAATACTAGCAGTTGCATACCTTAGCAATGCCACCCTACACCTGGGTATATGGTACACAGCTATCAAACGTTTCCTCTGATAACTGGCAGATATCAATTCCTCTGTTAAGCACATTTTGCTCATTGAGCTCCACCATAACAATAATTCTGATGTCTGCGGTGTGTGCTGCAGGTCTGGTCTCTGACAGTGTTCACCACCCTGGGGAGTGACCCCCCAACAGTCTTGTGTACCATATCCATGCCTGTACTATGCCCAGGACTGGTGTGGTGGGTATGGCTGCTGACCACCTCTATAGTAGCACAATGCTGGCATAGGTGTGGGGGTGGCTGTCTGTCTATCCAGTGCAGGGGTGGGCAAACCTGGTCCTGGAGGGCCGCAGACCAGTCAGGTTTTCGGGATATCTCTAATGAATATGCATGAGATATATATGCATTAGAGATATCCTGCCAACCTGACTGGTTTGTGGCCCTCCAGGGCTGGATCTGGAGACCCCTGCCTTACACCTCTGTCATTTAAGATTGTGAGTGGACAAGGTGCAGATGTTCAAGACATCAAAAAGGTTAGATAGAATTTGTCACAGTACTCCTCACTTCTCACCACCACCAAAAAATTGTCTATTAGACAACTTTTTGGTTGTGGTAAGAATCGAGGAGGAGTGTGACACATTCTATATACCCTTTCGATGTCTAGGACATCTGTACCTTGCCCACTCACGATCTTAAATGACAGAGGTGTAAGGCAGGGGTCTCCAAATCCAGCCCTGGAGGGCCACAAACCAGTCAGGTTGGCAGGATATCTCTAATGCATATATATCTCATGCATGCTCATTAGGGATATCCCGAAAACCTGACTGGTCTGCGGCCCTCCAGGACCGGAGGTGCCCACCTCTGATCCAGTGTGTGGTGGCTGCAAACACCTTCAACAGCCCACACTGCCAGCAATGTTGCCAGTATTGGGCTGCCAATGTGCATAATGAGGAGCAAGGTACCATGGGTATAGGCCGGACAGGGTGGCCTGGCCAGGGTGCATCTGCACAGGGCATAGGGCAGTGACAGGCACATTGTAGTGCCCGGCCACCACCTACACAGACAGGGTGACCTCAGTATATCCTGCTGAGAGATCACTCTCACCCTGACTGTGCAGTGACCACAGCATGGCTAGGCACTCCCATAGTGCTATGTAGTATTTCTCTCATGTGATAAATATGGGTTTTATTTTGTGGCCCAGTCACTGATGTATCTGCTTGCTGTGTATGCTGACATCCCAGTTCTGGGTGCAGGCATCTCCACTGGGCACTAGCAGACTGTTTGCAGCTGGTAGGTGTTGTGATGGAGTGGCTTGCAGGGTGCAGTGGCTGATGGCTTGCACCAGGGGAATATCAGATAGTGGTGGGGTGCAGTATACCATATCCAGGCCTTCTGTCTGTCTGCTATTGTGTTATTGCTGTGTACAGAGCTGCATTGACTGCCCTGTGGGGTGTCTGTTCCCCAGCAGGAGTAGGGTTCATGTTCCCCTCTACTGTCACCGTTGCAGGGAGGTAGACTGTGGATCTTTTGATAGGAGACCCTGTTTGCCACCCTCAGCCCCTGGGGGAGGGGTGTGGTGGTGCATTGGGGGGGGGGGGGGCTACACCTGACTGAAACAGACAAAGATGTCCAAGGTGTTCCTGCAGAAACTACCTATCTCACACAGTAACACTGCTTTGGACCTGTGCCATGGTCTCATTCAGCCATGGACGGTGCTGTGGACCTAGTGCTGGGCGCCTCACTGCACCCTCAGGGTGAGCACAGTACCCGCACAATTTGACGGTGTGTAGCTACTCTGTGCCAGTACAACACACGGTCGGTACCCCCTATCAGGCCGAGGTGCTGTGGGGGTGCACATGGTCAGTTCCCCCTACCAGGCCGAGGTGCTGTGGGGGTGCATTCCCCATGGTGTGTATCTGTGGACAGCTGATTTGCATGTGCAGTGCATCATGGGTGTGACTGGCCCAATCCAACCCTGTGAAACACCAGCACCTGCTCACAGGCTCTGCTAAACCATAGGCCATCACACGTACATCTGTTAGCATAATGCATAGGTGCAGGACACCCTACAAAGTCTGTAATATAAGATGCCCACACTGGTAAAAACACACGTACCCACACACGTAGAAACACACTTACCCACGCGCGCAGCTACGCACGTACCAATGCACGCACCAACGTACGTGGCTAGGCACACTCCGAGGGTGTTTTTCTGACACCAATACTCAGCGTAACGAAAAACATGCCTCCTCTTTCCTTCTGTAATGTACAGGATGATGCCTGAGACAGCCTTTTGCGTTAGGCACACTGGGGGCTCGAACCCATGCTGCCTGTAACAGCGGTCAGTACCGTAACCATTGTGCTACAGCTCTGTTTCAGTGCTTTATGTCTGTACGTCTTCTTACGATTAACACGCAGTAACGTGGCACGGCGCCCGGTAACGCTCGTTAATTTTTCTAACGCGCGGTAGTGGTAACGATGTACCGCCCATGTCCTTATTTGGGGTTTCTTTCACTACCGCGGCTCCTAACGCGAATTGCACTAACGCAGTTTAGTAAACATACCCCTAAGAGTCATACAACCACTACGGAGCATTATTGAGCCTCATGATTTCAGGTCCGTTGCACAAGCTCTCATCATGCCGCATTTCGACTACTGCAATGCCATTTTACAGGGCCTACCAAAGAAAACCCTAAACATAATGCAAATGGCGCAGAATGTGGCGGCTAGAATCATTATGAAGAAAAGTTTTGCTGAACACATCACACCTGTGCTGATTGAGCTACACTGGCTCCCCATTACAGCTCGTATAAAATATAAAACACTAATAACCACATTCAAACTCATGCATAACATAGCGCCATCCTTCCTCTCCAACCTAATCTGCACACAACCACCCAACAGAAGCAGAAGAACCACCAACTTAAACACCCTCCACGTACCGGAAGATATAAGATCGGTCAAAACCGGTACAAGTAACAGAGCATACTCATACACAGCACCAACACTGTGGAATTAACTGCCGCCTGAGCTACGAGCTAGCAAAGACCTGATGGACTTTCGGAAAAAACTCAAGACTCACCTATTCCAGACTCAGTACAACTTGATTTAGTCGACGTGGCCTAAGCTTTGCCACCCAGAGAGCCAAAGATGTATATATGTAAAACTTTACATATGTAAATAACCCCTCCCTCCTTACGAAAAGAAACCCAATTACCTGTGCTCACCCTACGAATCACCTTGTATATACCACAAATTTGTCTGTCCTGATTAGACAGTTTCCAATATGTAATCTAATCCGCTACTGATTGCTGGAAGTAGCGGTATACAAATGTACGCTAAATAAATAAATAAATTATAAAGCACCTTATAACGCGCCGTATAAGGCGTGTTATAAGGCGCCTTGTACTGTGCCTAATTAGGAGCCTTGTAACGTATTTTAAGAAGTGTTGATAGCTGTGGAGAGGGTACTGTGGCTGGCAGCACAGTACTGTGACTAATTAGGAGCCTTGTAATGTATTTTAAGGAGTGTTGATAGCTGTGGAGAGGGATCTGTGGCTGGCTGCACAGATCTGCAAAGATATGACTGTCACAGGCAAGCAAAATATCTGCCCTGGACAGGAGGAAACAACAAGGAATTGAACCCATGAACTCTGCTTCCACACTCATCAATGTAACCAGTGGGCTACAGCTCTATAGTGTCTGCCACACCACTGGCTGGCTACAGAAAGACTGCAGGTGACCACACAAGCTGTCTGCTGTGGTTATCAGGATAGAGTAGACCCACCCAAACCCATGATGCACTGCACATGCAGATCAGTAGCCTATGTCTGATCACAAGATGGGGTATGCACCACTATAGCACCCCGGCCTGTTACTGGCACAGAGTAGTTACAGACCGTGACAGCATGCGGTTCCTGTGCTCACCCTGAGGGTGAAGTGGGGGTCCAGCACCAGGTCCGCAGCACATGGTATGGCTGAAATAAGGTGTGCTGCAGGTCCTCATCAGTGTCAGTGTGTGATAGATAGTCCTTGCAGATACACCTGTGTCCATCTGTATTCCCCAGTCATGTCTAGCCCTTGTGGACTATGATGCACCAAGAATAGTGCATATCCTGTGTTGGTGCCATGGTCACAGAATACGTGAAGAGTGGTATGCAGACCCTAAAGCGGATTATATGAGCACCACCCAACCCGCTCCTGTGGGTCAGGGTGGGGAACAGGATCCCTGCAACAACAGATCCACAGTCTACATCCCTGCAATGGTGGCAATAGAGAAGACCATCGACCTCAGTCTTGCTGGGGAACAGATACCCTACCGGGCAGGCAATGCAGATCTGTATGCCTCCATAAGGCAGTAGGCCTGGAAATGCTCAGCTGCCCCCCACCACTATCTGACATTCTCCAGCAGTAAGCCTCCAACTGCTGCACTCTGCAAGGTGTTCCAGCCATACACATATTAACTACAGACAGTCTGCTAGCTAGTCCATAGTGCATGTTCCTGGAGAGGATGCAAGCACACACAACAAGCAGCTAAGTCAGTGATTGGGCCCCAGAAAAAAAGAACCCATAAATATCACTTAAAAAAAATACTACATAGCACTAGGGGGGAACCTTGCCATGCCGTGGTCACTGCTCAGTCAGGGTGAGAGTGACCCCCCCCCCCCCCAGCAGGACATGCTGTGGCCACCCTGTCTGTGCAGGTTGTGGCCAGGCACTACAATGTCCGAGCCATTACCCTATGCCTTGTGCAGATGCAGCCAGGCCAGACCACCCTGTCCAGGCTATACCCACAGTACCTTGCTCCTCATTATGCACATTGGCAGGCTTACACTAGCAACAGTGCAAGCAGTGTGGGCTGAGGAAGGTATTGACAGACACCACACACTGGATAGACAGACACACACTCCCACACCTATGCCAGCATTGTGCAAATATAGAGGGTAGCCCTGGCCACTGCACCAGTCCTGGGCACAGTTCAGGCATGGCTATGGTACACAATACTGTTGGCGTCAATCCCCAGGGTGGTGAACACTGTCAGACACCAGACCTGTAGCACACTCCACAGACATCAGAGAGGTTGGTATTATACAGCTCAATGAGCAGATTGTGCTTAACTTAGGAATTGCTATCTGCCAGTAATCATAGCAACCTCTTGATATATGTGTACCGTATTCCCAGGTTTAGGGTAGCATTGCTAGGGTATGTAAGTGCTAGTATTGGGAGATGCACGCAGGGCCCAACATCCTGCCTCTCCAGGAGGCTTTGGATACTGGAGCCTGTGGGTGCAGGTGTATCTGCCCCTGTTGGCCACTGCTCTAGGGCAGAGGTTCACAACTCCAGTCCTGGTGGGCCAAACACTGTTCGGGTTTTCATGCTTTGACCCGGTGAAAAGCGGGATATAAATGCAGCTAAATAAATAAATAAATGCTGTCCCTAATGAATATGCATGAGATACATCTGCATACCATGGGGGCGGCACATAGAAATGCAGCACAGGCATCTGTATTAGAGACAACATGACACCTGAATGGTGTTTGGCCCTCCAGGACTGCAGTTGGGAAACTCTGCTCTAGGTATTGCACATGTTTATGGTGTCTGTGCTTTGTAGGGTAAAATATAGGTGTTTAAGTCATGTTTATGTTATCTGCAATAAAGGTTCCGTCTTTATTACCACGTTTTAGTAGTGGATAAAATATGGGGACTGGGTTGGCAGGAACCACTGCTGGGACTTGAACCTGTGACCTGCCACTACTAAACACACTGGATGTGTGTACTGCACCACCACGTTGCCACAGTGATAGTGCAGTCCCTGGGGATACCATGACGGTTCATCAGACAGGGCCTGTCTGTTGCAATGCATGGCACCCACCTACACAGGGCTAGGCCATAGTCTGCTGTGGGCAGCTGCCACTGCCCCCTCCACCACCAGTACCCCTCTGCCACTATGCTGACATGCCCTTCTGCTGGTGGTGCTGGTGGTGCGCAGTCGCAGGCCATCCAGTGTGCCGGTAGGCGGATGCCTATGGTGTGGGTTCTGGGGTAGGGGTGCCCGCATAGATGTCCACGCTTCCCCCCAGCACCGCCTGCCAATGTTCTGTGCCCTTGGGGGTACCTGCTGGGTACTATCCCCTGTGACACTGTGGGAAACACACTCGTGCCCATGTTGGGCCCTCATCAGTTGCTGTCTGGCTGCTCTACTGTTTCAGCATTCCTATGGGCCACCTAGGCATCACCCTGGGCCACACTGTGGCCCAGCTGCACCACAGCATGTGCCGCCTGCAGCCTTCTGTATCCCCTTTTCCAGCATGTGTCCAGTTGCCCATTCCGAATGCCCACCCTGCTGTTGCGGAACATGTGCATGCCATAGAAAACCTGTCCAATAACAAGGGGATATCGTGATCAGCACTATTTCACTGTGGGATCATTCACCTTGTATGGGGACAGAGCATAGACCCTTCCAAAATTAATATCCTTTTTTTTTAGCTTTATCGGTAGTGTTTTTTGATGTTTCCCATTCATATCACTATTGGCCAGCTTGGTTATGTTTGTTTTACATTTTGTTAAGGTCATTTTCAGTGTTTATTTGCCTTTTTGCTCATGTATCACACTTATCACTTTTTGTAGGTTTCCCTGGCTTTGCTGACTGAATTGGTTTCTCTCTCCTGCAATTGTGTGCTAAAGCCTGGTTTTCAGTTGCATTAGGATTCATCCCTTAATTCCTCCACGTTAGTGTGAAAGGGGCCTCTCCCCGCCTATTCCCTGCCCATTGACCCCCTTCTCCCTGCCCTCTCTCCAACCTTTTCTGCACTTAACGCGGCCGGGAATGTTAAGGCACGTTAAGGGCTGTTAAGGCGCCTTAACGGTACAGAATGTACCTTTAGGGCGCCTTAAGGCGCCTTAACACGCCTTAACATAGCCGCTGCTACGTTAACGCAGTTTAGTAAACATGCCCCTAAATGTTTCTGCATGGTAATGGTTGTTACTGTGCATTAAGTGCCGACAGTCCATTTTATTCCTATAGTCATGGTAGCACTATAAAATCTGTTACCACGCAGTAACATTTAGGGGTATGTTTACTAAACTGCGGTAACGTAGCAGCAGCTACATTAAGGCACGTTATGTAACATTAAGGCGCCTTAACGTTACATAACGCGCCTTAAGGTTCCCGGCCGCGGAAAGTCCAGGAAAGGGTGGAGAGAGGGCGGAGAGAAAGGGTCAATGGGTAGGGAGAGGCCCCTTTCACACTAACACAAAGAAATTAAGGGCTGAATCCTAACGCAACTGAAAACCTGGCATTAGCACACATTTTCAAGAGAGAGAATCCAGTTCTGTGTCAGCAACGTACAGCATAGCCAGGGAGCCCCAGAAAAGTGATAATAGTGATACATTTGTACCAACAGCATAGTGCTCTGGTATGAAAGGCCACTATGGTGATGGCGCAAATGGGGCATGGGGGCTGCAGGCGGGACATGCAGTATGGGCTACTGGGGCACAGGGTGGACTAGGCGGTTGCCGAGGTGGCACATAGGAATGCAGAAAATGGAAACCAGCAAAACAGCAACTGACCAGGGTCAGACATGCCCATGAGTCTGTGGCCCACAGTGTCGCATCCAGGAGACATTACCCATCAGGCACCCCCAGGGGTGCATAACATTGACAGGCAGTGCCTGGGGAAGCGTGGTCATCTATGTAGGCACCCCTACCCCAGAACCCACTCCTTAGGCAGCCACCTACCTGCCTCCTGGATGGCCTGGGATTTTATTTTATTTATTTATTTAAAGGGTATTTCTATCCCGCCTTATCCTTCAATCAAGGCGGTGTACACAGCAAACAATCAAAGTCAGTGGAGTTTATGTTGGATCAGTCTATGTACAGTGAGAGTGCGTGGGTGCAGGTGTGCTAAGTAGTGTGAGCTATTTACAGTGAGGGCTCTTTACAGCTATATACAACATTTTCTGGATCCACAGCATGCTGTGATTTGTCTTCATGGAGTCTGAGGTTGGCACAATTTTGTGGAGTCTGATTATGTGCTTGTGCCGTAGTGCTCAGTGAAGAGTACTGTCTTTAGGAGTTTCCGGAAGTCCTTCTGATCTTCAGTTGATCGCAGATCGTCTGGGAGTTTGTTCCAAATTGTCGGAGCTGCCAGTGAAAGGGCTCTTTGAGTGGTGGAATTGCATGCTTTTGTGTAGTTGCTTGGTGTGCTGAGTGCGTCTGCTGTGGTTCTTCTTCTAGGTCTAGTGCTGGGGTCAGGGATTATTAGAGCTTGGAGGCTGAATGCAGAGCTCTTGCGTTTGATTCTGAATATGTTTAGTATGATTTTATACTTGATGCGGTGGCTGATTGGGAGCCAGTGGAGGTCTTTTAGGATGGGGGTGATGTGTGCCTGTGTTGGAGAATCGGTGATTATTCTGGCTGCCGTGTTTTGAGCCATTTTCAGCGGCCTGAGAGATTGTTTTGGGATGCTGTTGTAAATCGGGTTGCAGAAGTCAAGTATGGGAGTGATAAGAGCTTGACAGACTGTGTGGAACTGGCTTTGTGTGAGTAGAGGTTTGAGGCGTCTGATTACTCTCATTTTGTAGTATGCGTTTTTGACGTTTTTTCTGATGTGGGACTGTAGGTTCAGCTCCCTGTCGAGTGTTATTCCGAGGTATTTCACGTCGTTCTTCAGTGGTATTGGTGTGTTGTTAGCTGTGATGAAGGGTGGGGGGCTGAAGTTGGTGTTCTGTATGATGATGAGAGCCTCCATCTTGCTGTAGTTTATGGATAGGTTGTTGTGCGTGAGCCAAGTGGACATGCTGTTGAGACAGTTAGTTATTTTGGTGTAGTCGGGGCTGTCGAGGTTGATTGGCGTGTATATCATAATGTCATCTGCGTAGATTGTGTAGTCAATTTTATGTGTTTTCATGATGTTGCAGATTGGTTGAATGTATAGGTTGAAGAGTAATGAGGATAGTGCGGATCCTTGTGGTACTCCTTGCTTGATCTCTGTGGGTTGTGAGGTGTTGGATCCGATTTTGACTTGGAACTGTCTGTTTGTTAGGTATGATTTGAACCAATTCAGTGTGGTGCCGGTTATTCCAATGTTCTGTAGTCTGGTTAGAAGAATGTTGTGGTCTACTGTGTCGAATGCAGCTGAGATGTCTAGGAATATCATTAGTGTTCCTTCTTTGTAGTTGTCCATGGTCTGGATTATGTCATTGAATAGGTATAGGAGTAGAGTTTTGACTCTGTGGTTTGGGCGGAAGCCATGTTGATGTATATCCAGTGGGGCATGTGCGTTGATGTGGTCTTGGAGCTGTTGTTGCACTGTCTTTTCTATGATTTTGGCCAGAAGCGGTATGAGGAGATTGGTCTGTAGGTCGCTGGGTTGCCTTTGTCCAGAGTGGTTTTCTTTGGGATCGGCCTTATAGTGGCTAGCTTCAGTTGGTCCGGCATGGTTCCTTGCATCAGGGAGCTGCTTACCATGTTGTGTATGAGGGTGTTGAAGTTATCCTTGGTTGCCTTGATCCATGGGACTGGGCATGGGTCCGTTGGTGCGGTGCTTGTGTTGAAAGCTGAGATGATATCTGTGATTTGCCTTGTGGAAGGGGTGTCGAATTAGTCCCAAGCTGTGGTGGGCATGATTGGGTTGTTGGTTCCTTTAGATGTTTGTTGTGGTGAGTATCCTATTTTCTTTTGAAGATGATCTGCGAAGGTTTGAGGGTCAATCTGTATGTCTTTGTCGGGACTAGGTTCATTGGTTAGGCTTTTTACTATCTCAAAAAGCTCTCTGGGTTTGTTGTATGCGTTCTGAATAGTGGTGGTGTGGTGTTCTCTTTTTGTTTGGTTAATGAGATCATTGTAGCTCTTTTGTTGAGTGAGGTATAAGGCCTGAGTGGATGGAGATTTGGAGCGTCTCCAGAGACGTTCTATTTTCCTCAGATCTCTTTTTGCTTTGTGTATGCTTTTGGTGTACCATGGGGTGTGCTGTCTCTTGGTTTTTGTTGTTGCGCTTGTTCTGGCTTTGGCTGCTTCGTTGATGATATTGTTCCACTTGCTTACCTGTTCGTTCAGATCGTGCGTTTCTGTGTTGAGGTAAGGTAGCGTGTCTTGTAGGAATTGGTCCTTGTTGAAAGCTCTGAATCTTCTTTATCTGTCTGGTGTGTTTTGCGCTTTGTTGTGATTTTCCCTTTGAGTAGTGATCTCTATTTTGAATCTGTGGTGGTCTGACCAGGGTACTGGTGTGACAGTGGTACTGGATGGCGCACCACCAGCACTGACAGCATATGGTCATGGCGGTATGGCAGAGGGGGTGGATGATTGTGCTGGAGGGAGCAGTGGCACCTGCCTGCAGTGGACCTAGACCATGCCCTGTACCAGAATGTGGTGTGCAGTGCAACAGAAGAGGTCTGGCTGAGGAATGTAAAGATAGCCCCAGGGACCACTATGTTGCTGTGGCAACAATGTGGTGCAGTACACTCAGCCAGCATGTCCGAGGGTCAGAGGTTCAGGTCCCATCTGTGGATCCTGTAGAGCATCTCCCCATAGTTTTAGCCCACAATGCAGCCACAACAACAACATGGGCAAACCCCAAAGCAGTGTTGCACAGGGGTACAGACACCCACTCACAAGGGCTCCACTATCCACAGCTTCATGGAGTGTCAGGCTGTTGGCCCCAGCACAGAACTGCAGTTATCACCAGAGCACTACTACTACCCCCTGCACAGATTAGCAATGTTGGCACTGTGATCAGGACCAGTGCAGCGGGTAGGGTTGTCAACCACCTCCATCTCTGTACAATGCTGTGATAGATGTGGGAGTGTGCATATGTCTCTCCATTGTTTTGTGTCTGCCAACACCTCACTGAGGCCACATTGCTCATACTGCTTCCAGCATTAGCCTGCAAATGTGCATAATGAGGAGCAAGGTATTGTGGGTATGGTCCAGACAGGGCAGATTGGCCAGGATGCATCTGCACAAGGTGGAGGGCAATGGCTGGGACACTGTAGTGTTCGACCACCACCTGCATGGACAGGGTGGCCACAGCATGTCATGCTGGGGGTCACTCTCACTCTGACCGAGGAGTTGCCATGGCATGTCTATGTTGCCACATAGTGCCACACATTATTTGTTTCCAGTGATACCTATGTGTTCCCAGTTTTGGGTCCCAAGCAGAGAGAACTGCTTGGTGTCTGTGCTGTGCATCCCACCTCTGGGTGCACAGGGTTCCCCTGTGAGCATGCACTGTGGACAGGTTTGTGGGCTGTCTGCAGTTTGCCTGTGCATGGTGGGAGCACCTTGTAGGATGCTGCAGGTGCAGTCTGACTGTGCTGTCTGTTGATGAATGGCAGACCATGGCGTGGGGCAGTTGAGTCTACCCCAAGCATTACTGCTGGTCTGCAATGGTCACAGGTATGGCACTGGCCCAGCAGCCCTGGAGGGCTGTCATCTATCAGCAGGACTGTGGTTGCTGGTACTGCAGCCATGCTTTAGGGTGCAAGCACCTGTCCCACCACACCCTCATCTACAAAGGCCCCTTGGTGTATATAGCACATACCACTTCAACCCATAGTAGCAGTGCTACATCACCCTCATGCAAGTCTAGACACCCCACTTCCCTGATAACAGGTACCCATGGCAGCCAGACCTTAACACCAGGTACACACTAATCTAGGTGGTGTCTGGTCCCACAGGGCCACATGTGACTGCAGAATACAGCTGGAACAGATGCACCTTCGGAGGCACTGCTGGGAACACCTGTCACACACTGGCAGTGCTTGGAATGTGCAGTAGAACCTATCTCTAGCACCACATGTACTGTGGACCTAGTGTTGGGCGCCCATCCTATCCCTCAGGGTGAACACGGAACCTGCACAATGGCATGGTACGTAGCTACTCTGTGCCAGTATCATGCACTGTCAGTCCGTCTTACCATGCTGCAGTACCGGAGAGGTGCAGACCACATTTGGTGGTCAGCTGTAGGCCGCTGTTCTGCATTTGCAATGCATCATGGGTGCTGGTGGGGTTACCCTATCCTGGCACACAGAGCAGACGGTTTGTGCTGTGACCTGCAGTCCTTCTGTACCCAGCCATTGCTGTGCAACAGGCCATAGAGGTATAGCCTACTGGTTAGTACACTGACGTTCTAGGTGGAGGTCATGGGTTTAATTCCTTGTTGTTCCCTTCTGTCCAAGGTAGATATTTTGCTTGCCTGTGACAGTCATATCTTTGCAGATCCGTGCTGCCAGACCATAGTACCCTCACCACAGTTGCCAGCAATCCGTATAAGGCGTTATAAGGCTTCTAATTAGGCACAGTACAAGGCACGTTACAAGGCACCTTATTAGGCACGTTATAAGGTGCGTAATAAGGCACGTTACAAGGCACCTTATTAGGCACAGTACAAGGCACGTTAAGGCACATGCCTTGTACTGTGCCTAATAACGTGCCTTATAATGCACGTTACCTGATGGCTTGCCATAATGATGCCCCGCCCATGCCTTTATATGAGCATCTGTACCTTTACCGCAGAACCTAAAGCAAATGACATTACCGCAGTTTGGTAAACATATCCCTTAGTGAACATGTCCCTTAATTTGTTAAAGCATGCTAATGAACCAAATACACATTAATGAAAGCATGCCCTTATTATTCATGCCCTAATCGACACCCATGACCAATATTGGCTGAAGTTCTTAGAGACCCTCAACATCTGCATAAGAACAGAAATGGGTGAATAGTCTGGTGTGACATTTCCATTCTCGGACTGCCAGAATATGCTTCAAAAAGGAAGATGGATCAAGAGGGGGAGAGGGAGAAATCCACGGTCCCCTGTGAATTCTGCTCAAGCAAATCTACTGCTTCTTCTGAATTTGAGTTCACTGTTAGCAGCACACAAACCAAATCTTTCTATCCATCCCCATCAATGTACGTCTTTTGAGACTTCTTGTTGCTATGGTAACTCCTTTTCCATTCATTAGGCAGACACAAGGACACAGCTGAGAGCTCTGGGACTATCATACACCCCATGGGATTCTCGGGTACTCCCGATAAGGTGGGGGAGGATTTGCTTCAGGACCTTTAAAGCTCGGATCCTCTCAGTTACATTTTGCACAGAACACATTCACACAGATTTATGGTTGTTCCCAAAAGAAAATGTTTCCCGAGGTACTTATGAAATGGTGACAATCTGACAAGATCATTAGCAGAAATGCAAATTCCAAACAATCACAGCAATATAGTTCATTAAAAAAAACCAGCAGCAGGGTTCCTGTCACCCCCATACCTCCATCAGGACTCTCCTTAGAAACCTGACAAGATATAGGCTCCCTTTCTTGGTACTTGAATAAATATTTATTTACTTATGTGTTTGCTTATTTAAAATGTGTTTGTGCAGCTATGCCATTTTATCCCACTTTTGCATTTTCCAAAATAATGTCCAAAGTATTACCCATTAAAAAGCCCATCACTCACATGGTCCCTCACATCTGCAATTCATTTAGAAAAGAACTAGGTTTTTAGAAACATAGGGGTATGTTTACTAAACCAGGCTAACGGTTAACCCGGGCTATCTGCAACTATTTCCCATTGCATAATATGGGACCTAGTGGCAGATAGCCTGGGTTAACTGTTAGCCCAGTTTAGTAAACATACCCCATAGAAACATGACAGTAGATAAAGACCATACAGCCTATCTAGCCTGCCCTTCCATACCAACTACTAAGCTCTTCAGTCCTTTTTTTTTCTTTAGAGATCTTCTGTATTTGTCCCATGCTTTCTTGAATTCAGATACAGCCTTTGTCTCAACTACCTCCACTGGGAGACTATTCCACACATATACCATTCTTTCCATAAAGAAATATTTCCACAAAATACTCCTGAGCCTATTTCTTTTTGCCTTCATCCTATGCCTCCCCGTAGCAGAGCTTTATTTCAGTTGAAAAAGGCTTTACTCCTGTGCATTTATGCAATGGCAGTACTTAAACGTCTCTATCATATCTCTCCTCTCCTGTCTTTCTTCCTACAGTGGCTAGCCACCGGACTGAACTTTAAACCTGGATATTCAATTCCAGGGCCATATCCTGGCTCTGACATTGAATATCCAGGTTGCCTAGATTGCCGCAAGCTAGCCAGGCAGTGGTGATATTCAGCCGCTGCCTGTTTAGTTTCAACAACAAAAGTCAGGCCAATCTTTCCTGCGCCTGACTTTCACCGCATGACACTATCTGAGCATGGGTTAAATATTTCTGCTGCATGATTAGCCATAGGGGCCACCCCAAAATGCCCCAGGCATGCCTCAATGCCAACCGGTTATCATCGGGGCATGTAGCAGTGGCACCCATGGATATTCAGTGGCACTAACTGGACTGCATATCATGTAAGTGCCTTTGAATATCGGGCCCATTGAGATCTTTAAGTCTGTTCCCATATGGTTTATGAGGAAACACACTGACCATTTTGGTAGCCACTCTCTGCAATGACTGAATTCTCTTTATATCCTTTTGATGGTGTGGTCTCCAGAACTGCACACAATACTCTAAATTAGGTCTCACCAAAGACATATAGGGGTATGTTTACTAAAGCACAGTAACGTTACTGGCGTTAAGTGCAGCGTTAATGTGAGCAATGCCATATAAGGAAGTGGGTGTACTGGCGTTAAGATAGCAATGGCCGTTTAATGCGCGTTAAAGGGCACCTTGGCCAGTTAGCACACGTTAACAGGACATTGCACGTTAAAGCAGACAAACAAAACACATTACAAGGCTGACAAGGCGCTTTATAAGGTGTCTTAACCTAAGGTGCCATATAAGGTGTTCTAAGGATGTTAAGGTGACCCAAGATATGGTGCCCAAGGGCAGTAAGGTTCCCCAAGTTGACAAGCATGAAATGTAGGGCCAAAAAATGATGTAACCCTAACAGAGCACCAAGGAAAGGCAATGGACAAGTGATAGAAGGAAGCTGAGGTGGGAACTGATGGACCTGCCAAATCTGCATGCAGCTGATTTGGCAGCTGGTAAAATGGACAAGGAGTAGCCTAGTGGTTAGAACACTGGGTTGGTAACCAAGCAACCAGGGTTCGATTCCCACTAGCACTCCTTGTGGCCTTGGGCAAGTCACTTAACCCTCCATTGCCTCGGAAGAAAGGCCTGGCAATCTACTTCCGGTGACACTGCCAAGAAAACCCAGGAGCTTCTGGGTTGCCAGGAGTCAGGACTGACTCGAAGGCACACATTGCATTGCAAAATGGACAAACATATTGGAGGCAGCTGTACCAATGCACAGGGTGTTGGCAATGTAAAGTGCTACAATGATAGTGGGTGGAAGTGGATGGGAATACGTGTCCGCCAGTGGAGGCAGAGGTGGCAAGATATTTTCAATGATAGGAGGACAGAGGAGTAGTAGTGCCATGCAGAACAGACACAGAAGAGGCAAGCATGAAGAGCCGCAATGTAGAAAAGGATACCAGTGCAGGACATGGGGTAGCAGTCTGCACATGAAGACGGGATACTACCAAGCTGACAGATGCAGATAGATGGACAGAAGGATGGCTGGCAACTGTGATGAGGGTACTATGTGCTGGCAGCACAGATCTGCAGAGATATGACTGTCACAGAAATCAAAAGGACTTGCCTCAGATAGGCCTAATAAAATGAGACCACGGAGGGATTGAAACCATGACCTCTGCTTAGGACATCATTGCTATACCTCTGTGGCTTTTGTTGCAGCAATGGCTGGCTACAGAAAGACTGCAGGTCACCGTACAAACTGTCTGCTGTGTCTACCAGGATAGGGTAAACCCACCAGTACCCATGATGCAATGCACATGCAGAACAGCAGTCTACATCTGATCACCAGATGTGGTATGCAAGCTGTCCAGCACCTCAGCTTGGTAGGAGGAACTGACCGTGTGTGATACTGGCACAGAGTAGCTACACACCATGCCATTGTGCTGGTTTTGTGTTCATCCTAAGGGTGAGGTGGGGCGGCCAGCACCAGGTCCGCAGTACCCGGTTGCTTGAGATAGGCTTTACTGCAGGGCCCTATCATTACTAGTGTGTGACAGATATTCCTTGCAGCCCACATCTAAGATAATTCTGTGTCCATATGTATTCCCTAGTCGCATCTAGTCCTTGGAGACCAGGAGCCACCCAAGTTAAGTATGTCCGGTGTGGTTGTTATGGTCAATTGTTATAAGAGCAGGGGCGTGGGGGTGTATGGACCCACATGCAGGTTATGTAGCACCACCTACCAACCTGCTCTTTCTGGGTCAAGATGGTGGACAGGATCCAAGACATCAAAAAGGTTAGATAGAATTTGTCACATTCCTCCTTGCTTCTCACCACTACCAAAATATTGTCTATTAGACAACTTTTTGGTGGTGGTGAGAATCGAGGAGGAATGTGACACATTCTGTCTACCCTTTTGATGTCTAGGACATCTGTACCTTGCCCACTCACAATCTTAAATGACAGAGGTGTAAGGCAGGGGTCTCCAAATCCAGCCCTGGAGGGCCACAAACCAGTCAGGTTGGCAGGATATCTCTAATGCATATATATCTCATTAGGGATATCCCGAAAACCTGACTGGTCTGCGGACCTCCAGGACTGGATTTGAGTAGCTCTGTTCTAAAGAGTACACATGTTTATGTTGTATATGCAATGTGGTATAAAGTGTAGGGACATGGTCTGCAGTAGTCAAAGCTGGGACTTGAACATGTGATCTTCTGTTCCACGACACACTGGCTGTTTGTACTGCACCATATTGTTGCCACAGAAGCAAGTCAGTCCCTGGGGATACCATGACTGTTCATCAGACAGACCTTGTCTGTTGAACTGCACGCCACCCACCTGAAGAGGGCTTGGCCTTGGTCTGTTGTGGGCAGATGCCACTTCCCCCTCCACCACCAGCACCCCCCAGGCCATCCAGTGTGCAGGTAGACGGCTGCCTAGGGTGTGGGGTCTGGGGTAGGGGTGCCTACATAGACATCCACGCTTCCCCCTGGCACCGCCTGCCAATGTTATGTGCCCCTTGGGGTACCTTCTGGGTAATGTCCCCTGAATGGGACATGGTGGGACACAGACTCGTGGCATGTTTGACCTTGGTCAGTTGCTGTCTTTCTGATTTCCAGATTTTGCGTTCCTATGTGCCACCTAGCCATATGCCTAGCCCAACCTGTGCCCCAGCTGCCCCACTGCATGTCCTGCCTGCAGCCCCCTATGCCCCATTTGCAGCATTGCCATAGTGCCCTTTCATACCTGGGCACTATGCTGTTGCTGCACATGTAGCACTACTATCACATTTTTTGGGCTCCCTGCCTATGATGTACATTGCTGACACTGAAATGGTTTCTCTCACCTGCAAATGTGCATCTAAACACAGGTTTTCACTCGTGGTAATGTTCAGCCCTTCAGTTCCCCGTGTTAGTGTAGCAGGAGCCTCTCCCTGCCCACTCCCTGCCCATTGACCCCTTCTCTCTGCGGGGCTTAACGCTGCCGGGGATGTTAACGCGCACTAATGTTGCATCTGGTAACTTTAGTGCACGTTAACGTTACATTTGGTAACGTTATCGCGCATTAACATAGCCACTGCTATGTTACCGCTGTTTAGTAAACATATCCCATAGAGGCACTATCACCTCCTTCATCCTGATGGCCATTCCTCACCCTATGCACCCAAGCATCCTTCTGGCTTTCACCATTGTCTTTTCTACCTATTTAGATACCTTAAGATCATCAGAAACAGTCATGCCTAGGTACCTTTCTACTTTCATAGACAGAAGTACTTTACCCACTATACCAGTGGTTCTCAACCTTTTTTGTACCTTGACCCCTTTTACCATTGGTCAACTTGTGATGACCCCCAATGATAAAATCAAATGCGTCTCTCTTCCTTTACTGTTTCACGCATTGTCGCTGTAATCATTTGTTGAATTATTAATATATTAAAAGGCCTCTGCATTATGTTTTTATTTATAAAATTTACTTATTTAAACCACAATAATTAATCCCAATAACAAGTAAGAATACTTGATTTCAAAATTATTATGATTTTGTAGTCAAATCACTAATGTGAAATAAAATTAGCGCTGTTAGCGCTGTTTGGTAAGCATACCCCTAAAAGTCGAGGTCAGAAGCTGAATTCTTGCTTGTATTGACAAAAATTTTTATTGTGAGTTTTTGCTTGCATGTCAAGCTTCTCTTCAAATTTCCTTTTTGTCTGCCTTATCAGTGCTTTGACTGCAACTTGAAAGTGCCTATAATGTTTCCTGCTTTCTTCATTCAGATGCTTTTTCCATTTTGTTTTTTTTTGAAACTTTTATTTTCATTTTGCAACAAACAAAAGAAACAACACACCAAAGGAAACAATACAATTATACAATAAAGAAAAGTAAACCCAATTACCCCCCACCCCCACGCTTCTTCTCTAGCTGATTATGTCAGCATGTGAGCGCTTCCAAACAAACGTGATTGTACATCAAAACAATCAGAAGAGTATCTGCGATACAGAATAATCATGAGACAAAGATATATATAAATTTAGACAGTCAGATGAGAGCATTGAGCAGAATGTACATAATCATTGAGCATCTTCCATTTAGACCGATGATGAGGAGTCTGAATGGGGGAAGCAAACATACGAGGTATTTGTTCATATTTACTGTAGAGACAGACATGATTCCACCATTCATTGGGGCTCAACTGGGAGCTATTTTTCCAGTATTTCGTAATTAGGGAAATAGCAATACCTAGCATAAAGTCCAAAAGGAAGTAAGCCGTTTTTGGAAGAGAGGGGATCCCCGCTGCTGAGCGAAGTCCCACTATCCTCCAAGAAAGGGGCTCTTGAAAGTGCAAAATAGACTGGATACGGCCCCAGACCCGACTCCAGTAATACTGTAGTGCGGGACATTCATACATAACATGAGGTAGTGAACCAATGGCCGCATGACATGTCCAACAATTATTGCCCTGAGCAGTGTTCCATTTGGCTAATCTGTCAGGAGTGTAAAAACACCGGTGGGCTAGAAAGAAGAGTGTCTGAGTGAGTGAGGCGGATCGGGAGACCCGTGTCACTTTACTCCAGACAAGGCTCCATTGCTCCGGGGTCAAAGTCACATGCAGTTCTCTCTCCCATGCTTTCTGCGCTATAGGGGTATCCCTAGTTATAGCATTACATAAGGTTTTGTAAAAATTGGATGCTACACCCGGTGAACTACCGATAGATCGGATAGTCTCCAACCAACCTTGTGTAGGGGAGGCCGATGGCGGGAGCACCTTAGCACTCCTAAGGCAATGCTGAAGTTGCACCAACTGAAAGTAGTGTTTCGCTGGGAGACCAAATTCAATTTGTAATTCACTAAAAGTTTTCCAGCGACCTTCATGGAACAATTGGCTAGGAATCCAAATGCCCCTAGTGTACCAGGGGCTCCACGCCATCGGCTTATTTTGTATTCGAAATCGAGTGTTGTACCAAAGTGGGAGTTTGTCTAACGGACAGAGTCGGGAGTCTAAAGATTGCATGAGATTATTATAGGCACCTAAGGTGTCTAAAAGCATTGGTGGGAAGTGAGAGTCTGATGGGAGAGTCATACCAGGGAGAAAAGTAAGAGGAATCAGTTTGCAAAGGTCCTCTTCTATGTCTAGCCACACAGGTCTACTCGGTACTGGATCTTCCAGCCAACGAGCACCTTGTTTGAGAAGAAAAGATTGATGATACTTCAGGAAATCAGGGAATCTGACACCCCCATATTCCTTATCTGCTTGCAGCTTATGTTTCGCTATCCTAGGTGTCTTATTTTGCCACAAGTATCTAGTCAGAAGGCCCTCGATATCTTTATATATACGTCGAGGGAAGAGACAAGGCACCATTTCTAAGATATAATTCACTTTCGGAACAATCATCATTTTTATGGTTTCTAATCGACCCCACCAGGTAAGCGTTAAAGGAGTCCAACGGTGAGTAAGCGCCCGGACTTTAGAGGTTAAGTCTTTGGCATTGAAGGAGATAGTGTCTTCCAAAGGAGAACAATAGTGAACCCCAAGGTATTTGACCATGCGAGGTTGCCATAAAAAGGGGAAGGATTGCATATCTGCCTGATGAAGCAGAGGATTTAATGGAAAGGCTACCGACTTGGTCCAATTTATCTTATAACCGGACAGTTGTGAGTATTTACCAATTTGCTCTAAGACAGCCGGTACTGAGTCTATAGAGACAAAGAGCATAAGATCATCAGCATACGCTGAAATTTTGATTTCCCTGTGGGTGAAGGGGACTCCATGAATCTCCTCCGATTGCCGGATTAGTAAAGCCAAGGGTTCGAGTGCAAGATCGAAGAGGAGTGGAGACAGTGGGCATCCCTGGCGAGTGCCGCGTTGAAGGGGAAAAGGTTGAGACTTTAAAGCATTTGCACATATACTGGCTGTAGGCTGAGCGTACATGGTGCGAAGACAACGGAGAAAACCTTCCCCGAATCCGTACCAGCGGAGGACTGCAAATAGGAAGGGCCACTCTAAGCGATCAAAGGCCTTCTCAGCATCAAGTGAGAGGCCAACAAATGGGCGATCAAGATTAACTGCGGTAGTCAATACATGGCAGAGAGTCCGAGCATTGTCAGCAGTCGATCTACCAGGAATGAAACCGCATTGATCTGGGTGTATTAAGGTAGGCATCCTATCCGAGAGCCGGGTAGAGAGAATGGTGGCAAAGATTTTATAGTCCGCGTTTAGGAGGGAAATTGGACGATAATTAGCTGTTAGTTGCGGGTCTCTCCCCTCTTTCTCAAAAACTACTACATTTGCCATTGAAAAGGACCCAGAAGGAGAACCCTCCTCGGCCAGAGCAGAAAAATAAATTTTCAAAACTGGAGCTAAATCAGCGTGAAAGGTTTTGTAGAATTCAGCGGGGAGACCGTCTGGGCCTGCGGCTCGACCTGAGGCACATGTCTTGATAGCAGAATGAATTTCTGAGACAGTAAATGGTGTGTCTAAGGCCACTCTATCTTCGTCAGATAGGGTCGGTCTTTGTACTCCTGAAAGTAAGCGTTCAAATACATCTGGCTCAAAATCACATTCAGATTGATAAAGCCGAGTATAAAAGTCACGAAAGAGTTCTAAGATTTCGGTATCTTTAGTGACCAAGCCCCCCCCTGACGGATTGCGGAGGGCGGGAACACGCTTGGCTTCTTGTCGACCTTGTAGGGCATTTGCTAATAATTTGCCAGCACGATTATTTTCCCCGATAATAAAGCCCTTGTTGTGATTCAATATTTTTAACAGCAGCAGTGTGCAAAAGCTGATTGTATTGAAAACGCAAGCGTTGTAAACGGAGTAAAATACATGGGTCAGTACGGGACGTAAGGAGACGCTCCCCAGCTTGTATCTGCTGCTCTAGAGTCAGTAAAAGCTGCTTTCTTTGTTTCCCCTGCCGAATTTGATAGCTAGTTATAGTGGCACGGATAGATGCTTTAAAACCCTCCCACCAAGCCCAGCCCGCTGTATCATGGGGTGAGTTAAAATGAAAATAATCTTGGATAGCGGCCTTTATATCGATCTGAAAATCTTTTTGACCCAGTAGGGATCTATCAAAAAACCAAGCTCGGGGAGAATCGTCCCGCGCAGTGACACGTAATGATAAAGATATGGCAGCATGATCTGAAATATGGAGAGGATGAGTCCTAGTCGTGTCTACTTGAGAAATCAGTGCTTTGGAAATGAGAAAGAAATCTATTCTAGATTGGGAGTGATGGGGGGCAGAAAAGAAAGTGAACTCTAAGTCGGAGGGGTGAAGCAGCCTCCATATATCTACCAGCGCAAGATCTTGCATCAGAGCTGTAAGGGTAGCAAGACTCTTGGGTGGACTACTCGTTCTTGGCGGCTGTCTATCTATCAGAGGGTCTAACACTTGATTAAAGTCACCACCAAGTATTAATGGAGTATTGGCAGAGGCCTGTGCCAACTGCGCAATACTTGCATAGTAAGCAGGGTTGTCCACATTCGGGGCATAAATGCAAATACATGTAAATTCACTATCTCCGACCTTAAGATGTACTCGGGCCCATCTGCCCTCCTTGTCAGCGCTAGTATCAATTACAGTAGCTTGCAAAGATTTCTTAACCAGGATGGCAACCCCACACCGTTTAGAAACGGCGGGAGAATAGGCAGCCACCATGTAAGGCTTAACATTGAGTTTCAGTGTTTCAGCAGAGTTTAAGTGCGTTTCCTGAAGAAACGCTAAATAAGCATGCTCATGGCTAAGATAGCTAAGGATTTTCTTTCTTTTGATTGGACTATTAATGCCCTTTACGTTGAGTGATAAAATTTTACATAAAGCCATTCAGACAAATTAAAATTCTGAGCATGATAGCGCACCTAATTTCACAATGTCCCTCATATTGACTGTATCAGGCTGTACATATGGCATAAAAGAAACTAAGCTTAGATAACAATGAAGCGCCCCACATTAAAAAAGAAAAACCGCAACGCGGTAGAGAAGAAGCAAAACCCCAAAAATTACTGGCGACCATATGTCTGCGGGGAGAAGCCCCAGAGAAGGCCAAAATTGAAAAACACATAACCTGTAGGACTGTGCGTGCTCCGAATCCGACCGAGGCACACATCATGGAGGGAGAGGAGACCACAAAACAAGAGTCATAGAAAGAAAGAAAGAAAGTCCAGGAAGTCTCTGTGCTTGACTATGACCGCCGCATCGGGCCCTTCAAAATGGCGGACAGAGCCGGCGAATAAAAGTCCACGTCGTTGGATTAGCGCATCTGCTCTGCCTCTTTGGAGTCTAAAAATGTTGATAGTAGATCAGGATCTTCGAATGTCCTGGTTTGGTTGTGGAGAGTCACTCGGAGTTTCGCGGGATACAACAGGCCAAAGCGAGCCTGTAGCTGTTGAAGTCGAGGGCGAAAAGCAAGGAGTTTCTTCCGTCGGTCAACGGTAGGCTTTGCCAAGTCAGGGAAGAAGGAGACTTTGTGACCTTCAAATTCCAAATGATGGTTCGCCCGGGCAGCATTTAAAATTTGTTCCACTTGTTGATATCGTAGCAAGCGAAAGATAATAGGCCGGGGGGTCGTTCGGTTGAGCGCCATGTGGGTAGGAGCACGGTGTGCACGATCGATTTCCAATTCTTTATGAAAGGTGATCTTCAGCAAGGAGGGAAGAATTTTGAGCAGGAATTCTCTCATATCTCCCGCTTCCGCCCCCTCCGGTATTCCAATGAGCCTCACATTGTTGCGACGGGCTCGATTATTGCTATCTTCTAACTCCTTTTGCAGATTCTGTATCTGGCGCTCGGCCTTGTCCAGTGCGCCCAAGCGCACCGCGTGCGAATCGAGGACCCCCGCCATATTGTCCTGCCGTAATGAGAGTCTTTCAAGTCGGTCCTGGAGCACTCCAAAGTCTTCTCGCAGGGCTCTAAGCGCTTCCTCCATTGGACTGCACCAATTCCTTCACGCCGCGTAGTTCCTCCAAAATCTCCAGGTGCATTTCGGGGTTTTCACGAAATGGAACCATCTTCTGTGGGGAGGACACCTCTGTTTTGGAGCGTTTTCCGTGAGAAGAAGAAGGAGACCCGAAGTCCAAGCGCGCTGGTTTATGGGCCGCCATCCCCCCCGAGGTACCCCGGTCAACCCGGAGCGAAATAGTAAGTTTGTATAGGTATTAAGTCAGGATTCTAAGTAGGCCTCTCGGGAGCTTCAGCGCGAAGCGTCTTACCCGCTGGACATCAGGCTCCGCCCCCCGCTTTTTCCATTTTGAACTTATCCTGGAGCACAGTCAGCCCTATTTCAGTTCTGTGTCCAGCACAAAACCTGCTTGTACCTTAGCCAACTCCTCCATGTCCTCTACAAGGACACTCTACTGTATCATAATCACTGGCTCTGTCACAATTGTCTAAAAATGTATTTGGACAATAGGCTGTAATTAACACAAACCCTGGGATCTAACTCAAGCTTCTTAAGGAGCAATGTAATTATTGCCTTACACAGTTTCCATTTTGTACTATAGTAATCTCATAGCTATCACATCACCCCATTTTCCAGACATCCTCATAGGTAGACACAAGTGACATGGATATAATAAGCAGAATGTGGGGTTAAGACTTTCTACAGCTGGATCCTCGAGAGGGAACAAATTCTCTAACTGTAATTACCCACCCTCCCTACTCTCATTTTCAACCAAAGTCCTCCACTTTTTTAGACCTTCTCAAAAGCTTGTGCCAATTCCATGCCCTTCAGAGAACAAATCCTATCCTAAAACCTGTGTTTCCTTAATAATCAATCTACCACAGAAAACATCTCTTTAGCTCCATTGTAAGCTTTAAGGATAGTGGCTATAAAATGCCCTGTTTAGCTTTAATCATTTCTCTATACAATACAAGCCGATGGGTCCTCCTTCTCCACTGGAAAAACACAGGACAATTTCCCAGAACAAATGAAGCTCCTCTCTTACTCCAGTACTTTTGCTTCTTATAATCTTCTTGATATATGTCAAGGTCTCCCTGGAGCCTTACTTTGCTTTGTATACAAAAGCTGTGTTGTTGAAATGGAAGACACTCTTCTGGGCTTGTGTGGGATGGAGGATGGAGGGGCGATGAAGGATTCTATTATCGCCAGGGCTCTATGTTCAGTGGACTCTGTTTAGTCACTCCACCGGGTACTCTAATCCTCAGTCACTTCGAAAGGACTTCACTATCTAGAGTTGGTTAAATAAAAAAATAGAGACCCATACTGAAACAAAAATAAAACAGTGCGGTAAAGAGTGAAAATCACAATAGTTCTCCAGAGGCAGATTGCCCTATAGGGCTTTTGGTGACAGTGCCATGGTGAAAGTGGCAGGATTTAAGACTGGGGAGGGAACGTGACGTTTGCATGGAAGCTACACTGAAGCCAAAGAAGCAACAACAAAGCAAGAAGTAAGCATGAGGCCTCTGAGCTGATATATGAGCTTACGGCCCTGCTGCATCTCTGTTCCTTGTTAACAGGAAGCCTGTAGTGAAAGAGGAGGCAGGGACTCTGCAGGCCCATGAGCACATGTATTGACTCAGAGGTCTCATACTTACATTTGCTTTGTTACTGCAGGTTCAGGAGCCTCCTGGCCAAGAAAGATGCTGAAAAGAGTTGATGGGTGGAAAGAAATGGCAAATGCTGGATGTGGAGGAAGAGGAAGAGAGAGCGAGCAAATGAGTGATAGACAGGGGCAAATAATAGAAGGGGAAAAGAAGTAGAGAGAGTGGCTAGAGGTTAAATGTGGGAAAGAGAGAAAGGGCAGAAACTGGAAGGAGAGAGGGAGACAGAGTGGACAGATACTAGACATTGGAAGGAAAGACACAGTTGCTGACAGGGGAGGGAAGAGCGGGAAGCGCTGGATGGGGGAAGAGCGTGGAACATCAGATTTTGACTGAGAAATAGAAGGCATATAAATATCTGAGGGGAGGCCTTGGGGAGAATGGTAACTGGTAGAGAGAATGGAGGAGACAAGCTGAAAATTGACTGTGTGAGGGGAAGCATTGAGAGTCGGAATTTCATTACTGGGTGCCTTGGGTGGAGGGGCAATTGAGAGGGAAGGGAAATACTGGAGCTCAGCAGTTTGGTGATAGGTAGAGCAGGCGGTGCAGTGAGAATGCAGGTATGGGGAGACACAGTGGGGGAGGGCAGTAGGAATAGAAAGGAAAGATGGAAGAGCAAGAGTGAAAAATGGAAAGCTAGTAGATGAACCAGAGGTAAAAAAAGGAAGATTAAGGACTGGAATGGCACAATGGGGGTAAGATATAAAAAGGTGAGATGGGGGGAATGAAGTAAAACAAAAAATGGGAAGGGATCAAGAAGAGTGCAAAACAATAAAAGATGTGGAGAGATGAAAAGGAGTAAGAGATACGTGGATTGTGACTAGGGATGAAAAGAGATAATTAGAAAGTAAGGATAGGGGAAGGGATGACTGGAGAGAATCAGGGTAAGAGTGACTGGAGCTATGAGCAGATAGGTAGAAATAAAGAGGCAAAGTCTGAGAACAGTGAAATGGAACAAAATGAGATGAAAAATAGTAAGGAAAGAGAAGAGAGATAAAACAGAAAATGAAGAGGAAACTCTGGAAAAGTAGTTAAAGAAAATTGACAAATTAAAAGAGAGACCAGGACAAACATGATTAGAAAAATAAAAAAACCCAGACAAAGGTAGGAAAAAAGTCCCTATTTTTGCTTTAATGTTTGGAATCTGTTAGCTTTAACAATGTGCATCTCTTATATATTTGTATTTTGCTCAGAACAGGTGAAAATGCATTTATGTTTTTGTTTCTCCAGTTGTGCATTGAATTTAAAATTTAACTTTTTAAGGGTTGCCTAGTTTTGTGCTCTTTCAAACATGAACAAATCACACCTATTTTATAAAGAAAGGTAGGCATCTACTTTTCTTTAGAAAATGGAAGTGTAAGTCATAAGATACACTGCCACACCTAGGCATGAACACTTATGCTAACCCTAGACTTGGGAGTATGTTTACTAAACGGTGCTAATGGCGCAGCTGCGATATTATCAATGACGCATTACCGTGTGAGAACATCACGTATTGCGCGATAACGTCTCTAGCGGCGGTAAGGTGCGCAGAGGGTAGAGTAAGGCTCCCCAGAGGGCGGAGTATGGCTCCCCAGGGGCGGAGATAAGGGATCAATGGGTGGAGAGTGGGCGGGGAGAGGCTCCATGCACACTAATGCCATGAAATGAAGGTCTGAAAATTAACACCAGTGAAAACCTCGCGCTAGAGGCACATTTGCAGGGGAGAGAGACCATTTCAGTCAGCAATGTACAGCAAAGGCAGGGAAAACCAAGAAAAGTGATAGTAGTGATACATATGCAGCAACATTATAGTGCCCAAGTATGAGAGGGCACTACTGTGAGGCTGCAAATGGGGTACAGAGGGCTGCAGGTGGGACATGCAGTGGGGCAGCTGGGGCACAGGGTGGTCTAGGCAGATGCCTAGGTGACACATAGGAATGTAGAAAGGAAAACCAGCAAGACAGCAACTGACCAAGGGCAAACATGGCCACAAGTGTGTGTCCCACAGTGTCCCGGGGACAGTAACCAGCAAGTACCCCAAAGGGCGCATAACATTGGCAGATGGTGCCAGTGTGTTCAGGGGCAAAAGGCCACAGGTTCAAGTCCCAGCTGCGGCTCCTGCAAACCATGTCCCTGTATTTTACCCAGTACTAAACCATGGTAATAAAGATGGAACCGTTATTGCAGATTAAATAAACACACCATAAACTCCTATATTTTACCCTATAGGGCACAGACACCATAAACATGTGCAATCCCTACAGCAGAGTTTCCCAATTGCAGTCCTGGAGGGCCAAACACCATTCAGGTTTCATGCTGTCTCTAATAAATATGCCTGTGCTGCATTTGTATGCACCACCCCCATTGTATGCAAATGTATCTCATGCATATTCATTAGGGACAGCATAAAAACCTGAACTGTGTTTGGCCCACCAGGAACAGCATGAAAACCTGAACCATGTTTGGCCCACCAGGACCGGAGTTGGGAAACTCAGCCCTAGAGCAGCGGCCAACAGGGGCACAAATACCCACACCCACAGGCTCCACTATCCAAAGCCTCATGGAGAGTCAGGCTGTTGGGCCCTGGGCGGAGCAGCATCTCCCAGTACTAGCACCTGCATACCTTAGCAATGCCGCCCTAAACTTGGGAACACGTTATCAATATATGAAAAGGTTGCTATGATTAATGTCAGATAACAAATCCTAAGTTAAACACAATTTGTTGACAGCTGCATCATAGCAACCTTTCTGATATCTGTGGAGTGTGTTTCAGTTTTGGTTTTTGACAGTGTTTACCACCCAGGGGAGTGACCCCAACAGTGTTGCGTACCATAGCCATACCTGCACTGTGCCCAGGACTGGTGTGGTGGCCAGGGCTGCCAAAAACCTCTATATTTGCACAATGCTGGCAAAGGTGTGGGAGTGTTTGTATGTCTATCCAGTGTGCAGTGGCTGCCTACACCTTACTGAGCCCACACTGCTTGCACTGTTTCCAGTGTTAGCCTGCCAATGTGCATAATGAGGAGCAAGGTACTGTGGGTATGGCCTGGGCAGGATGCATCTGCACAGTGCAATGGACAATGGCTGGGACATTGTAGTGCCCGACCACCACCTGCATGGACAGAGTGGCCACAGCATGTCATGCTGGGAGGTCACTCTCACCCTGACTGAGCAGTGACCACGAAATGGCTTAGTTCCCCCATAGTGCTATGCAGTATTTCTTTCAAGTGATGTTTATGGGTCTTTTTTTCTGGGGTCCAATCACTGATATACTTGCTTGGTGTGTGTGCTCACATCCCATTTTTGGGTGCACACAGTTCTTCCAGGAACATGCACTATGTACTAGCTAGCAGACTGTCTGCAATTAGCATGTATATGGCTGGAACACCTTGCAGTGTGGAGACTGACTATGCCCTCTGCTGGTGAATGTCAGATAGTGGTGAGGGGCAGCTGAGCTTTTCCAGCATTCTGCCTGTCTGCCATTGGCCTTATGTGATGCATACAGATCTGCATTGATTGCCCTGTAAGGTGCCTGTTCCCCAGCAGGGCGGGGGTCGATGGTCCCCTCTACTGCCACCATTGCAGAGATGTAGAATGTGGATCTGTTGGTGGGAGATGCTGTCCCCCACCCTGAGCCACAGAGAATGGGTTGGGTGGTGCTACATAATCTGCTTTTGGGTCCAAAACCCCCCTTCATTTATAACATGTGACCATGAGAACCACACAGGACATGCACTATTCTGGGTGCATCATAGTCCACAAGGGCTAAATGTGACTGGGGAATACAGATGGACACAGGTGTGTCCACAAGGACTACCTATTACAGACTGGCACTGATGGGGACCTGCAGTATAACCTATCTTAGACAAGCCAGGTGCTGCGGACCTGGTGCTGGGCACCCCACCTCACCCTCAGGGTGAGTACAGGATCCACACAATGTCACAGTCTGTAGCTACTCTGTGCCAGTAACACACATGGTCAGTTCCCCCTACCAGGCCGAGGTGCTGTGGGGGTGCATGCCCTATCTTGTGATCAGCTGTAGACTGATGATCTGCATGTGCAGTGCATCATGGGTACAGTTGGGTTTACCCTATCCTGGTAACCACAGCAGAAAGTTTGTGTGGTGACCTGCAGTCTTTTTGTAGCCAGCCAGGGATGTGTTGCCAGCTATAATGGTGTAGCTCACTGGTTGCTTCAATGATTGTTGAGGCAGAGGTCATGGGTTTGATCCCACAGTGGTGCTATTTAATGAGGCTTTTCCTTTTAATTTAAATCAGTGCTGCCAGCAAAATGCACCCTCACAGTGCTGTAACCTTAAGATGCCTCATAAGGCGCCCTATAGGGCACATTAGAAGGCGCCTTGGCAGACAGGGCACTTTATAATGTGCCCTATGGAGTACCTTATGTGGCACCTTAGGCTATGGCACTGTGAGGATGTTTTTGCTGGCAGCACTGATTTAACTTAAAAAAGGAAATGCCTCAGATAGCACTGATTTAGATTAAAAGGAATTGCCTTAGACAGCCTTCTTACATAACATCATTGTGGGATCAAACCCATTATCACTGTCTCCACAGTCATTGCAGTAATCAGTGGGCTACATCTTTATAGCTTCTAACACTGCGCTGGCATGAACTTAGGGTTAACCCGCATTAACGTGCCATGGCGCCCACTATCGCGCGATACAGATTCTTACTACCTTGCCGCCCGAACGCCCACTCCTTATATGGCATTCTTCACATTATCGCTGCAACTAGCGCTGGTAACATTAAGATGGTTTAGTAAACATACCCCTTGGTGTAAATTTGTGCACCTAGATTTGTAAAGAACTTGCTTAAGTTATAGTATTTCATAACATATGCATAAATTTGTGATCAATCAATGCTCCATGCAAGCTCTGTCCCTGGATATGCCCACCTCAACATTATGTACTTATACAATAGTGACTGTCTAACGTATGTGGAGAAGACAACCACAGAGGATTTCTAAAGGAAAAGAAAGGACTGTAGAGCTTAGTAGTTTATTTATAGTATTTATTTAAAAGGATTTCTATTCTGCACAACAACATAGGTGAAGTAAAAAAACATCCAAAATAATTTCATGCATTAGCCCTGCGCTATCTGTTAACGCAGGCTGAGAGTGCGCACTATTGGCTGCGCTAAGAGGTAGTGCAGCTTAGTATGCATGCTTCTAAGTTTTTACAGTAAATAATCCTGAAGGGTAGATACATTTCAAAAGTGTAATCTTCTTTTGAACAGTTTCAGACTAGTTTATCAGCTGCCAAAAGTAAACTGCTGTCAACCAGCATGCTATGTATTTAATACTAGTCTGAAGTTGGATTAAGGATGACTGAACTGTAAACATTCTGGTTATCTGTAGCAAAGAAAAACAGCCTTCCAGATATTGCTAGAGCTACAAAGGTATTGAAATTCTACACTGATTTATAATACTCAGACAAATGGAACCCGTTATAAGTGGTACCTGAAGCCTAGAAAATTGATAGCACAATCTCCCTTCAGAGCTTTTGAACTTTTAATTGAATATGTCTGGTTCATATGTTGCTAATTAACTCCTGAGTCACCCTTGCAATTTTTGCCTCATTTTGGTTTTTAACTCCTATTGCCATTCACGGTAGCTCATAGATCTTAATAGGAAATGTGAATTACACATACTGTGATGCAAGTCCACAAAGGCTTGGAATAAAATTACATAGGTTGACCTTCAGAAATCAAATTCATTGCATTTCTCCGTAACTTAAAAAGCATACAGTCGGTTTGCCCTCAATGTCTTCTTTCTAGAGAGAATGTGGTTTCATCTGAAGAAATATTTTAACATTTTCCTTTGATTTATATTACATTTCAGTACTATATGGTAATGTCAAATTATTAGTCCTGTATAATCATTTGGATTGCAAGATGATTTTGGATGGTCTATAGATGATCTCCTCGGAAGAAAGGCCTGGCAATCTACTTCCGGTGACACTGCCAAGAAAACCCAGGAGCTTCTGGGTCACCACGAGTCAGCACTGACTCGAAGGCACACATTGCATTGCATAGATGATCTATAAATAAGCCAAAAGATGCAATGCTTTGTCATGTCGTCGCACACTTGCACATTTTTCACATCCCGTTGTTAAGTATATTAAAGTAGGAATTTGTTTTATAATTTACTCTATACTTTCAAATGAAAAAAAAATCATGAAAATATTCAAAAAGTCATTAAAAATAAGAAACTCAAAAGTTATAATTGCAGAAGTATTTGCTCCCTTTGTCATAACAAACCCACACTAGCTCTGTTTCCATACAGCTTAATTAGGACAGCAAAAAGACCATCCTACTGCTTCACTATATGGTTGCTGCATACATATAATCAGCCACAGTGCTTCTATGGATAGCAGCTCCAAATATACGGGAAATACTTTAACCAGTTCATGGCATTTAATAATTGACTAGCCAGTTTTATCAATATTTGAAAACTACTTTTTGTGTGCATAATGAAAGGTCAATATGTGTAAAGACTAGGCAATCAAGACATTTTGGAAAATCAGTGAGGAGAAGATAGAAAGACGGAAATACATGGCAAACACTAAAGAGGTATCTAATATGTAAAGAGGTATATCTGGTACTGACTGGAGGAAGAGCCCCTATATGTCGCCATTTCAGATTCTCATGTGAAATCAGAACCACATTCAGGAAAGTCCTATAACTATAAAAGTTCTAATTTTCTTATCATTCCTAAGAAAGAATGCATAAAAGATTGATATTCCATTCAGATTTATTAAAGGTTTTTATCAAAAATATGTAGTTAGAATAAAATTAAACTTTCTTGTATAGTTTTATCACAAAATGTTGCTTGCAGTCTTCAAGGAGCTACAAAATATTTGACTCAAGTCTGTTGTCTGCAAGTGCTCTCACCATCAAAATTCAAATTAGCAAGCACTCAAAAGAGAGCAGAACTAGAATTAGAGTGGAGCAACTAGGCTTTGCTCCTAACACTGTATTTTTGAAACTGCTTCTGGTGTTGCTTTGTAGGAATTGAGGAGATCAGAGTGTTTACATTTCCTCTTGCTGCTTAATACCTTGGATACAAACTACCTCATTCTAGTGATGAGTAATTGTTGCTCAATTAGGGTGGTAGTCACTAGAGTGCTTTATGGCAATAGCATACATTATTTTGCCCTTAACACAAATTAAAGGACAATAACTTGCATTATTTAGCTGTAACACACAAATTGCCACTGCAACACATGTTGAAGACTAAATGAGATGCAAAGCATGGAAATACATGCAAAACACTTCATTATTATTCAAATGAGCATCCTCAGCACAAGGCTGATGTTGTTTTTCCACCAGGAGCATCAGAAAGCTAACACATAGGGGTATGTTTACTAAAACCCCGGTAAAGTGTGGGCCCCGGTAGCGTTCCGTCCTGAAAAGGAAAAGCTGGAATTTACATATGCGCTAAGGTGCGCGGCGCCCATGTGCGCCCCCCCGCACCTTAGCGCATGAGATAGCTGCATGGGAGGCATAAGTGGCGCGCTGAAGTACAAGACAAAGAGCAGAGCCACAGCACAATGGTTAAGGCACTTGCCAATGATGCAGGGATCAGGGGTTCAATCCCCCACAGTGCCCAATGGAGACAGCTGACTGAGGCATTATTTTAGGAGGCATTTAAATGATGGGCGGTATAAGGCGGCGCGCTGATGTTTTAGGAGGCTTTTTAATACTGAGCGGCATAAGGCGGCGCGCTGATGTGCAATCACAGGAACAGAGCCACAGCACAATGGTTAAGACACTGACCAATAGTGCAGGGATCAGGGATTCAATCCCCCAAAGTGCCCAATGAACAAGGCTGGCTGAGGCATAACATATTAAGGGGAAGATTGCTATAGGAGGCATTTTATTCATATTTTAATTATCACTACTAGCAAACGCACTCCCAAAGCGTGTTAACATAAGGTGCCCTATAAGGCACATTTTAAAGTGCACTGTCAGCCAAGGCACACTAGAATGTTGCTTATAGGGCGCTTTAGAGGGTGCCATATGAGGTACTGCAAGGTCAGTGTACTGTTTTTTATGGCAGCACTGTGCAGTTTAAGGAATGAAAAGCATAAGTAGGTGCGCTGACAGGCAAGGAGGAGCAGCAGTGGAGCACAATGGTTAAGGCACTGACTGCTGATACAGGGGTCATGAGTTTGCTCCCCAGTGTGCCTAATACGTAAGGCTGGCTGTGGCATCAGCTTTGCATTGTACATATTTTGTCCTGCAGCACTTTAATTTTATGTTATTAATTGCTGCCAGCAAACACGCCCTCACGTGCCGTAATGGAAGATGCCGTATAAGGCACCCTATAAGGCACTCCATAGGGCACATTAGAAATTGCACTGTCCACCACAGCACCCTAAAATGTCCCCTATAGGGCACCCTATAGGTTGCGTCACAGGATATTGTATAGTGCACCGTATATGGACGGGAACCATAAGGTGCCCCATAGGGCGCCCTATAAAGCACCCTCAGAGGCACCTTATGGGTACAGTACGCTGAGGGTGTTTTTGCTGGCATCAAAATATGTACATTAAAAAAAATGCATTGGACAACCCTATCAAATAACCCCACTGTGGGTTTGAACCCATGACATCTGGCTTCAGAAGCAGGAAGTAACCATTGGGCTACAGCTCTATAACTGCTAGCAAGCCCCTGGCTGGCTGCAGAGAGCATGCACGTCACCACACAGACAGTCTGCTGTGGTCACCAGGATAGGGTTAGCCCACCCATACCCATGATGCACTGCACATGCAAATCAGCTGTCCACAGATTAACACAAGATGGGCAATGCACCCCAACAGCACCTCGGCCCGGTAGAGGGAAGTGACCATGTGCACCCACACACCACCTCGGCCTGGTAGGGGGTACTGACTGTGTGTTTTACTGGCACAGAGTAGCTACACACCGTCATATTGTGCGGGTACTGTGCTCACCCTGAGAGTGCAATGAGGCACCCAGGACCAGGTCCACAGCACCTTCTATGGCTGAAAGAGGCCATGCTGAAGGTCCAAAGCAGTGTTAATGTGTGAGATAGGTAGATCCTGCACAAGCACCTTGGATATCTCTGTCTGACTCAGTCAGGTGTAGCCCCCCATTTTGAACCTGGTGCCAGCTTGGATGGGAGCTAGTGAGTTACCCCTGTCTGTGGCCCACTAGACCACCAGGCATCCTTAAAGATAGGCCCAGAGAGGCCTCAGGAGGATGTGAGGGTGGATGAGGTCTGGAGGGTCTTGGGGAAGATTGGTAACTTTGATCAGACCTTTGAGGGGAGGGGATGATAAATTGAGGGGGAGCTCTGACTCCTTGGTGGTTCGGGGGGGGCTCAAGGATTCCCATTGAAATTTTCAGTGCTTGGCTTCTAAGATTAGGCATGGGGCATTAGGTTATGTGCTAACAACCCCATGCTCCCAGTTGGGAAAAATAACACCAGTTAATTGCAACATTGACAGTGCATGGAAATTACTGTTTGCTAGTTTCAATGTGCAGTCCATGCCCACTGTCTGCCCTTAACCCACCCAGGTCCCTCCCTATTTCAAATTAAGCAGTTTGCACATGATTTAGCTTGTGCTAAATAGCTTAGTCACGTGGTCGCTGTTACCATACCTGCGTGGCAGCTGTTAATGTGCTCTTATTGATGCTTTAACTGCTTAGCACACTTTAGTAAACTAGCTGCTATATTTTTTATTGTTTTTAATGCTATGATGTTTAATTTCTTATTTTCATAATGTTATGACTTAGTTTTATTTGCTACTTATGATTACTTTTTCCTTATGTTTAATTATTATTATTCTGCATATCTTTCAGAGCTTCACTGATGGTATGATATAAAATTGAAGATATAAATAAAAATGAATAAAACTAACTGACCTTCAGCAATCCACATTTAAACACATTAAAGGGCACTAACTTGTGTTATTTTATTGTAACCCACATGTCGCCACCACAACATGTGGTGAAGATTAATGAGATGCAAAACATGGAAATGCATGTAAAACATCTCATTTGTATTCAAATCCAGTGCATGTAGGAGAATTCTTGATTGGTGTCAAATGGAAGGGTAATGACGCTGTGGTAAGCCTTAGAGAGCAGTTTTGCAAGACAAGTAATTGCAGTTTCTTGAGCAGTGTAAAACATGTATCATAAAAGAAACTCTTGAACAGCTAAATATATGATATTGTGCAAACAAGGTCTTGCAAATTAGCTCTAGAAGGAGCCCTAGATAATTCATCTTCTCATGACTACAATTCCAATTTAGTGTTCACTAACAAAAAATGATGTAATATAAAGAACTCATTGCGGGGACAGTAATTTCAAACAAGTAAATTTACATATTTCTCAATGTGTCTATAAATCTAAAATGTATTTAATAAGAAGTTATCTACAAATGGCTTAAAGTGAGATATCAGACTAAGCAATTTGCTCTTGAAATGACTTTAATATTATTCTGTTGTGAAAAGGAAATAGAAATTTACTCTTCTATCAGTGACTGCAGGCCTTTAAAAATGTTTTTACCTTTCAGAAAAACATTTTGCTTCTATTTCTAGAGTGAACCTTATTATTCTGACTCATTTTACACTCTGAGCTGGGCACCTTATACTTCTGAACAACACAATATGGAACTCCAAAGTTAAGTGGTTAGTGATATGATAAGTTCAGAGTTGAGATGCCAGTCGGATCTGATACTTAAAGATAGGCTAGCTGGAGTAAACAGGCTTTTGGTTTGGCTTGGAAGATGAAGGTAAAGAGAACACTGTGGAAATATTAGGAAAACGTATTCTACAAACTAGGACTGAGAGGGAGAAAGGAAGGGGATTATTCATATACTTAGAGGGAAGAGTGACTTAATGGCTGGGACAGGTTACTTCAGGATGGAGAGCTAGGGGTTCAATTCCCACGTAGGAACAAGTAACCTCAGGCCAGAGGGACTAGAGTCTCTAGTCCCATAGCCACTCCTTGTGGCCTTGGGCAAGCCACTTAACCCCCCATTGTCTCAGGTATGCTTAGATTGTTAGCCCTTCAGGTACAAGGGAATAAAAAGTGCATGTAAGAATGTAGTAAAGGGTGATATATCAAGTGCCTAAAGGTTAATGTCTTCCATATATTGCATTGTGAGGATGTATTACTGCATCTCGCTGTGATGGGAGTGGTCATCGTGCTAATCACCTGATGAATGCCTGTTTGTACTACTTGTATAGACTCCTGGGTCAATGTTGACTTTATAGAACTTAAAAATATAGAAAAGTATAGAGTTAGATCACCCTGGGATGGAAGAATTCATGGATTGTCTAGATGATATATTAAGAAGAATCAGAGAATGCACCATGCTGAAGGCTCCAAAAGCAGTGGAAGTGGGACTGCAGCACTGGCTGCAACACAACAGCCCAGAAGAGCTGGGGAAGTCTGATGCAACAGCAAGATAGGCTGGGAGCCACTATATTAAACGGTTAATAGTTATGGCAGAAGGCCAATAGTCAAAAGTTACAATAATGCAGGATGGTGGATGTGAAGGCAATCTGTTACCAGGCACTTACGCTTTCACAGTTGAACAGGAAACGGAAGCTCTTGTGAGGACATCTCTCTGTAGCTTAGGAAGTGGACTAGAGGAACCCATAACCAGCCCCAAAACACCCTGCCTCTTTGTGAATACTTGTGCCAGTACTGCTCTTGCCTTCCCTACCTTCTTTCTAGATATACCCCTCCCATAAAATATGATATGCTTTGTCTAAGCCCTGGAGTGCCCCGTAAGCCTGTGTCCTGTGCTGACATGCTTGAAAAGGCAGGGGGAGGGGAGGTGTTTGCCCAGCTATATAGCTGATGTTACAATGGGACTGGGTTCCTAGGGACTGTGCCTGTACTGTAGCCTTCTGCCATTTAATTTCTATTTATCTTATATCTTTACTATTATATGAACAGTAGAATTGAATAAAGTAAGGTATCCTGTGCTCTCCCATCTTCACAGCAGCAATGCCTCAGATACTGTGGCCAGGCACCTGGTCTTGACTAGGCCCTGCACTGTCCAGTTGCAGTTAGGCGTGTGCCAGCTGACATTCTTGAAAGGATGGGGGACAGGGGGGATATGTTTGCCCAGCTAAGCATCTAATGCTTCAGTAAGACTGTATTACCATTTTTACACCCACTGTCACACACAATAGATAAAGAAGGTTGTTGCAAAAACTATTGCATTGTTGATTTGCTACAATAACCTCTCTTCCTCTCATTGACTTTTATATATCAAAGCGCAGTTCCCTCCCTTACCCAAACCTATCATGCCCTTAGTTGTCTGGTAGACTCTCCATAACAATGAAGAATACACAAACATTTTCAGAAAAAAAACCCAAAACAAAACTCCAGCTTGAATCTTCTTTGTGTGTGTGCTTTGATGTAGAAAGGCAAGCAAACCTCAGCCAACAGGTCCCTATGGCAGTAAACTAGCCACATACTACTTGCCAAGCTGCTATGTTTTGTCTTCTTTCCAATCCTACCCTAGCCAAAGCCAAATTGTTATTTCTCCTCACCAGCACTCCTTTCTCACTCTTTGAAATTCAATGCAGAAATGGTTCTCTGCCGTTTATGCTGGTTGTGTGTTTCAGCCCTACTGTGACTTCATCCGGTATGGGATTTGCAGAGGTCAAGCAGGGATAGGTTTCTCAAGCTGCCTGTTAAACGTTTGAAGCATGATTGGCTCAAGTGCCTTGTGCTGGCTGCTATCAACTGCTCCTTGACCTCCTCCCCTCCCAGATTAGCTCCAGTGCCTCTGTCCACACATGCACACAACAAAAATGAAGTTGGGGGGATGTTTACTAAGTTGCGCTATCAGGCCGTATTAACAGATAGCGTAAAAAAATCAATGTGCTATCTGGAGATCCCATGCTAACTGCTGGAGTAGGTGGGATATGGGGAGAAAGTGGGCATGTCTGCAGTGTGCAGTTACCACAGGCATACTCAGCATGCAGTAAGCGGCAAAGCTGCGGACAGCACGGGTGAAGATAATACCACCTCAATGCATGGCATTAGTTGCATCCATAATGCTTTTGTAGCACACTATGCATTTTCTATGCTGAGCATGCCCCTATCCAATACTGCTTTAGTAAACATGCCTTTGGTTAGCTGACACCAAGACAAACAGAAAATCATGATTATGTTACTATTCTCTACAGGCACTTCCTCTCCCTTATAATTGTCTCATACATTCTTGAACTCCGATAGTGTCCTCATCTCCACCACCTCATTAGGTAACTGTCCCCCACTTCTACTACTCTTTCCATAAAGAAATATTTCCTTAGATTACTCCTGAGTCTACTCTCTTTCACCCTCATCTTATGACCCCTCATTTCATGACCTCTCATTCCAGAGCTTCTTTTCAATTGAATGAAGCTGGTTTCCTACACATTTATACCATTGAGGCATTTAAGGGCCTGATATTTGAAAGACATTTAAATGGTTTACAGCCCTGTAAACCATGTAAATGCCTCTAACAAAAATATTCAAATTAATATCTCCTCTTAGCACATGGGCGTTCCAGAGAGGAGCGGAGGTGGCAAAAATCGCTATCCAGGCAGCGGCAATATTGCATGCTGCCTGGTTAGCAACCTGCAGCTAAAAGATAGGCGAAGCAACAGCTTGCCTATCTTTTTAGCTGTAGGAGTTAACCGGGCAGCATTTAATATTGCCTCTGCCCAGTTAGCTCCTGCGGCTGGGAGGCTGTGTGGCAAACCCGGATATTTTTAAAACAAAGTTACATTCTTTTGGTGCTTTAGTATAAAAGGAGACATATTTTCTTTAGTGGGGAGATTTAAAACTCTGTTTTGGTTTCTTTCTCAGCTCTTTGAAGCTACTGACACCTCATCAGGTGTTAGTTCCCTCCCTACCCCCGAACTCCCACCCACCCCTAGTGAGCAGTCTTGCTTTATAGGGCACCTCCCCAATTAACTATACACAGGGACTTGGAACAGCACATTTTGAACATACCTAAAGAGATTTAAAAACTTTTTCTCTGAAAGGACAGCTGGGAAACTGCCTGGTACTTTGGTAGATCTGTCTCTTTTGTTTTAACAGATACCTAAGCTCCACAAACTGAACAATGGCTGAGAAAAATCATATTGCTAAAACCGTTGCCCCCGTTACAGCTTCTTCCTCTGTCCAGACAGAGGTCCCAATGCTAGTTGAAGGACCGGTTCCATGTGCAGGGTGCCTGCATGCTGAAGCTCTCAGGAAACAAGTGGAGGAACTCAGAGAGGAGATGGTGAGGCTGAGGAGCATTCAAGACAGTGAGAAGTACATTGATGAGATGCTTCTTGCAACATCCAAGCTCTCCAGCAGAGGAGAAGATGAGAGCCTACAGAATGATGAAGGTTGGACACAAGTCACCAGGGCCTGCAGAATCACCAAGCCAACTTCTCCAGCCCTTGAATCGAAGAACCATTATGCAGCCCTGGAAGTGGAGGAGGTGAAAGCATCCCTGGAAAGGGAAGAACCAGAACTCAAGTACCCCAAAGTTGCAGAATCAGTGACCACAAGGAAGTGAAGGGTAGTGATGGTTGGTGACTCTCTTCTGAGAGGTACTGAGGCATCCATCTGCTGACCAGATTTGATGTCCAGAAAGGTATGCTGTCTGCCAAGTGCCAAAATCCGAGATGTTACGGAGAGTTTGCTGAGACTCATCAAGGCCACTGACTATTACCCAATGTTGCTAATCCATGTTGGCACAAATGATATTGCCAGGTGTCCCTCTGAACATATTAAAAGTGACTTCATGGCCTCTAAGACAGAGGATGAAGAAGAAAGGTGCACAGGTGGTGTTCTCTCCAATCCTCCCTGTTGAGGGTAAAGGTCAAGGCAGAGAAGCTCGCATCTAGGAGTTGATGCATGGCTGCATGGATGGTGTCATCGAGAGCATTTTGGTTTCCTGGATGGGATGCTGTTCCAAGGGTTGCAGAGCAGAGATGGCATCCATTTGTCCAAGAAAGGTCAACATGTCTTCAGTAGCAGACTGGCTAATTTACTGAAGAGGGCTTTAAACTACATTCATTGGGGATGGGTGAAGAAAGCCCTAGATAAGTGAAACATTAAATACCTTTATGGAAAGAGATAAAAGGAGCCACATATGGAAAGCGGTATGTACGAGGTGTGACAAAAAAGAAATGAGACTGTCCCATAAATGTTTTATTACAAAATCTAAGAGAAACTACACATTGTCCTCTTCAAAGTAATCCCCCTTAGAGTTAATGTACTTCTGCATTTGCTTCTGTCACATATGGAAGCACTAGGTAAAGTCCTCCTCCTTGCGGTCCCTCAGCTCCCTCGACAAAGTGGCCTTGATCTCTTCTACAGAAGCAAAATGAGTTCCTTTGAGTACAGTCTTCAGCCTGGGGAAGAGCCAGAAGTCACACAGTGCAAGATCTAGGGAATAAGGAGGGTGGTCGAGAGCTGTGATTTGTTTGTTGGCCAAGAACTGCTTCACACTGGGTGTGGTGTGTGTGGGCGCGTTGTCGTAGTGGAGCATCCACGACTTGTCTCTCCACAGAACCCAGTCATGGAGGCGATTGAGGACCTGCTGTTAGAAGTGCTGGTTGACTGTCTGACCCTCAGACACAAACTCATGATGCATCACTCCCTTCTGGTCGAAGAATGTGATCAGCATGACCTTGATCCTTGATTTGGACATGTGCCTTCTTGGGTCTGGGTGACAGTCAAATCTTCCACTGCAGACTCTGTCTCTTGCTTTCAGGGTTGTACTGGAAGACCCAAGTCTCGTCTCCAGTGATGATTCGGCCAACAAACTTTGGATCTTCTCCAATCTTCTCTAGAAAGTCTCGACAAACATTGACTCGCTGCTCCTTCTGGTCATCCGATAAAAGCCTGGGCACCATCTTGGCACACACCTTCCGCATGCCCAGCTCCTGCACCAAGATGGTCCGCACTGACTCCCTGTTCAGGCTGAGCTCCTCAGCTATCATCCGCACCATCCATCTGTGATCACTCCACACCAGCTGGTTCACTCTGTCAATGTTCTCAGCCGTCTTTGTCGTGGAAGCCGTTCTGACTTGGGGTCATCCTCCACCTCCTCGCAGCCAGTCTTGAAGCATTTGTGCCACTCAAAGACTCGAGGCCTTGACATTGCATCTTCTCCATAAGCCTTTTGGAGAAGTTGGAGACACTCAGTTGGGCCCTTCTCAAACTTAACCAGAAATTTCAAGTTGATTCTTTGCTCCATATTTCTGCCACCTCCAGTTGCGTAACAAAGCAATGGAGCAGTGTGCTACAAAAAAAACTGAAAAAGAAAAACAGAATGTGAGATGCTGCACAACACAGTGACATAAGCGGTTAGCCAATTGGCTTTGAGTCATGGGCGTAGCTGCCACAGTCTCATTTCTTTTTTGTCACACCTCATATAAATGCCTGTAGTATAGGAGATAAGAGCCCAGATATTGAAGCTTTAATGGGAGTGGCTGACTTGGATTTAGTGGCAGTTACAGAAACATGGTTTGCAGAAAACCATGACTTGGAAGTAACTATACAAGGCTATACTTTATTCAGAAAGGACAGGGGAGGAAGAAGGGGAGGAGGAGTTGCACTATATGTAAAAAATAATATTAAAGTTTTGGAACTACAGAGCTTAAAAGGGAGAGAGGAGGCACTGTGGGTTAAATTAGAAAGAGGGAAAGAGAAATCTATTTCCATTAGCGTGATATACAGACCTCCCTCACAAGAGGAAGAGGTGGATGGAGAGTTAATTGAAGACATACACAGCATTGATAGGAATGGGGAAGTGCTACTGATAGGGGATTTCAATATGCCAGATGTTGATTGGCACATTCCTGCTGCAATATCATCTAGAAGTAAGGAGATCCTAGATTCTCTACAGGGAGAACTATTCAGGCAATTGGTAACAGACCCCACATGTGAAGGGGTCATGCTGGACTTGGTGCTTACCAATGGTGAAAGTGGTTCTGATGTTATAGTCAGATATCATTTTGCATCCAGTGATCACCAGATGGTGTGTTTCAGTAGTAGGACTAGAGCTGTTAGAATCCATTCAAAAGCGAGGGTCTTAGACTTTAGGAAAACTAACTTTGCCAAGATGGGCCAATATCTCAGGGAGTCATTAGCGGGATGGGAACAGCAGGGAGATGTAGAAAAACAGTGGTCAAAACTGAAAGGGTATATTTTTGTTAAAAAGGTAAATAAAGGTAAAAGGAAAAGGAGACCACTATAGTTTTGAAAAGAAGTAGCTGAAAAGTTGAAGCAAAAGTGGGAGGCCTTAATGAAATGCAAGAGATCGCAGAAAGAGGAAGACAGCCATCTATATTTGGAAAAACTTAGAGAAGCTAGCAAAGTAGTCAGGAAAGCAAAGATTCAAAAAGAGGAGGAAATAGCCAATGCAATAAAATGGGGAGATAACACATTTTTCAGATATGTTAGTGAGAATAGGAAGGGGAAAAGTGGTATTGTCAGACTCAAGGGTGAAGGGGAGGAATATGTAGAAACTGATGAGGAAAAAGCTGAATTGCTTAACAAATATTTCTGTTCTGTGTTCACAGATGAAGAACAGTAACAGGACCTCAGAAAACACCCACAAACTGGAACAGAAGCGAAGGGCATCTTAAAGAATTTTCAGAAGACTGTATTTGTGAGAAACTAGCTCAATTTAAAGTAGACAAAACGATGGGACCAGATGGGATACACCCTAGAATACTGGGGGGACATTCTAGCAGCTCCACTGACTGACCTTTTCAATGCCTCATTGGAGACAGGAGTGGTGCCAAAGGACTGGAGAGAGGCTCATGTGGTTCCTTTACAAAAAAAAACAGAAGTAAGGATGTGGTTGAAAACTACAAGCCAGTTAGTTTAACTTCGTTGGTGAGTAAATTATTGGAAACTCTGCTGAAAGAGAAAATAGTAAGTTTCTGGAGTCCAGCCGATTACAGGATCTGAGGCGGTATGGATTCACCAGAGGTAGGTCTTGTAAGACAAATCTGATTGATTTCTTTGACTGGGTGACCAGGCAGTTGGGCCGAGGGAGAGCCCTAGATGTGGTGTATTTAGATTTCAGTAAAGCCTTTGACACCGTTCCTCACAAGTGACTTATAAACAAACTGAGCACCCTAGGGATGGACAATAAAGTTACTGCTTGGGTTAGAAATTGGTTGAGTAGGAGGCATCAGAGGGTATAGGTAAATGGAGCTCACTCTGAGGAGAAGGATGTTACCAGTGGTGTGCCCCAGGGATTTGTCCTTGGTCCGATTCTTTTTAAGATCTTTGTTAGTGATATAGCGGAAGGGCTGTTGGGTAAGGTTTGCCTCTTTGCGGATGATACCAAAATCTGCAATAGAGTAGACACCAAGGAAGGTGTAGATACCATGAGGAGGGATCTAGCTAAGCTTGAAGAATAATCCAATTGGGATCATAATCTAATAGGAAGAGTCAGTCCTTTTTGAAGCTGAGTATTTATTACTATTTATTCTTTTTTCATTATTATCTTATAAGGACTGGAGTTTCTTCTTATAACTGTGTTTTTTTGAGGTCATTGATGTGATACAACACGATTGCTGTGAGTAGGTATGAGCCTCAATACAGCAGTGTTCTTTTATACTGAGACCTCTTTTGTTGTTCCTGACCCTTCACAATGGTGAATTTGAACGATACTACTTTTTTGATTGGATTGTTGCTGAATCGTTCTTGAATATAGTGACCAATTGACTTTTTTGTGGATACATAATAAAAGCTTGAAGAATAGCCTAGAATTTGGCAACTGGGATTTAATGTTAAAAAATGTAAGGTCATGCATTTGGGCTAAAGCAATCCAAGGGAACGATATAGTTTAGGGGGTGAAGTACTTTTTTCCACTAAAGAAGAGCAGGACCTCGGTGTGGTTGTGATTGATGATCTTAAAGTAGCTAAACAGGTAGAAAAGGCGACAGCAAAGCTAGAAGGATGCTTGGGTGCATAGGGAGAGGAATGACTAGCAGAAAAAAAGGAAGCAATAGTGCCTCTGTATAAGACTTTGGTGCAACCTCATTTGGAGTATTGTTTGCAATTCTGGAGACCGCACATTCAAAAGGATATAAACAGGATGGAGTCAGTACAGAGGGTGGCTACTAAAATGGTTAGTGGTCTTCATTATAAAGCATATGAGGACAGACTTAAGGATCTTAATTTATACACCTTAGTGGAAAGGCGGGATAGAGGTGATATGATTGAGATGTTTAAATACCCCCGTGGCATAAATGCACAGGGGGAGAGCCTCTTTTGATTGAAAGCAAATTCTGCTATGAGGATATATGGGAGGAGGGTGAAAGGGGATAGATTCAGGAGTGATATGTGGAAATATTTCTTTATGGAAAGAGTGGTGGATCCTTGGAATAGTCTCTCAGTGGAGGTGGTAGAGATGAGTACAGTATCTGAATTAAAAAAAGAATGGGACCAACACAGAGGATCTCTAAAGGAAAAAAGGGGACTGTTATAGTTGTAGATATGGAAGGACAGACTAGATAGGCCATGTTGTCTTTTTCTCTCATCATTTTTCTATGTTTCTTGTCAATGCCAGGGCCGCATATGACCTCGGCATTGAATTTCCGGGGTTAAGGGTCAGCGCAGATGGCTATGCACCATAAGGGACATAGAGAACATAAGATGAGGGTGAAAGGGGATTGACTCAGGAGTAATATGCGGAAATATTTCTTTATGGAAAGAGTAGTAGATGCGTGGAATAGTCTCCCAGTATAGTGGTAGAGATGAGGACAGTATCAGTATTCAAAAAAGCATAGGGCAAACACAGATTATCTCTAAGGAAAAAGAGAAGACTATTGTAATAGTCGATATGAAGAGCAGACTAGATACACCATGTGGTCCTTTTCTGCCAAAATGTTTCTATGTTTCTATAGCCAACTTAGATGAATATCAGGCCCTAAATGTCTATTATATCTCCCTTTCCCCTCCTTTCTTCCAAAGTATGCATATTTAAATCTGTTGGCCTCTCCTCATAAGTTTTCTGATAAAAACAATTGACCACTTTAGTAGGCACTCTTTGGAATGACTTCATCCTGCATATATCTATAAAGGGATCTGCAGGAGACATGCCCAACCCTCCTTCAAGGATAAGAGCCCAGACTACCTTGGGAAGAACAGCACCAATATGGAGAAATGGGTGTGGCAGAAAGATTTTGCATACTCCATACCCAGAATGAGAAGTCCAGAACCTCTGACCACTCCCACCCATGCAAATACATGAGATAGCAGTTGTGGGTACCAATTGCCTTTGTACCTAAAGCCTATGGACCAGCTCTTTTCTTAAGGGACCCTATGCCTACTTATATCCATAGTGTTTTTGTGGCGCTAAAGAGCTAAGCTCTTCCTTGGTAGATAGGGATCAGAGTGAGACAATATTAGTCTCATAGCACATGAGCTAACAAAACCATAAAGGCCCCTTCCTTTGGATTTGTCAGTCTATACAGGCAAAAATGCAAAAAAAAAATTTGTTTTGCATTTTTGGATTGTTTACTCCATCAAACCCACGATTTATTTGTTTGTTAGTCTATTTATTTATTTACATTCTCTTATATACCACGCTATTCTGCATCAGTGCGGTTTACATTGAACAAACTGAAATTACATTAAACAGGGTATTATAACTTGGAGATAACTATTTTACAGGGAACATGGGCTATGGAGGGTTAAGTGGCTTGCCCAAGACCACAAGGAGCACCTGAGGGATTAGAAACCCCAGTCCTTCCGGCCCAAGGTTGCTGTCCTCTAGTGGGATTTGAACCCCTGACCTTCCAGCCTGAAGTACCTTGCCCCAACCACTAGGCTACTCCTCCACTCCACAGGCAACCTACACTAAAAAAGTTCTTGACTGATGCAATACATATTTCCTTTTACCTGCCTGTTCTAAGAGGCCAACCACACTCAAACAAAGCTGCTTAAGAAGTGTTCTGAAAAGATGTGGGGAATAATAGTAAGAGTCGTATAAGTACTTTTTACTTGGCAACCTCCATGTCACCTGTTTCATCATAGACACAAAACAAGACACACAAATGTTTTTCATAAAGAGCAAGCCTGGTGATATTGAACCAACTACAAACACAGAATAGGAACCTCTTCTGAAAGAAAGGTAATGATCTGTTACCCGGGATCATGCTACCTGCTTTTAGAGAATCTGGCTGAACGCACACCAGCAGTGATAGGAGCAAATCCTTCAACTCTGCTGCAAATTTTTGTGAAAGCCTGACTCAAATAAAAGGGAGTGCTGGCTAACAGTTCAGATATTGTAATAACTATTTCAAAAGCCTCTCTTACAATAATAGTTTTCACATAACTTGCAAGTTCACAGAACCTCATGTACTTTTCCAAGACACTCTACATTTTTCCTGAAAAGTTTGATTAGCCCTTCATTTTTATTTCAAAATGCCATTTATTATTTACCTTGACTGGATTCCAAAATTAAGTTATTCCCCAATTCATAGATTTAATTTAATTGTGTCTGAAATAAGCTTAAGCAGAAGAGTTTGTATGAGATGATAAAATAGGCCAAGCTGAAACAGACCAATGGGTCATCAAGCCAGAAGTCCCATCTTTGAGTAATCACTCCAGAGTGGCATGCTCTCTGTGGGAGTATTATAGAGTCAAAGGCATGTCTGACAACAGGTGAGGTCATAGGGTTGTGCACAGGGTAAAAGATTTTCAGTTCCTTGTGATACACTGTTCTACAGCCAAAATGCTTCCAAAACAAATTCAGTCACACTTTACTAAGTCTGGGTCGCTAAGAATGAAAATGATGCTTACAATTGTTTATTGACTCTAGTTTTCAATTTACACTACTGCGTCAGTACATACAACCTCGACTTCGGAAGTGCTATGGATATGTAAGTTATAATGGGGAAGGGATCGCAATTTAAACCTTAAATTACTAAAATACATTCACATCTTCGACTGGATTTGCGATAAATCTGTTTTTGTTTAGACAGTACTTGCTTTTCAGGCAAAACAATTAATGAATGATGCAATTTATAGATGCTATTGTGTCATATATGATATGCATTGTATCATGTTATTCCTAGAAGTCATAGATGATGCAATCCTAGCCACATCTCCTACCACAAGGTGAACTGAATGACCTTGTCAGGGATTTGGAACTACCTAAGGGTAAGGCATAGCTGTTGAGCTCCAGACTGCAGCAGTGGAATCTCTGTCAGGTGATGTTAGGGTTTCCAGTTTCGGTGAACATCAAAAGGATTTTGTTATTTCTTCTTCATGATCTGACAGCAGTACTCAACATCATTCATCATCCAGATGAGAGGAGACTGTTCATCAATTCATTGAAGATGAGTCTTAAAGCTGTTTTGCTGCATAATGACAATGTTTTGCCATCGATTCCAGTTGGTCTTGCAGTCCATATGAAGGAAACCTATGACAATATAAAACAGCTGTTGAGATGCATAAACTATGACCAACATCACTGGCAGCTTTGTGGTGATTTGCAAGTTGTTGCTCTGTTGCTCAATCTGAAGTCTGGATATACAAAGTGCAGTTGTTTTCTCTGTGAATGGGATAGTCGTGCGAAAGATTCCCACTACATCAAGAGAGATTGGCTACTCTTACAGTCATTGGAGCCTTGAAAGAAAAGTGTGCAGCATCCACCACTTGCTGAATCAAGAAAGAGTTTGTTCCCACCCTTACACATTAAGCTGAGTCTAATGAAAAATGTTGTCATAGCCATGGACAAAACAAAACCAGCTTGCAATTAGCTCAGCGGGAAATTTCCAAGACTAAGTGAAGCACAGATAAAGGAAGGTGTCTTTGTTGGTGCTCAGATTCATGAACTTCTTCGAGATGATGAATTTAACCATGCACAACATGGTAAAGAAAGGGCGGCATGGAAAGCCTTCCAGATAGTGGCAACAAAGTTTCTCAGAAACAACAAGGTAAACAACTACAGGGAGTTGGTGGAAAAACTCCTCAATGCATACAAATGTCTTGGCTACAACATGTCACTAAAGATACATTTTTTGCACTCTCATCAGTGAACAATGTGCATGGCGAGCGATTTCATCAGGACATTGCAGTGATGGAGAAAAGATATCAAGGCAAATGGAGCCCGTCAATACTTGCAGACTATTGCTGGACAGTGACAAGAGATACTTCATTTACAGAATACAAGAGAGGAGCCAAGAAATGCCTGAATAAGGTCTAAAATGAATACTAATGCATACATAGTCATATCTTGCTTTCTGTTTCATACTAACCCTTTTAATAAATTGTATTTAAATAACCATTTGGCTGATTTTTAAACTTGCAAACAAATGCCACAGGTGAAATATTATCAAGGTCATATATATGGCAACCATAAACACATGAAAAGACCTAGATTTATAATTTGTAATTAACACTCTACTATCAACACGCTATATAAATGCTTAAAATGGAAATGCTTAGATATCTTGGCAACAGTAGCCAATCAGTGGTTTTAATTGTCATTTTTTAATGAAAAGGGCTCCTTAGATTGTAAGCCCTCTAGAGACAAGAAAATACCTGCTGTACCTGAATGTAACTTGCCTTGAACATCTGAGGGAAAGGCATGAGCAAAAAGTACAATTTTTCCCAATGTTTAGGCATTTTTTGGTTTGTTTCACATATTTGTATTAATAAAAATATGATTACAATTAAAATATTTAAGTGTGCAGTAATCAGATCAATGCCTCTTAACTCATACTGTAGGTTAATGCATGTTCTAGGCACCCTAACAAAGCTAATGCACAATAATGAATGCACATCCCTATGAGGTGAAGTAAGGTGGGGGAGGGGAATTGGGTGTCTCTATATTTGCTTCACTAGAAGGTCTGTGAATACCATAAACCTATATCAACAAGTTTGTAAGCATTTATAAAAGACATTTTGGGAACTTTTAGGTAAATATGACTGAAAAATATCTACATTAGAATTTCAGCTGAATTTTTGAAATGTATGACTGTTTTTAAAGAGCACTTCACGCTAACACAATAGGTTGATTGATTTGAAATGTTTCTGCCTAATTCTTTCCTACTGTACTATGGATTACCATGGTGGTAAAACAATGGGACATTCTCAGTGTTGTAGGTAGTTTGCAGATCCACATGCCCTTTTGTAACCACAAGATTGAAAATTAATTTAAGGGAAACTGTCCATTTGAAAATTATGTTTGTATTTTAAGTCTTTGCTAAAACAATTTGTGGCTTGATATCTGCTTTATAGCAGGTATAATGTACATGCGGTGATTTCAAAATGAAATTCCCAGGGGTTTCTTCCCTTCCCTACCCATTTTTTATGCACCACTAAAAACATGTATAAGAAAATAAGAAATGCCATACTGGGTCAGACCAAGGTCCATCAAGCCCAGTATCCTGTTTCCAACAGTGGCCAATCCAGGTTACAAGTACATGGCAAAGTCCACAGCTTCCACAATGCTCATCCTGGGGTAAGCAGTGGATTTCCCGTGTCCTCTTTAATAATGGTTTATGGATTGCAGAGTTTAAAAGTACATAAACCAAAAATGCCCTTAGCTGTCACATTTTAACATAAGTTTTAAAATAAATGCACACACCTAGATCAAATCTAGGTCTAAAAACCCAGATAGAAACTCAGGATGAACTCTGTTTCCTGAATTTAGCAATACATTCAGGACAAAAATGCCTTAAGACAAGCCAGACAATCTAATTCCACTGACCTGGCACAGACTTGAACCTCACACTCTATAGACAGCCCAAATATTTACATTTAAAGCATCAGGGGAGAAGAAATTCTCATGAGAATTGCTGGAAGTTGCTTGAAGAAGATGTTTACTGGAGGTGCTTCTGAAACATACTCAGTGAAAACATAAATAAGCTTGCCGTCATCAATCAAAATGAGTTTTCAGAATATCATGATACAGCATATACGTATAGTTTTGGTTACATCTTTGCATGATTTATTTTGTCTTCTAGTTTCTTCAAAGATTGATAACAGTTCTCACAGCTCATGTAACTTAATAATTTTTACTTCTTTACATATACTGTGCTCAAGCTTGTGTGATTTGGTTTTGAAGGATATCAGACTTATTTTGATAGGGATTTGACCCCTATTATATGGGCTAACTAATCATTCATTTAGGTGGCACAGTATTTTATACCATGACCTGATGAGAAAATCCTTGGCTTTCTGCCTTCATCGCGAAAAGTAAAGACTGCTAAGAAATGATCACCAAATCAAGGATTAAGTGTCTGACAGAGCTTCAGAGTCTCAATGCATGGATAAGAAGAAGGTGCAAAGAAGAGGGTTTGGGATTTGTTAGGAACAGGGGAACATTCTGGGGAAAGGAGGGACTTTTCCAAAGGGATGGGCTCCACCTTAACCCTGGATGGAAACAGGTTGCTGGCATTAACCTTTAAAAAGGAGAGAGAACAGTTTTTAAACTAGATAATAGGGGAAAGCTGACAGTCGCCCAAGAGCGTATGGTTCAGAACAATGTATCCGTGAAGGATACCAATAACATATTGAAGTTAGAGTATATCGACAGAGAGGTTCCAATAAAGATAAAAGTAACCCAAATGCCTTTAAGTCCAGAGCAGACAGAGCTTTAAGATTCCAAAATACCCCTACTTACTGATAACCAGTTTAATATGAATAAAATATGACCTCTAAAATGCTTGCATGCAAATGCTAGAAGTCTAAAAAATAAGATGGGAGAGTTAGTATATATAGTACTAAACGAGATTGATTGATATCTCAGAGACCTGGTGGAAAGAGGACAACCAGCGGGATACTGTGATACCTGGGTACAAATTATATCATGATGATAGAGTAGATCAAAATAGTGGAGGGGTTGTGCTCTTGGTTAGAGAGGGCATTGAGTCACACAGGATTAAAGTATTACAGGAAACAAAATACACGGTAGAACCTCCATGGATTGAAATTCCATGAAAAAAGGGGAAGGCGATGGTAGTGGGGTTATACTAACCTGGTCAGAATGAACAAATGGATGATGAAAGGCTCAAAGAAATCAGTGAAGATAACAAAAGTTACAATACTACTACTTGGAGATTCCATCATCAGAGGCACCAACTTGGGAGCACAGTTCAAAGGAGAGAAGATAGTCAAATGCCTCCCAGGCTCTTCACCAGCAGGAATACAAACCACATTGTTGATGTACTTAGCACTGAAAGTGAGCACTCCAATTGATGTTGTCATCCACTTGAGTACAAATGACCTGGCTAGAAACAGTGCCTCTGCAGTTCAAAAGGACTTCCAAACTCTGGGAGAGAAACTCAACCCCATTGTTAACACTGTAGCATTTCTCAGAAGTTCTACCTGTTCTTGGTAAGGGGGCAGAAAGGCTGCATCACATAAACAGCTTTAATACATGGCTCCAGACCTGGTGCAAACAAGAAGGATTCAGATTTATAGGCGACTGGGAAAACAGATGGACCAACAAGAAACTATACTGTGCTGATGGACTACATCTCTCTGTCACAAGGAAAAGAATCCTACGTGAAAAATTCAGGTAGTATGTGGATATGCATTTAAACTAGAAAAGGGGGGTGACGAATGGGGAAGGACAAGTTCAGGACGTCACTCCCGACAAAAGCAGAATAACATCAGAAACAGCCACACTTTTAAACCACACATCAACGACAAGTGGGAAGAAGTGGGCAGAACAAAATCAATGCAAAATACATGCAAGCCAGTTAAATGCTGGAAAGCAATGAGCACAAATGCTCGAAGCTTAGTCAACAAAGTTCTGGACCTGGAAGCCCTAATGGTGGAAATGGACTTGGACATTGTGGCCATTACAGAAACATGGTTTAATGAATTGCATGAATGGGATATAGCCATAGCTGGCTATAATCTATTCAGAAGAGACAGAGAAAGTGGAAAAGGAGGAGTAGCCTTATATGTCAAAAGCAATATTAAAGCTACTGAAGTGGAGGGGGCATGGGAAAAGAAGAAGCACTTTGGATTGTGTTGGAAAGAGAAGATGGCACTGTCATCCATACTGCTGTAGTCTACAGACCTCCGACTCAAATCGAAGACATAGATAACAAATTGATTATAGATATTGCCAAGATAGCCACAAAGGGGGAAGTGATCATATTGGGTGACTTTAATCTACCCGATGTGGATTGGATTACTCCTTCTGCAAAGCTGGAAAGAAGCAAAACAATTGTGGATGCTTTCCAAGATGCGTTACTTAGACAAATGGTGATGGAACCAACCAGGGAAAGCTCAATGCTGGATTTAGTACTCACCAACGGTGACAGTGTGTCGAATGTCTGAGTGGGTGTTGCTGTGAGCAGCAGCAATCATCACATGGTGTTGTTTGAGATAAAAGCCAAGGTGCAGTCCAGTCATAGCAAGCTCAAAGTCCTAAACTTCAAAAACACTTACTTCAGTAAAATGGCCAAGTACCTGAAGGAGAAGTTGGCAGGGTGGGAAGGGATAAGGGAAGTAGAATTGCTATGGGCTAAACTAAAGGTGGCAATAAAAGGGGCAACAGATAAATTTGTAAAGAAAGTAAATAAAAACAAGAGGAGAAGGACACCTATTTGGTTCTCCAAAGATGTTTCTGCTCAAATAAAGGCAAAAACCACAGCTTTCACAAAATTCAAAAACTTGCAAACAGAGGAGCATTTATTTATTTATACTATGCTCTTTAGAATTAGTGTGGTTTACATGTATGCTAACAGGTACTTTTTATTCCCTTGTCCCTGAAGGGCTCACAATCTAAGTGTACCTGAGGCAATGGAGGGTTAGGTGGCTTACCCAAGGCTACAAGGAGTGGCTATGAGACTAGAGGCCCCAGTCCCTCTGGCCTAAAGTTGCTTGTTCCCATGTGGGAATTGAACCCCTGGCCTGAAGTAACCTGTCCTAACCACTGAGCCACTCCTCCCTCCCTGAATATGGGATCAAACTAAAAGAGACAAAAAGAGAAATAAGAAAAGCAAAATCAAAGGCAGAGGAAAAGATGGCTAAAGATGTGAAGTTTGGTGACAAAACTTTCTTCAGGTATATTCAGGAGAGGAGGAAAATCAGAGGTGGAATTGCAGGACTCAGAAGTACTGGGAACGGACTCGTGGAAAGTGACATTGAAAAAGCGAAATTGCTAAACAAATACTTCTGCCCTGTTTTTACTAAAGAAAATCCTGTGGAAGGACCATCTGTGACTCTCAAATATAAAAATGGGAATGAAGTAGATACCACACCATTCACAGAAGATGATGTGTTAGAGCAACTTGCAAAACTGAAAGTGGACAAGGCCATGGGGTCAAATGGGATACATCCCAGGATACTGTAAGAGCTCAGAGAGGTTCTTGCAGGGCCGTTAAAGGATGTTTTCAACAGATCCTTGGAAACAGGAGAAGTTCCTCAGGACTGGAGAAGGGCCAATATGGTACCTCTTCACAAAAGTGGTGACAGGGAAGAAGTGACAAACTACAGGCCTGTGAGCCTTACCTCGGTGGTGGGAAAAGTAATGGAGGCTCTCCTGAAAGAGTGAATAGTGGACTTTCTCAAAACCAACAGATTGCATGATCTGAGGCAAAATGGTTTACCAAAGGATGATCTTGTCAAACAAATCTGATTGAGTTCTTTGACTGGGTGACCAGAGAACTAGATTAGGGGCATGCGGTGGATGTCATCTACCTGGATTTCAGCAAAGTCTTTGATACTGTTCCTCATAGGAGGCTTATCAGTAAACTCAGTAGTTTGGGGATGGGTCCCAAGGTGGTGAACTGGATCAGAAATTGGTTGACTGACAGACGACAGAAGGTGATGGTAAATGGAGCTCACTCGGATGAAAGGAGGGTGATTAGCAGGGTGCCCCATGGTTCGGTCCTGGGCCTGGCACTGTTCAATGTATTTGTGAGTGATATTACTGAAGGACTGAATGGAAAAGTCTGTCTTTTTGCAGATGGCACGGAAATTTGCAAGAGAGTGGACTCCCCTGAGGGAATGGATAACATGAGGAAAGATCTACAAAAGCTGGAGGAATGGTCTAATGCTTGGCAGTTAAGATTTAATGCAAAGAAGTGCAGTGTCATGCACTTGGGAAGCAGAAATCCAAGGGAAATGTATGCGATAGGGGGTGAGAGGTTGGTGTGCATGGACCTGGAGAAGAACCTTGGTGTGATTATTTCTGGGGATCTCAAGGTGGCAAAACAGTGCGACAAGGCGGTGGCAAAAGTCAGGAGGATGTTGGGTTACATACAAAGAGGAATTACCAGCAGAAAGGAAGAGGTACTAATGCCACTGTATAAGTCACTGGTGAGGCCTTACTTGGAATACTGTGTTCAGTTTTGGAGACCATATCTTGCAAAGGATGCAAAAAGACTTGAAACATGAGTACTTATGACATGAGACACCTGCAATGTTATCCAGGAGAAAAACAAACATGGCTAGCTAGAATCTGAGGCACAGAATAGGAACATAACATAGAAAATGACCCAGTGCTAGACCAGCTCAGGAGCAGGGAAGATAGACCCCAGCAATCTGGGCTGGCCCCAGCAGGCCCAGTCAGGGTGAGGCATGCCCAATGGCAGGAGCATCACGTTCATTTGTCAAAGGCAAGGCAAGCAGCTTTCCTACAAGAGAATTATGACCACAGCTCCTCCTCAAGGAGGGGGGTGGGGCTCATCTCAAGCATAGTACAAGCCTAGACCAGTTCTCTGCCTTCCCTGACATCAAGGAGCCCAAGGTGGTATTGGAGCAAAACTGAGGGGGAGAGAGGAGAGGGGTATGTAGGCTTCTAGAGATACCAATCATATTCATATTGCTGGCAATTCTATTAAAAGTTCTGCCAGCCGCTGTTTCCCTTAATTCAAATAGCAAGTTGCTAACCCTTCCCTGATTCAAGGCTTTCCTGTCTACTCTATTAGAGGTTTAACATTCAAAAACACCTAAAAAGCTAGAAAAAAATTGTTAGTACTGTTATAATGTTAAATTGTTTTATCAGGAGGAAAAGATATCAGTGCCACCAATCATGTTATAATCAGATCAAAGACTGAGGAAGTGATATAAGCATAGGTCAAAAAAAGCCTCCTATTTATGCTGCATGCCATATGCTTCTAATAATTTCAAATGAAAAACAAACAAACTCTTTACAAATTGAAGTGTTACAATGAAATTCAATGAGTCAATATTCAGACCAAAAATATGAAAACGTTTTGCGGAAACAATCCAACCAATTAAAAGAAATGTATTCACTCTGGGGGTCATTCTTACCCATGAATAGCAAGGTTGGGCATCCAAGATGGACGTCCAACCCCCGAACAGACCCTGGACACGATACCATACCTAGCCCTGTGCAAGCAGTGCAGCCGCACAGGGCGCAAAGGCTTGGGACGCACATTTTTGCTGTCTGCTGTTGCCCTGCCACCACTGGCAGGACAATAGCAGGCAGCCAAAATGTGCCCCCAAGCCTTTTTGCAGCACTTTAAACAGGTCTGGTCCCTACCTCCGATGATGTGATGTCAGAGCAGGGAGGGACAGATCTGCTTAAAAGCTCCGCCCGCCTCTAAGGTGGGGGGAGGCGCCATCTCATTCTTCGCCTCAGGCAGCAGATTGCCTTGAGCCGCCCCTGGCTGGGGAAACACTATTTTTCTGAGGTGTGGGGAATCGAGGCTCCTGCTGGGCATCCTGGTGGCATGCCAATGTGATGTGATGGCACCGGTACTCCAGCAGGAGTATAGGGAGGGCTGGCCATGCAGGGTGAAGGATGTCTCCCATAGCAGAATTGGGAACTATCCAGCCCATCCATGTGCCCCAATTCTGCAATCTTTGGAACATATAGCTCCTGTGGTTGCAGACTCGGGTGTCTTATTTTTATTTATTTATTTAAACAGTTTTCTATACTGCCCCTTCCAGTGATCAGGGGCGGTTTATATCAAACATAAACTTAGGGGTCTGTTTACTAAACATTCCTAATGTGCGGGGCCGCGGTAGTGTGCCTGTGCCATATAAGGAGTGGGCGGTTCAGGCAGAGAAAAGAAAAAAAACGGGAGTAAGCGATCGCACATTTGCGCGGGGCGCTATTGTGCGCAGCGCTATTGTGCGCCGTGCATAATAGTGTGTGGGAAGGCTAAGTGGCGCCCTGATATGCACACACAAAGGAGCAGAGCCATAGTACAATGGTTAAGACACTGACTGTGGGTGCAGCTGCCATGGGTTCAATTCCCCATTGTGCACAACAAAAAGGGCTGGCTGAGGCATTAACTGTAATGGGTAAAAGTGCTTTAGGAGGCATATTAATTTTGGGCGGCATAAGGCGGTGCACTGTTAATTTTGGGCAGCATAAGGTGGTGCGCAGATGCCCAAGCATAGTAACAGAGCCACAGCACAATGGTTAAGACACTGACCAATGGTGCAGAGATCAGGCGTTCAATCCCCCACAGTGCCCAATGAAGAAGGCTCACTGAGGCAGTGTGTATTATGGGGATGAGTGCTGTAGGGGGCAATCTATTTTTATTTCAGTTATCACTACTAGCAAACGCACTCACAAAGCGTGTTAACATAAGGCGGCCCATAAGGCACATATTAAAGTTCACTGTCCGCCAAGGCACCCTTGAATGTCCCCTATAGGGCACCATATATGTTGCGTCACAGGATAATGTATAGTGCACCTTATATGGACGGCAACCATAAGGTGCCCTATAGGGTGCCCTATAAAGCACCCTCAGAGGCACCTTATGGGTACAGTACACTGAGGGTGTGTTTGATGGCAGCAACATATGTACATTAAATCTAAAAAAAGCTTTGGACAACCCTATCAAATAACCCCACTGTGGGCTCGAACCTATTACCGCTGGCTCCACAGGCAGTGAAGTAACCATTGGGCTACAGCTATATAGCTGCCAGCAAGCCCCTGGCTGGCTGCAGAGAGCCTGCATGTCACCACACAGACAGTCTGCTGTGGGAACCAGGATAGGGTTAGGCCACCCATACCCATGATGCACTGCACATGCAAATCAGCTGTCCACAGATGAACACAAGATGGGGAATGCACCCCAACAGCTCCCCGGCCTGGTAGGGGGACGTGTCCGTGTGCACCCACACAGCACCTTGGCCTGGTAGGAGGTACTGACCGGGTGTTTAATTTGCACAGAGTAGCTACACACAGTCACACTGTGCGGGAACTGTGCTCACCCTGAGTGTGCGATGAGGCGCCCTGGACCAGGTCCACAGCACCCTCCATGGCTGAGAGAGGCCATGGCAGAGCTCCAAAACAGTCGTAATCTGTGAGATAGGTAGTTTCTGCAGGAACACCTTGGATATCTCTGTCTGTCTCAGTCAGGGGGAACCCCTAGGTGGGCTATGCACCACCAACCCCCCCCCCCCCCAGCTGAGGGTGGCATAACAGGCAGGGTCTCTTATCAACAGATCCCCATCATACACCCCCCCCCCCCCCTGCAATGATGGCAGTAGAGTGGACCATCAACCCCAGTCCTGTTGGGGAACAGACACCCTACAGGGCAGTCCCAGCAGCCCCACACACACCCAGACCACAATATCAGACAGACAGTAGGCCTGGATATGCTAAGATGCACCCCACCACTATCTGATATTCCCCTGCATCAAGCCATCAGCCACTGCAAGGCACTCCAGCAGGGCACATACCAGCTGTGAACAGTCTGCTGGTTAGTCCCACTGGAAATGCATGCACCCACAACTGGGATGGCAGCACACACAAGCAGATACATCAGTGACTAGGCCCCAACAGGTGACCCATATATATCACATGAGGGAAGTGCTATGAAGCACTATGGGGGTGCCTAGCCATGCTGCCATCACTGCACAGTCAGGGTGGAGTGAAAGCCCAGCAGCACATACAGAGGTCACCCTGTCTGTGGAGGTGGTGGACGGCCACTACAATGTCCCTGCCAGTGCCCTATGCCCTGTGCAGATGCATCCTGGCCAGCCCACCCTGTCTGAGCTATACCCATGGTACCTTGCTGCTCATTATGCACATCATCAGGCCAAAACTGTGGACAGTGTTTGCAGCCAACACACACTGTATAGACAGACACACACTCCCACACGTATGCCAGCATTGTGCTACTATAGAGGGGTTCAGAATCCTTGCCCACCACACCAGTCCTGGGCACAGTACAGGCATGGGTATGGTATGCAATACCGTTGGGGGTCCCTCCCTAGGGTGGTAAACACTGTCAGGGGCCAGACCTGACGCACACACCGCAAACATCAGATAGATTATTATGATGGAGCTCATAGAGCAGACTGTGCGTAACGTAGGGATATCTATCTGCCAGTACTCATAGCAAACGTTTGAGAGCTGTGTACCATATACCCTGGTGTAGGGTGACATTGCTAAGGTATGCAAGTGCTGGTATTGGGAGATGCACGCAGGGCCCAATGTCCTGCCTCACCAGGAGGCATTGGCCAATGGGGCCTGTGGGTGTGGCTGTGGGTGTGTCTGTCCCTGTTGGCTGCTGCTGTACGGCAGAGGTTCCCAAATCCAGTCCAGGTTTGCAATACACTGGTTGGGGTTTCCTGCTGTCCCTCATGAATATGCATGAGCTACATCTACATGCCATGGGGGTGGTGCATAGATATACAGCACGGTTATTTGTATGAGTGGCAGCATGGAACCTGAATGGTGTGTGGTCCTCCAGGACTGCATTTGTGAGACTCTGCTCTAGGTAATGCCCCTGGTCATGGTGTCTGTGCTTGGTGGTGTAAAAGATAGGCGTATGACCAATGCGTATATCCCCAGCAATAAAGGATTGCCCTTACTAACATGGTTTAGTTGTGGGGAAAATATGTGGACAGGAATGGCAGTAGCCCCAGCTGGGCTTTGAACCTGTGACCTTTTGCTCCTGCACACACTGTCTGTGTGCACTGCACCACTGTGTTGCCACAGATGTGCTGAATTCCCTGGGAAGTCCATGACTGTACATCCGACAGGGCCTATGTTGCAGTGGACGTGCCAGCCTGCACATGGCTCGGCCACTGTCTTCTGTGGCTAGCAGCCACTGCCCCCTCCACCACCTGTACCCTACCGCCAACATGCTGGCATGTCCGTATCTTGGAAAAGCATATGACCTGATTGAGTTGTGGCACTCCAGGACTGCATTTGGGGGACTCGGCTGTTGGTAATGCCCATTGTTATGGTGTGTGTGCGGTGTTGGGTACAAAATGGGTGTGTGAACCATGCTTATGTTCTCTGCAATAAAGGAGTGTCTTTACTATCTCTGTTTAGTGGTGGGTAAGGTATGGGGACTGGGTTGGCAGGAGCCCCAGCTTGGATTTGAACCTGTGACCCTCTGGTCCTAGAGGTACTGCCTCTGTCTACTGCACCACACTGTGGCCACAGTGATAGTGTAGTCCCTGGGGGTGGGAAACCTGACCAAAGGAGTCAAAAACCCTGCTCTGCACATTTGTACTGTGGGTTCAGTCACCTTGTCTGGTGACAAAAGTGCAAATAAACCCCTCAACCGACCACGACGAACTGGGGATAAATATAACCAAGCTGGGCAACAGTGATATTAATGGGCAACCATAGCAGACACTCCCAGGAAGGCTCAGAAAAAAGGAAATGGTTTTTGGAAGGGTCTCCGCTCCGTAGCCCCTTCCATACTTCATTTCATTTCTTTGGAGCTTTCCTGGGTGTGTTTCTTATGTTTGCCCATTAATATCAGGGTTCCCCAGCTGACTTCCTATTTTTAATATGTTTGTTTGGGTCTTTTTCTATCTTTATTTGCACTTTTGTTCTGTGCACATGTATCACACTGCTCACGTTTTGCAGGTTTCCCCGGTTTCCCTGTACATTGCTGACGGAAATGGTTTCTCTTCCCTTTAAATGCCCTCTACCGTGAGTGTTTCACTCGCGCTATTTTTAACCTGCAAATTCGTCCCCGATACTGTGCGGGGAGCCTCTCCCCTCCCCTTCCCCGCCCATTGACCCCGTCTCTCCGCCCCTCGGGAGCCTTCCTCCGCCCTCAGAATGCCTTTCCACGCCTCTATCGGACATTTGCGGGCCGGGTACTTGTGCGGGGCACGTTAGTGCGGCGCGCAATTGTGCGGGGCCCAAGCGCACTTGTGCGGGGCGTTTAAGAGCATTTCTGAGCGTTTGAGTGCCGCGTTTCCGTGCGCTATTGTGCGGCACGCAATTGTACGGCTTTTAGTAAACATGCCCCTTAGTTATAGAGAACAAACTGAATTATGTTACAGAGAACTATGTAAAAGCCAGATAATCACATATACTGTAATATAGTGGTTGCTGGGATGCTTAACTATTTAGAAGACTGAAATAACATTGGATAAGGTTTACAGTGAGATATTCTTGCAGGGGGGTGGGGGGTATGGGGGTTAGTTAGGAGGATAGGTGTGGGTTGTGGGAGGTGAATATGTTGGTGGCAGTGGAAATGTTGTAATATTCATAGAAGAGGAGAGTTTTTAATTCCTTACGGAAAGTCTGGAGATCTTTGATTGACCTGATAGAATCAGGGAGAGAGTTCCAAAGTATGGGAATTGTGCATCCGAATGCCCTTTTGCTGGTAGTTTATTTGGTTTTCCATATTGAGGGGGTATTGAAAGGAGGCTATTTGTACTTTTTCTCTTGCTTCTGACGTTGGTTTGTGCCTGTATCAATCAGGAAAGGTAGGAGGGAGAGATATCATTGTATAATTTGAAAGTGATAGCTATCAACTTATATCTTATTCTGGTTGATATGGGGAGTCAGTGTAGATTATAGAGCATTGGGGTGATGTGTTCGGTTAGGTTTGCCTTGATGATAATTCTTGCAGTTACGTTCTCAGCAAGTTGGAGCACATGAATGGTCTTTTTAGGAAGGCCTTATAAGAGGCTGTTACAGTAGTCCAAGTGCAGGGCAATTAATTCTTGGACTACTGACCTAAAGTCATTTGTTTCAAGGATAGGCCTGAGGTACTGTATGGTTTTGAGTTTATAGAATATCGTTCTAGCGGTTTCTTTAATTTGTGGATGTCCGGACAGCCCCTGATTTGAATTGGCCTATATAGTATTCAAAAACAAAAAGTCCACAAATAATTCAAAAACTTACCACTCACCAATTCAAACTGCAGCTGGGGAACTACCCAAGCATTAATATCACCACTTCCCCATGATCCATTTATGAAATTTTTAAGTATATGCAAAAAGATGAACAATAATAAAGTTGCCCACAAAACACCAAAAAGTGATCACTTATCTTAAAAATATGCAGCTCTTCACCACAAAAAGAATCCCCAATCCCAACCTTGCCCAAGGTTTCACATCAATGCTTTGTCAAATGATTAAATTAGCAGGAGCATTTAATATAAAATAGAGAGGGATTAGGAGAATGTGCAAACAAAAGCAGAAAAAGTACTTAAAAAGCCACTTGAAACAAAGGGGGATGTTTACTAAAAACCGCAAAGGTGCGCGCCGCACAATAGCGCACGGAAACGCGGCACCTAAACGCTCTTAAACGCTCTTAAACGCCCCGGACATGTGCGATGAAGCCCCGTGCATGTGCGCGACACACTAACGGGCCCCGCACAAGTACGGGCCCGCAAATGTCCGATAGAGGCGTGGAAAGGCTAAGTGAGGGCGGAGGAAGGCCCCCGAGGGGCGGAGAGACGGGGTTAATGGGCGGGGAAGGGGAGGGGAGAGGCCCCTCGCACAGTTGCGGGGCCGAATTTACAAGTAAAAAATAGCGCGAGTGAAACACTCGCGGTAGAGGGCATTTAAAGGGAAGAGAAACCATTTCCGTCAGCAATGTAGAGCAAAACCGGGAAACCTGTAAAACGTGAGCAGTGTGATACATGTGCACAGCACAAAAGTGCTATTAAAAATAGAAAATGACCAGCACAAACATATTAAAAACAGTAAGTCAGCTGGGGAACAGTGATAGCCATGGGCAAATATAACAAATACACCCAGGAAGGTTCCAGAAACAGGAAATGAATGTCAGAAGGGTCAACGGAGCGGAGACCTTTCCAAAAAACATGTCCGTTGTTTGGAGTTGTCCTGGGAGTGTTTTATATGGTTGGCCATTAATATCACTGTTGCCCAGCATGGTTATATGTCATCCCCCACTCTTGTGGTCAATTCCGGGGTTTATTTGCACGTGTGTCACCAGACAGGGTGAATGAGCCCACAGTCAAAATGTGCAGAGCAGGGGTTGAGACTCCATCCTGCAAGGTTAACTATCTCCAGGGACTGCACAGTCTCCGTGGCCACAGTGTGGTGCAGCAGACAGAGCCAGTACCTCTAGGACCAGAGGGCAGAGGTTCAAATCCCAGCTGGGGCACCTGCCAGCCGAGTCCGTATATTTTACCCACCACCAAGCAGAGATAGCACAGACACTCCTGTATTGCAGGGAACATAAGCATAGTGCAAACACCCACATTTTGCCCTACACTGCACACCCCCCATAACAATGAGCCATACCCACAGCCCAGTCCCACAAATGCAGTCCCGGAGTGCCACAACGCAAGCAGGTCATATGCTGTCCCTGAGAGAAGGACATGCCAGCATGTTGGCGGACGAGGACAGGTGGTGGAGGGGGTAGTGGGTGCTAGCCACAGAAGACAGTGGCCTAGCCATGTGCAGGCTGACACTGTCCACTGCAACAAACAGGCCCTGTGGGATGTACAGTCATGGTCTGCCCAGGGAATACAGCCTATCCATGGCAACATGGTGGTGCAGTGCACACAGACAGTGTATGCAAGAACAGAACGTCACCGGTTCAATGCCCAGCTGGAGTAACCGACAATCCTCTTCACATATTTATCACACACCCACACCGTGGTAGTGAGGACATATGCTACGCATTGGTAATACCCCTCTATTTTACCCCCCTGAGCACAGACACCATGAACTGGTGCATTACCCAGAGCAGAGTCTCCCAAATTCAGTCCTGGAGGGCCACACACCATTCTGGTTCCATGCTGCCCCTAATACAAATGCCAGTGCTGCATATATATGAAACACCCCCATGGCATGTAGATGTAGCTCATACATATTCATGAGGGACAGCACTAAAATACGAATAGTGTGAGGCATACCAGGACTGGGGTTGGGAACCCCTGCTGTAAAGCAGCAGCCAAGAGGGGCAGACACACCCACACCCACACCCACATGCCCATTGGCCAATGCCCCCTGGAGAGGCAGGACATTGGGCCCTGCATGCATCTCCCATTACCAGCACCTGCATACCTTAGCAATGCCACCCTATACCTGGGTACACGGTACACAGCCCTCAAATGTTTGCTAGGAGTAATGGTAGATAGACATTCCTACATGAAGCACTGTTTGCTCTCTGAGCAACATCAGAACAAAATACTAATACAGCTGGGGAACACTGATACTAATGATGGGCAAAAACTAAACACACACCCAGGAAAGCCCCAGTAGAAGGACAGGAGCTGTGGAAGGGGCTATGGAGCGGAGACCTGACCAAAATTCACTTCCGTGTGTCTCAGCTGTCCTGGGAGTGTCTGTTATGGTTGTCCATAAACATCACTGTTGCTCTGCTTGGTTAAATTCATTCCCCCTTTGTCGAGGTCAGTTGGGGGAGTTATTTGCACCCTTGTCACCAGACAAGGTGAAAGACCCCACATCACAAATGTGCATAGCAGGCATGTTGACTCTGTTGGTCAGGTCTGCCATCCACAGGGACTGCATTGTCTCTGTGGCCACAGTGTGGTGCATTGGACAAAGCCAGTACCTTTAGTTTCTGAGGGTCACAGTTTCAAATCCCATCTGGGGCTCCTGCCAACCCAGTCCCCATATTTTACCCACCGCTAAACAGAGAGAGTAAAGACATACATTTATTGCAGAGAATATAAGAATGGTGCACACACACATTTTGTACCCAACACTGCACACCACACCATAACAATGGCCATTACCTAGAGCAGAGTCTCCAAAATGCATTCCTGGAGTGCTACAACGCACACATGTCATCAGCTTTTCCAAGATAAGCACATGGCAGCATGTTGCCGGAAGGGTACAGGTGGTGAAGGGGGCAGTGCCTGATAGCCACAGAAGACAGTGGCTAGCCATGTGCAGGCTGGCACCGTCCACTGCAACAGATAGGCCCTGTCGGATGTACAGTCATGGACATCCCAGAAAATCCAGAAAATCTGTGGCAGCACAGGGGTGCACTGCACACAGACAGTGTGTGCAAGAACAGAAGGTCACAGGTTCAAAGCCCTGCCAATCCTGCCCACATATTGTTTCCTCAACGAAAATGTGATAGTAAGGACAATCCTTTATTGCTGGGGACATTTGCATTGGTCATACGCCTATCTTTCACCCCACTGATCACGGACACCATGACCAGGGGCACGACCTACAGCAGAGTCTCACAAATGCAGTCCTGGCGGACCACATACCATTCCTGTTCCATGCTGCCACGCATAGAAATGTTTGTGTGTCATATCCCTGCACCACCGCCATGGCATTTAGATGTAGCACATGCATATTCATGAGGGACAGCAGGAAAACCAGAACAGTGTGTTGTAATCCTGGCCTACATCTGGGAACCTCTGCTGTAAAGCAGCAACCAACAGGGGCAGACACACCCACACCCACAGGCCACATTGGCCAATGCCTCCTGGAGAGGCAGGACATTGGGCCTGCGTGCATCTCACAATACTAGCATGTGCATTCCTTAGCAATGTCACCCTACACCCAGGGTATACGGTACACAGCTGTCAAATGCTTGCTATGAGTACTGGCAGATAGATAACCCTACATTACGCAAATTATGCTCTGTGAGCTCCATCATGACAATCATTCTGTTGTCTGCAGTGGGTGCATCAGGTCTGGTCTCAGACAGTGTTTACCACCCTGGGGAGTGACACCCAACGGTATTGCGTACCATATCCATGCCTGTACTGTGCCCAGGACTGGTGTGGTGGCCAATGTTGACAAACGCCTCTATAGTAGCACAATGCTGGCATACGTGTGTGAGTGTGTGTCTGTCTATACAGTGTGTGTTGGCTGCAAACACCTTCCACAGCCCACACTGCCATCACTGTTGCCAGTATTGGCCTGCCAATGTGCATAATGAGCAGCAAGGTACCATGGGTATAGATCAGACAGGGTGGGATGGCCAGGATGCATCTGCACAGGGCAGAGGGCACTGGCTGGGACACTGTAGTGGCTGGCCACCACCCACACAGACAGGGTGGCCTCTGTATGTGCTGCTGGGGTTGTACAACACCCTGACTGTGCAGTGACGACAGCATGGCTAGGCACCCCCATAGTGATAGATAGTATCTCTGTCATGTGATATATATGGGTTGTGTTTTGGTGCCCAGTCACTGACCTATCTGCTGGTGTGCACGGCCATCCTAGTTCTGGGTGCATGCATTTCCAACAGGACCAACTAGCAGATTGTCCTCAGTTGGTTTGTGTCCTGATGGGAGTGCTGTGCAGCGGGTGATGGCTTGCTGCGGGAGAATATCAGATAGTGGTGGGGCCCAACGTAGCATATCAAGGCACACTGTCTGTCAGATATTATGTCAGGGATGTGCATGTCTAACAGGACTAACTAGCAGATTGTCCGCAGCTGGTCTGTGTCCTGATGGAGCGCCTTGCAGGGTGCAGTGGCTGATGGCTTGCTGCAGGACAATATCAGATAGTGGTGGGGTGCAACCGAGCACATACAGGCCTAATGTCTGTCAGATATTGTGTTATGGATGTGTATACAGCTGCCATGACTGGCCTGTAGGGTGTCTCTTTCACAGTAGGACTGGGGTTGATGGTCTACTCTGCTGCCACCATTGCAGGGAGGTAGCATTTAGAGAGGAGACCCTGTGTTGCAAACGGGGGGAGGAGGGGAACAAATGGTGGTACCTAACCCACCTAGGTATCCATAAGGGGTTCCCCAGACTCAGACCGACAGAGATATCCAAGTTGTTTCTGCAGAAAGAACCTATCTCCCTGAGTATTATTGCATTGGAGCTATGCAATGGCCTAAATTTGCCGTGGAGTGTGTTGTGTACCTGGTCCAGGGTGACTCATCGCACCCTTAGGGTGAGCACAGTACCCGCACAATGTGACGGTGTGTAGCTACTCTGTGCCAGTACAACACCCACTCAGTACACCCTACCAGGCCGAGTTGATGTGTGGGTGCACACGGGCACATCCCCATACCAGGCCTGGAGCTGTCGGGTTGCAGTCCCCATCCTGTGTGCATCTGTGGACTGGTGATTTGCATGTGCAGTGCATCATGGGCACGGGTGGCCAAACCCTATCCACCTCACAACAGCAGACTGTCTGTGAGGTGACGTGCAGGTTTTCTGCAGCCAGCCATGGCTTTTGCTTACAGCTATAGTGCTGTAGTTCAAAGGTTATGTCACTGCCTGTGTAGCCAGAGGATATGGGTTCAAAACCACAGTGTGGTAATGTGATAGGGTTGTCCACAGCATTATCCATCTCAAATCCACCTATTATTATGCCTGATAAAACACCCGCGGCATACTGTACCCATAAGGTGTGTCTGAGGGTGCTTTATAGGGTGCCCTATAGGCCACCTTATGGTTGCCATCCATATAGTGTGCACTATACATTATCCTGTGTGGCAACATATATGGTGCCCTATAGGGGACATTCTAGGGTGCGTTGGCGGACAGTGCTCTGTAACATGTGCCCTATGGGCAGCCTTTTGTTATCATGCTGTGAGAGTGCATTTGGTTGTAGTGATACAAAAGAAAAAGAGCCACCTACACCACAACACAACATAATACATACTGTTTTAGCCAGCCGTGTTCACTGGGCACTGTGAGTTATTGAACCGCTGATCCCAGCACCAGTGGTCACTGTTTCAAACATTGTGCTGTGGCTCTGTTCCTGTGCATGGATATCAGCGAGACCCCTTATGCCGCACAAAACGCCCATAATTAACAGTACGCCGCCCAATGACGCCCATAATAACAGTGCGCCATCCAAAACGCACAGTGCGCTGCCCTATGTCGTCCAAATGCTAATATGTCTCGTAAAACATATACCCATCAAAGGTGTTGCTACAGCTGGGCATTTCCATTGCACACAATGGGGGATCGAACCCATGGCCCCTGGACCATTGCTCAGTGTCATCACCGTGTACCACGGCTTCTGTTGTTTTGCATGGCCAGCAGCGTGCCACCTAGCCTTTCCTTCCACGCGATAATGTAGGGCGCGCACATCGCCCACGCCACAAGTCCGGCCGCTTATTCTCGGTGTTTTGTGTGTTACCTACCTGAACTGACCACACCTCATATGCCACATGCCCAGTAATGGGGACCCGCACATATTAGGTGTTTATCAACACACCCCTAAAAGTGTTCCATTTCAACATGAGAAATACATCGGTGGCTATCTGTGGCTGCAGAGGTCAATAGACATACAGTTGTTCACACACTACCCACTGTGTATGAAAGCAGCGTGCATGTTCAATGTGCATATTCCCCGCACGCAGCCATGCGGAACGTTGCTATTCTCCTATCTCGGTCGCGTAGCCATGCGCCGCGCATGTTCGGCAAACGATGTGCGCAAATGCGGAAGATGAGTTGTGTGCGTCACGGCTGCTACACGTGCAAAAAAGAAAATGGCGCCCCGCACAAGGAAGCCTGCCTTCTCTAGAAGAGAGGTCCGTGAGCTGGCAATACTAATAGTGCCAAAACAGGATAAGCTCTTCCCAGGAGCCTCCAGGGGAAGCGACACTGCAAAGGTGCTGAGGCCTGGGAACGCATCACACGGCGTTTCAAACCGTGTGGCTGAAAACAAACGTGAGGTAAGGGTTAATGGCAGCATATAAACAATAGCCATATACAAACACTGGGGTGATTGTAGGTGACCATGCAGCTGTGTGTAGGTGGTTTACAACAGAAATGTACAGCAGCTACAACCGCATGTAGATATCTCTATGTATCACATCTGAGTAGTATTCCATGTATGCAGGTGTGCTGGATATGGTCACATAGGGCTGATGCAATCCTGCAGTCATGCAATCTGCCTCTGTTGAACAGATAAAACATATTGTAACACAGCTAGGCCAGAGATCTTGCTAAATAGTCTCCGGAAACATCATATGCTGATGTCTGCATCTGCAGGCTAACACATATGGCCAATCCTTAGTGCTAGCGAAATCTTGCATCACATGGTCTGTCTTACACCATGCAGCCCGGGGTTCTGCGCCAATGTTGTCAAACGCAACTAGCCTATTCACAGGAGCCATGAGAGGCCATCAGAGTTGGCCCTCAATCACCCTGGAGCTATGGGGATCCCCACTAATGTTGCCTAAGCCATCGCCCCTATCCCCCTGGAGTACAGAGACCCTTCAAAGTACACTCACACTCACCTTGAAGATATGGGGATGTTTGCTAATGTTGTTTAACCACCATCCCCATCCCCAGGAAGTACAGAGAAGCCTTCAAACTGGGCCCTGTGTCATCCTGTAGATATGGGAATGTCAAATACTGTTGTTTAAACCCATCCTCCCAATCCCCAGGAGTACAGAGAAGCTTGCAAACTGGG